>CM070019.1:23732421-25009921 GCA_036247105.1 Cirrhinus mrigala
TTTTTTCTACCTAAACTGTGAATCATTTTTAAACATTTAAACCACGTGTTAACCTTACAGTAGCACTCAACACTGATAACTGTCAGACTTACTGTCAAAATCCTTCATCATTTGAATTAATATTTTAATTTTAAAGCACAGCCACCACAAAATCAGACTTTAGCACCTCTTTTTACTTTGAGATCATTCTGAAGTTAAAGGATTAGTTCACTTCCAGAACAAAAATTTACAGATAATGTACTCAACCCCCTTGTCATCCAAGATGTTCATGTCTTTCTTTCTTCAGTCGTAAAGTAATCAAGGTTTTTTTTTTTTTTTTTTTTTTAAGGAAAACATTTCAGGATTTCTCTCCATGTAATGGACTTCTATGGTGCCCCGGAATCTGAATTTCCAAAATGTAGTTTAAATATAGCTTCAAAGGGCGCTAAATGATCCCAGCCGAGAAAGAAGGTCTTATCTATGATTTTTTTTTTTTTTTTTTAAATCACAATTTATATACTTTTTAACCTCAAACACTCCACTGTAGGATGATTTTGAAGTTGAGTTTCTCGACATACCCCCCCCCCCCAAAAAAAAACGTACAGATATTGTACATTTTTTTTATGAAAATAACCGATCGTTCCGCTAGATAAGACCCTTCTTCCTCCGCTGGGATTGTTTAGAGCCCTTTGAAGCTGCATTTAAACTGCATTTTGGAAGTTCAAATTTGGGGGCACCATAGAAGTTCATTACATGGAGAGAAATCCTGAAATGTTTTTGTCAAAAAACATAATTACTTTACAACTGAAGAAGGAAAGACATGAAGATCTTGGATGACAAGTGGGTGAGTAAATTATCTGTACATTTTTGTTCTAGAAGTAAACTAATCCTTTAAATACAAATTTAAAACAAAATCATAAGATATAGTTTAATAGCCATGATACTGTTTTTAAAATAAAATCATTGCATACTGTAGTTATGACAGGAAACACTGGCATCTATCAATGCCTTGGAAAAAAAGCTGTTAATTTGAAAAAATAAAGCATACATAAACCCAAATAGGAAATAATAAATAAATAATAAACATGTGTCTTATTCTGTGTCCTAAACTCCTGGTGTCTCATATTTTAGAGCAGTCAATGCAATTTTGAAAAGGAATCAATCAAATCTGCGTGTGTGAAAATATTCAGATGTAATCCGTTTGTAATCGTTAACATTTTCATAAGTAACTGTAATTTAATTACACTTTTTTTTTTTCTCAGTAACGGTAACCGATTTCACTTACATTTATTTTGTTATTAAAAGTAATTCCGCTACATATAACTAGTTACTCCCAAAGATTAAATAAATATATTTAAAACTTCTTTGGCTGAAATATCGAGAGGCAGCTCATTGCTATAATTTATACTGATTTCCTCAATAACCAACAATTTGGCAACTAAAGTTTTATTCAGAAAATAGTGTGTAAAGAAAAACAAATCAAACAGTGGATTTGGAAAAGCTGCTAATGTGTTGATTCCACTTTTGATAGAATACTAGAGGATCAAGAATATGAAACATGAGTCTGTGTTTTGCCCCAAATGTTCCCTGATTTTATACAGACCACTGATGTTTAATAGTTAATAACAGCCAGTTCATCCAAAAATGAAAATTTGGTCATTATTTACTCAACCTCATAATGTTTTAAACCGGTGTGATTTTCTTTACTAATGTTTAAACTACTTTTGTCCACACATGAAAGAAATAGTTTACCCAAAAATGAAAATTCTGTCATTAACTACTCAGAAGTTAATGTGTGTAAAGAAAACAAACAAATCAATGTAGCATTTCCAATCAAACTAATTGTCAAATAATGTGTGTAAATATCATTTAATGGTGTTTATTTATATGGATACATAAAATGCTAGCTATGAAATTAGCCTAAGGAGACAAAGACGTCAGACATTTTATTTATAATAAGGTTTAAATGTTTTTTTCCATCACAGTCGTTCCCACCACAAAATGTTATTAAACACAAAACGCCATTTGGGATGTGGTTGAAAATGATGCTGTTAAAGAAATGATCGTGAATTTCAGAGAAATTCAGCATGTATATCTGTTAGACACTGTCTGCAGACAATTTAAATAAACTACTGAGAGTGTAAAAAATGTGTGTTTTAAAAGAGTTTATTTTCAAAAAGTCCAAAAGTGCCCATAGTTGGAGAAACACCCTTTTACAGACTTCTTACAACCTCGACTAAAGGTCTTTAATGATCGAGCGCAGCACTAAAACAAAACTTTCTGGTCTATTGCTTTGCAAATGAATGTTAAGCAATAAATACAACTTCTTCCATATTTATAAACCCTCTAACTATGCTACATGAATGCCAAACAGTCTGTTGAAAACCCGTTCCCAAGGACGTTATCTAAACACTGGATTAAATAAGTGTGCGTGGTATTCTGCATCTACTCAGAGAAGACTGTCGGTGGCTCTCTACCAGAACATCACTTAATACTGAGTCATTGTGATTATGCTCTGGCCAGAATCCAGTAATATAATCTTTTGCCTGAGCTGTGAGTCACATAATAATCCCTTTCTCCAATTTTTTGGAAACACAAAAGTTTAAATATTGCACTTGATCTCAACACATTGTAAAATGTATCTTCTGGAAGTTGTAAGACATTCAATTTTAAATGTAGACAACATTTCGCAGTTGAACAACAGGTCAGCATTTTCTCATCGTACTGTACATGCTTGTGTATATACTGTGTGTTCCTTGGCTTTTAAAATATAACAGCCTCAACATCTACGGCAGAGCATATTAGAATGACCTGCAAAACCTCATATTAATATGCCGGTAAGTTTGTCAGTGCAGTGGCATTACACACAGCCAAAGAAAAGAAAGTATGGCATTATTATGATATCAAACATCACATTATTTAAAGGATGAGTTCATTTCCAGAACAAAAATTTACAGATAATGTACTCACCCCCTTGTCATCCAAGATGTTCATGTCTTTCTTTTCTCAGTCATAAAGAAAATATGTTTTTTGAGGAAAAGTCCATGTAATGGACTTCTATGGTGCCCCCAAATTTGAACTTCCAAAATGGAGTTTAAATACAGCTTCAAAGGGCTCTAAATGATCCCAACTGAGAAATAAGGATCTTTTCTAGCAAAATGGTCGGTTATTTTCTAAAAAAAAATGACAATTTATATTCTTTTTAAGCTCAAACGCTTGTCTTGTCTAGCTCTGTGTGAACTGTTTTTTTTTTTCCCCAGTCATGACAGTTAGGGTACATCTTAAAACTCCCATTTCATTTTCTCCTCCAACTTCAAAATCGTCCTACATCGTTATTTTTACCTTTTTTTTTTTTGTAAAGGGTGTTTGATCTTCTTTGCATGTTCACTTTGTAAACTCTGGGTTTGTACTTCTCGTGATGTACACTCTTAAAAATAAAGGTGCTTCACGATGCTATAGAAGAACCTTTCTGTCTAAATGGTTCCATGAAGAACCTTTAACATGTGAGGAACCTTTCTGTTTCACAAAAGGTTCTTTGTGGCGAAAGAATGTTCTTCAGATTATAAAGAGGTAAGACAGAGATGGTTCTTTAAAGAACCTTTGACTGAATGGTTCTTTGTGGAACCAAAAATGGTTCTTCTATGGCATCGCTGTGAAGAACCTTTTAAAGCACCTTTATTTTTTAAGAGTGTAGGAATGTGTAGGAAAATGAAATGGGAGTTTTTAGATGTACCCTAACCGTCATGACCAGAAAAAACTGAGTTCACACAGAGCTAGACGAGACAAGCGTTTAAGGTTGAAAAGAATATAAATTGTAATAAAAAAAATAAATAACCAATCGTTTGGCTAGATAAGACCCTTTTTCCTCGGCTGGGATTCTTTAGATCCCTTTGGATCTACATTTAAACTGCATTTCGGAAGTTCAAATTTGGGGGCACCATAGAAGTCCATTACATGGAGAGAAATCCTCAAATGTTTTCCTCAAAAAAATAAAAAAACAATTTCTTCATGACTGAATAAAGAAAGACATGAACATCTTGAATGACAAGGGGGTAAGTACATTATCTGTACATTTTTGTTCTGGAAGTGGACTATTCCTTTAAATTTCAGCTAAGGTGCTCAACACTTTGAGAGAAAACATACTAACCACATAAACTCTTTGAAGTTTTACAGTCACATTTATTGTATATATACAGTACATACATACAGCAGTGTATCTCCTAAATTATCAATCTGTGTGTGTATACAGAATCCTGAAATCACAATGGCTGACAATGGTGACTGTAGTCATCTTGTATGCCAACAACTGGTTGTTTTTGACTAGAGACATATTAACAATTTTAATAAGTGCATGTCAGCAGAGATGCTGTGTTTATGTTCTTTAAGCTGCTGCTTTAAACAGCGCGCTCTCACTGAACTGTAATGTATGGGTAGGTCCTTGACCGCAGAGCTGCTGGAAGCAGCTATGATGGAGGGAAACAGACTAGTGTCAAAATTAGCAAATGAGTCACAACACGTAGCTCTGTAAATAACCAAACTCTGTGTGTACAGAACAGGATTAAGTGCTCAGAAGAGGCTGAAGTGTGTGCATGGCCACTGTTACGCCGCCAAAACTGTACTAGCTCCTGCTTGTACGAACTTTTAACGTTTCATTTTGTGCTCAAACTTGTTCTGCATTGAAATGACTCTGAACCGTCACTAAAATACCACGAGTATTACTAAAAAACATCTCTTAAGCAGCTTCAATGATGATTCTTAGATATGGACAACCTAAACTCCTCCACTCAGACATTTCTCAAACGTCCCCTCACCTATGCGTTCCTCTCTGGGTTCTTCATTAAACTGCATCCCTGCAGTTCCCTCTGAAGGGGGAAGAAACAGCCAAGTACATCCTTGAAAACCACAGACATATTTCATTTAGATAACAGTGTTCTTTCCATTTTGAAAAGGGCTGATCTTATGGAGATTTGAAAAAACATGTATACAATGGGGTTATGGTTTCCATCTATCAACAACAAAAAATATATTGTGTAAGATGTTGGCACAGTCACAAAAACAGTGGTCCTTGAGTACTCAGCCTCCAAAATGGACCAAAAAAAAAAAAAACAATGCACACTTGGCTCTGTAGACAGACAGCTAATAGAGCCAAGGCTTGGCAGAAGTTAAACATCAAAGATAGCGATCATCTGTCCAGCTTTTGCTACCCAGTGAAATCTACCCTTGGCTTCTACATCAGACCTGCTACATGTGGAAACATGAGGGCCACAGCAGAAAACTATGTCTTCATCTTCATCTCTGCTTTCTCACCTGACACAACCTGTGCACTCATAATAAATGAGCATGGATTTAGAAAAGCTGCTAATGTATTGATTCCACTTTTGATAAAATACTAGAGGATCAGGAACATGAAACATGAGCCTGTGTGATTTGCCCCAAATGCTCCCTGATTTTATACAGACCACTGATTTTTTACAAAAATCTTTTTACAGATAATGTACTCACCCCCCTTGTCATCCAAGATGTTCGTGCCTTTCTTTCTTCAGTTGTAAAGAAATTATGTTTTTTGAGGAAAACATTTCAGGAATTATTTCCATATAGTGGACTTCAATGGTGCCTGCTAGTTTGAACATCCAAAATGTAGTTTCAATGCAGCTTCAGAGGGTTCTGAATGATCCCAGCCAAAGAATAAGGGTCTTATCTAGCTGAACGATTGGTCATTTAAAAAAAAAAAAAAAAATTAAAATAAATTAATTAAAAATCGATATACTTTTTTAACTTCAAATACTCGTCTTGTCTAACTCTGCGATGCCCATGTGAACTCTGTGTAATCCAGGTCAGTTAGGGTTAGGGTATGTCGAAAAACTCACATCTCATTTTCTCTTTCAACTTTAAAATCATCCTGCATCGCTGCAGAAGTACCAACCCAAGGTTTACAAAGTGAAAATGCAAAGAAGGTCAAACGCCCTTTACAAAAAAAGGTAAAACATCGATGTAGGGTGATTTGAAGTTGGAGGAGAAAATGAGATGGGCGTTTTTCAACGTGCCCTAACTGTATTGACCCAGATTACAGAGAGTTCGCATGGGCATCGCAGAGTTAGACAAGATGAGCATTTGAGGTTAACAAGTATATACACGTTTTTTATTTTTGTTTAGAAAATGACCAAACTTTTTGCTAGATAAGACTCTTATTCCTCGACTGGACGCAGGCACCGCTGAAGTCCACTATATGGAGATAATTCCTGAAATGTTTTCCTCAAAAAACATAATTTGTTCACAACTGAAGAAAGAAAGGCATAAACATCTTGGATGACAATTGGGGGGAGTACATTATCTGTAAATTTTTGTTCTGGAAGTGAACTTCTCCTTCAATAGCCAGATCATCCAAAAATGAAAATTTACTCAACCTCATAATGTTTTGAACCTGTGTGATTTTCTTTCTACTGTAGAACACAAAAGTAGACATTTTGAATAATGTTTAAAGGGGTCATCCGATGCCCATTTTCCACAAGTTGATATGATTCTTTAGGGTCTTAATGAAAAGTATAATATACTTTGGTTAAAAATTCTCAATGGTAGTGTAAAGAAACACCCTATTTACCTTGCCAAAATGAGCTCTGCAAAAATCATCTCATTCTGGTCGAGGCTGCTTTAAATGCAAATGAGCTCTGCTTGCCCCGCCCCTCTCTTCTCTCTGTGGAGTGACAAGCCTGTTTACTTTAGCCGCATTTAGCTGTGTTTAGTCACTAAACTTGCTAACTAGCACATTATTAGGAAAGACGATCGCAAAGATTCATAAAAAAACCCCTTATAGTCACTTCTGCTGTAAGTGAAGCTGGATCACGAATGATTCGTGCGAACATGGATGGATGTATGTAGATCGGGAGGCGCATTCCCTTCACAAACTTAATCCACTGCATCTTCAGCAGCTCAGATCATTATTACATCCAGCAACACAACACCTCCATCGCTCAATCGGAGATATTCTTGTCTAACTTACATCCCTGCTCCAACATTGAAACAAAGAGGGTGGACTGTGACAGATGGTCTGTGGTAAGACGCTCATGTCAATCAACTATGGTGGGAGCGGCCTCTGTCGGTGTGAAGCCACACCGACAGGTATCTGAGAACAGCTCGATTTGAAAAAGGGGTTATTATTTTTACAGATTAATTAAAAACCACTGCATGGATTTTTAGCATTATAGGGTAGATTTGTACATACACTGCCAACACACATTAACGTTCAAACAACATGAAAAAGTGAACTTAGCATCCGATGACCCCTTTAAAACACTTTTGTCCACACATTAAAGGGATAATTCAGCCAAAAATGAAAATTCTGTCATTAATTAAGACCTTCGTTCATCTTCGGAATGCAAATTAAGATATTTTTGATGAAATCCAAGAGCTTTCTGACCCTGCATAGACAGCAATGCAACTACCACATTAAAGGCCCAGAAAGGTAGGAAGGACATCGATAAAATAGTCCATTCGACATCAGTGGTTCAACCTTAATTTTATGAAGCTACGAGAATACTTTTTGTGCACAAAGAAACCAAAATAACTTTATTCAACAATTTCTTTTCTTCTGTGTTAGTCTTCAATGCACATTCTGGTTTAGAACAATGTGAAAATTCAAGACATTTATTTATTTATGGGTGAACTTCTCCTTTAAGGTGTCCCGTACCCAGTTTGGGTTGGATATACACATAATACAGAAAACAAGTTGAAATTTTAAAGCAGGAGAGATAACATCCCGGAAATAAACCCTCAAGTTTCGTCACATTTCAAGTGTGAAGTAAATACAGATGTGCTGTGCATAGTGACCTTATCTCAACATGGGCTCATTCTGAAGATTTGGCAAAGTAGAGCGGAAAAACATTCCAATGCAATTGGTTAACTATTTAGGAATACTAACCCATCTTTGGAATTCCTCACGTCTTTAGAAGTAAGAAGCAAGTAAGACCTTGGCATCTGAGCACCTTAGTTAGGTAATTAGGTGCTGCTAATTTTTCTTGTAAACAGAAAGAGGGCCGGACACAGCTGTGGCTGATTAGGTAGTTAATATCTCAGCAGTTGTGAAAAATAAACACTATAATCTGAGCTAATCTGGGAGAGATTATTAGCCCACTGCAGCGTGTCTGACCTGGAGGGACAAGCGGCCCATCAGTGTGTCAACGATTTAAGACAAGTCAAACAGAGAGAAAACGACGAGGCTGAGAAATGAAGGTGATTTAATCTGTTCAAATCCTTCTTTAAAAAATAAAAGTTAACGTTCAAGTGTTAAAATTAGGGCTGTCATTTTTTTATCTATTAAACTTACTTAAAAATGCACTAATAAATTATTCAAAATTAATACAGTTAAGAAATAATAAAAGGAATGAATCATACTTTGCGAATAAGGGAAGTGAACATCGATAAGATTAGTTGATATAAATTCATCATCATATCAGACAGTTCAGTTAAAATTCAAACGAACTGATGCCAAAATTAGCTGCAAGTAGTTGCATATATCATTATTGGGCCTGACATTTGATAATCCTATCTGAAATGTTAAACCAAATGCAGAACAGAACATGCCGTAACAATAGAACATGCCGGTCTTGTGCCAATGTCTCGCACTGATCCGGTCTGTTGTTATTTCTAACGTTACGAAGTAAAACTGAGATCTGGAAATATATATTTACGTAAAATGAGCAAAGTTTGGAAAATTAATAGTTTGGTTAAAACGAACACTCTGTAAAACTACTGATACTCACAGATATTTTTTGATCTTTTTTCTTGGTGTTCCCCACAGCTACAATTCAATTCAGCGGTACGTGTAGGTAGATTTATGAAATGGATCACAAAAAATTGGAGTCTGGCACTCCTGCATTTTGGAGCATGTGAAAATATTCCTCAGTCATATTTCAAACAGAACTCTCGTTTGATGCTTTGTTCAGAAGTCGTTTTCCTAGGTAATATGTTTGCTAGCCATTTTTCCTCCTCCATTAGAAAATAAGTCAAATTCAGCATGAGGAAAGGAATGTGGTAGGTGCTTACAGGAAGCCTTTGAATTTTTTGAACAATGGCTGTCAAATATGTCACCCTCGAACTTCTAAGCACCGCTCTTTTAGGTTTATTTGTCTGCTGCCACACAGGTAGCTATAAGAACTTTGCTAAGATGGATTATGATGGAACAGCAGCAAATAATATTTAGTTTTCATAGGTCACCACTGAGTGGAAATTTACCAACACTACAAAAGTGTAAACACAGTAGTTTAGAATTAGTTTCTCCTTTACATCAAGTACTATGAATTTTGGAATTGGCCTTAGACAGTTGTGTTAATCTTAAACGACATGCCTATGGACCATTAACAGTCCATCTGCTGCACTGCACAAAATTGGAAAGAACTTTACAAGTGCAAATCAAAAGGCAGAGCGAAAAACTAATAAATTCTAGATATTCTTTTCTCATATTGGGCAAAATAATAAAATAAAATAAAAGAAAACAAAAGAAAAAAGTAAAATGAAATAAAAAAATAAATAAAACAAAAAAATAAATAGAACAAAATCTAATAAAAAAGTAAAATAAAATAAAAAAATAAAGCGAAGTAAAATAAAATAAAAAATAAAATAAAATAAAGTATAAAATAAAATGTTGAGTAAGTAAAGTAAAATAAAATAAAAAGTATAAAATAAAATAGTAAAATAAAATAAAGTAAAATAAAAAGAATAAAATAAAAGTAAAGTAAAATAAAATTAAAAAGTAAAGCAAAATACCAAATAAAAAGTAAAATAAAATAAAATAAAGTAAAATAAAAAAATAAAAAGTAAAGCCAAATAAAATAAAAAATAAAAAGTATAAAATAAAAATTAAATTTAAAAAGTAAAATAAAAGAGTAAAATAAAATAAAGTAAAATTAAATTAAAATGTAAAAAGGAAAATAAAAGAGTAAAATAAAATAAAGTAAAATAAAATAAAAAGTATAAAATAATATAAAATAAAATAGAAAAGTAAAATACAAAATAAAATAAAAAAGTAAAATAAAGTAAAATACAGTAAAGTAAAATAAAATAAAAAAATAAAGTAAAATAAAATAAAAAAGTAAAATAAAATAAAATAAAGTAAAATAAAATAAAAAGTATAAAATAATATAAAATAAAATAGAAAAGTGAAATACAAAATAAAATAAAAAAGTAAATTAAAGTAAAATACAATAAAGTAAAATAAAATAAAAAAATAAAGTAAAATAAAATAAAAATTAAAATTAAATAAAATAAAGTAAAATAAAATAAAAAGTATAAAATAATATAAAATAAAATAGAAAAGTAAAATACAAAATAAAATAAAAAAGTAAATTAAAGTAAAATACAATAAAGTAAAATAAAATAAAAAAATAAAGTAAAATAAAATAAAAAAGTAAAATAAAATAAAGAAGTATAATATAGAAGAAAATAAAAAGAAAATGAAGTAAAATAAAAAGTAAAATAAAGTAAAATAAAAAATTGAATTAAATAAAAAAATTAAAATAAAAAGTATAAAATAAAATTTAATAAAATAGGAAGTAAAATGAAATAAAAAAATAACAAAGTAAAATAAAAAAGCAAAGTAAAATAAAATAAAAAATTAAATTAAATTAAATGCCAATGGCTAATTATGGGCTTACTACTGTTTAAAATTTGGCAAGATAATTTTGAAACGTTGATATTTATTTATTTTTTAAAGGCAAAGCAAAAACTGTAATATTATTACAATTTAAAATATCATTTTTTTTCTATTTTTATTCATTTCAAAATGTATTTCCTTTATAACAGCTGATTTTTTTTTTTTTAGCAGCCATTACTCCAGTCTTCAGTGTCACATGATCCTTCAGAAATAATTCTAGTTTACCGATTTGGTTCTCAAGAAACATTTCTTACCATTATCATTATCTTCACAACAGTTGTGCTACTTAACAGTTTTGTAGTTTTGTATCTAGTTTACTGCTTTATACTGCAAGACCCTCCTACCAGAGACCAGCAACTACTGCAGGTTGTGAAATCAGTGTGTGTGTTTATGTCTCTTAGGGATCTAGTGAGTGCTTGACCGGTATGCAAAGGTTAAGGATACACAGTGGTAAGAATCTAATTTGTCAGTGCGAAATGGCACGTACTAATCCCCCTGTCAGAAGTGTGTGTGCGAGCGAGTGTGTGTGTGTTTACACAGTAGGATCAATCAGAGTTTTACTAATTGACCTCTGACAATAGAAGCCAGAATCAACCAATCAAATGGGAGAACACATACACAGAAAACCTATTATTTATAAAGTATACACACACACTACTGTTCAAAAAAACTGCTTTTGGGAAAAAAAAAAAAAAAAAATCTCTCATGCTTAGAGGCTGCCTTTATTTGATCAAAAATACAATTAAAACAGTAGTAGTGTGTATGTTTTAAAATGTAATTTAGTCCTGTGATGGAAAGATGAATTTTCAGCAACCATTATTCCAATCCTTCAGAAATCACTCTAATATGCTGATTTGCTGCTCGAGAAACATCTTATTATAATCAATGTTGAAAACAGTAACTACTTCATATTTTTATAGAAACTGCGCTACTTTTTTTTTCCAGGATTCTTTGATGCAGGTTGAACAAAAAGAATCTTCAATACAAAGTTCAAAAGAATAGAATTCATCTGAAATCTTAAAATCTTTGTATTCTTTACTGTCACTTTTGATCAATTCAATAGATCCTTGCTTGATAGAAGTATTCATTTCAAAGAAAAAGACTCTCCTAACCCCAAGATTACTAAGATACATATACACAACTCCCACATACACTAATTTGTTTGAGTAGCATTCAACTGGTCATGTGATCACAACATGGAGAACTCCATGACGTGAGACATTCCATGTAGGATTTACAACTTTAGTCTTTAAATTGAATCCATTTGTTTTTTCATTAAACTTTTAAGGAAAAAAATATTGAGCGCGGCATCAACAGACAATCACACACTGAAAACAAAAACATCCTGCACAGTCATCGGAATTGAGGTCTGACATAAACCTGGCACCGTTTGCTCGTTTTTTTTTTAAATGAAGAAAACAGCTCAACAGTAACACTGAGTGACTTTAACCTTTTCCACATGTAAAAATGAGCAGGGTCAGTATTCCCACTTCTGAAGGCAATGCGTCTTACACAGTAGCATGAATGAAACAGTGTTGTCTGTGTACTGGGAGAGAGCAAGGGCTAGCTTTGTTGTTTTTAGTGCGGTTCAGATCCCGTCTCATCTCTTCACTCCCCACAGCAAAATACTGTTGATCACCCTCCTTTCGTCTGCCGTTCGTCAGAGAGAAGCACACGAGAACATGTTTTCATGAAGAAAATCATTTAAGATTACAGGAATCAATCAACCTCTCTGTTTCTCAGACCGTTTTGATTGATGTTTCATCCATTTGCATCACATCCCTCTCCTTTCTCTCCGTTTCTGGGTAAAACTATTTATACTGACTGATGTAATGGCTTTAGTTTAGGTACTGAACGTCACTTTAACCTGAGCGCCTGAAAATTACAAGAGCTGATTACAGTTCTTTAGGTTGCCTAAACACCATTTTCTTCTGTTAATAGTCAAAAGAAAATATTTTTGTCTGTAGCACACACTGAAATGCCTTAAACGGTCCAGCGTTATGCCAGAATGGTCTTGCTTGTGCTTGGTATTTCATTATAATTAGCTGGAAAAACAAAATTGGCCCGTAGTTATCAAAGTGGAACTATTTTTTGAACGTATGCCATATTATTTCAATTTGTTAACCATATTTTGCTGGTCTGGCCAAGCTGGTCAACATAACTACTGCAGCTCGCTGTTTTGGCTCACTAAATTGAAAAATGCGTCTTTGAAAAATATGACCCTGACTGCACACGGCTTCCAGAAACATAAGCCAATGCAAACACAACATTTCAAATGTGAAAAATATGATGATAACAATTATTTATCCTGTTAAATGGGTAGGAAGGGAGAGAGAGAGAGAGAGAGAGAGAGAGAGAGAGAGAGAGAGAGAAAGAGAGAGAGAGAGAGAGACATACTGTAAACGGAGCGCCGAACATGAGTTCTATTTTCCACACTCACTGTTTTCCTTAGTAGAAGTTAAAAAAAATAATAATAAATGAAGGAAGCCAAACATGGACTGTGAGAAAAAGACCTTAATGTATCCCCTGCATTTTATGAATTAACAAGAGGATTCATCTCCTGGCCTATCTCAGACAGATATATCTGTGTTTTACAACTGCATCTACCCGAACACTCATCACGGAGCCCGTGTGTCATCCAGAGTTTTTGGCCGAAGTCGATTCTGGAGCTAGTCAGCGCTGTCGCATTAGTCACATTACAGAGAGAGAACTGCCGTTTTAGTCTGTCTACTTCTGTAAGAAACGTTTGATGGAGTGAGTTCCCGTACACAAACGCTTCGTTAGACCTGACAGCCGTGAAGGTGACATCCAAACACAACACTCATAAACAAGACCGACTTGAGACGAGAGCTGACAGAAGAGTAGTCAACTCTGCTACATACTCTAAACACTGACTACAATGGTAAAGAACATTTGAGGAATAATTCCTACATCCAGAGCATATATCCTCCATAAAATTCCCCTACAGTAAATAGAACTCTATTCCCAGTGCTATGGAGACAACACAAGACAACAGAAGCAATGTAAATGGAACTCAAATCATGTTTTATAATTCCAAACTCAATTATTTTTACAACGTGCCATGGATACCAGTCAATAAAAAAAAATAAATGAGAGTTTTTTTCCCTCAACTAGTCACATTTGTAGCAAGCAACACAGAATATTGTTGATTGCTTAGTTTCTACCCTATCCTCATATCCGAATATGCATACTTCCCTACTATATTGTATGCAAAAAGCAGTATGTCCAGATAGTAGTAGCAAGTGTAAATATGCAGTATTTATGTAAGAGCACAAAACAAAGCGTCTGCTAAAATTCCTGAGAAGCATGCAACAAAGTAGACACTTTGGTATCTCTTAAGGCCATGGGGGTCGAGGAATCTACGGACCTTAAAGAACATACTTAGACAAATTTAGTGTAAACTGAAACATGAAATTTTGAATATAATATTCTTTAGTGATGCTCTGGATAGCCCCGCCCACTTTGAAATCTCATTGGGTTAAAGTTCCACTAGACAGACTATGAAGCCACATTTCTACCATCTCCAACATTCATATTAAGTTGTTGCATTTTACCCCCCTAGAGGCACAGAACTTTTAGATTTCTCTAGACTGTTTTAATGCTTAAATTATTCTTTTTTTTAAAAAAAAAAAGCATGTCTAATTCATTGAAATCATGAAAATTACACAACTTAACAGCAAATTATTAAAAGTTTAACAAAAATTACAATAAGTCCCTATGAAATACTATTTTTTTTTCCTCAAATTTAGTTTTTTTTTTTTTTTTTCAACAAATTGTTTTCCATTAATATATATACACATAATGGTTTTTATTAATTTTAATAATCAAAAGCATCTCTACATAATTGCTTTTATTTAAAAAAAAAATCTTTTTTTTTTTTTTTTTCAAAAATAGTGTGTTGTGTATTTACGTTTTTATAATTTTTTAATGTAGTTGAGTAGTACTATCATTACATTAAGCAATATATTTCTGTCACAGTTTCTTTAAGTTAAACCAAAGTTTTATTTTGACAGGTTGCTGTGAAGAACTTTTAAGTTTCTGTCTGTAGGCGCATATAATATGACATTTTTGTTCTTAAAAGAAACAGTAAAATAATGCTGCATTCACGTCATGTCGTAATTACCGTCATTTTGAAATGTCAACACGTGACAATCTACTTGGAGCCGTTCACACCTTTAGACTCGACTCTGAACTATCGCACTATCAATGCCTAAACATAGCATGTAAAGAATCTGAGGTGGTCAGATACTACAAGTTGTAGCTTTCAGAAAAGTCCTAGTTCACAAGTTGCAATTACAAGTTGTACAAGGATGTGAATGCTTTTTTACAAGTTGGTTACGATAATTACGATATGGCGTGAACACACCTTGACTCTCAAAGAAGTTCTAGAGATTGTTTATGTGTTCATATACTTATATATTGAGGCAGCAGAGGCTGAAAACACCACGAGCATCACACGCGCTTCAGTAAGTGTGTAAACGAAACTGCGTGTCTGCACACTTCATTTACACAAAGAAATGCAGAAGATGACTTGTATTTAAATAGTATTTCTGCAGCTTAATATTCACCCAGGCACTAGTCCATATCGCGTTTTGATTTAAATGTACTGTACTACTAACTACTTTTGATTCATTCATCCAAAATTTAGCAAATTCCATGACACTCCGCATTATACAGTAATTCCATTTTTATGTCTGGATTCCAAGATTCCGTCTGCGTTTTCCGCATCGTGAAAATCACAGGGCCCCATAAAAGGTTTTCTAATGCTTACCATTGTAAATTTTGATGGAAAAATATTGGTAATTCTCACCTCTCATTCACAGTTGTGATTTAAATGCATCATATCCAGTCATGTGTTGCATACAGTCCACAAAGGTAAAAAATAATAATAATAACTGAACCTGATTTAAGCCCAAATCAGAATCAAAAATTTCTGCACAAGCATATGGTCGGAACCTCACGCAACTGCCATACCAGTCTCCAAAGAAAATTAATGCTTTCCAGTCTGATGTTTGTCAAAGAAAATGGTGACTTGTTGTAAATAAAAACAGTAAATGAAATTCAAGAACTGACCCTTTGCAAAATCCCACCCTCCTCAGTTGCTGTTGCTATGTCCGACAAACAATGCTGCTCTTACACAGTGAAATCATGTTCTCACACAGTGAAAAATACATCATGGAGCAAAGAGGTAAATGACAACACGCCGACAGACAAGGCAGAGCAGATTACTTCTGGTATGAAACAAGGTCTCAGCTTTAAAATGCTGTCATTTCAGAAATTCAAACAATAAACGCCGTTTTGTGGTTCTTTAATGTGTCGTGACAGACTACTGTATTGCGTTATAAGCTCAATGACATGTGAACTGATCTTTTTTATTTACTTAAAGCACGAAAAAAATCATGAATGAACATTAGAATGTAATTTTTTTTTAACAACGGAAAGACGTCAATACACACAATTTTTCAAGTTGAAGTCCGCCGAGTTTAATCTACTCTCCTGTCTGATTGTCGGACAGAATAGCAGATTCAGCGTTATGACTGGTCAGATGGCCTGTCAATCAAGCTGTTTGCGAGCAGTCAGTTCTGCGCAGTTATAAACAGTGGCTTCTTGGAACATTCTATCAAGCAGTTCTAGGAACTCCGGGTATTTCAAAATTTCAGTGTACTGAGATTTTGTGTGGAGGCTGGTTTAAGACCAAGGAATGAGCAGGAAAAAAAAAGAAAGAAAAAAGAGAATTGGAGAGAGCATTAAGTAGAATTGAAAACAGGAAGAGCTGGTTTGCTTCACTCAGAAAACACCAAAGGCTTTTAACAAAGCAGTAAAAACAATATACAGAATATTCCCATGAGCAGCAGCTCTAAACCAGCCTATGTTCATTTCAATACAAACACATCGCTGTCACATGCAGTATTGCTAATTGTTTCATATCATGAGCATGGAAGAGTCAAGGACAATGCTCAGGGTGGCTTAAGACTTTCAAAGCATCTGACCTTCACAGTTCTGCACTTTATTCCCATCTGTGAAACAGCATCCTGCAATTTCCCTTGGATTCCCAAATCATCGCTGGATTGGGTGAATGAAAGTTGGAAAGTTTTCGGAATCTCCCCAAGTCTTTCCTCTTCTCAGTCCATCACATATTAGGATAGGAGCAGGGAACACAAGGTTGCCAGATCCAGCGATCTTTGTCAAAGAGCCAGATTTACTGAAGCACTTGCATTTATTTAGCTTTATGTTTATGTTCTTGGCAGACAACGTCTAACCAAAATGACTCTTAAGAGAGCGCATATATGGAGTAATACATGACAGTTATCTAAGTTTTTACAGCACTGTGTACAGTACAGTATTCACAGTTTGTGAAAATTAAAATATTAAACAGAATTAGAAAATGTTAAATACAGTTTCATCATATGTTGTCATAATTATTTTTGCAGCATTTTTGTAAAGTCATAATTTTATCGTTAATATAATATTGTTTTTGATCTGTTTGCTATATGCAATGTTAACCATTTAATATTGTATAGTGTGATTTTTGGTTAATTGTATTAAAGCAAGTTAGAGTCAGTCTGATAAACAGTATAATAGTAATTATGAATTATCGTTATTATTTAACAAAAATATACAAACGTGTATTGTCCTTTTTAATTTACTGATCAAATTCACAAGTGAGATTTCAGCTGAATAGAAAATTTCAGAAATCTGGCCGCCTAATGGTAACACGCACTATGTGGGACGTACATACTAAGATGAGTCATGCGAACAACAAGTAATGTTCATAAAAAATACCATAAGTTCATCAGGGGACAGTTTCACCCAAACTTGACCGATAACCCTGAAACAGATTCACATGCACACTACAACACAAGGACTCCAAGCGTGCATCTGGTCGTAACCACCTCGCTCCCGAGTTAAATGCAGTACTGACGGATAAATGCTGCAAATTTGACATCTTCTCCAATCTGTTTCCCTCAACTCCCGTTCTCAAGGTCAAGGGATCACAAAGGTCAAGGGTCATTAAGAGGCCCACCATCCACTGGACCAGTAGAGCTCAGAGAGAGGATATCCTACAATTATATGATTACGGCCAATGGTTCTAAATGCTCCTGGAATACTCTCACTTTGCCCTTCATTCTCTCATTCTCCTGCTTGTTTCCTCCTTTGCAGCTCTCATGAGTGACATGTAAGCTACAGTAATAGGTTTGTCATGTTTGGCTATTTGCTTTCGTCCTGTTTTTTCCACAGATCATTATTATCCAAAAACACTTACAGGTGAATTTTCAGCAGAGCACTTACAACAATTAGAATCCGGCATAACGCACGCCGAGTCTAATTGAGCTTAATTAAGCATAATTTACAACAAGCAACATTCAAATCTGTTCCTCGCTCTGCATTCAGTGAAAAGATCTATGTTCTTTACTAAATCACCCTAGAGCTCTTAAAAAAGGAAAAGAGAGAACACAGGTGCTCTCATTAGATCCTCAAACACTAAATCATTCCACAGTTATTGGGGGTCTTTATTCTACATTGATCCTAAACTATTGGAACACAGTTATGCTTAGTGCAGAGCCATCTAGAGGCCAGCCATTAAAAGTTCATTTATTCCCTGGAAAAGTCCTCCTGTGGAAAGCATGGATCATTTACACTGGGTGATACAAGTTTTGAACGCATAATTTGATTTATCACAATTATTCACAACTCTTGTCAAAACAAAGCAAGTACCTCACACCTTGGGTTGAAACTCATTAATCTATTCAGCAGTTGGCAGCACAGATCTGACTCCCATGCGCGTATGCACTGATTCAGCAGACATATTGCAATGCTTAAAGGATTAATTCAGCCCAAAATAAAAATTCAGTCATTATTTACTCACCCTCATGTCGTTCCAAATCTTTATAAGTTTCTTCCATAAACCACAGACCACTTTTATAATACGTTTATGGTGCTTTTTTGTCATTTTGAAGTTTGAAGCACTAGTCTTGATTTACAATTTTTAAAAACTAGAAATGAAGTCACAGTTACAGCATGAGGATGATTTTTTTTTTAAAGAACTATTTCTTTTCTCTCTCTCTCTCTCTCTCTCTCTCTCTCTCTCTCTCTCTCTCTCTCTCTCAGGTAGAGCCCTTTGATTTCTGAAATGTGGAAAACATGAACGGAATTGCGGAATCCGGTAATAAAAATGGAACTTACTGTAGGCCTATAATGCGGAATGCGATGGAATTTTAGATAAATCAAAACTAGGCCAGTACACTTTATTCAAAATGCTGTGTCTGACTATTTAGCTGCAAAATGTGAATTCTGTATATTCTGCGTGTCTCTGTGTGAATAAATTGCTCAAACGCTCATTGTTTACTACACGCATACTGTACTGAAGCGCGCATCACGCTCGCAGTGTTTTTAGCATAGCTGCTGCCTCAATATTTGAATATATGAACACATAAACATAATTCCTAGAATGCTCTGAGAGTCACTTCATGAGCATTTTACCATTTCTTTTGTGAAAAGCTACGGTCATATCACATGCAAACAGAAACGTAAAAGGTCTTCACAGCAGCCTGTCAAATGACAGAAATAAACTACTTAATGTAATGATACTACTACAACTACTACTACTTCTACTAATAATAATAACAGTAATAATAATTAAATTTTAATAAAATAAAATAAAATTATAATAATAAAAAACATTGTTTCTTTCAAAGAACATTTACCAGAATTTATTTACCAGAAAAAAATAGTAAATACACACAGTATTCCTGGAAATAAACACTTTTTATATAAAATTAAACAATTAGACATACTTTTGATTATTCAAATTTAATGATACCATTACCATTTTTTTTTTAGCCATTAAGCAGAATCTAGAAAAAAAATAACATTTTTGATTATTAAAATTTAAAGAAACCATTAAAATGGAATCCAGAAAATTAAGGGAAAACACAGAATTTGGTTGGTTTTAAAATAAATAAATAAAACAGAATTTGAATAAATAAATAAAACAATGTCATTAAGGGCCTTAAAATGTATTTTTTGTTAAACTTTAAATAAATTACTGTTAAAATGTGCAAGTTTCTTGATTTCAATTAATTAGACATGCTTTTTGATTAATATTTTTTAAATGTAGCCATTAAACAGAGTCTAGAAAAATTAAAACAGAAAAAAAACAGAATCCAGAAATATTTCTGGATTCACAACACAGTATTCATGGAAATAAATACACTTTTTCTATATAAAATTAAACAATTAGACAAGCTTTTGATTATTAAAATTTAATGAAACCATTCAAATGGAATCCTAAAGAAATTAAGGGAAAAAACAGAACTTGATAAACATAAATAAATAAATAAATAAAACAGAATTTGAAAAAAAATAATAATAAATAAATAAATAAATACACCAATGGCATGGGGCCTTCAAATGTAATTTTTGTTAAACTTTAAATAAATTACTGCTAAATTGGAATTGTGTACGTTTCATTAGACATGTTTTTTGATTGATTTGATTTAATTTAGCCATTATAACAGAGTCTAGAAAAATGAAAACAGAAAAAACAGAATCCAGAAAAATTAAAACAGAGAAAGCTGAATTTGGTAATAAATAAATAAATAAATAAATAAATAATAAAGTAAAATTAGTAATTTTGTCTTGTGTTCCAGTACAAATATTTAAACATTTTTTAATCGATTACAATTAATAAACAAATAATTTAAGATATTAAGTCTTGTTTTCTAATAACTTGAGTTTACGCTTAAAACAAGAATAAATGTCTGCCAATGGGGTAAGAAAAATAAGTTTAATTCAAAGGGAAAACAAGATTATTTTTCTTACCCCAATGACTGTTTTAGGCATAAACTCATTTAATTCTAACCTTTTTTTTTATTATTATTTTCAGAAAACAAGACCTTTTATCTTAATAGAATACAAGACAGAAGTACTGAATAAGTAAATCATTTTTTGCCGTGTTGCCATTGTATTTGATCACCCTCATTGAACCAATGGGACTTCACAATTTATAGTTTCACAGCTACGGTCGGCACTTCCTTCTCCTGTACATTCTCTAAAATTCCAGTCCCATAAAACTGCAGTGTTGATCAGCGTGGCTGCCTGGGGACGCATCAGCCACTAAACCCCCTGCTGCTGGGCCCTAAAACGCAGTGCTGAAGGACCCCCAGAACACATGTTTAATGGGCTTCATTAAAAACCAGTGAAGCGTTCAGATTAGCATAGTTATGGACTGTTGGGTTTTATGTACAGGCTACCTGAGTTTGAGCTAAGACCTCAGTAGATTGAGGGAGACACAAATATTCCGGAAAATAAACTAGTCGAACTGATTTAGTCTGGCCGCATTTTGACCCAAAGGACTCGGCAAACCTTAGGTTTTCTCAGTATATAGTAAACCTATAGTCGGTGTCAAAAGTGTATTCAGAAACTGCTTTTGCACAAATATTAGTTTTTACATTTAATATGTTGTCAAATAAGACTAACAGTTCATGACACAGTTGTACCAAACGAGTGCTGATTAAAACAACAGTCTCTGAGCGTCCGTTGGCCCGAGGTGCTAATTTTCCACTCTGAGAAAGCTGTCAGACACACATCCACTCTGTGAAATTACACATATTCCTCCTGAACGCTTGCTGATGCTGAGTGTAATTGAAATGAATTTAATGGGGGTCACATTCCAGGGTGTTTGGACTGATGAAAGGGAAAACTCTAATGCATGCAACTGTTTTCTTTACGCCAAAACAGAGGGAAGTGGTGAAGAAAAAAAAAAAAAAGGACTTAATTAGGTCCCTGTGATTCAGACTTGTTTGCATGGGTCAGGGCCGAGGGAACAGCAGTTGAGGGAAATGATGAGAATAGTCTGGCCTCTTTGGAACAGCACAGCTACTGAGTGATTCAACTGAGCAAAAGACAGCCATAGAGGTCACTGTGTGTTATTTGCAAATCACAAGTCCTCCACTACGCTTCCTGACACTTCTTTTTGAGCATCAGGCGATGTTTCTAAAGCACTTCTTTCACTCATTTGAGGTGAAGTTATTGTTACACTACCCTTCAAAAGTTTGGTTTGTTCAAAAGGCTACATTCATTTGATTTTAAACAATAGAAAAGGCATTTTATTTTACACAAGTGATGGCAAAGCAATTTTGGGTGAACTATCCCTTTAGTCATAGACAATATATTTGCAAACTTAATTAATCGTACTCTTAAAACATAGTTTTGAAAGTTACAGCACACAATTAAGAACAGCACCTCCTATCAATTCAACATCTACTGTATCAATAACTTGCATAGACTATAGATGTCACCTTGGGCAGGGTTTTCATTTCCAGATGTGAAATCCATCCACACTTCCTATAAATACAGTTTCAGCCTGCTGCTGGTTTCATTGCTCTGGCTGAGGGTGCACACATTAGTGTTGCGTCTGGAAGGCATCAAACTCTGATATATGCAGTTGTCCTGGATAACATTACAGACAGTGTGAAAGAGAAAAAGTGATGCACAACACAGCATCTGTGAGACATAGACTCAGAGTGTGAGTTCTGGACAACCTTTGACCTAGCATTGCCAACCGCGCCAATATAGCAGAAATCATCCTGTATTTAAGAGAACAAAATCGTGTTCCATATTAAATCAATATGAAAAGTGTTTTATTTTACACCCAGACAGCTGAGAATGCGTCAGGATTTCAGCTATTGGATTTAGAATGGGAAACAGATCGCAAAAGATGGATGTGAAACACATTTACCTTTTGAGTGAGCCATTGGGTGTTGCTAGAACGGACAAATGGATGTGTTTAACAGTATGCAACACATTAGTATTACATTAAAATTCTTTTCATGTATGTGGTCAATTGTCACCAGCCACCAATTTCTTTAACTCCCATTTGGAATATATCATAGAAAAAAAAATAGAGTTTCCTGTATTTCTCTAAAAAGACTAAGAGTGTTACTTATTTTGCTCCACTGATGCTGGAAACTTAAAAACCCTGAGCCTAAAAATACACACTACAACCCATTTTGAGACTGCCTCTATTATTAAAGGAAAAAGTAACACAATTTTTTTTTTTTTTTTAAATAAATACTTTCATTTAGCAGGGATACGCATTAGGCATTGACCAAAAGACATACATTTCCATTCAAAAGTTTGGGATCAGTAAAATATGTAATGTTTTCTAAAGAAGTTTCTTAAGCTCATCAAGGCTGCATTTATTTGATCACAAATCCACAAAAAAAAAGTAATATGCAAAGCTGAATTTCAGCATCATTACTCCAGTCTTCAGTGTCACATGATAATTCAGATATCATTCTAATATGCTGATTTATTAGTGTTGAAAAAGTTGTGCTGTTTAATATTTTGTTGGGAATTGTTAATAAATAAAATTCAAAAGAACAGATTTTATTTAAAAATAGAAATCTTTTGTAACAATATAAGCGACCATTTAAAAGTTTGTGGTAGGTAAATTCTTCTTCCTTTTTTGAAAGAAATTAATACTTTCATTCACCAAGGATGAGTAAAATTGATAAAAAGTGATAGCAAAGACTTATATTGTTAGAAAATATTTATATTTTGAATAAATGCTCTTCTTTTTAACTTTTTAGTCATCAAAGAATCCTGAAAAAAAAAGTACCACAGGTTCCAAAAATATATATATTAAGCACCACAACTGTTTCCAACATTGATAATAAGAGTAATAAATCAGCATATTAGAATGATTTCTGAAGGATCATGTGGCACTGAAGACTGGGAGATGGCTGATGAAAATTCAGCTTTGCATCACAGGAATAAATTATATTTTAAAATATATTAAACTAGAAAAACATTATTTTAAACTGTAATAATTTCTCACAATATTACAGTTTTTTCTGTATTTTTGACCAAGTAAATGCAGCCTTGATGAGCACAAAAGATCTTACTGATTCCAAACTTTTGGAAAGCAGTGTATTTATAATTTATAATTTATAATATCCATTTCAAATAAATTATTTTCTTTTGAACTTTCTATTAATCAAAGAAGAACTGCAGCACAACTGTTTTCAACATTGATGATAATAAGAAATATGAATAAGAAATGCACCAAAATCATCATATTTAAAGGACTTCTTAAAGATCATGTGACACTGAACACTGGAGTAGTGGCTGTTGAAAATTCAGGATTGTCATTTCATTTTAAAATACATTAAAACAAAACTATATATATATATATATATATATATATATATATATATATATATATATATATATATATATATATATATATATATATATATATATATATATATATATATTTAATTGTAATAATATTTTACAATATTAAAACAGTCAGTAATAGTTTTAAAAGCAATACACAACCATAAAGAGAGCACTGAATTAATCTGCTAATATCTGGTTTAATCAGTTTCTAATTAATCTCAATGAATTCCTTCTCAGTGACGAGAGTTATAAACTGACTGCAGTTCCACTCACAGCTGTCTGGGCAAATACTGCGGTGTGTGTTTACAGCCGGATGATCTTCTATTAAACACAAACCCATCAGATGAGGAGAAAAAAAAAGGACACCGGGTACATTTTCCCACTGTTTTCAGCCCTCCCATTGGGCTCTGATAAAGTGGGTTAATGGCATACTAGAAAAGCTCAAGAAACAAGAAGGTTGCTCACTCAAACATTCGCCTGTAGCCTTTTTTTTCCTTGTGTTGTCTATAGCACAGAGGAATTCTAAATTAAATACAGATCTGTTCAGCCTGGCCAAGCGCAGCTCTTTGGTTAAACAGCCCCTTTTTTCCTCTAAAGCAAAATAAGACCATACATTTTGATTAATATTTGATCAATTGTTGAAATTATCCAAAACTCGCATGTCTCGCGATCAGCAAATCCAGATGAACAATGTTCAAGATCTGATGATACGGTTCTATGCAATGACTTCATAATCACGCAAAAGTACTTTTCCAGCTTTATTCTCGACGGCCAAAAGCCAAGCCGTAGCTGACCCCGTAGGTGTCCAAAGAGACGCACAAGATTTTATGATTGATTAGAAAATTTCACATAATTCAGTTTCACAGCGCCTGATTGGATAAGCAGAGCACCTGCGTGCTGACTCTTTCACCCAATCACTACCATCTTCTGTCTGGACGTGTGGATGACATCACGGTGACCCCTGAAATATGTGCCATTCTTAAAATGCGAGATCACCATCAAGATAAATAACTCATTAAAAACTCAGTAAAATGTGTTTGAAGTTGAGTATGTTTTTAAGCGTGGACCACACTAATGGGGGTTGTGAGCATGTGTGCGTGAGTGTGTGTCTGTAGCAGTGAACATGTTTCTCGTCCTGTAAAAGGCCCTGCTTCTGCGGTTTGCATGCCAGAGACACTAACCAAACGAATGACTCCCAGTCGTAAAGCATTTCCGCTCGACTATCGCTGCATTCTGTCAGAAGTGTGTGCTTGCTTTTATCTTTTTTTCTTCTTTCTGGCTTAAAATGTTCGTCTGCTCATGTTGTGATGCTGCAATGTGCTGTTTTTATCAAATGCTAAAGTTCACAAATAGCAGACTCTCTTCAAAGGCATAAGCTCTTATGTTTCACTGATTATTAAAAAGTCTAAAAAAGAACTTCACAGGCTTTTAAAAAAAAAAGCAGAAAATGTCCAAACATTCTTAAAACTCGAGAAGCAAAACTGGAAAATTGTTTTCCTATTTAAGAACAAACTTCACTCAATTTTGTTAGTTTTATTACCAAAAAAATTAAAATAAAAAAGAATAAAATACACTGCCAAAAATGATTTTCTTACTTATTTTTCTTACTTGTTTTTCATTACAAATATCTAAACATTCTTAAATCAAGACGGATTTACTTGAGAGACAGAGTGATTGGTAATATTTCAGAACAGGGAACACGTATTCACTATTAACTAAGAATTTTCCCTGAACTAACTCCTAATTTTCTGCTTATTAATAGTTTGGTTACGTTAAGTTTAGCTATGGGGTAGGGTTAAGGGATCTAAAATATGGTCATGCAGAATATGTGATTTATACATACTAATAAACAGCCAATATGCTAGTAATGTGCATTCTAATAAGCAGCTTGGTAATAGTGAGAATTGGTCCTTAAAATTAAGTGTTATCAAATTGTTTTCTGTGGGGGAAAAAACAAAACATCATTTTGTTAGTTTTTGCTTAAAACAAGAAAAAATATTGCAGAAATAAATATTGGTTTCCCCTTGATTTAAGATTATTTTTTTTACCCCACTGGCAGATTTTTTTTTTTTAAGCAAAAACTAACAAACTTTTTATATTTTTTCAGAAAACAAGACTTAATATCAGTGCCAGGGTGTATGTTTGTGGGGCCCTAGGCAAGATAATGAAAATAGGCCCCACAAGTGTAAGAAACTGTCATAGAAATTAGACGAGTGAAGAGAAATATTCAATATTTAATTGTGAATGTGTATTAATTGTAACACATTCAACAAACATATGTAAACAAATAAAATAAAAAACAGGAGTGCAAGTGAGTTTGAGTAAACAGATACACATGAAACACAAATAAATAAAATATAAATTAAGTATACACAAAAACAAAACAAAATAAAGAGAGCATAAACAAAATAAACACAGGCCTTAATATTCATAAATTCATAAATGATAAAAAATGCAGGTCATTCTGCTTGTTTTTAAGGATTGATTGATGATCACATAAAAAAAAAAAAAAAAACTTTATTGCATTACATTGGATCCGGGTCTGTAATTATTTAACGTAACATGCTAAATGTGGCTCAATTTTTCCTTTTATGACAAGTCTGTCTGTGATCATGGGCATCATTCCATGTGTAAAAAAAACAAGTACTACAGCAATAAATATGTATATAGCGGTCAAAAAAACATTTTTTCCAGCTCCAGAAATATATTGTTTGGATTCCATTTCTACCACAACTTCACTTTAATCTCTCTATCATTGTTTCAAATAATTAAAAAATAGAAGAACCCTGAGTTTGTTGTGCCTGTTTGTAGGGCTGCACAATTTGGCCAAAATGTTGTTTTCATCAATATGACTAATTCTGATCATTGTTATTACTAAATACAAACATTAAACAAAACAATAATTATTGTTAATGATTATCAATATATTTTACAGAAAAATGCAGCATGACCTGTTAACATGCAGGAGGCCTAACTATAAATGTTTGGAAAGGTATAAAAATTTATTATAAAATTAATTATGATTAAAAATAATTTTTTTTGGTCAAAAAATCTTATGTATTCACTGAGAGAGAGGAAAAAACTTGAAAAAAAAAACTTAGAGACAAGTATTATTATTCCTATTTTTACCCAAAATAAGGTGTTAATATGTCATACATGTAGTATAATGATTCATTCATACAGGAAATTCCTAATATGGACAAAGGTATACGCTTTTGCGTAGCTGAATAAAACTCAGATAGAGACGTTTTAACTCATGGAAACATATCTGTACGATTGCGACTAAATGGTTTATCTCTATGTTTGTCGAGCCATATCGGCATTTTTATACGAATAAACTACAGATGCAATGCAATGCCAATCAACAGCCTTTATCATTTTATAAAATACTGTATAAAATAATGATTTTGCCTCATTCTGTGATGTTAAACCACGTCAGATCAAAAAAGGAAGTTATTTCAAAAAACTTGACTGATGTTATTAAATGAAATTGGAGCAAAATCATGTCATTAAAATGTTCTCAATAGACAACAGGTTTGTAAACAGACTCAAAACCATGCACACGTTCTACTGAAGTAAATTTGAACGCACAGACTGATTTTTATTTTTTTTTATACGTTCAACACATATGCTGCACTGTACAGCACTGGTGTGCATTACCTTAGTTATGTAAGGTGTGTGCGGCTTGAATTTGTGCTGCGCACACCGATTGGTGGATGACATTAAAGTACCACGAGAGCGATTTGAAAGCATGCAGAGCTGTCTGCAATCTATAGTTCTTGCGGAACTTTGATTTTAAAAACGGATCTTTCTTCACAGCGGAACTTTGATTTAAATCGAACACCCCTAAAAATCCAATTGACAACCTCAAGGCCACAGGGCTTTAGGCGACTGCCTGTATCGCCTGTTAGACGGGCCGGCACTGCTTAATATCTTAAGAATGTTTACTACAAATTAAGACCAAAAAAAAAAAATATATACTTTTTGTAGTGTGAATCATTATAAATAAATACATTTTAGGATACATTCATTCAAGTATCTTACACAATCTTAGTATTTCATACAAAGTGCAGTACATTTATCTTGTATCTTATATTGTAAGAATGTTTTGACATTTGTACTTGAAAACAAGCCAAAATATTGATTCTTTTTCTTTTCTTTTTCCTTTTTTCCCAGTTTAATTTAAGTAAGATAACCTATGACATCATAAAACTGTATTGCAACATTCCAGAGCTTTTCATGTATAGTTTTTGTTCATCCCAATTCAAGAACACTTTCTCTCTACATATCTGTATCCTTATGTGCTGTTTTATATCAATAGATTAATATATATCTTTTTTTTTCCTCATGTTGGTGGTGAGCTTATCCAGAATGCTCCCTTTTGCTGCTTCTGTTATGGACCTCACACCCGCCCCCCCGGATACGGAAGTGGTTCGACCCGTCACCTCTTCAGATTAATAGCAGGGTTCCCTGACCACCGCGGCTCAACAGGGTGCACTCCGCGTGACTGCGCAGTCCTGCACAGCTACATGTGGAATAAATTTCCTGACAAACACCCTTTTTTCCCTTTGCTAACTCTCTCCGTATCCTACCTTCTTCCTTCCCATTCCTTTCTCTTCCTCTCTAGCTCCCTGTAACAAGATAGTTTTGTCTTTTTTTAACCAAACAGTCAAGTAATTAGTGTTTCAGAGCTTCTATGAAACAACCGAGGTGGTGCGTGGAAAGAGCGCATAAGACTCAGATTGGGTTTGCCAGTAAATGTTGAATGTAATCACTTACTTCAGTCAGGCAGGACGGTCTCTTTCGGTTAGACGCTGTAATATAGTCCTCCTTCAATTAACACTCAGTCAGTTCTTGGCTGTTCTCTGCTGTCTAAACTGTCACAAGCTGTAAGAGATGACATTGACATCTGTTTATAAACACAGAAGGAAGCAAGCTCTCTGAAATCTACTCTCACAGATTTTATAGCATCAGGATGCATGAAGCAGCACAGCTACAGTTACTTACATTAAAATGAAGTGTAATAGTAGAGATTCAAAAGTAAACAACAAAAAGAGTCATTTTCTCCATTACAGAAATAGATTTTTAACATTAACACAAAACTTTAAGGTCAGACCTACCATACGCTCTGAGATTGCTATATCGCTTTGTGAAAACCACAATTTATTATTTTTTTTTAAATCGTACTTCATTGCCAAACAGTCAATAAAGAATTACACTACCCCAATCCTCAAGAAAGATTTGTATCGGATCCACAAATCAGAGAAATAGTAGTTGCCGTTACCACTGAAATGAAAACTTTGCCACAAGAGCTGAGCAGCAGACTTTTCATACTGTACACAGCAGTGTTATAATTAAAATAAGCTAAAAATTAAAAAGCTCATTTAAAAAGCTAAAATAAACTATAAATATGAGATAAAAAAAAAAAAAAAAAATATATATATATATATATATATATATATATATTTCGCTTTGGCAAATAACTGAAAAAAAAAAAAAAAATTAAAGTTGAAGCTCTAAAATTTAAAAAGCCTAAAGAAATGTGTGTGTGCGTTTTTTTTTTAAAGTAAAAAAAATAAATTACAGTTAAAATGGAAATTGAAAATCTAAAAACAAAAGCTAATTCAAAATATTAATAAATACTATAAATAGTATATAAATAAGCAGTGGCTATTTGCACTATTGTGCAAATAGTGAAAGATTTTTTTTTTTTTTTTTTTTTTTTTGCTTTGGCAAATAAATTAAATAAAATAAGTTAAAGTTAATGTTCTAAAATGATTTAAACTAAAATTGAAAAAGCTAAAGAGAAATGTTTTAAAATGAAAATTGAAAATATAAAAATAAAAGCTCATTCAAAATATTAACAAATACTATAAATTGTATATAAATAGTCAGTGGCCTTTTGCACTATTGTGAAGATTATATATATTTCATTGGTTATATAGATATATAGATATAGATATATAAAGATTTAATGTGTTGCTTTGGCAAATAACTGAAATAAAATAAGTTAAAGTTGAAGTTCTAAAATGACAAACTAAAATTTAAAAAAACTAAAGAGAAATGTTTTTTTTTTTTTTTAATCAAATAAAACAAATTACAGTTAAAATGAAAATGTAAAATTTAAAAATAAAAGCTAATTCAAAATATTAATAACACAAAGACTATAGAATACCTAAGACTTGTTACTCGTATAGTTTTGAATGGGGAAAGATGTAACGCTCATTATGGCCACAAAGCCCCGCCTTCTTAATGAAATAGCCAATTGTTGATTAGTAAAGTCAGCACGTCACTGCAGCTGCCGTTAGAAGTCCCAGTTCCTATAGAAACAGTCAGCATTCTGAGACATGCACTTAGTACTGCGCATGCGCACTGGCTGATCTAGCCTGAAAAAGCAAATGCAATCGTTTTGATTCGTTCTGATCTCATATGTGATATGAATGGGGAGAAGAACGAGTTTCGGCAAAGGGCGGATTCGAACTCGGGTCAATCATGTAAAAAAAAAGTCACTGCTACACACCTACCACCTATGCCACTGGAGCTGTTGTTTTTCTAACATGCATCTTTCGTACTGCCGTCTAGCCCAACAATACATTGGTGGGTGGAGTTAATTCATTACTTTATCTACAAATACTTAATTGTCTATTACTTCATTGAAACACCAAGTTTGGTACAACTGTATTTTTAGTACCTTTGTAGTTTTTTTACATCATGAATCTTCTTAAACTGAATTGACTTGGTTCAAGAAGAAAATACACGGGAGAAATACTGGAAAAGAAAGCCACTGAAAAAGAAGGTAGTCACTGATGTGGTCCATAGGTTGGTATTGCATATCTGGTTTGTTGGTCCTAAACACAATCCAGGATGCATAACTGATGATTTGCGATAATGGCCATGCGCACTCAAGTCATGTAACTGCAGTAGGGCTGAACCTCTGAGGTTTGGGGAAGGGCCTGGGTTTGCTCTCTGGATGCCCTCTGCCCTGGCACGGCATAATCAAGAGTCTCCAGGGGGTCGTAAAGAGCTCTAAAGAGTGGCCTGTCTCCATCTCTTGCGTGCACTCCACCCTACTTCAAGACACCAGCGACATTCATGACTTTATTGGACAATCCTTTACTATTGTTCAAAGAAAGCCAGAAAGGTCTGGTCCCTGTCAAGACTCCACATAGTGCTGATCAACAAGAAGAGAATCTTGTACTGGTTGCATGGTTGCTTAGCAGATGCTTAATCTACAAAGTGACAAATCTGTTGACAAGCATTGCTTCATCTACTATCTCGCCCAACTGAGCAAATCTGGCCTCGCAACATCTTTCACCTTGGAAACACCTAATGTTTTACAGAAGATGAGGCTAGATGCAATGGGCCATGGATGGATGACTAGAGTAATTCAGCATGCATGCTGTTAAATGGACAACTGTTACACTCACTAGGGTTTCAAAATGAGTTTGCAACTAGTCTAAGAGGAAAAAATGTCATGTTGAATAAACGCCTAATTAAAAACAAATCACCACAAGAGTTCAATTGAGACTCAAACACTTCCTTGAACCCACTGTTCTCATCATACGATGGTCTAGGGTCTCCAAAAACGTGTCAATTGTCTAGCGTTTGGCTCACACAGTTCATTAGTAGGTTCTGCGGGCTGTGGTTGGTTTACGCAGACCCTGTAATGGTCAGAAGTGCGTTAGTGATGTTTCTGGACGGCGGCAAAGAGGCTGTAAGAGTGCGGTACAGCTGTTTCTGCTTGGTTTGTTATGTTTGGAGTCTTTATGGCTGGCATTTCTGCCTGGGTTACTGTCAGTGAGATCTGTCGGCCACTGGCCTCGTCGTCCCTGACAACAAAGACTCGTAAACACTCGAGAACCCACCCGCACTCTTCTTGAATGAAAAAAGCGCAAAGAACAAAGAGAGTTTAGCTCTGGTTTCTGTTATGACCTATCCTTTATTTCTTTTCCATTCTTTGCTCCGTGTTCTCAGAGAGGGGCAACACAAACTATGCTGGACAGCTTGTTGTCAGGTGAGAGAGAAGCTCTTTGGGATTCCAGAGCGGTCCTTTCCAAAACATCCTAGAAGATCTGATTAGACTGACCTTCTCAAGGCTCCAGACTTAGACCAAATAAATAAAGAAACACTTTTTTTCTTTTTTTTTGGAAAACTTTTCGTCAGATATCATATTGTGAGTTAATGTTAATTTTTGTCATTCAACGACAAACAAAGCAGTGATGAAATGAGTCAACCTAGGGCTGGGCGATTAGGCAAAAAAGTCTAAAAAAAGTTGTTTTTTTTTGTTTTTGTTTTTTGGCTGAATTGCGATATAAATGTATTTATATTTGGATTACAAATATGTACTTTTATTTACTTTTTTACATTCTGTTTATATTTATATTAAAGGCAATGAAAACAAATATAGTGAAAGTAACCATGAAACGAATCGAAAAGATGATTGATTTCCATGCAGCTTAAACTGAGGCCAATACAGCGATCTGCCACATTACAGAGCATGAAAAATTCGGATTTTGCTATAAAACTGACAGAATTTGAAAGCTGAGGCTTTGTTTTATTCTAAAATTACCAAAAGCACAAAGCTTATTGCTATTATTGGGGGTGATTGCATTTATTATAATAATAAATGCAATCGAATACATGAAATATTATTTTCAAGCATACTGTCCCTGCGAGTATATGACACATACTATGATTTCTGCTAATAATCCAACATATAATCAAATCAGTTGCCAGGCAACCGAAATTTGGTGCTCCCAATTCGGGCCACTTACATTCGCAGTACTCTCAAAATATTATAAGTTTAATTCTGTAATTGCTCTGACTTAATTCTTGTAATTTTGACTTTATTCTCAAAACATATAGACTTTATTCTCGTATTGCTATGACTTTATCCTCTTAATTTTATCTGAAAATATTATGACATTACTTTCGTAATCTTTGGGGGGGGGGGTATTTTTTTTTACGTGACCGTCAATGCTACGCCTTTATTCGCAACAATATGGCTACAACATTGTTCTCGTAATTTTGATTTTATTCTCAAAATATGACTTTAATCTCGTAATCTTATTTATTTATATGTTTTGGGGTTTTTTCACTTCATTTCTTTATTTTTTAATTTATGTGGCACCTCATGGGTGTGTAACAGCAGAATGCTGTTCCTTGCGCCACCTGTTGGATACTGTGTAAAGCACAACAATGTTTAAAAAAAAAAATGAAAAAGCACCTGCAGGGAGTTTCATGACAAAGCGTGACGAATTGCATCCTGCCGTGAGGAAAAAATATATATATTTTTTATGGCCACATCTGTAGGTTATGCTATATATTATGTGCAAAATTATATTATATTATAATTTTATTACAAAATTATATTATATTATATTTTGATTAACCTATTAAAATATTCACTTTACAGTTACTGCTTTTATAAACTACACTTAGTCTAGTTTTGGGTTTACAATTCTACACATGGCACATTTACTGTCTAACTACAAATATGTTGGTAATTTTATATTTAGTATATTTTAGTCAGAATTATTGCGCTCTGTCTGTTTGACACGCGTAGATTATACACTTTCTGCACAGCAGCTCACTCGATATCCTCTGCCATTATTCAGATGCGCTTGTATCGAAATACTTTACAGTATATCGATATAAGCGTATTGCCTCATGCCATATTGCTTATAAAAAAGATATCAATATGTTGTACAAACTCAATATACCACCCAGCCCTAGGTACTATAAAGATTATACGTTACTGCATTAAGGCCCATTCAAGAACAATAACTATAAGGATAAATTTAACAATAACTACATTAACGTCCACACCAACAGATAATAACGTTTTGTTTATTCTAAGTCGTCTGCCACTTTAAATCCTCAAGCTTGTTGAAGTCGGGTGGATTCAAATTAGAATGTTTTTATTATTATTCAGCTGGGAAAAAAATAATTCTGAAAATAATACCATCAATAACATTCTTCTATATAGTTATCATTATAGCTGTGGTGTGGCCTTCCTTATTCTCATGCAGTGAGAATGATTATAACATTTGTATATTTATAGTTTAATTTGACAGAGCAAATCAGCTTGCGATATATCTTGTTGCCACAACAACTTCAAACACTTACTGCTACTCTGTCATCTTATACAGTGCAAACACTTACACACACACGCCAGTAAAGTGTTGACACTCCGACTCACTCATCACATTTTCGAACAGTAAATTCACCAAACCTATGAAATAACACAAATGAGTGTATTATAAACATGAAAAAATTCACAGGAATACACCCGTTTTTGTGCCCCGGTTTGAAACTTAAACAATCTGGTCGCCCTATCTAAACTGCATACCAGTACAGTGAGTCAGGTAGTCTTCTCACTGCACTGCTCGTGAAAAACGCTCGTGAACTTAGCGTGGTCACGAGCAGGCCTACAGGAGCCATCTGCTGCCACTCCATAAAACATCTCCACCCCCTTTCAGAAATCCTTTTATTTCCACCCAAATTGACTACAGTACAGTAGTCTTTAATATGAATCCGTCGCCCGCCAAAGGAGCACATGACCATCAAATGTAAGCAAGAACATCATTAAAGGTAAGAAAAAAGCTCTAATGGATGAAAAACAGACTAAACAAAGTGTTCAGATAAATATACACCACTTATGTTGGCTCCTGGGAGACAATGGCCACAAATACTGGTCCACATTAAGCCTCTTTATGCAGAGAACTAACCTCAGCAACAGGCCAATCTACACTATTGGTTGGGAATATGTCAGGACTTACTTGGCCTTGGTTAAGTGGACTGGACAGATGTTTGCTATTGCAGTGTATGATGCTGCTGAAAGACTTTGTCAAGTGCTGGGTTAGCGGTCTGTGTTTGGCCTGCAGTTCCATGTTTACAGTCCAGGGTGATTGGTTCTGTTGTCTGGACCTGTAGGAACCGTTCTCCTCAGAGCATCCATCAACAAGCAGGCCAGACGTCAGAGAAGGAAGAAAAAGAAAGAGCGTACACATGCACAGCAGGCAACGCCACAAACCGCTCTGCCAAAAGGTCCATTTTATTGATAAACAATTACAAAATCCATAAACGATGATAAATGACAGAGGTTTGGAGAGCAAATGTTGAGGATCTAAATGCATCTTGCTTTAAAATAAATATTAAAGCTTGGCTGAGGTGCAGGGCCACCTGTAGTCTTTCATCTAGGAGTCTGCAAAGAACCATGACCAACCTGCCATCTTGATTTTCACAGAAGTAAAATTATTGAATTCTTTGTTTTCAAGTGTGGGTTATCTGGGATGTCATCAGCTGCTTTCCGGTCTCTGGTTGAGATGCAATATCAGTAACTGTTGACACGTTATTTTTAGGCCTGTTTACAAAAGTATCAAACAAGTTAAGCTGTATTGGAAAGACAGCAGTTACTCATTTTGAATTTGGCTGCTGTCAGTGTAAACTAGCTAGTGTAGGCTGTTCATGTTTGATATTTTGGGGGGGAAACATGCCTAAAAAAAAATTTAATTCTTACAAAAATAAATAAATAAATAAAATAAAATAATAATTAAAAAAAAAAAAAAAAAAAAAAAAATATATATATATATATATATATATATATATATATATATATATATATATATATATAATTTTATTTTATTATTTAGCAAGATTTCTGAAGGTTTATGTGACATTGAAGACTGGAGTAATGGCTACTGAAAATTCAGTTGTGTCATCACAGGAATAAATTGCATTTTTAAATTGAAATAGAAAACAGCTATTTCAACTTAAAATAATATTTCATAATATTACTAAAATTTACTGTATTTTAGATCAAATAAATGCGGCCTTTATAATCATTACAGCTTTAAGAAAAAAAACATAAAAATAAATCAGTTGGTAGTTTAGGAACCAGGTTTCACTATTACTGTATGTAGTTTCTTATTAGCAAGTGTATTACTAGCAAATTGGCTGTTTATTAGTACTTAAGTTAATATTAATGTTTTATTCTGCATCACCGGAGTTACATTAAAAATTGTTTTGGCTCTTCCAAGCTTTATAATGACAATGGGCAGGTGTTTCTCTTCAACAGTCCAAAATAAGTCCAATAAAGTGCATCCATCCATAATAAAAAGTGCCTCACACAGCTCTGGGTGGGTGAATGAAGGCCTCCTGTTGTAAATCTATGCTTTTTGGGGGAAAAAAAATATCCATATTTAAAACATAATAATCACTTTACTCTAGCTTGCGCTAATAGTTGTACATGGAAGCCATTCCGGGCGGATGACGTAGGACTGTGATTCTTGCGAAAACCAACTTTTGTTTACAGGAGCAAAGAAAGCAAAGTTTCCTTACTTTAGCAAAGGAAAACCAGTGTCTAGGCTTATAATACTTATTCTTTACACATCCCCGTTTTGCTCTCTCTGGTGCATGTCCGTGTTCAACACTTCTGAGCAGTGCATGCGCAACTTAGACGTCCTACGTCAACCGCCCAGAGTGGCTTCCGTGTACAACTGTTAGCGCAAGCTAGAGAAAAGTGATTATTACATTTTAAATACGTTTTATATTTTATTATGGATGGATGTGGTTTATTGGACTTGTTTTGGACTGTTAAAGAGAAACACCCACCCACTGCCATTATAAAGCTTGGAGGAGCCAGAACCATTTTTAATATAACACCGATTGCATTCATCTAAAAGAAGAAAGTCATATACACCTAGGATGCCTTGAGGGGGAGTAAATAACTGGCTAATTTTCATTTTTGGGTGAATTAACCCTTTAATTCTATTTCTAACCCCTAATTCTACCCCTAAACTTAATAACTACCTTACTAATTATTAATTTGCAGCAAATTAGGAGTTTATTGAAGCAATTAGTAGTAGTTAATAATTAGTTAATAGTGAGAACTGGTCCCCAAACTGAATAGGGACCACACATTTGTTTTTCTGTCCTGATGGCTACTTTTCCCTTGTTTTTTATACTAAGCTACAGATATTTACAGATATTTACTCCCTAACACAAACAGAATCCTTTTGACAATCTATGTTTTTCATTTATAAAATCTGTGTTTAACAGGTTTTCAATATGTTTTCCTAAAGGGGACGTTTCCCACAATATAAAACCTGACCAAGTGTGATGAACTCTAACAACTTTTTTATGTTTTTTAAAGCAAGATCCCATAAGATACCAAGAAACAATAACTTCCCAAACACTACGATCAAAGACAAGGCCTACTATAAACCTGAACAAATCATTCCAAAAAAAAAAAAAAAAAAAAAGTGGCAAATGTAATCCTCTCCCTCATATCTGCTCTTCACGAACCATGATTTTTCAATATTTTCAGTTTATTTATTTTTTTTTATGGGTATATCATTTCCTGTTCACTGATCGCAACTTTGCATGCACGTGCACATTTGGCAGACATTTAAACTTGTTCGTGACAGATTTTTAAAAATATGCAAAGCCGAGACAGCAAAAGGAGTTTGTTCTTCATCACGTCTAAACATGATGAACATATGAGGATATGGCAGAGATCTACGGAGCTCTGACGACCTTGCCTGGAAGGCAAGACGAACAGCACTTTACTGACAGAAAGATATTAAGATAAATGACTAAATAAACATTATAAAACATATTCGCACAATTATGAAATCCACCGCAGAAACAAATGGAACAAGTGAGTACGGTCATAGCTTGTGTTTTCATCAGGAAAACTGAAAGTGTGCTGCAAATGATGAGAGATCCAACTCCTTGAGCATTTAATCATGGGTTAACAGGAAATATTTTCTTCATTTATCATTTAGGACCGAGGAAAATAAAGGTGCGACTTTGCGGTGAAGGAGGAGTGTGCGCTCTCCCGAAAACATCCAGCCGCTGACAGATGAGCATGCCGCGATTCACATTTCTCTGATCTTGTCAAGCTGTTGATGTGAAACTTTAGACAGCCCGACGGTGTTTTAACGTAATCACCACACTTAGAGAGGTGTAAGTGGGCCCCTCCTCCGCCACCATCCTTCAGTCCAAATCTCTCCATCCGTCTCTCTCCTGGGAGGTCGTCTCTACTCCTCTTTCTCGGCTGCCTCCCTCCACTCTCTCGTCACCTCATCCATCTCTCTCAGGTAAGCTGATCGCACACCGCCCTGCTCATCTCTCCAGAACAGTGGGAGATGAGGAGGAAAACATGAAGGTATATGTTTTTTCTCTTTATATTCATCCTGGAGTCCTCAGAAAGCCAGGCTGCTTTCTTAAATCTCCCTTTCAACACTGTGAGGAGTTACAGTGAGACATACACAGTCATTTACTGAGAGCGAGAGGAGAAGAGATTGAGAGAAAAGAGATAGATAAACATTTCCACAACTTCCCATAACCCCCATCAAACTGATCCTCTGGACCAGAACAATACTGTCAGACTAATTAAATTAAACCCCAATCAGCACTCAAACACAACAACAAAGCAAATACAATGCTGTGTGGCCATAAAGAGACATTCCACTGTGTACACAGGGAGAGATAAACAACTAACTAAGACTGAGTGAACACAACATTGCTATAGAAACGGTCAGAAAAAGAACAACATGGCTGCCTCAGAAAGAATGGTTACGTCCAGTTACACCACTGCGATCAAAGCAAAATCGAGGCAGCTGCACTTTCTGACAGAATGCACAAAATACACAATCCGGGAGAGGTTTTACCACAAAATGACACTGATAAACAACACATTTGATCATTTACCAGATGAAAACATCCCCATCACATTAGGGGAACTGTGTGTCTGTCTGCCAGAGTACGAGAGGCTTTGTCTGTCTCAATTACTAAACTTACTCTTGTTTTAATACAATCTCTAGTGCATCTTTACATGTTACGTTTTTCTTTTTTTCCTTTCTAAGTAAGCAGTGTTAGTTATTTTGCACCACTGACATAAAAATACTGCTTTAAAAGTTTGAGGTCAGTAAGATTTCCTTTTTTTTTTTTTGTTTTCAGCAGGGATGCATTAAATTTATCAAAAGTGACAGTACAAATATTTATGTTATGAAAGATTTCTGTTTCCAATAAATTCTTTTTATCAAAGAATCCTGAAAATAGAGTATCTGAGGGATTAAGAGACGTTGAATGACTGCTGAAAGTTCAGCTTTTCATCACATGCATGAATTGCATTTTAAAATATAAATATAAAATGAAAACAGTTATTTTAAATTGCAATATCATTCTGCAGGCTAGGATGTATCGTCCCCACAGTAGAATGGACACCTAACCAAGCACTCGCATACTAAAAAGACAAGTTCTGCCATTGAAAGCAACGTTCTGCCTTTGTCAACAGCTCAAGATCAGCAAAGAAGGAAAACATCATTTTAAAAAAACAAGCTCATCTCATCCAGTGATCACATCTGTTCCAAAAAGATCACAAAGACAGCAATAAAGCTTTTAAAGAATTCATGTTTTACATCCACAGAATGCAGTATGAATGAACAAGATTACTACTGTTATTGTCACAGTTTTTGTTTTTCCAAACTGACTTCATTACACCATGAGAAGGCTTTTCCCTGAGGATACAGTGATTCTCAGTAATTGATGGTTTCTCAAACTATGGGAAAGGATGCCCTCAGCTGGTGGTTGGAAAGGACAAGTGCTTTTCCCTGGAGCACCGTGGCCCACGGTGATCTTACATCAACATCATCCGTTTGGTTTTACAGCATTCCACAAACCAAAAAAAGAGGCAAAGCTAGGGTGAACAGCTCCACTATACATTTTGTGTAGACATTTGATTGATGATAATGACATGAAATGGCAGGGAGTAGATTTATAGCACCGTTAGATGTTATACCATTGTAAATGCACCACTACGTAGTTGAGCTTGACTAACAGGGTGCAGGGGACTCCACACATCCAGCTTTCTCTATGCATAAATAACTGCTGGCAGCCTGATTTCCTCTATAGATATTTGGGAATTCCAAAGGATTGAAGGTGAAGTATGTGCCGAAATCCCACTCAGCTTCATGTGAAAAGGACTTCTGTGGAAACTTTGATCTCGTCATGTGAAAACGGTGAGAACACCAAAGCTCCCGTGCCAAGACATACAGCGCGTTCGGAGCGAGTGCGGTCAGCGTGGAGCATGGCACTCTGGGCCAACTTCCATTGGTCATGTACCACCTGTAGGACGTGTTCCTCACGCTTTCGTCCACGACACTGGGAGCGCTTCCCATCCCAACATTCCTCCGGTTGATGCCAGGCTCTCTCGGGATCCATTACATGCTACATTAACGTGCTCATTCACACGGCACCAGCCACAAGCCTCCACTGAGCCACTGATGCAGGGGAACGCATTAAAAAGAGATACTCATTAAAGAAGCATTACCCCCACAACCAGAAGCCTGAAATACCATTGAGAGGGAGAAAGGGGGAAAAACGAAAAAGAAAAATGGAGAGAAAGAGTGGGATTGAAAGAGAACGAAACGGCATGTGCTGCACGCTTCTGTTTGGTGGATACCAGGCGCTGGAGCTCATCCAGACAGCAGATTTATTAAGATGGTGTAATTGTTTAGGTAAGGGGTGGTGATTCGCCCTGCTTTTGGCACTCGGATGAGCTTGTTTGGTGTAAATGGCTGGCTTAGTTCAGTTCCGAAAGCATGTCTTCAGTGCTAAAAGGCCAAAATGAGGGTTATTTTTAACAGTACTGAAGATTAAATCTCAGTATCGAATTCAGTTCAGTGGTGTGAATTTGAAAAGAAAAGGCAACACCCCACAGGAAGTTAAACTGGAATTTGAATCAGAATGAGTAAGTCAAAGTCTTCTATCAATCTAATTAATTCAGCCATTCAGAGATCCACACATTTAAACTGTAAATTGTAAATAGATTTACATGTTTTACAAGAAAATGCTTGTTTAGTCTCTCTGCTTTTACAATTAATTCAATATGTTATTTGCACTTTTTTGTAATTGTGAAATTTAAATAGCAATTTCAGAGTGAAAATTGTTTCTACACCAATTTTCCCTGTCCATCTATCTATCTATCAATCTATCTATCTGTCCTTTCATTCATCTGAGGAGAACTGTCAGTGGTTAAAGACAAAGTATGTCTTGATTAAGTAGAATTTCTTTAAATTTCAATTGATTTTAATTCTACTTCCTTGCATTCAAATTTGAACTTTAATTCCGCACCCTGTTTGCTAACTCAATTCAAACTTTTCTCAGAATAGCAAGTTTGTATCTCACCATTGAGATACATTGAGTGTCTCTTTTCCTCAGAACTGACAGTATATCTTGCAATTCTGACTTTATATCATGCAATTGCGAGTTTAAGTCAGAATTGTTAGATATAAACTTGCAATACTGAGAACATATCAGTCTTTTTTCCACTCAGAATTAAACATAACTCGCAATTGCAAGTTTCTAGCTCATAATTCTGAAAAAGTCAGAATTGTGAGATACAAACTCTGCGAATGTGAGCTTGTATCTTGCTAGATATAAACTTGCAATTTTGACTTTATTTCTCTAATTGCAAGTTTATATCTCAATTTTGAAGAAAAAAAGTCAGACTTTTAAGTTTGTATCACACAATTCCAAAAAAGAAAAAAAAAAAGTTGGAATTGCAAGATGCAATTGCGGAAAAATGTCAGAATTGTGAGGTAAAATGATGCAATTACCTGTTAGAATTTCTTTAAATTTCAATTCATTTTAATTCTACTTCCATTCATTCAAATTTTAACTAGAATTCTGCATCCAAACTCAATTCAAACTCGACTGAACTTCAGGAATTTAAATTCCAATTTAAAAGGCATTCACAATTTAATTCTGAATGGTGCACAACCCCTGGAGCGATTGTGAATTTCACTGAGAGCTTCTCATCTTCCACTTGACTTTTTGAACGACGTGTGAAACTCTGTGCCGAAGCCCCTGTTGAACCGGGGGACACTTCATATGCCCATCAGGGGCCACAGCTTTTGAAAACACAGCTGCCTAAGAGGACAGACACATGTGGCGTGGGTATGTGTGTGCGACTCTCCAGATTCCCAGGAGACGGGGTTCAGCTGCCACACACAGCCCCAGACTGCTACACTGTTTGTGCTGTTTGCTTGCCGATCACAAGGATTCCACCTACTGCGACTTCAGAGGATGCAACCGACTCGTCTGCTGGTCCGGATCAGCAGATGTGAAAAGCATTTCTTTATTTGCTTACTTATTTTTATCCATTCAAAGGCTGGCATAGTGGGGGGTTTCCAAGCAAGTGTCACATGACCAGAATCACCAGAACTGCAGACTATAATGCAATGATTTGTGTTAATCTCATTAAGGAAATGACTAATGAAAAAGTTTTTAGATTGTGAACAATAATGAAAATTAGATGAAAATGAAATTGAATTCAAACATATTGTGATTAAAATCTAACAATGATAGATATTACTAATGCTCTAACTTTTTTTGAAAAACTGAAGCGCTGCTAGCAGATTAATTAACTCACGCAACTGCATAAAATCTGATATTTACAGAACACTCACACCATATTACAACTTCAATCTGCACAAAATGTGAACTTAAACCAAGTTACGTCACAGTGTGAATATGTTCTTCCTTAATGCAGCAATAGCATACTAAATTCACAATATTGTATTACAGTAATGCAGTCACTGAAATGTTATTTCAAAAGTTTAGGTTTACATAAAGACCTATGTTTAATTATAAAATGTATGCATATTTTGTTTATTTTTACACGCAAGAATTTGTATTTTTATTTTTATTTTATTTATTTAAAAAAACAACTGAAAAATTGATTCACAGATTTTAGATCAACAGACTTTTTTCAGAATTGCGAGATACAAACTTGCAGTTCTGACCTTTTTTCTTAGAATTGAGTGATATAAACTCGCACTTGTGAGTTATAAAGTCAGTATTGCATGATATAAACTCACAATGCAAGAAAAAACTTGCTTGCTTTTCCTTAGAATTTCAAGTTTATATCTCGCAATTGTGACTTTATAACATGCAATTGGGAGTTAAGTCAGAATTGAGAGACATAAACTCAATTCTCAGAACATGAGTCTTTTTTCCCCTCAGAACTGAACTTTATAATTCGCAATTTAAAAAAAGTTAGAATTGCAATAAAAAAAGTTAGAATTGCGAGATATAACCTCGCAATTGCAAGAAAAAAAAAAAAGAATTGTGAGATTCAAACTCGCATTTGCAAAGTTTGTATCTCGTGATATATAAACTTGCAGTTCTGACTTTTCTTCTCAGAATTGCATGATATAAACTCGGAATTCTGACATTATTTCTCTAATAGAAAGTTTATATCTCGGAAGTCAGTCTTAATTCCTAAGAACTGCAAATTTATATCTCACACTATTACAATTTTACAAACAACTCTGACTTTATAACACTGACGTTATATCTCTCAAATCTGAGGAAAAGTAGTCAGAATAACGAGATATAAACTAGCAATTGTGAGAAAAAGTCACAATCACCTCTTTTATTTTTTATTCAGTGGCAGAAACAGGCTTCCATACAATTTTTTTATGAAAAGAAAAAAAAAAAAAAAAAAAAAAAAAAAAACAACTTTGCCCAGCTGGGCCGCTCAGATAAACAATTTGCAGTTCCATTTGTTGCCCCTAGTGAAGAAGAAATGATACATTTCACTTTAATGCCGACTACACATTAAAAAACTTAACGAATGAATGGCTGAAATAAGCAGTGTATGGTTCAGCAAGCGTGATGTTCTGGCAACATGGCAAAGTACCCATTAAAACACACCTGTGCTAACTCATTAATTATGATCCACGTTACTTGATGATCTTAGCTAACTGGCTGTCAGCCTCAAAAAATCACCCATGAAAAATACATCCCCAGAGCGTCGATGCTGAAGTCAGGCTATTAGCCATTCTCACCAGGCGTAAATTCTAGGCTATCAATCAGGGACTTCATAAGAAAAAGGAGCACTTCAGTTAAGTTACATTTTAGTTCAAGTTCACGTTCACGAATGGCTGCAAGAAATCAGCGCACACTGAGGTCCGCGCAGGAGCATGAGCCTCCCGGCAGATAATATCCACAAACACAGCGCTGACCCTGTTGACCTCTGTGCCCCATGTAACTTCCCTTTGGGAGCAGGAAGTCATTTTGTCCTAGTTCATTTACTCACCTGCTTCTGCTTCTGCTACGCGACGGCCACTTTTTTCCATTGAAACAGCAAAGCCAACTCTTAAAACACAGAGTTTGTGTTTATTCAGCTTCCCTTCGTCGGAGTCGGCCCATATGAAGCTAGCGTGGCAGCAGGCCACATGGTGCCTGAGGCAGAGTGGCACTCTAAGAGGCCCACAGCTGCCAGAGCCCATACCAACCCCCCGAACACCCCCGGCTGGAACGGCAGAGAAAACAACGGTTCCATGGAGAGCAAGGATTAAGAAAACATACACAGAAGATCTTTGAAGTAGGGCGAGCACTTGCCGATGGGCAGCTATATGAAAAGAGAGGGAAATTTTGGGGAGCTCAGTGTGGAACAGAAGAAAAACACGAAAGACAGTGATGAGTCTAAAAAGTTACGTGCTCACGGCATGTGGCCCCCAGACGCGCTGCCGTCAAATTCAAAAAATCCGCTATTCGCTTTAATCAACTCAGCTGAATCAGGAGCCGTCATCACATTTTAGAAAATTCACAACAGAGACATTTTACATTTTGACTCACTAACAAAATGTGGACACCACTCTCTTTGGAAGGAAATAAATGCTGAATTATGAAGATTTTTGATCATGCAACACATTCTTTCTTCTGCCGAGCACAAAAGATGATATTTTGTAGAAAGGTTCAACTGTCAACTGACTTTTATTGTATCCACAATTCAGTGCAGTGGTGTTTTGAAATATGGAGCCAAAGTCCTTAAAGTTTTTTTAATTTTTTTTTTTTTTAAACAAACGCAAATTCATGTCACATTTTAGAAAAGACAAAGAATTCTTTTTCTACTTTAACAATGTAATCCATGTTCTATTTATAAAAAAGCCAAGTATGAATAACAAGTTTGTGTTTTTAAGCATTTTACAGGTTTTTTCAGCAATTTAAACAATTTATTTTGTGAATTTACGTTCAGCAATTTTTTTTAAATAGTTAACTATTTTTGATTATTTTTATCATTTTTTATTATTTTTATTTTTATATAATTAAAACTCCCACAGAACGTGTTTTCATGCTGTTTAAGTCTTATTTTGATGTAACAAAATTGTTATATATCTAAGCGTGTGAGTTGTTCACTAACTTTTTTAAATGAGTTTTCCCACTAATACCATTATATTGTTTGTTCAGACTGATTTACGAACATGGATCACGTACGAACACAAGAGGCGGGATTTATAGAATGAACCAATCACAGCCAAACATAACCAGTCACATCCAATCATATTGCAATGGTTAAAACTCAGGGGAAGAGTGAAAGACATTAACTCCCGCTGTAACTTTACCTGCTGGTGTCATGGTTGGACAATGTTTCTTAGATTTATGCGCTTTTTAATGTCATATTTTGTAATATTGGTGTTGTTTTGTTTTTGTACTACATTTTTTTTTGTCATCCAATATTTTAATGAGGCACTGCCTCCCTTGCCTTCTTGATTTTTTTTTTTTTTTTTTCGAATACAAAAAATCATCGAGGCAAATTATTTGCCGGAAAGAGAATTGATTAGTTCATTTATCGAGTCTTCGGGTTTGAGTCGTTCGTTCATCACGTGACAGCCCCATTAGCTTAACCTATGCAGTCTGAACCGGAAAGAGAATTGATTAGTTCATCTCTCAAGCTTTGGGTTTGAGTCGTTCGTTCATCACGTGACAGCCCCATAAGCTTAACCTATGCAGTCTGAGCCGGAAAGATAATTGATTAGTTCATCTCGAGTCTTCGGGTCCGAGTCGTTCGTTCATCACGTGACAGCCCCATAAGATGAACGAACGAAAACCCGAAGACTCGAAACAGGTGAACTAATTCCAGTACAGAACCTAATAGGAGGTTGCACATGCGTGACTGAACGAATCACTCCCCGGGACGACTCGTTCGTCCCGAGTCACATTACGGATTCGTTCAAAATGAACGAATCGTTCAAGAACGACCCATCACTACGGACCATTATTACTGACGCACAAACTGATAAACGCTGGACATATTTAAGACCGTAAATTAATGGTGGTTAGTTATGATGTCCCTAAGTTAGTTATGTTTTGTGAAAGACTAACTGATATTTATGTTGATTGTCTCATTCTCTCTCTGTGACACAGAAAGTTAGAAAGTTAGTGAATATCAAACGAAGAGTGCTTCAGCATGATTACAAATGTGATATTGATTTTATGCAACAGTTCATCAATAAACAAGAAGTTAATATTAAGAGACTTACGTTTTACACAGCATATTGCCTTAGCTATATTTCACCAACAAATAACCATTCCAAACACAGCCACAGCCCTGTTTTGCGTCTTTGAGCAACATGACGGTGTTTCGTTCTTGAATGAATCACCCGTTAAATGATTCAGTTCAATCGCGATGACTCACTTACTTAACAGTGACTTGCTGCCGCCTACTTTTGATTTCACATTTAAAGTATCTTCGTTTTAAAAATACATGTAAATATCAGTATTCAGTGTTTTGTTTAAAATAACAAAATATTATTTATGCATTTGTAACTGCAAGTTAAATGCATTCATGTCCCTTTGAGCTGAATTAAATAGTGTGTAAATAGGCCTAAATCTAAATGCCCCAATTTCTCGACTTATGCCTTCCTTTTAGGTTGTAATGTTTCCCTGTTTCTAAAGTAATGTGAAATGTGATTTTTGCATTTTTATTTATCCAATTACTCGATTAATTGTTGGAATAATCGGTAGAATACTCAATTACTAAAATAAACGATAGCCACAGCCCTAGTGTAAACACTTCACAACCAAGTTGAATTCTTGATTTTAAGAGTATTTCACGGAATAAACATAGAAACTCAAAAAACGCTATTATTATCCCGCTTAGGCCTGTCCATCTCTAATGGACTCAGCTGCCACAAGGTGCCCAAGAAACCCAGTTTTAACTGGAATGTGTGTTAAAGTTTCCCTATATGAATGTGAAATATATGACAAGTTTGCTTGCTTTTTGTGAAGGTTGTAGTCTTGGTATGTGTAATGAGCTCTATTAGAGATGATGGATGTGTTGTTTTCGCAGTGTGTTCGCATTTTCCTCACTCAGATCAGCCGTTTTAATTGCCTGCAGTGTGTTGTGCGCAGGGAAATGAACGGAAATATCTGGATGTGGCTGGTTCTGCGTAGATGTCGTGGCAACCAGCTGTTTCCAGTTGATCATAATTTGTTCAGCGTTCTGAGTAAGGCCCTGCAAGTTCACCATTCACCAAAATATTTGTTGACTTTTTGTTTTCAGAGTAAATATAACTTCTTGTAAAGAAGACCATTTTGTTTTTGGAAGCCTCTTATTCATGCGCCTGTTGCTCTTTTGCTGATGTCCACATGTGTTTGCAGAGTTTGTTCTCCTCTGTAGTTTTAATTGTTCTCAGTTGTGAAATGGTGAACAGGTGGAATAAATGCTTTACATAAACACCAGCTCATTTTAGTTTGACTTATGGAAGAAAAGATGGTTTGAGACTGTCAGGCTCCCTAAGAGCCTTTACCAAAACATATCAGAGTGCACTCCTACATAAACATACTCTCTCCTCCATCCCAATCGGTTTCTTTCATCTGTTTCTATCTATCTATCTATCTATCTATCTATCTATCTATCCATCCATCACTGAACTGAAAATGCCTTTCAATTCTGAACAAAACGTATAAAATCTCATTCAAATGGACGCGGTATAGCAAACAGGATGCACAATTTGAATTTTAATCCAATAAACACTTTCTCATTTTTATTAACTAGGTTTATAGGCTTTACAGGGATGATAGATAAACACTGAATCTGGACCACATTTTTTTTTTTTTTTCACTTTAAGTAGCCATGCATATTAGAAAATGGCGGCAAGCTGTTAACTTTTCTGCTGAGGGAAGGGGGTTTCCAAGGTCTTTGTGTTTACAGAATCAATTCCTTCAAGCAGCAAGTAATCATTACTTTTAGTTATTTATTTAGGGGTTTATTTTGAAGAGCATTGCTCAGATATGACGACCTTGAACAGACGCTTGTGTATGACTCTGTGTTTGGCTGAATGATTTACCTCACTCTTGAGAACAGTTTACACCAACATGATGTGAGAAGAGTGGCCAATGAAAGATAAAAACCGCCATTGCGTTCCAAACCTAGTTTTTAACATCTAATGTTCCAGCTAAGATTAGCAATGTTTTTGCTAGCGTCTGAGCATGAGTTTAACGCCTGCTGCTTCTAATTAAGGATCATGTTCCCACACGGAAAGTGAAAAGGACAGACCAGAATCTGGAGTAAACCAGTCGAGACACAAGCACCCAGGATCAGAAGAATGAGTTTGACATGGGCACCAAACCATGAGACAGTGGCACGTCAAATGCTAACATTCGCATTACAAACTAATACGTGCCTTCCAAACCACAGGGCAGCTGTGTTTGACCTGAAGAACGGTCGCTTACTCTGAACTAGAAATTTAGCATTACGTCAACTTGCTCACCACTGGAACCTGCGTCAGCAGCACCACACACGTGTTGTGTACTTCATGAACGTACGGTCCCTGACAGGGAAGAGAAGAAATTGTTGAATAAAGTTATTTTTGTTTTCATTGCGCACAAAGAGTATTCTTGTAGCTTCATAAAATTATGGTTGAACCACTGATGTCACATGGACTATTTTACCAATGTCCTTACTACCTTGTCACATTGCTGTCTATTCAGGGTCAGAAAGCTCTTGGATTCCATCAAAAATATCTTAATTTGTGTTCCGAAGATGAACGAAGGTCTTAAGGTATTGGAATGACATGAGGGTGAGTAGCCTAATTATCATTTTCATTTTTGGGTAAACTATCTCTTTAATAATGGATTTATTCATTGCAAACATGCAGGCATTAATTGATGGACTGAGGTCGCAACACTTTTTTTAACAGCTATTTGACCTCTCATTCTGACAGCATCCATTCACTGCAGAGGATCCAATGGTGAGCAAGAGATGCAATACATTTCACAGAATCTTTTCCGATGAAGAAACATCTTAATGGCTTAAGGGTGAGTACACTTTCTGAATTAAAAAAAAAAAAAAAAAAAAGGGTACAACGTGGCTAAAGGCACCCCCTAAGAAACAAAATGTGCTTTTCACTGTGCCCAAAGTGTATGACTGCAGAAAAATACATACGTTTGTACTGAACATTTATGCAGCAATGGATTTTGTGTGATAATAAATCATATAGGTTGTTTATTTTGTTCAAAAATCTCAAATGAATGAGGTGGCAAAAGGGGGCATGAGGTAAAAGGCAAAAGGCACAGAGTATTGCTAAAATAATGTTTATATATATATAAAAATGTTTAAGTTAAAAGTTTGCACTGTTTTCTGCTTATTTTGATATAATAATTATTTTTGTTCAATAAATATACTGTCATTAAAATATGTTAATATGAAACATATATTTTAAAATATAGAAACAAAATCTTTTTAAAATGTAAAGATTCTGAAAGCACTGAAGGAGATCCCATAACAATTTAATATATATTTACAGTAGTAAAAACAAATTATATTTTATTATATCATATGATTAACAGCATGTTTTTAAATATGATGGTTTCATTCTAAACATGGTGATTTATCTCTAAGATGGACACCCATCATAATATATGATATTTACCATCTGAATCTAACAATGTCATGTCAACAAATGAAAAAGTCAGCCTTCTATTAATTATCATGTTAATTATTGTGCCTTCTAGCCCCAACAGCAGGGGCGCTTTTTACCCCAAATACCAAAAAGTGCTGTTTTAATTATCTTTAAACAAAACCGAAAATCATTAAGAACACCTTTGTCTCAAGATATATTGAATAACTGTAGCGATTCTCTTTTGCTACTTAAATCTACAACATTTTTAAAAACATCAAATATTAGATCAAGTAAGCACAGAATCGACTTTGCGCTGATGCCCGCGATTGGACAATTTTGCACGTGTATGTTGAAAAGCGGATGTTTTGGAAAGTGCTACGCCACGTTTTTCTGCCCTCTAGTGGTTTAGAGGGAAATAATATCAAAGGCACCTTTTACCCCAGGGTGCCTTTAGCCCCGTTGTACCCTATACTCTTTTGAATTAAAAACAACTCTGTGCACGGATAAATCATTTATAATAAACGCTGCAACATTCCACAAAAACTTTGAATTGTCAATTTTGATTTCACGACTGACTTTGGAAGCCCTAAAATACTAAAACTAAATTAAAAATTAAACAATCCAGAAAATCTGAAGAGATAAAATAGGGGGAAAGAAGCATAAATTACCTTTTTATATAAGTTTGAATCAAAGACATATATTATATATATACACAGTGATTGAAGTTCTCAAATCATCCATAGTTTTTCTGTATTTCTGGATGTGCGTTTCCCAGTTTGCCATATTTTATAGTAATAAACTGCAAACCTGCAGCTAAACAGGAGCTGTAATGTCAGGGTATATGTGGCTGCTGTCTCTCAGCTTTGCCTGGTAGGGGAGATACGGTTCCACAGAGCATCGCTAAGGAGTGATGGCTTACTAGCTGAACTCTTACAGTTTTATAGGATCTCAGATGTACCAAATGTGTTTCAGATGTGAGCCGGTACTGATCGGAGTCCGTCACTGTCACTCTCTCTCCAGTTTACAGAGGAAGGCTGATTTTGTTCCGACAATCTTAGACCAGGGGTATTATGTTCACTTTTTGGAGACACTTTGATGGGGGTTGTCAATTGTATCTTAAGACTACAGTACATACAACTGTCTAACTTGGCTTTACGCATCCTGTCTGCAGTTTAGCAGAGATATAAATCCCATTTAGATCTGCTAGGTAAGCCAAGGGCTTTCACTGCATTAGGTTTTCCGGGGTTTTTTGCATGGTTCGATGGTACAGCAGTTCAACATCATCTGTCACTTATGACTATACATGACAGAGACAGAAAAATGTTGCACTCTTAAACACTCATCAACAGATCGAGACTGAAATATAATCAACATTAATATGAGCAAAACAACTGTATAGTCAGAATTTCAACAATAGTCGTGAAAGTTGCTAAATCACATTTTTAAACGCTTGTTTGCTCCACATCTAGTCATACAAATATAACTTCTGCTTTCCAAGGCCAAAGTAATCTCTGACTACAACATATAAAGTGTGAGATTCCACAGTGTCAGCTGCAAGTATTCCTAATTCCCTGGATTTAAAGGATCTTAGGAAGACCTCTTCCACCAGCGCTCTCCAAACATCCACAGCGTTTATATGAACTCAGAGGACTCCGTGAAAAATGTGTCGGTTCCTCTCATGAATCGTGAGGCCGAAATGAGCGGGAACAGTCTGGCTGATGTAAACACGCTGAGGACAAGAGAGCTCATCAGCAGCGGTAGCAGCGCCGTTGTTTTAAATATCGTTGACGCATGTTATTACATGGCCAAGCTGTTGCAGCGGACGTCTTCTGAACAGTAGCCAGGCAACTTTATACTTCAACATCTCACTTTTCTTCTCATTCCCTCCATTTGATAGTTTCGTTCGAAAAGAAATACGTGTTTATACTTGAATTTTTCAGCGTAATAAAAATTTGTTGACATCAAGACTGGCCTTTTTGTCACAAGGTTCATATATCAGCATGACATTAGGAAATCTGTGTGGCTTAAAACTGCTGAATAAATCTTCTCAAACCAGCCTAAACTGGATTTTGATAGGTTTGGGGCATTTTTCCCATCTGGTCGCTCATCTAAAACAGCTAAATGCCAACTTGGCGAAGCAGGGAGCCCATCTTAAACCACCTAAGATCATCCTTATCCAGCTTGTTAAGAAGTTAGCTTCAGGCGTCTTGTTTCCAAATCATGTTCTTGGAGAGTTCAGTTCCAATACAAAATGATCAAGTGTTCCTGAAGGTTTAATTAGCTGGTTCACATGTGTTCGATTAGCTTTGGAGCTGAACTTTGCAGGAAGGTAGATCTCCAAGAACAGGACTGGCAACCCCTGACCTACAGCATTATATTTCTTCCATCCAGACCGGCTGCCTCATGTCAAACCGCTGCTCACGCAACACAAAAATGCCTCTTAACACTTTCAGGCCTCCCCTGAAGAATCAGATAAGAGTTATCAGCAAATTTGTCTCTAACACAGAAACCCAGTAAAGACGCGATTGAGCGTGCAAAGTGGCAGTTTCCATGAACGCACCTACATGGGTTGGTTGAACTAGGGTTCAGCTGAAGTCAAGCTAGGTGGCAGAATTACAACACCTCAACACATGTCGAGCGCTTTGTGTGTCGAGACGGAGGCAGCTGAAATATCACTCCATCTCCAACGGCCTGCAAGCAATTAAAATATGGCTATTTTTTAATTTTGCAATTACAGTGATTGTATTTTTCTAAAGCCGCGAAATTGCAATTACCTAGAACAACACCGCAACGGTCGCAGCAGAGTTATGTACTTTCTTTTTTCCTCTCCCCCACCTCCTCTGAAGCAGTCGAGCACATTGTTTCCTCGCTCGCTGCCAAGAAAATGAGGAACATTTGTGGACAGAAACATAATGCTATAGAAGTCCGAGCGGTAAAGCCAAACGGAATATCCATCTTAACAGATTCATTTACACGCATACGTTCCCCTTCACACTAGTGCTTTATGGAAATGAAAACAGCAACAATCACCCCTCTGGTCAGATGAGAAACTCGCCGGCGACAGAATCTCAATTCATTTACACACACCGGCTCGCAGTGTACATAAACAACATCACTCTTTCTAATGTTCTTTCCACTTGGAGCTTGGTAAACCTTGTCTTTGGTGTGCTTGCTCAACTTGCTCCTTGGTTACATATGATTTATGTCTCTTCAGGTCCAAAGTGACTAAGTCTATGATTTAAAGCATTTACAATCGTCTAACTGTGGACTCACATCTGGGCAAGATCTTGTCATCTTCAAGACATTCTTTTTATTTGAACCAAATCTCACTCTGATGCACTCGAAGGAGTGGACCACGCCACTGTACACAGACTAATAAGATACATTTGTGTCGTTCCAATCCTGTAAGACCTTCGTTCATCTTCTGAAAACAATTTGAGATATTTTTGATGAAATCCGAGAGCTATGAGAATACTTTTTGTGCCTCAAAGAAACCAAAAATAACGACTTTATTTAACAATTACTTCGCCTTTAATGTCCTTGCTACCTTTCTGGGCATTGAATGTTTCAGTTGCGTTGCTGTCTATGCAGGGTCAGAAAGCTCTTGCATTTCATCAAAAATATCTTTTAAAGATGAACGAAGGTCTTACGGGTTTGGAACGACATGAGGGCGAGTAATTAATCACAGAACTTTCATTTTTGGGTAACCTATACATTTGAAGGGAAGATCCCTGCTAGCATGTTTTTTCTCCATCATGACTTTTATTCTGCATCCTTGATAATCAAACGATGTGGTTACTTGATCAACTTTATCCAACTTAGTCTTGAAGAAATGTTAGAAAATATGAATATCGCTATATAATAACACTGCACCACAAGGTAAAACTTTGTACTGCAATGAAATGGCGCTAATGTCTCATTGGAAATTTTTATAGATAATGGTAGTAATTATATTACATATATATGGAAGCATTTACCATTTTAGAATTGCATTTATGTATAAATAACATTTATTATTTACATAACAGCAATGAACAAATACATGAATTGATTAAAAATACATTATTTTAAAGGAAAAGTTCACTTCCAGAACAAAAATTTACAGATAATGTACTCACCCCCTTGTCATCCAAGAGGTTCATGTCTTTTTTTCTTCAGTCGTAAAGAAATTATGTTTTTTGAGGAAAACATTTCAGGATTTTTCTCCATATACTGGACTTCAATGGTGCCCCCGATTTTGAACGTCCTAAATGCAGTTTAAATGCAGCTTAAAGGCACCATCGAAATCCATATGGAGAAAAATCCTGAAATGTCTATCTATCCATCTATCTATCACTCTCTTTTTCTTATTTAAAAGAAAAATTAAGAAGGGTGGGAAATATTCCACTATTATAAAACGTATTGAAATTTGATCCTCCATCTCTGTGTAAACCTCCTGTTCACTTTTCCTGAGAACAGATAGTTCATGTCAACAGTTAATGTATACTGAGCACTCCAGCTCAGATTCATCCATCTAAACACACAGGACATTATTATAGGGACGAGTAGCCCCGGTTATGAACCAGATGGCCTCCGTCTGTCCTACACCTCTGGATGGATGACCAGCAGTCGAGATATCCTCTCACACTTCAGATGGCTCAGGTCTAATGGCTAGCGGTAGTTATTTGGTCTGAAGTGGATGCATTTAGCCTCAGCGTGCTTTCACACACTCCCACAGACTCCCTCTCCTTACGCCAACTTCTTATCAAATTTCCCGCCAGGCACTTCAAACGTTCTGTATATTTTTAGTGGAGAGAAAAAGGAGTCGCCTTCAGGTTCAAAGTTCAGGGTCAGAGCGGTTTATTTATGTTTAGACGACATTCTTGTTCTTACGTGATGAATTTGTCAGGCTACATCATGAGTTTTGCGGTTAACTACTCAAAGGGCCCAAAACAACTATATCACTCCTAGCAGTCTTACATAACCGGATTCATCATTTTGGTTCCAAAACCCAAAAGGATCTTCGCCATTTTGGCAGAGCCCACAGAATCTACGGATCACACCGCTGGCTTCTCCCGTCAGGGGAAAGCCCAGGGCCTGGGGAATTGGCCCAGAGTATCAAGGTTAGAATGAGTCACCGTGTGAAGGAGGCGAACGGAGGGCCTCCCTGCTTGGCTGTCATGATGGGGAGATGGAAAAGAAGAATCTGAGAGCCGAGCCACGGCCTGTCAGATCCCGTTCAGGAACGGTCGTGATGAGTTCACGCAGAGTGCCATGGCAGGAACGTATGCTTCAGCTTCACTTTACCAGGCAAAAAACAAAATGGCAGATAGCGTGATTCACACACAATGGCTTTTTATTCCACAGCGTCTCTAAAAACATGGTTACAAACTCATTAAAAAAAAATGCAATGTTGTTTTGGAGAAAGATGTCTCAAAGGCAGAGAGGCACAAGACAAATCACACATGGAAAAACTAATGGGAGAAATCGGAACTGAAAAATATACACACTACTGTTCAAAAGTTCAGGATCGTGTTTTGAAAGAAGTCTCTTATGCATTTATTTGATAAAAATAACATTGTGAAATATTATTACAATTTAAAGTAACAGTTCTCTATTTCAGAGTGTCTATTTACACTTAGTGCAAATAGCCCACTTTGTTAGCAGAGGCTATTTACACGAACTCTGCCCACGAACTTGTGGTTGGTCTAGTCAACATTACATTACTGCTAAACAACCATTCCAGTGGCATAGGTGGTAAATGTGTGTAGCAATGACTTTTTGACATGCTCGACCAGAGTTCGAATCTCGTTCTACTCCCATTTCACATCACATATTAGATTGGAAAGGCATTTATTATCCAACCCAAGCTAATTGGAAATACGTGTCTGTATATACAGTACAGTTCTGCAGTACAGTAACTGCATACCTTACTGCATGTTTCGTGACAGTTTCAAAATGAGATGTCCAGAAAGTGACACTAAAATACGTAAAATACGTTACAGTGGCACATTTTTATTACATTGGTACAGGAATGTATTGCTGCGTTTTTATTATGTTACTTGAGGTATGTATTGCGGCTGTTCGGGAATTAAAATATCCAGGGAGCGCCACTAAAGGTTAATGTTCTATCGTGTTGGAAATATCCCCTACACCAAATCCAACCCTAAACCTAACCGATGGGGTCAACAAATGCAAAAGTGATATATGCAGTTGTGCTATTTTAACTTCCTTACGCGGATTTGAGCTGTTTTGTCGAACCATAGTTTCACGAGATTCGTACCGGAGCTCTTCATCACACAGGTTCATCGTATTGAGTGAGCTACACTCTAAAAAAAAAATGCTGGGTTCAACTTGTTGGGTCATTTTATTGAGTTGTTGTTAATATTTTTACCCAGGTGCTGGGTATTTTTTTTTTTTAACCCAAATGCTGGGTTTAACTTGTTGGGTCATTTTATTGGGTTACTTTTAATATTTTTTACCAAGGTGCTGGGTAGGTTTTCCCGTAACTAAGTTGCTGGGTCATTTTTAACGCTAGGTTATTTTTTTTCTACCCAACTGCTGGGTTAAACCTGTCTCTGACAAAACAACCAAGCTGTTAAGTTATAGTCAGAGTGCTGGCTTTTTGAGTACCTACAGGAGAGAGCAGTTCTCAGCACGCTGATTTCGTGCACTTCTTCTGAGAAATAAAGGTTTGTATACATTTTATTTCATTTATAAAGTCTTTATTGTGCTGTAAATTGTATTATTTTATGCAACGCAACATAAGGACAAGATGTCAGTCAGCTGCGTCAGCAGTGGTCACTTCGCATGATGGAAACGCCGTTTGCCTTGCATAAAGTAAATGGACTTTATTCGTTTTAGTACCAAGTTTAATTTAATTTGATGTTCTCTAATGTCAGTTCTGTTTGTTTATGGGCAGGTTTTGGGGTCAGTCACAGCATCTTTCAGCTACAAGTGAAATTAAAACTCTCTGTGTAAATCATACTTTTTGTGAAAAGGAATAAAAGTTTCTGCCTCTAGTGTTCAGTTCAACTAGAAACTGCAGTGAATTGTACATATAGGTATGTTTTTTCAATTTTTCAGAAATGTATATAAAGGCATGTATTTCCAATGAGCCTATGTTGTTATTTTCAATAGGATGAAGGAAATAATAGAGAAGTGTAAAACGGTGCCTCACGGTTGTTTATCGTTTAGGATTAGGGGTAGGTATAGGGAGGGCTTTGTTGTCCTAATAAGGTGGCACCCATTTAATAGCTTCAACAAAAATGATAATTTACACTCAATATGTAATCACTGCATATTATTTTATAATGTACTACCAGTGTTGCCAAGTCTGCGCTTTTCCTGCAGAATTGGGCTACTTTAACACTGTTGCCGTGAGTTGTTTTTCATGTCCGTGGGTTCAAGAGACCCCGATAATGTGATATTTAGTTTGAATTTTCAGCAGCCATTACTCCAGTCTTCAGTATCACATGATCCTTAAGAAATCGTATGCTGATTTGGTGCTCAAGTAACATTTCTTCCTATTATCAATGTGGAAAACAGTTGTTCTCTCAACCTACAATTAAACAAGATGGCCTTTGTAGGACTTTGTTGACTAGCAAGAAGCTGTTCTTTGAACTTTTAAAAATCATTAAACACTTATTATCCTGTTTACTACACCTGTCTAATGAGATTACACAACTTTTAAAATCACCATTGCCTGCAATTGATCACCACATCTTAGAAAGAATGTGCAGCTGCAGCCATTTATCAACTAAATTACATTTGTTCTTGGTGACATAAAAAAAAAAAAAAAAAACTACTGAACAACTGAAGGCTACACCTCATGCACCCTATATATTCCTGTGAAAGATGTTTGTACTTTAAGGGTATATTTAAAGGGTGCCTTTCTTACATAAGACAAGGATTAATTTCTTATGTGCAATTCAGTTTCACTCATACAATCATTTCCACCAAAGGTCAACTAATTTTCTACTAAAAACAAAATATATTGTCAGCACATGCTTTCGTTTAAATACAACATAGGTTATACATTTAAAATATTTAAATAAAACAAATATAAAAAGGTATAACAAAGCACACACATTATGGATAGCATCCAGAAAGTGCAAATAAGATTTAAAGAATGAGTCTAAAGAATGCTTCCACAACACGTCTATGATTCTGGTGCTCTACTCGGATACTTTTTCGATAACATGTTTGACCTACGCTTCCATGAATTAATTTTAACCCAGTGATCAAAGCATTTCAAACTTTCATTTGTGGATTAATCTCAGCCCCAAGAACTAACAAGTGTTTGCTATTAGAAAAATAATTCCGTGGACGCACAAACGTCCAAATCAAAGTACAAAAGAAACCTACAATTAAATTTGAAAGGAGAAAAAACAAGGCCTGTTTTGAAGGAAGGAACAAGCTCTGCTTGGTAGGAGGTCATATTCTGAGGACCTGATTGCTCAAGATCATTAAAAAAAGACCCTTCTGAAGCAACTTAATAAAGGAAAGTGAGATACAACTTGTACAAAGCACTCCAGATGATGAACTGCTCATGGGACAGATGGGTAGAGGTTGAGGACTCTGTTGCAGATGCTACGTGTATGCGGCTCCAGCTTTAAGAGTTGGAAAACCCTCACAAGCAACTCAAATAACTGAAGGCTTTCTGTACACTGAGGACTGTCCAACTGGCAGAGGAAGAAAAGACAGAACAAATATGGAGTTAAGGAGAGCATGTGTGTTTGATACAGATGTGATTTGTTAGGTCCTGCCTTTGTCTGCGTGTTAATAGGAGGAAACGGACACGTTCATTAGGGTTCTGACCCTTGGAGGGTACGACCAGTCTTACTGTTTAGCTTTTGCTAGTGACACTTGTTTGAGGTAGTAACTCAAAGGCAAATGGTGTCAGTGTGAATGCACCTTGGTGTGGTCTGCAGCTGGTGACCTCCCAGTCTCCGCATCAGGGAGGCGGAAGAAATCAAACAACACAGCATCAGGCGCAACACAGCTGCCTGCGCAAGCATCTGTGTGTGTGTGTGTAAGAGAGAAAGAGTTTTCCATTTCATTACGACTTTATTTTTTCATCAGAATCTCAACATCTGCTGTGTAACACGTAATGGAATTTTAAATCTGAAATAGAAAGAACAAGAGCAAAAATATAAATCAAAGAATTTAACAATGTAGAATAAGAATTTAAAATTGCTTAGATAAGAGATACACATTATTCAATGTGAAGTGGGTGTGAAAAATATTTTGCAGACATTTTGTTTAAGAGCAAGTTACTGTTTCATTCAAATGTCTTTGAAAGTAGTTTCTTTTACCTAAATGAATGCAGCCTTGGTAATTACAGTAAAAACTGTAATATTATGAAATATTACAATTTAAAATTACTATTTTAATATATTGTAAAATACAGTGCATTGCCTTGATGCAAAACTGGATTTTTAGCAGCAATTACTGTAGTTTTTAGTATCACATCGTCTTTTAGAAATTATTCTAATGCTGCTTTCGTGCATAAGAAACAGTTTATATTATCAATGTTGAAAATGGTTGTGTTGCTTCATAGTTTTGTGGAAAGCGTAACTTTTTTTATTGATTCGCTCATGAATAGTTCAAAGGAACAGCATTTCTTGAAATAGAAATCTTTGTAACATTATAAATGTTTGGCTGTCACTTGATCACTGATGCTCCAGAAGGAAAAACTATGCATTATGAGCCAGGGTTGTAAACTTTTGAAAAGAATGAAGATATGTAAATTTTACCTATTTTGCCTAAATATCTTTTTTTTTTTCTTTAGTACTGCTCTTCAGAAGCTACAGAAGATACTTACATGTTTCCTAGAAGACAAAATAAGTTAAATTTACCCTGATCTTCAAATTGAAAAAGTTTTCACCCCCAGCTCTTAATGCATTGTGCTTTCTTCTGAAGCATCAGTGAGTGTTTGAACCTTCTGTAATTGTTTCTGAGTCCCTCAGTTGTCCACAGTGTGAAAAGATTTCAGAATACAGTCATTGTTGGAAAGGGTTCAAATACACAAAAATACTGAAAAAACAAATTTGTGGGACCTACAGGATCTTTCTGAAGAACAGCAGGCAGTTTAACTGTTCAGGACAAACAAGGGACTCGTGAACAACTAGCACTAAACAAAAAAAAAACAGAGCCGTGTATCATTCAGGTAACAACACAGCATTAAGAATCAAGTGTATGTAAACTTTTGAACAGAGTCATTTTTATAAATTCAACTTATTTTCGCTTGTGGACTATACATCTTCTATGTGAAAAATCTCATTCAGGTCAGTACTAAATAAAAAAAAATAACATGCATTTTGTATGATCCCTCTTATTTTGGAAATACATTTTACAGATTCTGCAAAGTGTATGTAAACTTTTGACCTCAACTATAGATAGACAGACAGAATCAGACTGGTAATAAGACAAATTAATTAAATTATTGTTAATTAAACAAATGTTAAAAAAAAAAAAAAAAAAAAAAAAAAAGTTGCGTTGTGATTAAAGTCACAGTAACAAGGAAGGTTACAATTATCAAAAAATAATTGTAAAAAAAATGTTAAATTCTTATTAGGTGAAACTCTTACTTATTCACATTGTGAGATGTAGCTCACAACAACAAGATATAATTAAAACAGTAATTGTAGCACAGTTTAAAATAAGAAATAGTCACATTGTGAGATGTAAGTCACAATTAGCGTTATATTTGTTAATTTTGAGGCAGAAACAGGCTTTGCCCACACTTAACACCACATTATGCCAATGCTGGTGAATTAACAAAATACGTTGTAAATATATAGGTTGTGGCCTAAAATCTTGCGCATTTACCCTTCATGTGACCTTTTGCTTCTGCTTTTTTCTACTTATAATATTCACTCCTCTTTTTGTTCTCTCTGTTATCGTTCATCAAACGAACTGCGACAACAAAAACTGGTGCACTCTCTCTGAACTGGGTCTCAATCAGAGAGCGGCTGAACTAAACATAAACTACGCCATCGCTGTCAAAGGTCAACTTTCAAGCCCACATTACCGTCTCAAAATGGCCGACCTCTGCCTGGCCTCTTTACCTTTAATCACAACCGCAGGGAAAACCATTACACGACTCTCGGCTCCGAAATATCTCTAATACGTCTGTAATTGTGTGAAACCGTTCAAACAGACCGATGGGTTTGTGAAAGAATGGAATGCGGTGTATTTTCATCGTTCGTTTAATTCTGCCTCCGACTCTTGCGGCCGTGCGTGCCTTAATGCGCAACAATCTCTCTTTCTTAAGTCTATTTTGGGATCGATTTGAAATGGAGGGCCATATATCAGTGTGAGGTAGCAATGCTTATTTGGCAGTGACTCCCGCTGTCTGTGTGTACGGTGTTTAGCCCCCCTGCAGGACCCTACGACTCCCAAACATATTTCAAAGGGATTTACAGACTCGATAACAACCGTCTGTCATGTTACACTGAAAACCAAATACGAAAAGTGACTCAGAGGCTTGCGAATGCTGTTGTTTTAACGGCGCATTCCACCTCTGTGTTTTCAGAACAAACATCTTTACAGGTTCTCAAGCTATTTAGGTGGGGGGAAAAGGAAAACACATTATACGCTTTCAACTGGGTTTGTTCAAATGCCATTTCGTTGAGTTGTATTACCAAGTTCACAGAAACTCTGAGTGCTTCAGGAGGACTTTCCAGAACTTTGGCCCCCACCAAAGGCAAACAGTCCAAACTGATCCCGTTGTTCCTTAAACAAGTGTGATTTATCATTTTAAATGTTTCCATTTTTTGAGCAGGATGCCCTTGTGGATGCCTCGGTCGCCTTGGCGACGGCAGTGATGACATGTCACATCTTTGCTCATCACTTCAAGAAAAGCAATAGCTCCGGAAATGCAGGAAGGAAACACTGAGTGTGTATGAGATGTCTGAGCTGTAAAACTCCTCTGCAGTGGGCCAGAAGGACCATCTGCGTCAGATCAAAGCCAGATCCTGTGTGTTCTTCTCCACTGTTTCCCCAAACCTGGCACACGCACGCACACACACACACACACCAACCACCAGACGGACACGGCGCTTTTTGAACCCTCGCTACATGCATGCAGTGGGGATTGGATAACAGAGATGCGTGTTTGTAGGGACACCGGAAAAGAGAATAAAGCAGAAAAGGACTGGAGCGGTAAACTATGCCTGCGGTCTGAGGTTTACGAGACCGACTCTGTAAGCAGGTGTGTGCTTCAACCAGTGGATGGATGGTCTGTGTTTCGAACGTTTACAGCACACTTTCACAAGCGAGACGGGCTTTGATTAAGATGGGCTGCACGCTCCACCGAACAGAGCTTTGTAATGTCCGGCTTTATCAAACAAAGAGCTTCCTCACTGTTCTGTATTTGGACATTTCTATTAGTTAGCAGAGCACTCACTAACCAACTTCACAGCAAAGGAAAAAAAAGTAGTGGTGAAAAACAAGTGGTTAAAAAAGTAGAAAGTAGGGAAAATCCCAAAAGGGTCTCTGACCCTGCGTAGACAGCAACACAACTAAAACGTTTACGCATGCTTCGTGGTACTCTCTTGAACACGCAGCGAAGACTGACGTGGAAGTAGGGCTGCCCCCGACTAAAGATTTTTCTTGTCAACTAGTAGTCGTTCATTTTAAGCATTAGTCGACTATTAGTCGCACGTATATTAATAAACCATATAAATCATAATGATGAGCCTTTAATCGCCTACATAGCCTAACAAGCGCTCAGGTGCATGCAAAAAAAGCAAATATAATAGCTATTAATGTGTCTGTGGGAAAAACAGCAAGGATTTTGCTGACTGCATTAAAGGAACACTCCATTTTTTCAAAAACAGGCTCATTTTCCAACTCCCCTAGAGTTAAACAGTTGAGTTTTACCGTTTTCGAATCCATTCAGCCAATCTTCGGGTCTGGTGGTAGCACTTTTAGCATAGCTTAGCATAGATCATTGAATCCGATTAGACCGTTAGTAGGGCTGCAACGATTAATCGCACGATGTCGTGAGGCGCGTTTAGTCAATGAAGCCGGTACTTTGATTAGTAGTAAAGCTCCATCACGTGCGTTCAGCTGGAGCGGCAAGTAATACACAAATCTAATTCGATTTTGCGCGCGATTTGGCGTAGCTTGTCAGTGCTTTATGGCTCTGTGTATTACTTGCCGCTCCAGCTGAACGCACGTGATGGAGCTTTACTACTAATAAAGTACCGGCTTCATTGACTAAAATTCAACTGTTTAACTCTAGGGGAGTTGGACAATGAGCCTATTTTCCAAAAAAGCGGAGCGTTCCTTTAACGTTTTAATTTATTGTTAAACTAGCGGTTTCTTCATTTTCAGCTTTAGAGATTAAGTCGGCAACACTGACTCGTCTTCTCTACAGTAGTGGTGCGCTTGTTTGCATGTTTCATACGGATTACATAATCTGAAAATATTTGTTTTCTATTTGAATTAGTTCATTTGAAAGTACACATTTCACTCTCTATAGATATATTTTTCTGTAGGTTAACATTAGATTGAGCAGCCATGTAAAGTTGCTACTACATACATCTTTCAGATGAAAAGCCATATTTGAGGTTGATGAATGATTGGAGTGTTTGGATGTCCTGCCCAATGCACTATATTACCACATAAACCAGCCGTTAACGTGCAAAAAAGTGACTAATAAAATTTTTGTCGACCAAGCCTCTTCTCATCGGCTAACAGTTAGTCGACTATTAAGGGGCAGCCCTACGTGGAAGAGAAGAAATTGTTAAATAAAGTCGTTATTTTTGTTTTCTTTGCACACAAAAATTCTATTATTCTCGTAGCATCATAAAATTACAGTTGAACCGCTGATGTCACATGGACTATGTTATTGCTGTCCTTACTACATTTCTAGGCCTTGAACGTAGTAGTTGCGTTGCTGTCTATGCAGAGTCAGAAAGATTTGAGATTTCATCAAAATCTTAATTTGTGTTGAACGAGATGAACAGGTGAGTAGTCTTACGGGTTTCAAATGACATGAGGGTGAGCAATCAATGACAGAATTTTCATTTTTGGATGAACTAGCCTTTTAAGGGTTAAAAAAAAAAACTTTGAAAAGTAGCATTTAGGCCCCAAAACTACAAAATGCTTCAGGAACTCTGTGTCAATCAATTAATCATTTTTTGAACAGCTTAACATACAACCGTCCAAAAATACTAATTCACTGCTATTCATACACTGCTGGGAACTAATTTTCCCTTCTAATTTTTTCCTATCAGGCCTTTTTTTTTTTTAATCTTCAACAAAGAGTTGAACCAAACCAGGCAACTCTGAGATGAATCATAACATTACAAACTCTGATTTGAAGCAAAAACAAATGAAAAACACAAAGGTGCACGATATCTTTTATTAAATAAATTACAATCTGATGAAGTACTGTGACTAATGTATAAAGACAGCACAATAATTAATTAATTAATGATTACAACTCATTAATTATCATACATCAGTTAAATGTTTACATTTTATTTAGGCTAAAAATATATATCTAAAAAAAAAAAAAAAAAACAGCTGATGTAGCGTTTTAACATGCTACACTGCTACTTGGCAAAAGTGAACAGCCAGGCTACTGAAAAATGTAGTTAAGTTTATAGAACAGCTCCTATTAGTCATTGACTCTCCAACTCTGCCACACGTATTCAAAAACGTCTAGATGATGCAGAAGCAGAAACTAAAAGAGGTTGTATAAACACATTTTTTAGTCACAACAGTGAGTTTTTCAGTTTAATTAACTTTCCACCACACCAGGCTCAGACAAACTATGGAAACTAAGATCTGCTGTGATAATTTCAGGGTGGCAACCACAAGGGTGAGGAGATAAAGATCTATCCACTGCTTTTCAGAGTACATTTCACAGACTGCCGGGTGGGATTTCTTTTCATTGAGAAGAAGCAAGCATGAATCCATGACTAATCATAAAATTTCTTTAAACTGCAGCAGTAATAATGTGAAAGCTGGTTATGAGGAAACGGCAGACGCCAGAGCGGTTCATGGTACATTTTTTATCCAGTTTAGATTAAAGGTACGGTTCACCAACCACCCACTGCAGGAATGATTGTGCAATGTATGAGCTGTAGTTAATGGCTACAGGGAGACCCCACAGAATTGATATGCTTTCAGAAAACTTCATTCTTTGTCTCTGACATCGCCCCCTCTAGGGGGCAGTGATGTAAAGTCTCATTTTACTTCTCTCGCTGTAGGGTCCTCTTGAAATCCTTTCCCCTTCATCTTTTAAATAAAGCCCAGACGAGCAGAACTTTGATGATGCATCTTAATTCTTTTATATCCCATGATTCTGTCCAGCAAAGAAGAGAAAAGCAAAGAAAAGTGAAGAATTAATTCAGTGCAATTCAATTACTGGTTTCCATTACGGTTTCTATATGGTCATTTCAATAAGCAATCAGGACAGAGTAAACATGATGGGCAAACTCTAAGGCAGTGGCTTTCCAATTGTTCCACAACATAGTTCATTTGTTCTCTTCCTCTTATTCAAATTTCCCTTATTGATACACTTAATTTATCTATTTTATTTTTGAATACTTCGAAAAAACATTTTCTATCATTAAAACTGTAACTTTTTTCACCTCACATAGTTCATTTCAGGATCTTTCATTAAAGAACAAAAAAACTGAATATACATTTCAAACCCATCCTCATGAGAAAACCTAACATTTATGTGACAAATTCATATGAATTTATATAATGTGATTTGTAAGGAAAGTAACAATTTTTAGAGAGAGAAGAAAAAAAAAAAACATGAGCATAACAGCTAAACCCACATCACCAATTTGCAGATTTTAACTGTTTTTTCAGTGCAGTTTTAATAAAAAAACATTTTATAATTTAATTTCAAATACTGATACATTGTTAAAGGGATAGTTCACCTAAAAGTAAAAATAACCACATGATTTACTTACCCTCAAACCATCATAGGTGTATATAACTTTCTTCTTTCAAGCAAGCCAGCCAGATTTATATTAAAAATGCTCTGGCTCTTCCCAGCTTTATAGTGGCAAGATATGGGTGTTGAGATTTTGAAGTCCAATGAAGCGCATCCATTCATCATAAAAAGTACTCCAAACGGCTCTGGGGGTTAATAAAGGTCTTCTGAAATTAATCAATGTGTTTGTATAAGTAAAATATACATGTTTAAAGCTTTATAATCTGTAATCTATAGCTTCTACTAACTGTCGTACATGCGTTCATGAGAGAGTGGCGTTCGAGTAGATGACGTAGGCATAGCATAAGCTCTGGTGAGATTATGCTAGTCTCGTGACAACCAAGTTTTGTTTGCAGCAAAGGAAAACCAGTCTCCTCGTAGCTTATATCGATAGCCTCCAACATTTTTCTTTACAAATCCTTATTTTGTACTTCTAATTTGTGACTAGTGTCTATGTCATCCTCTGGAACGCCACCCTCTCGTGTACGCACGTACAAAAGTTAGCAGAAGCGCGAGATTATGGTTGATAATGTTGTAAATAAGGACATTTTTCTTATACAAATGCATAACTTCACTTCAGGAGGCCTTTATTCACCCCCCAGAGCCGTGTGGAGTACTTTTTTATGATGCATGGATGCACTTTATTTTGTTTCAAAATCTGGACACCTATTTACTGCCATTACAAAGGTTAGAAGAGCCAGAACATTTTTTAATAAAACTCTGATTGTATTCGTCTGAAAGAAGAAAGTCATATACACCTAGGATGGCTTGAGGGTGAGTAAATCATGGGGTAATTTTCATTTCTGAGTGAACTATGCCTTTAAGAGGATGACAGAAATTGAGAAGCACAGGCTTACAGCACTTACCCAATCAAACAGAATCCATCTCCATCCTGCACAAACAAATTATTTGCTGCCCAGTAATCTACTTCCAACTGCTCTTTCCGTTATAAAGCTACCAAGGTATGTGCTGAACAAGCTCTGCGGTTTTATACTGTTTCTGTATATCTCCGGTTGACCAACACATTACTGTAACACCTGTACAACTGCTCTGAATAAACAGTCCCAAAATGGTTGTTTTAGACTTTGCACCATTAAACCATGTACTTAATTCTTCCAAAAGTTTGGCAAGCAGAATGACATGGAACGTGAATGAGCATTTGTCAGGGTTAAATGCACAGGTCCGGCTCCAAGGAAAACAAATGCACAGCAAGGTGAATCTACTCACAGCATTATAGAGGAGGGGAAATATCCGGGTCTGCATATTTCACCTCAGAAATCCTCTGAGCCTGGGCGTCAACCCAAAAATCTCATGAAGACATGGCACAAACTAAATCTGCACACGGGTCGGGCACTAACACGTCCATCCGTCCATCATAAAAGCTTAAATCTGTTACTTAAAACATCCATTCTGAGTTATTGTGTAGTCATTCTCAACCAAATATTAAATATGAAGACTAATATCAATTTAAAAATGGTTTTCCGGAATAGGGTAACTGAGCCCTTGTATGCAAATACAATATAACCCAACGGAGCCCAATGGCATGGATCCGATCCGGTCTTTCCAAAGGAAAATCCTTTAATGAAATTCTGAGGTAAGCTATACTGCACTACATCATGCTGTCAATTACATAATTTAACCACAGAAACCACCACCAACATCGTATTTGCTCCATCCACAAGTCGTTTAACAAATACTGTTTTCTTTGAAAAAGTGACTCAATGGTCAGAAGTCAGACATAAAAATAAATGGTGTGGTCAGATGTAATCAATTAGATCTCATAAAAGGCAGTGATAGGTGCTCGGGGCCTGTTGAAGGCCATGGGGTTAAAAGAAGCAAAACCCAACAGGAAAACCCCAAATCTTGCGGCCTGCCAGCGGCAGGACAGGATTATGGAAGGTTTGGTTACTCTTTGGCTCGTCTTTCCCATTTCATCAACTAACCTTGTCAATTCTCTCTCTCCTACTTGATCTCACACTTTCCGCTGGAATTTCCATTTGCTAATCTGACACATTACTACCGAGTTCCCCAGGCTTGACCGCCAGTACTTTTCCCCGCCTCATCTTGAGCGAAACCGTCGCAGATGTAGTTCGTGCCACACTTTCAATCACTGGAATGCCAAGTAACTAAGCATACTGTATACGCTGGATGAATAAATATGTACTGCTCAGTCCGAGCTGTTTTCTGTGTATTTGTAATGTTTCAGCTGCAGTTTTGTGAAGCTGACAGGGAGAGTGCTCTGTGAGGAGAAGGTCGGTCTTAAACAGGAAATGCTAGTGCATGGCAGCTGTATTTGACATGGATGAATCACAGAACTGTGTAGAGGAAAAGGGTTACTTCTGTTTGTCCAGCTCTACTCGTTGTTATGAAATATTTTATCACTGGTATGATATTTGTATATGTAGGCTGACTTCATGTATACCTAACAGAAAACAGTATTAAAAAAAAAAAAAAAGTGCAGCAATATTTTTTTTTTTACTGTTTTTGTTAGACATTCCCATTGTATGAAAAAAAGTCACATGGACATTTAAAAAAAAAAAATAAATAAATAAAAAGTTCATTCAACGCTACATTCTACATTCAACGTGATTTGATGCCCACACCATACTATTAAGAATTGAGGACGTCTGTAATTTTATGTAGTGAGCTTTAGTTATAGTAGCCTATCAGAACAGGACATAAAGAAATACCCTTCTTATAGGACTACTAACTGAAAAAACTAAATAAATGGATATAAAATACTGATTTTATAGTTTCAATTATTTTATCATTTTACCAAAGCTTCTACTAAGAAAAACAAATTCATGACTAATGTACAAAGCAACATGACAAACACTACAATAATAAAATACTGTACTGTTATAAAATAAAGTCTCAGCTCCCAAATTGTGTCATTTTTTAAGAAATTCAAACAATAAATACTGTTTTGTTTCTCTTTAATGTGGCGTGAGAGATCGCTGTAGTGCCTCGGTTCAAGAGGCATATAAGCCGATCATCTCTTCTAGTTATAGCATAAAATAACCATGAACGAACATCAAAAGGTGCCTTGTTTCAACCATGGAAAGACATCAATACACGCCATTTTTCAAGTCCACCACTGTTAATCTACTTTCCTGTCTGGTTTGTTCTGAACCAACAACTGAACCAAAAATGAACAACATTTGCATTATTTATCAATCTAATATTTAGGTTTTTTTTTTTAAATCGGTATGCAGAAATTAGTGTTAACTAGGGTTGGGCAATGTCTACCAAATTGGCATCAGATGATGTCTACAGTGAAACATCACGATGGACGATGACATTGTGGGCTGGCGGTGTGGGCTTTAGGCGGGTGGCAAAAGCGTGAATCTGTATTGGGCACGGAAAGGCACAGAAAGCAAAAACGTGTTCTACGGAGCCACTAAAGGGACAAGGTTAGCCGCTTGCTAGCGGTAGCGTGTCACATTTCACCTACCACATAAACAGAGTAAGAAGAAATGACTGTTAGGATGATGGCAAATGATTTTCAGATCATCAGCACCACTGACAAACATCCAATTGTGTAAAATGTGTGGTAAGTACTGCCGATCCGTAGTATACACACAGTATGTATGACTGTGAATCTCGAAAGTGAAAGTAAAAAAGCGAGTACCCATTCAAAAGTGATTTCAATCAATATCATTCCAAGAAAGTATTGAAAGTATTGAAATATATTTTTTCCTCTCATTTTGTATTTATTTCCTGTAAGGGTTCCGTAGTACACATCGTTTCCTTTCCAAAAACGGTATTTGGATGCAGGGTTGTGGCAGGAGGGATTACGATGCTGGCACCATCTATTGGCCCAACCCTCGTGTTAACCAGGATTAATAATTGCTGTTAAAAAATGTTTATTGTTAGTTCTTGTCACCTAATGAAATAAAGTCGCAATGCAACAGAAGTAGTGACTCTTTTCTTTTCTTCTGAATCTTTTCTTCTGTATTGTGACTTATCTAAGTGTAACAGATTATTTAAAAAAAAAAAAAAAAAACATTGGATAGGGACTATCTATCCATCAGGTATTGACTGAATGCAGGCAGATCTGAATGCAAGCTTGCAGTCAATTGTAAGAAAGGGGAGTTTAAGCAGACAAAATTATTGGACAAGTCTGGCATATGTCACTAGAAAGAAGTCTTTCATTTCACTGGAAGACAGAGTTGTGATATTTTAATAAAAAATTCAAAGGTAAAAAAAAAAAATACCCTCTACAAAAGCAAATTGCAAACAGTTCATCTGTGCATACAGTAAGATCAATAATATACATTTAGAAAAAATATATAATTTATTATCATTTATAAGAGAAATAATTTTCATTTTATCTGTAATTATGAAAGTCTGTGTACAGCAACATTAAATGTTTTCTGAGTTTGTCACACCACAGAAAATGATTTTAAAAATACCAAGTAAATAAAATAAGGTATCAAAATCTTGAAAAAAATAAGCAGTATTCTCAAAGGTTGGGGGCGTGTCTGCTGTCTGCACTGAAACCACGCCCACTCGCAGAAAAGCTGCCGCCTCTCAGATGTCAAATACCGCCACAACCTGAATGAATACTTCCAGCTTCATTTAAAGCTGCAGACCATTACTTTTTTGGTTCAAAATTATCCAAAATCAATTTTTGAGTAACTAATCTCCTTGCTTTAGCCTGATTCACAACTTGTTAACAATTTGGGAAGCCTGTAATAATGTTTTCTAATTTGAGTGGTACTGGCAGGAATTTGCGGGAAATTCGAGCATGCTGCTACATCATGTCACGTCTGTAAACATAAAGGCGGCGTACCAACTAGTAGGCTATATTGCTGCATCGCACATGAGGATGCTGCAGGTGCTAGATCGTTTATAGCCTTTTCTCACAGCAGCTGGAAAAATTTTATTTATTGTTTTGATGGCAGATTGTAATCCAGAAAGGATTGTGTGTTTATGAAACACATGTGACTGAAATTAAATTATATTACAGTTTTAAATGTGCATCTGATTACAGATAGCCTACATGGGATCACACAAGATTTGTATTTGAAAGTGAACAAGTTCTAAGGAACATTAATTTGTTTTTGGGTTAAAAGAACAATTTCTTTATATGAAATTCGAATGGTATGACAATTACAGATTAGACTGTACAGAAAAGTTAATCTACGTGTAACACACACTAAATATGCGTAGTCACGTAATGCTGATGTTGTCAACATTAACAATTTGAAAACAAAGTATAACAGTAATAATAATTTGCACAATTTGATGTGATTGTGTAAGCAATCATTATATTTAATCACCATTGGTAGCGCAATTTACTGTAATGCTTTTTCCCTCAGTTGGTCAAAAGTGTCAGACTTGTTGTTACTTGTTCAGATGAAAACATCTGGTAAAAATTCTTATTTGAGTCATATGTAGACGAGACGTAGGCTAGAATCTGTGATTCTGAAGTATATCCACACCGGTGCGGTGACTGACAGCCACACATACTGTACACCTCATGAAACCTTAGATTCATCCGCACTGGAGCCGTGCCGGTGCACAACTCGCACAATGAAGATAATTCTGCAAATAACTGCAATTGCAGGTTTCAACACAGAGATGGCGACAAAGAATCAAAACTTACAAACTGCAGCTTTAAATAAGGAGACCGAGCTGTTTTGTAAATTATCGCAACCAATATGCATTTACATGATGCATATTGGCGTAGCTAGCTAGCAAACTGTAGGCTGAAATAACTAATGGTAATGCAATCTAGTTATTAGGTGTGTTTGACTTGAAGCAACACTGCACAATTCAGTACTACATAGTTCACAGTCTTTGTAACGCGTTTCGCCAATACATTTCTAATATTTAGAACGCGTTTAGAAGCAGTTCTCTGAATTGCCTTTACATGGACTTGAAATACAAATTTTACACAACTTCCACAGGGAAAACTAGTTCCGTATCCACCTTATTTTTGCCGTAAAAAAGCGGACATTTGTAAGTTTTATGGGTCTGGATTCCGGACTTATCCACATCCAGCTATTTTTATCTGTACAAACTGCTTGCTTTGCTGCTTGATATTACACATCGGTGTGTTTTACCATATTATTTTGAAGTATTATCTTAATTATGAGCACACTGGTTTGTAGTGCAAACAGTTTTACTATTTACAGCACATTGTTATTCTTCTCGTTATTTCCCTAGAGCGGCAGTCTCACCCATATTACTTCCTCATTGAAGAATAAGGTGGATACAAATAGATCTTGTCCTTCTGTCCATTATTTGTCTACAGTATTTGTGTTTGTCTGTCTTGTATGGGGGTGAAAGTGCCATGTCTTGTTAAACATGTGAGGTATCCATGTCATTTCTGTCATGGGTGTGCAGTGGTTTGGGTTCACTGGCTGACGGGCCTCCATGTGTCTTCTGTATGACTGAATGTTTAGCTTGGTTCGTACACATCCTCGAAACATCTACTTCAGTGTTTCCCGTCTCAAATATAATCCAGGTGCCGTGCCAGACCAGGAGAGCACAATAACCCTGCACTCATTCACCAATATTACCACCTCCCATCTTCCTCACAGACTCACACACAGCTGCAGATGGGGCAGGGGGTGGAGGCTCGAAGATAAAACATTTAGTGTTTATTATGAGAAGAGAGATGGAGAGCGGGAGAGAGGGAAAAGACGAGAGGGCAAGATAAAAGATGTGAGGACTGACAACAGAACAGAAAACACTCAGTTTGCAGTATTAGAACATAGTGAATGAGCAAAGGTAAAAAAGACAAATATACAGTAGTGTCCCAAAGTCTAAAATCACTTTGTATTTCTACAATTTTAAAGGTTTGCTTTTAGATTTTACTATGGATTTATTTATATTTCTTCGTTTATTTAACAAATTCATTATTTCAATTTGATTACAAGTTTTATTTAAATTTAAAAATGTATTTAAAACTACATTAATAAAGGTTTTGGAAATAATCACTGTTCTTTTGAACTTTCTATTCATCAAAAAATATATATAAAGCAGCTTTCAACTGCTGAACTGGATGTTTTAACTCTTTTTAACAAGAGTGTTTCTTGAGCACCAAATCAGCATATTAGAATGATTTCTGAAAACTCATGTGACACTGAAGACTAAATTAAAGGCTACTGAAAATTCGGCTTTGCCATCACAGGAATAAATATATATTCAAACAGAAAACAGTTATTTTTAATTATAATAATATTTCACAATATTACAGTATTTTAGATCAAATAAATGCAGCATTGGTGGGCATAAGAGACTTTTTCACAAAAAAAAATGTTATTATTATTATTATTATGATTCTAAACATTTTGACTCGTATTATATATTAAAAGTTTATTTCAATATTTACATTTTATTGCATTCACAAGAGCATCAAGCTACATGCCGTTTGTTTAAACCCTGATGATCATGTAATGCAACATGATCGAGAATGTGGGGTTCACATGGTCATGGTCACTTTGTTTACAATTCTTCAAAACCAAAACTCAATCAAAATCAATTCAAACTCAAAATGTGAAACGTTTCAAAATTGTGTTTATTTTCAGGTCTAAATTAGATTTTTATTCCCAGATGTTCAATGTGGTCTCGGACTTTGAATCAAACTGTATATGTGTGTGTGTGTGTGTGTGACAAGAAAAGAAAAGAGCAAAAAGAAAGAAAGAAGCAAACAATCTGTGAAGTGTCTGTCGAGAGACAGATGGTGTAAAACAATGTCTTATTTCTGACCTCTGACCTCTAAGCCTCTGCTCTACCTTACTGACGTGAATCCCTTATTATAACACTCCTGTACTCAATTGAGCTTTTGACCTCAGCAGATCTGTGATCTGTCAACGTGCGCATGCATCTTTACACATGCTCGCACAATAATAAAAACTATAATTCATCTCACTCCATAACCAAATAGCACAGTGATGACGTACAGGTTAATCTTGATCAACCGGCCACTGAGCAAGTGCTTACAGGGGAAATGACGCTCTAAAGTTGATAGACCTTCTAACAACTACCAGATTTCCTACAGCAGGCCCAGCCTTCGAATAAAACATCACTTTTATATTAAATCATGCTGACCAGGATGCATTTTGCATACTACGTCATGCTTTGGTTAAACAAGAAAGAACATGCTGCTTGACAAACTTTCACAATACTAGTTAGCAGCATAGTCCAACAGGTAAACCAGCATAAAACTACCAGAAAACCTAAATTCAAACTGGTCTAAGATGGTCTTCTCAGTAGAGTCGTTTCTGTGTTTTCCCCCAATTCTCCTACTGCTTTGTGCACATTAACACAAATGTAGAGTTTGTCGCCCCTCTGTGGCCAAATATAACAATTACCAGCTAGCAGAAGGGTCATGTACACAAACTGGCACGGTTTCTTTGAGTTCTTTAGGCGTCTCTGATAAAGAGAGACCTGCTAGTCAAATTTATCCTGATTGGCATAACGCAACAAGTATAAATACGACATTTTCCAGTAAGGACCGAGGATAAACATACTAGATTTACCAACTAGTTTTGCCAGAAAGCATTTTGCATGTAGGGTTACAGGGGCATGAATGTTTCCCCTCTAACTTGCGTAGCTGCTCGGATTGCTTACATCACTGTTTTGGCTGTAGCTCGCACAGCAGGGGATCATGGGATGGTGAGAATGTGGCTACATCATGCCTGCTTAAATCCATCTCTCTTTCTCTCGCTCGTTCTTCAACACAAACAGTTAGAGTAACGCACACCACACTCGTTACCTCAAGCCCCGTTGCCAGAGAGGGGATATAAACAGACAAAATAGGGACTGTTTGGACTGAAATAAGATGAGCGAGAATCAGATTCGGTGCTGCTACGTCAAGTTCCCCAGCGCTGCTCCGCTTGGATCATCTATTAAACCCACTAAAGCTGGAAAAATAGAGAGATGTTGATGTTGGAGAGCGAGGAAGAGAGCAGAGTGTGCAGGTGTAGCATTATGTCAGAAATACAGAAAAATGAGGGAAGCAGAAGCATGTGATTGAGATGAGATTCTTTTTCCCACAATTACTCATTCACACATTCGCACAGTCAAACACACACTCCTTTTCCACATTTGACTTACACACACACTTCAGAATCCCTCCATTTTTTACTGTCAAATATGATCCTTCCACTGTTGCGAGTTTCAAGAAATGTAACTACACTCCAAACATTTGGAGAAACACAATTTTTTATACTGAGGTTATGGACAATATCAGCATTAATCTTCATAATTTCTTGATGTAAATGCATTAAATCTAAAGTGCAATTCCTGTTTTAAAAAAGCATAATGATTTTCTTTCTGATTACATAATAATGGAAATGTTTACAAGTCATACACGGCAGCTTTGGCGGCTTATTGTAGACCGTGATAGATTGATTGTCAAAGTTAATACACAGCAGACCATTTAAAACAGTTTAGAGATGTATTAATGCTTCAGCTATTTTTCTACGTCCTGAATTCATTATATTATAAAACGTTTTCATAGTTTTTGTTGTTTCTACTAGGTTCATGAATACTAATCACGTTGTCTGCGTTCACTCGAAATGGTTTGCTAAAATCAAACAGGGATGATAATAGGTGAGCTCCAGCCAATGAGATTGCCGTTTGCGCATTAGTCCCGCCCACTACTGGAGAAACCGGCAGTATCTTATGGTTGTTCTTAAAAGCTGAAGAATTCTAAATGAACTCTATTCTCTGAACTCTGAAAATACAACAAAGAATATTGTTTACATGTAGCGCGTCAATTGACCTGTCGCAAAAACCTGGCCTCCTTGGTTACTGTTGCTATGTCCAACAAACAATGGTGCTCTCACACAACACATCATGTTCTAACAAAGCAAAAAATACATCGTGGAGCAAAGAGGAAACTGACAACACGCCAGCAGACAAGACAGAGCAGGTTACTTCTGAGATGAAACAAGGTCTCAGCTTTAAAATCTAGTCATTTTTTAAGAAATTCAAACAATAAATAGTTTTGTGGCTCTTTAAAGTGTCATGACAGATCATTGTTTTACCTTATTAATGACACTTAAACTGATTGTCTTTTCTTCTTTGCTTAAAGGAGAAGTCCACTTTCAGAACAACAATTTTAGATAATGTACTCACCCCCCTTGTCATCCAAGATGTTCACGTCTTTCTTTCTTCAGTCGTAAAGAAATTGTGTTTTTTGAGGAAAACATTTCAGGATTTTAATCCATGCACTGATATGGTGCCCCGAGTTTGAACTTCCAAAATGCAGCTTAAATGCGGCTCAAACGATCCCAAATGCGGTTGTAAATGATCCCAATCGAGGAAGAAGGGTCTTATCTAGCGAAACGATCGGTTATTTTCATTTAAAAAAAATACAATTTAAATACTTCTTAATCTCAAACGCTCGTGTTGTCTTGCTCTCCGTGAACTCTGGCTCAGAGAACTCTGGTGTATTCTGGCTCAAGACAGTTAGGGTATGTCGAAAAACTCTGATCATATTTTCTCCCTCAACTTCAAAAATAATTTCAAAATCTCTGCAGAAGCAAAAGTGAACATGCACTAAGATCAAACACCCTTAACAAAAATAGGTAAAACAGCAATATAGGACGAGTTTTCTGACATACCCTAACTGTCATGAACCAGAAAAAAACAGAGGTCGGGAAGAGCAAGACAAGACGAGCGTTTGACATTAAGAAAAGTATATAAACTGTATTATTTTTATGAAAATAACCGATAATTTCGCTAGATAAGACCCTTCTTCCTCAGCTGGGATCGTTTACAACCACATTTGGGATCGTCTGAAGCCACATTGAAACTGCATTTTGGAAGTTCAAACTCAGGGCACCATATCAGTCCATTATATGGAGAAAAATGCTAAAATGTTTTCCTCAAAAAACACAATTTCTTTACGACTTAAGAAAGCAAGACATGAACATCATGGATGACAAGGGGGTGAGTACATTATCTGTAAATTGTTGTTCTGAAAGCAGACTTCTCCTTTAAACCACCAAACAAAAAAATAAAAAAAAGAATGAACATCAGAATGTATTTTATTTCAACCACGGAAAGATGTCAGTACACAATTTTTCAAGTTTAAGTCCAATGAAGTTAATCTACTCTCCTGTCTGATTTGTTTGTTGGACAGAATGGCGGATTCAGCATTATGATTAGTCAGATCAAGCTGTTTGGTTTGCGAAGGGTCAATTCTGCATGGTATGGAAGACCCTCGTTCTCTCTCTCTCTTTCTGAGTGAGAAACAACACTCTCAGCAAAGCAACGGCGAGCGTGCGGCTTCACACTAGAGTTTACAGCAAGTCAAATACAGGTATGCCGTATGGAAGCCACTAAATGAAAAACAAAAAAGGTTACTGTGGCTTTTTTTTTTTAGAATTGTGTGATATAAACTTGCAATTACGAGTTATGAAGTCAGAATTGCGTGATATAAACTCACAATTGCAAAGAATAGTATCAGGATTTTTTTTCTTGCAAATGTGAGTTTGTATCTCGCAATTCTGACTTTATTTCTCAGTATTGCGACTTTATATCTCGCAATTCTGATTTTATAACTCACAATTGCGAGTTCATCACGCAATTTTCATTTCTCAGAATTGCGAATTTATATCTCACTATTCTGAGAAAAAAAAAGTCAGAATTGTGAGATATAAACTCACAATTCTTTTTTCGCAATTGTGAGTTTTCTGACTTTTTTTCCTCACAATTCTTCACACAATTGTGAGTTATAAAGCCCAAATTTGAGGGGGAAAAGATTAGTATGTTCTCAGAATTGCGAGTTTATATCTCACAATTCTGACTTAACTTGCAATTGCGTGTTTCTAAAGTCACAATTGCAATATATAAACTTGCAATTCTAAGAAAAAAGTCAGAATTGTAAGTTTATAACTCAGAATTCTGACTTTATTTCTCAGAATTGCGACTTTATATCTCGCAGTTCTTATTTTATAACTCAAAATTGTGAGTTTATCACACAATTTTAATTGCTCAGAACTGCAAGTTTATATCTCATAATTCTGACCTTTTTTTCTCAGAATAGTGAGATATGAACTCGAAATTCTGACTTTTTGCTCAAAATTGTGTGAAATTAACTCACAATTGCAAGAAATAACGTCAGGACTTTTTTCTCACAAATGAGTTTGCATCTTGCAACTCTGACTTCTTTATATCTCACAATTGCGAGTTACAAACTCCAATTCTGAGGAGAAAATATATGTATATAAAAATATGATATACTAATATGTTTTAAGAGCTGCGAGTTTATATCTCACAATTCTGACTTAACTCGCAATTGCGTGTTATAAAGTCACAATTGCAAGATATAAACTTTGAGTCCGAATGGTAAGTTCATATCTCAGAATCAGACTTTATTTCTCAGAATTGCGAGTTTATAACTCACAGTTTTGATTTTATAACTCAAAATTGTGAGTTTACATCTCATAATTCTGACTTTACAACTCGCAATTGCGAGTTTGCTTCTCAAAATGTGAGACAAAAAGTCAGAATTCTAAGAAAAAGTCACAATTACTTTTTTTATTTTTTATTCAGTGGTGGAAACGTGCCTGCATAATGCTGCGCAACCATTGAGATGAACTGAAAAATAGCACAGATCACTAGACAGAGACTGAAATTCAGAAATGTCATTTAATGTTTAATGTTCGGCGAGTGAAAATATATCTGGGCTAAACCTATACTTAGATTCCAACTCACACACTGGCAAGTAAAATCTTTATTGGCCGATGACTAATGTAACATCATTTAGTTGCCCAGAGTGAAGATTTAGTCGCATATGCGAATGATTCACTCGCATTGTATAGGGTTGCATATGGTGCCACGTTAGTCTCATTTGGTTTGAATCCCACCTGAGGTGGTCTAGAATTATCAAGATGGTCCTCACTGCAGAACACAAGATCCAGGGGTCGAAGTTGAATCCAGATCCAACTCCTCCCACCTTACATATACCTAACCCTACCCATCTCCACCCCCTGATCCCTAAACCCACCCATCTCCACCCCTAAACCTACCATCTCCACCCCCTAGATGTGGATCCAACACCACCCCCTGGATCTTTAGTTCTGCAGTGTGGGGCTACTGGAATTATCTCTAGAATCACCATAGTATGAAGTACCATGTCTTGACCTTTTCCTGTAAATAAGAGTTGAATCTTGGAATGAATTAGAGCAGGAACTTGATCTTACTGCACAAGTTCACTTCTAAAACAGAGACCCCTGGAAGAACATTCTTCCCACTTCTTTACTCCAGACCTCCCTGCTTTCAGGAAAAGCAGTGCAGTTCTGCATGGTCACCTGTATATATTCCATCTGCAGATATGATCATCTTCCAGGGATGTAAACACACACACATACACACTCTAGGTAGTTGCTATGGCTTCTGAATCCCATGGAAGCTGATGAGCTCCTGGCAGCATCTTCTCAGTACAGAAGCCAAGGGGCAATCAGCAGAACAGACCATGAAACACTGAGCGGAGATTCCTGAGACTCCCCCACCCCACACACACACACACACACACACACACACACACACACACACACACACACACACACACACACACACACACACATTCACTGACACATGCGTCAGAGGTTCATGAGCTCATTTACTGGCTGGTATCGGAGCAGGACTTTCAGGAAGGGCCAGAGTTAACATGTTCATTGCAGAGATCAATTAAATATGTAATGCAACAACTTAACACATTCATCAATATTGTTACTTTTTCATTACAGTTTCTAAACACTGTGTATGTTGTATTCTGTCTAGTATAGCTTTTTATGTTCAATTTTCTGTAAAACTTTTTTTTAGATCAGTAAATATTGTGATAAGTGCTATACTGCTATACAAATAAATATATTAGAATTTGTTTACACTGAAAATGGATACAGCGGATATAAAAAGATACAATGAAGACACACCAATCAGCAAAATCAAGCAGCAAAACCAGCTGTGTTGTACAACTAAAAATAGTTGGATGCAGATGAGACTGGAAGCCACACCTATAAAATGTACAAATGGCTGCGCCCACTCTTACGGGAAGAAAAAGGTGGAGACAAAGGGAATAATTACTTATAAAATATTACATAATAAGTATATTTTATGAATATAATATTATTATTAAAAATAATAATAAATGTAATTTATTAAAATATAACAATGCATTATATATTATTAATTCTTGCACTTAAAATTCTTAAAGTGAATAATAATAATAATAATTAAAAAAAGAATAATAATAATAGTCATTGGATTAAATTCAAATTGTTAAAATATTATATAATAAACGAATATGTAATATTATATAATAATTGTATTATTATTATTATTATTGTATTAATAAAACTTTGTTTATTATTATATAATATTACATAATTTACAAGTAAAATAACTTTTTAATAAAATATACACTACCGTTCAAAAGTTTGGGGTCAGTAAGACTTGTAATAGTCTTTAAAGTAGTCTCTTATGCTCATCAAGGCTGCATTTATTTGATTAAAAATATAGAAAAAAAACAGTAATATTGCAAAATAATGTTTTTTATTTTAACATACTTTAAAATAGAATTTATTCCTGTGACGAAAAGCTGAATTTTTATCAGCTGTTACTCCAGTCTTAAGTGTCACATGATCCTTCAGAAATCATTCTAATATGCGGATTTATTATTAGAATGATCAATGTTGGATAATATCAACAGTTGTGCTGCCAAACCTGTAATTTTTTTTTTCAGGATTCTTTCATGAATAACAAGTTTAAAAAGTACAGTGTTTATTCAAAATATAAATATTTTATAACAATGTAAATGATTTATTATTAACTTTTAATAAACTTTTAATTATTAACTTAATACATCCTTGGTGAATAAAAGTATTAATTTCCTAAAAAAAAAAAAAAAGAAAAAGAAACAATAAAAATGTACTGACCCCAAACTTTTGAACGGTAGTGTATATTATTATTATTTTATTATTTTTATTATTGTTTGTTGTTGTTGTTATACATTGTCATTGTATTAAAGACAAATTCCTAAAATATTATACAATGAATTATATAATAATATTATATCATATTAATAAAACATACATAAGTATATTTTATTAATATATTATCACAGTTAATTATTACATAATAATATTCACACAAGTACATTTTATTATTTAATTAAATTAAACTTTTTAATTAAACTTTTTAATTAAATTAAACTATTATTAGTATTACATAATTATTCTTTTTATGCTATTTTATGATTTTGACTTTAATACAATGGCATTATTATTATTATTATTATTATTATTATTATTATTATTATTATTATTATTAAATAATGTAATTGAAATAAAGCCAAATTCATAAAATATTATATAATGAATTATTTAATAATAATAATAATAATAATAATAATAATAATAATAATAATAATAATAATAATAATAATAATATATTAATAAAACATATTTGTAAATATATTTTATTAATATAATATTATTATATAATATTACATAATTAATTCTATAACATTTAAAAAAAATACTTTAATACAATATTTTTACTATTATTATTATTATTATTATTTTTTTTTTTTTTTTAATTCAATTTAAGAAGCATGTTGTCTTATATTATTGCAAAATATACATTGCTGAGAAGAGAATCAAAACCCCTGGCAGTACTGTATTGGATTTTTATTTTTTTATTTTAAGGTGCACATATATACGTATCTTCTATATGAGAAACAGAAGGAAACATTCCAGATGTAACATCATAATTTCACTAGCTTTTACTCCAAACCCCGCTTACTAAATTCAGCTCTTCTAGAGGTTGATTTTGTAAGGCTGCATTTCACCAGTACTATAAACTATTCAACACTAGGCCTACGGTCTCCAGTGGACATTAAAGACAACAGAGGACGGAGTGCTAACAGGGTCACACTGTTGATCCTCATCAGTACTGGGCTCATATCTGTCAAGCGTTCCCTTTGGATCTAGAGTCAGCTCCCAGTTGTCTATATGATTATGTTTGTCAGGACACAAACTGAAAAAAAAAAAAACTGAAAAAACTCTTCACCCTGAGAAGTTAAATAGGAGCACAAGAAGTGAGGAGAGGGTTAGCAAACCACCAAACACCATCATTAATCACAGCTCAGCTCCGGCCAGAGTCACTGACAGTCCATGACCACTTCAGTCAGCCAGCCCATTTGTTAACTCGGCTAAAGCTGGTTTTTATTAGCTACATGACAAACCGACTTCTAACTGTTTTACGTATTCGGGTTCTCGGTCCTATGGGGGAACACTGGGCAGATCGTGGGAATCATAAAGATTTTTAAGGTGGTTCTTTAAATGTTATGAATGTTCAGTTCAGTTGATCAAACTGATAACATAATTTAGTTCTACTGCAATGAAGGGTGAAAACACTACGTGCTCTAAATATGATCTCAAAGGCGGCTCCTTGTGACTTGGATGGGACTTTGAAATCTTACACACTACAAAAGAATAAAGACATGAGTGATTTTGCCTAATATATCAATTCTATTGGCAGATTTTTATAATAAGCTGTCAACTACACTTACTTTGAGAAGTTCAGATTTAATATGACCTTTGACCTTTTCAGAAATTACTCAAAAGCTGGACCTGCTTTCCTACTATTTGCTTCAGACGAGTGGTTTTAAAAATGCTTGATGCCAAGAATGGCCAAAAATGACCCTTTCTAAAATATAAACATACATATATGCTTTCCTCCTACTATATACTTTACTCATTTATACTGTGTGAGAAAAAATGTGATATTCTAAAGACATGTCTCTCACAAAATTAAATTGTTAGTGTATCAAAGTAAACTGTATCGAAGGATTTACATACTGTATTTTATTGTCAGTTTTCATTTTAGCTTAAGTTTTAGTAGTTTTGTTATGTACTTATGTGCATTTGTCATCAAAAAAAAATAATACAAATGCATTTCAGATTTATTTTATTCCCCTTTTTGAAAATTTCTTACTCTTTCTAAGAGTATTTTGTCACACGATCATACTAAGAAAATATTAAAACTTTCCCGCTACTCTATGACAATCATGTTGACTCCTAATGATCTTGTCGAAATAAAAACAAAAACCATTCTCAGCCTCAACTTGTAGAACAGCTTTTCCCTCTCTCTGCGTCTACCACAAACCCTCATTTCTGTGGCCTTAGTCACAAGTTAAATAAACGGCAGCTGCTGGCCGCACCACAGAGGGTGTTATGTAGCGGGAAACAGAATCAGGACTGATGACAGAAATCGGCCCCCATTTATGTGTAAGAGATTCCCAGGTGTGCATCTGTGTGTAAGTGTGTGTTAGTGTGTGTGAAGTGAGAGATGCCCCCACAGGATTGTGGGTAATTACATCATTGCTCTGAGTCTGAGAAAGCAGTGAGGTGAGAGCTCTCACTTTTAACAAACATTAAAGCGTTCTCTCAAAGAAGAGTATGTATTTTGTGTGGAAACACACTTAAATACACGCACATACTCAAAAAAAAAATTTCAAGCTGCAATACAGTCTCTTTACATGTTCTGACAATATTAACCAGATGTTGGCTTACTGGCACATTAAGATCTATAACACTTTATAATAACTCACACATAACAATGCACACACACACACACACACACTGGTATAGCTTTGACAAGAAAAGCACCAGCATGTCCAGTATGAAAATCTTAGTATGTTTTGAGCCTGTAATGTATTCTGTTTATTTTAAGTATGATCAGACTCACCACTGCTAAAGAAGAAAAAGAGACGCATTTAATTTTTTAAAAAGTGGCTGCAGCAATCATAGTATAATAATCATAACGACCGCCATTATTTTTTTTACTACTGACTTATCAATAACGCTAGACATTTACCAGCTGAACTTGTTCCATAACTAAGAACAATGTAAACCAAACAGACAAGTTTTCTCAGTATCAGCTGGCAACTTGTAATGATGACTACATGAAGAAATTGTGAAGAATGTGCCTTGTTGTCACCACATTAAACAAAAGGGCTTCCACATTCAATGTGGAAAAAAGGCACGGCCCAGTAATTATTTATTACACTGTCAAGGTTTAAACCACAATTTACATTAATTAGATTAACAATTGAATGATTTACAAAAACACACTAATATATTGTATAATTTTACAGATGTAAAATATTATTTAGCATGTCACAGATAAAGTAGATAGAAAATAGAGTGACAGAGTTTCTGTTTTGGAAACATTTTAAATAAATGAGGGAAATTATAAAGACTAAAATTAATAGTTAAAAAAAAACACTGAGGTCCAAACTTTAAAGCAACTTATAAGTATACAAAATGAAAGTAAAGCGTGCAAACAGTGTTATGCAACTGTACTAGTTTCACAAGTACTACTTGCTATTAAAACTGGTTCTCACCAGCTGCCAGCTAATCTACCAAAGCTCTCACACAAATATGCAATCTGTGCAAAGCTAGTACTTTCATACAAACCCAGAGCCCTCAAACACAGGTGTGAATTCAAAGCATCAAATACTGTTGTGACAAAACAATTATCATTAAATTATTATTCAGATGAATAGAGCAGAGCCAGGACACACTCATGATCATTTAAAAATAGTTAATTTGTATCATCTTTACTCATTGCCTCTTAAAGGTTTTATGTTTTGTATAGCCCTTGTTTGGTTCTAATTAATGCTCTTTAATGTGATGTGTTGTTTGTATTATGTTCTTGTATTTCTTTACTAAAAAGGTGGTACTAAAAAGGTACTGAAATATGACATTTTTCTTTGCTTCACCATAACAGATTAATGTTTGGTAGATTAAGTAACCTATTTGTGGTCGTTTATATGAATAAATCACAACAACCTCGTCCTGTATGGGCACTGCCATTGATAAAGGCTAAAACGAAAATTGCTTTACACTACATTTGAATCTTCTGCCTTTTGAACACATTATTACTGACATAATTTAAAAATTGCCCTGGAAACAGAAATCCGATCAATTATCTGGATTCTAAAGCCACCCACTTGATATGAACAAACGTAAACATGCCGTGTCCTGGATTGACTGGATGATCTGTTCTGCTTGATCATACCACGATGGTTGCATGTTAAAGGAACACTCCACTTTTTTTGCTAATAGCTTAGCATAGATCATTGAATCAGTTTAGACCGTTACATCGAGTGAGAGCCTAACGGTCTAATCAGATTGAATGATCTATGCTAAGCTATGCTAAAAGTGATACCGCCAGACCCAGAGATCGGGTGAAAGGATTCGAAAATGGTAAAACTCAACTGTTTAACTTCAGGGGAGTTGGAAAATGAGCCTATTTTCAAAAAAGTGGAGTGTTCCTTTAAAGTAAAATCTAGGCATACACGTTAACTTTACTCAATGATGTTATAAAGCACAAATCTACAATGATCAACGGTCACTGTAATGAGGCCTGTGAAGTTAAGATCTAGTCATCAAACACTACACCCTGAATCTTGTCTCACCTAGATGGCATGTGTGTTATCAACCCTAGCTGAACTGTGATGTTGTGTTGAAGTGCTGGGCTTGATGGCTTGAAATAAATGTGAATTAAAGATGATTTTTACTAAAAAGAATAAAAGGCAACAGAATTGATGGGTTGATAAAATCTACACGCAGTAAGAATAATTATTGCATCACAAAGGACAATACAAGTAATGCAATCCTGCAAAACAAGTCTTACTAGACCAATGAAAAGTTAATTTCTTAAATGAAACGCCTACTTCACAAATGTTCACAAGCATTGTTCCACTGTCTATAAATACTGTAGAAGCATCAATTCAATCAGACAAGACAACAAGCAAGTGTAAGGTAAGTTTTTCTAATATCTGTCACTCAAATGTCAAGTTTGTGTCTTATCTAAACTAGAGCCCGACCGATATGGGTTTTTTGAGGCCGATGCCAATACCGATATTAGGGAGTTTAAAAAAAAAAAAAAAAAAAAGAAAACACTGATACAGATTAATTAATCTATTAATCTTGTAATATTTTATTCAAACGTTTTCTCATAATTAATACTTTACAAAAATAACAAAGAAAGAAAGAAAACAATAAATAAAGAAAAATGATAAGAAAAGTGAGAAAAAGAAAGAAATAATAATAATAAATAATTTCAAAAAAAGAAAGAAAGAAGAGAGAAAAAGAAAAATAACAACAATAAATAATAAAAAAATAAATAAATGGAAGAAAAAGGAAGCAAGAAAGAAAGAATTAAAACATCTGCTTGAATACATATCTGTACGAATGAACTAACCCGATCTCATGAAAGTGCGTATAAATAGTACACCAAATAATAAAAAAAAAAAAAGAATGGTAGTAATACGCAATAATTGACATTGCCGTGTATACGTTATGTAAGAACATGGCACCTTTACTATAGTAAAACCATGGTTAATTTTCGTAAGGATGTTTATCAGTCAAACTGTACATTCATCAGGTATGAAATATGATCAGTAAAAGAAAAACACTGTTCATGAGAATGCGGCAGGTTAGTGGGGAAATATATTTATTTATTATTCACAATGCACATACTGAAGGTAAATATTTTTACAGTAACCTTTCAGCAGGTTGAATATGATTCATGTTAACGCAGAGAATATGATTAATCGTTTTTTTTTTTTTTTTTTAAAGAAATGCCAGCCTAAAAGAAATGCCAGTAATAATCTGTGTTCTCATGAGAAACTGTCTGTATGTAGGTGCGCTGAACATTAACCGGAAACTCCCGAGCCGTAACAAGTAGAACGCGGAAGTAGTTGTGCAAGTTGTTATCGGCAGCATACTCGCCGATACCGATATACCTGCGACACGCATATCGACCGATAATATCAGCAAGACGATATATCGGTCAGGCTCTAATCTAAACTACTTTTTAAACATATTATTTAATTGAATGCTGTCAGTTTTCATGTCCATTTCTTGTATAAGATTAACGTTTATGCTTTTAAAGGAACTAAAACTTTATGAAATGCCTAATTTAAAGCATCAAATAAGTGTTTTGTAGTCCACAGACAGAGAAAACTTCAGCCAAGCACCAAAAGCAGGAAATCAAGAAAACAAGTGAGCTCATAAGTATGTTGTGTGTTCATGTTACCTATAACATTATCTAAGACATAATATTTAAAACTTAAGCTTGAATTAAAATTTGGCCCTTCTTTAATCACTCTGCATAATTATTTTTTTAGTGACACCACTGGTCATTGCAGTCTCCTCATGTGCATTATTCAGACAAAAGAAAGGGGAGACCTACCCTACAGGAGTTGCTTTTCCATTTGTCAAGGTAGCAAGTCCTCTGTATAAATAAAAATGCATTTACTTTTGCCTGTAGACCCAGTTTGGAAATGAAAAGGAATTACTATTATTAAACATTCACTAAAAATATCTCCTTTTCCCTATCTGACACAAATGAGTACTGTAACTGTTAAATCATCATGAATACTAAGTTACCTAATTTGTATAATCTGATATAACTGTAGTTAGTTTGCATGCTGTATTTAGTGTATTTGACGACTCTGCACTAGGCTCTTGAAATGGTGAATCAACGCTTGAGTAAGCTGGAACCAGCCGTTCAAGAGCGGATCAAAATTGTGTTAATACCTACCAGCAGGCAGGACATGGATCACCTCAATAAGAACATCAAACACCACAGTAAGAGTAGAGGAGTGTTTTTCTATTTATATATATAGTAACTATAAAGGAATAGTCCACCAAAAATTACAATTTCTTGCATGGAACACAACAAATAATTCTGAATGCTGAAGAATGACGAAAGTGCTTTTTCTCAAACAATAAATGTACATTCAGTGACCATGAGATGTCAAACTAGAGACAACATTTCAGTCTGTTACTCATATTAAGATATCTCATATTATAACAAACAAAACTTTTTGTTGTGATCCAAGCAAATAAAGAAAGTTGTTTGGGTTTGGAATAACATGAATGTAAGTAAACTATGACAGAATGTTCTTTTAGTGGACTCTCCTCAAGCCACAGTAGGCCCTTAAGAAACAAATTTCAGTATCAACATGAAAATGATAAAATAAGATGTCATTTCATTCTACTAAATATAATGTAGTGATATGGTGTCTGTGCAGATCTGAATATTGAGATTGCTCAAGAAAAACCCATCCTTGATCTCCTTCGTGAGATCAAGCCTGTTCTGTACCTTTCCACCAACCCACAGAATGTGAAAGAGGCCATCAGAGCAGGTGATGCTTCAGTTTTTTTCATTAGGTGCATGTAGGTATTTACAGTATAAAATACAACATAAGTGTTACTTCTGTAAGTTTCAAAAGAGGCATTTCGTACTCAGGATACGGAGCAGCCACTATGTTCCAGAAAGATTATGGCGAGCACAGTGCTGAAGTGTTACGTGTGGCCTTTGATGGTGATGGAGTCCTGTTTTCGGATGAGTCAGAGAGAGTCAACAATGAGAAAGGTCTAGAGGCTTTCTTTCAAAATGAGCGCGATAAAGAGGGCACATCTTTGGCACTGGTAAGAATGTTGGTCTGAAACCACTTGTTAGTACAGCTGATTCTCAAATGGCTCAGTTGGCCCTTGTTATATTTCACAAAGCACACACATACACATACACACACTATTTAACCGTAATAGTGCTTCTACTCTACACATATTAAGAGTTTAAAGTTAAAATTGTCTGTGGTAATCAAAAGCATGCCACAAACGCTATACATACTTATTCAGGCAAAAATAAACTGTTATATGCCTTAAAATAAGCTTTTTGGCCATTTAACACTATAGTATAATGTAATAATTATCTTTCTCTCTCTCTCTCTAAAATATAAATATATTTGTTAACTTATTTTGCAGGGTCCTCTAAGAAAGTTTTCTGAATCATTGGTACGTCTCCAGATGTTGTTCAAAGACAGAAAACAAGATAGTCCAATTCATACCTACTTGGTAACATCACGCAGCCCAACAAGTCCTGCACTCAGAGCACTAAAGACTTTTCGGGAGAACAATCTGGAGATAAATGAGGCATTCTTTCTAAATGGTGCCCCTAAAGGGCCTGTGCTGAAAATAATCACACCTCATATATTCTTCGATGACCAGATGCCACATGTTGATGGAGCCCTTCAAAATGGGGTTGTTGGTGCTCATGTACCTTATGGTGTTAAGAATGAGTGACAATAAAACCTAATCTTTTTTGTAAAGGGGTGACAATACCATACAGCACCATACTTTCTTCCGCAACATTATTTATAATGCCATGAAAATTCAATTTGGGAACTGTTTCCACTCTTGCTTCTTAAGTATTTAAGCATAAATGAAATTAAGGGAAATGCTGATTAAGGAATTGTTGAGCCGGTGATTATATTTTAATGGTGAAATAATCAATAAATCATTACCTAAATGGCTTTTTCTTTGTCCTTGATTCTTACTATTATTAAACACAAAATATACTATATTTTCTCTGCATCTTTCTTTTTTTACACAATCCCTTTTGATAACACATCGGAGCCTAACCAATGTCACTTATCGAGAGGATAGATTAGATATGTACTAAAGATGCCCTCAAAGCCAGTGATGTTGAATTTAAATAATGAATTTAAACAAAAAATAATTAAAAATACTTTCATACTTTCACCAAAAAAAAAAAAAAAAACAGTTCCACAATATTTACAAAAATTCACTCCAATAATAATAATAATAATAATAATAATAATAATAATAACACCTGTTTGTGTTCTACGGGAGACTGGGGCTAGTTAAGTCAAATTAGTCACTTTAATATAAATGTTTTTATTATTATAATTTTTCTAGTGGTTTTGCATGGCGGTTTTAACATTTAGTTCAAAACCATTCTGGTCCTAAAACAAAACATGTTATATTTTGTAATAGCTGTTCAGTAAACAAGCAAACACTTGAACGCATTCAGATAAGAGTCAACTATATAAAAAAGGTATATTTCTCAGGACAAGGCTTTTTTTTTTTTTTTTATAAAGTTGTGACATTTATTTGGGGCAAATAGTAGATGCAAATAAGAGGTATGCTTTTGTTCACTATACTGTACGCACAACTAATCTTTAACTTATTTAATATATAGGCCATTTGTCATATGCCAGCACATGATAGCCTAACTAAAAGTAGTACTGAACATCCTTCTCCAGACAAAATGTGTTAAGTGTTAAGTTTAAATGCTGTGGTGGCGTGCATTTACAGTGACACTTTTAAAATAAGAAATAGAGCGATGTAAATTGTTATTTTTCTTTATTTATTTATTTATTTAGCTTTTTAAATCGATGAGTCAGACACTTGCCCAGGGCTGGTGACGTCACGTGGTAGTGTTGATGCTGAGAGGAACTCAACAACCGCAGCAAAGGACGCAGGACACAGAACACAGGACACAACAATTCAGTCTCCCTGCCACCTTAACAATATGAGCAAACCTGAAGGCACAGAGAGAGGAGGACAGTCCAACTCCGACAACAGCGAAGAAAAAGACTGGGCAGCTGTCAAAGCAGTATTTGACAACAAGGAAACAACGAAGAAGCCCCGTCCGGTAAGCGAATGCTTGTGTATATAAAAGTCTGTGAATGACAGCAGCGTCTCCCTCATCGGATACCCAATCTACAATGCTAGCGACGCGACAAATAAGAAAAGGCTCATATTATATCAAAGATAGCCGTCTACACTGAACGCGTATCGAGTACCGATGGTGCGTCATTACGCCAGTAACAGCAGCGCTGCACGTACAGGTATCTGACCACATAGAGCGGCTTGGTTGTCGTCTAACAGCTGTTGTAAACATTTGTTTGCTGTTAACTTGCAGCCCAAACCCAGCAACGCTGTAACCATTGCGGTATCCTCACGAACGCTGTTTAATATGGTGAAAGAGAGGAAGGTGTTTGAAGAGGAGGGGCTGGAGAGGTACGTCGCGCATCAGCTGGAGCTGGAAGACCAGCCTTTTACCCCAGGGGTCTCGTTTCCTTTCGTTAAGGTAACAACAGGTTTAAGCACTACTAACTAGGTTTAAGATCTTTCAAACAATATGCATAATAATGATAACTAGTAAATTTCAAAACTGTCTGATCATAACACTCACCATAGGTGCATCAGCACCTGTCAGAAACCTGATATCATAGGTAATGTAACTGGACACTTTGTAATAGAATGCAACAGTGGCCATCCACCTTTTTAGTATTTTTCCCATTATTATTATTTTTTTTTATGATTTAAATTGAAAATAATAGTTCTTACTTCTTATATAATACTTCTTTCATAATGCTGTATTGTTATATGAATGATGCACATCTGTGTGCATTTTTTTTTTGTTTTTTTGTTTTATTTAGTGATAGTTGTTGAGTCCCTTGTTTGTCCTGAACAGTTAAACGGTCTGCTGTTCTTCAGAAAAATCCTTAAGCTCCCACAAATTCTTTGGTTTTTCAGCATTTTTGTGTATTTGAACCCTTTCCAACAATGACTATGATTTTGAGATCCATCTTTTCACACTGAGGACAACTGAGGGACTCATATGCAACTATTACAGAAAGTTAAGGAAACACAATACATTATGAGCTAGGGGTGTAAACTTTTGAACAGAGTAAAGATGTGAAAAAAAAACTGGTCAGGACAAACAAGAGACTCAAACAATGATCACTTAAAAAAACAGCTGTGTATCATTCAGGTAACAACACATTATTAGGAATCAAGTGTATGTAAACTTTTGAACAGGGTCATTTTTAATTTCAGCTATTATTTTCTGTTGTGGACTATATGTAAATGTTTTTTTTTTATGTGAAATATCTCATTCAGGTCAGGATTAAATAAAAAGTAACATGCTTTGTGTATGATCCCTCTTATTTTGGTAAAATAAGTAACATTTTGCAGATTCCACAAGGTGTATGTAAACTTGACTTCAACTGTAGATAACACCTTTTAGGTAATACATATTTTGATTACCTTTGATCAGAAATTGTTTATTAGCACTGACAGCTCTTAATTTTGGCACAAACTAATGAATAAATGAATGAATGAATGAATGAATAAAAAAACACTGACAACCCCTAGCACAGTATGAACCGGATACAGGTCAGAAAAGCTGGTTGGGGCAGTTAAGGCCAATTAAATTTGCACAGATGCAAATCAATGAAAAAAATATGTAGAGCAACACGGAAAATAAATGCATGCTTTTACTTTTGTTCATCAATGGACTTCAGTCCTTTTTATTGCAGGGCAACAGTCCAAACACTAACAAAGAAGACTCAAACGTAACAGCATTATTGTGTCCTGCCCACTGTTTATGGTTATATTTCATACATCATTACACTAACCTACCATTAATCACCAGCAGTGTTGCCTTTTGACTCTTTAGACTGCAGAGCCACACCTTTAGTAGTTACTGTGTTAATCCAATCTAATCGACAGGCCCTGATGAATGTAAACGCCCGTCTGAGAGAACTATACCCAGACAGAGAGGAGTTGTTTGACATTGTACTGATGACTAATAATCACGCCCAGGTCGGAGTTCGCCTCATCAACAGCATCAATTACTATGGTATGGAAAGAAAACAGTGTCATAAAGACCCAACAGAACTCATAACTACTATCCACCTTTTTCTTCCTGCAAGAGTGGGTGAGGCCATTAGTAAATTTTATGGGTCTGGCTTTGGGTCTCATCCATGTCCAGCTATTTTTAGCTGTACAAAACAGCTTGTTTCGCTGCTTGATATTGCAAATGGGTGTGTCTTACCATATTATTTTAATGTGTTATTTTAATTATGAGCACACTGGTTTGTAGTGCAAACAGTTTTACCGTTTACTGCACGTTGTTATTGAACTGGAGGTCTCAGGCTTACTTCCATGTTAAAGAATAAGGTGGATAATGGATTGCCTAAAGCTACAATTAAACCAGAAATTTACTAGTCTACAATTTAGCCTTTGATAGCGATAATTACATTTATTCTACACAGACATAGATCAACATGCACCAAGAAAAAAAAAAAAAGTCAGTCCTGACACACAGACCAAAATTTGTCTAGAGACTGCTACAGTGTTTTACATAATTTTCGTAAAGTCTGCAGAACACAAATGCATATGTACTGCATTCTTCATATTATACGAATAAAAATAAAATGAATTCTCTCCCTGCAGATCTAACTATAGAGAGATTTTGCATGACTGGTGGAGAGAGTCCGATTGGTTACCTAAAGGCCTACATGACCAACCTCTACCTGTCCAAAGATTCAGTGAAGGTACAAGAAGCTATCGAAGAAGGTATTTAAAACAATGCATGTATTGTGATCTAACTGGGATTTTCATTTTAATGCAAAAAGAAAAACTTTAAATTAGCCGAACATGAAGCTAAATTTGCTTTAAATGGTCATTTTTACAGGAATAGCAGCTGCCACAATGTTTCCCTGTGACAGTGAGAATGAGCTCAGTGACACGCAACTACGTGTAGCCTTCGACGGAGATGCAGTTTTGTTTTCTGATGAGTCTGAGATTATCGTGAAGGAACACGGATTGGACACTTTCTTTAGGCACGAGAAAGAGTTTGAGAACAAGCCTCTGGCTCAGGTAAAGTAAGAAGGGATAACATAACTACTAATGTTAATTATTAAAGGGTTAGTTCACCGAAAATTTTAATTCTGTCAATGATTACTTACCCTCATGTCGTTCCAAACCCGTAAGACATTTGTTCATCTTCGGAACACAAATTAATTAATTTTTAATGAAATCCGAGAGCACTCTGACCCTCCATAGACAGCAAGGGTCCTTCCACATTCAAGGCCCAGAAAGGTCATGATAGTCTCCAAAATGGTGCTAGCGTGATTAAAGTGAATGAAGGGGTTTTTTTTTTGCACTCAAAAAAGTATTCACACGGAATAATCTTTGCTGCCTATGGAGGGTCAGAGAGCTCTCGGATTTCATCAAAAATATCTTAATTTGCATTCCGAAAATGAACAAAGATCTTACAGGTTTGGAACAGCATAAGGGTTAGTAATTAACGACAGAATTTTCATTTTTGGGTAAACTAACCCCTTAATACTGCTATTAATATTTCCTCCATATTTGGAGCATGAAATGTCCTTTTCATCCTTAATCTGTTATTGCATCATCCTAGGGCCCCTTGAAATGTTTCCTAGAAGCACTGGGTAAACTCCAGCGCAAGTTTTATGCAAAAAACCAACGAATCAACTGCCCTATTCGCACCTACCTGGTCACAGCTCGAAGCGCTGCCAGCGCTGGGGCCCGTGTTCTGAAGACCCTACGGAGTTGGGGTTTGGAGGTAGATGAGGCCCTTTTTTTGGCTGGGGCTCCTAAGGGGCCTCTCCTACAGAAGATCAGGCCTCACATCTTCTTTGATGATCAAATGTTTCACATCGAGGGTGCCCAGGAGCTCGGTACAATCGCTGCTCATGTGCCCTATGGGATTGGACAAAAGTATCATAAGGGGAAACGCATAGAAACAAGTGATGCAGAGAAAAAATGAAATTATTTGATTATCAAATGCAAATGTCAGAGCCCTTTCTTTAGGTACCTCAACACCTGTTCCGTGTCTTATATTTGATCTAACAACTAAAATATAAATGTTTACTTATATTAATAATGAGGGAAGTGAAGCACATGCATGAAAGTCTCTGTAAGTTAGAGGAAATTTTATTTATTTATTTGGTTGCATCAGAGAGAGTTTTGAACTTTGAGCTGTACAGATGGTTTAAGTTAAATGGATTGCTGGAAATATAAATACAAAGCTACCAATCCATCAGCACTGTGAGGTTAAACTACATACTGCATTTTAAAGAAAATAATGTGCAATTAGATGAATTTACATACCTTTATGCCTTGATCATTACGATTTTTAAGATGTTTAATCAAGAGTTTAATTTAGAATATTTAATTCTTTCTCAGGGAACATATATTGCATTTGTCTGTATTTTATTTATAGCATAAGATGTTGTCCTTCAATGTTGTCTACATTTAGATGTTTTGTTGTAACTTCTTTACTGCTGTACTTAGATATTCAGACTCAATTTCTTTCACAGACATGTGTTGCCCAGCACCAGTGTTTCTGACAGACCTTGTCAAAATAATAAATGAACTGAGTAAATGGTGAAATAATAAGAGTGTGAAGAAACTGACATAATGTATTTAAAATGTATTACACCTATGTGTGTTTTCCATAAGGTGTATGTATAATTCTGTTTTGTCCACAAAACAAAATGTGTTGTTGACTTTTAAACACTGGATTTATTCATTATGATGATAAATTAAATTTGTGATCTTATTTGGTTTGTTTTGTGCCTTAATAGAGCCGTTAAGTTTGTAGTCCTAAAACACAGATTTACTAAAAACAGGTTTCTAGGCCTACATAAATAAGGAATAGAGGGAAAACATGAAAATAAGTTTATGCACTTAACAAATTAGACAAATGTGACAACTTGTCAGCCAAAAACAAACAAACAAAAAAAAATGCACAAGTGGTTATTCTCTTAAACCTAATCATTTTAAAGCTCTATTTAATATTCAGAGTAATCGTTTTAAAGTTTTTTTAATCTATTACGGTGAATACATGTGGTTTGTGTTTACAAAAAAAAAAAAAATAAATAAAAGCAATACACATTGCGTTTTAACCCGCTATGACTTCTGGGTAATGTAGTTCAATAACATTCCAGTTACTTCCCACATGCGTGAATGTTTACGCCTACAAACCTGCTCATGAATTGGACGTTGTTGATGGCCCCAGAAGGCTCAGCAGTGAAGCTGTTCCCTATTATAAACATTCGGATCAAGGCATCGATATGCTGCGGGGCAAAACTATTATCGTGACCGGGGCAAACAGTGGCATTGGAAAAGCCACGGCCGCGGAACTGCTGCGGCGTCAAGGCCGAGTGATCATGGCATGTAGGGACCGAGAACGGGCGGAGAAAGCAGCCCAGGAGATCCAGCAGGAGGCCGGACCAGACCAAGGGGAACTAGTGATCAGACTCTTGGACCTGGCGTCGCTTAAATCTGTCCGTATTTTTTGCGAAGAGATAATCAAGGTAACGTTACTGCACCAAACCCAACATAGAATGTTTCTCTTTTCAGATATGTAGAACACGGTAATAAATACACAGCATGGTTCGAATTGTTTTCGACTAGAAACAAGTGCACAATACGACCAGCAACCGATTGTGCGCGAACGTCACGCGCTTTTATGAGAATGATATCATGAAATTTGGGCACGTGACTGCGCGCGCATGAAACCTTTTTCGAGTTTATTGACAAGCTGTAAAAAGTCCTTTGCAAAATGTGGCTCTAAATAATACTATGGGGGAAACCGGGTATACTTCATAAATTCTTATGGTATATACATTTTATAATCAGTATATATATATTTTGAAAAGACAATACACTGTATGCACAAGGTATATATGTATGTGTGCGTATATATATATATATATATATATATATATATATTTATAGAGAAAAAAAATCAGAATTGTATGTTTATATCTCACAATTCTGAGAAAAAGTCAGAACTGCTAGTTTGTAAACTCTCAAAAAAAGTCAGAATTATGAGACAAAAAGTTGGTTACCTTTTCTTATTTTTTATTCAGTAGTGGAAACAGGCTTAAATACCTAGTTGAGCTTGAGAATGGTTAACAAAAACAAAAAACAAAAAAAAAAAAACAATTATGAAACTAGGGATGCACCGATACCGATACTGAGCTCCTGTACTCGTACTCGTTAAAATGCCCCGATACCAAACGCCGATACCACATCATGTGACAAGTGCGTATTCAGGCAAAGAAACACAGACAACAGAACAACAGACAGCAGAATGGAGTCATTAGAGATTAAGAATGTCTACGAAGTTTATGTATGCAAGTAATATAATGTTAAACATTCAGTATTAACGCGAGCTGATGCAGGCAGAGTGGATTGAGCGCGCGGAGGCAAAGACGTGCAGGCTTGACGAGATAAGATCCCGCCTTGACATTACTGGAAAGTTTGTAGTTCGGTCGGATATGTCAAAAACAAGTGAGTAAAGCAATGCACAAGTTATTTAACGGTAGAGAGAGAGAGAGAGAGAGAGAAAGAGAGAGAGCGTGCACTTTTGTTGCGTGATCTTTATTGATGTTCGCTCACTTAGCACACGCATCATTTGGATTAAAACAAATTCGTAAATATAAAACAACATTTATAGGGGTATTCACTACAAAAGATTACGTGAAACCTTAAGCATAGACGACTGTACGGCGAAAGTGAAACTAGCAGTCTGTGTGAAATGCGCTACGCTGTACTGTACTTAAGCGCGTTGCGCTTGTTTTGCTTGCTTCATGAGTGTTTCTGCATTTGAGTCTCTTTAGATTAAAGCCCAAATAGCAGCATGTTTCAGATGAAAAAAACGCTACTTATATTTCTGAAAATATCAGAGTTATGAGATTCATGACGAGTGGTTCCCTGCATTATTACAACAAAACGCGTGATTAAAGTACTGAGTCGCTGCAGCGGAGCAGTTTAATGCTATTAAATTGAAGATGTACAAGCAAAAAATAAATAAATAAATAAATAATATTAATAATTGAACAGTGAAAGTAACAAAACACAACTTTACTAGTTGGTGCAGGACACAGTTTATGATAATGTGATAAGGTGAAAAATGTTGTCTGATAATGTGAGAAAAGGTATCTGAATAAATTTTGGTTTGACTGTTTCTATTTAATAAAAGAAGTTAACCAACCAACATTATACATATTATTTTAGTTTCTGTACCCAATATTTTACAAATTTACTGGTTAAATTAAAAGAATATCAGTATCGGTACTCGGAATCGGCAAGTACCAAAAATAAAAGTATCGGTATCGGGCGAGTACTGGAAAAAGTGGTATCGGTGCATCCCTATATGAAACACCAAATATATAAAAACGTGTTGTATAAAATTACCACAGCACTGTGTTGGCTTACAGATATTTTAATTCTTACAGTTATATTTCAAAACATAAAAATCAAAATATAGGCTGAAACATGTCCCAATTATACTGAATTAACTCTTATATTAATTATATTCTTATATTGACCCATGTAAGAGATTTCATTGTCTTTCGATGTTCCTGCTGTTTTACCTATTGTCTATTTTTTTTTAAATTGTGTATAACGAATAGAATAGACAGTCAAAGAAGAGAAAGTTATCTAAATTAGTGTAGAATAAAGTTTCAGCGACTCCTAAGGTTGTGATTATTTTATCTTTTCTTGTGTTCTGAAATAATGCATATCTTTACAATTTTCCACATCTGTTGTATCTCACACAGGAAGAGTCAAGGATTGACATCCTGATTAACAACGCTGGAATTTACCAGTGTCCATACACCAAATCAGAAGATGGGTTCGAGATGCAGTTCGCTGTCAATCATCTGGGTCACTTCCTGCTCACTAACCTCCTGTTGGATCTCCTCAAACGCTCTGCTCCTAGCCGGATCATTGTAGTGTCCTCCAAGCTCTACAAGTACGGCGAAATAAACTTCGATGACCTGAACAGCGAGCAGAGCTACGATAAAGCTTTTTCTTATGCACGGAGTAAACTAGCCAATCTTCTATTCACCCTGGAGCTCTCGCACCGACTCGAGGAGACCGGAGTGACAATAAATGCTCTCACCCCAGGGATTGTGAGGACTAACCTGGGCAGGCATGTCCACATCCCACTGCTGGTGAAGCCACTATTTAACCTAGCTTCACGGGCCTTCTTCAAGTCTCCAGAGGAAGGTGCCCAGACATCTATCTATCTGGCCTGCTCTCCGGATGTGGAGGGCGTTCAGGGGAAGTGCTTTGCTAACTGTCATGAAGAGAAGCTGTTAGCTAAGGCCACAGATGAAGAGGTGGCCAAGAAACTCTGGGATATCAGTGAGGTGATGGTGGGCATCACAACCTGAAATCTTATAGATTTAAGAATTTAAGTCCATGATTGTTTCAAAATCTGAAAAGGTATTTTGGAAAGACCTTGTCTTGGAAAGAAAACATGCAAAATGTATGCTTACATCCACAGGAGGGAGCTGTTTTTGCCGTTTCTATTTACTTGTGCTTTAAAATGCCAATTGTAAAGTTACAACTAGCAGATTGTTAGTTCTGCTGCAAGAGTAACAATGTTTCCCTGAATTACAATAAATCCTGGGTAGTCAGGTTCATAGATTTCAAAACTGCATTTGTTCACATGTGTTGGTTAAGACTAGATGCAACCTAAATGGGTTATTAACTGGAAAATCACCAAATATTATATTGTTTACAAAGACTAAACCTTTTGACTAAAAATGTGCGCACATAGTACTGAGAATATTTTGTGATTTATATATTCTGCCTAATTTCTGCTCTATTGTTGCACTTTTTCTTCTTTTAGGAGTGAAGCAGTTAACACTGCATTTGATTTGCACTTCTCTTACTGAATATCAGTGGAGAGACATTTACAGTTACAATAATACTTTATAATTACTTAATAAAGATGCATTAAACAAAACTACTTCTGATTATGCATTGTATTGTATATTACGCATTTGAGATATAAAATGTTGAGACGCTGATCTGTGCCATTGTGATGGTATACGCACTTTTGAAGTGTAACTGCACAAAGAAAAATATTTTAAGCTTATTTTTTTAAATAAAAAATTAAAGTTCAACTAGTTATTTGTTTTAGTAATTGGAAATAAAAAATATATATTATTTATATATAATAAAAAATGTCCTTAGGGGAAACATTTATTTTATTTTCATAAGACGGCTTTGAAATACTTTGACATACGCATTTTGATATATCTAACTATATGTGTGGTACTGCTAATTATAAACCGTTAAACATTCTAAATTCCTTATATTTATCATTGTAATCTTGCAGTACCTTTTTATTTTTGCGATTTATTTTTTTTTTTCTTTGAAAAAGGAAATGCTTTGGGGAGCCTTCTTGGTCTAATAAATAAATATCATGCTGTACAAATGACATTGTTCAGATTTTAACTACAGCTCAACCAGGTTCACGTAATTGAAAAATAGTCTGATGGTTGTTTTTGCGAGGCTCATTAGCAGAACGATTTTGGAATTAGAGCAATAGCCCGCTTTGCTTTCATAGTTCACTTACCGTCTAATTAACCGTTCTAGGAGTTGCTACAGTACAATTCAACTACTTGCTTTCACAAAGAAAGTACACACTCCTCTCACACTGCATCTCTCTCCCACTTCATCATGATTGCCTTGAATGTTTTCTCTTAGCATTAGCTGTCTTTGTGAGAATGGTAGCAGCTCTGATGGGCCCGTAATGCTTTTCCCACCTGTGTTAGCCATTAGGACTTTTTCAGGATCATTTAGAGTATGTTCCGATCAGCCAGAAAGCCCCTAAGATATCCCAGCATTCATCTGATAGCTCCCTGTGAAACGGGAGGTCTCGGAGCGCTTGGCTGTGGAAGCTGGAGACTGTTTGTATTTCAAATAAAGAAAATTGGGGAAATTATGAAAGTTAATGGCTTTAATGATGCGTCTCGAAACGGTGCCACATCAGCGACAGAATGCCAAGCTGCTAAACAAAGTGATGCTTTGATTACAATCACATTAAGTTGTTTCACCTCTTATTTTGTCCTGTTTTTCCTCCTCCAGAAGACAAAATATCACTCAGGAAACACCCAAAGGTATATAGAAATTCATGGCAAAGCCCCTGTATCTTATCTCGTGGTTTGGCTTTCGGTAAGGCATTTCTCCGGTTGTGCTGCTTTGCTCACCTCAGATCTGCTCCGAGTACAAACCTGCAGCCAGCATCCTTTCCCACCGTTTGTGCTAGACATCCCGTCCAACTTAAACACAGAACTCCTCTCTCGTTTATTATCCTGCCTGTTTGTTTTCTGTGATAGAGGGAAGGAAGGGAGATACGAACGCACGTTATTTTTCACAGTAAAGAGAGTTTCCAGCCTCATGAGTTGTTGAGCAACTGAAAGCACTGCCAGGTTGATGGCACCAGAAAGTCTAAAACGTTCAGAACAACTGTATGTTATTTGATTATACAAGAAAGACCGCTCATTAAAACATAACTATATATAGTCTGCACTGCAGAACATATGTCTGATATTTGTTAACAATTAGAAATGTCATTAAAACACTATAAGACTGCCATGATGTCTGATTCTTCATGATTTGACTTTTATGAACCTGATCTTTATGGACCAGTCTAAAATATTCATGAAACAGCCTCGACTTACAGTAGCAGTTTGAATCAGAATCACTCAGTACCGTACTAAACTCAATCGACTATAATAATATCAAAACATCACACACATTCACTCTTAATCATATGCCAAACATGTCGAAAACGCTTCCGTTAATCTTTCTTGTCTTACCACATTGAATTATGAATTCCTTAGCCATATAAAATGTCTACTGTATATTTTCGATTCGAAATTTGACAAAAAGTCCAATAGTTTGTATCACATCATATTACTGTCGGTCGTTTGACATTTTAACGTAAACGTTTGTAAAATATGAAATATTTAGCTACTTACATTTACCTAGCATCATTCACAAGAAGCCAAACAAACATCCGTCGCGACGCTTCCGTTTTAACGGTTTTGACGCTTCTTTGCTTCAGGCTACGCCTTGTTTGATTGATTGGCCAATCGCTTTAATATTGACAAATGATGTTAGAAAGCTATGGCAGACAAAAAAAAAAAAACGTGAAACTTTGTGTCACCATGGAATTAAATATACATATTCATCAGTTTTGAATGAATATTGTATAAATAAAAAACAATATAACATGAGGTGTTTAGATGACATGTAAACATTTTAACGCAACGTTTTTTTTTTTATTATTATAATTATTCTTGTCAACTAAAAAGGGTTGGGCCTGTTTGGTTCCTAAATGTTTTATACTTCATTATAAATGGGTGTCCTGATTAACAATGACAAAACTGCAACAGCAGGCTGCTTGAGACCCAGAAAATAAGTGTTTTGCTAAAGGGCACAATGATAGCAAAGGTCCTGTGACTGTAGTAATTCCCCACTATCACAGTCACCCTTACCTCAGATCAAATCTGTGACCTTTGTGTTTTCAGCCCAGCCTGAACCGTTCCTCCGAGCGACTGCATAAGAGTTTTCAAAGCTTGAGAGAAAACACTTTCTATGGAACGAATACAGATCTGCTGGCACAGAAGCTGAGTGAGCAGTGAACAAAAACATCTTTTCAAATTATTTATTATTCTTTATTTTAGCAGGTAATTTGATTGATTGCTTGGTCTGCTGGAGCAGTGACCTGGCCATGGGTTCTGTGTGTACAGACGTATGGTAAAGTCTTTCCCCTGAGGTGGAGCCCTGTGTTTTGACACACTCTTCAAAACAGAAAGAGTTTTTCTCCGGGTTTGGAGAAATATTTTGGTATGTAGCAGTATAAGGAAAACATTTCAGCATTTTTCAGCATTATTCGATCACATTATTCACACATGGAAATGATTCCTGAGGTGTAAATCTCTTCATGGGAAATGTGTAGATTTCCTGAAGCCAAACTTAAACTGATAACTCAAGACATTTCACAGATTGCACTAGTAGTGCACTTTGGATGGTTTCCTGGGGCCTGATTGTGGATTTATATATTGACCAGACTGGTAAATCCAAGAGATTCTTGACAAAAGAACAATGTAAGGTTCAAATACTCCCTTAGGGATTGAAGCTGAAATTACACAATATTATTTAAAATGCAGCTCCTGAATAATGTCATCTATTTGACTTTAGCATATGTCAAGATTTGCTGTGCTAATCCACATTTGTTGTCTTAACAGATCATGTTGAAAATTAGAAGCTAAATTAGGGGTTCTGATTCTGAACTTGTGACTAACTAGCCTGACCTTAGAATTGCTACATACTAAATTAAATGAAGTGGAAGTCACCACTGACAGTGTAAGTGATGTGAGCCCATGATTGACTCACAGCAGAAATTCAGGCTAATAAAAAATATAGCAAATCATGAATAATCATGGATTATATATGACCTCTGAGAGACCTGTCACCTTTCTAAATGAATGCTTATCGGAATCCAAACCTTGCTGGGAGATCATTATGATCCTGCATGGTATAGTAGAGATGAACGGTCATACAGACTTCTGAGCAAAGAGCGTGTGGGAACAAAACAGTCAGGGATCCAAACATCATTTTACAGGAAACTCTTAATATCGCTCGATCAAGTGCTCTAAAGTGAGGTCCGAGCCATTAATGTGAACTCTGGGGCTCCATTTTGTCATGATTTACAAATGCTGAACATTACTGTAGATAGAAATGTGGAAGGCAGGAGGGGTGTTTTTGGTCCAAGTGCTTGTGAGAGTAAAAACATACGAAGCCTCCAAAACAAGCACAACTTAAGTTTTAAATCTCAGTCTGAGAATGGTTCGAGCAGTACATGAGAATGAAAGACTGGATTTCGGATTCTCTATGTGGTTTTGGTTGAGTGCATGACCAAGATGATTGTAGATAAGAAAAGAGATGGACTGGTCATATTGTAGGAAGCCTCAGGACTTTTCAGGGTGGCCCAGTCAATGCAGGCTGCCGAAACCAAATTTATGTAATGCAAATATACAAAAACTTAAAGGGAGAAAATGTTTGTGCAGTTTTGGAACAAAAGATTTCTCCATAGGGTGGCCTGGGTTTCATTCAGGTCAAGTTCAACAAGGCAATTACAAGCACCTCACTATTTAGTTTACTGAAAATTAAATATTTAAACTTTTTGTTGCATAATTTTTGTGGTGAGTATAGTAGTCAGTGATTCATCTATTCAGCCGATTCATTCAAAATTCCCTAAATCAATCAGAAAGTGCATAAAAGCCACTGAATCATTAATTCAACCATTTGCTATAAAGTTGAATCATTGAGAAAGGACACAAAGTATTACTGTCTTTATGAGTAATTCATTGAATTATCTGACTAATTAATTTGCAAACTGATTAATTCAAGAATGAAACACCACTATGTTTTGCTTAGAAACAACGGTAACTATTTTTGCAGGTGCAGCAAGAGTCTAAAATGTAAGCTACTAAATATTCTAATTATTATTTATTGAATTACTTCATAAATGCAATATTATACTCATAAACGTGCTGCTTTCCAAATATCGCAGCTGTGATTGGGCTGTACGCTCAAGGCCAAACACATTATAACTGAGTTTTCCATCACGTAAATGAACTGCAGTTTTCCTATCGGTCCTTTGGGGCACTGAAACAAAACAAAGCCCCTGCCTTGTCACTTTGCTGCCTCACTGCTGGAGTGGCTGTGGCATTTTGGGTCAAAGTGGCAGATGACATGCTCCTGCAGGCATTCGGTGCGACTGCAGCGAATTTTACTCATCCTGTGCGTGGCAATCCAAACCGTCTCTCAATAGGACATAAAACAGAGGCACTTCAAACCCAAGCAGGATCCTGGACATGGCCGCAGTTGCTGTGGGAATGAGCTCTGACATGGGATAATTACAGACGGTGATGAAAAGCCTAATGGAATGCTGCCTATTGCAAAGATTTAAAGCACAACACATGAAAGAAGACCCGAGAAGAGTCCCACGTGTCCTACACAGGGAAAAGAACATTAAGCACCTTCTATGTCATGTGATGATTTTTATTAAAGTTCACTGATTTACATTTAAAAATAAACAAGTTTATATGTATTTGCTTGTATAAGTCACATTCAAACAGTCTTGGAAACTTCATCATGACTTCATTATTTATTTTATTTTCTAATGACTTGTTTAGTCTATAGAATCTAATCTAATTATAGTCTAATATTGGACATTTCAAATATGTGATTTCTCAAATATTGCAGGTTTATAATGATACTAATTCATTCAAAAACCCCAAAAAGGCTGGTCATCCATGTAGGACAAATGCACGAGAAGACAGAATAATGAGAGAGACTCTCAATAGGGAATTGGTTCAACACTGCAGCTGGAATTGCTTGCCCGTTCAGCATTGAGCAGAGAAAGAATCTATTTTGGCATGTTTAAGAGAAGTCGGACTGAAAGTGCAACTGCAGCAGTGTTAATTTCGTTGACGAATCATTTTCGTCAATAAACTTCTTTCATCGACGAAAACGAGACAATAATGAAACAAAAACTAATTTTGAATGACAAAAACTTTGACGAAAATCTATTGACATTTTCGTCAACTAATAAAAAAGAGACCAAAATGTTAGGGAGGGACGATTTGGGAAGAGATTCATTCAGAACAAATCTGCTGCATGGTTAGAAGGTTAGATACGTACTTTTGAACTGTATCATAGCCTATCGATCTATCCGGCGGGACATAAGCAAGCATACATTTGCTCCACGTCTCGTAAAACGTTCAAAAATGTCAATATCTGGGAATAAGAGAAGAGCAGACATAAATTTGACGATGCAAAAGATAACTCAATTCGGTCTGAGCGCAGACACCAAAGCGGCGCCTCTCACACAGTACACAGGTACTCTTTTGCCTCTCATGAACAGAGAAATACACGCAAAATGATGCTGAATTGTCAGTTTTGACGAGTATTCACGTAAAAAGTGTTAGGTGAACGTAAACAGTTGGGAGAATATCGGACGTGACGTGTATCAGTACATTGTATCCGTTCATTCGGTTTTAAGGGGACAGCAGCCTAATTTATTTGCTATCTGTGGCAATGAGTTTGGTCGTTTTAGAGAATGCATTACCAAATTAACACTGCTCTGCAGTCACCAAGCCTCATAATCAACAGAAAGAATCAAAAGTCTAGGCTCACCTTTGCTGAGGAGCATGTTGTGTGGAGACAGGATAATGCAGAGACTCTCAATAGAGAATCGGTTCAACACTGCAGCTGGAATTGCTTGCCAGTTCAGCGTTGAACAGGGTAAGAATCAGTCTCAACATGTTTAAGAGAAGTCAGCTGAAAGTGCACTGAAAAGTGTGTGGAGAGAAGAGAACTGGTCCAAAGTTCACTTTAGTGATGAGAGCAAGTTTAATTTATTTGGGTCTGATCGGAAACATTTTGTTCAGTGTCAAACTGAGGAAAGACTGAATACAGTGCCATATGTATTTGCAATTATTGTTGTATTCTACTTACTAAATTGCACCAACACAGCGCAGAAGGTGCAGCCAACCCAGAATAGCAAATTATACATGAGTGATTTATTTTTGTCCAGGTAAGATTTGTGCGTTCACAGTCATCAATGTGGCCAGGATTCCCCCTTTTGTGGAAAAACCAGAGTTTGGAACCACAATATTGTAGTTTAGTATCTCAAAATAACTCCATGAAAAAGACTCATAGACCAACAGGCTCCTCTGAAAACCACAAAGTCTCTGAAAAGAAGCAATATCTGAAAGCAGCTCAATGCGTGCGGCTTATCACACTGTGAGCCGCTGCGTCCTGCCAGACAGAATCCACGTTCCACTGAAATCATGAATTACACCATCAGAAAAGCCAGAGGTGGTCAGGGCTGCAGATTAGAAGCAAAATTGGTAGCAGGTTTGAGGAAACGCTCCCAAACACCAGCTGTGGGTGGTCTTGTGTTTCTCTGTCAAGTTTCACAGCGCTACCTCGAATTCCTTGCGTTGCAATGTGCACTGGTTAGTGTTCGAAACTGTCAGATATTGCTCTCTTGTTGTTGTTTCAGCTTCTGTTGTCTTGGATGGAGCAGATCTCCATCATTCTGTAGAAGAATCTCTGTCATCTGCCTCATTCACACCTTTTCTTGCTTTCGTTTCTCTACTGACTCGTTTGGCCTTTCTCTCCTTCTATGATTAATGTTCTGGTTATTTATCTCTGTCTGTCACCATCTCTCTTAATGTGTCCTGGCCGTAAGCCAGATCCACCTCGAGTTAGAGACAGCCAAGCATGTTTGGTTTGGCCCCATGTCCTCCTCTCGTCCACCATCTCTCTCCAGAGAGCCAGGAAGATTCTCCCGTCTGAACTCCACGACCTTTGGCCGTGTTCACGACAAATTACCCCTCTCTGCCGTTTCTCATGTCCTTATTGCAGCTCAGTGTTGGGTGGCCATTAATAAAAGAGAGGGTTAAAGTGGACCTCTCGCTGAGTGATTGGAGCGCTAAAGCTCAGATCACCTCGGAGAGAAGTACTCCACATCCTACAGATACTCTCGGACACACACACACCCCCTCACACAGATAAGACGCACACAACGATCCCAAAGAAATCAAACACGTGCCACAGAAAAGTAAGCTGTGTGGGTTTTTTTCAGTCAACTAGTCAAAATTGACACACTTGCCTGAATTTGGCTGAAATTAATGCTTAATTGACTGATAGTTGTTAACAAAGTCTCAAAGAAAATTATTAATTTTCCATTCTGAATTACATTGTGGTGCAATTCATATTCATTCAATTTATAAATACAATACAAAACTCACTGTGATTGGTCACTTTAAATTTAAAGAAATAGCTCACCCAAAAATGAAAATTCTGTCATTAATTACTCACCCTCATGTCGTTTCAAACCTGTAAGACCTTCGTTCATCTTTAGAACACATATTAAGATATTTCTGATGAAATCCAACAGCTTTCTGACTCTACTACCACAGTAAAGGCATAGAAACGTAGTACGGACATTGTTAAAATAGTCCATGTGACATCAGTGGTTCAAACTTAATTTTATTAAGCTATGAGAATACTTTTTTAGGATGAGTAATTAATGACAGAATTTTGATTTTTGGGTGAACTTTCCCTTTAACTGCCATTTGCTGTAAGTGGTTCTTGATTAGATTGCAATGTGGACCTCATGCAGTTTAAAGATCTGGCTTGGGAGTTATTTATATGATGCAAGACGATCACATTTTAAAAGAAATTTACTCACTCTCAGGTCATCCAAGATTTAGATGAGTTGGTTTGTTCATCAGAACAGATTTGGAGAAATTTTGCATTACATCACTGGCTCACCAATGGATGCTCTCCAGTGAATGACTGCCATCAGAATGAGAGTCCAAACAGCTGATAAAAACATCACAAAAATCCACAAGTAATCCAAACAACTCCAGTCCAAAAAAAGCTGTGTGTTTTTAATAAATAACAAATCCATCATTAAGATATATTTAACTTCAAGCCATTGCTTTCAGCTAAAATAAAAGTCCCGTATAATATCGCTTTCTCGAGGGAAAAGTTGTCTCATCTGAATCAGGAGATAAATATGCACCATTTACAAGCAAAAACAGTTCTAAACAGTTTTAAACAAATGTGACCCTGGACCACATAAAGTCTTAAGTAGCATTTGTAGCAATAGCCAAAAATACATTGTATGGGGGTCGAAATGACTGATGTTTCTTTTATGCCAAAAATCATTAGGATATAAAGTAAAGATATTTGGTAAATTTCCTACCATAAATATATCAAAACTTAACTTTTTGATTTTAATATGCATTGCTAAGAACTTCATTTGGACAACTTTAAAGGCGATTTTTTTTTCTCAATATTTAGATTTTTTTTTGCACCCTCAGATTCCAGCTTTTCAAATAGTTGCATCCCGGCCAAATATTGTCCTATCCTAAAAACATACATCAATGGAAAGCACATTTATTCAGCTTTCAAATGATGTATAATTCCCAATTTCAAAAAATTGTCCCTTATGACTGTTTTTTTGGACCAAGGTCACAAATATTTCAGTGGATTTTGATGTTAGAAGACAACAGGGGATGGATTTTATTCAATGGAGGAACTGTTATTATGGATTATGGATTTGTGTTTTGTTCAGAAGCTGAAGAAGTTAAAACACCTTAATGACGGATTTGTCATTTTTTTATGTTTCCACTTAAAAACAGTACATTGACTAACTGCAGTTGTGTGGGTTACTTGTGGATTATTGTGATGTTTTTATCAGCTATTTATCACCCATTCACTGCAAAGGATCCATTGGTGAGCAAGCAATGTAATACTAAATTCCTCCAAATCTATGCTGAATAAACAAACTTATCAACATCTTGGATAGCCTAAGAGTGAGGTTTCAGTAAATGTACATTTTGGATGCACTATTTTTTTTAACAAATTCACTTTGAACTTGATACAATTGTAGTGTTTTAACAAACTAAATCATCTAGAATTGAAATGCTGGCTATTTATGTTTTTTTCCTTTTTATCATTCCATTTTCTAAAACACCTCACTTTTTCTCATCTTTCACTCTGACTTTTTTTTTTTTCAAAAGGGAAATATAGGCATAAATTCATCCTGAAACATACACTTACACATATATTACGCTGCTGTCTCTTTTGCACTCTCCAGAAACACACACATGCATTAATCTTCGTCTGCCTGCTGAAAGGTCTCCTCGCCATCCCGATGCACCAAACCAGGCCTAATGTTTAAAAGAAGAACAGAGGAAAGACTGAGTCTCATTCGCAGATCACTGGAATTAATCAGCACGAGGAAACAGAAAGCAGAAAACACAGAGAGAGCCTCTGGGAACAGAACAACAGACCAGATGCCATCAGAGTCACTTATGATGGGACTCAGAGGATCTGAGAGCAGCAGGATGCGAGAATATGTGTGTGTGTGTTTGAAGAGGGAGGAGGGAGTCTTTGATCCCTGACATCAGCAGCTTCAAACACTGGAACACTGCAGTACGAGTCTGTCAGTGTCTGTGTACACCAAATCCACAGGATAAACTGGTTGTTTTGCCCCTTAGGGAGCAGGACACAGCTGTTAGCTGCAGGTCTCACTGTATCAAACTGAGCCGCACTCACTGCTTATTTATCAATAATACTCCAGCTTCATCCTCTCTGTCACACTGAGCATCACTGAACTGTATTTATTATTAGTCACAGTTAGATTCGGTCTGTCAGGGGGCCTGACTTCACTAAACCACAGCAGCCTGCTTAGTGTCTCTGTCCCCAGAACACTGCACAGAGGAGCCAGAGCTCCATACATCACAAAAGACAGATGAGCGGGGAGGGAGGAGTGCTCTCTTTAAATGTTTAACTAATAGTAAATGTGCATCTGTATGTGCTTTCTTTGTACTTTTGGTTTACATTTGACTTTAAAGTGCTCAGATTTCTGAACATTATAGCCCTAAAATGTATTCTGACAGTAAGCCACACTTAAAGGGACAGTTCACCTAAAAATTTAAATTCTTCATTAATTACTCACCCTTATGTCGTTCCAAACCCGTAAGACCTTCGTTCATCTTTCGAACACAAATTTACAAGAGTACCATGACGTATGCGTTCTATGTCAGTATGCCGGCTCCTGCGTCAGCAGCATCAGACACATGCATACTGTTGTGAATCCATGTCGAAGACTGACAGTAAAGAGAAGAAATAGTTGAATAAAGTCATTATTTTTGTTTTCTTTGTGCACAGTAAGTGTTCTCGTAGCTTTATAAAATTAATGTTGAACCGCTGATGTCACATGGACTATTTTAACGATATACTTACTACCCTTCTGGGCCTTGAATGTGGTAGCTGCGTTGCTGTCTATGCAGGGTCAGAAAGCTCTCGGATTTCATCAAAAATACCTTAATTTGTGTTCCGAAGATGAACGAAGGTCTTACGGGTTTGGAACGACATGAGGATGAGTAATTAGTGACAGATTTTTCATTTTTTGGTGAACTATCCCTTCAAAAAGATTTTATCCAAAAATGCAAATTCTGTCATAATTTATCCAAACTTACAGTTTTATGCGAAAGTTTGGGAACCCCTTGCAGAATCTGAAAATTTGAATAATTTTACCAAAATAAGAGAGATCATACAAAATGCATGTTATTTTTTATTTAGCACTGTCCTGAGTAAGATATTTACATAAAATATGTTTGCATATAGTCTACAAGACAAAAAAAAATAGCTGAAATTATTAAAATAACCCACTTCAAAAGTTTGGGAACCCTTGATTCTTAAAACCTGGTTACCTGGATGATCTACGACTGTTTTTTTGTTTTGTGATAGTTGTTCATGAGTCCCTTGCTTGTTCTGAACAGTTAAACTGAGCACTGTTCTTCAGAAAAATCCTCCAGATCCTGCAGATTCTTCAGTTTTCCAGCATCTTTTGCATATTTGAACCCTTTCCAGCAGTGATTGTATGGTTTTGAGATCCATCTTTTCACACTAATGACAATTGAGGGACTCAAACACAACTATTAAAAAAGGTTCAAACATTCACGGATGCTCCAGATGGAAACATTAAGAGCTGGGGGGTGAAAACTTTTGAACAAGATGAAGATGTCCAACTTTTTCTTATTTTGTTTAAATATCTTTTTTTTCCCCCATTTAGTACTGCCCTTCAGAAGGAACATAAGATACCTGCATGTTTCTCGGAAGACAAATTAAGTACAGTTTACCCTGATCTTCAAATTCAAAAAGTTTTCAAAAAAGCAAAACCTTTTGACTGTCATACCATATCTGCACAGGACACAAACCACACAGTGCAAAAGAATCAAAGAAAACCCATTATAATTAGCGATATAAACTGTATACACTGGATTCAGTGTGGCGTGACGAGACACCGACAGTAAACTGATGCCCTGTTCCATTTCCGACATACTCCATATGCTTGCATTACTTCCAACAACAGTACAAATGCATTTGGGACTTTGACATGAAAAATGTTTAAAGAAATAGTTCACCCAAAAATGAAAATTTTGTCATTAATTACTCACCCTCATGCCATTCCAAACCCGTAAGACCTTCATTCATCTTCTGAACACAAATTAAGATATTTTTGGTGAAATCTGAGAGCTTTCTGACCCTGCATAGACTGCAACACAACTGACACATTCAAGGTCCAAAAACATAGTAAGACATTGATAAAATTGTCCATGTGACATCAGTGGTTCAACCTTAATTTTATGAAGCTACGAGAATCAAAAATATCTTAATCTGTGTTCCGAAGATGAACGAAGGTCTTGCGGGTTTGGAACGACATGAATTTTTTCGGTGAACTAACCATTTTTTTGTTCACATTTTGTTCCCTAATGTTCTGAAACAAATAATAAGTATTAGGATTTCAAAACTGACAAATGTCCACCTTAAATGTTTCAGACAAAATGCTCAGTGAACAATCTATAAATACATTTATTTTTCTGCTCATCATTTTGTTCATGTTAAAAAAAAAAAATCTATTAATGTTACTGGAAAAAAGTTAGACAAAGATAATGTTCAGTGAATGTTAGCTGTAAAAATAATGTCCAAATGTAGACAGTGATTTTGTTGCATTATATTATAAAATGCAGACAGACAGTTCAATTCAATTCTAAAGACTGTGGTTTCCTTCTCTGTTTTCGCTGCACTTGCCGCACTGAGACGGGGTTTGAAAAGGTTAAAAAGGTTTTCACAGAGCTTTTCTAGAGACCTTGAAACACCAACAATTTCAGTCTCGCCAAACTGAGCTGAGATGTGTTTGTTACTCACGGTACATATACGACAATATATGGCTAAGTCTGAGAGTCGCGCAGTGTGGTTTCACTGTGGAAACATAAACAAGCGGCTAATAAACCTTTGGCTACAGCATATAAAAGGCTAACTTCACTCTTAAACACTCTCAGCTTTCGAAAACCTATTAACTGAATAATTTTGCACACACAAAGTGTGTAAAAAAACATGAACAAAAAATAAGCCTTAAGCATCTGAATAATTTTCCAGTGCAGAACCTACCTAGAGTCCAAGGTTAATTTATTACCATGGTTTGTCAAGATCTGAATGGATAAATGGCTGGTAATCAAATTCCACAGTGATTTTTCAGCTGCAATCACCACGGTTAATCCTCCAAATCACTCTTATTGACAGCTGTGTATCTTAAATCACAGATACCTCATTTCAAGGCGAGCACCTTTCCTCTACAAACACACTGGATCCGGTTGCAGCCAAAGTAAATGAGGTCACTAGCCACTTACAAAACGAGTTGGAGAGGCACAGCGACTAGAGGAACCTCTTCTCGTTTTGCTTATCTTTGAAGATTTATATTGTGTTTTTTTTTTTTTTCTTTTTCTTCCAGTAACGCTTCTCTGTTGACTCCTGCAGATGTTTCCAGTTTACGGAGCAGAGGGTGGGCACAGTGTCGGACAGCAGACTGACCTCCCACCTGTGGCTTTGACCTTTGCCCTTTGCGAGCCGGAACACCTGATGACCCGACCTCTTTGCAAGCAGCGTGACGTCATGATTGCGGTAGAAGCTGGAGGGAGCAGCTGAAGTTGATTTGATGTCTGAGAACATTTACTGTACACATACACAGAAAGCTCGTCTGTGCAAATCTGGACATGTGGCTCCCCCTGCAGGAAAGAGAAATAACAGCGTGAATCTAAAATGCACTAAGGTGGAGAGAATAGATTTAATATTTTAAAGTATTTGAATAAGCTTAAGTGAACACATTGGGAAATGTGAGAAGCAAGGGAAGAAGGGAAAAAGGTGAGAAAATGCAGTATGAGTCACGAGTATATCAGGGATAGACAGATAGATAGATAGAAAAAATAGATAGATAGATAGATAGATAGATAGATAGATAGATAGATAGATAGATAGATAGATAGACAGATAGATAGAATCAACTTAATATAATTTGTTACCCCGCTGCCTTAAAATTTTTAGTTTAGTTAACTTGAAATTTTAAGTTACGTAATGTTCATTTAAGTGACAACTGGAATATTTTAGTTGACTAAACTAAAAATTTTAAGTCGGCAGGATAACAAATTATTTTAATTTGAAACAACTTTTTTTTCAGTGTAGATAGATAGATAGATTATAAAATTACACAAACAGTTTAAAATGGGTGAAATAAAATCCTGTTTACTATAGTAACAATTTCTCAATGAAAAAATATGAATATGAAAAATATGAAATATGGCATGAGAATGAGATTTATACTATATTTGGAAAGAAAAATTATTAATAACATTTTTAAGAGATATTTTAAAGTACATTCATAAGGAGTAAAACCATTTGTACAGAGATAGATTTTTTTTTTTTCACCAAATAATTGTACTGAAAGCAACTAAATTAGGCAATTTAACAAGAATTAAGATTATTAGACATTAGCTTGTATGCAGCAGACTTGATCACAGATATTTAACATAATTTACTATGTTGAAACTTCTTACATAGAATTTCCCCACACAATCAGCAAAGAAAAAAAAAAAAAAAAGTCAGAGTCAGAGTCCATCTGGGTCTATTTATGTCCATAACCAAATAGACTTATTAATACAGACAATTCTGTTCACACACACAGCTGACAATAAAAACAGAGCACATCTTACCTCTTAACCAGACCCTGAGGGATTATAAGAACAACCTCTGTCTCTGTTCTGCCTAAGGAATGAAAATCAGATCGTGCAGATGGAAAGAAACACCTCATTTTTTCCATGAAATCATCACTCACGTACGTGCCAGAGAATTCTGATTATTTGTTTATGACATGAACAAGAACAAGACCCAAAAAAGGGTCTTGGCATGTTGTTGAGTAAATACGTGGTCTAATAAAGAACAGAATGACTCTTGAATGTGAGTGGCATGTCTGCTGCTCTGACACCAGTTTAACTGTGTAAATACTCAAGACTTCAGCAGGAGGAACTGGTCCTAGAACAGGTTGGGAAGGGCTCCAAGCCAACAGTATTAGAATTAATGTGCCTGTAAAAGAACATGCTAGTCTAATGACTTGGATTTGGCCCAGTGCACCTGCAAAGCTGTGTGTAAAACACAGACAAACATACTTATATATAATTAAACACACTAAACGTGCAAACACCCTTTGAGACGGGGTCTGAGGTATGTACTCAGCGTAGCATGTGTGTTGTTCTCTTCGCGATGTTGCAACAGCGCTACCATTCATGCCAATGTCAATGACACATTTATTGGTTTTTGAGCAGTGTCCTGTCAGCAAAATGCTGTGTGTGTTGTACGATTTTATTGCTCTGAAAAATGGTTTCACACCACAACTGGCCGTCTATCAGTATCGTTCTCTCTCCCTTTCCGTGTCTGATTTATTTTCTGTTTTCATAAGCATAAAATCTGGACCATCAGTTGTTACACTCTTCTGCTGCCAAACATTTAAACTCACAACATATGCAGCTAAATAGCACTCTTCCCTTTACTGTACACCACACACTAATTTAAGCCTGCACGTAAATACTCAACTACGAACATAAGCACACACACATGTGCAGCTCTGCGCTAACACACAATCCTTGAGATATAAACACTTACACACAAACATAGACACACATACTCTCTGAAAAAAAATATAAAACAAAAAACCAAAAAAAAAACCAAGATCTTTCTTGCTTTTCCTGAAGCAAGATTTTGTGACACTTTTCTGTGATTGTGTATATATGATTTCATATTAAGCCATTATTGATTATTGCACTGATCGATTATAATTTTTACAGATCCAAACAATTCCAAAATATTTATTATTTAAAATGTATAAAATATTTAATTTATTTTACTTTCACAGTCTGCAATATTGGAAGATATTGGTCAATTTTGGACAGTTTAGTTTTTTCCCCCCTCATCAACTTTTAATGAAGCAGGATTTTTGAGTTACTTTTCTATGATTTTCAGCATATGATTTCATAATAAGACAGTATTTATTACTTCACTAAATAATTATGATTGCAACAGACAAAATATATATATATTTCTTATAAAAAATAAATACTTATTATTAAAAAAAAAAATGTATTCATTTATTAAAGAGGATTTTCTATATGTGACCCTGGACCCCAAAACCAGTCAAAGCTGAATAAATAAGGACTGTTTAAAAATTTGGAATCTGAGGGTGCAAAATAAACTAAATATTGAGAAAATAGTCTGTGAAGTTGGTTGTCCAAATGAAGTCCTTAGCAATGCATATTATAAATCAAATATTATGTTTTTAATATATTTATGGTAGGAAATTTACAAAATATCTTTATGGAACATAATCTTTACTTAATATCCTAATCATTTTTGGCATTATTATTTTTTTTTTTTGATAATTCTGACCCATACAATGTATTGTTGGCTATTGCTACAAATATACGCATGCTACTTATGACTGGTTTTGTGGTCCAGGATCACATATTTGATTTCAGAATAAGCTAGTATTCATTATTGTGCTGATTAATTATGACTGTGGTAGATATTTAAAAGAAAAATCTAAAATATTTAATCACACACACACACACACACACACACACACACACACAAATTGCCTAAATGTGTTAAATACAACCCAGTGTAAGGTGAAATATGGACAAACACAGCGACTGGGTTGTTCTGACTCAACAGTTGGGTTAAATGTTTAACACAACCTTCTGGGTAGTTTTATTTAACTCAACTATTGTTTAAAAATTACTACATTGCTGGCTTAAAATAGGTTGTAAATTAGACACACAATTATTAGAGGCATCAGCAATAATAAAAAGGTGAACATTTATTAATAAGCTATTTAAAAAATGTTTATTATTTAATTATTATTTCTTCAACTTATTAATAAATGTTCATTTATTAAACATATTAATACATGTTAATTTCCAACCTATTTTGGGTTCATTTTAAGCAAGAAATAATTAAGCAAATGAATAATTTTTAAGTAGTTCAGTTAAATAGCTGAGTTATAAAACTACTCAGAAGGTTTGGTTAAACATTTAACCCAATCGCTGTGTTTGTCCATATTTCATCCAGCACTGGGCTGTTTTTAACCCAGCATTTTTAAAGTGTAATATAAAATGTATAACATGCAGTCTGCAGTGTTGGAAGACAGGTCATTTGATTATGTCTTTTTTTCATTTTAATACACTCAATTCTACTCAGAAATAATGAAGTAATTCAGTAAATATTCATAGGTTATCACTAAAGCTGACTTGAGTTTGCTTATGAGTCGGTTTTTACATAATGCTATAGTACCTTGAAACTCTCAAATGAATTTTGCACATATCCTTCTCTCAATTTCTGCAGGATGGACAGAACTTGTAGTTCACAGTAAAATGATGAGTCAGGAAAGGCAACAAGAAAGAGACAATAACAGATTAAGAGTTCACAGCAGTACATTCATTTCTAATTGACAGAGGTCTAGGCAGCTTCTGATGTGTTTCTGTTCTTTATCTGTCAGATAAAGTTTCACAGCACTGTACTGTCATCTAGTGGACGTACATGATAAAAGTTTATGTTACCTTAAGCATATTGCTCAGGTTTCATCCAGGGGTTTCTCATCTCTTCGCTGAGAGGAACATCTTTCCGGCTCTGGTTACATGCCATCATTTCAGCTCTGTTCTGACATAATACAGAAAAGATGGAAGGGCGCCATAAGAATTTTAAAGAATTTCTCCTCAATGCATTACTCAAATGCTGCATTTTGATGATTACTGTACCTCCATATTGCTTGTTCTTGGGTTGGCTATTGTTTTTCTGCCTTGCCTACGGAAGAACAATGCCTTCCCCTGCCTTGGCAAGTACTCAGCTTATTAATCTCACCATGGCACAATGCCCATCCATTTTTGATCTAGAAACAGGGATTCCTAACACAGGATAAATTAACCATTTTCAATTAAACCAGCATTGGGATCTTGGGACCATTACACCACAACTGAGGCCTTCAAACTGTGTAAGACACAGAAAGGTAAAGTCCAATCCTGATAAAGAAGTTCCTGCTCATATTTCATAAAGATTTTAAAGATCTGGATCTGGGCCACACAGTAGTGTGGTTCTTCACATAAATACTGTATAGACATTAACAGATCACATCAAAGATTTTAGTTTTAAAAGTGCTATTGATTTGTTTTAATACTATGTGTTATAACGTCAGCTCTGACGACTAGACAGAAGGAAAGAGGGAAAACCCCTGAGATTAATGATTCAGTTAAGTTATAATATACTATTACCATCTGTGACATTTACTGCTTATGAGAATTCAGACCTGCAGCCACATGAGATTTAATGGTAATGAAGCAGGAAAAATGAACTGATGAACAATTAAGCATAAATCTGGACTTTAACGCAATCATTGTCCAGAACAGAATGCAATGTTCTCTGAGTGATTTAGTACACTGTCAGCTAAAACACAAAACTCAGCCCTTTACAAACACTTTTCGCAGTAATTTTATATTTTGGCAGTTTTAAACTCTTTCTCTCTCTATATATATATTATACTAGTCACAGATGAAGTGAATATCATTGATCATCTTCTAACAAGGCCACATATTAAAGCGATAGTTCACCCAAAAATGACAATTCTGGCATTAAAGGAGAACTCCACTTCCAGAACAACAATTTACAAATAATTTACTCACCCCCTTGTCATCCAGGATCTTCATGTCTTTCTGTCCTCAGTCGTAAAGAAATTATGGTTTTTGAGGAAAGTATTTCAGGATTTTTTTTCCATATAATGGAATTCTTCCTCGGCTGGGATCGTTTAGAGCCCTTTGAAGCTGCATTTAAACTACATTTTGGAAGTTCAAAATCGGCGCACCAATGAAGTCCATTATATGGAGAAAAATCCTGAAATGCTTTCCTCAAAAACCATAATTTCTTCACGACTGAAGACAGAAAGACATGAACATCTTGGATGACAAGGGGGTGAGTAAATTATTTGTAAATTGTTGTTCTGAAATTGGAGCTCTCCTTTAATTACTCAGCTTCATGTCGTTTCAAACCCGTAATACCTTCATTCATCTTTGGAACACAAATTAAGATATTTTTGGTGAAATCCGAGAGCTTTCTGACCTTACATAGACAGCAACGCAACTACCATGTCCAAGGCCCAGAAAGGTAGTAAGGACATTGTTAAAATAGTACATGACATCAGTGGTTCTACATTAATTTTATGAAGCTATGAGAATATGCTTTGTGAGCAAAGAAAACCAAAATAACAACTGTATTCAACAGTTACTACCTTTTAGGCCTTCAACTTGTCAGTTGCATTGGTCAGACGAACAAATGTCTTACGGGTTTGGAACGACATGAGGGTGAGAAATTAATAACTTTTCATTTTTGAGTGAACTATTCCTTTAAGGTCTGGTAGATTAGATGGTAAGCAAACAATCAGTTCTCATAATCAACAGTCAGAGTATCTCTAAAATGTTTCTGTATTTCAAAGTTTTCTCCACTTTATTACTTTCCTGTCTCTCTAGGATTCAGTTAGTCACTAATATCAGTTTTCAATCTATTTTTCCTTTCTCCTACTCTCCTCTCTGCACTGTTGTAATCTTTTTTCTTCTTCTGGTAGTTAGTATGTTAAACGGCTCTCTAAAGACTTCCAGAGTCAGTCACCTGCACTACAGCATGAAGTGTAGACTCAGCAGGTCTGTAAATCTCTTCTGAATGAAAACACACCACAGAGATCAGCTCATCCCCTTAAATTAGCTCCAGGGCTCATACAACATGAATATATTAAACTCAGGGGCAAATATGCATCTACTGTATAGGAGACCAACTATGTTGTTTAAGATAATTAAAAGCAATTAAATGATTACATTATACATACACCGAGACACAGCTTTTTTTAAAAATGCTGAGTGTGTGTGTTCATCCTGTGAGCTGTTATTTGTCTTTCCACATAAGAGAGAAAGTTCCTCAAGCCGAGGGCACTGCTGTGATGAAAATGTAACCCATAATGCAAAGCTTTCATGTTATACATGACCGTTTACTTATACTGAATGACACCTAAAATTGGGGATTCTTTATCACATCGCATTAGCAACAAATGCATATATTTCATATGCACACCAACACGGGACATTGGAGTCCTGCAGTATTTTCTTAGTGCTTTACAATAACTACATCTACTATTATAATTAAAGAGTGATTTGTTTGCACATCTGCACTCACACACCTCAGTCCCTGTTGATGGATATCTTCTAAGAACACTATATTGACAGCCATGATATTACCCATGAAGGCATTACTGTCATCTTCGATCAATGTGAAACACACTTTTACCTGACAGGTGATCATAGAGTGTGTTAGAGGGGCAATATTCATCTTTAGGGTGCTGTAGTAATGTGCTTTGACGTGTGTCCAGTAAACACACACACACATACCCATAGTCTCTTAAGCAATTACCCTGTGGGCTGTGAAGGTCAAAGACACTCTGATCAATCAAAGCAAAGATGTATTAAACCATCCCACACACCTTTAATATAACCATTTCATTCTTACTAATACATCTCCGTGCCACTGTCCAAGATGCCCTCTGGTGTAATATTAAATTTCCATTTTAATACACAGACATGGCATAATCGCACACATACACTCAGGAGAATCCTCTATGATCTTAATTAGCAATCTATAGACCTAGACATTAATATATTCTTTAATATATTAACACAGAAAGATGACTGTTCAAGCATCACTATTATGACAGTCTTTGAGAGTGCAGCGTAATTATTTGGTAACACAAAGGGTCACAAAATGTTTAATTGTTGGTTTTCTTTTCAAGTCAAATATATACATTTAATATGTTAGAAAAAAAACAGTGTCAGCAAACTTTAAAGGAATAGTTCACCCAAAAATGAAAATTTTCCCTCGTGTGTAAGCTGTTTGAACTTTCATTCTGACGCCACCCATTCACTGCAGAGGATCCACTGGTGAGCCAATGATGTCATGCTAAACCTTTCCAAATCTCTTCCGATGAAGAAACGCCTAGATGGCCTCAGGGTGAGCAAATCATCAGCAAACATTCATTTTTGGGTGTACTATTCATTTAACAAGCAACTGACTGACATGTAGAAGGCGTTTCTGATGTAAAGTGTGGGCTGCTTTCTTTAGGCTGTCTCAGAAACAACACTTATTTCAGTGATATCTGTCATGTGGGACAAAAAGAGTATTAATTATGAAATAACGCCTACAAGTAAGTTTGATACTGGTTTCTAAGCCTTGAGGCGTGATTGGAAAAGAATGAGAATCCTAATATTAATTATCCTATAAGGTGACAGTAATATCTAAAAAACTTGATATACTATATTATAGATGTACGTGTACATACAAGACTGTATTTTACAAGCACAGGAAGAGTGAGAATGTGAGAAAGAAATAGTGATGTTGCTTACCTCACCAGTTGATCTGGAGAAGGCAAACTATTAGTCAGTTCTGCTGTGCTGCATTTATCCTTTAACACTTCAACACACACACACACAAACACAGAAAAAAATATTACTGAGGGTTGCTACTTTCTTTTTAAGAGATTCGTACTGCGGGAGGAAGGTTGAGATAAGTCAGAGAGAGTGATAGAGACGCTCTTTAATTTATTCTGTGGTGAAAAAAGAAGTCACATACATATACATACGTATATACATACATATATACATATGTATATACACAGTCTTAATACTGTGTTGTTTCTTAATACAGAAGGTTCAAACGCTCACTCCAGAAGGAAAACGATGCATTAAGAGCCAGAGGTGTAAACTTTTGAACAGAATAAAAATGTGTAAATTTTTCTTATTCTGCCTAAATACCTTTTTTTCTGCCCTTCAGAAGCTACAGAAGATACTTACACGTATCCCAGAAGACAAAATAAGTTAAATTTACCCTGATTTACAAATTCAAAAGTTTTCACTTTTAATGTATTGTGTTTCTTTCTGAAGCATAAATGAGCAATGAAACCTTCTGTAATAGTTGCATATGAGTCCCTCAGTTGTCCTCAGTGTGCAAAGATGGATCTCAAAATCATACAGTCATTGTTGGAAAGGGTTCAAATACACAAAAATGCTGAAAAACCAAAGAATTCGTGGGACCTCAAAGATTTTTCTGAAGTACAGCAAGCAGTGTAACTGTACAGGACAAACAAGGGATGAACCACTAAAAAAAAAAAAAAAAAAAAAACACACACACAGCTGTGGATCCTTCAGGTAACAACACAGTATTAAGAATCAAGTGTATGTAAAGTTTTGAAAAGGGTCATTTTTATAAATTCAACTATAATTTTCTCTTGTGGACTATATGTAAACTTTTTTTTTAACGTTATTAAAGGTCATTACCAAATAAAAAATAATATGCATTTTGTGTGATCCCTCTTATTTTAATAATTAACATTAAATTGCCAGATTCAAGGTAAACTTATGTATGTAAACTTCTGACCTCAACTGTATATATACAATTCTGATCAAGTGGTCACCACTGATTATTTTCAAACTAAAAAATGTTAACATATAAAATGAATGGCAAATAAAAAGTTTACTGCACACTATACCTCAGTTCTCTGAAGCAAACTACCTCTCTATAGCTCGGCATAATAGCAACATCATTAAACTACATTTCCATGAAACATCGTTTGGATATAAATGTGGGAGTTTTTACCATCACCTGTAACTTTCTGTCCAGATCTTGAACGTGAGGGGAATGACTGGATTTGAGTCGCCTGCCAGTGAGCAGAGCTGCATTCGCTTTTCTCGAGACATAAATAAGAGTTTATAGCTTGAGCAAGGGGAAGAGGTCCTTTATGTTATTAAGATGATGAAATACGCCACGACACTTCAGACAAACTGCATTGTAAGTGCTGTCTAAGTGCGCTAAACGGAAGCGACAAGCGGGGACTCGTTTGAGCGGGGAGGTCGATGGAGTCGTGACAGCGATCGTCGTTTGCTGATTGAGTTTGAGTCGGAACTAACAGCGGATTTGGCACACGCACTCTTATTTTCTCTCTGCGTGCGTGTAGATTTACTGTGGGCTGTTGCGCGTGATCTGCGCCAGGAAATTAAGAGCAGTCGATCATCTTTACATCTTCTCATATAGGGATCCTAGAGGAGATCAGAGAGCATGGGACTGTCTTTTTTTATAGGAGGTAAAATCACACGCGCGCGCGCGCGCGTGTGTGTGTGTGTGTGTTTTGATGATCGTGCAGGTTTCCACATGAATAATGCACTGCCATTATTTTTAGAGATCGACCATCTCAGTGACTTTTTGCTGAGATCTGCAAGGATGTATCAACTCATCACTCTTTCACGGGCATATACACCTCCTCTCTCACCCTTCTTCTCTCTCTCTTTCTCTTTCTCTTGGTCAATACCACAGCGGAAATACAATTTTAAAAGTCAAAAGTGTTCATCTATCTTGTTAGAGTCTGGCTTGACTACATATTTTTAATGTTCTGATCTCTGATCAGTGTTTTTGCACCTGCTTTAAAAAAGTTTCCCCTGTAACCTTGTGCATTAAAATCACTCTAGCTAAAGCCTACCTGAACACAGACAAGTGGTCTACACATGAGCACTAGAAAGATTCATCCATGTCCAGTATGTTTTTCTCTCCAAAAGTTATGACTAATAAAATGTTTTGTACTTATTGTTTTTTTGCCATTTTAAAGGGATAGTTCAGCCAAAAATACAAATTCTGTCAATAATTACTCATCCTTATGTTGTTCCAAACCTGTAAGACCTTCTTTCATCTTCAGGACACAAATTAAGATATTTTCAATGAAATCCGAGAGCATAGACAGCAATGCAACTACCTTTCTGGGCCATAAATTCAGTTGCGTTGCTGTCTAGGCAGGGTCAGGGTCTCGGATTGTAATTTGTGTTCCGACAATGAACGAAGGTCTTACAGGTATGAAACTATGTGAAGGTGAGTAATTATTGACAGAATTAAAATTTTTGGGTGAACTAACCACTTTAAAGTTTTTTTCCTCTGACTGCAACAACTCGTCAGGCATATGTTGCCACCTTGTGAGCATTAATTGGTGTAAACTAAATTCAAAGCGTATATATGAATGAAGGCTCTTTCATTTTCTGCGTTTCACTCTGTTGCACATACACTGTTGTTAGGCTGAGCATGGACATCCACTGATCCTTCTTAAGATGAAAATTACATCATACAGACACTGCACAGACTGGTGCAGAACACGGACGGCTTAAGAATAAAATGGGTTGCGTGCATTCTGTGCTGAAGACAAAATTATTGACATGCTCTCTGTATGCTACCCATACCCTAACGTAGGCTATGTATAAAAACCATATGGATTGGGCTTTACTCTCTAAAAACTCTAAATATTGTTGCCTCTTGTGTAAGTTACTCATGATGTTCCTCATTTGTAAGTCACCCTGTAAGGTTCTCCTAAATGACTAAATGTAACTGTAATGCAAATCTTGCACTTGTCCACTAACCCTTTGATGAACAATCATTAGGAGTTCAACATCACATGCATGACTCATCAGTTCTCTTAACAGGATCCCTATAGCGGTCAATGCTTAATTTACCACCATCCTTCTCTACATTAGTTTCTATGGTGATTGGAAGAAAAGATCGGACTGGAGATACAATTTACTCCTTTTTGAAAATCTACATGGATGTACAACATTCAAACCAAAGAACAAGCTTTCGGTACAGACAGTTTCCAGACAATACATTGGCGATACATTTTAAGTGCATCATAATTCGTTGATGTCTGCTAGTAAAGCCAAAGTTGACTGATGTAATAGACCATGTCAGATGCAACATTTTCCCCTTTAATGGCCATTTAATGGCCATTTGAGTGAAGACAAAGTACCGGAAAGAGAAGCAAAGATTCCACTGTTCTTTTGAGACTTCTAAGAATGCTTCATCCCCCACAAGGCATCAGTAAGGGATGAAGAGCTCTGTACAATATGCTAGTAAAGGTATGAGAGGAAGAAGAGGAACCCAGCAGCTGTCTAAACCACTCAACTATCTAACTATCTAATAAAAGACAACTCACTCTGGCCTGAACAATTTGTAAACACTTATGTATGAAAGAATAAAATAACCATTTTAACAATATATATAGTTGTGGTCAAAAGTTTACATACACATACAGAATCTTCAAAATATTAATTATTTTACCAAAATAAGAGTGATCATACAAAATGCTAATTTAAAATAACAAAATGTTATTTTAATTTAGTACTGACCTGAATAAGCTATTTCACATAAAAGACGTGTGGTCAAAAGTTTACATAATGTGTTGTTACCTTAAAGGAACACTCTGCTTTTTTTGAAAATAGGTTCATTTTCCAACTCCCCTAGAGTTATATAGATGTGCTTTACCGTTTTTGAATCCATTTAGCCGATCACCGGGTCTGGCGGTAGCACTTTTAGCATAGCTTAGCATAAACCATTGAATCCGATTAGACCATTAGCATCTCACTATAAAATGACTAAAGAGTTTCGATGTTTTTCCTATTTAAAACTTGACTCTTCTGTAGTTGCATCGTGTACTAAGACTGGCAGAAAATGAAAAGTTGCTATTTTATAGGCTGATATGGCTAGGAACTATACTCTCATTCCGGCGTAACAATCAAGGAACCTTGCTGCCGTACCATGGGTGCAGCAGGCACAATGATATTACCCAGCCGTCAACTCTGCCGGCTGCAACTCTGCATCTACACAAACTTAGTGCCGGTCACTTTCAGGCGTTGCGTAATCTTAGTACACGATGCATGATGCAACTACAGAATAGTCAAGTTTTAAATAGAAAAAATATCGAAAATCTTTAGTCATTTTATAGTGAGATACTAATGGTCTAATCTGATTCAATGATTTATGCTAAGCTATGCTAAAAGTGCTACCGCCAGACCCAGCGATCGGCTGAATGGATTCAAAACGGTAAAACACATCTGTATAACTCTAAGGCAGTTGGAAAATGAGCCTATTTAAAAAAAAGTGGAGTGTTCCTTTAATGATCCACAGCTGTGTTTTGTTGTTGTTGTTATTCATGAGTCCCTTGTTTGTTCTGAACAGTTATACTGCCTGCTGTTCTTCAGAAAAATCCATCAGGTCCCATAAATTCTTTGGTTTTCCAGCATTTCTGTGTGTTTGGACCCTTTCCAACAAATGACTGTATGATTTTGAGATCCATCTTTTCACACTAAGGACAACTGAGGGATTGATATGCAACTATTACAGAATGTTCAAATGCTCACTGATGCATCAAAACGAAAAATGATGCATTAAGAGCCGGGGGTGAAAACTTTTTGAATTTGAGGACCGTGGTAAATTTAACTTATTTTTTCTCATGTAGCTTCTTTTTTTTCTAAATGAAAAAATTATGATATTTATGCAAAATAAGAAAAATGTACACATCTTCATTCTGTTTAAAAGTTTACATCCCTACATCACCTAAAAAAAAAAATAAAAAAAAGGATTTTTCTGAAGACCTGCGGGCAGTTTAAATTCTAGAAAGAAACTGCAACGAAGCACGAGTTATGCAAAGCGATGTGAAGAAACATCCGGAGACAAGTTTTCCAAAACCATGAAAAGAATTAAAGGAAAAAGAGGAGATAAGGCAGCAAGTAGCACATACATTTTTCAAATAAATGTTATTCTGACCATTGGTACCTGTCTCACACAGATACATTTCATCATTGCATCATTGTTGTGTTTAAGGCATACATACGGGCGGTGCAACACACCTTACATTTATCTACACCCCGCCTCCAGTAGTGCCGGGGTGTCGGAATGTTTGAATACAGTATACCGTCGCTCAGCCTTTTCAAACTTCTTTTTGCCCCCAAACGAAGAACAAAAACGAACTTCGTTTGAAGTATATCGGGGCCTTAACTGTTTAGGACAGTCACATAACAACACAGTATTAATAATCAAGTGTATGTAAACTTTTGAATGGGGTCATTTTTATAAATTCAACTATTAATTTCTCTTGTGGACTATATGTAAACATCTTTTATGTAAATATCTTATTCAGGTCAGGTAAATAAAAAAAAATAATAATAACATGCATTTAGTATGAACCCTCTTATTTTGGTAAAATAATTAACATTTTGCAGATTCTGCAAGGTGTATGTAAACATTTGAGCTCAACTGTATATACATACATACACACTTTTCAAAGAAACTGGGATCTCCTAGTTAGGTAATGTTCATGCTGGATATATTACTTTCTGGAATCTACTGTGTTTTTCTTTTTGGATGGACATCACATTGAACTTTGATTTGTTACAAAACTGGACACCATTCCTGACAAAAGCAATCAAACAAGGGGATTTATTTTTTGTTCCCTTTGCCAAAAAGTGTCCAGTTACTGGTGTCAAGGAGGCAGAGTGCTGTTACTATGACATACGACTGAGGCCTGAGGCGTCCTAAGAACTGGATACGGATGGAATAGACATTTTTGCTGTGAGATGACACAGTGATTATAAAAGACAGATGAGGGCTGCTGTGCCCTTTTTGTTAAAAATTCCGGCACTACTCTCGATCCATCCATCGATTTATCAAACTCAGGGACATTGTGCCCTAAGCCTTCTCTCTACCTTAGCTTATACTACAGCTTAAATCTCTTAATTTTGCCAAAAGCATAATAAATTTCACCATTAACAGGTGAATTAGTGTTGTCACTTAACCATTACCTCAATATGCCCCACAACCATGAAAAAGACCTTCATGCTATAAATGTGTCTTAAATAACTTTACATGGCATCTCATGTCACCCCAGGGAAATTACATTAAATGCTCTGTAAAAGCATATGGTGAGCATCACACCTACAGTCAACTTAACTTATGTTATATATCATTTTATGACAGCAATGCTTGTTTCCAGACTAACACATAGTGTCAGTGGTGGACAGTAACGAAGTAGTTGTACTTCGTTACTGTACTTAAGTACATTTTTCAAGTATCTGTACTTTACTGGAGTAGTTTTATTTTGAGCAACTTTCACTTTTACTTCACTACATTCCAAAGCGTAAGATCGTACTTTTTACTTCACTAAATATCATATAACATATCGTTACTTCTTATAATATATCACGTGCTCCGAGTGTCTGATTCATGAACAGATTGATTCGTTTCAGTGAACCTGTTAAATCGATTCGCAAATCGCACCAAGCGATCCGATTCCAGCTGTTCACGAGTCGACAACTCATTGATTCAAATGATCCATTTAGAGCGAGTCTCCAGTGAACTGAATTCACGAGTAAGAACCGGGAGATCTTGTGAGTGCGCGCGCGACTGATGCTGCGAAAAGTAAGTTACTAATGTCGAATTTTAGGATTAATTATTGTAACTGAAAACCATATTTAGGTCAAAACTGTCCGTTGTTTGTAAATTAAATCTGCTGTAAAGGGTGATCTGTCTAAGCCCACTGAAATGCTTGAATTCAGACATATCAACATAAGTGTCTATATTTTAGGTCAAAAAACGAAAAATGAAAATAACACAGATTAAATAAAATAACTCACGAACGTTCATATTCCCCGCTGCTGTAACGTTAGCAGTTTTTTTTATTAAAATGCTACGCATTAAGCCCTACGTGACGTCTTTTTTTATATCGTTTATCAACAGTATAAAATGTTACATTGTTTGGATCAACTAGCGGAGTAGACAGATATGAATGTTTATTCATAACCATCCTGAAAATAAGTAAATATTGTTAGCTGATGCTAACTGTCTAGTTAACAAGCTTGCTGGTGCTAAGTTGAGGTGATTTTAGATATAAAGTCCATGTTTTTATTTAACCACCTAGACAGATTACATCTGAGGGAAAAAGAAAGGATGTGATGTTCAGAACCTGGTAACTACAGCAATTATCAAATAGGAAGTGATGCTCTCACTTGGCCTTTGGTCAGCGGTGTTTTTACACCACAAATAAGGTTTAAGAACTGTGACGTTATGCAAAACAACAAGCTTTAAAACACGTTTTTCTTACTGGTGAAAATTAGATGGTCAGATCTGTTTTCCATCAGGTACATCGCAGTGCAAGCTTCACAGTGAACATTACTACATCACTCTCGTCAACGTAGTCCATATCAACAACAAACCTTTTTTTTACTCCATATAGTGGTTATTTTGGGAAAATCCCAGGTATTTTGAGCAGTAGGATTACACAAAAATATGTGCTAATATAAAATTAATTTAAGTAGCCTATATAAAATTGCAAAATAAATCTATCAGTACTTCTTTTTACTTAAGTACATCTAAAATCTGGTACTTTTGTACTTTCACTCGAGTAAAATTTAAAAAGGAGCACTTTTACTTTTACTGGAGTAATATTTTATTATATGTATCTGTACTTTTACTCAAGTACTTGATTTGTGTACTTCGTCCACCACTGCATAGTGTAAATCATTCAGCATTAAAGGAATAGTTCACCCAAACATGACAGTTCTGTTATTTACTCACCATCATGTTGCTCCAAATATTTTCTCTGATAAACTGTAAAAACACAGAGAAAACACTGTTTTGTAAGAATTCTAACAGACAGCTTTCTCCAGGTATTTTTGGCCTTTTTATCAGATAACCTCTATTTCTGCTTTTAGGTGACGGCTCGATTTATGTCTTTTTCACTTGAGAATATGTGTGTGAACCTGCATTGATTGATAAACTTTGTACTCCAAAAAGTCCATAACTCCTTTGTACTTCACAATTTTTTTTCAGATGCCAGTTGGGTTTGTGAAGGCCGCACTGTGTCCATAGAGTACATTAGCGGCTCAGCCCAACTGTCCTTTGATGTGCATGAAAAATCGATCAAGTCACAGTTGACGGCTCGTACAGAGAACGTACATGAATTTGCTTTTTGAAAGACAGTGAATACAGTGACAGGAAAGGGGGGAAGAGGACAGAACAAAAACAAAACTTTGACTAAAGCAGAATTAAACTGTATTTTTAGTCCACAATAAGAATTATCTGCTCTGAAAAACCAGGATAGAAACTGCACTCATCAAATAACTGTTTTTAATATTAGAGATAGTAAGTGATGGTTGTGCTGATTTTTAAACATTGCCAGTTGACTGGTTGACACATGCTGGTTTATGTCATATTGGACACTCTGTTAGTTCCAGCTCTCCTATTTTGCATGTGACAAATGAAAATAGAATTCAAACTTTAGTCAACTTCAAGAAAGTAGAGTTGTTTACTGGAAGGATAGCGGATTGTGTTCATTTCTTTTTTCTTTTTTCGAGCACTTCAAGCTATTCCAGACAGAAACAATGAGGGCATCTGCACATGCTCTGTTACCTTGGTTACCAAACAATGACAAGGAGGAAGAAACAGCTGCTTTCGGCAGATATACAGACTAGACTTCAGTTTCTCAGCCTGTTGAGGATCCATAAAGCATAAATCACAAAATGAAGCTCTGAATAATTTAAAACACCTTCTCTGACAGGTATCACCCAATTAAGCAATATCACATTGCACCAGTGCTGTTGTAATGAGAACTGCAGATGTGATTCAGCCTCAAGTATTACTTTTTATAAAACTTAATATTAATATTTAATGTTATATTAATGTTATATAAATATTAATATTTAATAAGTAACTCAAAGCCAAATTTGGCCAGTTAGCTTACTTTTGTAAAATAGCTAAAGAAGAATCTCAAACATCAAGCAAGTAACTTTGCAGTCCAGTACTTTGTAGAACTAATTTTTAAATGTGTTTTATGCTGAAATGAGTCTCTAGATACATATATTTTTTCTTAGGGCATTCACTTTTAATGCATACATTTTCTCGTAAAAAAGAAATTGTAACTACTAATTAACTATTAAAAAAGTTTACATTCACCTTGCAGAATCAGAAAAATGTCTTTTCTTCTATACATTTTGTCTTCTGGGAAACATGTAAGTATCTTCTGCAGCTTCTCAAGGGCAGTACTAAATGAAAAAGTAGGATATTTAGACAAAATAAGAAAAATATAGACATCTTTATTCTGTTCAAAAGTTTTCAACCCCGGCTCTTAATGCATTGTTTTTCTTCTGAAGCATCAGTGAGCATTTGAATCTTCTGTAATAGTTGCATATGAGTCCCTCAGTTGTCCTCAGTGTGAAAAGATGGATCTCAAAAACATACAGTCATTGTTGGAAAGGGTTCAAATACACAAAAATGCTAGAAAACCAAAGAAAAACACAAATTTGTGGGACCTGTAGGATTTGTCTGAAGAACAGTGGGCAGTTTAACTGTTCAAGACAAACAAGGGACTCATTAACAACTATCACTAAACAAAAACACACAGCTGTGGATCATTCAGGTAACAACACGGTAAGAATCAAGTGTATGGAAACTTTTGAACGGGGTCATTTTAATAAATTTAACTATTATTATTATTGGACTATATTTAAACATCTTTCATGTGAAATATCTTATTCAGGTCATTATTAAATAACAAACAACATGCATTTTGTATGATCCCTCTTATTTTGGTAAAATAATTAACATTGATTCTGCAAGGTGTATGTAAACTTTTGACTTCAACTGTATGTATAATAATAAATATAAAAAATCCATTTATATTTTTTACTATAAATTATACATATGAACAAATATACTGTACAGGGCATATTAGTCATCTAACATCAGTTCTACAAATAGTGCTACTGTAATAACCACCAGAGCTCAGAACATAAAAGATATTTAGCCCTAGAATGAGGCTGGCTCTTAATTCTGAACATTGTTCTCTGAGCGCTTTTCAAGCGGACCATTGAAAATCTATAATGTTTCATTAACAGCAGTGCAGAGCTAATCAATCCACCCTGCGGCTCTGCATCCAAGAGTTCTTGCAAATAATTCTGTAACTATAGACGTACTGCATCAGATATTCCACAAGCTGCTTCTGACAGAGCTGATTCAGCAGATCTTTATGCAAGCTTGTTGCACAAACAGGTCAAATTGTCAGTATAAAGGAATTCATCAGTTTAAAACCAGGCTAAGAATAATGTTCACCTCTGGGTAACCTTAGCTGGAAACTCATGGGGGAAATCACCAAGAAAGGAATTATTGCAAAATGCAAATGTGTCCACTAAAATTTGCATTAAATGCAATTTGCACAATAGCACGTATATTAAGTATATATTTAGGATACTTTGTACTAGAAAGTATTAGGAAAACTACCTTAATCACATCACAAAAACTGGTGTGGAGTGTCAAAATCTATGACTAATATAGTTGGTTAGCTGGCAAAATGAGTTTTGAATTTATGGGGAAGACTGTGATTAAGCTCCTGGGTCTAAGCGAGTGACTGCTTCCCACAGATTTATCTCTTCTGGTCACGTATTACCTCTGTAATCTTAATGAGGGTAGCAAATACCGCACCTTCTCTTTCTCTCTCTAATATTGTGCAGCACAGAGGCGCCATGTCTGTCACATTTACCTCCTCCAATATTCACTTGCGCCACTAAAAGCCGCTCTAATTGACCCTGCAGGACTAAAGAGCTTGGAAATGCTGTTAAATCTGATTTAATAATCACGTGGCCCCCATTGTAGGGCCAATGGCCTTATAACAACTATAAAAATTTCTCTGGAATTATCTCAGAACATATCTGTACTTAAGTTAATGACTTAATCAGGCTTAATACACTTTGCAGGCACACGGTTCTGCAGATTTCTAAGCTTCTTCTGTGACGTTTGTTCTTAAAACAGAGGTTAAATCAGTCATCAAAGAAGGCAGTGGTACTTCTGCACTGTTTTCCACAAAACGGGAATGGTTTTTCAGTATCAGCAACTCTTCTAAACTGCTGATTCTCTTTCCTGTACCTGCTCGATAAAACAAAGACTGTGCAAACATTTATACTGCATGCATATGCAAAAACAAGAGAAGCACCAGTATTTTTCCTTATTTCAGGTCTTGGCGGTGGATATTTGGCAGACTGTCATGAACTTAACTAGACCTCAAGCTTCGGATGTTCTCCTCATTTTTATACTTTATCTATGTGGCAAGACTGATTCTGCCATATCTAAATCATAATAGAAGCTATTACTTTCCTAGTAAAAAAAAAAAAAAAAAGTAATATATTTAAAATACATTTATTTTCATACTAACCTATACTTCAAATCTATTACCATATTAACTGACATATCGCTTGAGACTTACTGATATAAAAATTATAATTAAAATGTATTTGCGCATTTTTAATATTAAGCTTATAATGTGTTATAATAGTGTTTTAATGTCACTGTGGATGAGGATTGTGCGATCTTTGAATAATATTTGGTCTTTAATGCAAAATATTTAAAGTGTACCTAAAGTATACTTGCAATAGTTCCGCTTTAGCACAGTCAAATATACTTCAGTATATCTTTAATTGGACTTCAGCGCTACTTTCGCACAATTAAAGTGCATTAAGTACAAAATTAGTTGTTCCAATTTAGCAGACTTTAAGTATACAAGTTTAGTATACCAAAAGTACAATTGCAGGGTATTTTTATTAAGTACATAAATATGTAAATGTATTTGTAGTATACTTAGCATGACATAAATGTCTTTCAAATACATTTTAGCTTATTTTTCAGTATGGTTACCATGCTGTGTCATATGGTGGCTTATTCTCTCTCTACTGACAAAATGTCTGGTTTGTTTTTAACATGGTTCAAAATTCAGGGCAAAACCTGCTCAAAAGTCATTAAAAAAGGATTGTTCACATTAAAAATGTTCTGTGAGGAAAATTGGCTTTCTCTGTATCTGATCTTGCTGAATGGAGCCACTGTCTATGTGCCTGAGATATTACAGCAATTATAACATTAAATACTTTTTATGTTCAACTCTACATTGAGCTAAATATTAAAAGACCTAAGAAAAGGCAATGATGATGAAAGAAACTCTCCCTGGAAATTTCTCTCTATAACTATTCAGCAAAATATAAATGAGGCAAATTTAAATTAATGCTTAATGCTGGAGAAAAAAAATAAATTATTAATTTCTGAATGGAAATAGTAATAAAATAATCAAATAAAAGGAAAGAAAAAATACAATCAGCCACACTGCATTTTTGAAGTTGTCAAATTCACATGCACATTGTTGTCATTTATATATAGTATAACATTTATAGCTTGTCCATGGCGGTCAGAAGTTTGGAATGAAAATATTTTTGAATTCGATATGCCGCTCCAAATCTAACGACATTACCCTTGGTCAAACTGTTCAGAACTTATAAACAAAACTGTCAAATTTGTATATCTTTTAACCAGTAGGTGGCACTGTGCCAAAACTACTAATGTGTCCTCAGGACATGCGTGGTATCCACCTTATTTTTCCCATAAGAGTGGGTGCAGCCATTTGTAAATTTTTTGTGTCTGGCTTCCGGTCTCATCCACTTCCAGCTATTTTTAGCTGCACAAAAAGCTCCTTTTGCTGCTTGATATTGCAAACTGGTGTGTCTTACCATATTATTTTAATGTATTATCTTAATTATGAACACACTGGTTTGTAGTGCAAACTGTTTTACCGTTTACTGCACTTCGATATTGTTCTCGTTATTTCCCAATGGCGGATTATGAACCGGACGTCTAACACATTACCAGAAAACAGCTTACTTCCGCATTGAAAATTAAGGTGGATAACACATACCGAGTTTGGTCTGAATCCACTAAACTTTATAGAAGATACAGCCTCATGTTCAATTTTGCGCAAATTTCATCAAATACGTTAACACGCTTTATGAAAACAGTTCGGTATATCAAAAACCTTTTGATAACTTTTTGCCAGCATTGAGTGAAGACGATTTCAACCAATTTTGGTGAAAATCAGACAAACTGTCTAAAGGCCAGTTAACTATAAAGATAGCTATATTTGCATCCACACCAGTGAACGAGTCTGTTTTTGTTGCGTTTACACAACTTCAACCAGTAGATGTCCACAGCACGCACGCTTCGAGTGCATCTAAACAGTGAATCTGATCTCTAACGTAGTCCGTGTAGTGGAATAAAAACAATACGTACTCTTTTCTACTGCAACTTCAAAGGAGGCAAGACGGTGTTGTCCAAACTAGCGCTGAATTCCTGAGGTAACTTTGTGTTTTATGTTTCTGCTTGCTGTGCAATGTCTATTTGCTTCTCTACAATGTCGCCTACTAGTTCAAATGCACAAGCCCTTTCAATTTGAATGAAGTCTGATTAGCTGGAAGTGTTTTATCGTTCATCAGCTGTAAAAAAACAAAAATACGTTCTGAAAGTAATCCCAATGATATAGTTCCCCTGTATCGTTATCGTTATGGTTGCTGTGTGAACGTTGCTTTTCTCTTAAATTTGAAACGAGTTTTAGAACGTTATCTTTATAGTTAGCGTTCTTGGTGTGAACGGGCCTTGAGAGTTTTCTATTTGAATATATCAGGTCAATCTTCAGTGTCACATGATCCTATAGAAATCTTTCTAGTATGCTGATGTATTTAAAACCTTCAAGGACAAGGCGAAGTTGTATAAATGTTGTATAAATCTTTACTTTGGACAAGAGAGGCTTAACAAGCAGATTTATCACTTGCTTGATTCAGAGGGACTTGTGCTCTTTGTGTAGTGTGGTTTTAGGGCACATTGTTTTACTCGTGTAATTAGATTGTGCAAACAGCTTTTCATTATCCACCCTGAATTCAATGGAAATGGCTTTTCCCTCACATATCTCCTCACCATATAGGAAATTCCTCAGCGGTGTGCCATTAAATGACCTCTAGCAGAAAGCCTCTGGTTGCTTGTGTCTCAGGATGCACAGAGAGGATGTATGCTCCCAAAAGAAAAACAAAACATTTGTACACTCAAAATGTTCTGAGTTATATTGTGTTCTTTATCAAACATGCAAGCAATTAGCATTGAATCAATCTACATCTGGTGGTTTTCACCAACAGGGAGGCTGTTCAGCTTGAATGAGGATGAAGATTTTGCTTTGTGCTGACTGAGACTTATTCCCACATGCAGGGTGATTGACAGCCTCTTATCTTCGCACTGTACAGAAAGACGTTTTTGTTCAGAGCTAATGAAGAGAGCGTTTCAATACATCCATCATTCAATGCACTAACACACAAAAAACAATAACAAAGCCACTGATTTTTATCAGATCCATAACATAATGATTCACTCTCACAGAAGATGCTTCTCCTCTCAGACCAGAGCCACATAAAAATCAGCATTAATTATGTTTAGCTGTAGAAAACAAATAAAGCAGATTTAAAGGAGTTTATGTAATTGCAACTCTAAATCACCTTTCTGACCCAAATTACCCTCCCACACCTCTCATTCGCAACCTGTTTAAAGAGACCATCCAAATGACATACGGTTGTGTTTTCAGACTGCATAGACAATTACACTGAACATAAATGCAGCTATAATGTTTGGATGGGAGTACGTGTGAAATGGGGACAAGCCGGTTAGTTTTGTTTTTATGTGTCATTTAGGAGAAGGATGGATGGATGGGTTGCAGAATGATGAATGGATATAATCGCAGAATGATGAATGGTTAAACAGAGAAACAGATCTATAGGACGGATGGATGGATGATAGCTAGACAGATTTCCTAATGAAAAGCCTAGTTTAGGATGAACAAGTACAGTCATGGCCAAAAATATTGGCACCCTTGGAATTCTGACAGAAAATGTGAACCCTTCTCTCAGGAAATTGTTGCAGTTGCAAATGTTTTGGTACTCACGTTTATTTTTTTGTTTGCATTGGAACAACACAAAAAACAGAGAAGAAAAGTCAAATCTGATACAATTCCACACAGAACCCAAAAAAATGCACTGGACAAAATTATTGGCACCCTTAACTTAAAGGAGAAGTCCTCTTCCAAAACAAAGATTCACATATAATATACTCACCCCCTTGTCATCCAAGATGTTCATGTCTTTCTTTCTTCAGTCGTGAAGAAATTATGTTTTTTGAGGAAAACATTTCTGCATTTTTCTCCATATAATGGACTGATATGGTGCCCCGATTTTGAACTTCCAAAAGGCAGTTTAAATGTGGCTTCAAACGATCCCAGATGTGGTTGTAAACGATCCCAGCCAAGGAAGAAGGGTCTTATCTAGCGAAATGATCGGTTATTTTCATTTTAAAAAATACAATTTAAATACTTTTTAATCTCAAATGCTCGTCTTGCCTTTCTCTCCCTGAACTCTGTGTATTCTGACTCAAGACAAACTCCAATTGTATTTTCTCCCTCAACTTCAAAAATCATTTCAAAATCATCCTACATCACTGCAGAAGTTCCGACCCAGTGTTTGCAAAGTAAACAAGCAAAGCAGATTTGAAGGGTGCCTTCTCCCAACTGCTGTTTTTTGAGATCTCTCCACAGGTGTTCTATGGGATTCAGATCTGAACTCATTGCTGGCCATTTCAGAACTCTCCAGCGCTTTGTTTGTAACCATTTCTGAGTGCTTTTTGAAGTGTGTTTCGGATCATTGTCCTGCTGGAAGACCCATGACCTCTGGTGGAAACGCAGCTTTCTGACACTGGCCACTACATTGCGCCCCAAAATTCTTTGGTAATCATCAGATTTCATGATACTGTTCACACAGTCAAGGCATTCAGAGCCAGAAGCAGCAAAGCAATCCCAAAACATCTTTGAATCTCCACCATGTTTGACTGTAGGGACTGTGTTATTTTCTTTGAAGGCCTTATTTCTTTTTCTGTGAACAGTGCCATGATGTCCTTTACCAAAAAGCTCTACTTTTGTCTCATCTGTCCACAGTACGTCCTCCCAGAAGGATTGTGGTTTTGTCACATAGGTTTTGGCAAACTCCAGTCTTGCTTTTTTATGCCTTTGTGTCAGCAGTGGTGTCCTCCTGGGTCTCCTACCATAGCGACCCTTTTCATTCAGATGGTGACAGATGCGAGCTGACACTGTTGTACCCTGTGTCTGCAGATCAGCTTGAATTTGTTTCTTTTTGAATTTGTTGAATTTTTTTATTAATTTTGCTCTTCCATCCATGTCCAGTGAGCCTAGCTACAGTGCCATGGGCTGTAAACCTCTTGATGATATGACACAGGAACATTAAGATCTTTGAAGATGGACGTGTAGCTTTGAGATTGTCCATGTTTTTCCACAATTTTTTCTCTCAAATCCACAGATAATTCTTATTCTCCATGCTCAGTGTGACACAAAACACAAAGGTTGAGTTAACGTTTCTCCATTTTAACTGTATGCAAGTGTGATTACTATATTGCCCACACCTGTTACTTGCCACAGGTGTGTCTAAAGTACAAATTACAGGAGCATCACATGCTTGAAAAGCAATTATTTCTTACAATTTTGACAAGGTGCCAATAATTTTGTTTAGTCCATTTTTGAGTTCTGTGTGAAATTTTATCAAGTTTGACTTTTCTTCTCTGTTTTTTTGTATTGCTGCAGTGCAAACAAAAACAATAAGCATGTGAATACCAAAACATTTGGAACAATTTTCTGAGAGAAGTGTTGCATTTTCTGACAGAATTGCAAGGGTGCCGATATTTTTGGCCATGACTGCATGTTCAATGCTGGCAAAATCTTATACAAAACATTCCCATAGTGTTTTTTTAAAAAATATTAAAAACCATTGGGTATAAGATGTGCAGGTTTTTTTTTTTTAAAGAAAACAGCTCCTTTTTTTTTTATCTCTGATGAAATTTTAGTAAAGAAAAGAGACATTAGGGACTTGAAAGCTAGCGTAAGTGAATTTAGGGTCTCACGTAGGTGCTTTTATTCCATTTTTAAACAGTTATGTGTGCATGGGGAGAGGCTGAGGTATTGTGTGCTGCGCTAGTAGTAATATTCTGTGATATACGTGTATAGTTTAATAGGCTGAGGGGGAATTTCCCAGACCACTCCTTCCAATAACGACAGGATGGAGAGGTTGTATATAGAATGATAATGTCCCTTTTCCCCCACACTGGAATATCACACACTATTCACACTCTGTTTTCGCACCTGAAATGGCCATGGAGTCAAACAGCCGCAGTAAAACAAGAATTTTCTGTCTCCATTCTGGTCCGTTGGGTCCATCTCATTTCCGTTTATGGCTTCTGCCATTGCTAGGATACTCTGTCATGTGAATACGAAAGAATATGCATTAGAACACAGCAAAAGAGCAGTGCTGGGGGAAATGTGGACACACGTGTGTTTAAGAGCTTGACTCATATAAATATGCAAGAGCTTACACCTCTCTCAAAGCAACGACCCAGAGACCTTCACACATTTGATTCACCTGCCATTATCTCCACCTCATAAGTCTTACAGCTTACACTCCATCACACACAGAGAGCGTGAGAGATAGAGAACGGGTGAGATATTGAGATAAAGAGAGAGAGCCTCAGGCTCATGTGACAATGTCAGAAAATATTCAGAAGTGAAAAGCAACAAATGACGAAAATTACAGAGAAAAGAATCCTCCTCAGTAGAAACAAAGATTTTTTTTTTTTTGAAAGAAATAAAAATAAATAAATTCTGTTCTTCTGAACTGTTTGTTCATCAAAGAATCCTGAAAATATGAAAGCCTGTTTCTACCACAAAAAGAAAAAAAAAAAAAAAACAGTAATTCTGGTAATTCTGACTATTTTTCCCGCAATTGCGAGTTTACATCTTGCAATTCTGACTTTTTTCTCAAAACTGTAAGATATAAACTAGATATAAGCGAGTTATAAAATCAGATTTGTCAGATATAGACTCACAATTCCGATTTTTTTTCTCAGAATTGCGAGTTTATATCTTGCAAATGTGACTTTTTTTCTTAAGATTGCAAGTTTGTATCTCGCAATTTTGACTTTATAACATCCAATTACGAGTTATTAAGTCAGAATTGTGAGATATAAACTCTGTATTTGTAATTCTGAGAAGATAGTCTTTTTTCCCCTCAAAATTGGACTTTATAACTCACAATTTCAGAGTTTATATCTCACAATTCTGAGAAGAAAAGTAATAATTGCGAGAAAAAAAGTCATAATTTCAAGATATAATCTCACAACTGCGAAAAAAAAAACAATCGCGAGATATAGGTCAGAATTGCAAGATACAAACTCACAATTGTGAGAAAAAAAGTCAGAATTGTAAGATACACTTGCAATTGCAAAGAAAAAGTCAGAATTGTAAGTTACAAACTTGCAATAGCCATAAAAAAGTTAGAATTGTGAGATAAACTCACAATTGCAAGAAAAATGTCAGAATTGCGAGATATAAACTCGCAATTGCGAGAAAAAAGTCAGAATTGTAAATTACACACAATTGCGAAAACAATGTCAGAATTGCAAGATATAAACTCGCAATTGCGAGAAAAAAACAGAATTGCAAGATATAAACTCGCAATTGCGATTAAAGAAGTAAGAACTGTGAGTTACAAACTTGCAATTCTGACTTTATAACACAAGTGCGAGTTTATATTTTACAATTCTGAAAAAAAGTGAATTTTGAGATATTGCAATTGCGAGAAAAAAGTCAGAACTGTGAGATTAAAAAGTTGTAATTACCATTTTTATTTTTATTCAGTGGCAGAAATGGCCTTCCATGTGATAAAAATGTTGCATGGTTTTTGCTAAATATTAAGGAGCACAATTGATTACAGTGTTTCTTGAGCAACAAATCAGCATTTTAGAATGATTTCTGAAGGATCTTGCGATGCTGAAGACTGAAGTAATGGCAGCTAAAAATTCAGTTCTGCCACCAAATACTGTAAATAATACAATAAAATACATAAAAATTGTCTGTTGTGGCAAAGGGCACACAATTCTTTCTCTCTCATTGATTTAAAACTGGCAGAAGTCAGACTATTACCAGATTCACAAAGCAGATATTGGAAATGGTGTTCAATGAGGCAAATAATAGAACAAAAGTACACGTCTACAAAGACAAATGGCCAATTGAACTTGATGGTTTACTAAGGAGAAATGATCTGTCATTGATTACGTTACTTCAGCACTTTTCTATAAAACTTGTTAGACGATCACTACATGCTCTGAGCCAAAGCAAATGCCCTCTAAAATAATGTGACCTACACCGTACTATGAACATTTGTTTCCCATGAAAAAAAAAGAAGGTAATAACCTGTCAGAACATTTTCCTTAGGGTGAGAGAAAGGGGGGAAACAACATTCATTTGCACTCCAAAACAAAGGGCAGGAATTCCCTTAATGAAAGTTATGTAAAAAGAAAAGGAGAAAGAGTCTAAAAGAGAAAAAGTCACCAAGTAACAGATTGCAATATTTTTAAACCCTTTGAAGCATATCTGCTTAGTTTATCAGCTATGTACATTTATATGAGAATTTGTATTCATGGATGAAACGGTTTCTGAGAATTTATTGAACAAACAAACAAAACCAACCCTTGTTTTCCAGCATTCAAAAATTAAACTCTTGTTCTTCCCCCTGGACAAAACCTGAAGACTCAGATTAAAGCTATAAATTCTTAATATGGCCCCCCATCCAAGAGTAAACCTGCTGGAGGGTGAAGAAATGTGCCATCCCATTAAATGCCTCACTGGACACCTGTCCACCAACCAACCTTCTGGAACATTTTACACTTAGGAATTACTGTGCAAGCACATCTGAACCATTTTGTGACCTCTAACACACTTAGAACAGCATAGTTTAGCTCTAAACTAGAGTCCAGTAAAGTTTGTGAGTGAATCTCTCTGTCTTGGGAACAAAGAGGTTACATTGCACCATTTTTATGATGTGACACTGTGGCTGGAATCACAATATTTAGCCATCAGAGGTCAGACGAGGTTACCCTCAAACATCCCCGAAAGCTTTGACAGGGCTTTTTGACAGGTCGATACATTGCCTGCTAGGGACCTGACCTGAGATGCACTTCAACAGAGCAGCACAGCAGCTGTGACTTTACAATGAACTGACCAGAACAGCTGTCTCATGAAAGAAAGAGAGAGATAGAATAACATAACACAAATAAAACAATAGTGAGTTTAATCAACTTGGAAAAAAAACAAAAAAAAACAAAGGTCTGGACAGGCAGAGACACTACAGGTGAATAAGGTAAAAAAAAAAAAAAAAAAAACTAATAGTTATCACCTTACCCAGTTTTTCTAGTTTTCTAAAATGTTGGGTTTAAATATGCAAATGAGGCATTATTTAATGAAATATGTGCTAATTTGCATACATTCCTAGTAGGGCTGTAACGATACATGTATTCGTACCGAACCGAGATGCCCATACCGTGACGGTTCGGTATGAGTAAGGCCTTACAACGAATACAGGCAATTCACCCTCTATCCAGAAGGGGGCGCCCGCAGTAATGCAACTCTTCATAACTGCCGGCAGAAGAACAGCGAATGCCAGGAGTTGCGCACTTGAAAACAAAGCCCACTAGACAGTGACCATGTGCTGATTCAGAAAGTGTCTCTCACTGACAAAGGAGTATACTCAACAGTCTGCGAAATGGAGCTTTGCGCTCTCGTATCCTACCTCTCTCATTCTGCACAAATCCAAATATTTCATAATGTTTCCACATTTGCGATGCATCCAAATACTAAACTCTTATTTATGTAAATTGTAGACTTTGTACTTAAGTCGCGTTCTAACGGTGACACAGTGAGGCGGGCGCTGATGTTTGGTTCACTGTGTTTTATTTTGATAAAGTGCCAACTACGCTGTCAAGTTAGCAATGCTAGAAGCCTGGAACTGATATGTTTTGTGTATGTGTGCGCCGGCGCGATTACTTCAACTTTCCTCATACCAGCAAAATCAATTTAAACAAAAAACAAACAGAATGTCGCTTTCTTCCATTTGAGCTTCCTTTCTGTCACAAAACTGAACTGAATCTCAGCAAATACAGGCTACATTACGTTACGTGTCGCAGTTTTTTCCCTTGTCTATCAGTTAACAAAATTAAATATATTTCAAGTATTTATTCCTTGTATGTATATATGTACTGCAGATTTTATAGTCTATATATGACATTAATTTTATGTAATATTTAGTATTTTTAGTATGTAGGTGGAAAAAAAAAAAAAAGTAATTTGTACTACTGTCTGTTTAAAATAAATGAAAAGAAACCTAGCATAGTGGATTTGTTTTTTTGTTTTTTTGTTTTTTTTCTGTTGTACCAAAATCGTATCGAACTGTGACCCTCGAACCGAGGTAGTCAGTTTGAAAATTCTTGCTTACTTTTTTTTTTTTTTTTTTTTTGACATATTAGAGTCATGTTTTTACAGAGGGAATTTGGGGTATATTATTTTGTCACTCCATAATTCAGAAAAAAACTTAGACAGAAAACAATATATATATATTTTTTTTTAATTTTTTGGGGGAATAAAATGTATTAAATCAAGCAAATTATATATGAACAAATCCCTCTGTAAAAACCTTCAAGATATAGACAAGAATAAAAATGTAAAGTTTGGTGTGTGTAAGTGCTATTAAAGTGGAGATTTATGGCTCAGTGTAGGATTTTGAGAAAACGGCCTTTAAAAATATGTTTTGTAATTGAAATCTATTGACACAAATAGGTAAAGTGCTATAAAAGAAACACTTGATGGTGTCTTTTGAATGTTTTCTTTCCACTAGTCTGAAAAACCAAAAAGCCCAAAATTTCAGACTTGACAGGTGCATGAAAAAACAGTGTTTTTCCCTTTAGTGTCTCCCTTTAATATGAAAGCAGGTTCAATTGATGCAAAGCACATTTAAATGTTACTGCCTGTTTTGGAACATTCAGACGACATTCAAAAGTAACATTACCATAATGTATGCAAAATCATAAAATGTTTTTAAAACATTGTCAAAATGCCCAGTTTTTTCAATTTTCATAAGTGTGAACGCTATCAAAATGCTCAAAAAGAACATATTTTTGTTAGCTAAGATCAGGCCTTGAAAGCCACTCTGAAGCCAGTTTTCGAAGTGCCTTCATACAAAAATACTCTCTGTTAAGCTATTGACTGACTAGACTGACACATTTACAGCCTCTAAATGTGTATGAATGCCTTTTTCTCTCACAATATGATTTCCAGTAAAGATGCAGCCTCATCCAGACGGTCAACTCAGGTTACAGTTTTCAGTTTCAGGTTTATGCTCAGAACAGGCTGATGTTTCTGAGCTCTGCTTTAATTGTTGGCCTCCGGGTCAAGTGTCATTAAACTGCAGAGGTTTATAAATCTGATGCTTATTGTACAAACTGATATAACACTGATCTTACTAAATAAGCATTTTAAAACAGGTTTCTACACTGTAGCCACATTTTGAGAAGAGTATTACACTTAGTATCCTGTGTGTTGTCAGTATTACCTTTCGTTTGCACTGCTGCACTATTAGGTGGATGAACTATTGTCTTACACGCTGATCTTTTATTATGGCTTCATCGATTTCACATTTACCTGCCCATAAATGTCCTGGCCAAAATACGCTGATGTGCATCAGAATTTACAAAGTCTGGCTCTCCAAGACTACTTTAGTATTAGGCATATAATTCTTCAATAAGTATAAATATGCCAAGTTTATACGTACATTTTGAAACAGGCCACAGCACACATTTAGACATGACACAAAAGCCATTACTGTGTTTATATTTATGAACTCATTCCGCAGAGGCAGAAACACCAAAGCTTTCAGAATTTGGCAATAGCCGACGAATCTCGCTTTCTGTCTCTCTCACACATTTTTAACAACTCTAGTGAAGGCTTTATCTCAATTTCAAACAATCGTTCACTGTAGCTCTTCATCAGTGCACACCTGTGCAAGATTAATCATTACAGACAACTGCAATCTCTCCGTCTCTCTTGCTCATCATGATCAGCGAGCCAGAAAAGAGGTTTTTAAAGTCCTGCTACAGTACTTTACGCCAAATCTCTGTATCAGCAAATGTGCAGCTAATGTAAAGATGGTCACATGGAATAGTGGTGTAATTTTCATGTGATGACTAGAAAATGTAATCACCCTCCTTTATGAAGCTTGAAAGCCTCAGTCCGCATTAATTGTAAATGAATGGAAACTGAGTTAAATTCTGCCTTTTGTGATCCACAGAAGAAAGACATGCACGTTTGAATAAATGATGACAGAACTTTCATTTCTATACCTCCTGAGACCTAGAAAGAAAAGGTTTTGATTTTTTTCTATATCATTACATTGGTAGAAATATAATGAAAAAAGATATTTTATTGATATTTTATTCTATGTATGCTATGCGCATCAGGACTGAGTTACTAAGAAAATGATAATACACTATAGGCAAAAACAATGTTAATTTGTTCATTCACCTATCAATTTTTTATGTTTATTTTTTTGTGAAACTTTGATTTGAACTATGTTATGGAATATATTACAGAATTATTTGATATACTATTTTACTTCATACAATATGTGTGTAAACATGGCCCCATAATGAACATTAAAGACATCCTCCTGGGGCCTAGCCATCAATTTTTTTTTTTTTCCTCTGTAGAAGACAATGTATTTTAGAGACCATGTTGCAGCCTTAAAGAGACAGTTCACCCAAAAATGAGAATTCTGTCATTAATTACTAACCTTCATGTCGTTCCAATCCCGAAAGATATTTTTTTATAAAATTCAAGAGTTTTCTGACCCTGCATAAACAGCAACACAGCTTACACATTCAAGGCCCAAAAAGTTAGTAAGGACATTGTTAAAATAGTCCATGTGACATCAGTGGTTCAACCGTAATGTTATGAATCTACAAGAATACTTTTGTGTGCAAAGAAAATAAAAATAACAACTTTATTCAACAATTTATTCTCTTCTGTGTCAATCTCTGCCGCGCGTTCACGAGAAAAGCTCTCAGAATTCATCAAAAATATCTTTATTTGTGTTCTGAAGATTAACAAAGTTCTTACGGGTTTGGAACGACATGAGGGTGAGTAATTAATGACTGAATTTTAATTTTTAGGTGAATTAACCCTTTAAAATTGTAGCATGTATGGTTTCTAAAATACATGAAAAAAGTCTATGGCTAAGTCTCAAGAGGATATCTTTAATGTCCATTTTAGGACTATTTCAAACATTAAAATCTTCAGTAGAAGTTGTACTTGTTAGTCAAAGTAATTTAATACTAGATGTGATGAATTATGCTGACGCTGTCACCATATTCATCAGCATCACTGGCAAAAAGAAGCTTCTTCTGAATAATGAATCACATTCTCTATTCATGCTGCTGTTTACAGTCTGAGTAATGAGGAAAGCAGGAGGAGATATTAGGACATGACTGCTGAGCTGTATTTCTACTTCACTTACTGACAGAATTTATGATTCATATTTCCTGATGCAATCTAATCTCTTGCGCCTGTCCTAATTTAACACAATCAGCCAAGAAGTGTTTAAAGTTGACATGTGTAATTATAATTCTTAAAATATTTTAAAATACTTTCACCTTTCCAACTTGACATGTTGTGTGGTGTGAGTTTGGGCCTGGACTTTTTGGACAATTTATTCTATGCTTATTAATTTACTTATTAGCATATTTTTATGCTTTGATCTGTGTGGAATCACTTAACCTTGATATTAACGAGTTACACTTAGTGTGATCCAGGTCCTTTTAATAACTGTCTACAGCAGCTACACTACAGTTGCATTATAATTCACGTGCTATTAAAAATGCTCTAAGAACCTCTAGTGCAAATCAAGCTGAAACATAAATCCAGTCTCTTTAGTATAAATTTGACAGACAGAACTGTAACGGCCAATTAATCCAACTAATTAGTGTTTGTTTTGGTGATTCACAGATTTGCTCATAAATTAGATCCATAACTCCGATCAAACAAGCCTTATTATCAGCCCTCAGGGAGAGAATTAATGTCTCGCATTTCCTCATCTTGAATTAAAGCCACACTGAGACCCTAAAAGTAAATACCTCTTTTTTTTTTAATCAAAATACGATGTTGGGTTCACTGCACTGCGGATGACTCGGGCCGCAGTGCTCTGCAGTTTTACTGGGTTTATTTACAGCGCATTGTTCCAATATTATGGAGTCTTTCATGCAACCCAGACCACTCTCCATCTGACCAATCCCACCGCCCCAGGCTCTCATTTTCTTTATATGGTCCTGCTGTTCTGTGTTACAGTAAGAAGACAGTCACTTTAAATTCACACCAGACACACATCAGGCTTTTAACAGAATCCATTTCACATAAAATTATCTCCTAAATAAGCACAATATGTTAATATGCAAGCATTTACCCTAGGGGTCCAGAAGTCTGGGATTTTTTTCCAATTAAAAATCTGAAAATATATTGAATTAATTTTATTCATTTATTTTTAAAGTAAATAAAAAACTAATTTTATTAATTTTATTATTTTTAACAAAGTTTTAAGATTTAAAAAAAAAAATGAAGCAAAGAAACATTCTAACCTAAAATGAACTTTCTACACTATGAACATTTTACACTATTTAAAGAATTAGTTCACTTCCTTAATTAATGTGGTTTGAAAGTATATACATTTTTAATTTTTTTTATAAAATGACCAATCATTTCGCTACATAAGACCCTTGTTCCTGTGTAGGGCTCTTTGAAGAATTGAAGTCCACTATATGAAGAAAAATCCTGGAATGTTGTCCTTAAAAACCTTAATTTCTTTTTGACTGAGGAAAGAAAGACATGAACATCTTGCACAACATGGGGGTGAGTAAATTATCAGGATATTTTTATTCTGGAAGTGAACTAATCCTTTAAGGCCACTAATCAAATAATTATCATATAAACAATACAGTTCAGACCACCAATGTTTTTGCTTCCACTGAAGCAAAAGATGGATGATTTGGATGCTGGAGAACATGATCACCAGCTTTTACACAAATTTGTGGAGTTTATGCATCTCAAATGCTGTTGTCATTAAAGCAAAAGGAGGACACATTGAATACTAAGACATTCAGAAATTGTTTGAACCATTTTTCCATTCTCAGACCAGAATCCTGGAGAAAAAGGACATGCCAGCTATCCCAAGAACTAAACTAATCATACCCAAAAATAAGTCATAACCACATGACTAGTTTTCATGGAAGACATCACAGATATGCCACATAGGCTCACTGGAAATACATGCCTCTATATACATTTCTGCAAAACTGAAAAAAGTACCTATATGAACAAATCATTGCAACTTCCAGTTGAAATGAACACTAGAGGCAGTAAAACTCTGACAACTTTTATTCCTTTTCACACAACACTATTGAAAGTTGTCATCACACATATAGCTTCATATGCAGTAAAGAGCGCCAGTAAAAACCTTGTGAAACTCCGGTTTGACAAAACAGCTCAAATCCGAATAAGCAAATTAAAATAGCACGGCAAACGACAAATGTGATTTTTTATATCACTTTTGCATTTGTTAACATTATCAGGTAGGTTTACGCTTGGTTTTGGTGTAGGGGATATTTCCAACACGATAGAGCATTAACCTTTAGCGACACTCCCCGGATATTTAAATTCTGAAAAGCTGCAATAAATAGCGAGTAGCGTAATGTCCGTAGACATTTCACTTCGAAACTGCCGCGAAACATGCAGTAAGGTATGTAATTACGGTGTTTCAGAAATGTATAAAGAGGCATGTATTTCTGCACATGAAAGTCACACACATCCTCTACATAAAATGAACATAAAACAAACCCCTAGCACTGAATAGTGCTATAATATTGTTCAGTAGTGCATTACAAGGTCCTAGTTTTTACATCAGTTTTACACATCCTTCTGTTCTCAGCTCATTACACAGTCAACCAAGAGCAACCACAATTATAGAAGAATACTGGTCAGATTATAGCAGAGGCCAATTTATGGATGTCTTAATTCAAAATCCACAATCTTAATTTAAGCATTCTAAATCTAGTAGAAGGTCACTGATGTTCAGTTATGTGGCTGGTGCTTCATGGTTATGAATTGACTTGGCCATTCTTGGTCAAATTAAGAAAAAATTGGGACTGTAATTGTTTAAGTACATAAGCAGCTTCCTTTAGAGCTAACAACGTTTCTACTTTGCTAAAATGCAATAACATTGCTCTTGATTGAATACAGCAACTCTTATGACAATACATTATGGAAAAATCCAATAATCTATGATGAAACCACTAAACCACATCTAAAAGTTATCTGTGGCTTCAGAATGGATTCTTTCATCATTACAAAGTAGCCAGAGGCTCAGAGACATCTATGAACATAAAAGTGATCACTCTGAGGGAATACTGAGCGTGTGTGTGTGTGTGTTTGCCGTTACCACTACTGCATTGCAGCAATGCCTGCACCCGAATGACCAATCACGATCTAGAGCTTTTACTGAGAAAGTGTAGCCCATCTATACAGCTGAAACGCTGAGTAACATCATTAAACTTCATGGGAGTACATTACATGAGTAGCTGCTAATTACATCGGGCAGCGTCTCTCTACCGCCTCGCTGACTCAGAATCAGGCAAATAACTGTATTTTAGCACTGATTGCTGATCCGAGATCAGTTTATTCAGCAAAGCATTTTCTGCTAACACCATCAATTAAACATTTAAAGAGTCTGTGCGATTTTGCAATTCTGTGAGATGACCCGACCAGCATGGAACATAATTTGTGCGACACTGAAATGACAACTGTAAACCTGTGGACATCACAATGAAAAGCAAAGCTGTCATAATTTATTATTTTTTTAATGCTGTTTATCTTGTCAGTGACAAACAGGATTTGCTTTTATACAATCCAATGCTGAATTCATGCCAAAATGAAAAGCAATGCATCTTGAAATGTAAAGCACTCTGCTATATTGCACTCTGCTATGTAACTCTTTGCACTTGCCATGCTAAATATTAAGTACAAATGATTTCTTTGAGTGATGATGTCCTTTGCTTTGCATTTTAGTCTAAACAGTGTATAAATTGTGTCACAATGAACTGAATTCACTATCCAATCTTCAGGCCTACACAGAACTGGAAGGTATGACAAGGTATCCAAAGAAATCAAATCAAATCAAATCAGGCTAGCAAATTTTTCCCAATTGTTTTTAATGGGAGTGTCGTTTTTTTTTAAATAGCAGGAGTGTGATGAGGCGCTGAGATGAAGAATGATCAACTTTGGGTAAAACACAGCATTCATTACTGTCACTTTTTAGTCAGCCATTTTCTGAGGCTGGCTTATTTTTTCAATTGCTCTCAATGGGAGCGCCAGGAGCATGGCGAGCACTGAGCGTTCGGGCGTTTTTTCTCGGCGGTGAGAGTTGAAGAATTTTGAGAACTTTGAGTAAAATGCTGCACTCATCACTGTCACTTTCTAGTCAGCAAACCAATCAGAGTGGAGGAGAGGGGGGGCTACGATCACCCTGCTTGTATTAGGACTAAACAACTACATTGGAGAAGTTAATATTGCTTAACATTATTTTACCAGATGGAAATGCCAGACTACCATATTATTATTATGAAAAATAATGCTTGGAGAAACATTTCATTCGTGACGCATCTGCCATAACTTCAGCAGATATTCCATATCATAACAACCACAGCATCTCAACGGAAAACACACTGAGCTCTCAAGCGCTCACAGCTGAGTGTTTTCAGCATTTTAGTGGGCTAGAAGTGGGAAACAGTTACAGCAAACATGGCTTACTGAGTATGCACACTTCAATATTGCGTCCTTTTTGTCACTCTGAACAACAACAATTTCTGTGTTTTTCAAAACTATAAGTGGTTCACACTGTAAGCCTGTTCACACCAAGGACGATAACTACAAAGATAACAATAAAGATATCATTCTAAAAATCATTCTCAGTGTTAAAGAATAGCAGAGTAAACGCTATAACAATAAAGGCGCAGAGAAATGATATAGTTGGAATCACTTTCAAAAAATGTTTTTTCTAGCTGATGAATGATAAAAACATTGACGACCAATCAGAAACAATCCTGCTATCACAAGCTTAAGAATTTAAAGTGGCAGACGAATGTGTGCTTAGAATTAAAAGACGATATCAGACAAGATAATAATTATCTTTATAGTTATTGTTCTTGTTGTGAATGGGCTTTTAGGGTTGGGGTAGGTGTAGATTTTAATACAACAGAATGTGATGGGTAGCAAATTTAATTAGTTATTTTATGGTGAGATTTTGCATCACTTTGGGTTGTAGCTGTATCCCTTGTAGCCACAACCAATCACAGTGGAGGATGGGCGGAACAAATTCCACACGACCAACCACAACATTCTATATACAACAGCAACAGACGGCAACAAGAAGCACAACAACGAAACACAATTATTTAAAACAAGAGCCAGAGCAAGTACTTTATACTGCATCAATATTTTTATATTCATAAATCTGTAAAATCAGATACTAGTAACAACTGATGTTCTGTATCATAGCGGACAAAGCGTCTCAACTGAAAAAAATGACACGCCTCAGAAGTGCTCTCAAGCATTCACAGCTAGGAGTTTTCAGCTGGCTAAAAACGCGGTAACACTTTAAAATACTGTTCCATCATTAATGAATAACTACACAGGAACAAATGACTAATGCACTATTAACATTATAGTAACTACTATTAAAGGAGAAGTCCACTTCCAGATCAAAAATTTACAGATAATGTACTCACCCTCTTGTCATCCAAGATGTTCATGTCTTTCTTTCTTCAGTCGTAAAGAAATTATGTTTTCTGAGGAACTTACTTATTTTACAATTCATGACAGATGTCAAAAGACTCCCATCTCATGTTCTCCCTCAACTTCAAAATCGTCCTACATCGCTGTTTTACCTTTTTTGTTAAGGGTGTTTGATCTTGCACGTTCACTTTGCAAAGACTGGATCAATAGTTCTGCAGCAATGTAGGATGATTTTGAAATGATTTTGAGGGAGAAAATGTAATTGGAGTTTTTCGACATACCCTAACTGTGTTGAGCCAGAATACACAGAGTTCAGGGAGAGTAAGACAAGACAAGCATTTGAGATTAAAAGGCATTTAAATTAATTTAGTATTCCATTATTTTAATGAAAATAACAAATCGTTACGCTAGATAAGACCCTTCTTCCTCGGCTGGGATCGTTTACAACCGCATTTGGGATCGTTTGAGCCGCATTTAAACTACATTTTGGAAGTTCAAACTCGGGGCACCATAGCAGTCCATTATATGGAGAAAAATGCAGAAATGTTTTCCTAAAAAAATATAATTTCTTTACAACTGAAGAAAAAAAGACATGAACATCTTGGATGACAAGGGGGTGAGTACATTATCTGTAAATTTTTTTGTGGTGGAATCGGACTTCTCCATTAACTAACAAGAAACTCTAAACAATGAATAAGTAAGTAATAGCACTCAGCTGAATGTGGTAGTTTACTATTAGCCAATCAGTAACTACTATTTTTTTCATATCTCCTGGAAAACTACTAAAAACTACTATATACATGTTTGTGATTAATGTGAATAATAAATGTACAATTAATTCTAAAGTGAAGATCATGGTAACTCCCTAGTAACGACTAAAGTCATTAAAAACTATTAAGCTTTTTGTAAGGTTCTGGATAGTATGGCGATGGCTTTGCTAACACCTGAGTCTTAACTAGTGGGTTACCATGATCTTCACTTTAGAATACTGATCCAAATAATTAGTAACTCCTTTAGAGTTACTAATTAGTACTTGAGTCATTACTGTCCAAAACCTTACATATACCTTAAAAGCTTACAATGACTTCAATCATTACTAGGGAGTTACCATGATCTTCATTTTAGAATACTGATCCAACTAATTAGAAATACCTTCTGAAGTATTTGGTAATTCTTGAATCATAACTAGTGGTTACCATGATCTTTACTTTACAATTAATTATACATTTTGCATTATTCACATTAATTATGAACCTGTAAATAGTAGTTCTCTGGGAGATATGACAAAAACAGTAATTACTGATTAGCTAATAGTGAACTAATCAGAATTTCTTGTTAGTTAATAGTAGTTACTATAATGTTAATAGTGCATTAGTCATTTGTTCCTGTGTAGTTATTCATTAATGACAGAACAGTATTCTAAAGTGTTACCAAAAATGCTTTGGTGGACTAAATTACAGTTTAAAATTTGAAATTAAATATGTAATGAAATATATCTTAAATTGTATAAATATTTTACAATATTACAGTTTTTAATGTTTTATTGATCACTTAAATGCAGGCTTGGTGAGTAAAAGGGGCCGTTCACATGTTGCTTCTTTTGCGCACTCAAGTTTGTTATTTCAAATGTAGACGACTGGCAAGCATGCTCATAATAGAAGCAACAAGGTCACGACACTTATGCAGTGCAACATGCTTGTTTTTTTTCCAGTTGTATCTACGTCACAATGAAAATGTCAACTTTTCAGAAAGCCACAAGTGCACCGCAGGTCATGTAACAAGAATCAACCAATCAGCTTCACCCTTTCCGTAACAACATTGAAATCTCAGCCATGATGGAGGAACGGTTGATCATAGGTGTACAGGGATAACCATTTTTAAAATTAATCTAGTAGCAGAGCTACTGCAAGCAAAATCCATTTATCCTGTTATGAAACTTCCTAAATATGGTATCTAGATAGATCATATCTATGTGGCATTATCGCTAGATCTACAGCAGTAAGAGGAAGTGACACTAATGTGTGTATGAAGCGCTGAGGAGACACTGGCACCTGGCCAAAGGCATCTTAACAATATACTGTATACTTAGAGAGAGAGAGAGAGAGAGAGAGAGAGAGGGAGTGAGGGAGTTTTCCCTCTTCAGCAGTATTTGGTTTAGACAGAATGAAGCAATCACTTTGTGATTACAGGATACAGCATTTTATTAAATCATTTTCTTGAGAAGCAAATTGCTATTTGTATCTTTAGTTTAAGTATTTTGAATTAATAAATCTGAACAAGCATACTTTTTTGTGTAGAAATGTCTCCAGTGAGACCAAAAAAAAAAACCAAAACAAAAAAGCCAAAAGAAAAATTGCACCCCCTTGAGGAAGATTCATAATAAACTGACAACATTTGCTAAACAATGTTTTGGCAGGACCTTCATTCAGCTGATAAAGCAGAAATCGATTACTCTGTCCTTATGGTACATCTTTGACATCGCTCACTGGCTAACCATCAAACCACTCGATTTTGATAAACTCATATATCCTGAAACAAACTTCCTGGCAAAGCTTAGACAAGAAATCTTTTTTCTGCCTTTGAAAGAGGTGTGTGTGCAATTCATTTTGACCAGTGTTCACTCTATTACCTAGGCCTTAATCTGAAGCCTGAAACTATTTACACAGATGAGCCTGATCCTCCACTCCTATTGTATCCAGTGTTAATCCAGTCCCTTAAAGTCCGGTCATGTTTTAGATGGTATGCGCAGGCAGGTCAGGCCGCGAATGCACATACAGTGTGTGATAATGAGGTTGACAGTTTGACGGTGAGTGTTTCAGAGACAGAATCCTAATGGCGTTGAGTGAGTGCTGTGTTAGTGTGTAAGACAGAAAATGCTAATTTCAGAGTGTGTTTTCGGATCTCTTGAGGGTTTAGAATTGAATTCCTGATGACCATCTCACCCGTGCTCATCAGAACAAACACAACAGAACAGCAAATAATTACATCAGTCACCCTCTCGTAAGAAAGCGCGTGTGTGTGTGAGAGAGAGAGAGATTCTGGCACAGGTCCTTGAGATGAGTCTTGCTGTTATGTTTTATCTGGACATTACACACCCTGGACAGGCGACAGATTACAACACACACACTAACCATCCAGTAAACCCAATACCACTCTTCCCGAAACACATTCAAAGCAAACCTCAATTTTAAAGGCACACACAGTCATTTTTGTCATTAAACATATTGTTCACAAAGAAAATGTTACAACTGGTACTGCTACTAGTAATAATAATATTTTTACATTATTTTCCTACTACATTTGCTAATAATAATAATGGTAATAATAAAATATAAAATAGTACTAGTAGTATATACTAATAATATACTACAAGTAATATAGTAAAAATAAGTACTAATAGTAATAAATAAAATAATAATAATAATAATAATATTCTTACTTATAAACTATAGTATTTCTCCAGAGCACTCTAGAAAACATATATAATAATAATTATTATTATTATTAGTAGTAGTAGTAGCAATACCAACAACAACTAAACAACAAAAATAATAATCATATTTATTATTATAACAATATTCTTGCCTTATAGACTATAGTGTTTCCCCAGAGGACTCTATATAACATATATACTTTGTCATAACAACAACAACAACAATAATAGTAATATTAATTATTATTATTATTATAATTATTATTATCAACAATAACAACAACAAAAACTATAATAATAATAATAATAATAATAAGCTTGCCTTATAGACTATAATGCTTTTACAGAGCACTCTATAAAACAAACTTCATAATAATAATAATAATAATAATAATAATAGTAATAATATTATTAATAATAATAATATTAACAATAATATAAGAAATAAAAATGTAGTATTATTATTATTTTAAAAATATATTATTATTATTAATAATAACAACTACAATGATATAGCCTATAATTCATAATATAATTGTAATAATAATAATAATAATAATTATTATTATTATTATAACAATAATATAGTCTATAATTCCTAATAATAATAATAATAATAATAACTATTATTATTATTATTATTTTAATAACTAAATAATAACAATAAAAATAATATATAATATAGTCAATAATTCATAATATAATAATAATAATAATAATAATAATAATACTTATTATTATTATTATTATATTATTATTATTATTATTATCATTATTATTTTAACAGCTAAATAATAACAATAAAATATAATAATAATAATAATTATTATTATTATTATATTATTATAATAACAATAATATAATATAGTATATAATAATAATATATTATTATTATTATTATTAACAATAACAACAACAACAACTAAAAACTAAAATAACAAAATGAAAAAACAAACAAACAAGCTTTTGTTATTTAAGCACTGAGTTCAAGAAAAATAAAGAAAGAAAGAAAGAAAGAAAGAAAGAAAGATTGAGTTAACACTGTCACAATGGCATGTATCGACTGCTATGTTAACTCAGTAAATTTTTATTGAATGTGTCCTCTGACCCTGAGCTATATGGTTATGACTATATACATCTGACAGCTTCACCAGCCTCCAATATTCAGAATTATTGATCAGAATACTTCACATCTAATGAACACAAACTAACAGTGGTGATAGTGCCATGTCATCCACACAAACAGCAGCAAACACACACACACACACACACACAGCTACCGCACATCATAGCCATCAAATATGCCGCTATAGAATCACACACACTGAAGTACCCATATCTCTATCAGAGCTGCTTTATGCATATAATATGCAGAGAGCAAATGCAGAGCAGCAGTTTTGTGTGCCGTCAGCATTTATTTGCTCCTGAAGGTGAAAGTCTGATTTATAAAGCTGCTGGACCACCAAAAAGCATCAGTCATCCAGGAGGTCATTTAGCTTCATGTCCAATTTGGTTAGAGACGTACGTATATCCACTTTGCTTGAGTGTGTTTGTATGCATGCGTAAGACCTAAAGTCCAGTTGGATTTGTGCACAGTGGAAAAAAACTCTTGACTAACCTTCTCATATCCTTAGTAGTGCAAGATTGAACTCAACGCAGCCAGGATGCATCTGGATTGACCTGGCCATCATTTGCCCGTGACTTATCCTCCCTACCAGGAAAGACAGAGACAAAACATGCTGACAAAGTGATGTCACGCTTACGTGAGATTGAAGTGTCACAGCCCTCGTCATCCCGCAGTGAGTCGTGCTGACCGCTGTTACACTCACCTGCCTGCCTGAACATTTTCTGCAAAGTAATGCAAAGTTTGGCTGCCAAATGCTGCATCCTCATGGGACAACAGAGGAAAACAGTGTCCTTATGGAAATGTGAACCTGAAACTAAGTGAAAATTTCACTTTAGATCAAATTTGTAAAACTGAATTCAATCTGACTGTTCGATATTTTTTTTCTAGAGGCATCATTTACTCACCTTTATACTGTTCCGAAGAAGATAGTTTAAACATTTTTTGTTCATATAATGATTTATTTTATTTTATTTAGATTTATTTAGATTTTCTATTTTATTTTATTTTATTTTATTTTATTTTATTTTATTTTATTTTATTTTATTTTATTTTAGGAAAGAAATCAATGCTTTTATTCAGCAAGGGCACATGAATAACAAACGTTACAGTGAAGAGATTTAGAATGTCTAACAAAGGATTTCTATTTCAAATATTTAATGTTCTTTTGAACTTTCTATTCATAAAAGAATCCTGAAAAAATATATAATGGTTTTAAAAAAATTAAACAGCACAGCTGTTTTTAACACTGATAATAAGAAATGTTTCTTAAACACTAAATCAGTATATTAGAATGATTTCTAAAGGATTATGCAACATTGAATAATTTGTTCATTATCATTGTTACAATTGCATTAGATTTTTCTTTTGATTGTGTTTTTGCTGTCCTATCAAGTAGATAAAAACCAAAGGCCTTCCCTGATTTCTCCATCAAAGCAATAAACATTGCATTAATGCATTTCTCTTTCTCTCAGACTTTGCAGACAAGCAAGCATTTAAATACACAGAGCACTCGGAAAGACAAAGAGAACCATTAAAGAAGAGCGTTTGTGGCATTCGCCCCCTAAAGGGGTTAAAAGCAGTGTCAGAAGTCTGTCAAAGAGAAGATCGATACTTCTACTGCAAATTTTATAGGATTCAATGCTAAGAAGGAAACTGCTTAGACCATAAGTGGAGATACTCTGATTTTAACTTGTTTGCTGTTATTTTCTTCAATGGAACACAAAAAACGACATTTAGAACAAAAAAAAAAAAAGGTTCAAATATTGCAGAGTCCTTAAGAAATGTAAGTCTTTTTTTCAATCAGTAATCTAACTGAATATCTGGAATATTATTCATGTCCACATTCAGATTCAAAAATGGCAAGTTAATGCATTACACCACATGTGAAATCATAGCCAAACAATATTTTTCTTGCTCATGTTGTAACCAAACATGGCACAACACTTCTTAGGACTAGTTTACTTTCAGAATAAACATTTCCTGATAATTTACTCACTCCTATGTCATCCAAGACGTTCATGTCTTTCTGTCTTCAGTCAAAAACAAATTAGGTTTTAGAGGAAAACATTCCAAGATTTTCCCCATATAGTGGACTTCAATGGGAGCGAATGGGTTGAAGGTTCAAATTGCAGTTTCAATGCAGCTTCAAATGGCTCTGCATGATTCCAGCCAAAGGAATAAGGGTCTTATCTAGCAAAATGATCGTTCATTTTATTTAAAAAAATAAAATTTATATACTTTTTAAACCACAAATGATCATCTTGCACTAGTTCGACCTCACACATTACGTAATCATGGACGTGTGATACAGGCAGAAGTACCAGTGTTTACAAAGCGAACATGCAAAGAAAGTCAAATGCTCTTTCCAAAAAAAGGTAAAACAACGGTGTCAGACAATTTTGAAGTTGAAGGAAAAAATGAGATAGAGTTTTTTGCCCTACTCTACATTTTTTAATCGAAGTACGCAGACAAAAGAACTAAGAAGAGTTTTTACGAGTAATTTTGACCTACACAGTGTATTGTTGGCTATTGCTACAAATATACCCGTGCTACTTAAGACTGGTTTTGTGGTCCAGGGTCACATATATGGTGACAACACCTTTCTTGAAAGCGCATTCTCATGGTTTGCCGAATCTTCCAGCAAAGCGAGATCAGCCATGACACTTTAGCTACATTTCAAATGACTTCCCAGCTGCACGGCAAAAAAAAAGCTTATCTTACTTAGTATTTTTGTCTTGTTTCTAGTCAAAATATTTACAAATTCTTAAATCAAGATGCATTTACTAGATAAGCAAAAAGACTAAGATATCCTAAGGAAAAAGTAAGTGCATTTTGCTTAAATAAGTAAAATTATCTGCCAGTGGGGTAGGAAAAATAACCTTTTAAGAGGATTTTACTTACCCCACTGGCAAATAAATTCACTTCATTTTTTCCCCCCAGGAAACAAGACTAAATATCTTGTGTCTTTTTGCTTATCTAGTAAATGCATCTTGTTTTAAGAATTTTTACAAGACAAAATACTAAGTAAGATAAGCCTTTTTTGCAGTGCAGCTTTTCACACCAATTATGCAAATTGCAAATGTCTAGCTTGAACTATCTATCTGTCTATCTATCTATCTATCTATCTATCTATCTATCTATCTATATATATATATATATATATATATATATATATATATATATATATATACCCTTTATTTATTTATTTCAAACTATTAAAAAATACAAAGGAAAAGCACATAAAAATATCCAAATGAAACTAAAACCAAATCAACGAATACAAACATTTTAACATATATTCAACCTGTTGAAAAAATGAAATTATTAATTGAGTATTTGCAATTAAAGGACACAGGAAACACACAGCGTCATTTTCTTTTAGTAGTATCACTATTCTACCAGATTCTTTGCATAAGCATGCTCCGAGTTGTGCTTATATTTACACATATTCCTACGTATAAGCACAAGTTGGTAAATCCCACACTTTGCAAAAACTGTTCTTATGCACTCATTATGCAAACATCTGTGCGTACACGCTGTTGATAAATGAGGGCCCCGGAATGTTTTTCTCAAAAACCTTAATTTCTTTTCAAAGACATGAACATCTTGGATGACATAGGGGTGAGTAAATTACCAGGAATTTTTTTTTTCTGGAAATGAACTAATCCTTTAACATGTGGAGTGGAGAATGTAATCCAAAGAAATGTACTACTTCTAAGATTCTGGGTGTTTTGTTCTTTTTGGATCTTCACTGTGTGATTTCACACAACAAGGAACATTCAGTGTCGTTACAGAAGGACAAACATCTTTCCTGAAACACTCACATGTGTAAAAAGCAACACAAGCAAAGATCTGCAAAATCCATAGAGCGTTTCCCCTCTAGAGACATGATTTGTGCTCTTAATTAGAGTCAAGTCATCCGAGCGGCGTAGCATTATGAAACACCTCGCACACACTGCAGATCGCGCAGTCTTCAATAATGCCAGCAGCTGCAGAAGTGCCGCGGCCATAAAGAAAGAGAAAGTGTTAGTCATCAGTAACCATTTCACATGTGTGTGCACTTCACAGTGAACGTTAACAACTTTCAGACCCTAATTAAATGGGAATTGATCTCAGGAGGGCAGGGGGAAGAGAAAGCGAGCTGTGAGATGCATACTGTATGCGCCGAAATGGGACGATGTGTGTTTGAGCTTAACATTCATGAGAACCAATGACCTTTTGTGCTCAATCACATACTCATACACATACTAAAAATTATATCAAACATGTGACATTTAATCCTGCACCTTTAAAATAATACATCATATTTTCAGGCTATACTATGAATGTCTGAAAGACTGAAGCTGAATATCCACCTTTTTTGTATGCCCCATGATGCTTTGCATGATTTATGGGAGTAATTTCTGTTAAACTAAACAATTAGTGAACGCAATAATCGTGGTACCCTCATGAACGTGTGGAGTACCACGAAAAACTGACACAGAAAAGAAGAAATAGTTGAATAAAGTCATTATTTTTGTTTTCTTCGTGCACAAAAAATATTCTCGTAGCTTCATAACATTACGGTTGAACCACTGATGTCACACGGACTATTTTAACAATGTCCTTACTACCTTTTGGGACCTTGAACGTGGTTGCGTTGTGGTCTATGCAGGGTCAGAAAGCTCTCAGATTTCATCAAAAATATCTTAATTTGTGTTCTAAGGATGAACAAAGGTCTTACGGGTTTGGAACATCATGAGTAATTAATGACAGAATTTTTATTTTTGGGTGATCTATGCCTTTAAATTGTAGTGGGTTCATAAGAAAATGTTGGATAACTTATAATAGCTCACACACACACACGCACACACTGACAGATGGAAGAATGACCAACACACATACACATTTCCGTGTCCATATGTTAAATAAAACCGCCCTCACATTGAAGAAAAATGCTTACCGTGTATTCATTTCACAGCCCATTACTTGTTTGAAATGGAATAAACTGGAGAACCCTAACCTCCATCTGCTGGGGCCACCCGGTTTTCCCTTACTCTCTCTCTTTCAGGCCAGACCTCAACATCATTCCTGATCATTCTCTGAAGGTTATGGGATATTTCTTTGAAGGAGATCGAAAGTTAACGCGTGAACGTGTGCAACCCGGTGTCTCACAGACACACGTTTCCTAATTCTCACTTTGTAAAACAAGGTGCAGATAGCACAGTTATCCAGGTCTCACTTTTTCGAGTGTGAATCTCTTCAGGAACTCCTGTTCTGCACGCCATTGATTCGATACACACACACACTTACGCTTGCTTTTGTGTGTTTGTGACAGTAAGTTCTTTACTGTGTCCTCTGCCATGTTCTTCTTATCAGATATTGGCTGACATTGTTGATGTTTGGCTGTGATCGGCCGTTCTCTGATCTTTGACTCAGATAAACAAGCACAAGCTGCTGATAAAGCAAATATTGGATTCTGACGCCATCATCTTCCTCACCTTCAGTGAAACAGCAGCAAAGGCACAGTGTGCGCATTAACCTCATTATGACATAAAGTTTGTAATTTATTCAGAAATTAGTTTTTTGTTTTTTTTTTTTACTTTTTTTTTTTTTTTTTTTTTATATTTAATGTACTACTGTTCAAAGTCTGGGGTCAATAGTTTCTTTTTTGCTTGTTTGTTTGTCTCTTTCTTAATTAAAGGGATAGGTAACCTAGAAATGATCATTTTTGTCATTAATTATTCACCCTCATGTCGTTCCAAACCTGTAAGACCTTTGTTCATCTTCAGAACACAAATTAAGATTTTTTTGATGAAATCCAACAGCTTTCTGACCCTGCATAGATAGAAACGCAACTGCTATGTTCAAGGCCCAGAAAGGTAGTAAGGACATCATTAAAATAGTACTCAACCGCAATGTTATGAAGCTACGAGAATACTTATTGTGTCCAAAGAAAACAAAAATAATGACTTTATGCATAACCCAGATGCATTGCGTCTTGTTTACAAGCAGAGGAATGCGCATGCATGCGTTGTGTTGCCAAGTCTGCAGTTTTCCCGGGAGAATTGAGCAACTTTAACACTGTTGCCGCTGGTTGTTTTTCATGTCCATGGGTTGAAACGCCCCCAATAACGTGATATTTAGCCCCTGGAATGCTAATTTTACTGGGGGAACCCCGCCAAAAAACGTGTATTTTACCCCTTAGAATGCAATTTTTACTGGGGAACTCCCCCTCGAAACGCAATTGGGCTGGTTTTGGGGTAGTTTTGAGAAGCTATTGGGCAGGTTTTGTTGTGAAAACCTGGCAATCCTGGCGTCGTGGCACTCTAGTGCTGTGGTTCTCAATTCCAGTCCTCTGAGCCCCACTGCTCTGCACATTTTGTATGTTTCTGAATCTGACACATTCAGTTCAGTTCATGGATCTTTCTCCTAACAGGCTAATGATCCGAATCAGGTGTGATAAATGAGGAAGACATACAAAATGTGCAGAGCAGTGGGCCTTGAGGACTGGAGTTGAGAACCACTGCTCTAGAAAATGAGCGTCGAAGACACGGAAGAGAAGAAATTGTTGAATAAAGTCATTATTTTTGTTTTCTTTGCACACAAAAAGCATTCTCATAGCTTAAAAAAATTACGGTTGAACCACTGATGTCACATGGACTATTTAAACAATGCCCTTACTATCTTACTGTTTTTTTTAAGTATTCAAACAAGGAAATAAAAATCAATACATGTATACATACCATGTTGAAAGGTGACCTCCAGCTGATGAGAACAGTGTGAAGTGTAGAACTGCCCAGCTGAAGGCCAAAGGGGGAGATGGAACACTGGCCAAGCATGTGACCTTTTCAACATTCCAAATTCAATTCCAGATATCCAGGTGATTGAACACGACATCACACCATTCCAGCCAGAGATCCATAACATCCATATCAGCCCTGCGGAACAGATGGGGTTGGCTTTAGTAAAGTGGGCTGATGGCTGACAGGCAATCTTCAGATTGTGAGAAACAGCACTGTTTTGAGCTGTAAGTACAAGAGTTGGAATGCCGTCACTGGACCAGTTATATTGATCGACAAGAAGACTGGGAATGTCTGTTTCAGGGTAGCTGTATTGATTTTGTCTCGCCATTTGGTTTAGCTAATCAGTGCAATGGATAACACGAATCAGTTATAATCTATTATATATCCGTTTTTGGCTTGTTCACTGTGATACCCCAAAACTTAAAAAAAATCATCTCTTTGTTTCCCCCAAAGCTTCAGACACTTCTTTTCACAGCCTTTTTACTATATTTTCAGCCACTGACAGATGATTCCATCCAATTTCCTATGTGTGAGGTAAAAAAGAAAAGAAGGGAAAGCGAGAGATGAGAGAAATGAAAAGAGAAAGAGAGAGAGAGAATGTGTTGGTGAGTAGGATGTGTACTGACCCATGTAGAGGGGGTGGCAAATTGCTTGAGACAGGACTTTATTCAGCACTGAAGATGTTATACTTTCAAACTCACCTGTTACACTGTCATTCGGCTGGCGCTTCATGCACCAGTTGGATTAATAATCTGTTAAAAAGCAATTTAACTGGACATTTATAGTTATAGGTGCTGTTATGATGGTTTATCACCCTAACAAACAACAAACAATTAAGTTGACGGTCAAAAAAAATAAATAAATAAAAAACTTTTGACTGGTAGAGTACTGTTTAATATAATTTATTGATGGCAAAGCTGAATTTTCAGCAGCCATTACTCCAGTCTTCAGTTTCATGTGATCTTTCAATAATCATTCTAATATGCTGATTTGGTGCTCAAGAAAAATTTCATATTACTATGAATGTTAAAAACAGTTGTGCTGCTTAATATTTTTGTGGAAGTCCCTACACATTTTTTTCTGGATTGTTTTACAAGCTCTGAAGGACATGTTTTGTATCATAATACATGTCTTTACTGTCAGTTCTGATCAATTTAATGAATTTTTTGCTAAATAAAAATATACACTTCTTTAAAAAAAAGAAATAAATCTTACTCATCCCAAACAAACACGTTTCTCCAAGTAACAGAAAATGTTTTGGATATTTACTTTTGCACTTGTGTTTGAAGCCATTAGTAATGCAGCAATTGCACACCTCACATCTGAAGTACTTCAGGCTTAAGTGCCATATTCATAGAGATGTGGGAACTCACTGGTTTGTGGGTTTTGCTTTCCCCTGGGTGAAAAGCCACATCCTAAACCACCAGCTCATACTGTATCAGAAGAGAACAAAGATAACGTCAGAGGAACAGTGCTGTGATTGCATATACATTTTTTGCAAACAACATGCTCAGGTTTGTGTGAGTTGTCCAAACCAATGGTTTGAACAAGAAATGTGACTCTCTGCGGTGGTCTCATATTTCTGGCTTGGAGGAGGGAGAGGAGTCACCCTGCCACAGTACACTGCATGTAATCAATCTCAAAAAGGAAATTATTTCTTGAAACCTTCCTCTATAACCACATTTTTCTTTCTGTATTTTTCAAGCACTCTGATTGCAAAATCACTAACGATACTGAAAAGCCTCAGTATAATGTAAGAGTGTGTATGAGAAGTGTAATGAAGGACATTTTTCTATTCCCAGTCACGTTCCCCTCTAAACTTCACCAAATCTCTAAGTTTGCTGAAGCTGAAAAGGGCCAGTTGCACCATTCCTGTAACTCATGAGACATTCAGGTCTGCCCTTAAACACTTGAGCACACAAGTGTGACACATTGATCAATGGGCACGTCTCAAACAGAGACCAATCTATCCAAGTTAAAGCCACTTGCCAAACGTATGCCGTTTCAGCAGTAATACATTCCCTGTGGCAGACAGCCCTAACATTTGGACCTCACTTCCCACTGCTAATACAGCCTACTGACATAAGTCACTCTTAAAAAATGAGCGAGACAGCAAGATGGAGAGAAAATGTGTTCCCTCCGTGCAGGGGACAGAAGATATGCGAACTTGATGCTCATAAGGCATTATTGATAATGCACTAATGCAATAATGCATAAGGCATTACTCATGAGACATATTAGGAGGTGGGAAAAACTCACTGTAAAGAAGCAGTTTATTAAAAAGATTCATATTTAAAAGATTCAAAGGAAAGTTCAGTTTAAAAATTATGCTTTACTTACTTTTACTCATGTCATTCAAAGGCCGCATGACTTACTATCTTCTGTGAAACAAAAAAAAAGACATAGTCCCCATGAAATAAAGTTTTTTGGCTTTTAGTATGAGATAATATAAGGTTATCTATAGCTAGTGTGTTCCAAAACAATGACAAAATTTGTATTTACAAGATATAAGCATTCAAAACTTACAATCTCTAACTTCCACCAATGTGGATCATTGACTTTGCAACTTCAGCTTCTCATCAAACTTTCTGTCCAATCAAATGCTCTCTAGAATCCGAAGCATCCCGTCCCTTCACAATATAAATAGAAACCTAAGCTGCAGCTGAAATTGGTCAGTTGTTCACAGAATTTGGTATTTTATGTACAGTGAATCGCACATAGTGCACTATAGGGAGTAGGGAACGATTTAGTCTTTGCGGCAGCGTGCACACAAAGTCTACTCCAATCCAAAGACACGAGTCAGCGCAGACCACAAAATGAAATAAACACATTTGAATTCTACAGAGAATGCTTTTTTATATATTGATAATGCAATATGAATGAGATGTCATAAAATGTCAAATGCGGCTATACCCAGCTTAACAGCTCTGGCCCACGCTGTAATATAAACGAAACGCTATTGGCCATTTAAAAAAGGGGGGGGGGGGGGCTGCTGGATATGTCCCGCACTGTTTTAGTTGAAATCACGTCAACACACAGAAAAATGCTGCGTGTTTCAAAGCACTTCAGAGGTCCTTTAAAAAAAGAATCGTTGAGCCAATTAACTGAATTCAAGAGTTGGACCAATAAATGAATCGTTCCTTTGAGTCAGTTATGTTCACTGAACTTTGTATACAAATAATGCTGATTCATTCACAAATTGGGATTCAACTCACTGACGTCAATTATGCAGAAGTCCACTGGAGGAAAAGAATTTCAAAAAATAAAAACAAAAAGTTGTACAGCTTCAGAAGATTTGGAGAATAATATCATATGAGCTACTCTTATGAGGTTTAGGTTAGTTGAGGTGATATGAGGTTTTGCAAATAACAATGTTCATTTTGGGGTGAACCATTCTTTTTAAGATCTGTCATCTCTCTATGGACCCATGCAGTGATTTCAGAACAAAGAGCAGAGACTTATCCACTGTACATCAACACTTTATTCAACTGTAACATCTCTTTCCTGCTTTCTTCTCTCCTTTCTCTTGCGGCCTCTCCTCTCTCTTGTTGAAATATGCATGCACTCTCCCCGTCCTTCCCTCTCTGATGGACACATTAGGGAGGATGGTGTACACCAACATGCCATCTGAAGTCCAGCATTTTAGATGCTGTCATTGCCCATAAAACATTTAAGCATAGTTCTTTTCCCACAGGCACTGCAGAAAGACTTGTAATTAAATGAACAGCTTGTCCGAAGGATTAAAAAAACACCTGTCAATCAGTGCTGTTAATTGGGTATAGAGCATCAATGCTACTTGCTAGCCTGTTGATTAGATTAGTTTCCATAACAGGTTCTGATCTATAAATAATGAAAAGCTTGAGATATTTTCACCCTGAGAACTAAAGAGAAAAAGTGCTTTTGATTGAAGGTCCAGAAGTTGCTTTGAGTCCTCTAGAGTTTCCTCGACATGTGCTGCAGATCTAAGCAAGGAGGTTTATTTTAATATCCTCTCACCCTAGTCATTTGAGGTTGTGCATATTAGCATTTATGTTAGGGTTCCTCAAATCTTGTGCCCTGCATAGTTTAGCTCCAACACCTGAGCAAGCTCATCAAGGTCTGCAAGATCTAGTAAAATCACAGGTAAGATCAAGGTTTGAGCTAAACGCTCCAGAACCAGATTTGAGGAATCCTGATTTATGTTGCTTTGTCGGCCTGTTGCATTCCCGCAGGGCAGACAATTTCGATATCCTGAATGCTGGAAGCATCAGTGATGTCTCCCTCGCTCCCCGCACTACTCCTGGAGGACGAGCTGTGCACAAGAGAGGTCATATTTTGTCCGTAGAGGTCTCCTATGTAAAGAAAAGGCATGCTGAGATTTGGCAGTTTTTCGTCCTCTAGATGGAGCTGGTCAGACTCCACTAGGGCTTTCTGTCGCTGGTAATACTTGGAGAACTTGTTGAAGATGATAGTGATGGGAAGGGCGACTACAAGCAGGCCGCAAATGATGCACAAGGTGCCGATGAGCTTCCCAGCCAGCGTGATGGGATATGTGTCGCCGTATCCCACTGTGGTCATGCTGATCGTCGCCCACCACCAGCCCACCGGTATAGTCTGCAGTTCCGACTCATCGTCCTCTCTCTCCACAAAATAGATGAGTACTGAGAAAATGGAGATTCCCACTGAAAGGAAGAGAATTAGGAGTCCGACCTCGTGGTAGCTGTGCCGGAGCGTCGCCCCAAGCGAACGCAGCCCAACCGAATGGCGCGCCAGTTTGAGAATTCGAAAAATACGCATGAGGCGTAGGATTTGCACGACCCTTCCTACATTCTCAAGCTCCTCGCTTTCCTCAGCATCCATGGTTTCGAACGCCAACGTGGCGTAAAATGGAACAATAGAGGCTAAATCAATAATGTTCAATGCATTGCTTAGGAATTTGCGCAAACATGGCGTGACAGCTAATCGTAGGACAAACTCGATAGAGAACCAGAGGACGCAAAAGGTCTCGAACACAGCTAACACCGGGTTCTCCACTTCTTTGTCATTAATGTCCACCTGGTGGAACTCAGGCATGCTATGAACGCACATGGCTATGATACTCATCAGTACCACACTCAGTGAAAACACCGCTATGATTTTCGCAGAGCGTGAGTATCCTGGGTTTTCCAGTCTCAACCAGAGTTCCTTGCGCTTCTCGGAGCACCAGGTGCCTTCAAACTTTTCCAAGTCTTTGTCAAACGCTGATAGTTCCTCCATGGATGAATCTAAGCTGTCCTGCAGCTGGTTCTGCAGATCATCATCGTTTCCCCAGTCGTGATCTCCTGCGTATTCTTTCTGTTCTTGAAATCTGTTGCTGCAGCAAGTGTCCAGGTGAAGCTCCTTGATGCCCCAGTATTCCAGCTCCTGGCTGAAGCTAAACACACACAGCTCCTCCATAAGGTGGATCTTCCCAGTATGGTAGAAATTCAGCACATAGCGGAAAAAACGTGGATTTCGGTCGAAATAATACTCGCGTTCGGCTGCTGCATAGTCGTCGCAAACCTGGAGAATAGCAGCCTCTGAGCTGCAGTAGAGAAGCTGGGCTAGTCGCGTGTGGGGGAAGCGTTGGAGGACCACCCTTTCTACTTGCTGCTTAAAGCCGCCAACGTTGAGGTTGATGAAGCTCTCCTCAGGGCCTTGGCGGTGCAGGACCTGCCCATAGACCATGATGGATGCCAGTGCATGAAGGAGTAAGTGGGACTTTTGGGCGAAGCAGATTTGGAGAAACTCAACTATGGCTGCATGCCTAAAATGAAGGAAAACAAAGGCCTGATTAGCACTGACCTGTTGCCATCGAAACAACATCAATTCTACTTCTCGCCACTGTACTGAACTCAAGCGTGTGACAAGACAAAATCTTGATCAGATTTAAATACGCAGACAGAAAGACAGACAGACAGAGAGACAGACAGCTAATCTATTATATACTGCTTCTAACTGTAACAACTGTGATGGGATAAAAGCATCTGGAGCCCAAATCAGCCTTTATAGCTGCTAATGGATATTGATTTTGTACAGTGTCGTAAACAAAACCTCTGTGATCATTATGAGCATTTTAACACTAACTCTGACTTTCTCTCCCAGCGGTATCGCTGGGCACAATATCATTTCACAAGATTTCAGAGCATTCAGTGAACACTTGACAGTTCTGATGTGCAGTGCTTTTGTAAAGTTTGAAAAATGGACATTTTTATTCTGAGATGATTAAATATTTACAGTGGGTTTTAAAAGTCTGAGACCATTAGTGAAAATACTTGTATTTTGCTTTTTATTCAAAAATCTAACAAAAAAAAAAATGACTTTGATTTTCAGAAAGTATATGGTTTGTCCCTTTTGCTCCACAAGTTTGTGTAAATTCTTTGGTTTTTCAGCATTTTTGTGTATTAATACCCTTTCCAACAATGACTGTATGATTTTGAGATCCATCTTTTTACACTAAGGACAACTGAGGGACTCATTTGCAACTATTACAGAAAGCTCAAACACTCACTGATGCTCCAGAAGGAAAAACGATGCATTAAGATCCAGGGGTGTAAACTTCTGGAAAGAATAAGGATGTGTACATTTTTCTAATTTTGCCCAAATATCATATTTTTTTCATTTAGTACTGCCCTTCAGAAGCTACAAAAGATACATGTTGCCCAGAAGACAAAATAAGTTAAATTAAATCTGGTCTTCAAATTCAAAAGTTTTTAACCCCCTGGCTCTTAATGCATTGTGCTTCCTTCTGAAGCATCAGTGAGTTTTTGAAACTTCTGTAATAGTTGCAAATGAGTCCCTCAGTTGTCCTCAGTTTGAAAAGATGGATCTCAAAATCATATAGTCATTGTTGGAAAGGATTCAAATACAAAAAAAATGCTAAAAAGAAAAAAAAAAAAAAAAGACCTGAAGGATTTTTTTCTGAACAGTGGGCAGTTTAACTGTTCAGGACAAACAAGGAACTCATGAACAACTATCACTAAAAAAAATCATTCAGGTAACATCATTCAGGTAACAACACAGCATTAAGAATCAAGCATATTTAAACTTTTGAACAGGGTCATTTTAATCAATTCAACTATTATTTTCTGTTGTGGACTATATGTAAATGTTTTTTTTATGTGAAATATCATATTCAGGTCAGTACTAAAAAAAATTACATGCATTTTGTTTGATCCCTCTTATTTTGGTAAAATAATTAATATTTTGCAGATTCCACAAGGTAAACTTTTGACTTCAACTGTATATTGTTTCGTTCTTTAAATAAGATTTTAAAGTCCAGATTTTCAATACGGTCCAGACTTTCAGACCTCACTGTATGTAGTGTTAACTCAATTTGTACAAACTAAAACGTAAATAAGATTTATAGCAACATAAGTAACTATAAAAAAAAAACAGCATTCTCACAATAGACCTCAAAACACATAAATGTTAAATTTGGTTACAACACTGAATTTCTAAATTACACAGAATTCTCGATAAGTTTCTGCAAGGTGTTTAAGTTCTTCCGCTCTGCCTGGTCAAACTCCAGCACCAAGGACAGCACCAAAGTTAAGTTCAAAAACAACACTGCGTACCACAAACTACACAAAAGCAAAAATGACAGTTTACCCGTTTTCCTTTCTTCTCTGACGGCATCAGTGCACTGCAAAAACGTTCGGTGTGGATGTTGCCATCTTCCAGCGCCTTCCTTGGTGAAGTCGAGCCCGGTGTGCACCCGTTCGCAGTATTTGCCCCATGTCCCGCAGCAGACTGTGTCGGGTGGGACACTTGGCACATAGTGTGCCGCTAACGCACTCACGGTGCCTCGGGGCAGCTGCGCGTCCGTGCGTCACTGGCCCGTGGCAATTGGAACGCGCTTGCGCTTTGCGTTTAAGGACGCGCCTCCACAAGCTCCATGGAGGAACAATGATTGAGTGAAAAAAAAAAATGGGAGGACAGAAAGGTGAAATCAGTGCTAGAGACACTTTGACCACCCGTGAAGGCCAGTTAAAGGATTAGAAAACTAATAAAAGAGAGAGATTAAAGATCCCTTGAGTTAGCCACTGCTGAGGAAGACAGCAGAGGTCGGATGGATTTTGTGAAAAGAGAAGAAAAGAAAAGAAAAAAGAGATATACTGAAAAGTTTGAGGGAAAAGAATCGTCGTCTCGCTTCTTCCATGAGCATCAAGTGTGTAATTTTAAGATTTAGAAATTATTTCAGGACGGAAGGATGTCAGTATCGACATAAGCGACTGCAGTTACGTTAAAAAGTGTTAATTTACCATATTTCCCATGTAAACAGCGAGTGGTTTGTGATCACGTTCGCTTTCTTCAGTTGAGGTATTTCTCCCGCGCAGCACCTGTCTCACGTGCAGAGAGGAATTGACAGATGATGCCCTCTAGAGGCCGTCAAGACTACGCCGTTTTAAACTTACTGTTTAAAGCATGTATTTTTAAAATATGTTCACGCTTAAAAAGAAAAACGTAGAGAAAAATAAACTATTCTTGTTCAATAAAGAACCACGTCGTCACTTATGCTCAGGAAAAAACTATAAACGTATCAAGCATATGCAACAAGTAACATAATACATTTAGTCAGAAGCGTCAGTACTCGATATCGACTGTAGAGTGCAGCATTGCGTGACATACAAGGTGAAAATCAGTTAGAAGACGAAGATATCTGTAGAAGTTTTACTGGACAGGAGCCTAAAATTAGATATGTAAATTCTTAGTTCAAATCAGAACTGACAAAAGTAAACAGCAAAGTCTAAGAGATTCTATTTTTTGAGGCAGCTTTTTCATAAACATAGGAACATTTATTTTAGATTATAAGGCAAATTGATGTTCTATTGTTTGATTAATGATAAAATAACCAGATACACTGAATCTGTTTCATTGTTTTTGTTTTTTAACAACAACAACAAAAAAAAAAAAAAAAAAACACCAAAAATACACGCATAGTTATTAGCCAGATTATTAAATTATTTACAAACAGTTAAACAATTTTTAACTCATCATTATGTAAACTGTCAAACTGAGTGGAATGTGATGATTCAAGAATGTCTTTATCTACAGTTTAGGTCAACACCTTGGTATGGTATGGTAGTTATATTACCAAAATAAGAGGGATCATACAAAATGCATGTTAATTTTTATTTAGTACTGACCTGAATGAGATATTTCACATAAAAGATGTTTACATATAGTCCACAAGAGAAAACAAAAGTAGAATTTATAAAAATGACCCTGTTCAAAACTTTACATACACTTTATAATACTGTGTTGTTACCTAAATGATCCACAGCTGTTTAGTGATAGTTGTTCATGAGTCCCTTGTTTGTCCTGAACAGTTAAACTGCCCACTGTTCTTTAGAAAAAACCTTCAGGTCATTTGTTTTTTCAGCATTTTTGCATATTTGAACACTTTCCAACAATGACTGCATGGTTTTAAGATCCATCTTTTCACACCGTGGACAACTGAATGACTCATATGAAACTATTACATAAAGTTCAAATGCTCACTGATGCGCCAGAAGGTAAAATATGCATGTGCATGATGCAGATGTGTACATTTTTCTTATTTTTCCAAAAGATCTTTTTTTTTCCATTTAGTATTGCCCTTCAGAAGCTCACCCCCTGGCTCTTAATGCATTGTGTTTCCTTCTGAAGCCTCAGTGAGCGTATTGAACCTTCTGTAATAGTTGCATATGAATCCCTCAGTTGTCCTTAGTGTGAAAAGATAGATCTCAAAATCATACAGTCATTGTTTGAAAGGATTCAAACAAACAAAAATGCTGAAAAATAAAAGAATCTGTGGGACCTGAAGGATTTTTCTGAAGAACAGCAGGCAGTTCAACTGTTCAGGGCAAACAAGGGACTCATGAACAACCATGATAAAAAAAATGTAAAAAAAAAAAACCTTCAGGTAACACAGTATTAAGAATCAAGTGCATGAAAACTTTTAAACAGGGTCATTTTTATAAATTCTACTATTATTTTCTCTTGTGGACTATACGTAAATGTCTTTTATGTCAGTCAGGTCATAAAAAATAATGTGCACTTTGTATGATCCCTCTTATTTTTGTAAAGTGAAAATAATGTCATTATATACATTAATATATAAAAATGCCATATAAAAGAAATTAAATGTATAAATATATTTGATCATTTGTTTAAACATCCAAATTACATGTATTTGAAGCTTTCTACCCCTATGGCAGAGTTTGTGTCCCACAGTACATCAAAAAGGCATTTGATGGAGCCAAGAGCTGAGTTTGGGAAAGAGATGGGCAAAATCTATCCCACTGGGGAGTGACAGAGAGGACAGAAGTTGTGTTGTGTGATCTCCTGCTCCACAGCACAGTGCTTACACACACTGCACATCCAGAACTGGTACTCCGATATCACTTTTCCTGTCACTATACAGGTGGGCAACTTGCCCTCCGGCCTGAGAAGGAAAGGAAGTGATAAAAAAAAAGAGAAAATAAAAGACAGAGGGAGATTCATTCATTAATCAGAATACATTATAACACATACTAGTTGAACCAGTTTAACACTGAAAAATTAAGGTTGAACCACTGATGTCACATGGACTATTTTAATGATGTCCTTGCTACCTTTCTGGACCGTTTGAATGTTTCAGATGCATGTCTATGCAGGGTCAGAAAGCTCTCGGATTTCATCAAACATATCTTAATTTGTGTTCCAAAGATGAACGGTCTCATGGGTTTGGAATTTTCATTTAATTATGTAATAATTTCAATGGTCTGGAAATTTCCAGTCACCCAGCACACCACAGTGATACGGGCCTACGTCATGCACGTTGACCCTTACGCCGCTCATCTCACACTACTTTACACTCGCGTCACTGTGACCTCACAGCCCTGTGTATGAACCATAACAAAGGATCCGCCTCAGTTAGTAGTTAAACGGGGCCTGAGAAATGTTTCCAGTACATCTGGGTATTGCGTTTCTGCCTTACCCTTCAGTCAGGCTGTCTCGCTGGCTTTGCCGGGTGTCTCGAGGGCTGTGTTTGGTGAAGATCTCCAGGGCCAGATCTTCATAAAGCTGCCTCTGATCTGGAGTCAGTGTTTCCAGAGACTCCAGCTTAATAAAGGCACGTGAGCAAATACCAAACGCACAGTTGGCAGATGAGCAGATGGCAAGCAGAGAGTAAATCTCCACAGCAGGGATAATATCCTCATAGTCACGGAGGTGGAGAGCTAGAAACAGAGAATAAAGTAATTAATTGCTTCACATTTGAGGAGCAAAAGATTTTAGGAGATCTTTGCTGCTCACTGAATGTTAAAAAAAAAAATAATAATAATTTAATTAAACTGTTAAATCCAAATGTTTTTATTAAATTTCAAATCTGAATATAATTTTTTTTATACTGTACGATATAATGTTGCCTAAATTCACTTGCAGCATTAAAACAACTGATATTTGTTTTTAGTGTTTTATTTCTTATTTATTTAGACAGAAATGTATAGAATTTTAATAATGGCCATTTACTGGTTGTCTGAAAGAAATAATTATCAGTTTATTAATATACACTGCTGTTCAAAAGTTTGGGATCCGTAAGATTTTTAATGTTTTTAAAGAAGTCTTTTCTGCTCATCAAGGCTGCGTTTATTTGATTAAAAATACAGAAAAAATAGTAATACTGTAAAAAATTACTGCAATTTAAAACTGTGGTTTTCCATTTTAATATACTTTAAAATATAATTTTTTCCTCTGATGCAAAGATGAAGTTTCAGCATCATTACACCAGTCTTCAGTGTCAAATGGTCCTTCAGAAATCATTGTAATATGCTGATTTATTATCAGTGTTGGAAACAGTTGTGCTGCTTTTTTGTTTTTTTCGAAGCTGTGATACTTTTTCATGATTCTTTGATGAATAAAACGTTAAAAAGAACTGCATTTATTTAAAATAGAAATCTTTTGTAACAATATACACTACTGTTTAAAGTTTAAAGTCAGTAATTTTTTCTTTTTTTTTTTTTGAAAGAAATGAATGCTTTTCTTCAGCAAGGATGTGTTAAATTGATAAAAAGTGATAGTAAAGACTAATATTGTTAGAAAAGATTTGTAGTTTGAATAAATGCTTAAAAACTTTAAGTTTTTGTTCATCAAAGAATCCTGAAAAAAAACGTATTACAGGTTCCAAACTATTAAGCAGCACAACTGTTTCCAACATTGACGATAAATCAGCATATTATAATTCTGAATTTAGATTTCTGAAACTTTTGAAAGGCAGTGTATATTTTCAGAATTATCAGTGCATCCCTAACTTAAGTAGCTATTAACATTTTAAGATTGTAATATTATTATGAAATAAAAACACTGTTAACTGAAAGACAAGAAAAAATAACCCACACACATACATGCATGCACACCTCATTTCAAGGTGGTCCTAGAAATGATGTAATCTGTGGTTTAAACATTTTGTCTAGACCTTCATGTAAGCAAACGTTTTTTTGCCAGTGTGTATGTGTGGACCGAACGCTATAAAGACTTCACTTTAAGTTTGTTTTCTCAGTTCAGGTGAGCGATTTAAAACTTTTTGCACAGACCAGGCCAGACATACCATGGATGCATTCACACACTTACAGATTTACAATCCTCTGAACATTTATACAGAGATCATTATCATTTTCAGCAAATGTATAATTTGGGTTGAACTACTCCTATTACAGACAGAAAATCATTTTAAAATCCAAACCCCTTTACGTTACTAAATAATGTAGTAATATTGTAATATTAAGTGTGCATATGCTATCGCAACTCATTGGGTCACCTGTCCTCATGGCCGATTCCACCTTGCCTTCGTACAGCTGTCTCTGCGCAAGCAGGAAGAAATGATAGGCCTCTGCCCCACGCCAGGCATCATCCAGGATACGGCTGTCTGAAGACGACTCATCTTCTTCTAACAGCCCTGCTAATGCACTGGTAGCCTGAAATAAACCACACACACAAATTACCCACCACTAGGCTGTAAATGAGCCCTTCATCACAACTGATTTCCTGCCCTTCCGATGCTTTCGGACTCTGAGTCAGGCTGCAGCTGCAGACCACCGTTACCAGCTACCACAGCTCTTTGCAAAAGATCACAAATGATACAAACCTGTTCTTCGTTAGTCCTGTACTAAATCTAAACTACATGTAGGAAACAAGAGTTCTGAGTACTGTACGAGGATGTGTGAACAGCCAGAGTACCTCTGATTTCTTGCCCTTGGTTTTGCTTTGCTGAGAGCTTTTGATCTGGGTGTGGAAGTTCTCCACCAGTAGGGCGGCGAGCACATACAGCTTCTTCACTCGCAGTGGTCGCGTTCTCTTTTTCGCCTCTTCTTCAGCAATCTGAGGTGAAATAAAATGTGTAATCTATAATATTTTACAGTTACAAAATGTCCTGACTTGGGATGCACTGGTGTGTCGGCTGCTGATATGTATCAGCCGACTTTGGATTATTTTAAAGTCACCGGCATATCGGAAATAGCATGAAAAGGGGTGATACCGATGGTTAATTAATTAACTGCTTAAAGACAATGAGTTGCATGTCTGTTGCATAATCCAACGTTTTTCTCTGGGCAAAATAATTAAATATTTGCCACAACAAAACAAAATCTGTTCAAAATATAGGTTGTCAGACGGCAACTTTTTGTGTGTTTGAAACCAGCAAAAATGGAAGCATAGTGTAGAACACAGATTCACACAGAAGGCCACATCATGCACCTGCACCGCTTCTGTGAACGGAGAAAACAGAACTATATAGGCTACATAAAAAGGAATATATAGCATTATACACTAAATATTTTTTAATTAAATCATTAACATTAACAAAACGAAAGAAAATATTGTACTGAGTTTCGGATCATTGTAATGCGCTCTGAAGTTTACGGAAAGGAAGACGAGACTGCAGAAAGCCGTTTTCTTTATTTTGCAAAAGCTTTACAGTTTTGAATGATGTTCTGCTTCTATCTGTATGAGCAACCAGTGTTGGTCTGACCATAAATTACAGAGTAACAGTTGCAGTGATCGCGTCGGCGCCTCATAGCACATATTTTTGCTAATTTGACATCGCAGCCTGTTTATTATTAAAATAAAATAGTTAAATAAATATAAAAAGTTACATTGCTCAATTTAAATAGTCTGTAGTATAGTCTGTGCCGTTCAACGTGACCACCAACTCACTGCTGTTATAGCCTATATGTGAAGGATGATGTTTGACGTCGAGTGAAGAACAACGGTTACAGGTTACACAATAAATGATATTTTAGCATCCAGATACGTTGTGAATATGGAAACATTTGGATTCGTGCAGAATGAAAGCAGTAGGCTTTAGTTTCGCTTTTAAATTCATTTTTTTGGCTTGACGTTTATATTTTTTGGCCTAAATACAATTTTAAAAGATTTGTTGTGGAGAGAAGGGAACTAAAATGGCCTATCTGTGTTTGCAATGTTTGTAATTTTGCTTAATTTAGCCTACAATATTTCTGAATGTAATGATAAAATGCAACGTACAGCCTAAATTAGTAGTAGTTTCCTCTCAAAACGCTTATAGGGGTAGCGTTTTTTTATCCATGTTGCAAACATTTTTAAATATCTTACAAAATATTTTATAAAATACTTTAATGTTTTTAAAGTTTTCCTTTTGTTTAATACATTTGGTCAAAATCTAGAAAAGATGATGCTGTATTGGCTATGACTAAGTGCAAGATAGGCTAACCAGATCAAGACTCTCTTTCTGTTTTTTTTTCTTTTTGAGTGAAGAAAAAGCTGTACTTTTTTATTATTATTATTATTATTACAGGCAAAAAGTAAAAAATAACATTATTAACCGGTATTCTTTACACTCAAATGGTTCCTGAACGATAATAATACAGAGGAATGGGGAACAGAAACGTTTAAATACTGATTCTGCTTGGAGTGAACCGATCAATTATTTTTTTTTAATTATTATTTTTTGTTTTTAAGCCCTGCTTTTTAATCAGTATTGGTATCGGAATCGGCCAATAGCTGTTTGTTAAAATCAGTATCGGCCAAAAAAAAAAAAAAAAAAATTATTGGTGCATCCCTAGTCCTGTCTTTCAATGTGAAACATGTTAAATGGATAGTTCACCCAAAAATTAAAATTCTGTGCACAAAAAGTATTCTCATAGCTTCAAAAAATTAAGATTGAACCACACATGGACTATTTTACTGATGTCCTAAATAACTTTCTGGGCCTTGATCGTGGTAGTTGCATTGCTGTCTATGCAGGGTCAGAAAGCTCTTGAATTTCATCAAAAGTATCTTAATCTGTGTTCTAAAGATGAACGTAGACCTTACGTGTTTGGAACAACATGAGAATGAGTAATTAATGACTGAAATGTCATTTTTGGGTTTTTTTGAAAAACATAAAATTTACCATTTTTTCATACCTTAAACATGAGTTTGGCAGCATCCAGGAAGTGATGGGCTTTTCTGTAAAGCTCTACAGCTTCTAGAGTTTTGTTTTTCTCCAGCAGATGCGAGGCGTATTTGGACAGCAGAGGTCCAATTTCCTTCATACTGTGGTCTTTCGCGAGTTCAACAGCTTTGTTCCACTGAAAATGCACACAATTTGAATGTATTTTTACTGTTGCTCATTTGTTACCATCATCAAACATCTAAATATTCATCACAGACAGGTTTCATGAACAGATGAGTGTGATGACGTTACAGCTGCATCTGGATCTTTGAGTAGAACTGATGATGAGCACTCTGATCTCTCTGAACCTCTCATTTAAACTAATGACAGAAGCATCATTATCTCTAAATGGCCAAAAAAAGCCAAAGAAAAGGCAATGAGTCAGAATGCATTCAGTGAAGAGAGGGAGAAAGATGTCTTTTGAGAAATGCATATTAAATAGGGCTGTCAAAGTCTTTAAACGCAGATAACAGATAATAATTATTTCCTTCATTGTGCGTTTTCCAAAGATTGATCAGAACTGTTGCAAGAGAAGCAGCAGAAGTGTGGGTCTGTGTGTGTGTGTTGTTTATCAGATCAGTATATGATGGAAAAAAAAGCTTTTTTTATTGAAAAATTTAATTTAGAAATGATATTCAAAGATATTTAATATATTTAAAGGCAAATTTTGTACAGTGAAATTCATTTATGAAAGACAATTTTTTTTCAGATACTTTAACTACAATGAACCAGTGAATCAGAATTAGATTTTTTGACAAATGACAGCCCTAATATACTGTAATATTAATACATGTCATACCTTTAACATTCATAACATATTAACCACACAACAAGCTAAAGTCCTGTGTATGTTTGTGTATGAAAACTCACCTGGTTTAGATGCACACAGGCATCCACAGCTGCTTTAGGCTGGTTACATTTCAGAAATGCACTGACAGCCTGTTCACACATTCCCACAGTAGCAAACATCTGACCAATGTCCTACACACACACAATAAAGCACAGTTCAAGCCATTAAGACAACCTGAACCAAACATTACTGCTTGGTCTGTTTTGAAAGAATTAGAAAGAGGGAGAGAGACAGGAAAAAGAAAAAAAGCACCCACTGGTAGCAGTTTATGGTTTTCCGGTAGCGAGTTTGCAAGTCTCTCCAGACCATCGTAGTCCTCCAGCATATAATAACATTCAGCCAGACGCTCCTGATTACGACCCTGCAGGTAATACTGCACTGCATTCAACCTGTGGATCACACACACTTCAAGTCTCTGTGTCAACACAATACAATTTATTTGAATTAACTAATTAATTTATCATCTTAACCTTTTGATTTAATGGCTTATGCTTAAATGAGTGTATGATACTAAAACAGATATTATACAACAGACATTCAGCTGTGACGTTCATCTGGACACAAACACACACACACACACATACAATCATATACAAATCTTTATAAACACATATGAACACCCGCACTGAACACAGCCTACCATTTCTGTCTGTCTGCAAAGTAATCTCCAATGGCGTTGTAGGCCTGCTCCAGAAGAGCATCATCAGAGTCACCTGATCCTGTCTTCAACAACTGCAGAACCCTGAACCAATCACCGAGCTTTATACGCAAACCGATTGCTAAATCCCTAGAGACCAGAGGGAGAAAGATGAAAGATGAGCATTCAAAAAAAAAATTGATTTATTTTTCAATTTAGTTAATTAAAATGTTGGCCATAACCGCATAAACAAAAATCCAGATTCAAACCAATAGAGACACACATGGAAATTGATTTGAGTGTTTTTTCGATCTAAAAATCATCCATCCATGTCAGTAATTTAATTTAGTACTCCATTAAATTAAAATATGGTAATTTCTTCTTGTACGCTAGACGAAATATGAGTAGCTTTTGTTTGGTAAAAAGCCAAAAATTGTAAAAACGTATGTAATGTAGAAATATAAGTTTGTAAGCTTTGTAATACAGTGTTATAGTAGAGACTTAGATGTTACATAAGTGTATGCTGCATGGTGGAGCATGTGAGTTTGAATCCTGCTCCGTCCTTTATTTTTTAATATTAGTATTATTTATAAATTAGCTTTTCATTTAATTTTAGTTTTAGCAATGTTATGTGCTTTTGTCATTTTTATTAGCTTTTTTATTTTTCTAGTTATCTTTTTATTTCAGTGTTAGCTTTAGTTAGTACTTCAACTTCTAAGTTTACGTTTTTCATTTTTTAATTTATATATTTTTTTATTTTATTTTTATTTTAACTAAATCCAGTAGTTTTAGTTAACAACGCTCTATATTTCAACTAAATAATTTAGGTTTGTATAACAAGATTAGAACAAATCAGCTTAAAATATTGTTTAAAAGGTTTTGCGTAAATTTTTTCTTAATTTAATCAAATTAAAAGTTAAAGGCCAAAGTATACTTTGTTTTTGTAGTCATACAGTCGAACGTGTAGCCTTTCAAAGTATACTTCATTTGATGTTGTGCATGAACGTGGGCGGTCGACACAGACGTTCTAGAAAGCTTCATCCATGTCCAGTGTCTACTTTATTTTTCCACGTTAAGTTATGACTGATATCTGATATTTTTGAACTCTTTTAAACCAAAGATGGGCTATTCTCATACCCTCTCACTCACAAGCGCTTGTCAATGTGAGCGTCTGGTGTTGTTGCAGTCACCGCTATTTTGTTGTTGTTGTTCTGTCTCTTTAGTTTCATTTTCTACTGTGAAACAATTGGCCGGGACAGTGTTGCCTCCAGGCGGAACAACTGATTACTCCAAAATAACTTCTATGCGACCTTTTACAAAAATCGGATGGTGCGCGTACAGAACGCGCGTACTGTTCTGATGACGAAATTTACGTCATGTATGCCGTCCCTCACGTACGCGTAAAAACTGAAGTATACTTTGGCCATAAGTGTGCTTGTCCACACAGATTTCACACAGGATAAAGAAACTTACGAATCTCCGGTTTGTGCATGACAGTATGCATGTCTGTGTGTACCTGCGGTCCATGTCCAGGTACATCCTCTCTGCCTCCTCAAACCTGCTGAAGTAAGCTGCCACCTCGGCTTGTTTCATGGCTTCGCTCTGTAGGTTGCTCAATCTCTTCACAAATTCAATGCCCTGGTAGTCTCTACAGCGCACAAACGCCTGTTCAGCCATCTTCAGATCCAGCTTCTGCAGCGCTGCTTCTGCCAACAGACGCCTGGAAGTGCAAGCATAGAGACAACTGACTTAATTTTCAGTATGGAAGGTCTGAAACTTCACACTGAGGACCTCAAATCCCATATTTGAGACTATATGACACACAGCATATGATACATTAGCTCTGATGAAATTATTTCTTTGAAGTATTTGTATTTGTACCACATCTGATCTCAAAGAGCAAACAGCATAATAAATCTGTACAAAAAATTACACCAATAATCTTTCAGCTGCATGTAACTAAATCTGTTTGACTGAAACACTTTGGACTGAGTGTTTTGGAAAACTGAGTCACAAAAAGCGGCCAAGGAGGGTGAAGGGACTCTGTCTGGGATCTTTTCATGCGCTCATGGAAAGCTAAGAAAACCTTTGACCTCTGACATGTTGGCATGTTAAGGATGAGCACAATCAAACAACAGAGCCTTTGAGCTTTCACTCTTGTATAAGAGCAAACACACACACACTGAAAGAGAGAGCTGACACAGCTCTTGTTTTCTTTACACCATATTCCTGTAGGATTCCTTCTCCAGTTCCTGTTTGACAGCATTAACAGCAACTCACCTCATAATTTACTCAAAGGTGAATCTCACAAAAACATTTCCTGTTCACAATTCACTCCAAAATCAAGGAAAGAAAAATGGTATTCTTAAATTGGGATTGTCATGTTTATTTAAAAAAAAAAAAAAAAAAAAAAACGTAGATAAAATAAATACTGAAATAAAAATACTTAATACGATTTAGAGGTCAAATATGGCCTGGATGTGGTCTTTACTGGTTTTGAGAGATTGGTTTATAAATTATTCAACAAATGGTGAAATTGTAAAGAGACCTGTCAATATATATTAGATTGCTGGGTTTACCTCCCTGTTTCTGTAGCAAGAGTCCAATCTGAAATTCCTCCTTGTGCTGTGAGAACTGACAGAGCCACTAAAACTCCAGTGGGCTGCTAAATCAATAGAGCCGCTCCAAGACTGTAATGCTTTATGACTACAGGTAACATCTTCCTCTCTTTCATTTCTGTCTTAGAAGATTTATCTTTCAAAAGTGAACACAACCATAAATAACTGCACAGTAATGTGCCTATTTACATTACAGTTTATTTTATTCCAGTTTATCCAGGTTTCCCTTTCTTAATGGTGAGACAGGTACTGAAGGACAAAGCTCTCCAGAAGTGTGTTGTCTTATTGGTTTCATCTTGTTCTGCCAGTGCCAGGATCATCATTCAGATCATAAAACTGTACCTCACACTTTATTCAGACTATAAAACTGGACACCATTCTTTCCACTTCCAGGAAACACAGACATTGCCACGTTTCACACTTTTAAATCTTTAAAATGTATAACAAACACAATACTACTAAACACATACACAAATACACAAACCCACACGCTGTGTTTTAGCACAATGTTCTGTACTGCCTATGCCTATGCTTTCATTCACGCATTCCTCTTTACGTGTGCAGGTATGCTTGAATAAATAACCAAACCGCCCCACTTATTGTGTGGAATGAGTGTGTCTTACCAGAGACGCGGATGGGGATTGTCTTCAATAAACTGAGAAGCATCTTCAATTCCAACTTTCTCAATAAGTGCCCTGCTGTCCCTCAGCGAGCGGATCTCGAAGTTTATTAAATAATCTTTATTTGGAACCTCTGGATCCTGAAAGATGAAATATAAAGTTATATTCAGGGTTCACACAACTTTTAACAAATGTGACCCTGAACCAATCTTAAGTAGCATGGGTATATTTGTAGCAATTGCCAAAAAATGCATTGTATGGGTCAAATGATCGATTTTTCTTTTATGCCAAAAATCATTAGGATATTAAGTAAAGATAATGTTCCATGAGGATATTTTGCTACTGTAAATATATCAAAACTTCATTTATGATCTGTAATATGCATTGTTAAGAACTTCATTTGGACAACTTTAAAGGTGATTTTCTCAATATTTAGATTTTTTTGCACCCTCAGATTCCAGATTTTAAAATAGTTGCATCTCAGCCAAATATTGTCCCATCCTAACAAACCACACATCAACAGAAAGCTTATTTATTCATAAATCTCAATTTCAAAGGTTGACACTTATGATTAGTTTTGTGGTCCATGGTCACAAGATAACATAAAAAAAATAATAATCATTTTATAGACAATATAACAATTTAGCAGGGCACAGCTAATATATATAGGATTTTTTCGGGGGGTTTGTTAATTTCCATGATTGGATTATGTTAATTTTTCAGCCCTGGAAATCTCAGTTTTAAAATTCACTGACATTCACAGGGTAAAAATAAATTCATATTCAACTCTGAATTGATTCAAACCAATATATTCCAACCAACCCTCATAATTTCATCCAAAAGAACAGATTTGATCTCCAGATCCTCAAAGTGGCAGATGAAGCCAGATGTTTGAATTGGTTCCTGTATTCAAAGCACAACACAAGTAAGAGCTTGTCAGGAGAGAATACTCAGACTAACACTGCTGCAATTAAAACAGCCAAAGAAATAGTTTTTTTTTTTTTTCATCAAAGTTCAAACTGATTATCTGTAAATATACATATTTAATATTTGTGTGAGTATTGCTTATAATGTGTGAACTGGACCTGTAAACTACACTTCCTGCTATCATTCTTTGCAGGAAGAAAAAAACTCTGTGCTGAATCTCTGCAGTGGGTGGTCTGATCTACAGGCCATGTGCTCTGTGATTTACTGAAGCTGGTGTGTGTGTGTGTGTGCATCTGTGTGTTTATTTGAAAACGGCAGCACTTCCTAAACCCTGTGTACTTAAGAGTGCAGTAGCTCTGACAAAACTCTCACTCTTTCTTTCTTACCATCTCGTTTTCTCATGCCACAGCACTCAATATATATGCAGATATTATGAATATGTAACTCTTCCTCAACATCTCACCTCAGGGTCCAGGTTTCTGAAAACATACATTCTGGTTTTCTCCATCATGGAGAAGAGATCTGGGTTGTCATTAGCCCACTTCATATCCCAGACATCCTTGCGCTCGAATTTAGATGGATCTCCAGCTGTCGACCCACCCTCTGCATCCCCTGACGAAGCTCGAGGTTCTACGTCCAAAAACGTCAACACGCCCGTAATGTCTATAATAGCCAGCCGGCTAGAAAAAAAATCATTAGGACATTAAGTAAAGATCATGTTCCATGAAGACATTCTGTAAATTTCCTATGGTAAATATGTAAAAACTTTTTGATTAGTAATATGCATTGCTATGAACTTCATTTGGACAACTTTAAAGGCGATTTTCTCAATATTTTAATTTTTTTTGCACCCTCAGATTCCAGATTTTCAAATAGTTGTATCTCGGCCAAATATTGTTCCATCCTAACAAACCATACAAACTTACAAATTTCAAAAAAACTGACCCTTATAACAGGTCCAGGGCCACATATAATTACAATGGGATCAGAAAAGAGAAGAAAAAAGGAGAGAGAAAAATCAGACCTGGAGTTACAATTGAGGGACAGCTGATACGGTCTGGACGTAAGGGAATATTTCTGCAGGAGGCTGATGTTGGGCAGGCTGTATCTCTGTAGGATACCAGGCTCACGGCCCTGCGGATATCACAACCATACGTCAATCACGCAGAAACTTTAAGATGAGAAAATATAGTCCTTGTGTAAATAAGACATACCACTATAAGCATCCTGTCTGATGCTGTGATGCAGCAGATTGGATCTCTGGTGGCCTGAAACAAAAAACAATAAACAACATAAAAAACATAAAACACATAAACATCTCTTATGACCCTTTTCTCAAGGCTGTCATCTAAATATATGGGGCAGGATGAAATTAAAAGTTGGGCTGCAGCCTCCATACTCAATGTTTTGAAGCAGCAGATACCATTTTTTGACATCTGGGTCCCTTAGAAGCATCTTTGACACATAAAATGTGTGGATCAAAGAAAACATAGCACAAGTACAAAATAATTCATAAACAGACTGAGCTGAGCAGAGTTTTATGACAGCTTTTCCCACTAATCCTCTCACGAGAGGTTGAGAGAGCCACAGGTGAGCGTCTGAGCTGAGTGTACTCACTGTGAAGGCTTTGGCAAAGTTCAGTGTCCCATCCGATGTTCCGCTTGGACTGTCATCGATGTGATAAACCCTAGAGAAAAGAGTCAGCAAGACAGAGTGAAAAGAGACAGTGTGCAGTTAAAGTGAGGAAGAATAAGCAAGAGAGGTAATGCCTTAGTGTATTTCTATCATGTGGAAGGGAAACAGAACACTGGGTCCTGTTCCAGTTTGTGTGGGTCGCAGGATTTCATCACAAAGTCATGAACAGGACTTTTCCAAAGTGTTGCCGTCAGCAAGCACACCCTCACACTGTACCGATAGACAGACGGGCAGACAGGCCTGCCCACAGACTGTACGCCTCAATAAGAAACAGCACTTCATCTGATGAAAGCTTACATATTACACAGATCTGCTACTTTCATTTAGCCACCGAGTCTGAGACATGGGACAAAGTATGTCCCACAACGTCAAATGCAGTTAGTTTTTGAAGAAGCTACATTTCCATTCTGAAATGAACCTAAAAATTAATTAAAATGTTCTTAAAACAATTTAAAATTATGCATTATCACTATGTCCTACTGAATTTAAAGGGTTAGTTCACCCAAAAAGGAAAATTCTGTCATGAATTACTCATAAAATTACAGTTGAACTACTCATGTCATATGAACTATTTTAACAATGTACTTACTACCTTTTTGGGTCTTGAACATGTCAGTTGTGTTGCTGTCTATGCAGGGTCAGAAAGCTCTCGGATTTCATAAAAAAAATATCTTAATTTGTGTTCTGAAGATGAATGAATGTCTTACGCAGGGCTCTATGCTTACTTTTCCTTTTAGGAGCACTTGTGCTCCTAACTTAAAAAAAATGTAGAAGCATAGTCAAAATTTTAGGAGCACCTTCTAATCAATAATCAAAAAATCTGATTTACAAAAAGTGATTTACAGAGGAATTTTGTTTTTTACTTTATTAAAAGTATGTCATCTTTAATGTCAAATTTAAATATACTGTATATATATATATATATATATATATATATATATATATATTTATAAGCTTTTCAAAATTTCTAATTAAAGAAATCAGGATAAGAACCAGTAACTTACCAAGTTACCAACAATAAGAATAAGTTACCAATCAAATAAAAATTAATTTGTACTACAGAGGTGGCACAGTAGAACACAAAAGTGGCTTGTAGGTGTATTTTCATATGTTTCATATTTTCATATGAAGTGGTGGTAATCAAATTCATAAATTCATGTTGAGATTAATGTTTTAAAAATAAAATGTTGAATACAGAAATATTAAATAATTTAAATAACTGAAAAGATACTTTAAAAATGAAACTAAAACTGCCAGTAGGTGGCGGCAAGTCACTGATTTATAATCAACGAAGCTCTCTACACTGCACAATGAATCTCTTATTTACACTCTCTCTACACTTTGTTTATGAAAGGATACATTACTCAACGTTGCAAAAACACATAGAAAGCTTTGAAGCTCCCCTCAGTGCAAACACAAATATGCTGATCGAGACAACTGGTGCTCCTAAATATTTTTTCATTGTCGCACATAGTAGTTCTCAGTCGCAAATGCAAACTATCCCTTTAATACTTCAGTATTTGTTGATGACTGACAATGTTGACTGGCAGGCATAGAAAAATTTGAAAGAAATTAATACCTTCCCTGAGCAAGCATGCATTAAATTGATCAAAAGTGAATATTTATAATCATAGGTTTATATATAGTCATTATATGTTTAGAACTGCATTTACATCTATTCACCAAAGAATGAATCACAGTTTCCACAAAAATATTAAGCAGCACAATTGTTTTCTACATTGATAATAATAAGAAGTGTTTCTTGAGCACCAGTTCATCATATATAGGAATGATTTCTGAAGGATCATATGAGTCAAGACTACAGTAATGGTGCAGAAAATTGAGATTTGCCATCACAGGAATATATTACATGTTAAAATATATTTAAATATAAAAGTGTTATTTTAAATTGCAATAATAGTCACAATATTACACTTTTACTGTATTTCTGATCAAATCAATGCAGCCTTGGTAAGCATAAGAGATTCGAAAATATAAAAAATCTTATTGACCCCAAAGTTTTAAATGGCAGTGTATATTTTTTTCATTCGTGGCAGTGCTCAAGAATCAGCGCAGCATATTAAATCACTCTTTAAGCACTGATAATACAGTGTGAAAAAAGCTACTGGTGACCTTTGACCCTCACCTCTCTCGACCTTCCTTTCTTGTCTTGGCAACCTGGTTGATTTCAAGAGCAGTGAGTTTCTTAGCCACACGATACTGCCAAACGTAAAATGCCTCCTTAGATGCAGCAATCACGTGAGTCTTCGTCATAGTGACGAACAAGGGGTCTGTGGCAGTAAAACAGAGAGCAAAAACATTTGAGAAAAAACAGCTAGAATGTATTAATGTCACTTTGTGGAATGTGGAAGAGAAGAAACTCCTTTAACGTCATTATATTAAAAAAAAACCAAAAAAAAAACCGAATAAAATCATGTGACATTAGTGCATCTATACATCAAAGCTATCTGTTGAAGGTTTGTGCAAATTCAAAAACTGTTGTAAATCACACAAACCTTCATTCAGAGTGGGATTCAGGGACAAATTTCAGCTAAAAATATGTTTTCCTATGACTAACTACAGATTCTGTTCTGTGTTGCTGTTCCAACTCTGGAATCTGTCCACAGAGAGATCAGGGTAAATGTCTGGAACGGATCTGCTCTCCCAACCAGGGGAGGAATTTAGCAGGATGCCTATGAGAGAGAGGAAAGGAGCCGGGATTCCCACCGCAGCTTTCACACTACGTATGCTGGTGTTATATCAAATAACAAGGGTTTCATCATTACAAACACAAGCAAGGTTATTAATACACATCTCTCTGGGAAACTTGATTCTGATTAGTCAGTTGGCACATCTCGCGGTCAAATATTTTTGTCTAACGAAAGTTAAAATGTATAGGTGACACAGTGGTCTCTTACATCTCAAATCATAAAATCATTTCAACAAAAATGTGCCTTTATATATTTATTTGCTTCTGGGACCTCATGACCCTTGGAGTTTATTTTGCAATAACAACCTGCTGAATGCATGATCTCTTACATATAGAATCAGTGTTTTACTCACCAATGTCAATATATTTAGAGTCCTGTGGGGTACCAATGGAGTTACACAACACCAGAACATACTGTGGACAGAGGACAGACAGGCATCTCTTTACTCCATGGGTACACTTTACTAATCAGTATTACGGAAATATCTGAGAGGCTTCTTTTGCAGATGTTCATAATACCTTTCTCCTCTTAGACCGATCCTTTGAGGTGTTTTGATTGGACAGCTCATTAAATGCCTGTGGTACAGTGGTTGCATCTGGTACTTAAGAACAGCTTTCTCAATTTTAATGTAATTAAATTTTGCATTAAAATATTGTCTTTCTACTGTCTTCTGTCCTACTGAATGTGGCCTTTTTTCAGACCTGCTATTAGTTTAATTCTTACTTTGCAAAATGCCAGCTACAACTGTATGTTTGATCAAGTTTCTCATGGTCTATGAAATTTATTGTTGAATTTCTCCTGTCTGTAACTTTCTGCTGTCTGTGATCAGATTGCACATGAAATTTCATAGCTTTTTACTAGATTAGGATTTGAGAGGTGTCTTTACCGTAGCTGAACCAGCTTCAGCCTCAGTGTCTTCCTGTTTATGAAATAACAAACATTAAAAATTTAAAAAAAATTCTAACTTACAATATCCCCCCCCTTGATCAAAAACAAACAGATCCGTGTTTTAGTACCTGTGGATGTGTGTCATCCGCTTTGGTGGCCAAGATGCAAAAATCTCCACAGGTGGTGATGGACATGAGACTCTTGACGTATTTTACAAACTTCTCATTATTCTTTGTATCCCAAAACACCACACTGTACTCCAGCCTGTCAGGGCGCGTGTATGCATACACCACTGTGTTACTGCAGTAACCCCACTACAAAGACAGAGTAAGGTCCTTTTCAATGCTGTTTTCAAAAAAAAAATTTCTTATAGCTATTTTTGACAGCTAAATTACCTTGTAATCTGGACGAATGTTAGCAAAGTAAATGTAGGAATCTACAGCCAGGCCAATTCGGAGTCCTCCTCCTTCCCATGATACAGCAGTCATCTGTTTCCCCGGAACCTTCAGAGTCCGCAAATGCTAGACACATGATGAAATAAGGCATGAGCGCATCAACTGTCGTATTTTATTTATTTATTTTTTCTTTTTTTAAAGAAATGATACTTTTATTCAGAAAGAATGCATTAAACTGATCAAAAGATACAAGACATTTATAATGTTGAACTTTCTAGTCATCAAATAATTTTAAAAAAGGTATTACAGTTTCCACAAAAATAATGTGGAAATTGTTTTAACAATTTCTAATAATTAAAAAAACATTTCATGAGCACCAAATCAGCATATTATGCAGAATGATTTTTGAAGGATCATGTGACACTGAAGATTAGAGCAATGGTTTCTGAAAATTCAGCTTTGCCATGACAGGAATAAATTACATCGTAAAATGAATTAAAATTGAAAACCGGCTATTTGTATTTTTAAAAATATTTCAGAATATTGGTGGTTTTTACTGTACACTTCAAAAACATTACAAACGTCTTAGCGACCCCAAACTTTTATACATTTGTGTATTACAAGAAGTATTATCTTTGTTGAACTTTCAAAATGTGTCTCTATGTCACATGTGTGTGATCAGTACTCACCTCTCCAAACGGTGTGTAGAAGTGAACAACATTCATATCTTTCTCTGCTCCACTGTTTCTGAGTGATCCTGCTATAGCTAGAACACTGCCACAGTGATTCCACTGGATACTGGCCACATGCCACATACCTGTCTCAATGATCACAGGACCTACACACATACACATGCACATAAATCTATTATTTCACTTTTCTCTTCTCCCTCATACTTAGATCTATGGAAGCCCATTTTCAGCTACTGAATAAAAAAAATAAAAAATGTTAACTGCAACTTTTTAAAATCTCACAATTCTCACTTTTTTTCCTCAGAATTCGGAGATATAAACTTTGCAAATCTGAGAAATAAACTTGCAATTCTGAGAAATAAACTCAGAATTGTAAGATATAAACTCGCAAATCTAAGAACATATCTGGTTTTTTTTTTCTCTCATAATTGTACTTTATAACTAGCAAATCAGTTTTTAATTTCTGAGTTTATATCACACAATTCTGAGAAAAAAAGTCAATGACCTTTTTTTATTTTTTATTCAGTGCCGAAAATGGCTTCAATACAGATATGTACTAGAATGTATGTCACTCAGCATGCACAAAGAGAGATAAAGAAACACATAAACTCACTGTCATCACTCTCATGCCTCATGACTTGGCAGTGCCCGTTACTAAAGCAAACAGCTAAGCAGGGGCAGTCGGGTTCCAGATACCCCTCTGTTCCGGGGTACCAGTGAATGCCTGCTATATTGAGGGCACCCGTTACATTGGCCAAACAACTCATGGTCATCTTCATCTGGGCATAAACACACAATAAGAGGAAATTTGTAGTTTTTAATAGCAGTACTACTCAAACTGATTGGATAAAAGTGAAACATTTCATCAGAGGAAAAGTGGCAGAGGTAACTGACTAAAGACACAACGATGAACAGAAAGTGTTTCCGGCATCTCAGCACTTACAATGAAGTTTCCCTGGTTGTCGTAGATGTGGATCTCTCCATTTGCCATCCCAAACAGCAGGATCTTACTATCTGGAGACCAGGCCACATGTGCCAACTGAGTCCCCTTCAGTTCTTTACCCCAAATTCTGTTCCCTGCAAGATCACAAAACAAACACACACATTTATATGCACACAAATAAAATGTACAAGCATGAAAAGTCTAAACTATAAAATAAAACAACAAACATCTATATCTTGACATTTTAATTAAAAAAATTATTTAATAATATAATAAAGTACTAAAAAATTTCAACACACACCAGGTGAACAGGTTAAAAAAAAAAAAAAAAAAAATGAACAGATATCACCATACTTCCCCATATGATTGATTACATTAAGAATTGCAATCATTCCATAAATCAGAATATACCATCAACTGCCAGAATTCAGGAATAAATGTGACCCTGGACCACAAAACCAGTCATAAGGGTCAATTTATACACCTGAAAGCTGCAATCTATTGGTGTATGGTTTGTTAGGATAAGGCAATATTTGGCCGAGATACAACTATTTGAAATCTGGAATCTGAAGGTGCAAAAAAAATCTAAATATTGAGAAAATTGCCTTTAAAGTTGTCCAAATTAAGTTCTTTGTAATCAAAAATTAAGTTTTGATATATTTACAGTAGGAAATTTACAAAATATCTTCTTTGAACACGATCTTTACTTTTTTTTTCTTTATAAATTTTTTTTTTCTTTTTTCTTTATAAAAGAAAAATCAATCATTTTGACACATACAATGTATTTTTGGCTATTGCTACAAATATACCTGTTCTACTTAAGACTGGTTTTGTGGTCCAGGGTCACAAATGTCTTTAGGAATAAAATGCTGCATAAAATCAGGCAAATGACATATGAACAAAACCCACTGTAAAAAAAAAAAAAGTTACTGAAGTGGAGATTTCTGGCTCAATGCAAAAAAACTCATTTTGAGATAATGGCCTTTAAAGATATGTAGTGTAATTGAAATCTACAGACATAAATAAATAAAGTGCACTAATTTCTAGATATAAGAAAAACAGTCCATATATGTGCTTACCATCCACTGAGCCCACAATCACAGCACCGTCCTCATATACAATGCAGATCTTCAGACCATCAGCATTCCAGCTCATGCTTCTCACCACAGATTTATTCCTGTTATTAATCATTTCTTCATACCATGAACCTGTTTGAAACACAAAAAAAAATAAAAAAAAAAAAGTGTCACACAAGGTTACGCACACACACATAAAAACTGTGCATTAATCAGGTTGGAGTTTTATATTTATGAAATATTACAGTATTTTCTACATAGTTTGTTAAGGGACTGTGTACCTTTATAAAGCATCCAGACAATGATGAGCCCATTCTGGTCACTGGTGGTTAGTTTCTGGTATTGTTCATTCCACGTCACAACCTGCACTGCACCTGCATAGTGAAATCAAAGCTCAGAGAGTCAAAACACACAAACAACACACACATAGACACTGAGTTGATGTCACAGATCTCCTCTGTCTTTCTTACCACTGTGGCCCTCCAGTGTCTGATTCATAGAGAGGTTGCTGGGAGCTGCCAAGCCTTTCAGTTTGGCATCATCTAAGGAAAAAAAATATATATATTTACTATGAGTTGACTGATGGATTTCATTAAAAACATCCTATGTTGAATAGGTTTTCACATTTTGATTGTCTATATAAAAATACTGTCAGCTCCAGGTTCCCACCTGTATAAGTCTCAAGTTTGAGAACTTTTAAAAGCCCATCCTCTCCTCCACAGGCAATGAAACCCTGGTCTTTGTTCCAAGACACACACTTTAAAACTGTGTTGTTTGGAATTGCAATCTGAGGACACACAACAAAGCCAACAGCCCTGATAAACAAGTCGTACACGCAGAAACAGCTTTTTTTAATATCATTAAAAAGCGCCTTTTTAAGGAAAACAACTAAATATTTGCTAATGGTAAATCTGAAAAATAAACCCGAAAAATATTCATATAGCAGTAACATTGTTATAATGCAATATGTCACGCTTACCTTCTTACTGAGATAAATAAACATCTTTGCTTTAGCTTAGCTTGCTAGCCTGCCTCAGCGTTTATGAATCAATTTCTCTCGCTTGAGGGAAATGCTAAATTGAGTTTTTTGGTCCCGATGAGTTCTTTCGATTTCAGCGTTGTCTTCTTTTAAAGGAAACGTTTAATAAATCCGTTCTTCAAGCCATTTGAATTATTGGTGTTTGTTCCATGCATATTCTGCTGTAAAACGGTTTGCTTGGTTTCTAGGTAACCAGAACCCGGAAATGATGTTTGATTGAGGCGTTTATGGTATTTGTAGTTCTCTTTGTCATTCTCTACTCATTATTTTGTAGTACGCATTTTTTAACTGAATCATTTGTATGAATCTAATCGTATGGGTAGCTGACATGAAATAGATAATAAAAAATTGCCATTTTCTGCACTGTGACATGTTAAACTCCATCTCAAAGAAATTCATACAGCATTTTGGTATTTATTCAATAGTATTCATTAGTAAATTATAGAGACTAAGGCAAAAACATTATATTGTTACATTGTATTGTATTGTATATTGTATTATATTGTATTATAGTCTTTAGCAAACCAACCATATAACACAAAGATAACACAAAACAGAAAATAACATTAAAGAAGATTTTTATTTATTATAATTTGTTCATTTATTTTTTATATATGTGTACAAACATTCAACATAGACAACAACATAAAATGATGTGCGTATACTTTACATATTACTATTATACTTTCTATTTTTTTTCCCAAAATAAAAGGAAACGTACTTAAAAACATGTAACACTTTGTGTCAACAGATAATTTGATATATGATGATCATACTCAGAACATAATGAAATAATTACAAGCATATTTTAAGTAAGATTAAATAAACAATATGAGGAATGCATGGGATATATTGTAGGCAGCTAATGAGAGATTAAATCAATCATTTTTTTTTTCCAGAACAAGCTGTTTAGAGTCCCATCTTCCACTTTCTAGGCACGACGGAGATCAAACTGCTGCACTCTGTTTGAGATGTCATCCAGTAAGAACAGTTAAGAAAAATGTATCACACTTCATGATCATCAGGATCGCTATATTACTGGTTTCCTGATTAACACCAGCAATATGACTACTGGAGCAATATGACTATTTAAAGGCATCATAAACACAACATAAACCCTGTCCACTAACTCTCTCAGGACGTTGAAAGTTGAAAGTGTATCAAACTGAGAGAGTTACTGAATCAGGTTGAATCAGGGTGACAAACAATTGCTGGATTAATCTGAAAGGATATGTCTGCTGGTGAGCATCTGTATGCTGTTGTGAACTTTCCTCTGAAATGCGATCTGAGCTTCACACATGCAGGCATTCTCAGTCAGATCTCCTCTTGCCTCTTCTGTAAAAGAAACAGACATGTTTTATTGTATATTTAAAATAATAAAAATCTTCTCAGTGTATACATCATTGACATAAATATTACCACTGCATCTATTATGGCAAATTTTAAAAACAACTATCAACATAAATATTCCAGAGCACACATTTTATCTCATTAAACACATACTTATTTACATGATTTATAATTCAGATATAATGTCTGATTTCAGTGGTGTATTTATATGGTGTTTAGCGAAAAATCATTTCTGTGCACAAAAGTTTCTGGATGCATTTCTTTAGAATGCATCAAATAATATTCCTTATAATATGCATCAAATTTTGCAGATGATTTGATGCATATTTTTATGACAAACCATTGGCCTGCTTAGAGCATGTTTTCTTGTCAGAGTTGATAACATATCCCTCTCTGCACTTGCAGAAATAAGAGGCATTGTTGTTGACACAAATATGTTCGCAGTTGTGTCCAAGCGCACAAGCATCGAAACCTGCAAAATCAGCTGAATGAGCAAAAATCATTTCACCACTGATCAACCAAAACCACAAAAAATTAAATACTATACATGAAAATATTATTAATATTATATTAAACATTACTACATTACTACTGACTAAACATTAGTCAGTGATGCATTAATTTAAATTTAAATTAAATATATTTAAATAAATACAATTTATATAAATATTTTTTATAATATGCATTTTTTTTTTGATTGCCTTATGATTCTGGATTAAATTAAAATATGATCCAACTGTTTCTAAACTGTTTTCTCCCCCAAAAAGGATCTTTATTTTCTTACCACAGAGTGTCTCCCTGAACTTGGATGTTAGTTTCTCAATCACACCATATGTTTCCACATAAAACACATGGTCATCAAGAGGCTGACTGGCCATCTGTTTTAGAGACCGCATATCTGCTCTGTCCACTCCAACAGCATATATTTCAATCCCAGCAGCCCTTGCTGCTGCTGCCACCTCTTCAACTTTATCTTGCGGCCTTCCATCGGTCACAATGATGGCCACCTTACCAATGTTCTTTTTTACTGGCCGGGCCCCAGCATTCTCAGTAAAAACCTGCTCCATTGCAGTTTTGATGGCCAGGCCAGTCATGGTCCCTGTTGAGAGTGGATCGATACGGGAGAAGGCCTGCTTCACCTCGGCCTTACTAAAGTACTTTTTTAGAAGAAATTCAATGTTGACAGTGCTGGCGTAGTTGACCAGAGCGACTCGTGTGGCATCAGATCCGATGTCAAGAGAGTCGACCATTTCAGAGAGGAAGATTTTGACCTTTTCGAACTCTGCAGGACGGACGCTACGAGAACTGTCAATGATAAAAACCAGGTCCAGAGGACGGCTCTTGCAGAGCTCAGCTGGAGCTGTAAGAGAAAAAAATTCATTAAACAATTAGTGTCAAATTATCGTTAAAATGATCAAATGAAGTGTAAAATGTAATGCTGAAAGAGATTAATATGTAAAAAGTGTATGTTTATGAAAAAAGAGGCTCCTCAGTCACTGAAAAATGGAAAGAAACTGAGTCAGTTAAATCAATTTGTGCTAAACAATTGCATTTCTGTAGATAATAGGCTTGGCATTAGCAAAAAATAGTTGCGTTAATGCTATTTGTCCTGCTTGCTTAACACTAAATGGCTAGGGGTGTGACAATATATTGTGTCAAAATGTATCGCAATACAAAAATGCAACAATATGTATGATGAATAGTAATAATATTGTGCATAATAATAATATTATAGGATCCATTTTTGAGCAACTGATGTAATGCTCCAAATCTGTTTTGTTGAAGAAACAAATTCATCTACATCTTGGATGGTTTGAGGATGAGTCATTTTTAGCAAATCTTCATTTTTGTGAACTATTCCTTTAACTGTTTATCATACGTTTTAAAAGTAATAGCTAAAAAACGTACAATTTTATTGATCGTGATACTACAAGTATTGTTAGAACATCGTATTGTAAGATCAGCATTGTGTATCAAACCGAACTGTGACATGAACATATTGTTATACCCCTATAAATGACCTTGAAAAGAGAGAGAGAAAGAAGAGAAAGATTATTAAGACGGGATTGAAGAGGACCAGACTGGTCGTCTGCAACCGGTGGGATGGAATTGGTCTACCTGGATCAGTGGAAGGTTCAGCAGGGGCAGGTGTGCCATGGGGGGTACTGACCGGCTCTGGAGTGGTTGTTGTGGTTGCTTTGGTTGTTGTGGTTGTTGTGGTTGTTGTGGTTGCTGTGGTTGCTTTGGTTGTTGTGGTTGTTGTGGTTGCTTTGGTTGTTGGGGTTGTAGTGGCTGTAGTGGTTGTAGTCTGTGTTGGAAGTGGCGGGGGTAGGGTGACTACCTTGGTGAGTGGCATGGGCACTGTAGGGGCAGGTAACACCACTGGAATTCTGGGCGGTGTGGGCACAACTGACCGGAGAGGATGGACAGGTGAGATGGGCCGGACAGGTAAGGCAGGATGGTGGTGGATAAAGGGAGGCCCCTTCCAGGGCGGCCGCTGGTGATGATGTTGATGAGGGTTGCGATGATGATAGTTGTAAACCCTGTGATTAAAGCCATGAGCTTTGTTTGGTTATAGAGAGGAGAGAGAAAAAGAGAGAAGGAGAGAAAGAGGGAGTAAACAGATACATAGAAATACAAAGGAAAAAAGAGGAAAACAATATCAAGAATCCATAGACAGATGAGAAAACAGGAGAAAACAGGTTTGAGCATGAAAAGGAGATTTAGAATGAGAAAAGGAGGGAGAGAAGCAGTGAAGTAAGCCATTACTCTATTGGTTTAAAGCAATATGATGTTGATGTGAGTTTGTGATGACACTTTTTGGTTGTTAGCAAAAGCATGACCTAAAAATGTCTCCATTTTCAAGCAGTGAGGCAAAGTCAGTGGCCCGTTCAGAAGTTCTCTGTGAATGACTGCAATTTAACGTGTCAACCTGAAGGAGAAACATGTTGTAGCAACATCTCATCTCTTTGGGGACAGAAGTATATAACATTACTAGATTAATTATTTCAGTTAAAAGACATGACACAGTCAGAAATTGAGGGATGAAGATTAATTGTATACATCTTTGAAAAATGTTTTAAAGCTCACAAATCATCTTTTTTAAACCATCATTTAAAGAATGTGAAAAAATAAGATTTTTAATGAACAATAAAAAAACAAGGCTTTTATCTTTCAATACTCCTGTAATGTAGTACTCAATAGAAGCATTCCTCCCAAAGTTTTGGAAGTCTAAAGGTCTCTGATCCATCATTAAGCTCTTAAAAAAATTCTAATAATAGGCCTACTGTAAAATAGAAAGTCCAGCTGTGAGTAGATTACATAATTTTACAGGACTACAGTAGGCTAGGTTCCTTTTTGTTCCTGAAGAGCACTAATGCCGTTTACAAAAAAAAAAGCAATAGAAACCATCACAGAAATTCTACTGGTTTCCACTGCAAATACCATTACAAACCATCAACTTTTAACCATTAAAAATTGTTTCCTGTAATGTGTTTTGGGACATATTCCATTAGGATTTAGTGGTTTTAACAAGACACCAATAGAAGGCAACCATTTACAGTAGAGACCAATAGGCATATTACAGTGTCCATTAAAACATTCCCATTTTAACCAGTAAAACCATACAAATTCCGTGATGGTTTCTATTGTTTCTTTCAGCAGGGACAGTGTTAACATATTTTAAATACTCATTTAAATCAAGGCTTAAAAAGTGTAGATTCCACACTATTTTAATAATGATAATAATAAAGTTACAAAAAAAAAAAAAAAAAAGATTACCTCCAAAGTTGATGGAGTTGCCGTGTCCAGGCATACTGGGGGTAAAGTGAGATCTCTGGCGGTCCGAGTACAGCTGGTTATGGTTCCGTACGTAAGGGCCATACGTACCCTGCGTCTCCATTAAAAATGCAGACAAACAAAAGACAGAAATGCAAATAAAGCATGTCATGTTGATGAAGATGTATGCAGAAATGTCCGTTCTTGTGTTTATCCCGACCCACTGTGAGAGTTTTGACAGGAGGAGGCGCTCACATGATGTTTTAAAGCCGCTGGCCCCCAGACGTCCAACGCCAGCCACCAATCCAGAGAAACAAGTGCGTTTGACTGGGCGGGCGTTTGGTTTTCTATAAATGTAGTGCAGAATACCAACAGAACGGCATAGATAGTCCACATTAAATAGTGCTCAAAGCATTCTGGAAATTCGGGTAAAAAAAGTAATTTTTATTAGGTAATATAAATAACTTTGTGATATCTCTAACCCTAAATAAAAAAAAACCCTAATAATTTAATATAATTCTGCACTGTGTATAATAATTCATCCCGACTCAAGAGGGCGCTGTAAAATGTGCACTACTACAGCAGCAGCGACTGCTGGTTTGTTTTTACCGTGCTCGTCGTTTGGCAGCTCGAGATTAGAGAGTCAAGGGGAGATCACTCAACTCAATTAGGTAAAATTAGTCTTTTTAAGTCTTTTCAAGTGTTGTTTTTGCATTTGTTGATGGCGAAGTATCCAGAAGTATTATCGTGAGCGATGGTTTGGGGTACAAACACGTTATGAGTTGCTGTTTATCCACATTCTGATGACATTATCGTCATGAGAATATGTCAGATTTTTACAAATTATATAATGCTTTTCCTTATTTCTGTACTTAAATATCATTTATATTTCCGTTCTCAAAGTACATTTGGATAAGTGTACAGACAAGTCATTCAGCACCATACAGTTTGACATTCAGACAACATAAAACCAACGTCATTTGTCACCGCTGTCGAGCTGAATATTTTGCGTGTTTATCTATACACAAATGCAAATTTCTGGAGGAAATTCAGCTGAGAATTTTTTCAAAATGACGTTTCTATAAATTGTAGTGCATTCTGTATTTTATATATATATATATATATATATATATATATATATATATATATATATATATATATATATATATATATACACACACAGGAGCTCCTTTATACTATTAAAAAAGTGTAGTTGGTTTAGAAGATTGTTGACTTCAAAGTAAAGTGTGCATACGTTAACCCTTTCCTCTGATCTTTTACTCTTGTGTCTGTGTTCAGTGTCACAGTATGCAGAGTCTGTCAGTGCAGGCGCTGGCCCTGCGGCAGCTAGGCAGACTGAACTCCCTCCAGCTGCTCACGCCGTGCCATGCCTCTGGTCTCAGCATGTGGTGCCCACGAACATTACATGCACGTCAGCTGTGGGGTTCAGCTACTCCTCAGACACACCGGACAGCTATGTGGCCAAAATCATGGGACACTCGGCAGAGCTGGTCGCTCCATCAGACCCGGCTCAAGAGCACAAGAAAGAAAGGGAAGCAAAAAGCAATGCAGCAGGAGGAGGAAGAGGAGGAGGAACAGGAAGATGCAGAGGCTAGTGATTATGAGGATGAGCTTTCAGATGACCCAGGCCTGCCAAAAGACTATAAAGACCATGAGAAGACTGTCCAATCGCTACGTTTCGATGTGGTTTTGAAGACCGGATTGGACATAGCACGAAAGTAAGAAGGGGAAACTGTTCATCATGTTCAGAGATTTAGCAAGTTAGTGTTTTCAGTTCAAACTGCAGATGTAACTCCTAGTTTTGTCTCATAGAACCCGATGAGAGAATGGACTGATGACGTTTGTATATAATCTTTGCTTATATTGTACTTTGCTCATATTGGCTGTACATTTAATTTGTGATGTTTTGGCCAGTGGCAGTGACTAACATGTGTATCTCTTTTACAGTGGTGTGGAGGATGCTTTCTACAACCTCAAATTGAGACTGAATGGTCAGAAACTCACCAAGAAGAGCAAAATGGTAAGTCAGCACCCTCTAGTGGTATAATCAGAAAGAACTTTCCTCAAAAATATTTAACACTGGCTGAACAAATTATGGATGCATTAAAAAAAAACTACCCTGCTTAATTACTGAATTAATCTGAGTACAGATTAGCGTAAGTAAAAATGGCACCTAAATTTAACAATCCACATTCTGTTGCCTCCTACAGGTTAAAGTGGGGGATACGTTGGATCTGATCCTAAATGAGGACAAGGAAATGGACACGGTCTTACTGAAGAGAGTGATCTTAAAAAAGGTGGTCGGAGAGACAAAAGACGCAGAAAAGCAGAAAGTCATTCTAAGAAGCTGGAAACACCTACAACTTCCCAGAAAGGATGTGTACAAGCAGTAAAGACCAATTCTGTGAAGTGTTTGAGAGGTGAAAGATCAGAAAAATTGACAAAACTGGTAGTCCTATTCCACGCTCCAACCATTTGATTCTGAAACTGCAGATTGAGGATTTAATGAGATGTTTTCTATGCCCAACAAAAACTGAAAGTCCTTCTCACATCTGTTGACTTAACAGTAGTTCTCATAACTGTTTCATACTACTTGATGTTTTTTATTAACTTTACAAGTCACAAATGAAACACAAATGCATCCTATTGTTTAGAGGTGGCTTTGGTTATATGCATTTTTATTGTTATTTAGCGTTTGCTTACTAGATTCACAAAATAACATGAGATTAATCAGATTGTGTTTGGGATATAAGCTGTTTTCCGATGTCTTTATGACATTGGTAGATTTTCAATTAGCGGTTTTCAGGAAGGTTACAGATTGCCTTTGCATACAACTGCACTAAGAGACCCTGACAAAAAATGGAAATCTTAAAAAGTTCTGAGTCAAAACTTGTTCTGTAAAAAAAGAGTAATTGCATCCAATATAAAAGTTTGTTACATAAATATACACACATGCATGTATATATTTAAGAAAATAAATGTGAAATATATTTATATATAATATATATCATATTTAAATATGGATACATATATATATATATATATATATATATATATATATATATATATATATATATATATATATATGTAAATATTTCTTAAATATATACATATAACTATACACAGCACACACACGTTATGTAACACAAACTTTTATTTTGAATGTGTTTAATCACGATTAATCGATTTGACAGCACTAGTCAAAACCCAAACAAATACAGTTTTCACACTGTATTTCTTTCTTTTTTCTTTGTTATAATGGTCAGTGGTGGAATATACAAAGAACACAAATTTAGTTTAGACATCAAAGATAAAATCTGTCTTCCCCCTTTCATTTTTATGATTTTCTCTGACAATAAAAGTCTTCTAATGACCCTCACGTGTGTATCTAAAGTAAAATAAAAAGGAATGTGAAACCCATCTTGGCTAGGAAGTGAAGTTTTATTTAAAAATATATAACATATAACCTGGTGCTATAGTTAAGTACAGATGAATAAGATTTACTTCCTATAAGGCAGGACATACTTCAATATGTTGATAATTAGAAAAAGCCAGTGCTGCAACATTGCTACAACTTAAAACAAAAAATATATTTATATATCTTCTCTGCCCTCACCCCGAACTAAAGTGACCTATTATTCTCAAAGAACTAAATGTTTACATTTAAGTTGATTAAGGCTAACTTTAGCTTATCTATTAATTCGACATTAGAATAACATCAATAATATTTTGGCATATAAATAGTAACACTAATATTTCACTGTCGTGTGATAGTGGCTTCAGTCACCAGCTTCCTGTCAATTACTAAACCATCCCATTTAAAGGCCATGGATGTGAACTCGACCAGCCGAACTAGACCTTAAACAAGAACGAGTTTCAGTATGCTTCAGCTTATGGACTTGTGCAAATAACAGGTACGTAGTGTAAAATATAGGAAAACAGGTCTGCACTTTGCAGGAACATTGTCTAAGAATAAGTCACAGTGTTGTTTGATCTCTTTGCCTTCTTTAGAATGTCACATTTCTTGCGATTGGGGCGCCTACAGCGCTCGTCAATGCTTGGCACGCATTCGTAGTGCCACACCTCCTCCATTTTGTCAACCGGATAGACAGCCTCAACGTAATGACGAATAAGTCGGAGACGCACAGGGTCTAGCTGTTTCTTGTTGCAGGCCCCAGAGTGGTTGTACTGCAGCCGTAAATTTTCCTGCGTAAAAAGTTCTGGGAAGAGACGGACGAGAAGGCGAGCAGCAAAATTTCCCACAGACAGACTCTGCTGGACAATCTCCCTCACTTCAGCATCCGTGAGCAGGTACTCAGAAGGCACTGGGAAGTCTGGGGTGGACACCGAAAGGTCCTCAAGTGGGATTTTGCAAAAGTCCTTGCTGCTTTTCTCCAGGGGTGAAGACAGGACTTCAAAGTCCTCCTTCAGGCGATCTGAAGTGAGAATGTTGATTTGCCCAGCAGTTAGCAGCGAGTCTTTTAGGTCAGGCTCTTGGTCAGGTGAACAGGCCTTCCGTTGTTGCTGGTACGAACGCCGTTGGTCGGTATCCCGTCGCCGACAGCGCTCATCAAGTTTGCCGACAAACTCGAGGGTCCACACGCGGTCGTTTTTAGCTTGTGGGTAAAGCAGCTGGACGTAATGCCGGATGAGATTGATTCGTAGGGGATCCAGCTGTTTCTTTCCTAGAGAGCCACTGCAGTTGTAGTATTTCCGTGCATTCTCGTAAGTAAAGAGCTCGGGGAACATGAGGACCAGAAGTCGAGATGCAAAGTTCCCAATTGATAAACTGTTTTCGTAGTTATTCTTTAGCTGTTCCTTAGTAAGTATATACTCCTGAGGAACATCAAACTCTGGAGGGGGGATCTCCAGCTTGTCAAAATCCACAGGCTCCAGCCACGATTTCTTAGACCTGCGATTTGGTTTCTCATAATCACACAGGTCACTGATCTTAACAATGGAGATGTTATCAGGGAGACGGGTGGTGTCGTACATCTCTCGGTTTTCTCGACCGCTGTCATTGATTGAAGCGTTCTCCAGGGCTTCCTCCATACGCTGCACGCACAACTGCAACCAGGTTTCTTCAGGGATATCAGGGAAATTGGCCTCCATGTATTTTCGTATAATTTCTAGTCTGTCCGAGTCAATGATCAACTGTCCAATGCTGTTGTGGCCCTCCGGCAATTTGCCCTCCTCAAACACCTCCGGGAAGAGTCTGTTCAGCAAAAACACAACAAGCTCCTCCGGCGAAGTTAAGTCTTCAGAGTCTTCACCTGGAGCCTCAGGTTGATCAAACACTATATCTGAACTGACGTTGTTTGGATGAACGTCACTGTTCTCTCCAGAGTTGAGGGAAAGATTTTCATCCTGGGCATCTTCATTGATGAAATGACAAGCGTGATTCGGTTCCATGTCAAACCCGACCACCATCGGAGCCTGTTTGTCACACATCTGACCGCTTTCCATGTCCTTCTGAGCCCAGAAACGATTTAAGAAGTCATTGATCTGCAGCAAGCACTCTGTCTGCCAGACGTTTTCATTTTTCACCAACGGGTAACAGACTTCCACATAGTTCCGTATTAGCTGAAGGTGCAACGAATCTAAAGTCCGTTTGGTTGTAAGGCTGCAGCCATGTGTGCATTCTTTTGCCGTGAAAAGTTCTGGGAACAGTTGAACGAGAAGTCTGCAGCCAAGATCTCCAGCAGTGGATGTTTGCTCCATCAACTGGGTGAGTTCTTCACTGGTCAGTTGGTATTCAGGAGGAGGCTGAAACTCCATGACCATCTCAGAGGGCTTCATCTGCTTTTTAATGCGCGTCACTTCAAGCGAGAGCAAATCCACCTTACTGTGCAACTGGGTCATGCTGGAATTCAGCGAGTTGAGGAGGAAGAACATCTTCTCAATGAGCGGGTAGAGGTGAGAATCCAAGGCAGAAGGAGACCCTGTGACCCCCACATTAGGAGAGGCCTTAAACATGTGGTGCTTTCTAGAGTTGCCCAGTTTTTGGAAGTGGACACCATTATGGCTTGCTCTGACTCCATTGTGGGCTCCAGTCTGGTCCAGACTGGATGCAGCTTTCCGCTCAGAAATGCGGTGTGTGATGCTGTAGAGTGGTTTCTTGTATGAAGAGATGGGAATCTGCTCCTGTGGAGATAATCTGTGGCTGTGAGAACATGACCTGCTTCCATTATCTGAATTGCTGTCAAGGAGATGTTCTCCTGCCTGGAAAGTAAATGTGAGATGTTGCTGTTAATCATTTGTACCAAAAGAAAAGTCAAACCAGACATAGCCTGTTCTTTAGCAAATCTTGGCAAATTATATCCCAAATGCAATGTTTAACCTTGCACTTCATTTTACCTGTGTTGTCACCTTGACCTTCTTCCCGCTTGTAGGCCCTTCCACCTCAGGGCCTGCGTGTGTTGCTGATCGTTTTGTAATGTGCTTAAAGAAGCTCTCCATCTTTCCCGCTGTGTTTTCAATAACATCCTCTGCATCTTTCTCAACTTTAACTTCTGGAGAAAAAACCAAGTGTTCAAAACTATTTAAGAATGCTGAGAAATGCCGTTAGACATCATCTCACAACTCTGTACGACTTTGAGGAGACAGAACACATTGACCTAATTTACATCTCCAGTATTAAGATCTGTCTCAGTTGATCTGATCACAAATGATCAGCTGAGACATTTACAACTGGTAGTTGGTAGAACATGCATCTCCTGTGACCAGTGATGTTATTTTTAGTGAAGAACTTATATAAACTGGACAACATAAAGTGTTTTAGGTGACCTGCATATTGATATCAGGCATTCTGAACAAGTTCGTTGAGGTATTGTGAATGTATATGTATGTGCTTTTCATGCTTTTTCACTATTGTTGGCATGATACAGAACCTGCGATCATCAGTGTTGGGGATTTAAAGGTAATGCATTACAATATTGCGTTACTTCCTTAGAAAGTAACTAATTACATTACTTAGTTACTTTTTATGAAAAGTAATGTGTTACGTTACTTTTTTGCGTTACTTTTTAAATCCGGCCACGGCTTGCTTGTTTGCTTTTTATATAAAAAGTTCTATTTTTGGCAAAAGTAAAAGCCCTTTCACACCAAAAGAGAAACGAATGAGCCTCAGGCTGAAGGAAAAATAAATTCTCATCTGTGCAGTAGGATGCAGGAGAATAAAGTTCAACACACTTCAGCAATAAAAAAATGAAACACAAATGTTAGTTTATCGAAAGTAATTTTTGCTTATTAGTATGGTTGAATTGGATCATCAAAGGTCAGCAGTAAATAAAATGGGATTATATAATAAAGGATATTTGTGTTATTATTTAACGTATTAAATTAGTGCAGGTTTGCATCATATTCTGAGTTTGCATTTCACTGTTTTTATTCATTTTGAGGAATAGTGAATCTGTGAGATGAATGAATGCATGTCCACATTTAGTCTAAAACTACAGTAACATCAAGTTTATACAGCGCACAACACCTCTGCATTTACTCCCGATTTCTCTCAACATGGGGACAGGAAACTTGTCAGTCAATGAATGGGAAAACAAAGTAACTGGTGTTACTTATTTGAAAATTAAAATCTTGTAAATTAAAAAGGTAATGCATTACTTTACTAGTTACTTGAAAAAATGCAATCTGATTACATAATTTGCGTTCCTTGTAATGCCTTAAAGCAGGTTCAGTACAACATCTTTTGATGCTAAAGTGAGTCTGTTCATTTCACTGGTGAAGTTGATTTGGACTGTTCATTTCGATGCAACGCATGTTACTAGACAGAGATATTGTGGTTTTAATTGCTGTTCACAAAGGGCAACGAAATGAGAATGATTTAAGTGTGAATCATTATTTACATACTTTTATCGGGCACTTGTCCATCTGCATTAAACATGCACACAGAAGAGCTCATGTCCTGGGAAGAGACACACAAGACCCATTACTCATTATTACATTTCTTATGCATTTTTACACTTGTCAGTCATAGGGAATTAAAGTTTAAAAAATACCTTACTATTCTATTGATAGAATCTTAAGGTATAATAATCTGATTTTTTTTAAAAAGAAAGCATTTGGCCTGCTAAAAGACAGTGAAGTCAATATTACAAACGACTTGTCACAAATGTCATGTCAAGCGTTTGAAGATTATGATGCGTGTAAAACTTTATTCTCGGAGTGAATTGTCTCTTCGGTGAAGTTCTGGGAGATTGTTTTCCTATTTGTTTTTCATGTCTTGCACCGTGAAGTCTCGCCAGAGCACCGGAGAGGCGCTGCTTCACCGTACCGACCCCCGTCCACCGGCTCCACTTCCTCATTCTTCCAGTGGAAACCCCACGGATCGGTACAACCGGGGAGACAGACGGACAAGCGGCTCCCTACTGCGTTCCTTCTGTGGACTGCATATGTCTTAAGAAAAGAACGTACTCTTAATGTTTTTTGCAGTAATACGGAGTGCTGCCCTTCTCGCTCGTGTTTCCCCTCCCTCCCCCGTGCGCAACTCTCCCTCTTGCGTGACGCGGCAAGAAAAACATCCACCGATGAGTTTTCGCTCCGTCTCCCGCAACACGGGGCGCATAAACTACCTGCGCGGCTGAAATCAAACTCACCTTTGCGACTCCGGGCAGCTGTGAGCGGTGGGTTAGGAGACATTAGCCATGGTCGCGTCTTTAAATCCAGTGGATTTGTCCACGGGTAACTGTTGTCCGTGTTTCTCTCCGCTGCTTTTTTTTTTTTTCTCTAGTCAGTGCCCTCTCGCGTGACGTGACGGTACTGTGTCATTTCCGCACAGCTGTGGGTTTGCTGTGGGTTTTTGCCAGCCCACCCCACGTGAATCCCTGAGCGGCTGTGCCGTGGCAAAGAAACGCGCGGAGTGCGCGCTGTGGCGTGGGATTTCTCGTGACACACTGGTCATTTCAAGAGGCCCCTCGAGTAGCGCGCCTGAGTTCCACGAGTGTAAATCATCCGCGTCATAGACGCTCGTGACCGTTCAAACCTACATCAGAGTATATAGTTGAATTTGTCTTAGAAAACTTGTAATAACCATGCTTTATGTAAAAACAAAACTATACCGTAATTTACTTGAGAAATAATAATGGATAAATATGAGATATTCAATGTATTATAATTATTATTTTACGTTTTATAGTACATTCTGTTGTTTTATTCCAAAACGTTATTGATTTGAATGTGGTATAGTTACATAAATGACGTTCAGCAAATTCTGAGTAATGAGATTGGAAATGTAAGCAACACCAAGAAAACCAAACGATAGGCTACCACGAATTGTTTGGATGTACTTTGTTCTCACAGAAGGTTTTGCATTTAATAATATTTGGCTTTCAGTTTTTTCAAGTTTATTTTTATTTTTTTTTAAAGCCTTTGTGGATTAGAGACTCGATTTACCAGTGTTATGTTTTTTTTTTTTCTTTTTCTTTCATATGTGACCCTGGACCACAAAACCAGTCACAAGTGTAAATTTGAGATTTACACATCATCTGAAAGTTGAATAAATAAGCCTTCCACTGATGTATGGTTTGTTAGGATAGGACAATATTTGGCCGAGAAACAACTATTTGAAAATCTGTAATCGGTGGGTGCAAAAAAAAAAAAAAGAGAAAATCTTAGTAAGTTCTTAGTAATGCACATTACTAATCAAGAATTAAGTTTTGATATATTTACATTAGAAAATTTACAAAATATTATAATGGAACATGATCTTTACTTAATATCCTAATGAATTTTGGCATAAAAGAAAAAACGATAAATTTGACCGATGCAATGTATTTTTGGCTATTGCTACAAATATATCCGTGTGGTCCAGGCTCACATATGAAACCAAATGTTGGCTACAGATGGAATTAAAAATGAATTTAATCCCATCTGTAACATTTAGGACCAAAAGTTATGATTCTCATTATCAAATTGTAGATTTTAAAACGTTGTTTTGACATTAAATGAAACAAAGTGATAAAGTAGCAGTATGTCTTTTTGCATAATAGTTAGCATTATAATTATCCTAAATAAATGGTTCTGTACAGTTCCTCACCAGCTAAAATAGTAACCTTGATTAAGTTTGGTACTTTTTTAAGGAAAACTATGCAGGTTGTTTGACGTTATCTACGTTTTAATTTATGTAGGTCCAAATTGCTTTCTGTAATCTTTCACATACCACCATATTATCTTGAGAAGCCATTTTTAAACTTTATCAGCACATAAATAAGCTAAACTTCATATTCTTGTCCATGATAGTTACCACTAGCCAACGGCATATTAATATAATTTAATTAACTGCCACAGTTTCTGCGCTTTTATGTTGTTTACTGTCAGTTTACCAATGGACTGCCGTCTAGTGGATGTGACAAGTACTGCAGGGCAAAGTTACGTATTGTGAATGTTTTGCTGTCAAATAAATAATCTGTAATTTTATTTAAACTTGTATACTGTCATTATTTTAATAACACATTTTTTGTTATTTTTATTAACAACATTTATTTATTTTATTGTTGGAAGCAAACAATCACGCCAATAAAGTACTTTGAAATTGAAAAATAAAACTATTTCATATTTACAGAAACAGTATGGAGGTCTAAAATGATCTAATTCATGATCTATTTATGGGTGACATACATTGTTACAAACCCAAACCACTACACAAATAATGTTAGGTGAAATCAGTCCACTGCTGTCCTCGTTCTCGCTCGCAAACGCACACCTCTTAAACTATGTTCTCAGACACTCATCAGCGGCACCCGATGTGGCCAATGTCCCGTAACGCGCATTAGTAATGTCTGCATTAGTGATGTCTGCATTAAGTCACGGAGCCGTGGCTCTTTGAGATGTGGGTGTGATGAGGCGCCGGTCATTATTCAGGTAATGTGGGCTGTTTGATCTATCACGCGCTCATGCGATGACGCTCGCGCCTCTGTTCTATGGAACGCGCGACTGCGCACTTGAACGGGGAGTCTCGCGTTGCTCGTTAAAGACTCATTTAAACCTGCACTCATCTCATTTTTTATCTCATGAGAGAAAGAACTGCATCCGTCAAATCGAGAGAGAATATTTTGGTGCATTTGTGCCAGAATAAAACTGTGTACTAAAGATACTAAAAAAAAAAGCAAATAAATCAAACTGACAGACATAACTCAACTGCTGTCCAATTAATTGTTTTGCTTTTCATATCGGTTTAATCTGCTATAAAAATGCTGTCAGTCTATAAGCACACGTGACAAAATGCACATGTCACATCATGCAAAACAAGAGCGCTTAGGTCTTTTTATTATGCAAAGACCTAAAACACCGATATTAAAAATGTAGTTTCAATGAACGGAGACCAAATCTAGGTGAGTGATCTCGGACCAGCCTCCTCCTGTCCCAAAATAACTCACCCAGACCCAAACACATAAAGGAGGCGGAGAGTCGCCTGTCTGTATGGAATAAATGAGTGTAGTAATAGCTTTGAGCTTTGCTGAAGTGGAGCTGCTATCACACACACACACTCTCTCTCGCTTGCTCTACCTGTGCGAATCCAGCCACCATGTCATCAGGGGATCGGATTGCCACGAATCGCCAAACCGCAAAAATCATTTCCATGCGCAAAAACAGAGACAGGATCAAGTTACCAGGGTGATGATACTGACGGCCATAAACTCAAACTGCAAGTCTGTGTGTATGTCTGACTTTCGACAGGCCGATGTCTGACCCCATAACACCCACACAAACACTATATATATATATATATTTATATACATATATATATATATTAGGGATGCAACAATACAGTTAGTCCACGGTTCAATACCTCGGTTTTTAACCACGGTTTTCGGTTCGGTTCTGATAGCTTGCCACATCAGAGTGTTTTTCAAAATACTTCTGTAAACCTCTCTACACTGGAAAAAGCGTGGATTATTATATGTCTGCTTAATATTCTTTTGAGAGAGGTATTATTTTTCCTATTTTTACGCAAAATAGGATGGGTTTCAGGATGGGCGCCCTCAAGCAAAAAATCCACATATGCATTAAAGTAGTAGCACTGATTACGTTCTCTAATATGGATAAAGGCATCGCTATTGCTGTAACTGAATAAAAACAAGATATAACGTTAAACGTTTTGAATGATGAAATGTAAGGACAATAAACACTCGTCTGCAATAATATATGGTTTATCTGTGTTCTTCTTGGGTATTTTCCATCTCGGGTATTTTCATAATGATTTTCATAGTAATATTTGTAAGCCATAATCGACATACAGTGTGGAATATATGTCTGCCTCATTCTGTGATAAGAAGCCACATCAGATCACAAAAGTAAGGTATTTCAAACACTCGACTGATGCTGTGAAGTTTAGAAGTAAAAATAGGTTATAATGTTCTCTTTTGTTGGACAACAGGTTTAAGGGTTATCATTGCATTTCATTAGAAGGGAAAATGCTCTGCGTGTGTTGCTTTTCAAATGTAAACAGGGAGGCATTTCCTCATCTCAGCACGTGAAATCACGGGCACACACAGCAAATTTCGAGAGAAATAAACCAAGGAAATTATTTAGATGCAAAACCGAAAAACCGCAATTCACAAGTGCGTATTAAACCATGGATGTGATACCCAAAGGTTCAATATTATATTGAGTATTGTGACATCCCTAATATATATATATATATATACATACATCTATATATATATATATATATATATATATATATATATATATATATATATATATATATATATATATATATATATATATATATATAGATGTAGAGACTTATAAAGTAAACACAGGCGCTATCAAAACGTTTGAACGTTCTAACCAATGAACCAGTGGTGTGAGTTTGTACTGTTTGTATATCACTACTATACAGTTAAGTTTAAATTTGTGTGTAACACATAGCAGTGGCTGTAAATTTGTAGTTTTAGGTATGGGAGTGATATATTTTGTGTTTTGGTATTGGACTAGTTTTGGGCTGGTTTATTATGCAGATCTAGCAACCTTGCTAGTGGGGTACAAATTTCACCTCAGCTTTTTTTTTTTTTTTGGTAAGAGATCTGAGAAGTGTCTATCAGTTCAACAAAACAAGGACAGCAGTGTTGCCAGGTCTGCTTAAGTGACGTTGGGCTAGTTTTTCTTTTTTCCCAAAAGTGTTTAAAGATTTGGGCAGTCGTGGATTGCTTTTTGGGGCATTTTTCCATAATATAATTGCTTATTTGGGCCTATTAGTGGTTGCCTCTCATAGAACACTCTGACTCTGGACCACAAAACCAGTCATAAGTCATATGGGTATACTTGCAGCAATAGCAAACAATACATTGTATGGGTCAAAATAATCGATTTTTCTTTTATGCCAAAAACCATTAAGATATTAAGTAAAGATCATGTTCAATAAAGATGTTTTGTAAATTTCCTACAGTAAATATATCAAAACTTCATTTCTGATTAGTAATATGCATTGCTAAGAACTTAATTTGGACAACTTTAAAGGCGATTTTCTTAATATTTTTTTTGCATCCTCAGATTTCAGATTTTCAAATAGTTGTATCTCGGCCAAATACTTTCCAATCCTAACAAACCATACATCAATGGAAAGCTTACTAATTCATTTTTTAAATGACACTTATGCCTGGATTTGTTGTCCAGGGTCACATATGATGACTTATGAATCGTTATTTTGTGTGTAACCATGTTTCTCTGTCCGTTCCCACAAACTGAAGTCTATTTTGACATCTTAAGTAATTTGATTTCAGCACCTTTATGCCATTACAAGCTGCTTCTGATGCAACAATAAGACTTTTCTTAAATAATACAATACTTACAATAAATAAACAGGGGTCATCTATTTTGGGCTGTTTCCCAGACTGGGTCGCTTATTTTGGGCTAAAAGACAGGTACAAACTGACCCAGCACTGATCAACTAATGAAAATTGCCAGAAAATTGAATAACCAGAATCCAGTCTGTAAAGTGTTAGCTATGACTGATTAAATGCAGCAAACTTGCACTAATTAAATTGTGATATCTCAATGAGGTTTAGAGACCCAAAACCAACAATTCCCTTAAAACAAGAGATGAAAAGTTCTCTCATGACCTGTTCTTCTGCATTTAGATTGATATTTGGATCTGTGATGAGTAATTCAGATCACAGTGACACTAATAATAAAGTTTGAACAAACTCTGATCAGGGCAAGACAGCTCAAGAGTTTGTCTCTGACAGGAGGTGTTGTGTCAGGAAGAGCTGCTTGTTCTTCCGTTCTATCTTCGTAGGTTTTCACAAGGACTTTGTTCAGGTCTGCTTGAGGCCAAAATGAATTTTTCATGCATGACCAGAGGGCTGTCCCACTCCTACCGAGCAAACTTAGTGTAATATCCTGCCTACATATTTGAGGCCAGAGAGAGACATGGAAGGAACTCTGAGCTACTGATGTCCCTGCATGCATCTGTCCTTCAAGCGTTTCAAGTGTGTGTGTGGCCCGGCGGCTGCCGACGGTGACCGTCACTCCCCTACGCCCTGCTTCACACCCTACTCGTCCCCCCCGTGGTCACCCAGGAAACCGCAGGCTGCCCAGGCTGGCGCCAGTCCTCTCGCTGAGCTGATCAATACTGCAGCATTTCCTGCCCATTCACTCAGGTCACACACTCACCTCATTAATAATTACTGCCAACACTGCTGCTGGAGCACCCCGGGCACCCACAACACACACACACACACACACACACACACACACACACACACACACACACACACACTCACACACTCACACACTCACACACTCACACACTCACACACTGTCATCGGTTTTTGGACAAACATTTAAGTTAATGCCACCCCCTATAATACCAATATGTTTCTCTGTGCTCACGAATCAACTTACAATCATATCAATAATGTTTGTTTGTCTTCTTCCAAGTGGTGTATAGAAATACTGACCTCCATTAGGGATTCACAGAAATTTTAGAATAAAGAGAAACAGATATTTTTTTTCAAAAAAAGACATCTCATTTAATTTTAAAAGATAAAGCTGATTTGGTTGCTAAATGCATAGTGTGTATGAGTCCAGTGAACTCGACAATCAGATCTGCATAAAAATCCTCATCTGATCAGAACCACAAACACTCCAATGTAAGTCCTTTTAAAACAGCACCCAAAAACAATGTATGGTCAAACTCCAGGCAGGCTCAGTTTCAGCATTAAACTGAATTGGACTGATATATACATCCGGATTGAACCCATCTTCAGAACTTGGTGACTGCACAGGCCATGTTTTCCAGTGCCGACCGAGCTTCTGAGGGTGGGAAGCGCTTCATGGCCTCTAAGGCCTTGTTGCCGTGGTAACCGCACAGGTCAAGAGCCTGGCTCACGCCTCTTTCCGTCTTTATCAGGCCCCGGAGCTGCAGAACATACAAGAATGAGGAGAAATTTTAATATCACTCTATCAAACTGATGAAACTGAAATGGGAAGGGTAATATTCTTTTAACCAAATTGAAAGGCGACTCGGGCGAGGAACCATTTGAAACAGGCAATTTCTACAGATTAACAGAATTTGCTTGCAAAACAAATGATAGTATCATTAGCTAATGTGTTTGGTATGATGAACTAACATTAAATATCTTTACAGCATTAATTAATCTTGGTTAAATGTTAAATTCTACATTTTTACATGCATTTTTTAATATTTAAAAATATATAAATTGAAATGAGCTAAAGGATTAGTTCACTTCCAGAATAAAAATTTCCTGATAATTTACTCGCCCTTGTGTCATCCAAGACATTCATATCTTTTTTTCTTCAGTCGAAAAGAAGTTCAGGTTTTTGAGAAAAACATTCCAGGATTTTTCTTCAATGGGAGCAAAGGGTTGAAGGTCCACATAGCAGTTTCAGTGCAGCTTCAAAGGGCTCTACACAATCCCAGCCGAGGAATAAGGGTCTTATCTAGCAAAACAATCACTCATTTTCTAAAAAAAAAAAAAATAAAAATAAAAAAAAAAAATTTAACATTTATATACTTTTTAATAACAAATGCAAATAATCTTGCACTAGCTCTGTGATGCTCGTCTGCGACTTCACCAGGGTATATACAGGAATCGGAGTCAGATTTAATTTAATATCTTTTAAGACTTTTTCCATACATTTTAAGACCTCATTAGCTATGTTTCCATCACCCTGTTTTTAACAGGATTTTGAAGTATCGCATCAGAAACGGTTGATGGAAATGCCACATTTCGAATAAAAATCCCTTAATTCGCAAAAAAGTTTTTACACTTAGTTAAGGTAGATTTTGACTTGTGCGAAAAAGGGTTAATGCGAGTAATGGGAGATGTGACTTTGCGCTATGCGACGGCAAAACCCGTCTAACCAGTGGACCGATCTCGTTCCACAGCATCTGAAATGTTGTTATGGTCATTCTAGAATGCCTGAGCAAACTCTGTCGTCAAAGTATTTCTGTATAACTGCCTCCCAGAACTGTCTCACAACACTGCATTCCCAAACAGCAGGCATCCACCTCCGAAAGAAATGATTACATTTATTGTGTTTCGTCTGCTCGCTTTGAGGCGCAAGTAATTTATTATATATAAAAATGACTATTCAGTGGTTTCTCCTACTTTTCTTAGTTATATATAGGGTCAGTTTATCAGGAAGTGACGATTTTGTTCTCTTTGACTTGCTGGATGGAAACGATGCTTATTCGCAAATGATTTATGCGATATTTCAATTTTCGCATAAGTTAAATTAGCAACTTTGGATGGAAACCCGGCTATTGCCACTTCAAGTTTTAAGTCAAGTCATATAAGTCACATCAAGTCACCTGCAGCTGCATACGCGCTGTGGTGGCAGAAAAACACTGGTAACAAGTGAAGGTAAATGGGAAAAATCCATGAAATAAGAGAAAAAATGTATTGTTGTGATTTTGGATGTTAGAATCCAAATGCAAATCATTTTTATAAAATACTGTTGTCAAAGATGCCATTTGAAGCTAAACGCAAACATTTAGACTGACAGACTAATGGATAAAACCTGCTATTTGGCTTTTATCTCTCAATTCTGACTTTCTTTCACTCGCAAATGCTGGTTTATATCTCATATTTCAGACTTTAGAACTCAATTTAACTCAACAACAGTGAGTTTGCCAACAGATAGGCTCAACCGACAAAAACGTCATCACTGTTCGCAAACACCGAATTGGTCTATTGACAAAACTTATTGAACAAAGAAAATCTAGCTCTCCAAGCTAACAGGACAATGAGTTCACACAGTATATTCAAAAGGCGCATTTGTAACACTAACACTTATAACTTATAACCGCTTATAACTTATAACTGCAAACTATAGCTCTTTTGTGGAACACTTTTTATGACACCTGACTGGTCAGACAGTTTACCTGTGATCACGTGTGCTTGATTTGATGCACCAGAGCAAGTCATTCAAACTCAGTGTTGGCATTGTACCTGATCAAGACTTGCTGCCCAACAGATCCTGAGCTCATTGACAAATATCATATTGCAAGATAAGATTTGCATGATCACAAAATTTAAAGTGAAAGTGAACCGTGGCCTTAATTTTCTCTAAATTGATTTATCAACTTTTAATACTTTTTAAGACTCTGCAGACACCCTGTTCACGCATTACGTAATCACGTTGGAAAGGTCACGTGCGGTTAGTTCTTCATTTGTTTACTTTGGTTCAAAAATCTCATTTTCTCCTCCATCTTCAAAATCATTCAACACCTTTTGCATGTTCACTTTGTAAACACTGGGTCGGTACTTCTACCTACATCATGCATGTCCTTTCCAACGTGGCTACATAATCCGTGAAATCGGGCTAGTGCAAGATGAGTATTTGTGGTTAAAAAGTATATAAACTTTTCTTTTTTTTTTTTTTTTTAGATCTAGACTTCGCTAGATAAGAAGGTAAGACCCTTATTCCTCTGCTGGGATTGTGTAGAGCCCTTTGAAGTTGCACTGAAACTGCAATTTGGACCTTCAACCCATTGGCTCCTGGAAAGTTTTCCTCAAAAACCTTACTTTATTTTGACTGTAGAAACAAAGACATGAACATCTTGGATGACATGGGGGTGAGTAAATTCACAGGACATTTTTATTCTGGAAGTGAAGTAACCCTGTAGTAGGTATGAACAAATTAATTGAGCAATAGTACATTTATAAATTAACCTTAACTTAGATTAATAAACAGTGTAAAAATGTTGTTCAATGTTAGTGCATGATCCTTGATGCACAAACAAATATAATCTATTATTCAAAAAAAACACACTTATATTTAAAAGTACTGGGGTCAGTAAGATATTTTAATGTTTTATGATTTTTTTACGAAGTTACTAAAGTAAGTCAAGTCTTCAAATCACATTTGATCAATTTAATGCATCCTTATTAAATAAAATTATTAATTTCTTTTAATAAAATCTTATAGGCCATAAACTTTTGAACAGTAGTGTATATTATTAATATATTATTAAATAAAAATATGTAATCAATATGTCATACATAACACACAATAAAAAACATACATAATATATTATTAAACAAATATTTATTAAATGAAAACCCAGAATATTCCACACTCTCCCTCTCTCAAATGGTCTTGTAGTCCTCCACTGTCACGTACAAACATGTTTTGCTGGAGGCCATTTTGCCAAATGAATTCTGGGATGTGTTGTGCTAAGAAGCCCTTGGGGGCCTCGAGTTAAAAACAGCAGAAGAGACCTGCTTTCACTAATGTGAGTGAGAGAAAGCTAAAGAGAGGGAGATGGAGCGAGACGTGGATGAGGGAAGGTAAATGATGGCATTAACTGATTTCTCACAGTTGTTTGCATAACCAGTTTTCTTTGATTTCAGTATAATAAAAAGCTTTACAGAATATTTTCAAGTTGACAGACAGAGATATGACCTCATGACCCCCCCGAGACACATTTACACCAAAAAACAAACCAGACATTGAATACTGGAGAGATTAATGTCGCATTTATGTGCTGATAACAGAGATATGTGATGTGTGTGTGTGTGTGTGTGTGGGTGTGATGTGTCTGTCTGTGCCCTGTTGAAGGAGAATCTTATGTGATGTTGCTGTCAAACCGTCTCTCTGTCTCCTCTACAAATAAACCTGCCATTCTATCCCCTAATATCCTGTTTCTACGGCGACCCGAGCTGCTTGTGCCCTCCTCCTCTTCTTCCTGCCCCCTCCCCACCACCTCTAACTGTCTCCCCTTCTTTCTTTCTGTCTTTCTTCTCCTTCTGACTTTGGAAATCAAATTTCTGAACTTGCTATCAATTACAGAGAACAAACACCTCCTATCGGCTCACTCAGGGCTGTAACCACCAATATTCACAGCACTGGTCGATCAATGTGGGTTTTTCAATGACCGATTCTTAAACTTTTACTTTAACATGCCTCAGATTTAAATACTTGATTACATTCTTGAACTTACCTCACAGAAACTTAGTTTTTTTTTATATACTGGTGTAGATTTTATATTTACATCTATTGTTTTTATACTGAGCAGGATTATTATAGTTAACAAAAACTAAAACTGAAACTAAAAAAAAAAAAAAAAAAACGAATATAAAAATGACAAAAACACAACAAAATTACAAAAACTTTAAAATGAAAATATAAAAATAAGTACTGAATCAAAATAAATAACACTGATACTAAGGTAATGGTGTGTATATATATATATATATATATATATATATATATATATATATATATATATATATATATATATATATATATAAATATATATATATATATATGTATATACACACACACACACAACACCAACGTTAATTAACTTCTTTTTTTGTTTGTTTGTAAACATTCACATACATGCTGGGACCCTGGGAATGATTTCATGAGTGACTCCTGGAATCGATTTGTATCATAACTGTATGAATGTTTCATCTGAAGGATTGTGGCTGAAATCATTGATTAGTGGTTTGACCAGAAGGATTGATTTCTCTTGAATTCGATAGACAATCTCACTTATTTATTGGCTGAGTGAAAATAATCAATTGATTTAGTCGCTTTCACAGTGAAACACATGAACACAAGTTCTCTGAATAATAAGACACTAAAACAAGCCGCTCGTTACTTTGTTTTCCTTCTCCCTTAATCAAAAAAACAGGAGTCGCTTACCTTTGTGTAATCAATCTGTCTAGCCATATTCTGGACCTGAAATGAAGAGAGAAAAATGTGAATCCAGAGAACGTCATGCTGACACAATGAAATCTGAACCGTAATGGTGTTTGGCCACCAGTCTAGAGGCTAAAATCTTATTGAATCACTTCAATTAATGATAAATACTGTCTGCTCAGTTAGAATATCAAATGTAATACAGTAAAAAAAAATTGTCTGATAGCTGCCTTGAGACATCAGAGAGCTTGCATATATGAATTGTTCATCACTGTATGTAAATATATATTAAAATTGGAAAAATATTTGTGCATCACGGTAGTATACACTACAGTTCTAAAGTTCGGGTCGGTAAAATTTTATCATGTTTTTGAAAAAAAAAAAAAAAAAAAATCTTATGCTCACCAAGGCTGTATTTACTGTTTTACTGTATTTTTACAGTATTACTGTTACAATTTAAAACTCTTTCTATTAAACATTTTCTATTCTTGTGATGTCAAAGCTGTATTTTTCTGCATTAATTTAATGTGTCCTTCCTGAATAAAATTATTAATTTATTAAAAAAATATATATATTGTGACCTCAAACTTTTGACAGGCAGTGTATGTTGTATTGCCTATTAGTTTATGCTGATTTTTGTTTTTAATCGTCATGAAACTTTTTCATGAAACTATTTTGTTCTACATTTTGTAGTGAAACTAGGTTATTAGAGAGGCTGTGAAGTATCAGACAAGTGTTCTGATATGGTTCTGATATGGTTGTCTGGTACCTGTTTTAGCTGCTGCCGCCATCTCTCAGGTCCTACGATCTGTCTGTGGAAGACTACAGGAGCCGAGTCCAAACTAAACACAGCCGGTTCTGACCCGCTCTTCACAAATGGCTGAAGATCAGAGTTTAGCTACAAAACATACACATATATCCATGAATGTTTTGAAATGATATTTTAACACACAGAGAAAATAGGAGAATGTAACTTGAGCAGACAGCAGAAAAACAGTTTGTGACTGTGTGTACACACCTTGTGTCCTAGAGCGAGGTGTTTTCCATACTGAAAAGCCAAATTCTGAGCCTCGGTACCATGTCTGGCCAGCTTCATCGCTGCTTGACAACTCTTGGCAAGCAAAGCACCATGGGACAGGAATGTCTGGTCTTCCCAGGATGCAACTGTTAGAGTGCCCTCCTTGAGAATACAGAAAAGCTACATTAAATAAGCATTCATGTATTATAAATACTGGGATGTACACTACCAGTCAAACGTTTTTGAACAGTAAGATTTTAAATGTTTTAAAAAAAATAAATAAATAAAAAATAAAGTCTCTTCTGCTTGCCAAGCCTGCATTTATTTGAAAGTACAGCAAAAAAACCTGTAAAAATTGTTAATATTTTTACCATTTAAAAAAACTGTTTTCTATTTGAATATATTTTAAAATGTAATTTATTCCTGTGATTTCAAAGCTGAATTTTTAGCATCATTACTCCATTCACATGATCCTTCAGAAATCATTCCAATATTCTGATTTGCTGCTCAAAAAACATTTTTTATTATTATACTGAAAACAACTTAGCAGAATTTTTTCAGGTTTCTTTGATGAATATAAAGTTCAGAAGAACAGCATTTATCTGAAATGGAAATCTTTTGTAACATTTTACATGTCTTTATCATCACTTTCGATCAATTTAAAGCATCCTTGCCCAATAAAAGTATTCATTTCTATATACAGAAATGAACATTCATTCCCACCCTCCAAGCTTTTGAACGGTATCATGTATAATTTTTATTTCAGATAAATGCCAATAGATAAAGACTGGGGTAATGAAGCTGAACATTTTGCTTTGATAAATTACATTTTATACATATTCAGATAGGAAACATTTATTTTAAATTGTAAAAATATTTCAAAATTGTACTGTTTTTGCTGTACTTTGGATCAAATAGATGCAGGCTTGGTGAGCAGAAGAGACTTCTTTAATAAACATTATGAATCTCACTGTTCAAAAACTTTTAACTGGTAGTGTACAAAACTTTGGGGTCAATAAAATTTTTTTTGAAAGAAATAACACTTCAATTGATCAAAAGTGACAGTAATATATTCCAAATAAATTATTTTGTTTCCACAAAAATCTTAAGCAGTACAGCTGTTTTCAACATTGATAATAATAAGAGATGGGCAATGAAAATTCAGCTTTGCCATCAAAGAAATAAATTACATCGTAAAATATATTAAACTAGAAAACAGTTATTTAAAATTGAAATATTTCACAATATTACTGGTTTTATTTTTGTATCACATGATTGTGGTCTTGGTCAATGTTGCCAAATTGGGCTACCTTGACACTGTTGCCACAGGTTGTTTTTCATGTCCATGGTTTGAAGCAACCCCAAACGTTATATTTAGCCTCCAGAAAGCAAATTTTACAGAGGAACCATGCCAAAAAACATGCACTTTCCACCCCTGGAACATGACTGGGTTAGTTTTGGGCTAGTTTTTAGTAGTAATTTGGTGGGTTTCGTTGTTCAAACCTGGCAACCCTGGTCTTGGTGAGCATAAGAGACTACTCTCAAAATCAAAAACAAAAAAGGTCTTACAAATTTGGCGAGCTAAACTAGATCATAAAACATACCTCAAAAGCACAGAAAACTTGAATCAGAAAACAGTGAATTCAACTCCCAAACAAGCAGAATGTTGCTGGAAACTTTAAGGATGCCACTTTAAACAAACCAAGCAAATTAAAAAAAAAAATGGTGGTATGGCAGTGGCGGGTTGGTGTAACTGGAGGAGGGAAGGTGATGCAAACGTCTGCTCGGAAACGTCTCCTCTAAAAAGGGTAAAAGAAACTTGAATCTTTCTCTCTCTCCCTCGTTGCATTTCTCTCACATAAACATGGCCTTCTCCATCACTTTTCCGCCTCACACAGGAAACTTTGTCATTCATTATTTACTGTGAGCGGTTTGCAGATGTTTTAAGTCAGGCTGTGTTTGGAGATGTTTTGCTTGTCCAGTCTTAGCTCTGTTTTGAAAGCTCTGAATATGAAACATTAAACGCTAAAAAGATTCCTCTGGTACTCAGTTTTAATTAATTTATGAGGAAAATAAAGCTTAATCTTAGCAATGACACGTTACATCTCATAGATGGCACATGCTTATTAAAGCAATAAACTAGATAGGTTGTGCCTTACAGTAATTCACACAGGGCATTGAGTGGTTGCTTTTATAAAACAGGGGACACAAAGGAAATATAATAAAAGACAATGTTTCATAAACAGACACATTGCTGTACTGTAATGTTTTTGAAGGAAGTCTCTTATGCTCATTAAGGCTGCATTTATTTGGATACAAATATAGCAAAAACAGTAATATTGTGAAATATTATTACAACTTTTCTCTATTTTAATGTATTTTAAAATATAATTTATTCCCGTGATGACGAGGCTAAATTTTTAGCAGTGTTTGTCAACTTTAAATGTTAAATAGTACTAAGTGACAACTTAGAATGATTTGAGTTGACTAAACCAAAAAATTGGTATGTTAGACATAACAGCTGTGTTTGTTACCTGGCTGCCTTAAAATTATAAGTTGAATCAACTCAAATATCTAAGTTGTCACTTAGTAAAACTTAACATTTCCAGTTGACTAAACTTTTGAGTTGACTGAATTATTTTAAGTTGACTCAACAAATTGTTTTTACTTGCTGAATAAAAGTTTTAAAATGAACAATTAAAAAAAAAATCATATTGACCCACAACGTTTGAACTGTGCATAATACTATTTCCTGGTGAAGTGAAATACCAACCAAAAAATATTTGTAAAGACTTCAGTTTATCATCACTGAAAGACATGAAGGTACAATTTGACTGCAGAAATATCAGTTTGCTCAGCTGTCATTGCAAATTTCAGCTATTTTTTTATTGTCAATATATGTGATAAGGGCAATGGGCCGAACGTCATACCTCTGCAGAACTGGAGCTCTCATGATAGATTCCTTGCACCACATCTCCAATTGCACTGGAGATCAGCTCCACCACCTAGAACAAACATAACATTATAACACTTCGGCTAGCAAAATATTTTCCACATAAATGAAGACTCTCAGAATAAGAGTGTTGATAACAGACCAGCCCCATCTGTTCTGAAATTAGTATTTATTAGGACATGAGCTGTTTGGGAATATGGGTAGACTTTTTTCCAGTCCACTCAGTCTAAAAGAGCATCTGAGGGACAGATAGAATAACCAGGGCTTCAGTTATTAAACAGATGGCCAGTCAAAACAGCGCAATGTCCAGGGGATACAGACCTTAATGAGGACTCTGACATCTGCACAAGCTTATTGATTCAGATCTCTATTTAATACACACAACCACAGAACTCTACTCACAGCACGAAAAATACTCAGCTAAAGTACAGAAAATCACCTGATAGTTGAGTGCTGATTAGACAGTTATCTTGAACTACAAATATGTTCATGCCAAATGCACACATAAACGTAACAGGTTATATCCGTTGTCACAAAACTATTTCAACATCATGATTTTCCAATGTATGACTTCACTTACATCTGCGGAACACAAAACAAGCAATTTTTAAGAACTATACTGACTCTATTCAACTACAATAATGGTCTACAGTGAACACCATCATGTAATAAGAATAAAGAATAAGAAAACCAATCCTAAACAGTCTTAACATGTTTTTTTTTCATAGAATTAGTGCTGGGCAATATACAGCTTAAAACGGTAAACCGGTTTGAATTATGCAAACGGAATGAATTCAAACGGCATATCGGTACAAGGCCTTAAACAACATACACAGAGTCATTAACTGAGAGGAGATCCCTGTAAACTGCATACACTTCTGACTAACGGTTGGAAAACTTTTAGAACTATTAATAACACACAATTAATTCTTTGACTGGGTGAATGAACCAACTGTAAATGACTGTTAACAGAAGCCAGCAACGCTGGAGACTCAAAGAAGAGAAAATGTAGCAGGCAGATCACGCTCACTGTTCATGATGCACGAAACATATAAAGAAAATTCTAAATACTTAACCGGGGGTGAGGGGTTTATGTATCTCTGAGGGGAACTGACTGTCTTCAGAAAAGTTGTATGTATTTAATGTAATGTAGTATTTAAAAGTGCTGCTGCTTTGTTCACAGCAGTGACCAAAGAAAAAAACTTTACTGCTGCTGTTCCATAAGCGCCACCTGCTGTCCGAGAGTGAATCTGCGTCTTGTTCAGCCCATCTGCTGTTTTTATTTCGTTCAGATGATTTATGTAGCAAATTATGTTTGAAATTATGTAATCAATAATTTAGAAAAAATAAAATACATTTACTTATTTATACACTACCAGTCAAAAGTTTTTGAACAGCAAGATTTGTAATGTTTTTTTGAAGAAGTCTCTTCTGCTCACCAAGCCTGCATTTATTTGATCAAAAGTACAGCAAAATGAATATATTTTAAAATGTAATTTATTGTGATTTCAAAGTTGAATTTTTAGCATCTTTACTCTAGTCACATGATCCTTCAAAAAAAAAAAAAAAAAAAACAATTTCAACATTTGATCAATTTAAAGCATCCTTGCTAAATAAAAGTATTAATTTCTATAATTCCCCCAAAAGCTTTTACTTCAGATAAATGCTGATCTTTGGATCTTTCTATTCATCAAAGAATCCTTAAAAAATGTAGTCAACTGTTTTAAATATTGATAGTAATAATAATAATAATAATAAATGTTTCTTGAACAGCAAATCAGCATATTAGAATGATTTCTGAAGGATTTTAGCGTTGATCACAGGAATAAATTACATTTTAAAATCTATTCAAATAGAAAACAGTACAAATATTTTGCAATATTACTGCTTTTGTTGTATTTTCGATCAAATAAATCCAGGCTTGGTGAGCAGAAGAGACTTCTTTAAAAAATATAAAAAAATTTTACTGTTCAAAAAGTTTTGACTGGTAATGTATAATAATAATAAAAAATATATGAAAAAAAGGATGAACCCATGCTATTTTATTTTATTTCATTTTGTAAAAATATGCACCTAGTTCACCTTAACGTATTCATGGAAGTTTTATGACAGAAGCAGCAATTGAAAATGAATCATTCTTTTGATTAATATCTTTTAAATTAATTAGTTAAGTTTGTTTAAGAATCAGACTAGTCCAGACAAGTTAACAGCTGACTAAACTGAAAGTGTTTATTAGTGAACAACAACTTAAATTTTACTTCCACAATTCAAAATTCATTATGGTAGTGATTTTACATCTTTTAAAGCGTAAATCATTCCTCATTCCTGATAACAAAATGACTTCTTTTGTTTTCCAAAGAAGAAATTAAGTCATACAAGTTTGGAATTACATGATGTTGAATAAATAAATGTCTGAATTTTCATTTTTGGGTGATTTATTGCTGTGTAAAGTACTTTCGATCATGTAGTACCTATAGCTTTCCTGAGGAGGGCGCTACCCCGTTACATCTACTCCACAACAGTCAGCTGGACTAAGTCGGTGACAGCTTCTTCTTTCATTCAACCACATGCTTTCCTATCCCTTCCATCCATCGCCCTAGGCTACATTCTCCACCTCTTTTTCACCCTTCGTCGTTCTTTTTCCTCTTTTCCCGAAAGGCCTGCCTGTTGAATCACAAGACCACAGGCCGAATCTCCAGGGAACTAGAATAGCAGAGGCCTTCCATCCAGACACTCAGCTATTCCTCATATTTAATATTATGTTACTCCTCTCCGTTCCCCAAACTTTCTCTCTCAAACTTTGTTTTTCTCACTCTTTCCTTCTCTCTCTTTTTCTCTCTGCCCTCTGAGTAACCAGATCTTTGAGGAAACAGTGAGGAACTTGACTCCTCTACCCAGAGCCCAGAGAAGACAGAGAGCCCCTATAGCGCAGCCAGATGTGCGGCTTCACACACTCCACACGGAGAAATTAAAGCGTGCACGTGTGAGTGTGTGTGAGAGAATGCATGCGTTTGTGTACGTCTGTGTCTTTCGTGTGAGCGTGTGTGTGTGTATGTGTGTGTGTGTCAAGTGGGGGGGCTTTTTTTGGAAAGTATCAGATAAGCTGCCCTCCCTCCGTCTCGTCTCATTCCCAAATCCAGCCGGAGTCGTGTTTCGCCGACAGGTCTGTGAGGAGAAGAAAGAGGAGACAGCCGCTCACGGATCCCTTTACCGTTTATACTAGTGTTGAGCCAGAATCCCACTCTCTCTCACTCACACACACACACACACACAGTCTACTAAGTCAGGATCCCACTCAAGGCCGCGATACATAATACAGATCAATCAGGGGGAAAAAGCGCTTTGCTGCGAAGAGGGAACGTCTGATTTCCACCGCTAATGCTCTCACGCTAACTGAACCGCTAATGCAAGGGGGCCTCGCCCTCATTTACATAGACAGCAGCTTTAAGAAGGAGATGCGTCCGGGCCATTCTGGCTGGGTGAATGTCAGTTACGTCAAGGGACTATTAGAAAACTGAACACTTTTTTATTTTTTAATCACTTTTGCTCTAATTGTAAATACATCTATGGAAGTTTGACTTGCAGCAACAAAGTCTGATCTCTGATTGCCTACACATGCTATCAGTCAGTCACTACTTCAGTGGGTCAGATCAGAGCGTGTGTGGCTTTAATCACGGTTCGCTGCACAACAGGTTCAGTTTCACACAAAAAAGGATTTTCCTCACACTCTCTTCAGTATGTGAGTGTTCACTAAAAACGAGGGCTCAAAATGACCTTCTGTCCATACCTGCTAATGGCAACTGAGAGAATTTGTCAAGCATATGCACTACCAGTCAAAAGGTTTTGAACAGTATTTTTAATGTTTTTTTTAAAGAAGTCTCTTCTGCTCACCAAGCCTGTATTTATTTGATCCAAAGTACAGCAAAAATGTAATATTTTGAAATATTTTTATATATTTTAAAATCTCATTTATTCTTGTGTTTTCAAAGCATATTTTTTAGCATCATTACTCCAGTCGAATGATCCTTCAAAAATCATTCCGATATTCTGATTTGCTGCTCAAAAAATATTTATTATGCTGAAAACAGCTGAGTAGAATATTTTAAGGTTTCTTTGATGAATAGAAAGTTCAGAAGAACAGCATTTATCTGAAATTTAAATCTTTTATAACATCATAAATGTCTATATCATCACTTTTGATCAAAGCATCCTTGCTACATAAAAGTATTAATTTCTATAATTTATTTCCTCCCCCCAAAAATTATATTGACTCCAAGCTTTTGAATGGTATAGTGTATAATGTTACAAAAGCTTTTTATTTAAGGTAAATGCTGATTTTTGGATCTTTCTATTCTTCAAAGAATCCTGAAAAAAAAAAATGTACTCAACTGTTTTAAACTGATGATAATAATAATAGCAAATCAGCATATTAGAATGACTACTGAAGGATCATGTGACACTGAAGACTGGAGAAATGATGCTGAAAATGTAACTTTGATCAGAGGAATAAATTACATTTTAAAATATATTACAATAGAAAACAGCTAATTTAAGTAGAAAAATATTTCAAAATTTTACTGATTTCTAAATAACCATTAAACTACATTTTTCATTATTATTTCTTTTTAATTAAAAGTATAGAATTATTAGTTAATATTCATTGTAATGGATACACACTACTGTCTGAAAGTGTGGGGTGGTCAGATTTTTATTTGACCAAATACAATAAAAACAGTAATATTATGAATATGAATACAATTCAAAATAACTTTTTTTCTATTTTGATATATTTTAAAATAAATTTTCACCAGTCTTCAGTGGCAGATGATCGTTTAGAAATCATTCTAATATGCTGATTTGCTGCTCAAGAAACATTTCTTATTATTATCAATGTTGACAGCTGTGCTGTCTAATATTTTTGTGGAAACCCAAGGTTTTTTTTTCAGGAGTCTTTGATGAATAGAAAGTTCAAAAGAACAGCATTTATTTGAAACAGAAATATTTTGTTACATTATAAATGTTTTTACTCTCTTCTTTTTTTTTTTAGCAATTCAATGGTTCAATTTCTGAACAAACTTTTGAACCGTAGTGTACATGTGTTGATCTGTCTGTAAAAAAACCTTTACATCAGCAAGGTTCAAACCATTGTTACAGTGTCAATTTGTGTAAAAACTATATCTTAATGTGATATAATCAAATCAGAGATTTAGACAGAACAAGAAAAAAGGTAAAGTTTTTAAAATAAAATACATAAAGATTTCCTTAAATCCTTAAACTAGAGTTCGGGTGGACATCCATGTATCAAAGAACACTAAACAGGTGTGAGATTTCCACTTTCGTCCAGCAGGAGGTGCTATAGAACATGCCAATGCATACTCCTAACCCCACTGTCTTACACCACACCATCTACCTAAAGACAGTCTTTACTAAACACACAGCCAATATCAGGTGTGAGTCCTAACTGTAAGATATCTGGCTGTCTGAACGCTGAGCTCCTCTTGAGAAAAAACACCGAATCTGTTCTTTATATTAGTCGCCACAATCTGCTGATCATCTAAATCCCCTGCAGTCATTTCCATGTCCGCTCATGCACGCATTAAGTGAGCTCGAGTGTGCGTGCGTGTGTCTGAGGCTACGCAGAAGGGAAAAGAGTTTGTTTTCCTCCACGGGGAGAGCTGCATTCTAGAGCCTCACTTGGTGACAGATCCTGTCAGCGTACTCCCGCTTAGTGCATCTGAGTGTGTCTGTGTGTGTTACACAGAAACAGAGAGATGAAATGTTAGGGTTTCTAGTGCAAATCCCTTTTCACTTAGTCTGTTAAGATTATGATATGACAAGCAATTTCCTCTAGAACCATGAATCCCAACTAGTGGCGTGCAGTGTTCTGAAATGGGAAGGCAAAGTGTTCAAATCTGTTTATTTATTTATTTATTTATTTTAATTAAATGTAAATTCATGTCCCAGTCACATTTACACTTACACGTCCAGAATAAAAAAAATCTGTATTTTTATGTTAAAGGTGCGTTCACACCATGTCATAATTACCGTAATTCCGAGATAACAACACGTGACACTTTACTTACAACTCTCCATGTTGTCGGACTCGGAGGTAGCGCCAAAACGAACCTGACGGCGGTCACGTGGTTCATCTGTAACTCGTTTAAGTCGTAATTCTAAAAACATTCCGAGTTTACAAGTTGTAATTATGAGCTCAGGAACATGCGAGGACTTTGGCGTTTATAGTGTTGCCATAGAAACGTATAATTCAGATAGAATGTAGAATGTCACGTGTTTTCATCTCGGAATTACACAAGTAGTACTCACGGCATGGCGTGAATGCAGCATAACAGTGCAACGTCAATTAATAGGTGGTTCTATATATTAAAACAAAGTAGTACCGAAATCTCACGAGTTTAGTGTTTTTAAGCATTTTACATTTGTGAACTTATGTTCAGCAATTCTTTTTAATTGTTAACTTTAAACTATTTTGAATTTTTTGGATCAACAGTCATTAAAGCTCAGTAAATATTGGTCACAGACACAGAGATTTACTTTAAATTTCGCCAAGCTGATTACTCACCAAAAACTCCCACAGATCATGTTTTCATTCCATTTTTAGTCTTATTTTGGCGTAAAAGTGGTGATATGCACGTGTGTGGGCGCTGTTGGCTTACCTTGAACATTTTTTTCTTCGTGGAAGCTTTGCCTTTGGTTGGCTAATAAAATATTAAAACTCAATTCAATATAATAATGAGTACAATTATTTAATTCATTATGTCATCCTGGTATCGCGGACTCACACTCTCATTATACAAATGCAGCTGCTGTCAATTTGCGACGATTGTTTTGTACACTGAAATGGATTATAAAGGTAACTAACAAACTGGTAAGATTTTGAAACATTTTCATCTAAAATCATTATCTTTTATCGCCATAATTATTTATGTGTTTAAATGTTGTGGTATGATTGCACCGACTCCCTTAAATGAACACTCCACTTTTTTGAAAATAGGCTCATTTTCCAAATCCCCTATAGTTAAACAGTTGAGTTTTACCGTTTTCGAATCCATTCAGCCAACCTCCGGGTCTGGTGGTAGCACTTTTAGCATAGCTTAGCATAGATCATTGAATCTGATTAGACCGTTAGCATCTCGCTCAAAAATGACCAAAGATCTTCTATATTTTTTTCTATTTAAAACTTGACTCTTCTGTAGTTACATCATGTACAAAGACGGATGAGAAATGAAAAGTTGCAATTTTCTAGGTCCATATGGCAAGGAAGTATACTTTAATTTCGGCGTAATAATCAAGGAACTTTGCTGCCGTACCATGGGTGCAGGAGGCGCAATGATATTACGCAGCCATCAACCCTGCCGGCTGCAACTCTGCATCTACACAAATTTTGTGCCGGTCACTCTCAGACGCTGTGTAATAATATTACACCTGCTGCAACCCATGGTACGGCGGCAAAGTTCCTGGATTATTACGCCGGGATGAGAGTATAGTTCCTAGTCATATCAGCCTAGAAAATCACAACTTTTCATTTTCCGTCAGTCTTAGTACACGATGTAACTACAGAAGAGTCAAGTTTTAAATAGGAAAAATATTGTCATTATATATGGTCATTTTTGAACGAGATGCTAACGGTCTAATCAGATTCAATAAACTATGCTAAGCTATGCTAAAAGTGCTACCGCCAGACCCGGAGATCGGCTGAATTGATTTGAAAACAGTAAAACTCAACTGTTTAACTCTAGGGGAGTTGGACAATGAGCCTATTTTCAAAAAAAGTGGAGTGTTCCTTTAAATGTCCGTCTAGCGTGAACTTGCCACTTCCTAGCAACTGCTTTCATAACGGAAGCTTTGTGTTCAAATATTTCAACTTCGATCAATGTTTTATGTCTAATTATTCACTTTTGTGGCAAGAAGTGTAATAAGCGAAATAATGTATATCCGGCCGCACACTTTAGGGATTGTGTTAAAACTCAATGGACAATGGACGTAATATTTGCGTTGTTTTATTTTTTTTAAACAACATGTTTCAATTCAGTAGCCTATAAAGGTCTGTTTCATTTCAAACCCAGACTAAATAGCAAGCAGTCTGAAAGTACCCTATGAATTAAAAGTAACAGCCTTCAGATGTAAATTCAATAGGACTCTAGGAGTGCGCAACACAAAATAGGTTGGGAAACACTGCTCTGAAATGTCCTGATGTATTCTACCATCACTTTATATCTGTACTGGCCATTCATATCGCTGTAAGATATTCAAAAAGAGGCTCTAGTGAGATGCTGTAACCCTGAGTGGAGTGAGGCAGTGGGGCTGCTGGCCACATGCAGTTAGACGGTGCTTTGACTGCGACTCTAATTAGAGCTGGAGGAGAACACTGACACTTAATGAGGGGTGTAGGAGACATATGCTCACACACTCGCTCACACACACACACACACACACACACACACACACACACATAAAGAGCGCAAGAGAATGAGGGAGAATGCAAGTGTATGGAAATTAGCAAGAGGACACACGGCGTACAGCGTGGAGAACAAAGTCTTTGAGAAGGAAGTCAGAAACCGAATGATTTTCTTCAGTGTTTTGCATAAAAACGCAAATGTGATGGAAAAAAAAAAAGTGGCTCACACCTCTAGCATGAAGAGATGTGTTTGTTTATTTAGCCATGTTTTTGGTACAAAAATACCAGAAGTAAGCTAAATCTGACAAAACCTCTATTTGGGGATTACTGGAATGTTTTCAGTTGCATAAATTATTCATTGTAATGCATTTCTTAATCCTGAAAATGCAAAATAAATAACACTATAAATTAAGAAAACCTTCTAGACAGTCCATATTTATATATTTTTTAATATTGTTAAAACCAATTTAAATCTATGTCCTCATCTTTACTACAGTTGAAAAATCAGTAAGAATTTTTAATGTTGTTGAAAGAAAAAAATGCCCATTTATGCTCTGTAAGGTTGCATTTAGACTACCAGTCAAAAGTTTTTGAACAGTATGATTTATAATGTTTTTTTAAAGAAATTTTAATCATTTTCTCTCCTGCTCACCAAGCCTGCGTTTATTTGATCCAAAATACAGCAAAAGCAGTAATATTGTGAAATATTTTTCCTATTTAAAACAACTGCTTTCTATTTGAATATTTTAAAATGTAATTTATTCCTGTGATCAAAGATAAATTTTCAGCATCATTACTCCAGTCTTCAGTGTCACATGATCCTTCAGAAATCATTTTAATATGCTGTTTTGTTGTTTAAGAAACACTTTTTTTAGAATAACAATTATTATTATTATTAATATTAATATTTAAAACAGTCTACATTTTTTCAGAATTCTTCGAAGAATAGAAAGATCCAAAGATCAGCATTTATCTGAAATATAAAGCTTTGTAACATTATACACTATACCATTCAAAAGCTTAGAGTCAGTATTTTTTTTGGGGGGGGGAATGATAGAAATTAATACTTTTATTTAGCAAGGATGCTTTAAATTGACCAAAAGTGATGATGAAGACATTTATAATGTTACAAAAGATTTATATTTCAGATAAATGCTGTTCTTCTAAACATTCTAATCAAAGAAACCTGAAAAAATTCTACTCATCTGTTTTCAGCATAATAATAATAATAATAATAATAATAATAATAATATTTTGAGCAGCAAATCAGAATATTAGAATGATTTCTGAAGGATCATGTGACTGGAGTATTGATGCTAAAAATTCAGCTTTGAAATTACAGGAATCAAATATATATTCAAATAGAAAACAGTTATTTTAAATAGTACAAATATTTCAAAATCTTACCGCTTTTTAAAAAACATTAGAAACCTTACTGTTCAAACACTTTTGACTGGTAGAGTATTTGATCAAATATAGAGTAACTATCCTTAAATATACAGCATTATTCTTAAATATTACAATTTAGAATAAATGTTTTCTATTTAAAATAACTATTTTAATATATTTTAACATTTTATTTATTTCTTTAATGGCAAAGCTGAATTTCCTGTCACATGATCCTTCAGAAATCATTCTAATATGCAGATTTGGTGCTCAAGAAACATTTATTATTATCTTCTATGTAGAAAACTGATGTTCTGTTAAATTTTCTTTTTTTTTTTTTAAATCAGAAACCTTGACACATTTTGTTCAGGATTCTTTGATGAATTGAAAGTTCAAAAGCACAGCATTTATTTAAAATAGAGATTTTTTTGTAACATTATAAATCCTCCTGAATAAAGGTATTAATTTCCTTTAAGAAAAACATTACTGTTTTGGTAGCTAAGAAAATGTGTATTAATTATTATTTGTGCAAAATTTTACAACAGCTAACTCAGAGCAGGGTTTCTTTAATTACTGAGCATGGAACAAGCGAAAAGCAGGACATGGAAAAATCTGGAGACCTTTTACAGAGCTCATTTAGTACCTTGGTGTCATTGAGCTGGGCCAGTCCCGTGCAGGCGTTCGCCAACAGGAAATCGCCACTCAGAACAGCCATCTTGTTCCCAAACTGCATGTCTTTGAGGGGGCCGTCCGAATTTGTCAACTCCTTCAGATTAACAATGCCACGATGCACCAGGAAGGCCGTGTGAATCAGCTCTGTGATCTCCGCCAAGTTCCTCTGACTGACGAAGAGAAAGAGAGAAATATTGTGATTCTGAGAGGGAATTAGATCTATAAACAGTCCCAGATGCTATAGCACACTTTATACGGAAAGGGAGTGATTTTAGCCCAAACCTTCTTCTGCAGAACAAATAAACCAGAGAGAGTGTCAAGTGTCCTGGTGACCATAATGTACTTCACAAAATACCAACTGCCACTGATTATCAGACGAGCCCGATTATCACAACGGCATCACACAGACGTTATAATCAAATGTTGATTTGCCGGGTTCAGGACCATAATCAGCTTGGACCATTGAGGTCTCAGCGATAACCACCTTCCAGACACAAGAGAGAGACGTTAGCGCTGATGACCACTTACCCCTCCTTCAGAGCGAGAGACATGGAAAGAAAAGAGGGTGAGAGAATGAAGAAAAAGCATCGTTGATGAAGGGATTCTCTTCAGTTTGGCGATGTGAGAGAATCGCTGTGGCCGTTTCTGCTCACACACACACACACATGCTAGTCAATGCTTGGGTAATTACAAAGCACTGCAATAATTCTTGTTGTCATTAAATGCTGTTCTTTAATGGACCATCTCCTGGGCTCAATCATCCCTATTGTGCAGAGCTCTCTTGTCCATGCAGCCACCGATCCCGGTCAGTTTCACTTCAGCTGACACGGGCATGCTGGTATAGTAAAAACAAATCTGAGATGTTGATGTGGCTTACAATGGATGAGGATTACTGGGGAAACTCAAACATATTTTAAAGAAGTATAATTGTATGTATCTGTCATCTCAGGTCAAGAGTTGTAGTGTTCAACTTGTCTTTTTAATCTTGGTAAATATGAAATGTCCACTTTTTGCTAATCTAATCAATCCTGATGGATACAGTGAAGTCCCACCCAACATTCTGCTCAATTAAGGTCCTGTTTTACTCAGAAATGCATCTGATTAGTGAATGGCATTTTATGTTACGTCTATAAATGCAAGTCAAAAGTTGTCTTTAAGTAGCATAGGTATATTTGTAGCAATTTTTTTTAATGACAGAAATCATTCGAATATTAGGTAAAGTTCATGTTCCATGAAGATATTTTGTAAATTTCCTACTGTAAATATATGAAAAACATAATTTTTGATTAGTAATATGCATTGTTAAGAACTTCAAAAGGCGATTTTCTCAATATTTTAATTTTTGTGCACCCTCAGATTCCAGATATTCAAACAGTTGTATCTCGGCCAAATGTTGTCCTATCATAACAAACCATACTTCAATGGAAAGCCTATTTATTCATCTTTCAGATTATGTTAAATCTCAATTTAATGTACCCTTATAACTGGTTTTGTGGTTCAGGGTCACATTTGTGACATGAAAAGACACGGGTATGTTCTTCAAAAGATGTTGTGAACAGCCCAAATCATATTAAATGTGACATCTTTAATTTAAATAAAAAATGATTACATTGAAAAATAAATAATTAAAAAAAATAGTTTGAACTGCCCTAAAATGCTTTAAATGTGGAAAAAAAATAAAAATGTAAATGTAAATTAAATTTATAAATTGAAATAAATAAATGAAAAGAAAGGATTAAAAAATACAACATGAACAGTGCAAACTGCATTAAATGTGACATTCTTAATTCAGTTTTGTAAAATAATCTGAAAAATTACAAATTCAAAAATGAAATTTAATTAAAAATTAAGAAGAAATTAAAAAAAATGCTGTCTGAACAGTCTGATATAACATAGCTTCTATCATTCACAATAGGGCCCTATGCTTTCCGTTTTATTTTGTCACAAATTCCATTTTATTTTTTTCCAAATTCAGTTTTTTCTGTTTTCAATTTTCTGGATTCCTTTTTTTTCAGTTTAAATTTTTCTAGACTATGGCTAAATTAAAAAAAAAAAAATAAATAAAAAAAAATAAATAAAAATTCATCAAAAACAACAAAAATCATGAAACGTACACAATTATCCACAATTTTTAAGGCTCTATGAAGTAGAGCAGTTTTATTTTTTACAAAATTCTGTTTTGTTTTTTTTTTCCTGTGATTCCATTTGCATGGTTTTATTAAACTTTAGTAATCAAAAGCAAGTCTAATTAACTGATTTTATTAAAAAAGTACTATTTATTTATTTATTTTCAGAAATACTGTGTTGTGTATTTACAATTTCATTGTAAATATATTCTGATAAATAATTTCTGGTAGATATTCCTTAAAAAAATTATAATAATTTTAATTTTAATAATTGTATTAGTAGCAGTAGTAGAACTATCATTACATTTAGTGATTTTGACAGTTTTTTCAAGTTAAACCAAACTTTTATTTTGACGGATTGCTATGAAGACCTTTAAATTTTGGTTTGTGTGTGATATGACGATAACTTTTAATAAATAAAACCGCTCGTCTGCACCATTCATTCATACAGAGAATTAAAAAATACAGTGTGAACTGCCCTAAAATGCTTAAAATATGACATTTGTTATTTTAAATTTAAAAATGAACTTACAATAAAAAAACAATGAAACAAGAATAAAAATAATTTAAAATACAAAGAACAGCGCAAAATGCATTAAATGTGACATTTTAATTCAGCTTTGCATAATAATGTAACAAATTACAAATGAAAAAATGAAATTTAATTAAAAATTAAGAAATCCTAAAAAAAAAAAAAAAAAAAAAAATACAGCCTGATATAACGTAGGTTCTACCATTCATAATCACTGGCATGCTTCAATTCCATTAGTGTGGAAGACAATGAGTCCACAGAATGCCAATAATACAATTTCGGCCCTTTTCCGCCTCCTTGCCCTTGTTCTTAATTGATGTGTAATTTCATGGCAGCCTCCACAGAACATCGGGTTCATAATAATTGCCTCCATTTATTTAATTCTTATTAACATGCCTAGTTTGACTATTTTAATGCCACATTTAAAAGTTCATGTCAGTCCCTTAAAAAATTGGGCAACATTCAGCTGCGGCCAAGGTGTGCGTCTGTCCTTTTCAACACCTTGTGGCTGCCAGTATTGAGTTGCTGATTTGACCACTCATTAGTAATAGTGATGATATTTATAACTAGCGTTTTGAATAAATAGTTTTCTATACTGAAATGATTTTTTATAGGCTTTGTCTCCTTCATCCTTGGACCGGCTGCAGTGTTTTGGCTGTGTGCAGACAGACGGAGTTGAATCGAAATCTAATTTTCCCCCAAATCTGCAGCTATGCCGTCTACGGTTTTTTTGAAGTCAGTGGGAGGGGCAGCACAGGGAGTATAAATAGCCTCAGAACTCAGTTGCATAGCAACCGATGCCATGGCGCAGAGGGGTTCCGCCCCCTGACACGCCCCCTTTCTCTGTCTGCTCCATTTTCTCTGCCAATTTAACCCTGAAGTGCAGTGGAGCGTGTGCCTGCAAGCTCACAGCAGATCACCTTAGAGGTCAAGATGTCAGTTGACCAAAAGCATCACTAAAGCTGTCACACAGCATCTCAGCCACATGATGTTTTAATGAAAGATCAGAGATGGTTTTGCTTCTAAAGTCGTTATAATGGGAGTTCAACTCTTAACACAAGACACACACAGAACACCACAGAAACCACCTATATAACTGCCAGCACTAATAAGACTGTTTCTTCTGTTTGGTTGACTGCTCTATTCAGCATACGGTATGTCATATATATTAAAAATTAATATACAGCATTCAAAATGTTGGAGTTGGTAAGATTTTGAAACAAGTCTCTTACGGTCACTAAGGCTGGATTTATTTGATCAAAAACACAATATGATTATAATTTAAAATAACTGTTTTCTATTGAAATATATTTTCAAATTTTACTTATTCCTGTGATGGAAAAAATTAATTTTCAGCAACCATTAAGTCAGTCTTCAGTGTCACATGATCCTTCAGAAATCATTTTAATATGCTGAAAAAGTGTTTTTTTTTTTTTTTTGGAAACAGTGATACATAGATAAAGTTTTTTTTTATGAATAGAAAGTTCAAAAGAACAAAATTTATTTGAAATATATTTTTTTTGTAATTCTATAAATGTCTTTACTGACACTTTTGATCAATTTAATGCTCCCTTCCTGAATTAACTGAATAAAAAAAAAAAACTGACCCCAAACTTTTCACCGGTAGTGTAAGATTTTATCTTCAGTGAAACATCTGCACTCATCCAATCTGTCAAATCAATTAAATTCTATAATATTCATAACAAAAAATTAAAAAAGAAAAGAAATAAACCTTAATATCAAGTTGCGAAAAATATGAATATTAAAAAACAATTTGTCAATAACGCAGCAATCCATCTCTTTTAGGGAAATTGGTGCAAAATGAAAAAATTGCAATTATTCAGTCTCACAGGGTTCATAGAGATTCTGTAAAATGAAATTTCCAGAACTTTAAAGGACTTTTCAAGCGCTACTTTTTTGATTTTCAAGGACTTCAATCAGAGATCTTACTTGATACAATGTCTTCTCTTTCAAATTCTAAAAAACAATAAATAGATAAATAAAAAAAATAAAACAAAATGGCAAAAATAAAGTGAAGCAAAGTATTACTACCAAAGTATTACAAAGTATACTACGCTTTTACTATAGTAAAACCATGGTTAATTTTCTTACTTTCCTTATTTTTTCTTTGTTTTGTTTTAACTGTACTGCTTTGATTCGCTAAACCGCTCCGAAGTCCCGAACCGAATCAAATTATTCGCAAACTCGCTCCAAAGTTCCAATCTAAACAAAATGATTCGTAATCAATTATCTGAAATCCCGATCTTAATGATCCACAAACCATCATTTCAGATCGGGACTTCAAATTGCGTACTGCAAATCATTTTTTTAATCACTTTCAGATCTAAATCAAATGATTCGCAATACGCAATTTGAAGTCCCGATCTAAGTCAAAAGATTTGTGAACCTTTCTAATCTAAATCAAATACGCGATACGTAATTTTCAGTCAAATTCAAGTACTTCAAGACCCTGGTCACATGATTTCAGGCACTTCTCTAAAGGAAATCTTGGAATTTGATAGTTTTTCCATGATAGTTTATGTGCATGTCTTCTTATCGAATTAAACAATGTAACCATCTTAAGTGAGTGTATACATTTTTCATGCACTTTTTAGAAATTTCATTCACATATTTGTCTTTCCATTCAGCGAAATCCTAAGTCTGCATTAAAGCATATGGATGGAAACCCAGCTATTGACTAAACAGGGAGTATTTGGCATATGGCAGTAAAAACCTTAAAAGCAAAACAGGCTTCCAGGATGCCATAATCTCTAATGATCTAAAACAAATTCAAAAGGACTTTAGGAGATAACCAAGCTAACATTTAGTGATTACAATGCTTATTTTCAGCTTTTGGACACGGCCAAAGTCTGCTGAATGTCACACTCGTGTTTCCAACGTCCCTTAAAAGAACTGTCGAGCAATCATTCAAACAGACGTCTCTCTCAGCAAGATGCACTCGTGCATGTATGCGATCATACACACACCCCCAAACCATGAGCATTTCTGTCAGAAGTGAACACACACACACTTACCGTCCACCTCAAATGCACACACAAGCACACAACACTGTGTGTGTGTGAGAGAGAAAGTGACTCGAAGGGACATTTTACAAATGCTGCATGTCAAGGAGGAGGAGAGCAGCACAGCAATTCATCCATCACCACCATCAAACACACCTCTAACCAGGAACGAGAGAGCGAAAGGTGTCATCGGAGGAGGAGGGGGGGGGGGGAGTTGAAAGGAAAGAGAGATGGCCGACAAAGAAAGAGAAAAATACAGACAGGGAGGAAGAAAAAAAAGAGCTCTATATGTTAGGAGGAGGTAACTACCACAAAAATGTTTATTCTTTACACACGCTCATGTCGTTTCAAACTGTATATGACTTTCTTTTTTCTGCTGAACACAAATTTTGATATTTTTGATCATAAAAGTTGTCCAGATAATATGTGCATCATATTTAAATCCCCCTCCAGCAAACTGTTAACAGGATCACTGTGTTCAGTTCAGTCCAACAGAATTCACTGTGAACCAGATCAACTGATTTATGAAAAAATAAGATTCAAAACAATGTCTGATTCATGAATTAATCTTCACTACTTCTCTTCTCTTTTGACCTATTTATCATTAAATCAAACAGGTCAATCCAAATTTAAATTAATCCTTCAGAATCATTCAATGTGAACCAGATCAACTGATTCATTGAAAAGATTTGATTCAGAAGAATGTCTGATTCATGAACAAATCCTTGCTACTTCTTTCTTAAATTTTGCTCTATTGGTTAGTGAGCTGAACAGTTTAGTCAGATTTTAAATGAATCATTCAGAATCATTCACTGTAAAGCAAAACAACCGATTCACAGAAAAGATCAGATTCAGGAGAACATCTGATTCATTAACAAATAGTTTGTACTTTTCTTTTAAATTTTTGTCTATTCATTAGTGAGGTGAACAGTTCAGTCAGATTGTAAATGAATCATTCAGAATTATTTATTCATAAACCAGATTAAGTGATTAATTAAAAAGATCAGATTCAGAAGAATGTCTGATTCATGAATGAATCTTCACTACCTTTCTCTTCTATCCTTGCTACTTCTCTCTTAAATTTTGATCTATTTGTCAGTGAGCTGAACAGTTTAGTCACATTGTAAATAAATCATTTTTAGAATCATTCACTGTATACCAAATCAACTAATTCATTGAAAAGATCCGATTCAAAAGAATGTCTGATTCATGAATGAATCTTCACTATTTCTCTCTTCTCTCCTAAATTTTCTAATAATCTATTTATAAGTAAATTAAACAGTTGAATCCAAATGTAAATGGATCAATTTAGAATCATTCACTGTAAACCAGATTGATGATTCATTGAAAAAAAAATCTGATTCAGGAGAACATATTATTCATTAACAAATGAATTGGCAATGAATCAGAACAACTTCTCTCTTAAATTTTGTCTATTCATCAGTGACATGAATAGTTTAGTCAGATTGTACATTAATTATTCAAAATAATTCATTTATAAACCAGATCAATTGATTAATTGAAAAGATCAGATTCGGAAGAATGTCTGATTCATAAACAAATCTTCATTACTTCTCTCTTCTCTACTAAGTTTTTGTCTGTTTATCATTAAATGAAGCAGTTCAAATCAAAAAGTAAATGAATCATTCAGAATCATTCACTGTGAACCAGATCAACTGATTCACTGAAAAGATCAGATTCATAAGAATGTCTGATTCATGAATCAATCTTAACTACTTCTCTCCTACGTTTGTCTATTTATCATTAAATTAAAGTTCAATCCTAAAGTAAATGAATCATTCAGAAATATTCACTGTGAACCAGACTGATTCACTGAAATGATTTGATTCAGAAGAATTGTCTAATTCATGAACAAATCCTTGCTACTTCTCTTTTAAATTTTGATCTATTTGTCAGAGACCTGAACAGTTCAGACTGTAAATGAATCATTCAGAATCATTCATTCTAAACCAAATCAATGATTCTCTGAGAAGATCAGATTCAGAAGAACATCTGATTAATAAACAGTTGCTACATCTCTCTTAAATTTGTCTATTTCTCAGAGCGCTGAAGAGTTCAGTCAGATTGTAAATTAATCATTCAGAATTATTCATTCAAAAACCAGATTAAGCGATTCACTAAAAAGATCACATTCAGAAGAATGTCCATTGACATTCTCTTCTTTGAAATATAGCGCACAAGTCACATGGCCCACCGGTTATACTTTTTGGGGGAACTTATAAAGCTTCACAGCTTTAGTACCAATCGATTTTTATTATACTGAAAAGAACAGCCAGGATATTTTTCAGAAATTCACCTTTTGTAGAAAAGTATTGTCATACAGAAATAAATAATGACATGTTTGGGTAAACTATTCCCTTAAATTTGAGTAACTGTGTAATTGTGTGTGTGCGAGTGTGTATGCTTCATCACTCACCACACCCTTTTTTAACACACACACACACACACCCCACACACCCACAAAGGGTCAGCCCTGAGTCTTATAATTCTCAGGGCAACTACATCACCAACTTGTTTCCATGACACCCACTTCCCAGCTGTGGAACTATGAGGTCACTTCCTGTTTAGAGGGAAACGTGGGGTTGAAGAAGCAAGAAACCGAGGGGAAAAAACAGAGGAGTGTTGCGATGAGTGCCGGTCCCTCCTCACTTGCTTTGACACTCTCTTTCCCCGCTCAGCAAGAGAGAAAGAGTTCATTCAGACAGCTTGCGCGCACACACACACACTCTGCCAAGTACAACAGCCGCTTCTGGTAACTCCCTGGCACTGCAGCCAAAGGACTCACACACACACACCAGCCTGTTTAGAGCAAGAGTCCTTCTGAGGCGCAGCAGTGGAAGTGGATGCACAAGTGTGTGTGTGTGAGAGTGTGTGCTGCGTGTCGATTCCCTGTCCTTAACTGGACATAATTTACCCTACACACTTTCATATCCTGTTTCCGATGATCTGTCTATTACACACACGCCTGCAACACAGTTACCATAGATCTTGTTTTCCAATAAACCTCGTTCTCTCCGAATTCAATGCTATGTTTTAAAAACAAATGTCGTGCTGTTTTTTTTTTTTCACTCTCACTTATGGAAAGAGAAAACGGCTACATTTCTAATTGGCCTCAGGTGAAATGTAAACCTCATCGTCTCTTCTGCAGCCTGTAGCTTTCAAGGTGTCCAAATGAAAAACTTCTCTAAACCTGATGCCCAGATACCGGCCAAGATTTTTTTTTTTTAATTTATATTAATCTCTCCACCTTTCCCAACTCTGAACACACATAAGCAAGCACTTATATGCTGACATCGAATACTTTTAGGAAGTTGACATGTCCTGCGGTGTGACATGCTATACTCTTAAAACTGATATGTTATACTATATCTAAAACTACTGACAGCGGTCCGTAAAACAAAATAATTAGGGTTTGTTATTAAAATGGCTATATTAAAATACAGTTACAACTTTAACAAAAAAAACACAACTAACACACTGCAGCAAACTTTATTTAAAGAGTTGAAGACAACTTTAACAAACAGTGTCCGCTGTAATATAATACCTCGCAAATGTATTAGGCTTGTTTCATAGACTTCAAATGTTTCTCCACAGAGGAGCGGAGAAGGTAATGGTATTTTTTGATTGCTTAAACAATATTTTGCCAATTTTTTTGTAATTACCATGACTTTCCATGACCTTGAGAGACTGCATAAAATATCCATATTTCAAAAAATGCATTTGTCACCAGACCAGACCATTTCAAGTAGAAGCCCACTTCCAAAACAAAGATTCACACATAATGTACTCACCCCCTTGTCATCCAATATGTTCATGTCTTTCTTTCTTCAGTTGTAAAGAAATTATGTTTTTTGAAGAAAACATTCTGCATTTTTCTCCATATAATGGACTGATACGGTGCCCCGATTTTGAACTTCCAAAATGCAGTTTAAATGTGGCTTCAAACGATCCCAAATGCGGTTGTAAACGATCCCAGCTGAGAAAGAAGGGTCTTATCTAGCATAACGATCGGTTATTTTCATAAAAATAAAACAATTTATATACTTTTTAATGTCAAATGCTCGCTTCTGCCTGGACTGTTTTTTTCCGGTTCATGACAGTTAGGGTATGTCGAAAAACACGCACCTCATGTTCTCCCTCAACTTCAAAATCGTCCCATATCGCTGTTTTACCTTTTTTGTTAAGGGTGTTTTATCTTCTTTGCATGTTCACTTTGAGAAGACTGGGTCGGTACTTCTGCAGCGATGTAGGACAATTTTTAAATGATTTTTGAAGTTGAGGGAGAAAATATGATCAGAGCTTTTCAAAAAAAAATGTAAATTAAATATTTAATCACTGTTTGCCATTACTGTACAATGTTTTACAAATGAACTGCTTTTAACTAAACAAATAATAAAATGAAATACTGAATGCAAATAAAAACAGCTGAATATTCATTTTTAAAGGTATTTTACATTTGGAATGAATTGGTTAGGCAGCTTTACAACATTATGGGTGTCTCAACTGTACTCGGGTACTGTTCCAACTGTTCCCAGCATGGGTACAGTTAGAACAAAAAAGCTTCTTGTGTTTATGAGCTAATTGTGGCAAATATGACCTACTTATGGATGTTAATGAGTATTAATATTTTAGTACACAAGTAAAGGAAATGTCATATGAAAAATCACTTCTTTTCAGTCTCTAGTTTTGGTGTGGCAATGTAAAAAGCAAAAAGTGTACCAACTGTACCCAGTCTACCCTACCTGTGCCTTTCAACAAGTAGGAAATACACAGAAATTGAATAAAGTTTTGAAACGCTAATACTAAATTAAATATAGATCAATCCTTGCTATCCTTGCAAGCTGCTAGTTATTGATTTCCTCTTTTTTCTTTTGTTCTTTGATTATTATACATCACAGCAGCTGGGTTATTAGCTTATTTGGCTGCTATTATTTTAAGATCTGCCACTGCTGAATGTCATGTGAATCTGACACGCATGCTCGTAGTTTCATTCACGCTTTAATATGAAATGATACAGGCTACAGCGCACACTGCCACATTTGTCCATGCAACTTAAGTGCACATGTTACAAGCACAGTATAACGGCTGACAGGACAGTTAGATTCATTTTTACTGACATACAGCCTGACAACATGTCATCTTACCGCAGTTCACTGTTGTTCTACTAAAGCTTCCTCGTCACCTGTACCTTTCCAGTGCTTGTTTGACTAGCGCTGAATTGAATTTGGAGTGCGTGTCTGAAAAGTCTACCATTTGATGTGGTCGTAAAGGCATTCTGGGAATAAATAAATGCACTTCTTGTCAAGAAAAAAAAAAAAAGAGAGAAGCAGCAGTTGTGAGGTGGCCAACCCTAGCCCTGCACCTGCGTTAACTGCGTTAAATATTTTTTAACACAGTTAAACTGAAAAAATAATCACCTGCGTTAACTCACTAATTATGATATATAATTATGATATATAGTGTGGAGCCGACACTCAAGGAGGAAAAAAAAGCAAAAATATGCAATTGGTGTAGTTGTGTTATTTATGTGGCTAAGGATGAAATTCAGGATTTCACAGCAAAATGACACATTTACTAAAAAAGTATTAAAGGAGTCATCGGATGCCCATTTTCCACAAGTTGATATGATTCTTTAGGGTCTTAATAAAAAAGTCTGTAACATGCTTTGGTTAACATTTCTCAATGGTAATGTAAAAAAACCACCCTTTTTACCTTTTTTAAAATCAGTTCTGTTCACAGCAAGCCGTTTTGTTGCATGTTCCTTTAAATGCTAATGAGCTCTGCTCCCTCCACCCCTCCCTTCTGTGGGGTGACAAGCCATGCTCTGAGAGAGTGAACACTTTACTCGTATTTAGCCACGAAACTTACTAACTAGCACATTATTAGGAAAGGCGATTTGCAAAGATTCATAAAAACCCCTTATACTCCATCTGTAGGTGAAGCTAGATCACGAATGATTCACGCAAACATAGACGCATTTAGGCAGATTGGGGGATGCGTTCCCTTCAAAAACGAAAAAGTAACCTTAATCCTCCGCATTTTCAGCGGCTCAGATGTCTTAAGTAAATGACGACTGCTATGTTCATCATTACATCCAACAACAGAACACCTCAATTGCTTAGGAGACATTCTTGTCTATTCCTACTATAGCGTTGAAACAATGGCAGTCGGACAGTTTACAGCTCACTCAGGGAGGGACTAAGGTAAGACAGCCACGTCAATCAACAATCGTGGGAGCGGCCTTGGTCTGTGTGATGTCACATGATTGATTTATGTTCAAATAACATGTAAAAGTGAATTTTGCTTCTGAATCCAATGACCTCTTTAATTATTAATCAGATGGTAGGATGCAAATAGTCAATTGTGTGCAAGAGGCATTTCACCAAAGTTTTGGTCATGTTGATAATTCAGAGACCTAGACATTCACGTATCAAGTATGATACAGTTGGCTTTATAGTGTTAAAAATGGTGGTCTAGTCTATGGACTTATGTGTAAACTAGCGATGTTCATGCATAACACAAACAGTCCTTCCCTTCTCCATATGCTTTCTTTTAAACATCTTTCTGTCTGATCTTCCTCCCTCTCTCACTTTCTCTAAGCCTGTGTGTGGTAGCAATCATTTCTCACTAATGGCTAAATCTACAAGCTGTTAGAGCCCTATGACCCTGAGGAGAAAAAAAAAAAAAAAAAAAAGAGAGAAAGAAAGGTTTCTTTACCTGGGGTAGATGCCGCTGACCATACTGTCATGAATCGGGTCACTGGTACTGGGACATGGACCGGCTGCTTTAGACATTAGCAGCACGATGAGACCTCGCATCTGTAGATTATTCCGGCTGTCGTACACAAAACCTCTATTAAAAAAAAGATTACATATCACATAACATGCTTTCTTAATTAGCTAAATTATGTTGAAAATAAATTGTATATGTCTTTTTTTTTTAATCTGTGTCACATGATCCTTTAGAAATTTTTCTAATAGGGGAGTGACAAGACACTTATCCCACGAGACGAGATGAGCCACGAGATCAGGTTCACGAGAACGAGACGAGATTTTTTAACTTTTTTAAAGAAATCCTCAATAATGAAATATATAGGAAAAAACTGTCTTTTATTCAACTGAAAAACACAAAATGCAAAAAAAATATAGGTGCATTTTGATATGAACTTGTACTTTATGAAATTAAACTATTTTAATGAATTATATGCAGTAATAAACAAGTAAACTAAAGCCGCATGATTCTGGATAAACTGAAAATCATTTTTTTAATAAATTGGAGATCACGATTCTCTCACGATTCTGAAGAAAAAAAAGATTAGATATCTAAAGAAAATAACATAATTTATTAGTGGTTCTGACAAAATGTTCATTGCTGAAGTCTAAAACAATAGAGCTGAAAAAATATATTCAAACAAAATTTAAAAACAAATATGAAGTCAGTGTCTCAATTCATGAAGACCTGTTTCACTAGTGGTATATAATGAACGATTCAATGACACTTTTTTAAATGTGCAGTTGTTGCCACCTCCTGGCGGAAGAGGATAAATGTTACAATACAGACAAGTGTTAAAGGGACATGCCACTTTTTTTTGAAAATAGGCTCATTGTCCAACTTCCCTAGAGTTAAACAGTTGAGTTTTACCGTTTTCGAATCCATTCAGTCGATCTTCGGGTCTGGCGGTAGCACTTTTAGCATAGCTTAGCATAGATCATTGAATCCGATTAGACCGATAGCATCTCGCTCAAAAATGACCATATATAATGACGATATTTTTCCTATTTAAAACTTGACTCTTCCGTAGTTACATCATGTACAAAGACTGACGGAAAATGAAAAGTTGCGATTTTCTAGGCTAATATGGCTAGGAACTATACTCTCTATATGCTAAGCTATGCTAAAAGTGCTACCGCCAGGCCCGGAGATCGGCTAAATGGATTAGAAAATGGTAAGACTCAACTGTTTAACTCTAGAGGAGTTATAAAAACAAACAAAAAAAAAGTGTTCCTTTAAGATACTTTCGTTTTGATCGCTACTGTAGACAATACGTGATTACAGCCAAATTATAAACTTTTATCCCAGTACTTCTGTTATTTAAATGTCTGTAACACATAAAAAATAATCATTATGTTTTGGGAGGATATCGTCACGTTCTCGCGAGATCTCGTGCTACAATAATTTACAGTAATTTGGTTCTTCTTATTATCAATGTTGCAAACAGCGTTGCTTAATATTTTTTCAGGATACTTTGATTAATATAAAGTTCAAAACACCAGCATTTATTTGAAACATTTTTGTAACATCATAAATGTCTTTCACTAATGATCAATTTAAAAAAAAAAATCTTACTGACCCCAAACTTTTGAACAGTAATGTGTTTAAAGAAGAGATGTATTTTTATTATCATTATTATTATTATAAGTTTGTACTTTGTCCTAAGTGCAAAGGCGATATTTAAAGAAAGAACAAATCAACAAAACAACTTCCTGTAGTTTTTCCAAAATACACGTAAGTGTTCCAAGGCAACAGCGTCAACTGAACATTTTCACTGAGTCATATGTGAGATCCATTAATGAGTCAGGCTAACTACTGGTCAGTACTCTGTGCTGATGGCCATGACTCCCCATCAAATCCTTCAGAATGAGAAATAATGGTGCTATGAAGAGCAGAAATGTGATTCATCAGCTAATTAAAGAGCTATAATGATCAAAAGCAGCTAGAGATTGTTGAATTTCTCCAGGATCTGCTTTCAAGCAGTGTTCTGCTCACTACTGAATTGCTGAAATGATACTTGCACTTGCATACAAGAACAGCCACTATAAAAACAACCATGTTGTTCTAGAAATCAAGGCCAAATATCTCTTTTCAAATAACTGTTTAAAAATTCAAAAACTTCAATTTTTTACTAGAAGGTCAACAGTGATCTAGATCTGAACCTCCTGAAAGAACAGAAAAAAATTAAAATAGACTTAAAATACAGTTGAGTCAAAAGTTTATGTACACCTTGCAGAATCTGCAAAATGTTAATTATTTTACCAAAATAAGAGGGATCATACAAAATGCATGATATTTTTAATTTAGTAATGAGCTGACATAAAAGACATTTAAATATAGTCCACAAGAGAAAATAATAGCTGAATTTTTAAAAATGACTCCGTTCAAAAGTTTACATACACTTCATTCTTAATGTGTTGTTGTTACCCGAATGATCCACAGCTGATTTTTTTGTTTGTTTGTTTAATTATAGTTGTTCATGAGTTCCTTGTTTGTCCTGAACAGTTAAGCTGCCTGCTGCCCCTCAGAAAAATCCTTCAGGTCCCATAAATTCTTTGGTTTTTTAGCATTTTTGTGTATTTTGAACCTTTTCCAACAATGACTGTATGACTTTGAGATCCATCTTTTCAGACTGAAGACAACTGAGGGACTCATATGCAACTATTACAGAAGGTTCAAACACTCATTTATATCTTATAATATCTTATTTAGATCAGTACTAAATAAAAATTAACATGCATTTTGTGAGATCCCTCTTATTTTGATAAAATAATTAACATTTTGTAGATTCGGCAAGGTGTATGTAAACTTTTGACTTCGACTGTAAATAGACTTGCATTAAAGGAGAGACCCAAGATGTATCCAAGGACCAGAGTATTTTCACAGAGTGTTTGGAATTAACAACAGTATTTACTAGCAGGTGTGGCTCTCAAAATATCCTGTTCCTACAACAGCAGCCAGGAACAGCTTGAATACGGTCTGTGTGAATGAGTCAATAAAGTGCATCCCCATTTCTATTCTCATCGTAGCCATTAATACCACCTGTAACCATAGTGACAGTGATTAAATACATTTTCATAGCCAAATCACGATGGAATTTGGTTAAACCTTTTATATTTTGTATGTTAACTCACTTCAGTTAGCACATAAGAAGTCTGATTAGATTGACAACCATCTGATGCCATTCTCTCAATGCAGGCAGCCACAGAGGATTGCATGGACTGCTAAGCAACTACCCAGAAAACCCTAGCAAATGCATACTAGTGCCCTAAAAACACTTGGATGGAACTAAAATAAGATCGTTACTAGAAATACACACTTAGAAAGCATCACCAATCACATGGCAACAACCCAGCAAGCATGTAAAAAAATCTAGTTCAATAAAAGGTCATTCACAAAGAACACATTTTTGCAGGTAGTGAAAAAAATGCAAAGTCTAGAGATGTTTTTGAGCTGAACTTTTAACTTTAATGTTGTGTTTTTAAAATCCCAAGTCATGTACAAGACAAGAACGCAAGAATCAGAGACGCCCATCTAGCATACATTTACATAGAGCAGTGCAGTGACATGCAAAAACGCATTGTGTTTGAACGGCTTCGAAAGCTAAAATTTAACTAATACTGTCATTCAGCAACTTTATGAAAATAAAAGTTTCTAGTATGTGTGTGTGTGTGTGTGTGTGTGTGTGAGAGAGATCAAGTGTGTGACCGTCAGGCCTCACCATATCCTAATTGTGTTTAAATGAAACGCACAGTGTCATATTAATGAGCCAGCATGTCGTGCCAATACAGTCTCACCCTCTTTTCACCTCCCATCTCTCCATCTTTCACTGTCTCTCTCTCTCTACGGAGGAGGAAACAGACACACAAAGACACTCGTGGGCTTGTTAATCACAGTTCCACGAGGGGGTCTCGGAGGCAGAGGTCATCGCTGTTATGAGCTAGCCTGCCTTTCAACATCATGATTAATTTGCATCTGTATGACGGTTGGTGGTTGGTTCTGTGCAAAGGCGTCCAACTCCACTGACCCTTTACTCGGCTCTATTATCTGTTTAAAATATACATATAAAATACAAATAACTTTCTTATAATTGCCTTTTAAGGACACAGCAGCAAAAATAGCCAAAGGCCTCTTTGCTCTAAAACAAATATTCTGCATTTTGATCATTTTAGAGACACTTAATATATCTTTTAATTTCAACATCAATTCCCCCTAGGGATGCACAATATTATCGGAACAAAATTGGAAGCGGCCAATAATGGCTTTAAGTGTAAATATCGGCAACGGCCCGATATGGAAAAATTATGCCGATAAGAGGAATAACTCCCATGTGCTCAGGGTCAACCAGTGATTAGATCACCCTAGGAGGCACTGTGGGCCTACTTCCTATAAAATGAAAGTAAAATACACAAATAATATTTAGACTGTTTTTGATAAAATAAAGCAGTAATTGATGTTGATAAAATCATGAGAATGTTTTTATTTAAATGTCAGAAGCTTAAAAAAAAAAAAAAATCACAAACATGACATTTATTTATATTAATTAATTTAATATATACTGATTTATTCATTAATGTGTAATATGTTACTGTTTTTTAACAAATTAAACTCACTTTAGACCATCTACAAATCTTAAATCTTAAAATAAAATGTTAAGGTTACCACAGCATTTTTCTAAAAAAAAAAAAAAAAATGCAGGGATTGATATATATAGTCAGTGTACTGTCATTATAAAAGAACTTCATTATTGTTTATTTAGTTCTAACAATAAGTTCTTGTTCAAAAAATAACCAAAACTGTAAAAAATTGCTTATAATTTCAGCAAAGAAGACTTGGTGTTGTTTCCAAACAATAGGAAATATATCGGTATCAGCACTGGCTATTGGCCAAAATGAGTTGAAAAATGTCGGCATATCCGATATTATACAAAAATCCAATATCGTGTATCCCCAATTCCTCCACATATATAACCACTTTTATAATCCCACTTCATTTTGAAAGGAAAATTGTGAGAAAAAAGCCGCCTATCCATAATATAAAACGTAATATTCCTTTTTCTTCTAAAATCCTATGATATTTCAAACTAAATTAAATTAAAGTAACATTTATGGCAAAAAAAAAAAATTAAATTAAACTCTGTTACAGGTATACATTTTAAAACAAGGTGTAATATCAAAAGCGCACTCGTGTGAACGCACGTCAAAGACTGACACAAAAGAGAAGATATTGTTTAATAAAGTTATTTTTGTTTTCTTCGCACATAAAAAGTATTCTTGTAGCTTCATAAAATTACGGTTGAACCACTGTTGTATAGACTAATTTAACTGTGTTCTAACTACGTTTCTGGGCCTTGAACGTGGTAGTTGTGTTGCTGTCTACACTCTTAAAAATAAAGGTGCTTCACGATGCCATAGAAGAACCTTTTTTGTTTAAATGGTTCCATAAAGAACCTTTAACATCTGAAGAACCTTTCTGTTTCACAAAAGGTTTTTTGTGGCGAAAGAAGGTTCTTCAGGTTATAAAAAGGTAAGAAAAAGATGGTTCTTTAAAGAGCCTTTGACTGAATGGTTCTTTGTGGAACCAAAAATGGTTCTTCTATGGCATTGCTTGAAGAACCTTTTGAAGCACCTTTATTTTTTAGAGCGTATGCAGGGGCAGAAAGCTTTTGGATTTCATCAAAAATATTTTAATTTGTGTTGTGAAGGTGAACGAAGGTCTCACAGGTTTGGAATGACATGAGGGTGAGTAATTAATGACAACTGGTGAACTGTCCCTTTAAAAATGCTAGACATGTCAGTGGAAAGAAAAAACTGTTCTGTACAACACGAAGATGCTGTAAAATGTCCAAGATGGAAGCGAAATCACATCCATCTAGTATATCTATTACATAGAAAACAGTGAAAAAGCAACACCGTAAAAATGTGTTCTGTGTTTTTAAAACAAGACATAGGGCAGTGGAATGAATTTTTTTGCATTTTGAGCGACATGTTTTGAGTAAAAAACAAAAAGACAAAAAAAAGACAATATACAAATATAGCTGCAAGCAGCAATTGCGGGGCCAAGCACAAAAGAGGCAGAATGAGGAGTTAAGCACGGCAAGGAGCAGCAGACCGACTACAACAGTGAGTAACTTAAGCCATTTTAGGATAATATCAGATGAAATGGCTGAAAAATCATAAATACAACCAATCGTAATAAAATTTAATGGCTTATCACTTTTGACCAACAGGTGGTGCTGTTTTCAAATTGATGTGACGTGTTCTGTGTGAAATGACAATGACACACACAAAGTTTGCCGTCATTATGTCAAAGCTTTGCAGAGATACAGCCTCAGATGTAGTTCGGCATCTTTCCAGCAAATTTGTTGATGCGCTAAACGAAAACGGTTTCGTATATCGACACGAAATTCATAACTTTTTGCCAGCATAGTCTGAAGATGATCTGAGTCAAATTTGGTGAAGATCGGACTAACAGTCTGGGAGGAGTTCGAAAAAGTAGGTTTTGTACATTAATCAAAATGGCGGACAGGAAGTTTGGCCAATTTCGGCATAATGGGTATCAATGTTCTCGACTTGACCCAAGGAATCTATTGGCATCAGTTTCATTCCAATAGGCTAATGTAAACAGAAGTTATTAGCATTTTTGTAAATTTCATTATTAATGTTTAGTGAATGGCGTATTACTTCTGACCCATAGGTGGCACTGTTACCAAATTGATGTGGCTTGGTCAGAGTGTGGTGACAATAGCACATATAAAATTTGGTGTCAATATGTCAAAGCTTTGCAGAGATACAGACTCGGATGCAATTTGGCATCTTTCCAGTAAATTCGTTGATGCGCTAAACGAAAACGGTTTCGTGTATCGACACAAAATCCATAACTTTTTGCCAGCATGGTCTGAAGATGATCTGAGTCAAATTTCGTGAAAATTGGACTAACGGTCTAGGAGGAGTTCGAAAAAGTAGGTTTTCAACATGAATCAAAATGGCGGACAGGAAGTTCAGCCAAAATTGGCAAAATTGGTATCGGTGTTCTCAGCATGACCGAAGGAATCTATCAAAATCAGTTTCATTTCAATAGGCTAATGTACGCAAAAGTTATTAGCATTTTTTGAAATTTCGTTATAACTTTTGGCCACAAGGTGGCGCTGGCCCCAAAATTTTTATGTACATTCAGGGCATGGTGCCGAACATTTTTGTAATTAATGTCGAAACGATACGCTAATCCGTTCTCAAGATACAGCATTTTAAAGCTAAATTCAAAATGGCCGACACCCAAAATGGCTGACATGGGAAAATTGGATATGGTTCGACTCGGTATGACACACCGAATCTAAAGAGACCAGTTTTGTGATTTTTGGACAAATCATTCAGACGTTATAAAGAAAAATAGCCATTTTTCGTATCTCCTGACCACTAGGGGGCACTGCACCGAAACACTGCAGGTAGGCTCAGGTCATGCTTGTTATAACACACACCAAGTTTGGTGTCAATATGACAAACTATTACGGAGATATAGCCTCACATTGATTTTTGCTAGCTTTTCGTAGAATTCTTTTGCGTGTTATTCGTGAACGGCTGGACGAATCGACTTGAATTCCATAACTTTTTGCCAGCATGGTCTGAAGATGATCTGGATCAATTTTTGTGACAATCGGTGCAACGGCCTAGGACGAGTTCGAAAAAGTAGGTTTTACGAACAATTGAGAATAGCGAAAAAACTAAACCTTACGATTTTTGAATTTTGGTGTCCATTCGACTTGGCATAAGCCAAGGAATCAGAGGAAAAAAGAATTTTTGTTGTGCGGCTTACGGTTCAAACGTTATTAGCATAAATCTTTTGAAAGTTTGGACAAGTGGTGGCGCTAGAGAGTTTGAGTTAGAGACTCCAAACTTGCTATGGTTAATGTTGGGACTGTCCTCTATCAGTGTGCAAAATTATACAACTTTTCCGCAAGCGGTTCTATGGGCTGCCATAGACTTGCGGCGGAAGAGGAAGAAGAAGAAGAAGAAGAAGCAGAATAATAATAACGCCAACGGATACAATAGGTGCCACCGCACCTCTGGTGCTTGGCCCCTAATAAGTGCAACGGTCAAACACATTCGTCTAGTGAATGGAAAAGCCCTGCAGTGAAATGTAAAAATGTGTTTTTTGTGAATGATAGCCTACTGTTTAGTGATGGCACTAGTCATCTGAGCATATCGGTGAGAAAGTGAACTGAGCATCATTAAAATGCACCAACTGAGTTTTCATTGGCAAATTGGGCCTTGTGCTGTATGTTTGTTTTTGTGGGCACTTATTGAGGACGAAGCAATAGAAAGTTTAAACCCAGACTGATGTTAATCTAATGTAGTGTGTGGGTCATGCAGGATATACATATCACAAGTGTTCCAGAGCTACAATCGTCTCTGGTTGCCGGGCAATGAGGCACAATGCAGTTCCCGTGACGACAAGGGCTGTAATCCCGTCTCTAGGCAGAGAGTCACTTGTCATGAATCACAACTGTGGTAATCGAGATGAGATGACACCCAGACACGCCCACTACCAAACAGCCCAGCGCAGAGAGAGAGAGAGCGAGAGAGAGAGAGAAGTGGGCAGGACATATCATGACAGAATGAAAGAATAAAGGAGAGACTGGAGACATTTAAGATACAAACGAGGAATATATCTGAGAGAGAGCTGGAAATGCAGAAAAGTGGCTGATAAGAGGACAATCAATGAGAGCGGTTACATGGATCATCTTACATAGATTATGCTTAATAATAACCCAATGCTGTGTAGGTCATGTAAACGCCTTAAACGGTATTCTTCTTATCAGGTAAAGGTCATAAATGGTTTAAGGGAAACCTGATCAGCACACGCCCATTACTCAGATTTCAGTGTTTTGCTGGCCACTCTCATTAGCTAGTATTAGTAGTTTACATATAATCAGAGCTGGGAAGATTACTTACAAATTGTAATCCATTACTGATTCCTAATTACATGACAAAAATTGTAGTTAGTAACATAATCCATTACATTACACATTTTAGGTAATATAATCAGACTACTTTTAGATTACTTTTGACCTAACTCGTTTGTCACATTGATTTATATAGGATAACCCTGTACCATATTGACATAAAAATACAAAGAGTGAGAAAATATATTCCATTTGTTGTTATTAACAACATGAAGTGCATTAAACATTATATTACATCAAGGTTTATCAAACTGGGGTTTGTAAAGGAATTGCAGGAGATTTGTGAGTTTAATGAAAGCTAATAATAAATCATATAAATAGTTCAATTAAAATAAATCATTTTAAAATCAATCAAAACACATAACTTAGTAAAAAACAGAAATATTTCATTTGTTTGCGTGCATGTCATGTGAACATAACCAACGTCAGAGAAACAATGAACATGTAAATGTGATACTTAATTAATAAAATATTTATTTTAAAATCTCAGGGGTATTTCAAGTAAATGTATTAGGTGAAAGAGGTCAGATGACAAAAAAGTTTGTGAATTTGTGCATTTTAAATCAGTTGGTTTTTGTATTCAGTGACCAAAGCTGTGTCACAACCGGACTAATGACCGATCTTTGTGTAATGTCCACAAAACTTCTGAATTTACACTACCCGTCAGTTTTTGAACAGTAAGATTTTTAATGTTTTTTTTTTTTTTTTTTTTTTTAAGAAATCTCTTCTGCTCACTAAGCCTGCATTTATTTGATCCAAAGTACAGCAAAAACAGTAAACATTTTAAAAATATTTGTACTTTAAAATAACTGTGCCCTATTTGAATATATTTTAAAAATCGAATGTATTCCTGTGATCAAAGCTAAATTTTCAGCATCATTACTCCAGCCTTCAGTGTTACATGATCCTTCAGAAATCATTCTAATGCTGATTTGCTGTTCAAGAATTATTATCATCAATATTTAAAACACTTGGATACATTTTTTCAGGATTCTTTGATGAACAGAAAGATCCAAAGATCAGCATTTTTCTAAAATAAAAAGCTTTTGTAAAATGATACACTATATCATTGCTTTAAATTGATCAAAAGATGATAAAGACATTTATAATGTTACAAAAGATTTCTTTTTCAGATAAATGCTATTCTTCTGAACTTTGTATTCATCAAAGAAACCTGAAAAAATTCTACTCAGCTGCTTTCAACATGTAATCCATAAAAAGTAACAATTTAATGTAATTACAAGTACTTAATTTTTGGAATCCGGTTACATAATCCAGATTACATGTAATCAGTTAGTACCCAGATATGATTATATAATATTTCCAATTAGCTTTATTTTTATTTCAGTTTCAGTATTTTATTTTAGCATCATTTCTCATTTTAATGTAAGTTTTTTTGAATTTAGGTTAGGTTAGGGTTAGCTTCTAATAATTATATTTTATTTCAGCTTTATTTCAATTAATGAAAATGATTTACAGTTTTAGTTAACAATAACAACACTGCTATTCACTACTTCAATTCATGCCTATCTGTTTACATTTTAATGTTAAAACAATAAAAAAAAAAAAAAAAAAAGATGGTTCTAAAATCTCTTGTAAACATATTTAACTTGTGTTATCAGATTTGTATAATGAGCTGCTCAATGTAAATGCACTCAATCAAGCAGTGCTCATATACACCAGGTCACATCCCAAGATACGAAAGACCATCCCCTTGAACAATCAGGTTTTTAACATTCCCCTGTCCACCAGCCCCAATGGCTTTAGCCAGCATTTTAAAAACATACTGACGCAAAGGTCAGACTAGAGTGTACTAAAATAATCTGGTCACATCCACCACCCAGAAACACACACATCATCATTCAATCAGACAGAAACTGCATCTCAAAACATGCACACAAACACACACATCATTAAATCACAAACTCACTCTACTGCAAAGGGAGGAGCAGGGAGTCATTAAAACAAGACGAGTGGTGATAAGAAATGATTGGAAAGCGGGAATGAAAGAGTGATGGAACGTTACAGACCAGCTGGAAAGTGTTTATGACCCTCACGCACAAGGAGTACACAGTGAAGTGCACTTAATATGTGTGAAACATTCAAAGGGGCTGTTCATACACAACACTTTTTTTGGTTAGCCAATGAAAGCATGTACTAAATGGATGTTTCTGTCCCCTGTAGTGCATCTCTCTTGGTGTTTTTTTTTTTTTTTTTTTTTTTTTTTTTTTCCACATCTTACATGAGCGGTGCATTTCTAAGATGCTATACAAGGTTAAAAATAGTGCTGGGCAATGATTAATCACGATTAATCGCATCCAAAATAAAAGTTTTTGTGTACATAAAACGTGTGTGTGTGTGTGTGTGTACTATGTGTATATATATATATATGTATGTGTGTATATTTATATATACATAGTAAACATACACAGTACACACACATATAGTATGTAAACAAACTTTTATTTTGGATGCAATTAATCGTGATTAATCATTTGACAGCCTTAAATGTAGAGGTGCTCCGATCAGGATTTTTGAGGCAGATCGCCGATCACAGGAAGCTGTATCTGCCAATCCAATCACCGATACCGATCATTTTAAAGCCTCATATTAATCGTGTAGAATTATTTATAGAGATACTCAGGATTTATAGACACTTATTCAGGGCCTGATGTTTTTTTTTTTTTTTTGGAGAGAGGGGAGCATTTTTCAGACTTTCATATATATATATATATATATATATATATATATATATGTGCATTTTTTGTTTTTAGAAAAGAATAGCTTACAGACAGCATAAGTCTGATTTTCACAAACACACTTATCCATTATTTTGATTTCAAATCCAAACATTGTTACTAAAAATACTATTTCAGCATATTTACCGCAAACAATGCACTGTTACTTTAATTCTGCGCGTGCAGCACAGACTCCGTGCAGAAACGATCTCTACACTGCTGCAGATATACCGCTCCTGAAACGCACTACTAGGCCGCAACCGTGTGCAGCTTGAACGCTTTAATCCGTTACTGTGCGTTCACACCGCCACCGGTGAGAGCGTCAAAGTGGCCGGAAGTCATTCATTTTCAATGTGAGCCGGCGGCGAGAGGCGGCGAGAAGCGGCGTGGCGTGTTTTGTACGGTGTGGTAAAAACAAAAGTGTTCTATACCTGGTCTCCCCTGTGGTATTGTCAATAGAGAAAAAATAAAGATAAATGTCATTAGGCTTAAATATATACAGACAGTGGCTGTAAAGTTAATTTGTTTATTTCGTTAGCAAACATGTGGTGTAGTGGAGGGTATACGCAGCTATACGGCATATTTCCATTTTATCAGTCGGCTTTGCGTATACCCACTTTGAAATCCCCTCTGATGCGCATCATTTAGTAAGCTAGTGTCCTGCATTAGCCAAAATCATGACAGTCCAGCACATCCAGTCATATGTGAATAAATCCAAATATTCGCTAAAAACACCCAGTAAAGACGCCGGCTTCCTTTGAAAAATGTTTGAAGATTGAGCCTGATGCGCCCGTGCCCGCTCAGTCCTCCTCCACCCCATAGGCTGCCTGTTCTCAGGGATTGCGGAGAGCTACGTCCAGATGTCAGAAAATTAAAAGCTTGCGTATATACATGTGTATAACTAATGCCTATACCCACTTCTCCAGGCATCACTATACCACTGTATGTAACTACAATTAAATTCAATTTCATACTTTCACTCAAAAAAATCATGAGGTTAACTTACACCCTACTTGTGGTCAGTCTGCACAAGATCAACATGCTTGTTTGCTTTGCGGCCGCTTTAAATACAAGACCAAGCGTTCGATCGTCAGAGCGTCAACGAATCTTTCTACAGCGTTGCTGGCAGGGCGGCCAGAGCGAATTTTGACGCTCTCGCCGCCGGCGGTGTGAACGCACAGTTAGCATGAGTGCGGAAAAAATACGCACTCCAATTGGAGGTATGTGAACGTGGCGTTATGTGTTTACGCTTCAAGTGTGCATGAGCGCCCAGTCTCCAGGAGAATGCGCGAGCGCTGAAAGGTTAAACACTGCAAAGAATGAAAAAGAAATGCAGTTTACAAACTTTAGCGACGATGCGACACTGATTCTATTGGGCAAGTAACAATTCCTGTGTCAGCTGTGCAGCTCGCTTAGTAAGACGCGATGTGGTGATTGGAAGCCATTTGCACACTTGAGAGTCATAGAGAGAGAGCGCACGGTCATTCACTCACGCTGTTTGTGAAATTACAGCTCACATAAGGTTTTCAAATTACTTTATAAGTTATTAAATGAAGAAATATGAATTGTACCTCACCTTCAGCATTATACGTGTTTTACCCGCGCCAAAAAGAGACTGAGACGGTGCCTCTGCACCTCAGACCGCCGATCGAACATCCCCAAGGGATTATCGGCCGATAATGATTGGTAGCCGATCAATCGGAGCACCCCTACTTGAATATAAATATATACATGTAAATATTTTCTAAATATATACTGTACTGTATGTGTGTGTCTTTATAGATACATAATAAATATACACATTACACACATAAATTATGTACTTAAAAACGTTGATTTTGTATGTGATTAATCGCGATTAATCGTTACCCTGCACTAGTTAAAACCAATCGTTTTACACTGGATGCAGTGCATAAATCTCTGTGCATGAATGTCAACAGACCAATCAGTTGAATCTAGGGCGGGATTAGGATATTTGCATATTTAGAAGCATATGTAGAAGTTTACAGACAGACATACTAAGGATTTATATTCGCAACACTATGTAGGAGATAAAAAACGTCTTTTTTAAAATACATTAACCTCTACATCGAGCTGCTTCTACTGCATTAGTGTGAACGGCCTTTAACAACTAAGAAAAAAAATGCTGTAAATATCAATCAAAATGCCACAGCGAATGATGTCATAGGGAAAATGTGACATTACATCACTGCATTCTGTTCGTCTGGAATATCATCTGTGTATGCAGCTGGGTTGTCGCTTTACATGCGGACTGGGACAAAATTTTTATGGGTGGCCCCAAAAAGTACCAAAGAGAAGGGAAAAAAAAAAAAAAAAAAAAAAATTATATATATATATATATATATATATATATATATATATATATATATATATATATATATATATATATATATATATATATATATAATTAATATTAAAATAAAATAGATCCTAATAAGTAAATAATAAATACATATAACAGTACAGTACTACTGTATAATGAGTAGGGAAGAGGAAAAAAAAAAATTAAAACATAATAAATAGAGATGTCTTTTAATATTAGGATGGAGGTCCTTTTGGGTTCTGTGGCAAATAAAGGATTAAAAAAATCCTGCCATAAAGGACCTCAGTGAGACAATCACAGGGCCTTTGTATGTGTGTGGAACTGTGAAGGTCTTCCCCTGACGTGTCACGGACATCTCCGCAAGCTCTCACCGCAACCGCAAACTGCTCTGAACTTCGCTGAGGTCTGTGTTTTTTTTAAGAATGAACAGAAAGGCAAAGCGGAACGTGAGCTGGCACTGCCCGACTCGCCAGCCTGCAATTGTGCGTATAAATATCTTTGGCGCGTCTTAGGAGACGGCTGAATCTGCACTGACGCTGAGGGGAGAAGACAGGGTCCCCTCCCAAATGGATTGTCATATCAGATTTAGGTGTATAGGTTATTACACCCTTGGGCTACTGTTTCCAGCACTGTCGTCTGGATGGGCCGGATTGGGTTCCCGAACTCTCTCTCTCCCTCTAAAACCAAACACACACACACACACACACACACACACACACAAACACTCAGTCTTTATTTCCTCGTAAAACTTTCTGTATGTCATTCGGTTGGACAGCACTCAGGTGAATAAAAGTTCAAGGGTTAGTTCACCCGGAAATAAAAATTCTGTCATTATTTACTCACCCTCATGTCGGAGTATGAGCTTGTTTTTGTCTGTTTTTGTCCATACAGTGGAAGCCAGTGGTCACCAAAATGGTTTGGTTACCAGCATCAAAATATCTTCTTTTGTGTTCCACAAAAGAAATAAGGTCATATGGGTTTGGAACGACATAAGCATGCCTAAATCATGACAGAATTTTCATTTTTTGCAAATTCTAGGCAGCAGGGGATTTTCTTGTTTTTATTTTGTTAATCCTATTTTGTGTTTGTGGTAAATTCCAGTTCAGAATAAAATTCCATTTACGCCCCTTGAGTTCTGACTGTTAAAAACGGTAATATCACTGAAAATCTGAGGTTATTACACAAAATCAACTAAAGCTAATACCACATTACAGGCTAAATAAAGTAAAGCTCACAGTAGTGTTTAAAAAAAGAATAATAATAAAAAAAAATAAAAACAAAACACCTAAGTGCTATACTAAAAAAGTCCAGAATCAGACCTGATCCACAGTATCACAGAGTGGGCTGTCTGTCTAAAAGTTGCACAAAATCACACTAGAACTGCAAATGACAGCCACTGGGGGGAGACAGCTTTAATTTGGCTACTTGAAAGTGACTGTTAAGTACTTTACCTCCAGGGTCAATCTACTTGAAGTAACCTAGGGGTTAAGTGCCGTACTCAAGTGAATTCAATAAATCTCCCATTTCTAAATCACCCCTAACCGGAACTGAACCTGTGACTTTTCGAGTCAAGAAGTAAAGCCATTAGGTTAAAAACACACCTGTAGAACTAGGAGAGGACAAAAGCGTCATTTATTTAAGGATTAGTTCACTTCCAAAATGAAAATTTCCTGATAATTTACTCAACCCCTTGTCATCCAAGATGTCTTTTTTTCTTCAGTCGAAAAGAAATTAAGGTTTTTGAGGATTTTTCTCCATATAGTGGACTTCAATGGGGATCAACTGGTTGAAGGTCCAAACTGCAGTTTCAATGCAGCTTCAAAGAGCTCTACACGATCCCAGCCAAGGAATAAGGGTGTTTAGCAAAACGATCAATCATTTTCTAAAAACAAAACAGAAATTTAGATACTTTTTAAACCACAAATGCTTGTCTTGGACTAGCTCTGCAATGCACGTTAGTCTGTTAGTCTTCGTCTGTGTATTTCGGTTCAGAAAAGCAGGGCAGGGTGAAAACTCAAAATTGTCCGGCATAATTGTTTTACCTTTTTTTGTAAAGGGCAACTGACTTTCTTCCACGTTCGCTTTGTAAACACTAGGCCTGTCCTTCCGCCCACGTCACGCATGACCTTTCCAACGTGACTACATAATGTGTGAAGTCGTGCTAGTGCAAGACACGCATTTGTGGTTAAAAAGTATATAATTTATTTATTTATTTATTTGTTTGTTAGAAAATGACAGACTGATTCTGATTCCATGACTGGAATCGTGTAAAGCCCTTTGAAGCGCATTGAAACTGCAGTTTGGACCCCATTGGCTTCTATTGAAGTCCACTATATTAAGAAAAATCTGGAATGTTTTCCTCAAAAAACGTAATTTCTTTTCGACTGAAGAAAGAAAGACATGAACATCTTAGATGACATAGGGGTGAGTAAATTATCTGAAATTCCAAACTCAATGAATGTGCTTCAACTGGGCTAGCCTGAAAAATACAATTTGTACAAGAATTGTCATTCGAATTTCATTCTTTCACTTTTAATTAACCTACTTAAAAAAGGTGCATGTCACCAAGATGTACTGACTTGCAGTAAAGACACTTTTACTTCAATAAAACAGCTTTACATGTAGGACTATAATGAGGGATTCCTAATAAACATCAACCATCCTATTGATTTATTCAAATGACTTGACTTGTATTGCTTTGTCAATTAACAAATTGAACAGTTCAGTACTGCAGATTACCCAGATCTTCCTGTAGGGTGTAAACTCATACAAAGCCTATAAAGCTCTGTGTGGACTTTTTTTTTTTTTTTTTGTTCTCTGAGGGCCACTTATGTTAATGACCTGCATCTTTAACCACTATATGGAGGTGTTACTCAACTGTGTCAGGATTGAATATGAATCATGAATATTAATCAGGTTATGTTAGAACTGATTGGCTGAAGTGCAGATGATAGTATATTGGTACCAGTCGAGAAGTCAGTTAAGCAGTGCTACTATGCTAAAGGCTTTTTTTAATTGGGTTACATGCCAGACCGTTCTGAGGAGGTTACCAAGCAACGTCAGTCTGACCTAATCAATATTCATAAACTAACTCTTATACATATAAAGGGTTCGTAAATTGGCACCATGAACGGTAGACGTAGATACATGTTGGTTATGGGATGCCCAATTTATTTCTGTGAACTTGTTCATTCAAACAAATAAAATATTTTACGCCATTGCATGGTCGCATGCAATGCATGTGGCATATTTAAAATATATATCTCTATAAACTTTCCAATTAAGTTAATAATCATTTTTTGTGTCCCATTTCAGTTTCTTGCAGTTTCTCATTATGAGCATTTACAGCAAAAAAAATAAATAAATAAAACAAATATCTTACCTGAAAAAGCTTTGCAAGTTTTAATATTCATATTTATTACAATTCTGTTTCATCTGCATGTTAATAAAACTGTCAAAGACCCAATCCAGAATACAGATCAAATGTTTGGGGATAGTAATTTTTTTTAAAGTCACTTATGCTTAAAAAGGCTGCATTTTTTTTTTTTTTGATTAAAATGGTTTAAAATACAGTAAAATAGTAACATTGTCAGATATTATTTATATAGCATTATTTGAATGCAGTTTAAAATAACTGTTTACTATTTGTATGAAGGTAAAGCTGAATTTTCAGCAGCTATTACTCCAGTCTTCTATGTCACACGATCCTTTAAAAATCGTTCTAATATATGTGACCCTGGACCACAAAACCAGTTTTAGTAGCTGGGGTATATCTGTAGCAATAGCCAAAAATACATTGTATGGGTCAAAATTATTGATTATGCCAAAAATCATTAGGAAATTAAGTAAAGATCATGTTTCATGAAGATATTTTGTAAAATTCCTACTGTAAATATTTCAAAACTTAATTTTTGATTAGTAATATGCATTAGTAAGAGTTTCATTTGGACAACTTTTAAAGGTGATTTTCTCAATATTTAGACTTTTTTTGCACCCTCAAATTCCATGTATTCAAATAGTTGTATCTCGGCCAAATATTGTACTATCCTAACAAACCATACATCAATTGAAAGCTTATTTATTCAGCTTTCAGATGACGTATAAAGCTCAATATGGAAAATGGAACCTTATGACTGGTTTTGTAGTCCAGGGTCATAAGGGTCAATTTTGTGAAACTGAGATTTATACATCACATCCTATGAAAGCTGAATAAATAAGCTTTCCATTGATGTATTGTTATGATAGGGCTATATCTGGCAAATATACAACGTGTTTGAATATCTGGAATCTGAGGGTGCAAAAAATAAAAATAAAATAAAAAATGAATAAAAATATTGAAGAAAATTGCCTTTAAAGTTGTCCAAATGAAGTTCTTAGCAAAGCATAATACTAATCAAAAATTCGGTTTATATATATTTACGGTAGGCAATTTACAAAATATCGTCATGGAACATGATCTTAACTTAATATCCTAATAATATTTTGGCATACAATGTATTTTTGGCTATTGCTACAAATATACCTGTGCTACTTAAGACTGGTTTTGTGGTCCAGGGTCACATTTGCTGATTTCGTGCGCAAAAATGTATTATTGGATGTTGTAATAAAATCCTATTAATTACAACTCTGTTTAATGCGCGTTGATAAAACGGCCGTAGGCATATTTCCAGTAGCCTATGTCTTTTGCAACATTTGTTTTATTTGTAATTTTTTTTTATAATTTGTAACAATCGGCCAAATCCTTGTTCACTCAAAATTTCTATGAGCTCCATTCATCGGTTCTCGGTTTAATGAATCAAATGACTCAAGAACCACTTGGACTGATTCGTGATCGAATCGTTCAGACTAGTTTTGTGATTCAGTTCGCATTATTTATTAAAAAAAATCCCACTCAAAAGAAGGAATTTCAAACATACCTAGCTAGAAGGAGAACATAAATGTAACACAGTACCTGGCGGTGTTCAGCAGAGGGTGTTTCGTTCCCACCAGCTTCCTGACATGCATGGCAACATTGCTGAGCTCGTCACTGAGTAAACAGCGTAAACTCATGAATGAAGTTGGATAACCTACGATCTTCTCAGCATCAGACACCACTTTAGTCCAGTTAGAGGGAGACGGGTTGGAAAAAATACTCAGATGCCTCCATCCAATGTAAGAAAGCCGTGACCTCCAAGCCATTTTAAAAACAAATAAAACTAATAGACCACTTATTTCAATGTATGAATGTTCATCGGTACTTGCAGAAAAGTTCACATCAGAGATCTGACACGCTCTTTTACTTATTTACTGTCAAATCCAGCAGCCTCTGTCCTCTCCAATGTCACCTCCTGAGGGAAGAAAACATCCTCTTCTTCCACACAGAAGTCGCCTCAGCTGATCGAAAGGAGGTCTTTAATTAATGCAAGTACATTATTCCAAAGCAATAGTCCGTACTGGTTTCTGAGTGAGCATTTCTACAACATTAAACTCTCACGTTTTGACAGCTGCACCGGGTCGCCATCTTTTACGAATCAGTTTACGGCCTGTCGTAAAAACTGCGCGTTTAACCCCTTCGTCACCAAAACCCTCTCAAAACTACTAAACTAAAGGAAATGTGGAAAAGTGTTTATTTTAAGTGTCATAAATACATTTCTTTATTTCGTTCTTTTCCTTAGTCGATTAGAACAGGATGTTTTTGTTCTCACCCCCAACAGAGTTTCTTTTTTTTTTTCTGACAGTCACAGTCAACCTTTCCATGTTGTTATCTGCCAAATTTGGGTTGTTTGACAGATAAATTTGCACTAAAATACTTGGAATAGGCCTGCACTCACAACCTTTGATAATAAAAAACACAGGGTTTCTCCTCCCTTTTAAAGGTTGATAAGCCATTCTAAACATGTGTGATTATATGGTTAGTTGCATTTAATTATTTGCATTTACCATTGATTCTAGTCTGCTGTGCATGACCCTGTTAGAACAGACTTGTGACCCATTTTTTGGGCTGTGACCCACCGGTTGAGAAACACTGCTCTGTATTGCATGTCGTAGTGTGATTATTCTGGATTTGTGATAATCCCCATATTGAGATCACGCCAGTCAAATGAATCCCATGGGATAACAATGTTGACTTCAGCTGTATCAACTGTTAAAAGCCAGGAGGAAATTTCACTTAAGCGCAAGAACCTTAATGATGTAAAAAAAAAAAAAAAAAAAGTTTTTTATTATTATTATTTATTTATTTATTTATTTATTTATTTTTACACAACCTGAATTGTGTAATTGACATATAATGTTTTTATTTTTACACTGCAGCCTTTGTTGGAAAAAAAAAATCACATTTTCGTTCAAACGTCACAGATGGTGACACTCCTGTATGGCCATAATGTTCCCACTCACACAGAAGTTACTTTTCAGGGTTACTGTGTTTGAAGCAGAAAAGAATTGACACTGTTATTCTATTACACATTTTTAAAGTTATCTAGTTTACTTCAGCTGAATTTAACTGTGGGCTTGCATATTTCATGCAGTGAGGTTAACAGATTAAGACCATTAGCCCAGTTCAGTCTGTTAAACTGATGCCTTGGGTCAAACTAGTTAATTTTTTGCTAGCCTATTTAACTCTATTGCAGTACATCTATCATGTCATTCATCATTTCATCTCTTGAAGCTGATCAAGATTATAGAAACATATACAGTTGAGGTCAAAAGTTTACATACACCTTGCATAATCTGCTAAATGTTAATTATTTTACCAAAATATGAGGGATCATACAAAATGCATGTTATTTTTTTATTTTGTACTGACCTGAATAAGATATTTCACATCAAAGACTTTTACATATAGTCCAAAAGAGAAAATAATAGTTGAATTTATAAAAATGCCCCCATTCAAAAGTTTACAAATGCTTGATTCTTAATACTGTGTTGCTACCTGAATGATCCACAGCTGTTTTGTTTGTTTAGTGATAATTATTTACGAGTCACTAGTTTGTCCTGAACAGTTAAACTGCCTGCTGTTCTTCAGGAAAATCCTTCAGGTCCCACAAATTCTTTGTTTTTTCAGCATTTTTGTGTATTTGAACGCTTTCCAACAATAGCTGTATGATTTTGAGATCCATCTTTTCACACTGAGGACAACTGAGGGACTCATATGCAACTATTACAGAAGGTTCAAATGCTCACTGATGCTCCAGAAGGACAAACGATGCATTAAGAGCTGGGGGTGTAAACTTTTGAACAGAATGAAGATGTGTACATTTTTCTTATTTTGCCTAAATATCATATTTTTTTTCATTTAGTACTGCCCTTCAGAAGCTACAGAAGACAAAATAAGTTAAACTGACCCTGATTTTCAAGTTCAAAAAGTTTTCACCCCCCAGCTCTTAATGCATCATGTTTTCCTTCTGAAGCATCAGTGAGCGTTTTAACCTTCTGTAATAGTTGCATATGAGTCCATCAGTTGCCCTCAGTAGGAAAATATGAATCTTAAAATCATACAGTCATTGGAAAGTGTTCAAATACACAAAAAATGCTGTACATTTTTTTAGGGAAATTTGTGGGACCTGAAGGATTTTTTTGAAGAACAGCGGGCAGTTTAACTGTTCAGGAAAAACAAGGGACTCATGAACAACTATCACTAAACAAAAAACACGGTGGATCATTCAGGTAACAACACAGTATTAAGAATATTATATTTTCTCGTGTGGACTTTATGTAAACCTCTTTTATGTGAAATATCTTATTCAGGTCAGTACTGAATAAAAAATCACATGCATTTTGTATGATCCCTTTTATTTTGGTAAAATAATAAACATTTTGCAGATTCTGTAAGATGTTTGTAAACTTTTGACCTCAACTGGACATTGTAAAAAAAACTGCAATAAATCTAACAAGACATTTTGTTTAATTTTACAATTTTTTGGAAGTGAAAAGAAACAAGACACCTTTATTTAATAGTGAAAAAACGTAAATTGACATTCCCAGAAGTCCATGTGACACTTCACATTAATCACTTTTATATTGTTTTATCTCATTAAATTAATGTTTATTACATTATTTTAGTGTCATGAGTGTTACCATGACCATGATAGTGTTTTGTAAATGTCCAGATAAAATCTATATAACATAAAATGTTACTCCCTATACATTTTATAGTAAAGTTCTGTTTCTGTTAGTTCAGTTACATTTTTTTAACTGTAAATTTCACTGATTTGTTTTTTTTACCATGAATAGCAAATATATATATATATATATATATATATATATATATATATATATATATATATATCTTTCTTTCTAAATCATATTTCAAATATATACTGAATATAAAACAGAGCTGCTTAAGGGTTAAGGAGATTTTTTTTTCAAGGTCTTATTCATATGTGTGTGTGTGTGTGTATTAACAGTATATTAACAATGTATTTTTGGAAATTTCTGTATTTTTAATATGTATTTAATTTAAAATAATATGGGTTTAATGTGTATAATTGTAAGATCATGTCATTCTCATTACAAGAATTTAACTGCCAATTTTCTAGCACTATTAATCATAATGCCACACCACCTCATTCTGTAGACATGAAAAGAACCTATAGGTTTGAGAATAATGAGAGAGAAACAAACTGTTGATTACACATTCACACATGCTGCTGTGGGAGCATGACAGAAAGGGAAAAATCAAGGGCCTCTCTGCTCTCCTTTCCCTTTGAAATTCAATAAATTCGACCTTCTATTTAAGACTGGGTTGCATTACTTTAATCAACAACACATGGCACACGAATCTCAGATTCCCCACGCACCTATTTTACAGTGAACTGTCTCAGAAGTTATTTACCAAAAGTCTACACGCTTACTCTGACAGACACCCTCATCATCACAGATATAATGGCACATACAACAACTTTTAATTTGTGAAAAGGATCAATGAAAACTCTCCTCCTTCTGTTAGGGCTTCTAGAGAATTTCCAGATCATTCCTCACCACACCCATTTCATGCTGTCTCTGGGTTTTTGTTATCTCACTAGGCTGAAGCAACTTATCTGGTACAACTAGGAACCAAACTAGAAATTGTTTCCTGAGGAGTATTGCATCTCTGATATGCCAGCCATTCCTCTGCCTTATTCTGTTCATAACCTTCACGTTTTGCATAAAGTTCTGCTCATTTGTCAACAAACACCTCCACAGGTTAAAAAATGGCTGTTTACGGCATCCTCCAAATCCTCCACTCAGTCTTTCTAATGGCACTCAATGAAATTATACCAACGCCTAAATAATCAGCCATCTGCTACATGATTCGTGCAGCAGAGCTCTGCGTTTTGGGTATCCACATTCAATTCACCTGTCGTTCTTTATTTGCTGCAGTACAGTGTTTGTTCACTGCTTCATTTGTCTTTTCGATCCAATCTTTGTCATTCTTTCAATTGTTGTCACTTATGATTAATTAACAAATTAACGCTGTAATCATCACGTAATTAAGAGGTCTGTTGTGCTCCAAGAAGTCATTTAATCAAACCAAAACTTCACAAGCAACATTTGTCTTTCTATAGAGTTGTCTTTGATAAGCCTGGAGGTAACCAAGACAGCAAGCTATTTTGGTATGTTTGAAAGTTCTTGTTCAACCATAGTATCTAGTTTGTGGTATAATGGTAAACCTCAGTGCATAAAGAGGAATTCATGGGGGAAAAAACATCACAGACAATAACCCAGTTACTGTATAACATATATGTGAATTGAAATCTCAAGGTTCATGCTTGATATGGACAACAGAATTTCTGTCATAGCCTCATTTAATTAAAGAGCGGTCGTCTACATCTAAAGAAGCATAAAACTGATCCAAGGTAAAATGGAAATTGTCTGGTTATTAAACAAGTGAAAGCAATCTGCAGTGGAAAACACTCTTTTCAAACGGTCGTTTTGTACTTTTTGAATTCCTGAAAAGATCGAGCGGAGGCAAGGTTGACTCTCATTTGCCGGGTGTTGTGTGTTTCAATGGAGAGCTGTATTTTGCATAGACTCTGTGGGTGATCCAAGTCCCATCTAAAGATAATACAAGGTGAGTTTCTGAATTAAGTTGTGGTGCATAGATGAAATAAAGAGATGATGCTACAGCGAATGAGATTGTTATACAAACAACTGCATTTCAGAAAGAATATTGCATTTTTTAAAGTTTCATCTGTCGCTGTGATTGTAAAGCGAATGTTTATTTTTCCCGAAGCAGTGACGGATTCGACATCCAGCTGTTTTACATCTACTTTTAATTCCTTTTGTAATACTTCCCTCTCGTAGAAATCCCATAAGTATCTTTTTGAAATGGAGACACACTAACACACGGGTTTTTCTCACACACACACACTTCGGCGGACACAATACACACACAGTATAAACAAGCAGGGATTACAATGAGAACAGAAAAGGCTGATGTTGTCTCATGACCACACTTTTTCCACCAGGCATTTCCCAAGAGATGTAAATTCCATCCTCTAATCTTATTTGTCATTGCATATTAGAGCCTTACTTGTGTTTACAAACCATATTCCTCTGCACTTGATACACAACGCTAAGAGCTATGGAATCGAATCGGAGTGAAAGCCAATCCACGCTGGAGAAAACACAGTTTGGCCTGTTAGAGAAACGGGCTGAAGCACCTCCTCTAGTATCAAGAGGGGTAACAGTATCCCTGCTAGAATGTAACTGTTTATCATGGGCTAATGTTCGGCAGGGGCTGCCAGAGCTGTGTGTGCTAAACAATGCACTCATTCAGGCCGTCGCGCATCTGCTAGTGATCTGGGACGGGACGTCGATACGCTCTCAAGGACGACGGCCTCTGGTCCGATCCAGAGGAGAGAGGAGGTCTTGTGCCATCCTACCCAAAGTGTGCCATGCTTGAGAGCCGATCCACCAGTGGACGGGAGATGGAGAAAATGAGAAGGAGGGAAACGGGAAACGTGATGTGTTTAGTCGTAGTTTATGTGACTTTCATCTTCATCTTTACAGTCCATTAACTCTTTCTGTCCAGACCTTTAGGCTCCATCTTCCTCAGGTTTGATTCACAGGGAGTAGCCTTAATACTGAAGTAAAAGTGATAAAGAGACTTGTGATGTGATTTGTTTGTTGCAGGTGGACCTCTGTGTCCACTCCAACAGTTCTGTTCTGATAGGGCTGAAGGATAGCAGGTAAAAAAAAAATGTTACTCGGGCAAACCTGCACAGTCAGGATAACAAATCTATTGTTGTTGATGTCAAAAGTCACACTCTAAAAATGCTGGGTTAAAAACAACCCAGCACTGGGTGAAATATTGACAAACCCAGCGATTGGGTTAAATGTTTAACTCAACCTTCCGGGTAGTTTTATTTAACTCAACAATTGCTTAAATATTACTCACTCTTAAAAATAAAGGTTCTTTATTGGCATTGATGGCTCCATGAAGAACCTTGAACATCCATGGAACCTTTCAAATGCCGAAAAGGTTCTTTATAGTCGAAAAATGTTCTTCAAAATGGTTCTTTTAAGAACTGTTCACTGAAAGTTTCTTTGGGGAACCAAACATGGTATAGTTCTTCTAATTATGTGTCTAATTTTTAATTTACAACCTATTTTAGGTTCATTTTAAGCCAGACATATAGTCTATTTTTCATTTTTAAGCAATAGTTGAGTTAAATAAAACTACCCAGAAGGTTAATTTAAACATTTAACCCAACCGCTGGGTCAAAATAACCCAATGAAATCTCAATATCTTCAGAATGTAACATCACAAAGGGCTTTAAAAATAATACCTGAAAAAGGGACAAAACTTGCTGAGAAAATTTAAAAAACAGACTTCCTGTTGCCTGTTGGGTTTCGGACTTTGTACCGGGGGACTTTTCAGGGACCGAATTTTGTATATGTATGTGAAACATAGCTCAAGTGGCACTTCGTTGGAATTTTATAGGTGGTGCTATCGAACCATTTTGACACACCTACTTCTGAAATCATATCAGATGTAAATTTTCACCAGTTTTGGCATGTGTGCAGAGTAGGGTTGCCAGGTTTTCACAACAAAACCCACCCAAGTGCCACTTAAACAGCCCAATAGCGTTTCGTGGGGGGTCCCCTAGTAAAAAGCGCATTCCAGGGGGTAAAATACACATTTTTTGGTGGCGTTTCCCTGATACAGTTCGCATTCCAGGGGCAAAATATAACATTATTGGGGTTGCAGCAGTGTTAAAGCAGCCCAATTCCACGGGAAAACCATGGACTTGGCAACACTGGTGCAGAGTTTCATGAATTTTCGAGCATGTTTAGGCTCTAAAAGATGTGATTAATTTTGGAAGAATCTGAGCAATTCCAATAGGGTCCTCGCACCACTGGTGCTTGGGCCCTAAACATAAACATTTTAAGCAGAAAGACTTAAAAGAAAGGGTTTTCTTGTAAAACACCTTTACAGTCCACTTTTCTGTCAGGTTTTATGGACTTATGGATTATGAATTTTCTGTTTGCGTAGGCCTATGAACTTAATGGTAATTTAAAAAAAATGTCTGATTTAAGAACTTTTTGTTTGCTTATCTCATGCTTCAGATCCATGACACTTGTGTGTTAGAGAGAGACTGAAAAAAATACCTCAGACATCTAAGAGTTTTTAGGGACATTTTTTTGTGTGTGACCATAGGACTTAAGAAGTCATATATAGGCATAGATCTCATTCTCGTACTTGTAACCAATTTGTTCTGCCCCTGTAAAATCTTGGGCTGTCACTCACACATACACCTTCAGAGTTGGTTTTAATTACCAGCAGATATATCTGTCTTATAAACACTACCAGCCATTATGATAATTCCACCCATTCAAAGATGTTTAATTAAAAGGAAACGATTAGGACCCCTCGACTGTTTTATTTCCATTAATTGTCTCGTATGACAATATCAAGCACCCCCTGCGGAGCGCTGATAACGCGCTCGGGGTGAACGATAACACATCAGACAACGGCACCTATTCACTCCTATCGCGCGACAACCTCCGCCACGCGTGGAGTCCTGAGTGAAAACCGATCTGTGGAAAATTGGGGAGGAAATAGCCTTCCCGGGATCAGCGTGGCCGTATAGAGTTTCGGTGGAGGCCCCTCCCCCTGTCTGGCTCGCTCTTTTTTCTCAACCTCTCGGTTGGCTTTCCGAGAGGGCTCGATCCTGCTCACGCTCAGACCGCTGAGAAATAGCAGGCAGAAGATGGCTGACTCGACCGGGCACGGTGAGCCCGCAACAGCAGCAGCAGCAGCAGCACCAGCAGCAGCATCAACTTCACTGGGGCTTCTCGCACGCCTGCCATTCGCTGCCACTCCGCAACTCTGAAACGGCCCCGCCTCGCTCCGTGCCGTGCGCCCGCGGGGTTTTTACCCCCAAATATTGACAGAGATTTAAAGAAAACATGGCTGAGATGGAGAAAGAGGGAAGACCTCCGGAAAACAAGAGGAGCAGAAAGCCAGCTCACCCCGTGAAGAGGGAAATTAACGCAGAGATGAAGGTAGGCTGTGCGTGCGCTCTCTCTCACTGGCGCCCATAAAGGCTTGTCATTTTTGGATGCGTTGAGCGCACCGCCGCTCCGCCCTCGGACTGAATATAGAGAACCGATTCATTCAAGCGCTGTGTGTTTGGGGTTAATCAGCTAACTTTGATTTTTTTTTCTGGGTTGCAGAACAGGTCGGCATTATTTTCCTCCCGTTTCTTTTTTGAGCTTAATTCACACACCTTCCAAACCACTCCAGTCTTGCTTTCCTGCGCTTGTGGTGATCTATTTAGTTTATATTGCATTACGGATCTTATTTAAAAACATATTTGTGTTCTTTTCTATGTCATACGCACATAAAGTATAAATGGTTTAGAGATGGTTTAGAGTGAAATCCCCTTGTTGGCTCCACTGTAGTTGATGGAAAATCCAGTGCGTCAGTCTCCGCGTCAAACTGCCGCGTTACTACTACTACTAGCGCGTTACTATCACTCTGAAAAACAACACAGAAGCACCAGAACAGCGTAAAACTCAATAATGAAATGGAAAACATGTTAGAAGGGTGCAGCTGTCCAGCTGTTCCGATGAGAAGCGCTGGTCACTCCAGATGTTCATCTGTTCAACATTGACTGTGCGCTGTCTGCTTGTGACAAATGCACATTTAAACAGCCTTTTGGGGGTATTTGGTTTATACAATCCTAGTTTCGTTTATTCAACAACTAGGAGATTCTTTCACTTTTTTGTTCTGTTTGAGGAGAGCCGTGCGTTAGTATGTTTTGAAGGCGCACACAGGCGCTTTGTCTCCTCGTTTTGTGGTGCTCATTGTCTAAAGCGTTTGCATCAGCTGCCATGCAGCCTAATGTTTTGGAAACGATAGAATTTATCTGTGCTCTTTATCAGATCAAGCTACATTCATTCTGATAGCAACATCGTGGTATACAGGGACGCATTTCATTATTGTTATTATTAATTTGATAACGTGTTTGGGTCACAGTAAACGCGTGTGAGGCTTTGGTGAATTTGCTTCGTTCGCTTTCTTTCTTGTCAGTGATTATTTGACGGAACCTGTGCGATGCTCACCGGTCCGCCGGGGCTCTAAATTTGACAGATATTGATCGACCTGTAGCGGAGATACACGCGTGCGTCTCCCCGGTCTCCTTAAACGCCACCGATCTTTCAGTTTGACGTAACTCACACACACACACACACACACACACACACACATACAAAAGAGGGATGCAATGCTGCCCTTGCAGAAACTGACTTATTCTGGAGCTGTTACGTGTTAGGTGTGAATTATTTGGGGTTTGAGGAGCATGAACCCTCTTAATATTTCAGTCATTATTTACTGTTATGTTTAGTGTTTTATTTACAATTATCCTATATTCTTGAATCATGAATTTTGACGTTTCATTCAGGTTATTCTACTTGACTCCATCTAACCTTGCATTTTTATTAAAAAAAAATGACATAAGGGTCTATAGAGGTCTTCACTCTGATATCATTTCCTGTTTATGTCAAATGACAACAAAACTGCTGCATGCATGTTGGTTACATAACTGACTTTGATTTGGCTAATATAATAAAACAAAATCACTTTAATAGAAATGCCTGATATAAAACAAATTGATTTTTTTCAGCCTTTAAAATATCTTTTTTTGCAGTTTCCTTACTATTACACCACTTAGATGTTTTTGAACATCAAAATTAATTTTAATTTAGAAATTGCAAAATGTTCATCCTCATCAAAAGTTTAACATCTGTGTGAATATTACTTGCAGTTGTAATCAGTTAATAAAATTATTAAATCTTTGACCCGTGAACAAGATTTTTTTGATCATCGAGGACGTTTTTCCCTTTTGTTTTATCAGTGAATTAAAGTGAAAACACATCGCTGCCTATGTAACAAGTTTACATCGTCTTTCACACTGCTGACCTTTCCTTTAATAAGGCATCAATTTTTGTACGGTCAGTTTCTGACAGAAAGGGATTGAAATAAATACCTTCCATTTGCTTGTTTTCCATTATGTCTTTTCCCTTCCTGTACTAAAAGTGGAACAAATAAAAGCCTGGACAATGGGTACTATCAAAAGCATTATCAAATACACACATGATAAGTTAAAAAGATTTGGCAGAGCTTAAGGATAAAACTCAACTCAAATGGTAATATAGCCTTTTGGGTTACTGAGTAAAATATAGCTTAATTAAAGGTGGAGTTGGACAGATGAGGGATGCTGGAAGAACTGTCACCTTAGTGAGGTAGGCAGCGACTTATAGAACTCAGTTTAAACACTGCGGCTTATACATAGCAGCTTGTGCACTGCTCGTCTTTAATCTGTTGAATTTAGTGCACAATTTCTCCCAATAACTCAAATGTGTCACACTCTGTTTAGTCTTTGTTGTCTTCTGTAATTTACTATGCTCATCTCCAACGGTCTTGTGGTGAGTGCTGGCCTTGTAAGGGGTGTTGTGTGTACCAGTCAGGCACAAGTCTGTCATTTTATCCGTAGAGTTGTCATTTTTACCACAGAGCTGTGGATGAAGCTGATCTCTGCCTTGCTTTCGACAGAGTGAGGACTATTAGACCGAATTTTAACCCTACCAACTATTTTAGTGCAAACTCTCCAGACAGCATTCAGCAGCAATTCACCTCAGGATAAATATATTATATAAACCTATAGCATGCATAATAAATAAAATCACACCTATATAACAGATTTTATTTGTTTGAGATATATATATATATATATATATATATATATATATATATATATATATATATATATATATATATATATATTAACTTTATGCACATCATTTACTGTAACAAAAAAGATAACATAGTAATACATCATAGCAAAACATTGCCATGATCAAGCACCACCTTCTTTGGTAACATATACAAACATGCAAATACAACAGCAAATTAGCTAAGCATGCTGGGTAATGGGTGGTACTACAGTTTATACACACAAATGAATTCTGTGGTATATCTTTTTTGTCATTTATAGTGTACTAGCTGGACTAAGGCACAGCATTTCACGTAGATATGCTGATATGCGTCATCATGGGAACTTCTCAAATAATTGACAGATGCTGATCATAATTGCCTCAGCTATCCTGAAACACACAGGTGTTTTTCACAGACAACCACCCACAACACACCCTCTTACCCTGCAATCTCTTTGATAGGATTTTGCATGTTAAATGCCTTTTGCAAACATGAATAATGAAGATTTTCTTAAAGCAGTTACACTCTTAAAAATGAAGGTGCTTTAAAAGGTTCTTCACAGCGATGCCATAGAAGAACTATTTTTGGTTCCATAAAGAACCATTCAGTCAAAGGTTTTTAAAAGAACCATCTCTTTCTTACCTTTTTATAATCTGAAGAACCTTCATTTGCCACCTTTTGTGAAACAGAAAGGTTCTTCAGATGTTAAAGTTTCTTTATGGAACCTTTTAAACAAAAAATGTTCTTCTATGGCATCGTGAAGCAACTTTATTTTTAAGCGTGTATGTGATGAAGTGTGAGATTGACTGTAATCTTATACACTAATATTTGTAATGCCAGGACAACCAAAAAATTGTCATCTTAAGAGTTTAGCTAAAAAAAAAATACAAATTGTTGCCCGAAAGATCATTTAAAAGATCATACCCTAGAAATATATTCTTTGAAGTCCCCATGAAATTAAAATTTAAATTTTTTGCCTTTTAGCATGAATATATGAGCCTTAAGGTTATCTATAAGATAGTGTGTTTCAAAAGAATGACAGAATTTGCATTTACAAGATATACATGTTCAAAACATACAGTCTAAACTTCTGTCAATATGGATCAACGTTTCTAATGACATCACGCTGCACTTCGGCATCTCAACAAATGTACTGTTTAATCAAATGCTCCCTAGGATCCAAAGCATCCCACCGCCCTACACTATAAAGAGACGCTGAAGCTGCGGCTGAAATTGGTCACTTGTTCAAATAATTTGTAAATTCTGTACGGTGAATGGCACGTTGTGCACTATATAGGGGATAGGGAACGATTCAGACAGTGTAAATATGCATTCCATTGGGGGAATGAAGTCACAATAGCACAGAGCAGATCATATGCGTGAGTTGGTGCAGACCACAAAGCGTATCGGACCCATTTGAATTCTACACAGAATATATTTTATAGCGCTACGGATGAGATTGTGGCTGTCATACGCTGTCAAATGCTTTTCCGAGCTCAACAGCTCTAGCTCATGCTGTGATATAAACGAAATACTATTGGCTATTTTAAAAAGGGGGCGGGATATGTCCCGCCCTGTCTTTCTGTTTCAGTTGAAATTACATCAACATATAGAATAACGCTGCGGGTTTCAAAGCACTTCAGTGAACCTTTAAGGATTCCAAAGGTTCCAAAAGGGTTTTTTTGCAGCATGTCCATGGAAGAACTTTTGGGTTCCCCAAAGAACCTTTCAGCCAACAGCTCTTGAAAGAGCCATGTGTGAAGAACATTTACATTTGTAATGTAAAACCACAAATGCCAATAACAAACCTTTATTTTTAAGTGTATAATTTAAAAAAGTTGTCTAACAATATTGTTTTTTTTTAAAGATTAGTTTTTAAATTATTACTTGGGTTTCCCTAGTCCTGCATATGCGGTTACATCCATACAACAACATCCCATACGTCTTCACCAGACACATGCAGGTGCCCTAGATACCCCATACAGTTACCACAGATAGACCACAGAGACGCCGCCACAGCTGAGGGCGGTGGTCCCATGCATATGCAAACGGCGAAGATGAACAATGTGCGCGTGTCACGCCCCATGTAACATGAAAAACAGGAAACAGCAAAGCCATGGAGACAAAACAAAACTTTTCCCCAAACATTTGCGTCAACAGACACAGATCAGGTTCTGTGGAATCAAAGCTAAATTTGATATGCGGTGTAGAGTAACCAGAGGAGGGTTTAGAGCAAGGGTCTGTTTGAGGGGTCTGAGATACATGCGCGAACAGGTGCCGGTAACAGGGGCGAAAATCACAGCGAGGTTGAATACTTCCATCCCAGCTGTATTATCAAATGCGTCTGCCGGCTTTTACTCATTTTTCAGGCTTAAATGCTTTTCACTGCGAGCTTTACACTCTCAGACAAAATGGTACAAAACTGTCAATATAATATGTACTTATAAAGTGCATTTAAGATACTAATATGTACAATTTAGGCGTTAATAAGGTACCTTTTAGCTTTTGTACCTTAGGATACTGCGATAGTGACAGCAAGTATATATATATATATATATATATATATATATTTAGGAAGTCTGGTTGCTTGTTCTTTGAAGGTGAAGGAAAATTCTCCACACTTTTTTACCACAGTCACTTCCTGTTTGAGGGTCTGTACCTATGTAAATAAGCACAACAAAGCATACTGTAACACATAAAGAGCGTGTGTGTATAAATATAATCTGCGTTTTACTCTCCACTTCTCTCTTATTGCCTCAGTGAGAACTTGAGACCTGAGCATTATGAATTTCTCCCTCTCACGTATCAGATTTCCACCAACACACACACACACACACACACCCAGCCTATGAGGAGTCCCTCGCTTTGGTGCTGCTTAAAACAAATCTTTGTTTAATTTTTCTCTTACTTCTGAGAAATGAGACAAAGGAAAAATGGCAAAAGGAAAGAAACCAGAGAGATACGGTAGATTGTACACAATGTGGCCTTGTGGAGGGTTATACCTCTGAGAGAGATACACAGAAGAGACGTCTGACAGTGTTGCCTTCATCTCCGTCTGCTTTCATGTGCAGCATGGTAAAATAAGCCCCGTGCTGGTGATTGCCCCGACGGAGAGGGGGATGAGAGAGAGGGAGAGGAGAAAGGAATGTATACAGCAATAGGCAGCCTAAGCTGTAAAAACTGAAAGCTGAGAATACAGGCCGGATCGGATATCAAGGAAGGTAGATGGAAATGAAAGCAGAGCATAGTGGTGGTGGTGGGGGGGGGGAGAAAGAAAAAGGGAGAGTATGGTAGAGAGAAAAAGAAAGTGATATTCAGTATGAGAGAGGGACAAGAGAAAAAAGCAAGAAGGGAATGGAAAAGTGTGGGTTGGGAGGAGAGAGAGAGTGAGCCGAGGTTGGTCAGAAGGAAAGTTGGTGAAGGGAGGAGGGAATTTTATCATGGTGTACAGTGACCTACTCTTGTTACCGCGCGCAGGGTGTCCGATTCCCCCCGCCGTCACAATCACGGCGAACAGAGAGGGAAGGCGGCAGAGAGGGAATGAGATTTGCTGCTTCGTATCTTGTAACTTTTCTCGCTGATGTTTCAGTCTAGCATGAAAAGCATTCTCTCCAAACATTTCCCATTTCATTTAGTCTCTATAAGGGAGGAAGCACTGTATTTTTCTCTTTCTGTCTGTTTTTTCAGTGATTTTTTGGTTTTATCAGAGCGTGTGTAATTACCAGGCGGCCTTCGGAGGGGAGGAGTGCGGGGAATTTCAGATTGCAATTATGTGTATGGAGTAACATTCAGTGCAGAATCCAGAGCATTTGACAGAACTCAAGCTGATCGGCAGCACTTATTAAAGACTAACTCACAGCAGTGATGCACATGGGGACGATTTAAATTGTCAGATTTCCTCTGTGCTTTATAACAGTGGTTTCTGAACTTATTTTGTAATGGTTACATGTGCATGCATAGGTTTATGCATGCATTTTGATTGGATGAAATAAAAAAAACTTAAAACAACTTATAGTTTAATCTTTATAGATTAGCCTTAAAAGTTTTATTGTGTAACTTTAATAGCCTTTTCTCAATTTTTAAAGGGTTTGTTTATCAAAAAATGAAAATTCTGACATTAATTACTCACTCTCATGCTGTTCCAAACCTGTAAGACCTTCGTTCATTTTCAGTACACAAATTAAGATATTTTTGATGAAATCTGAGAGCTTTCTGACCTTCCATAGACAGCAAGGGTCTTACCACAGTCAAGGTCCAAAATGGTATCAAGAACATCAACAAAATAGTCCATGTGACATTAGGGGTTCAACCGTAGAAGAAGAATTGTTAAATAAAGTCATTATTTTTGTTTTCTTTGTGCACAAAAAGTATTCTTGTAGCTTTGTAAAATTACGGTTGAACCACTGATGTCACATGGACTATTTTAACTATGTCCTTACTGTGTTTCTGGGCCTTGACCATGGTAGGACCCTTGCAGGGTCAGAAATTAAGATAAAAATATCTTAATTCGTGTTCTGAAGATGAACAAAGGTCTTACGGGTTTGGAACTGCATGAGGGTGAGTAATTAATGACAGAATTTTCATTTTTGGGTGAACTATCCCTTTAAGAGTGTTTAAATCAGAGAAGCCCAAGCTAATAACAACCAACAACAAAGTTGGTCCATGATGACCTTTGAATTGACCTGCCTTGCCATTCCTTATCACAAGAGGAGGGAAAAACAGGGGGGAAAACCTGCCATTGAAGCATATTTTAATTTCATTATAATTTTTAAAGATGTGTTTTTGCTTTATTTTTGCAATATAAACAATAATGACTATACATTTGTATAAAAATAATTTTACATTTTTTAAATACATTTTAATATAATATAGTTACAAGTAATGCAACATTTACTTTTAAACCAATGGACCTTAAACAAGTTTGATTTTTGGACTGGGCACTTATTTTGATAATAAATGTATAAACATTTGCTAAAATAAAGAAGTTAAATTAAATGTTAAAGGAATACTTCACCCAAAAATGAAAATTCTGTCATTAATTACTCACCCTCATGTCGTTCCAAACCTGTAAACCTTCGTTCATCTTTGAAACACAAATTAGGATATTTTTGATGAAATCCAAGAGCTTTCTGACCCTGCATAGACAGCAATGCAACTGAAATGTTCCCATGCTTGGAAAAGTAGTAAGAACATCATTAAAATAGTCCACATGATATCAGAGGTTCAACCGTAATGTTATGAAGCTAAAAGAATACTTTTGTGCGTAAAGAAAACAAAAATAACAACACATGCGTGTGCATTCCTCTGCTTGTAAACAAGGTGCAGTGCATCTGGGTTCAACATCAAAACGCCGGCTTCTGCGTCAGCAACACCACACACTTGCATCATTATACTCTCATGAACGTGCGTCGAAGACTAACAGGGAAGAGAAAAAATTGTTGAATAAAGTCCTTGCAAACAAAAATTATTCTCGTAGCTGTATTAAAGTACGGTTGAACCAGTGATGTCACATGGACTGTTTTGAAGTCCTCACTGCCTTTCTGGGCCTTGAATGTGTCAGTTGCATTGCTGTCTATGCAGGATCAGAAAGCTCTCGGATTTCATTAAAAATATCTTAATTTGTGTTCTGAAGATGAATGAAGGTCTTACGAGTTTGGAATGACATGAGAGTGAGTAATTAATAACAGAATTTAAATTTTTGGGTGAACTATCCCTTTAAACGAAAATATGTTTCCTGGGTACTTGTATATATTTAAATAATTATGTATATATGTGACCTCAGCTTTGACTGTGTGACCCCTTGTTAACACTGTAAGTGCCTCTTGAGGAACTATTGGGCTCCTTTAAACTCATCTCAGCTGGTGTTCCCAGATAATCAGAACTTTAAAAGAGCCCAAAAACACTTTAGAGCAGAGCTCAGGTGATTCTGGATTGATCCATGCTGTGCTGATACAGTCTAGTAGGGTTTCCTGTGGACAGGGTGTGATTACTGCATTGTGACTGACCTTGTGAACTCAATCCTAAAACAGACGCCTCACCTTACAGACCAGAGGCAGGACAGACACCTGGTGGCCAGACAGCAGAAGTACAGGAAAGGAGTGGAGAAGGGCCGTTCATCAGTTTGTACTGTAAAAAGTACATGTGTGATTTTAAATGTGCTGTACAACAATCCAATAGTTGTGAAAGATTATATTACGTTATAACATATAACATTAGAGTAAATCCCTCATTTATCCTTTTTTTAAGATTATATGTCTATGTGTGTTTATTAATATAGCGCTGTAGTGTACGCTGGAGAGTAAAGCTGTTAAAGATGACAGCTGAACATTTCCTATAGTAAATGTTAACGCCCGTATAAATCAAGTATGTACAGTATATAACCCAAAATACATGCTGCTTGACAGTAAATGCGATTGACTGACAGTTTCTATGTTTGATTGACAGTTGTTGACTCGTGTCTCATCAGGTCCCGTCCAATCGGCCCCTCCCAGGGGCGGGGCAGGCAGGCAATCTCCATGGCAACTCGCCCTACTTGATGGTGAGAGCCTCCCTCAGACTGACTAAAACAGAAAAAGTGACAAAAATAAATAATACATGCATAGAAATAAATATCTGAATGTTTAGATGCTCCCTTATGCCTTAGAGATGGGAATAATAGTAAATTATAATTTAATATATGTTGTTTTTACAATTAATTTTACTTTTTTTTATATACAAATGTATATATTCAGTATAATTTTATAATATAATTTAATTTAGACTTACTCTATATATTAAACCAGAACCCTATGCTCTGCATATAAGCAGGTTTTTATTAATTAAGCAAACATTTACAAAGATATTTGACACATAACTGCTCTTTTGAGGTAATGCTTAAAAATGTGCTGCCAGAGGCAGGCCAAACGGGTATTAAAATCTCATAAGATCAAAATATGACCCACGTTTTTTTGTCTAGTAGGTTAAAGCTGCATGGATTCTGCTCTGGTCTGGTCAGCTCAGCTCTGATTTGTTAATAATGCTTTTTCTTCTTTTGTTCTCCGGTTGTCTGGCTTAGTGTTGTTTGCAAGATGTTTGTTTGATGCCCTGGTCAGTCTATAGCCTCTCCAGATTTCATTCTTAAAAGGATACGGAGCTGAAACGTTTGAAGCTATTTTCAGTCAGATTTTGTCTATTGATGAGCTAGTGGATTTCTTGGACGAAACTACTTTTGGCCTTGGTTCACAGTAGCCATGCAAACATAAGATTCCCTGTGGAGATTTTGTTTATCCGCATTGCAAAATCTGCCACTCAGAGGTTTTTACATCGATTGTCTCAGCGCAGTACACCTCCCAAACAGTCTGCAATTATTCACTCTTTCAGATTACTTCTGTGTGTGTGCGCGTGGAGGCATTTTCAGTAAGAATGCATTATGAGTAATTCTGTAATCAAAAAATAGGTTTAAGTTGAATCAACCTATGATACGCGAGCATAAACTAGTTGATTCCTTACAACTTATAATAAAAAACAACTTTCTTAAAGGTAGAGTTGCATTTTAAATTGTTCTCTCTTCTTCTCTCTCTGTAGAGTTTTGCCGAAAACACCATGAATGAGTTGCTTGGATGGTATGGATATGACAAAGTGGAGTTACGAGACTCAGATGACATAGAGATCCGCAACTACCCTGACGGAGAAATGCGGCAACACATCTCTGTCCTGAAAGGTGAGATCTGACACAGATACAGAACTTTATCTTTTACACATTTACACATAGCATATAGAGGTACCGTTCTAAATGTAGGGACTGGTATGGTTTGTTTTCTTTTGGGAAAGAAATGAATACTTTTATTCAGCGAGACCACTTTAAACTGATCAGTAAGGACATTTATAATATTACAAAAGATTTCTATTTCAAATAAATGCTGTTTGAACTTTGTATTCATTAAAGAATCCAAAAAAAAAAAAAAAAAAAAATCACGGTTTCCACAAAAATATTAAGCATTGCAACAATGATAGAATTATTTTATTTCATTTTTTTATTTTATTTTCAAAAATATGTAAAAAAATTGGTAACACCACAATAAGGTGTCATTTGTTAAGCATTGCAACATTGCAAAATATTAAGCATTGCAACAATGATAGAAAGATTTTATTTCATGTGGGATCATGTGGCACTGAAGACTGCTAAAAATTCAGTTTTTCCATTACAATTCGATTTTAAAATATATTAAAATAGAAACTTTTGAGAAAGTTATTTTAAACTTTAATGATATTTCACAGTATTTCTGTTTTTACTGTATTTTTGATCAAATAAATGCAGCTTTGGTGAGCATAAGAGACTAATTTCAAAAATATGTAAAATAAATTGGTAACACTTTACAATAAGGTGTCATTTGTAAACATTAGTTAAACTAGCATAAACGAACAGTGAACAATGTTTTTATTACAAAAACGTTTATTGCACTATTTATTAATCTTTGTTAATGTTAGTTGATAAAAAACACAGTCGTTTATTGTTAGTTCATGTTAGTTCACAGTGCATTAACTAATGTTAATAAACAAAACTTGTGATTTTAATAATGCATTAGTAAATTCTCAAGTTAACTAAAATTAATAAATGCTGTGGAAGTATTGTTCATTCTTAGTTGATGTCATCTAATGTAGTTAACTAATGTTAACTAATGCACCTTATAGTAAAGTGTTATCAAAAAACCCCAAACTTTTGAGCGATAGTGTAATTTTGATTAGTCGTCTAGACAAGATTATTTGTGCACCTGAAATCTGAAATTCTTGCTCTGCTCACACTTAAGATTTAAATTCAGAGAAAGTTTCTTAAGTACACATTCTGAATCTTCTGAACACTTGATACTAATATGCAGAACTTGCATGAATTTTTTATCATATTATCATCCCTTAATTCCCCATAGGTTCTTTGTAGCAGGTTAATTTCACAAACCTGTTTGCCACCAGAAAGAGCCTAGAGGGAATTGTGGAGCGGTAATAAGACACAAAATCCTGACAAGGACGGGAGCGAAAACAAGGACTGTCAGATTTTAAATGTTGTTAAAAAGAGAATGCACCGTTAAATTCCTGAACTTGCTCCGCCGTTCCCCCGAGAGCACTCCGATAAACCCATAGCTTTATCTTTGCACCCTCCATGCTGTCTCCTGGCTGGCCTCTGTGCCAGAGCATTAGAGAGTCTTAAACTGTCAGCCATTTTTTCTGCGGCCCTGCGGGGACAGAGAAAGAGATGCCGAAACAATGAGCTGGCTAATTCCTTGCTAAGTCCATACTCCAGCCTCCATTAAAGAAAATGGTAATTTAGGCATTAGACGGTTCCCAGCTAGCGCCACATTTTTCCAACCTACCACGCCTGCCATGTGACGCTCGCCGTAATTACTTTCTGCCGTCAGACAAATCCGCAGCCGCAGATTACGATATTTCACTATTGTTAGTTGACGTTGCTGGAAGTGGAGAGATTAGGCGAAGGACAATCAGACTTAATTAACTCGTTTAGCCGTGATCGTCTCCAAATGAGCATGCCGTTAGAGTTACAAATAGGCTTTTCTGCTATCTACCAGTAATCTGTTTGGGTGCCCTTGTTGAATCTTGTCTTATTTGCTGCAGGTGGAGGTGTATATGTGTACTATGGGAATGTGCTCTAAGAGCTAGTTTTCTGTCATGTTACAAGTTAAAGCAGTAATGTGAGGTGTGCGTTTGAGAGACTGCTAGAGTCTCAGAGCCCCAGAGTTGTGAATGACTTGAAAATTAAAAAATAAAACACTGATCCTGAAGAAAATATGTTCAGCTTTGTTTTAACAATTCCTTATGCAGCAAATACTGAATATGCATACCAAGCTTTTAGTCAATATAAAACCTACAATACACAACCTATTTTACTTCTGTAATGTGGTATTTCCCAGTAAAACAGTACATTAATCAGGAAAAATGATAAGAACAAACATGAATTTTGTCAAGATTCTTGCTCTGGAAATCCTGTTTGGCCAACCACAAACGCCTTTTGCTCCTCAGACAGTTTTTTTCACACTTCTCCTTGATTTGTTATAACTTTTGGCAGTTTACAGTACTCCAAATGTTTTTTCCAGTCCGACTGATAAGTACAGCCCAAAACATGACAATAATTGATCATTTTCAGCAGCAATAATCAGCAAAATATGCGAGTTTCGTTCAGTTCAGTGGCACTGTTTACATTCAGTGCTGCCATAATGACCGACTGATGACGTGTCGTGAAAACACTATTTTTTCTTCAGAAAAAAAAAAAAATTCACCAGCCCCTGTAGCATAAGTGATGTCAGTGCAGAAAGAAAATTGTTTCAGAGGAAAATAAATCAATAAATCCATTGAGAATTTAAATAGGGTCAGTTAGGAATTCATATTGACTACAATGAATTGATCACGGCCATTTGAATTCCATGACAGTCAAACCCACCAATGATATTTCACACAACAAATATAGATCCTGCTAACCTTATGTATTTTACACTGTGACTGGTTTGTGAAACATAAAAGACCCGCCATTGCTTGTCTCTCTTCTCTAGAGAACTCTTTGCCAAAAGCATCTACAGTGGAGAACAGCAGTGGTTCTCCTCCACACGCCAACAGCTCTGGCTCTACCCCGACGTCACGGAATGGAGTGACAGTCGAGGCGTCTGCAAACCCCTCCTCCTCTAAGGAGCACGGAGGCCTGCCAATCATAGTGCCCTTAATCCCGCCCCCTCTGATCAAAGCACCAGCAGGTAAGAAACAGAATCAGCCCAGGCAGTATTTGAGTATCTAACTTACATGCAGACATTCAACTGAACACAATATATGTGTATTCTATTAATTCCTGATAGCTTACACAAACAAGTTTTTCATATTTTATTCTTAAAAGAGACATCGGATGCAGAATTCACTTTTACATGGTGTTTGGATGTAAATGTGTCTTAGCAGTGTGTGGACACAACCACCCTACAATGACACAAATCCATTCCATTTTTTTTATTTGCCAAAAAACCTATAAAGTCTTAATTATCAAGCCGTTTGATTTTGCAGTATGACATCATAATGCTCAGACCCCGCCCACAACAGTGACGTCATATTGCTCGGGCCCTGCCCACAACCGCTGACAGCCTGTTCCATTTTTAGCATATTTCCGCCCTCAGCAAGTTGTATGCCATCCACTATTTTTTTTTCCGCGCTCGTGCAGCTGTAGTGGCAGCAACATCTTGTAAACAATGCAGGTGTTTTGTAGTAGGATGTGAAAGTAAACGTAAGAGTCTTCATTTTCTCCCTACATCAGAGCCACTGAGGACATAGTGGATTAGCATTGTTTTTGATGGTATTGCGCCACTGAATACACAAAAAAAATTTAAAAGAGGGGTGGAGTTAGCAGTAGCTAATTATCATTTAGAGACATGCACTGAAATGGGTTGCTGCGAACAGAGCTGTTTTTGACAAGGTAAAAAGAGTGATGTTTCACACGACCATTGAGGAATTTTAACCGAAGTATTTTGCAGACATTTTATAAAGACCCTAAAGAATGTACAAACTTGTGGAAAATGGACATCCGATGTCCCTTTTAAAGCTAGGTAAATGTAATCCTGGGCTACATAATTAATCCGTCAAGTGTCGAGATTTCACACTGTAACTTTTATAATGTTCTAATTTGCTTCATTTGAAAGCTGAATTAATAACCTTTTCATTGATGTATGGTTTGTTAGGATAGGACAATATTTGGCCGAGACACAACTATTTGAAAATCTTGAATCTGGGGCTGCAAAAAAATCTAAATATTGAGAAAATCACCTTTAAAGTTGTCCAAATTAAGTTCTTAGCAATGGATATTACTAATCAAAAATTAAGTTTTGATATATTTCCAGTAGGAAATTTACAAAATATCTACATGGAACATGATCTTTACTTAATATCCTAAAAATGTATCATTTTGACACATGCAATGTATTGCTGGCTATTGCTACAAATATACCCGTGCAACTTATGACTGGATTTGTGGTCACATTTATTAATTGCTTGGCCATTTGTGGAAATGACACCATGTTTATCCGAGCTGTTTGTCTTATAAGCCAAAGAGTGAAACATACTGTCCCATTTTCAACAAATTTCCTGACATTTTAACCATTTCCTTCAGACACTGAAAACTGAAATCACTGAAATACTACTGAATCGCTAAGAGCAGGGACAAAAATCATATTTTACCTGCGCTCTAAATGTGAGTTTGCTGTTTGTATTAAATCTGAGATAAAAAGCTGCCACATACTGCCATATAATAATGGCAAGAAAACACGTGTTGATTTGTCTGCTGCCTAAAGACAAAAACATGTATTCTATGCACTTCGATTCATGAATGACTCTTAGAAGTTTTTTTAATCATTCAAAAATACTTTTTGCTGCATCCAAATATGTATACTTCATAAGTATATAACAGGTGAAAAAAGTAGTATGTTCACATTCATAATATTCAGAAATGCTATAGCAAAAAAGTACTCAAAGGACCTACTACTTCTGGCAAGATTCTGAAGTGTACATCCAGTAGGCAATTTTTTATCCCATGAGGCCACAGGAGAGGATCTGTAAATGGCAGTGAAGTGATGCAAATAACACTGATGCGTTATATGACCAAAGTAATGCAAAGCAATTACTTATTCAAAAAAATCAGCTACTCAGAGAGTATGAGATTTCAGACATAGCCTGTAGTTACCGGCTTGAAACATTCTGCCGAATCTTTCATTGATTAACTCATATATTGAAATGAAGCATATATTGTAAAGGTTTGTAAAACAAGTTTTAATTTTATTTTATTTAATCTATTACTATACAGTATTTCAGTATGATGTTAATATAAAAATGTCCTTGATCATAAATGTAAATATAATGCATTTGAGCTTGCATTTTGACACTGGGAGTCCGCTCTCATTGTTGGGTGAGAGTGTGTGTTGTAGCGCAGAAGTGCGCAGACGGCACCATGGTGAGGTGCATCCCTAAACCAGTGTTCTGTGCACTGGTGTATTGGTGTGCGTGTCTATGTATGTGCGCTTGTATTTATGTGTGCGTTAATGTGTGTGATGTGGTGAGAAACAGATGGTGTAGACTCGCTAACTACCACAGCAACAGAAGCCAACTCCCCCCTCCCCATCCCCGCCCCTAGCCTGTGGCCCTCTTGAATAATTCATGAGCATGCGCATAGTGACAGAGGGCTTTTGAAGTGCAGGTATGTACTGCTTTACCACCGGATGTTCCACAAACACACACACTCACACTTGCACAATCTCTCTTAAAACTTGGGATTCGGATGGAGCAATGAGGCTGTGCTGAGGAAAAACAAACAGAATTGCCATGGCAACCGTTTTATATTCGAATGTTTGTATTTTGAGGGTTGTAGAGGAACACTTTGAGTCTTTGTTGTTCTGTATGATGCAGCTTGTTAGGCAAGGTCTTTTTATATCTTTATATACTTCATCTTTGTATGTACTTTTTCCAGGCTGCTTTACAGGATTTAAGGCTGCTCTATTCATGCTCAAAATTAAAGGGATAGTTCAACCAAGAATTAAAATTCAGTCATTAATTACTCACCCTCTTGTCGTTCCAAATGTGTAAGACCTTCATTCATAGTCTGAACACAAATTAAGATATTGTTGATGAAGCCCGAGAGCTTTCTGACCCTCAGTAGACAGCAACGCAACTACCACTTTCAAGGCCCTGAAAGGTAGAAAGGACATCGTTAAAATAGTCCATGTGACATCAGTGGTTCAACCATAATTTTATGAAGCTGCAAGAATACTTTTTGTGTGCTTTCCTCTTTTCTCTTCTCCTTGTGCTATTTAGTTAAAAAGTAGATTTTTGATTAAAGAAGTATGTTGTATGTTTAGCCAATGGAAATATGTTTAACATAATTCTGAATTGATTTTTATCTCAAAATATAACTTGCTCTACACGCTCATTACAAAAGACAGAAGAAACAGCAAGAGAGAGAGGGGTGAGAGGAAAGGTTAAGTCTAATGGGCAGACATTTTCTCTCCACACACTCAGATTTATCTGATCATTAAGCAGCTGCTAGAGGGTGAGAGTGTAAAAGATCTCTGAGGAGAAATCATTTGACATGGGCAGACGCATTTAAATGATCACATACTAAATCTGAGGTTGGGAGTCATGTCTCACAAAATTCAACCTTATGAAAACACCAAAAAAAAGTGAACAGTTTTCTGTTGTGGCAATGTCAGTTGCATTTGAATCAAGTGGCTCGGGTTTGTCTTTGTGGCCCCTAGAAGCTCGCTCACCCCTGTTCCCAAACATACTCACATACGCTCACACTTCAAACGCCCAAACCCGAACACTTGTGCCCGCAAGCTTCTAGTTGTTAGTGGAGCATGATGGGAAAGATCTAATATCATGTGGCATGCACTGTGATGTAGGCAGATTGACTGACGCACACACACATGAGAAATATACAAACATATATAGTCTTGATGTGTGTGGGGTGATGCATGATGACAGGTTTCTCTTAACCTCTTGTGGGTTGGTGAAGGAAAGATCGTCTTTGGTATTCAAACACTCAGAGTATGTGTGTTTCTGCATTATATACTGTCTGTCTATAATATGTTTAAAAATGTTTTTGAGATGGTGGTGGATGAATCAGTGTCTGCAAGTTCAAGGGTTGAAAAATAAATTATCTACACTCTAAAAAAATGCTGGGTTAAATACAACCATTTTTCAGTTATTTGGCAACCCAGCGCTGGGTAAATATAGAGGGTTTGCACTTGCATCACGATTTGCTCAGTTTACCGGATACGCAGCCATACTGGCGATATTCGGATGTAAACAACAGCATGGATTGCATGGTTAATGTACTACTGAATATATTATTCTGCTAATTTATGCTGTCTAAACCACAGAAAAAAAAAGTGTGAAAGCTGCTAAATTTTATAGAGTAGGACAAACTAAAGTTAATAGGTGGTAAAGATACGTACAAGCAGTATTAATTAAGATATTAACCTAATGTTTCACCTACCTGACTGGAAATGATAAGAACAAACACGAATGTTGTCAAGATTGTCAGAAAGTTTTTTGCACCCTTCTCCTTGATTTGTTACAACTTTTGGCAGTTTACAGTACTCCAAATGTTTTTCCCAGTCCGACCGATTATTACAGCCCAAAACATGACAATAATTGATCATTTTCAGCAGCAATAATCAGCAAAATTTGCGAGTTTCCTTAAGTTCAGTGGCATTGTTTACGTTCAGTGCTGCCAATATGGCAAATTGATGTGTCTGAAAACACTCTATTAGACAAAACACATGCTGGGTTATTTTAACCAAGCTTGTTGGGTTTTATACCTTAACCCATTTGCTGTTTTGTTTTTTGTGCTGGGTCATTCAACCAATTGATGTTTTTTTTCATTTTAAACAATAAAAATGCACTCTAAAATCTGTTTTATGTATTTTGGACAAGAGCAGTTCATTTACACTATTTTAATCAATGTCGAGTCAGTCTTTTACAATCATAAAATACTCAAAAATGTTCAGTAAACATTTTTAGACAAGAGCACTCAATAGGAAACTGTGGAAAGAAAACTGCTATCATGCTTTTCTAATACACTTAATGATAATCTTATATATATTCATGATTGAAAAGTTACATCAAAAACAGCTTTACCTCGTGTCATCTTGTCTGTCAGACATAGGTTTCAAACGAAAAACGCGGCCGTCGACAGCACACTAGATCCAATAGAGCTGCTATTGTAGTCAGTGAAGCGCACGGAAACTTTGTTATACATGACAGAAGGCGATGTCGCGTAGTGTTTCAGCCTCGGTCACGCATTCGTTTGGCGGGAGGTGAAACTTCCATGGTGGCGCCGGCGCGTTGTTTGAGTGTAGAACCGGTGAATGTTGCGTTTGTAGAGGGCTAGCGTTCCAAGCAGACATTAGCTGCTACATACATTTAAAGAAAAGAGAAAAGAAAGAAAGAAAAAATGTGAAACTATAGACGTTTTCCTATTTGTACAGTAATAATTTGATAGGAATACAGTGTAGTACAAACCTTAATTTCATTCCGAAAGTTTCCCCTCATTAAGTTTTCTCTCAGAACAGAACACAAAATGACCGTTGATAAAATATAGCCAGTTTTAACCGGTTTGGCACAGACTACCATTAGGTTTACACTGAGCCAGCGTTGGTTAGGTGTGTGAGCGATTCATCATTTGTGTTGACACTGAAAATGACCCAGCAGCTGAGTTACAGAAAAAACTACCCATCTGTATTTACACAGTGTTTCACAGTTTCAGTCATTTTCCCAAAAACAGCAGTCTATTTCTAGAGCCTTTATTATTATTATTTTACTCTGCTGAAACAAGTTTTTTTTTTTTTACTTTTATCCATTAGTATTTGTACTCACTGATACATTGTTAGTCCACAAAGACAAGCTGATTGCATCTGTCACTTTTCATTTTTAGTTTACACATTACTTACAAATTATTTTATTTTTTTCAACTAAGAAAATTCCACACTTCTGGTTTGTCTCAGTTTGATAAAATTACAGAAATTATAAATTTATTTCCATCATGTTAATTTTGTTGTAAATAACTAAGCTATAATTAATACATTTTAAGTACTTGAGATTTACCAGAGTATAATTCTGAAAGTCTTACCTTTAGAATAAATATTTTCTGAAACTACAACACAAAGATATGTTTAATTTATTACAGAGCTCAAAAGGTACAGCAAAGTACAGTGTTGGTTAGGTGTGTGAGCGATTCATCATTTGTATTGACACTGAAAATGACCCAGCAGCTGAGTTACAGAAAACCTACCCATCTTGGGTAAAAAATATTAATAATAACCCAATAAAATGACCCGACAAGCACCATTTGGGTTAAAAAAACAAAAAAAACAACAACATTTTTTAGCCTGCTGAAAAAATACCCAGCTCCTGGGTAAAAAAATAAAAAAAATAACCCAGTAAAATGACCCAGCAGGCTGAACCCAGCATTTGGGTTAAAAAATAACCCAGCATTTTATACAGTGTATATTTCACATGATGAACTTGAATATATGGTAAATTTAGACATATAAAAGCAGTAATAAGACAAAAAACAACAATGGTTTTTGTTGTATCTGAAATTTCATTATTTTTCGAAAAGTTAACTGACTAGATCATTATATAATTGTTCTCTTTGTCTCTCTTTTCTCAGAGGAGGACACCTCTAATGTTCAGATAATGTGTGCATGGTGTCAGAAGGTGGGAGTGAAGCGTTATTCTCTCAGTATGGGCTCTGAACTGAAGAGTTTCTGTAGCGAGAAATGCTTCGCTGCCTGTCGACGTGCCTACTTCAAACGCAACAAGGTAAATCGCGTCTCCGCCTCTTCCTGTCCCCTCAGCCAATCAGGCTCCTTTTGTCTGATGTCACTTTCTCTGTTCTGCCTTAACCTTCATTGTTACTAAAATCTCTGGCTCAAAACTTTAAATGACTCTTACTCTGTTAGATGAGATATAAGACATAATTTTTTTTAAACACATATCAGACAGAGAAACAGGTGTGAAAGAAACAGGTATTTACATAGTGTTTCACAGTTTCAGTCATTTTCCCAAAAACAACAGCCTATTTCTAGAGCCTTTATTAGGTTATTATTTTAGTTTAGTTTAGTTAGTTTAGTTTTTTTGTTTTTTTTAATTTACTTTTATCCATTAGTATTTGTACTCACTGATACGTGGTTGGTCCACAAAGACAAACTGATGGCATCAGTCACCTTTCATTTCTAGTTTACATATTATTTACAAATTATTTTATTTTTTCAACTAAGAAAATTCCACACTTCTGGTTTGTCTCATTTTGATAAAATTACAGAAATTATAAGCTAACTTTTGCTTTTAAATTTATTTCCATCATGTTAATTTTGTTGTAAATAACTAAGCTATAATTAATACATTTTAAATACATGAGATTTACCAGAGTCTTACCTTTAGAATAAATATTTTCTTAAACTACAACACAAAGATATGTTTATTTTATTACAGAGCTCAAAAGGTACAGCAAAGTACAGCATAACAGCAATGATTAGATTTAGATTTAGACCTCATGCCGTCAGAGTGAGACAGATATTGATTGTGTGTTTTCTCTTCTATCTAAGCTTGGATATGTGAGGAATTGCAGTGTAAGTATACTGTGTTTGGATTTCTCCTCTCCTCGTGTGTGTTAGAGACTCTCTTGTACACTTATTCACACACTGATGGAACTCATAGTATCATGGACGCATGCAAACACTCTCAGGCATACATAAATGATGCACATACACATGCATACAAAAGCACACACACCCGCATACACAAATACACCATCACACACAAGAGTCTCACATGCATGCGTACACACTCCCACATGCATGCATGTTTGTTCACAGCCACCCCTCGCTTAGTGTGTGGTGTGTTTGAAGACAGAGTGGACAGCATGAAAAGACCAACAAACATGCAAACGTGAGCTTTACTGGCGCTACCATAGACACACATATAAGCTTAAACACATACAGTATTCTCTTTGTCATGCACACAAAAATGTGGATACACAAAACAGACACAAACAATTGTTTAAATCTCATGAATTGTTAAACGATGTGGAAGCCCAGGGGCATAGAGCTCATAGATCTGCATAAAATGTGTAAAAAACAAACAAACAAGAAACTTTATTTGTTTTCTCTACTATAGAAATACTATAGACTTTATCTATAAAAGCTTGTAGGTACAGGTCATAGATACATATTTTTCACATAGCTGAATTTAAAACATGATTTTTATGGAACTAGAATTTAGAACAAGCAGATAGATGCACATGCACATGATACTGAAAACACCTCCTTTTTAAACAAAGAAATTCAAGGAATAAATCAGAAAAAGAAAGACATACAGAAGTAAAAAGTGTAGGTGCAATCAGAAAAATGAACCCCTCCACACAAACACAAAATGCCTTTTTCCAAAATGACTTTCCAGTGAATTCACAACTGTTAAGAACTGGCCATATTCATATTTTTGGGTTATATTTCACCCCAAATTCAAATTTAAACTAACAAACAAACAATAAATAAATAAATATAGGCAATTATTAAAAAGGCAATTATATTTTGGTGAAAATGAATGGTCCTAAAAATTAAGCGTATTTTATTTAATCATTAATTTCGCATTGTGACATTTCATAACAGTTGAACATTAATTAAGCACCCTAATTTTGATTATTACCACAGTGAACAAAATTCTCATTCTCATTAATGTTTGAAAAAAAAGATGCATTATTTAAAGTATGAAGTATTTATACATCATTTTAATATTTATATATTTGCTGATTTATGCTGAACATGTATGATTATAAAAAAAACAACAACAACATTGCACTACAGTAATGAGAATCTAACAAAAACTCAGAAAAATGCCTGAACATAGGAGTAATGAGAATTTTTTGGGCAAAATGTGTTAAAATATAATAAAAAAATCTGTATGCATTTTTATATAAAGAATATATAACATATATAATATTTTTGTTTATTAAATTCTTTACCCTTTTCTTCAATAAATAAATAAAATGAAAATAATTTTAAGATAAGAGAATAACATTTAAATAATAATATTTATAATAATATTTAAAACGTTTTTATAAGCTTGAAAATTGTACGGTTTAAGAATTATGATTGAATAGTTCACACAAAAATTTATATTTTATGATTTTTCATTTACGCACCTAAATGTCATTCCAAGCAAAAATTACTTTTTCTTTTGTGGAATACAAAAGAGAATGAGAATTTTGTGGGTAAAATGTGTTAAAATATAATGAAAAAATGAGTATGCATTTTTATATAAATATATAACATATATAATATGTTTAATTAAATTCTTTACTCCTTTCTTCAAATAAATAAAAATGAAAGAGAATAACATTTAAATAATCTTACTTATAATAATATTTAATACCTTTTTCTAAGCTTGAAAATTGTATGGTTTCAGAATTATGATTGAATAATCCACAATAAAATTAATATTTTAGGATTTTTCATTTTCTTCATTTACCTACCTCATGTTGTTTCAGGCAAAAATTACTTTTTCTTTTGTGGAACACAAAAGGATATATTTTCTAGAATGTCCTGGCAGCTCTTTTCCATACAATTAAAATAAAATGGGTGGGGATGACCATCAAGCTCCAAACATGTCAAAAATGAGTCTGGAATGACACAAGGGTAGGTAAATTATTACAGAATTTAAATTTTTAACAGTGAATTAATTTTTATCCCTCCACAGAATTTTAGAATTTAAAATTTTATTCCTTTACATCATACAGATTTCTTGTACATTACAAACAGGAAGTTTGTTGAAGTCTCAAATAGGTCTAGGTATAAAAAAAAATGCCTGGACATAATAGTAATGAGATTTTTGCAGGTAGAATGTGCTAATAAAATATGAAAAAAATCAGTATGCATTTTTTATATATATAGAGTTTTAATTTTTTTTTTTTTTAATTTTGGGATGTAATGTGGCCTGGACAGATTTACTCCTTTATACATTTTGCAAAATCATTTTTTACAGTGTTTGTTTTTGCAAACGGTTTTGACTTCTGTAAATTAAGCCATTGAAGAAACATGGCCTGGACATGTTTTTGTGAGATTTACTTGAACGTTGATTTAACCCTGTCAAGTTCACATCACATAAGAGGCTGATGCGCGTCTGCAGTCTAATTTTCATTGTCCGTGTTTTTATTATAAAAATGTTATTAGAATTACACTCCAAGTCCAGATTTTCCTAATTTATTTCCTCACGTATAATAAAGAGAACAGTGTGTGCCGAGTGACATCATCTGATATGCGGTCAGCGTAGTCTGTGATTATTATAGTGTAAACTGTGAGGTCGTTTTGGCACGTCTGCAGACGTTTGGATGCTGTATCTGGTTCTCTGAGGAGACACGTCTGTGGAATGCCAAACGAACGTCTGGCAGGAGCATGTTCATTTAATCCCACCAATCATAGAGCTGTTTACTTCACTCCTTTGACGATTCTCCTGGCGCTCTGCCACCACTGCGACTCCACCTTTATTTCTATAATTCATTAGGAGGGGGAAACTCTATTACGCTCTAAGATTATATGAACATTTTCTCTTTCTGTTTTGTCATGTACACCACAAGGTCAGCTGCAAAGATAAGCAGTATTGTGTTTGTGTGTGTGAAATAAGACACTGGGAGGGGCTGTGGGGCGGTGGGTCTGGTTGCGGTCTGGTGTTACTGCAGTAAATACCTGCAGCTGCTACATCTGCAAAACTCAAAACGGAAAAAGAGAAAGCATACACACGCATACGTATACCTATCATCCCACCGGCCCACCTCGGGTAGTAAAATATCCTCACACCAGCTGCTTCAGGTGATTATAATTCCTCCCTATTAAAGGTGTGTGTGTGTGTGTGTTTGTTTGTGTGTGAATAAGGAGTGTCCTCCTCAGAGGAAATGTGGTAAACCTCTGTCAGACACACACACACACACACAGTATTGTTATTGTATTGTGTTTATTGTGTCAGACGGTAGGATCGTTTTACAGTGTCCAAATTCTCAAATTTGCATGTGTGTGTGTGTAGGTGCTGAGCTAATGAATTTTGACATGATATTTTTAGCCTCATGAAACCTTAGAGTAACTGAATATTTGGAATACAGAGAAGCGTGCCCATATATGGTGATTTGTTCTAGGACTGAAATGTATTTGTGATGAACAAGGCTGAATAAGTAGAAAGAACTTGGGTCAATCTAACTCGGATACAGTTATATCGTGAAAACAATCATCAAAAGAACATGTCAAAGACTATGGCATAGACAATTTTAATGTTAGGCATTACTATCAAAAAAGCAATGACGTAAAGTATAAATAAGTTCCATTTTGTGTTCTTTTTACACTTTTGGGTACTTTTTCTTATTATAGTTTTTCTGTATCGCTTTGGCTCAATTCTCGAATGAGATTTTTTTTTTTTCTTAAAACAAAAAGTTCAGGTCTTTGAACACTTAGTTTCACGTTCACACTAGATTTAAATTTCTTATTCATTTAAGCAGAAGAAAAAAAAGGAATGTGTGCAAAATGTACAGTTCTCTACACTTTGCACAATAAATTGCACTGTAAAGTTTATAAAATGTTAAAGAATAAAAAAAGAGCCAAAGTGAATGAAGAAAAACTTGCTGTTGAATATTTTTTGAAATAGAATATTGAATATTATTTTGAAAGCGATCAGGGGTGCACATAAGTTTTTTGGTCTGGTTCTCATGAGAGCACCTGAAGATTTAAATATAACTTTTTTGATTACATAATATGTGTGTATACTGTGTGTGTGTGTATATATATATATATATATATATATATATATATAAATATTACATATAATATTTATATTCATATAATTGATATTATATATATAATTATTTGTAATATATAAACAACATATTTTTCTTAAATATATACATGCAATGTACGTATATTTATATATACATACTAAATATACACATAAATATAAAAATATTTTATAAATAAAATAAAATAATGAATAAAATGTGATAGTATTATATTTTAAAATAAAAAATAAGTATTTAATAAAAATACAGTTATTTTATTGTACACTTTAGAAATCCTAATAATGTTAATATTTAAAAAAAAAATTCTTCCTTTTTTTTTTACATTTTATATACATTTTCAACATTTTCAAAACTAAAATCAGCAAACTTTTTATTTTGGTGACTCAGCAAACATTTTAATTTTTTTACTTTTTACATTATTTGTCAACTGAAGTGCATGAATAGCTGCATTTCCATTACCCAACTGCGCAAATTGAAATTGCGAATTGAAAATACACCCAATGGAAACATGTCAATTTTACTCCCCTATATCGCAAAAAAGTTTTTGCGCTCACATGAGGTGGTTTTTCAGGCAATCTGAAAAAGGAGTATTTGGCAAAACTGCCATGGAAATTGTTTTTTTTTTTTTTTTTTTTTTGTCGCATTTACAGCTCACTTGGTATATTAAAAGTCATATGATTTGCAGCGCATTACGGCTCTAACACGGCCACCGGAACTGATCGCGACCACTCTAGTCAATGTTTGTGTTTATACCAGCCACGCCGCGGCACGTTTCAGGAGCGTCTCTCAACGCTGCTTTGCTGAAGATACACGTCTTTGTCTCCTTTGAATAAAAATAATGACTAGTGGGGTGGCTGCATATACATAAACCTACCAACATAAGTTGTCATGACTTATTGCGAGAGGGAAAAAAAAAAACGTTTTAGTCACAAAACACCGGTTAATGAAAGCCGCAGTTTACACTGAATTTTTAACAGCTAAAGGGCGTTGTTAGGCACGACGCAAAGTGGAGTAAATGGAAGTCTTATGCAGTATTAAAGTTAGTCGATCTAAAACTATGATTGTGCATTAATAGCTATGTCAATACACAAGTGAGCGGTCTGAACTTTTTTACACAGCGCATTTTTTTTTTGTTGTTGTTTGCACATGTGCACATGAGCACCTGCGCACCACTTATTTGTACCCCTAATTACATTATAAATTGTAACAAACAAGCAATAGATTTTTCTGATTATAAGTGATGCATTTACTTACATATTCAAAAGCGGTTTATTTTATCATATTGCTATAGCCTTCGTTTTATAAAAATAGCAGGAAATCTTTACCCATAGTACCATCACAGCATGGCCTTGAGTTGCTTATTGCTAAGTAAATAATTATGGTAATTATTAAATAACATGGTATACATTACAACACATGGTATTATCATTGCTGCAGAAATTACCAGTGTTCTCAAAACTGTCAAAATGATTTGAACAAAAATGTTTACATGAAAGAGAGACACAAACATTGAAGAAAATGTGTACAAATAAACCCCAGTCTTGGATACCTGGGCAAAGCAACCCTTTTTAAACAGCCAAGCAGATGTACACACAGACAGACAGTCAGGCCAGTTTGTGCTTCATGCCATAAAAACAGAATGAAACAGAATTAAATGCAGCTCTGCCAATAAGAGCAAAAGAAAAGATGAGTGTAGACTGAATAGCCATATGCTGTGTGTGTGTGTGTGAATGTTCTTCAGTATTTTGGTGTGAGTCAGCATACAGAGTGATGTTCAGCTCAGATGAAGAGAGAACAAAACAATGAGAATATTAAAGACAGAAAGATAGTACAAGCTCTCTATCTGGTACAGTCAGTGGTCCATGTGGAAAGCAACTGACTAAATATATGAAATAATGTCTTTGTGTGAGGGTTAGCTCTTTAAATTTAGAAAATACCAAGTCATTGGAAATGTGTGTGTTGGATCTTAACCAGTTCATTACTTCTAAATCCACAACATCCTTTTCTTAACTTTTTCCATTCATTTCTTCATCTACTGGTTCATTGATGCTTCACTCTGCCTGTGCTTTTCTCCTGCACTGTGTGCCCGTTTGTGCGTGCGTGTCAGGAGAAATTGTAACTCTCCTAAATGTTAAATTTGATTACAGTGTTAAAATCTGACGGAGCGTAAATTATCAGCCGGTAAACGGGGATGTTGATTTATATACACAAGTCTTATTAATATACTCGTAACAAATGAGAACATGCGTACATCTATAACCAGTAACTTAGTTACTGCAGAACGTACAAACATGCAACTTATTTATTCATTTCTATTTTAAACGTTGGAGTACAATTTCTCTGTCTCTGAAACAAACTCTTTTGTGTGTGTGTTGAAGCTATTGGGCCTCTGCTTCCTCAGGTCTTGTTGCCATGGCGTTGTGACTCACAGTGCAGGGTGATTATTTCATAGCTTCTAGCCAGGAGAACAAACATACACACTTTCAAATCACTGTCTCACACATGCAGACTTAGCCACTCACATATTAGTGGACGCACACAGGGCGACATGTCAGAGCAGTGGAAAAATGCTTATGTAGAGTTAATGAGTCAACTAACAAATACATTGCTTTACCCCCAATGACATATTAAAAGAAAACCTCTTTCTTTATATGACATGAATGGATATTTAGGCACTTTACTAATTCATTTGAATTCAGTTTGGTTAGTGAAATCTGCTTCCAAATTTTTACACATTAAAACTTTATTTTTTTCAGCAGATAGATAGATAGATAGATAAGATTCAGATCATCTTTTTAATAGTTAACTATTAAAGGATTAGTTTACTTTCAGAACAAAAAATTACAGATTTGCTCACCCCCTTGGTCATACAAGATGTTCATGTCTTTCTTTCTTCAGTTGTTTTTGAGGAAAACATTCCATTTTCTCCATATAGTGGACTTCAATGGTGCCCATGAGTTTTAACTTCCAAAATGCAGTTTAAATGTAGCTTCAAAGGGCTCTAAACGATCCCAGGAAGAAGAAAGAGGAAGAAGGGTCTTATCTAGCGAAACGATCGGTAATTTTCTTAAATAAATCAATATTTATACACTTTTTAACCACAAATTGTCGTCTTGTCTAGCTCTGTGATGCGCATACGTCCGGTTCAGGACAGTTAGAGTAGGTTGAAAAACTCCCATCTCATTTTCTCCTCCAACTTCCAAATCGTCCTACGTTGCTGTTTTACCTTTTTTTTTTTTTTTTTAAAGGGCACATGATCTTCTTTGCATGTTCATTTTTTAAACACTCGGTCGGTACTTCTGCAGTGATGTAAAACGATTTTGAAGTTGGAGGAGAAACTGAGATCAGAGTTTTTTAACATACCGTAACTGTCTTGAACCAGACGTATGCACGTCGCAGATCTAGACTAGACTAGAATTTGTGGTTAAAAAGTGTATAAATATTAATGTATGTAAATAAATGACCAATCGTTTCGCTAAATAAGACCCTTCTTCCTTGGCTGGGATCGTTTAGAGCTCTTTGAAGCATTTAAATTTTTGGGAGTTCAAACTCGCGGGCAGCATTGAAATCCACTATATGGAGAAAATTCCTGAAATGTTTTCCTCAAAAAACATAATTTCTTTACGACTGAAGAAAGAAAGATATGAACATCTTGGATGACAAGGGGGTGAGTAAATTATCTATAAATTTTTGTTCTGGAAGTGAACTAATCGTTTAACTATTTTTAATTTTTTCTGATTTTTACTGGTCGTAAGCACTGAGATTTTCGTCAAATTTCAGCAAGCTGATAACTCACTAAAAACTCCCACAGATCATGTTTTCATAACATTTTAAGTCTTATTTTGACATAAAGTGGTTATATGTGAGTTGTTCACTTACTTTTTTAAATTAGTCTTCCCATTAACGTCATTATATTGCACATTCGCAAATGTGCATGAACACGAGAGGTGGGATTTATTGCATGAACCAATCACAGCCCATCATAACCAGTCATATCCAAACATATCGCAATGGAGAAATTGCCTCCTGTCATGTGACTTTCCCCCATTCATTCTCAATTACCCCCCACCAAACTCACCACACACTTGTGTGTGTGAGCATCTGTTAAAACTCAATGGGCTCAGGGGAGGCAAGGAGATGCGGACTTTTTTAATACTGGCATTGCTTTATTTTTGTACTACAAATTTTTCCTCATCTAATATTTTAGATAGATAGATAGATAGAATTACAGGATGGTTGTGAATGTGTTTTGCTCTTTTGTGAGTCTGTCTGTGTGTGTGTACTTGTTTTTGCTACATTGTGGGGACCAAATGTCCCCACAAGGATAGAAAAACCTAAAATTTTTGACCGCAAAATGATTAAAAATTAAAAATAGTAAATAATGTTTTTCTGAAAATGTAACGATGCAAACAGGTTTTCTGTAAGGGGTAGGTTTATGGTTAGGGTTGGGTGAGGGGAAAAACAGTATCGTTTGGTCAGTATAAAATCTATACAAGTCTATGGAAGGTCCCCACAATTCACAAAAACAAACGTGTGTGTGTGTGTGTGTGTGTGTAGGCGTTCCAGAATGTGCCTCATATGTGTACCCATCTATGTCCTTGGAGAAGTACATTTTACCTGGCAATATGCAAAAGGTACACACACACACACACACCTGGGTTGGGTTGTGTGATGCCCAGATGGTGGCTGGCAGAGATGTGGTTGAAATGCTGAAGCCCAGGTGGCACAAAACACACACACACACACACACACACACACTACAGCAATTTGGGGCATGTTTTACAATACAGAGGCACAGAGTTGTCTTCACATACACACATACACTATCCAGCTCTGCAGTTTTGGTTACTTAATAAGCCATCAGGTTCACTGAGTTTTGTGTGTCTGCATGTGGCTTCATCTATGTGATTGTGTATATGAAAGAGGCTTCACAGTGTAAATGAGTGGCGTGTGTGGTTATTTCTTAGAGCACCATCATGCCTCAAGTCATTAAGACTGCGGATATGCCATTTGTGTGTGTGTTAGAGAGTATGCAGCCTCATTAGTGCTATATGTAAATGAGCTGGCTCAAGTCCAGAGGGGTCACAGACACTACACAAAATAAAGACCGAAGATGGCACAAGAGTGTGTGTGTGTGTGTGTGTGTGTGTGTGTGTGCGTGCTCAGACTGATGTTCTTCAGTGTTTTTGTGAGGTACTCAGACAGCTCAGAGACAGAATAAGCCATTGAGAATATGAAGGATACACAATAAAACATGATTTTCTCTTATGTTTTTCATTTATTTTATTGTTGCTTCTTTTTGTCTGTGAGTGTTACAGCACTGCTTTCTCCCCTGATTTTCTAGAATATTTCTGAATCAATTTTTTCAGTTTTTAATTGAGATATTTCAAGGTGTTTTTTCAAAGAATCTAATATAATTGAACACTTGTTCTTGTTTCAGTCTACCATACTAATATATAACCTTGGATTACAGAATTTGAATGTAGACAGACACACACTCACACTCACAAAGAATGTCTCTTTTCTCTTCATATGTCTATTCAGGTCAGCACATGTTGTTTTTTTTAATTCTCTTACTCCATTTCCTCATTCACATCATTCCTTCTTTCTTTTCTACATCTGTTATGTGTGTGTTTATTTTCAGTTTTGGCCATGCATAAAAAGGGACATTATGTTTTTCCTTTAGGCCAGAGAGGAGGAGGGCGTTCCGCACCACAGCTTGTCCAAAGACACGCCCAGACTTGTCCTCAAGACAAACAGCGATGTGCTTGTAAGATATAAACCATTTAACACCCCAAAATTAGAGACGTAGAAACAGCATATGCATATTGATTAAGATGATTTAGATTGTAGAAGGATTGTGTGATTGTGGCCCTAAAGTCTTAAGTCTTAATTCTGAAATGTGGTATTGAGAGGATGACAATTTGATTTATGTATGAAAAATGCCCAAAATGTCTAATATCTTCCATTAGTCAAAGCTATATATATATATATATATAGTTTTATGACAGTTATTAGTAATAATAAAAAATAATCATTGTCAGTATTTACAATTATTTTTTATTTATTAATTCTTTTTATTTAGATTTTTTGCATTACAGTTTTATTTTGGGGTGAAATATCACCCATAAATTCCTTCCTAAATTCCTAAAGACTTGGAACTTGACGCAAGACTGGTCAAATCACACACCTGCACTGTTAACTCAAGACTAGATCATGAGGTGTTCTGCTTATCTACTTTATTAGCTGTAGAAACAGTTTATGTCTTTCTGACATTCCATATTTCATGTTTTTGTTTAAACATTGTCAATCTGCATTGAATGTTACTGTTTTTCACATGAATGAACAAGTGGGGTATGTGCATGTGTGAGTAGGTGTGTGTGTGTATGAAATCAGCATATGGCTGGTTGAGAACAGACACATTCTGGGGTCAGAGGGTGTGCGTGATGGGAAAAGAAAAGCATTAGCACAGAAACTTCCTCTCTAACGTTGAGTTGGCAGCCGTACGTTAGCAGGTAATTACAGTAAAAGAACGTACAGCTACTCGCAGCATGGTCACGGACATCGGCTTAACGGCCACAGCAGAAGTAAATGACAGTAATTACCTCTCAACCATGTTAGAGAGAGAGAGCGAAGCAAAATAAGGGTGAGTGAAAGATTAAGAGAAAGAGAGAGACAGTGGATTGAGAAAGAGAGAGAGCGAGCGAGAGAGAAAAGAAGTCCATTAGGGTAATGTGCAGTAAAATTTCTCTTAGAGCGCCATGACTCGTTAAGTGGTCTCCATCTGTCTCGCTTTTTAAACTCAGGAAATATGAAAATCATTTATAATTGAGAATATCCAGGCACGCCTCGAGCTGGTTTGTGCATGTTAACTGGCATGGTCAGAGCTCCCGCGTTTGAAACAGAGCGAAGGCTTCATTAGAAAATCACATTGATTTCATGAATGAGTGCTGTCTGTCAGCCGTATTTTCCTCCACATCGTCCTGCGGCAGCCAGCTCCTTTCATATCAAACCAATTAAAGTAATGCGCCAAAGATTGGATCACTGATTCAAAATCAGATGTACATTTCTAATTAATCATATTCATTTGATCTCTTTTGATTTGTTCTAAATAGATTCTTATACTAAAAAATTATTTTATCAATCAGTATTTTACAGTAAAAATATCTAAACATAATATGAAGCAAAATTAATATAAATACTTTTTTTTTTAGGGAATACACCATTGAAGTCAAAAGTTTACATACACCTTGCAGAATCTGTAAAATGTTGATTATTTCACCAAAATAAGAGGGATCATACAAAATGTTGAGTATTTAACCAAAGTAAGAAGGATCATACAAAATAAATGTTATTTTTTATTTAGTACTGACCTGAAAATGATATTTCACATAAAAGACATTTACATATAATCGACAAGAGAAAAATAATAGTTGAATTTATAAAAATGACCCTGTTCAAAAGTTTACATACACTTGTTTCCTAATACTGTGTTGTTACCTGAATGGTCCAAAGCTGTTTTTTTTTTTATTTTTTATTATTTTATTTTTTTTAGTGATAGTTGTTCATGAGTCTCTTAATGAACAGTTAACCCATACTTAAACTGCCTGTTGTTCTTCAGATGTTGTTCCTTCAGGTCCCACAAATTCTTTGGCTTTTCAGAATTTTTGAGTATTTGAACCCTTTCCAACAATGACTGTATAATTTTGAGATCCATCTTTTCACACTGAGGACAACTGAGGGATTCATATGCAACTATTACAAAAGGATCAAAAGCTCACTGATGCTTCAGAAGGAAACACAATGCATTAAGAGCTGGGGGGTGAAAACTTTTTGAATTTGAAGATCAGGGTAAATTTAACTTATTTTGTCTTCTGGGGAACATGTAAGTATTTTTTTGTAGCTTCTGAAGGGCAGTACTAAATGCATGTTTTTCATAATATGAAAAAATGTACACATCCTCATTCAATTCAAAAGTTTACACCCCTAGGCTAGCTTTTAATGCATAGTTTTTCCTTCCGGAGCATCAGTGAATGTTTGAACTTTCAAATACACAAAAATGCTGAAAAACTAACGAATTTGTGGGACCTGAAGGATTTTTCTGAAGAACACTGGGCAGCTTAACTATTCAGGACAAACAAGGGACTTATGAACAACTGATTGTTGACTATATGTAAACATCTTTTATGTAAGGTCAGTACTAAATAAAAGATAACATGCATTTTGATCCCTCTTATTTTTTAAATAATTAACAGATTCTGCAAGGTGTTTGTAAACTTTTGACTTCAACTGTACATTAAAGTTACCCCACTTGTTTGAGGTATAAACCTCACTATAAAATAGCTTGTGAGTTGTGCAAGCAAGAAACTCTGTGGGGTAAAAAAAAAAAAACGTATTTAATGCAGTTATCTAAAGTAAATTAATCTTGTTTTAAAGGAATATTTCACCCAAAATGTGATCCCAAACCTGTATGACCCTTGTTCATATTCAGAACGCAAATTATTTCTTTTATTGATGAAATCTGACAGCTTTCTGACCTTGCATAGATACCAAGCAACTACCACATTTAAGGCCCACAAAGGTAATAAGGACACTGTTAAAATAGTCCATGTGACATCAGTGGTTCCTAACCGCAATGTTATGAAGCTACGAGATTTTTTTTGTGTGCAAAGAAAACAAAAATAACTACTTTATTTAACTATTTCATCTCTTCCCTGTACGTCTTCGAGATGCATTCATGAGAGCACCACAACGTATGCGTGTGATGTACAATGTCCATCTCTTTTAGTTCATCATTTGTATATTCTGGTTCAAATAAGAAAGGTTGGGCAAAAAAATGCAAGTCATTCTCTCTGTCAAAATCTTCATACATGTTTACGAAGATGGTGGCATGCATCGTGGTGAATGTCTGTTGAAGACTGACACCGAAAAGAACAAATTGTTCAATAAAGTATGAAACAAAGTATTCTCGTAGCTTCATTACGGTTAAACCACTGACATGGACTATTTTAACAATATCCTTACTACCTTTCTGGGTTGTGTCAACCGTGTCAGTTGCGTTGCTGTCTATGCAGGGGCAGAAAGCTCTCAGATTTCATCAAAAATATCTTAATTTGTGTTCTTAAAATGAAGGTCTCATGGGTTTGGAATGACATGAAGGTGAGTAATCAATAACAGAATTTTCATTTTTAGGTGAACTGGTTAAGCAAATACTTTTGGTCTTAAAGGTCTTGAAAGTACCTTGCTGTGTGAATATGTATGCAAGCATGTCTACTTCTAGCCGTGTCTATTTCTAGCCAGGCTCTCTCTCTCTCTCTTTATCCGTGTGATGAATGTCCATCATTGACAGTAGTGGCATATGATAAATGCCTTCATTATCTTCAGTGGAACTCTGGCTTTGGCAGTCAATTCACTAGTCTTAAGAGAAATCTCTGTCTCTGCAGTCTGCTCAGGCAAGCCTGAGGCAAATCATATTCAGATTCTGATTCAAAAGCAGTATTGGCATTATAATCAAAGTTTTAAATTGCCAGTGCATTAGTAAACAGTACACACTTTTGGACAACACATATCAACAAAAACACGCATAGAGCTTTGTAGCAATTGGAATTGCAATGTGTTGTGCTTGTGTGTAATTTCGTTTCTGCTTCGTTTTGAGGCAAGGTCATTAGTGTAGCATGTTGCCATACAGTATTTTAGCATGAAACATGCTTCCTTTCTTTTTTAATTAGGCTTATTATAGATACTAATAATAATTGCTATACCACAAGATAATACTCAGAACCGATTCGCAAGATGGAGACTTTTAGAAGTATTTGGGTGTGTTTGCACTGTTACTGCATTTGCATAAATCTGTTAGTGAATTGGAAGCTAAAACAACTCAAATCATGCATGCAAATAAACAGCGGAATTCATTCTTTGTGAATTCGCCCTTCTGTTTGCAGTTAGTTGTGTTGCCAGGTCTGTCTTTGTCTACCTGTCTGTCTTTATGACAAGCCAATGTTTGCAAATCTCTTTCAATGTACTCTACTCACCACGCCTGAGGCAAATTTTCTGCACTCAACTACTTTGACTGACCTCCTCTCTGGAGAGTGACAGCCTTATCAACTCCAAGACAGTTTTGTTGAGTGGTTGGACAGACAAAACTATCTTGGCAGAAAAAGTGTCAGAGAAAAAGAGCGAGACAGAGGCAGTGTTCAATCATTTAGTAGTATTTCTGTTTTATAGGATAGTTATGTCAATATTCACCTTTCTATGGTTTGGCCTGTCTATCCCCCGTTATAATAAATTATTCTTTGTGTTAGCATACACATCATGTTCTTTAACTACCCAGAGTTCCCCCTATGCTGTCTTACTCTTACATGCACACGCAAACCACATTTTCTGTCTCACAGGTCTAAGCCCCTTGTTCCTGTCTATCTCAGTCTGTTGTCACTGTCTTTCCCAGTTAGTGTCACCTGCATACACACTCACATACACACACTCACAATCCACATGCATAATTGCCCCTTGAAGGGAAAACCTTTTAGTCGTGGCTGTCAGAGTTTGACCCTGCAGCTTGCCTTGGGCAGCTGACTCCTGACATCTTGTAATGAGTGTGTCTGTGTGTGTGAGGGTGTATGTGTCAAAAATACGGAAAACCAATGTGTTAGGATGAGTTAGAGAACAATAATCAGAGAAATACACAATAAGTACCCCTTTTAGCATTTATTATTTTATTGTTTCATTATTTGTATGTAACACATATTATTTTATATTATTGTATTTTTATAATACAGTATTGGTTTTTTGTATTCTGAGAGATAATCATCTGAGAGCTCGATTTGATTTTAATATATCATAGCATAAACCACATTTTTATTCACACTTGGGTTGTTATATTTATTGCCAATTCTGTAATTCGCTAAACCCTAATCTTACATAGATCTGACACTTCACAAAATACACACACACACACACTCTTCACACACTGTGTGTCATCAGGCTCTCTAAGTCCTAGAGAAGAACAGCCATGCTCTTGTAATGATGTTTTAGTCCAGGGAGTGTGTTTGAATTAGAATTTATATGCCTTGATACAGACATGTTGAAGAATTAAAGGGATAGTTCATGCAAAAATGAAAATTCTGTTATTAATTACTCACCCTCATGTTGTTCGAAACCCGAAAGACCCATAAGATATTTTTGATGAAATCTGAGAGCTTTCTGTCCCTGCACAGACAGCAACAAAACCACGTTCAAGATTTTCTTTGAGCGCAAAAATTATTCTCGTAGCTTCATAAAATTAAGGTTGAACCACTGATGTCACATGGACTATTTTAATAATGTCGTTACTACCTTTCTGGGCCTTGAACGTGGTAGTTTTGTTGCTCTCGAATGTCATCAGAAATACATAATTTGTGTTCCGAAGATGAACAAACGTCTTACAGGTTTGGAACGACATGAGGGTGAGTAATTAATGACAGAATTTTCAATTTAAGGTGAACTATCCCGTTAATCTCTATAGCTTATACACTTTGTGGTTGTTCCTGTTACAGGTCTGCGATTGGTGCAAACACATCCGCCACACTAAGGAATACCTGGATTTCGGAGCGGGTGAAAGACGGCTCCAGTTCTGCAGTGCAAAGTGTCTGAACCAGTATAAGATGGACATATTCTATAAAGAGACTCAGGCCGCACTGCCAGGGGGGTTATGCAACCCTCCTCTTCCCACGAGTGATACGAAATCAGAGAGCGCGGCGGGTGTACAGCTCCTTACACCTGAGTCCTGGAGCGCACCTCTAAACGAGCTCCGCAGTCGCAAGGTACCTTCACCAGGGGGTCCCACCACTGTAGCCGGACCTTCTGGATCCACCTCGGGGTCACCATCTGAAACCGGAACTGTGTGTTCATCCTCGTCTTCGTCGTCCTCATCATCATCATCTACAAAAATCCCTACACCGCGGCCACATGAAAGCCCTGCGTTACCGCCACCTCCTCCACCACCTTTAGCAGGTTTACATCCAGCTCTGGGTGTGCCACCCGGCAGCCCGCCGATGGTGATGACACCCCGTGGGCCAGTCCCTCTCCCTCTCTTTATGGAGCACCAGATGATGCAGCAGATTCGCCCTCCGTTCCTACGTCCCCCAGGCCCTAACAGCCCTCATTCCAATCCCATGATTCCTGGCATTGGGCCACCACCTCCTTCTCGGACTTTGGGTCCTCCATCAAGCCCCATGCACCGCCCGCTCCTATCCCCCCACATACACCCATCCTCCACCCCAACCCTTCCTGGGAACCCTCCGGGTATGATGCCCCCTCATCCCGGTGGCCACATGCCAGGCTTGCCTTTCCCCCCAGTTAACATGATGCCAGCTGGACCCATCCCAGTTCCGCCTATTATGAATATTGGCATACCTTCTCTGGCCCCCTTAGTGCCACCACCAACATTATTAGTGCCCTATCCAGTGATTGTGCCATTACCAGTCCCCATACCCATTCCGGTGCCCATACCATTCAGTCCGCAAGCTTCTGGTGACCGACCAGGAAATGACGGAACGCTTCCGAACGCTGCGAGCGAGCGGAGTGATTCAAAAGCACCGCCTCCATTTTCTCAAAGCACCTCCAGAGGGGAGGGGAGGGACTTTCAGCAAGCCCCTCCCACCTCAGATACACTTTCGCCAGGATTTTCCAAACAGACAGAGCAGGGCAGGACAAACATGGCGGAGCTGATGGTTAAAATGGAAAACTCTGGTAACGGAAGCTCTGGGCACTCCCACAAAGACACACCAGCAGATGGAGTCATTGATTTAACAACCAGTCGTCGCTCCCGACAACAGCTAGTTATCCAGAGGGCTGTAACATGTGTGCAGGTAAAAGCAGAGCCCGGGTTAAGCCCGCCACCTGCAGGTTTGGGTGAACCTGAGGTAGATGGGTCGCCCGGTACTAGCACAGGTACAATAGAAGATAACCACAGAGACAGTAATGCTGAAAGCCCGTTGGCTAGTATGGCTCTGCCTTGTGCCGACCCATCCTACTGCAGCGGCACGCCGCCACTTTCTCAGCCAATCACATGCAGCGCCTCCACTGTTCCTAGCAACACCACCACAGCTAAAACTGAGCCTGGCTCTGCTACGCCCTGCAATGTGATTGTAAATGGGAGCTGTACTGTGCCTCCAGCAGAGAGTTCCATCAGAACACCTCCGTTAGAGCAGCGCCCTCTAGTGGACCCCTGCCGCAGGACTGCCGAGCCTGCGGGGTCCGATCTAGAAGGAGAGGACCTGAAAGAGAACAGCTGCTTGGCAACAGAAAGAGACTCAGCAGGAAAAAGAAGCTCAAATGACCAGTCTGCCATTACCGCAGTAACAGGGGAGGACAAACCTCAGAGCCCTGAAGATGCCCCATCTGGTGAGGACCATGCCTACGCCCTGCCCCTAATGCCCAAACCCGGCTGTGTCATTCAGCCCGTGCCCAAACCTGCTGACAAAACCGCTGCCATTTTGCCCTGTGGCTTGACAGCCCCATTAACAGGAACTGTTCCAATGGAAATGGAGCCTCCGCTGAAGAGAAGGTGTCTGCGAATCCGCAATCAGAACAAGTGAAATAGAGGACAGGTGAGAATCAGATTTTGTCAGCTTCCTTAGTAGTCTTAAGATTTACTTTATGACTGGTTTCACTCTAAAGGCCCATTCACCAAGCACGATAACTACAAAGAATAGCGTCCACGCCAGCAGACAATATCGTCTGTTTATTCTAAATGCACGCTTGTCTTGTCTGATGCTTTTATCATTACAGCTGTCGTGTTGATTTTTAGAACTATCTTTATCGTTATTGTCTAGCTATCTAGTTATCATCCTTGGTGCGAACAGGCCTTAAGATTGCATTAAGCACTATAATCCTGTAATTTTTTCTGAGCTTGGCTGCAGATTTCTATTAAAGAAATAGCTCTCACAAAAATAAAAGTTATTTTTATTTACACACCCCCAGGTTGGACCAAACCTGTATGACTTCCTTTCTTCTGTGAAACACAAAAAGAAAATGTTAAAAAATTTTGAGTGCTTTGTCTCTCTTTTCTATACAATTAAATGTTGAACTAGAGCTTTTGAATTTCAAAATGAAGTAAAGAATCATAAAAGTATCATAAAAGTTCAAGTAAGTCTATGTAACTCACTAATATATCATACATACACTACCATTCAAACATTTGGTGTTAAGATTTTTGGTAAAAAAAAAAAATAAAATAATAATAATAATAATAAAATAAAATAAAAAAAATGTGTTTGAAAGAAATCTCTTATGCTCACCAATGCTGCATTTACAATATTTGATCAAAGATACAGTATTGCAAATTTTAGTACAATTTAAACTGTATTTTATTTGAATATATTTTAAAATGTTTTTTTATTCCTGTGATGGCAATGCTTAATTTTCACTGCTACAGTCCTCATCCTCAGAATCCTTTATAATCATTCAGAAATGATTCCAATATTCTTTTTTGGTGCTCTACAAACTTTCTATTATTGGCAATGTTGAAAACAGATGTGCTGCTTAATATTTTTGTGGAAACCGTGATACGTTTTTCAGGGAAATTTGATGAATAGAAAGTTCAGAAGAACAGTATTTATTTGAAATATAAATCTTTTGTAGCATTATAAATGTCTTTGTTGCTGAAAAAAAAGCAGATATCATTTTGTCATTCAGTCCTCATTGATTTGCCAGAATATTCTTAAAAAAAAAAAAAAAAAAAAAAAAAAATCTCCTTTTGTTCATTCCACATAAAAAGGTTTGGAATGACATGAGGGTGAGTAAATAATGACAAAACTTTCCTTTTAGGGTTAACTATCTATTTAATACTCTTAAAACTTTTAAATTGTTACTGAATTGATCTTTTATGAGTCTCCTATGAATCAGTCCTATGAATCATTCAAACTGATCAAAGACTAATAAGGCTATATGCAAATAATTTACCCATTACTCCTTCTCTTTTATTTTCCCCACCTGTCTCACATAGAAATCAACATCTCACCAAAGGGATAAAGAGGACTGCACAGCAGCAGAGGCCATCAGCTGTCCACAGACTTCATCCACAGTCCAGCCAATCAAGACGTCAACCTCGTTTTCTCCACTTTTCCAAATCCGCACATACACGTTGTGACCTAAGATGCTCACAGATCATCCAGATTGGGCAGCAGTCTGCTCCGTCTCCACCCCTTTCGGCTAAACAAAGACTGACACAAAGTGTTAATCTGGGAAGTAGATTGAACGTGATGTTTGACCTTCAACTGCGACGTCTCCAGGCGTAGTCTGTTCTCAGTCTACTTGTTGATGAAAGAGATATTCCATTCGACCCCTCCATCCACAGCTTGTCGAGAGGACTTTCCCCCCTGCCGGTTGGAGGCGGCATTACAGTGTACATATACAGTTTTCCAAGAAGGCGGAGCTTAAGCCAAACACAATAGGTCTGCCAGGCTGCCAATCAGATGTGCTCATGAAAAACTCTAATTTGGAACAGGGCCAGTCAAATCCTGCCACAGATGGATGGACCAGTTTTCGCTTTGTGTGCGCATTCAAGGAAGCTCAGTTTAATCTGTACATTTGGAGTCTGATGCTTCTGATTCAATAGCTTCAGTCAGAAAGACTAATACAGATGCAGAGCTGCTCTAAAAGATGGACAGAAAACCCTAAATGCTCTCTCCTCTCAAATCTTTCTCTCGCTCTCCCCCTCACTTCCGTGTATCAGTATCTGCAACACCAGCAAAACACTCTGTACTCTTTCTTAACCTCTTTCCTTTCTCTCCTTTCTGAGGGAGAGGTGTTCCGAAACTGGACACCAAAAAAGACAGGAAGAGAGAAACGTACACACCCTGGAGGGAGTGCAAAAACAGAAGGATGGAGTGAACTTTCGTTTCATCCCTGGGAAGAAGCTGGAAACTCATCCATCGTTGGAGAAGGAAACTAGAAGATAAGTAGTCTGCACTACTGGAGAACGGTGTTTGTGGATGGTTTGCTGGTTTATTGTGCAATGAAACTCACTGATTTGATTGAGGATTACAGGGTACAGGCCTCACCAGGCATTTTGGCGAACTGTTAAAATGGCTGCTAGCTTTGCGGCCACTGGCTTGGAGACTGTCCCACCCAGTCTGTTCAATCGCACGTGCTCAAGAGTCGGTCTAACACTGCTGGTGGGTTGTGTACACACTGTCCTGATGTATCAGATGGAAATCAGTGTCCACAGGGGCATTTGGGTTGGATTTCTCATTATTTCTATCAGTATCCATCTTATTGCGGTGTTCTTATTTAAGAAAAATCCCTCCTGGGTTTCCTATCGAGAGTACAATCAAAACCAGTGGAGAGGTCAGTAAGTGTCTCGGGCAGCTGTGAGCTGGTGTCAGGGGTGCATTCTTGAGGTTTTTTTAAGCTTTCTTTTTTCGCCAAATCCCAATCAGTGCTAAATTATGTTCATTACTTCCTTTCCAGCTACGGTTACAGGAACAGTTTCAGTTAGTTCCAAGGTGCCTCAGTGTAGAGCTCACTTAACACAAGATGCCAAGAACATTTTGCTTAAAGGTAGGCTGGGTTGGTTAGGTGGACATAGAGCCAAAATGATTTTAGTTACACTGAGTACTGTAGGAGCTGAATGCATGGTTAGCACCTGTGTGCATAGGTTATTTGTTTTGACTAAAGTGGAAGAGTGAACCCTAAAGCCAAGCATGTGTGTGTGTGTGTGTGTGTGTAAGTGGGAGAAGGTGTATCAGATTTCTGGCCAAAATAGAGTTCAGTCTGACAAAACATTCAAGTTCGCCAATTTATTTTGGGAGAAGGTCTAAAATTCAAGTCAAAAATTTGTCAATGCATCGGAAAACACAAGGAGGATGAAAAAAAAAATATTACCCAGATCCAAAAATGCACACTCTGATGAGTATTGAGGATTCTCTGAATGGCAAAATTTTAAGTCAAACATGAAAAGAGGAACTAAATCTAAACACGAGAGCAAAATTTCAGACCAGACTAGTTTTTTTATTGTAATTTTTAAAATTATATTTAATTATTTGTTTTTTTATTTTGCTTTATTGTTTTTGTTTGGTTTATTTTTTCTTTTTTTTACTTTTATCCTTTTTATTTAACTTTTTTTTTTTTTGGCCAACACTGACCCAAATCTCCCCTTCAACCTTTACCGCTTCTCTCTCTCCCTCTTTTCCCCTCTGTTTTTTTTTCTCTCCGCTCCTGGACGGCGTACAAAGAAGAGTGCAATCCTACCCTATCCCTCTGTACTTTTTGCAGCAGGATTCAGTTTCACAGTGGTATATTTTTTTAAGAGTAGGCTCAGAGGTCTAATTGTGACTGGTTAGAGTAAGGACTGGATTTCTCTCTGGGGTTCGTATGTGGCGGAGTCTCATTCCAGTGTCAGATTTAAACACACACACAGACACACACACACATTCCTGTGTCAGATTTATTTTGTCAGTGCTGATACGGCTGGCTGACCCTCCGTCTGGATGGAGGTGTTACAGAAAGCAGATTGATAAAAAGGGCAAAATGTCAGAGAAGCATAAACACAATGTACACGCTCAGTCCCTGTGTTTGGTGTGTGTGTGTTTATGGGAGAAACAGTGAATCTCAGTGTTGATCTGGGAATCTTGATACTGTGTGTGCGGCACAACCAAACGCACATTACATGTCTGGATTAGTCGTGAGGAGCCAGCAACAGCATCATATGTCGCTTTCATTATTGACTCGAATTTCCTCGCTTTTTCCCTCTCTCTCCTCCTCCTCTTTCATACTCAGCCTTTTACTTCTCAATTCTTCTTTGTTTTCACTTATTCTCTCCATAATTAGTATTTAGTAAAGTTAGTATTTCAAATATGCCATAGTGAACACTACCTATGGAAGCCTTTTCCACCTCAGAGTATAAAATAAAAAATGTAATTGTGAGATAAAGTTTCAATAAGAACAAGTCACAATTATAAGAAAAGCCATAAAACAAAACAAAGTTGCAATTATGAAATATGTCTCAACTGCAAAAAAATAAAGTCTGCTTTGTAAGACAGACTTTAGCAATTTAGCAGTAGCAATTTTGAAATAGTGAAATATAGTCACAGTATGAGATTTAAAATTACAATTGGGAAACAGTCGCAATTGACCGTTTGCATGGAGTTTGATTGACAGGTGACCTGACCAATCATAACACTGAAATGTGCCATTTTTGTCTGACAAAGAAACCAGACAGGAGAGTAGATTAACGTCGGTAGACCTAAACTTGAAAAATGGTGCGTATTTATATCTTTCTGCAGTTGAGACAAGTTACCTTCTGCTGTTCATTCATGTTTATTTCATGCTATAACTAGTAGTAAAGAGGAAGAGATGATCGGTTCCCACTTGAAATGAGGCACTACAGCGATGTCACAACACATTATAATAGCCACAAAATGGTATATATTGTTTGAATTTCTTTAAAATATGTTAAAAAAGTTAAGACTTTGTCACATACCTAAAGTAACCTGCTCTGTCTTGTCTGTCGGGATGTTGTCAGTTTTCTATTTGATCCGCAATGTATTTTTCACTGTGTGGCGTGAGAGTGCCATGGCTTGTCGGACCTAGCAACATTAATGAAGGTGGGGTGGGTCTTTGCGAAGGGTCCTGAAAAAAAAAAAAAAAAGACTGGTCACCAAGACAGATTAAATTATTCTCTCTGACCTATACAATTTTATTCCCATTACTCTTTCTATAATAATGTGTTCTTAAAAAAAGCGATTACAGCTGTTTATGTTGATTAATAGGGTGCATGAAGGACAATTTAAGGTCACATCTTACTGAAATCACTCTTCGTATAGCTGCACACACCACCCAAACACCCATTACTGCTTATCTCACAGACATGAAATATGATTTTTTTCACTTCCCTGTGTGTATGTGTGTGTGTGTGTGTGTGACCTTGCTGTTGTAACCAGAGCAGCACAGACTGGGTTGGGACAGATATAGCCCTGAAACCCAACACTGTTGTAGTGTCTGCGGTCCCACGCAGACAAGACAATGACACCAGCAAAAACGTACGTGTACGTGTGTGTGTGTGTGTGTGGGGGGGACATAGCAGATGAAGCTGTCCTTGACAACAACAGAGAGACACTGTGTGTGTATGTGTACATTGTATGGGAGAGATAGTCATTGCACTTATGGTAAACACTGTAAAACTGTGTGTCAACTATTATAAACGGCCATAAAACAGTATAATTTCTGGAACAAAGTTCCAGTACACTTTTGAAATTTGTTAAGGTTGTATTTGAATTGCTGTCCAGTGATTTCTAAATGACATGATGGTGAACCAGAGTTTTTAGAGTGAGAAATATCCAGTTTATCCATTGCAGAGTTGCCAGATCTTTCTATAAAAGAAAACAACTTTCCCCAAACAAGCCCAAAATAAGCAATTTGTTTGACTAAAATGAACCACAGTTCAAAAGTTTGGGGTCAGTAAGGCACAGTAAAAAAAAAATACAGTAAAAACAGTAATGTTGTGAAATATTATTACAATTTAAAATAACACTTTTGAATATATTTTAAAATCTAAGGTATTCCTGTGAAAATGCCTTGAATTGACAAACTATAATTCCAGTCTTTAGTGTCACATGATCCTACAGAAATCATTCTAATATTTTGATTTGGTGCTCAAGAATGATTTCTAAACAGTTGCTGCTAATATTTTTGTGGATTTTTTTTTTTTTTTAGGATTTACACAACATTTCAGGAAAAAAAGAAATTCTTTGAATTAAAAATCTTTTGTAACATTTTAAATGTTTCTGTTACTTACAATGAATTTAATGCATTCTTGTTAAATTAAATTAAATTTTAAAAAAATCTTACTGACCTCAAACTTTTGAAAGGTAGTGTAAGCGATTTTTATATGAAAAACAAACAACAAAAACAGGTGAACATGAAGTCATGTGCAAACAGTTTGGGATATTTAACAGGTGCTGCTAGTGGTCGGGTTACAATTCCACGCCACTGGGGGCAAATAAATACATAATTTTGGAAATAATCCCAAAACAATGCAACCCATATTTATAAGCAACTTCACAAAAAAGGATCAAAGTTGCTTATAATCAAAGGACATGGCAACATTAGTCCACTAGAGGGAAATGAAGTGTTCTGTCAACAAGCTCAAAGAAGGACAGATGAGATGCAAGGAGTTAAAATGAACTGAAATAACAAACCATAGTGCTTGAGTGCAATACTGTAATCCAAGAGTGTTTCAAAGGATCTACTAGAGAGGCGCCTGTTTTAGTGGCCAAACTGTCTTTCAGCCCCGAGGCTGGATACAGAAAAAGCACTTGGCTTTTTCATTCACCAAAATTAGTCATTCTGAATGTTTGGAGGGCTTCTGTTTAATCAGACAGGGGGAACATGAGCACTTCTGCGGCCAAAGATCAGCCACACGCACAGAACCAAGATGGAGATGCAGAAACCCATACACCCCAACTCAAATACCAGCAAAACCAATCAATCAGTGCATCCCTCATCGAGCAGTGTTATACAACTCAAACTGAACAACAATCACAGCAACGTCAGCTCTACTGTAATGATGTAAAATCGAGAGAAACTGGAAAAGCGAGAGGCAGCTTAGATGTGAGTTTTCAACAGTGTGCGACAAAGGGGTCTGTAATATCGCGACACTCCTGTAGCCATGTAAGAAATGTTATTTTTTTCCCATCATTCCTGTGGGCGGTATTAAGAGGATGGCTTTGTCAACAGCCAGAATTATGCAACAACAAATTCTTATATCTGCACTCTGTGTGAGAGGCACTATGTCTGTGTAAAATATCAAGAGCAAACTGCAGTTTTTAAGGATCTAATGTTAAAAGTTTTTTGAGGCGAACATTTGAGCTGCCTTAATTCTTTGTGCTCTGTAATTAACAACGCCTGCTTGTTTAAAAAAAAAGCAAAACTCACTTTGTAAAAAAAAAAACAAAAAAAAAAACCACACACACACACACGAATAATAAAATCAACTTTGTTATCTGGCTAGTATGGATGTATAGATGCTTCGTTTGTCATGTATGAATCCGAGATTTTGCTAAATTTGCCCTCTCACCCGTCCATCTCCTTTCATCTGAAACCTTGTACATTTACCCTTGTTGTTGTTTCTCAATCTTTTTTGTGTACTTGCAGAACATTTTATAGTATTATTTATTACTGGCAAGCCTTTGCATTAATAAAAAGCAAGAGAGATGGTTCTTTGAACAGGGTAGCAAGAGGCAGCAAAGCTGCTCAATGAAAAGTATGTCTGTTTTTGTTCGTTTATTTTTTTTTTCTTTTTTTCTAAATTAAAGAAGGAAACGGCAAGAGTAAAAGAAAAAAGGTAAACTTGTCTTTTGATTATGAAGTTGTTATAAAACTTGTTGCTTTAAAATGTATAATTTTTGTGTTGTAACAGTATTTGTTTAACCCAGTGAATTGCTTATTAAAAACAAATAAATAGAGGCACACTCCAATCCTCATTTCTCCAAGAGTGTTCTTCATTTTCATTTTGTTTGCATATTGAACTGATTTACAGTATAGTTGGGTCATTTTCAAATAATGTTGACTTTCTAACTTGATTTAAAAATTGATAAGACTTATTGATTGGTGCAACAGTAGTGTCTCTAAACAATACTGAGGAGAATAAAATCAATCAATTATACCAATAATTTGTTTTGATTGAATAATAATATTTCACACAAGCATGAACTGAAACAACTCATTTAAAAACATTCTTGTTTAAGTCAATATTTTGATGTAACACAATGTAACGCCAATGAAAAGTGTAAATTAATAACTTTCTCAATGTAATGGGTTTATGTTCCCATTTGAACCTGAGGAATTATTACCTTTTTTGCAAATTACATTTTTAAAGATTAATATCATACCAACTTTATTTATTTAGTTAGTTAGATCTTGCACTACTGCTTAAAGGTGCAGTGCGTAATATTTAGGAGGATCTACTGACAGAAATGCAATATAATATACACAACTATGTTTTCAGAGCTGTATAAAGACCTTACATAATGAAACATTATGTTCTTGTTATCTTAGAATGAGCAGTAGCCCTAAATGGACAAACTGCTCCTGCGACAAACTGGACAAACTGCTACAGAGCATGTTTCATCACTATGTAGTTCTTGCGAATAAAACACTGCCACGATGAACAACGAACAATAATATTTGCAATAACATATCAGTTTACTGAACAATTCCTTAATTTACCTTTGTAAAAGAAACCTCATTCTCTGCTATCTCAGACGAGGACACCTTTGTCCTGTGTCAGTCATTGTAGCTTCTCGTAGCAATTCGCAACCTCACCGCTGGCACCTTTAACCTGGGAATCAAAGTGAGATTATAGTGAGACAGTGAGAAATAACTATAAAAGTTATCCACCTCATTCTTCAACAAGGCTTCAACTTCCGTTTCATTAGCCGCTATAGGGAAATATTGAGAAGAATAACAACGTGCAGTAAACGGTAAAACTGTTGGCACTACAAACTAGTGTTCATAATTAAGACAATACATTAAAATAATATGGTAAGTCACACCAATTTGCAATATCAAGCAGCAAAAGCAGCTGTTTTGTACAGCTAAAAATAGCTGGAAGCGGATGAGACCAGAAGCCGAACTCCATAAAATGTACAAATGGCCACGCCCACTCTTAAGGGAAAATTAGGTGGATATAATAGTTTACCAGAGAAAATAATAAAAGTCGTTTTATATTGTTTAATAGCTTGTGTAGTTTTGCCTTTTATGTTATAATATGAGTAAAACCTTTTCCGTGACTTAATATCTGTCACCACATTTGTTGCGAATGACCCAGTTATTCCATTGAATTGAAGGAATATGTAATAATGAAATACTGTTGTGATCTATTGGCGCCAAAGATGAGGTGCTTTTGAGTAATGCCATCATTCATTCAAGAACAAGCTGAAGCTGTGAGCTACGGGCGCTGCGGAGGGTCAAATCTCGCGAGCTGATGTGTGCGGAAGTGCCGTTGATTCAGATACAAACAGCTGGAACCACTTCGTGCCAGGATCCCACAAGCGGTGCATAAAGGGGGATTAACAGAGATGGACGGCAATTTGACGTTGCATTTGGCGAACTTCAGCACTCTGTTCGTGTGCATGGTGCTGAAGTTCCCGCAGATATTCGTGCTGATGCGGGCCAGAGCGACCGCTGGAGTCAGTCTGAACAGTTTGCTGCTCGAACTGCTCGGGTGAGAACTTTACACTGACTGAATGAATGAATGAATGAAATCAGGGTGTCGCGTGAAAGGCTAGACGAAGATATCCGGATTGAGCTGCATCCAGCTGTCATTTATACAAATATATGGATGTCCTAGTGACACATGACAAGTGTATGTGCATATACTGTACAGGGGTTATTGATATGCTCTGATGTTGAAGTATATCACAATAATTTCACTATAAGTTTAATTAAACCAACATTTTTATCATGTATACATATACAAGTCTTTACAGTAAACCATGGATGTATGAAGGAAGTAGCTGGGGGGTTTCAACTCCGCCAAAGACCCCCTGATGTACAGATTGAATTATAACTATCGCTGGACTGTAAAAAATATTTTTTTTAAAAAAAATATTTAAACACTCGAGAAAAAAAAATCTACTACACAAATGAATTAATTTAATGTAATTTAATTATTTTAGCATGATAAATGTAAATGTGCTGACCACTGCACTATAATCGTTTTTTTGCGTCTGTGTGTGTGCATTAAATTCATTTACATATAAATATATATGTATTTCTTCATATATTTCTGCATATAGTAGTCCACACACACTAATTGTTAAAGCTTTAGAAATTTTGTGGTGTGTGTCACTTTTATTGGTTTTTAAAAAATACTCTACCAGTCAAAAGTTTTTGAACAGTAAGATTTCTGGTTTTTTTAAGAAGTCTCTTCAACTCACGGAGCTTGCATTATTTTGATCCAAAATACAGCAAAACCAGTAATATTGTGAAATATTTTTACTATTTAAAATAACTGCTTTCTGTTTGAATACATTTTAAAATATAATTTATTCCTGTGATCAGAGCTACATTTTCAGCATCATTAGTCCAGTCTTCAGTGTCACATGATCCTTCAGAAATCATTCTAATATGCTGATTTGCTGTTTTTTTTAATTATTTATTTATTTTTTTTATTATTGTTATCAATATTTAAATTTGATGAACAGAAAGATCAGCATTTATCTGAAATAAAAACAAAAAAGGAATTTGGTAAAGAAATTACAGAAATTATTACTTTCATTTAGCAAGGAAGCTTTAATTTAATCAAAGGTGACGATTAAGTCATTTATAATGTTACAAAAGATTTCTATTTCAGATAAATGCTGTTCTTCTGAATTTTCTATTCATCAAAGAAACCTGAAAAAATTCTACTCAGCTGTTTTCAACATAATAATAATAATAATAATAATAATAATAATAATAGTAATAATAAATGTTTTCGAGCAGCAAATCAGAACATTAGAATGAAATCACAGGGAAAAAATTACATTTTAAAATACACCATGCAGGCTTGGTGTATTTATAATAATTGTCAGACCCTGGCGTTAAATATCAAATGTATGTGTTATAAGTCAGAAGAGACTTATTTAAAAAAAAAATAAATAAATAAATAAATAAATAAAAAAGTTTAAAAATTGATAGACAAAAAAAGTTAACTTTTAAAAATTATTTTAATAACCTTAATTCATTTCAAAACATCTTATTTCATGACATGTTACATTTGTATGAATTTCCATGATTTTTAAAGATTATGACTTAATTATTTAATTCTTATGACTTTAATGTATTAATTTGTAATATAAATTAATGATTTATATTATATTTATATATATATATATATATATATATATATATATGCATTGAAATCACAACACAACACTGAAACAGAGTTATAACTAAAACCTTACTTTACTTGAAACAAAAGAAACTGAATAAATAAATAAATAAAAAAAATTACTAAAGAAACATATAGACAGGTTTTAAAAAAGTAATAAAAATGACAAAAACACACACACAAAAAAAAATTACTTATAAAATTATTTATTCAAAATATTAACAAAAACAGTACATCAATTATACTAAAATAATAGTGCTTTTAAAACCTGTGTGTGCTGTCATACTATCATATAAAATGATTTATCAGATTTTGGAGATCAAATAATAATTGTCAGACCCTGGTGTTAAATATCAAATGTATATGTTTTTATGAATGGCCAAAAAGTGTCCAACGTTTCCAAAGTTTTTCTCCTTGTGTATGTGTGTGTGTAGGTTTATAGTGTTCATGTCATATCAGATGTATTATGATTACCCACCGCTCACATACCTGGAGTATCCCATCCTCATTGCACAAGGTGAGCACAGCTGACAGACCAGATTCTGATGCTTAAACGCTCCAAATCCAAAGTCTCAATTGTGATTATGATATTTCAATCTCGTGTGTCCACAGATGTCATTGTGCTCCTGTTAATCCTACACTACAACAGGAACCTGAAACACAGCCTCATATACGCAGCACTGTATCCTTCAGACACAAAGTTTTCAGATTATGCTATCCATCTGGGCACAGAGTCAGAAATGCTATCCCAATTACAATCAAAACCTGACCAATTTAAAATAATTTTTCATTTCCTTTACTGTAACAATCAGGTTTGTGGGTGGATGGCAGCTGCTTACAGTACAGAAGTGGGTGATTGATCTGGCCATGGTGAGAACATGCCACTACTGATCAATATGCATTTGCATTACACTCAGTTCTGATCTTATTTTGAATGTAATAGATTTAGATTAAAGCTAAAGCATTCTTGCAATTTGCAAAATTTTACTTTTGGCCATTGTCTCTCAGAGTTTGTGCACTTTCATTAGTGCCGGCAGTAAGCTGGCACAGCTTCAGTGTCTCTGGCGCTCAAAGGACTCTGGGCAGGTCAGCACTCTCACCTGGGCACTGGCCACGTATACATGCCTGGGTAAGTGACACAAAAGGAAAACTAAGCACTTCTCTAATCTGTCATTCTGATATTGAGTGTTTGCTCTGTTTGTCAGCACGGATCTTCACTACCGTCATCACCACAGGAGACACTCAAGGTCAGTAAGAGCTTCATGAAGGGATGTGAACTGAATTGAAGTGTTGATTGTTTGCTTGAGATGTCATCTTTATCTTTCCTTTCTTTCTTCTCCAGTTCTCATTCGGTTTATCGTCATGTCCATTCTGAACATGTGGGTCACAGCTACAGTCATCTACTACAAACCTCAAGCGCTGAAACAGGATTAAGAGGATGCTACTTTCTGCATCCAGTGCATCCCAAAGTATTCTCTGTCTGCTGTTGGAGGTTTTTTTTTTTTTTTTGAAGAACTAAACTAGATTCAGGTCAGGTGCTATTTGGATGTAGCACATTCTATATTGCATTTTAAACTATTTAGGATTTACTGACTTTGGGTAAGTGTGTACAACCAAAAATCTTATCATAATGCTCTAGGTTTCCCGTTTGATTTAGTTACAGTGTTTGCAAGGCACTTTTTGTCAAAGTTTAATCTTAGGTTTTTTTATAAGCAGGCAATTTTATTCAAAATGCAACAGATGACATAATATTTGCATTTTGAATCACAATGGTTTTTGGTTTTTTTGCATCAATCAGATAATTTTTAGCTGCTGTTACTTTGATTCTTGTGTTCACGTTAAAGTTTTCCACACTTTTATTTTGCTGCTTTGGAAGCACTGGTATTTTCTTCTGAATATGCAAATCTAATGTTTTTGGGATATGGGACAGATTTTTTTTTTTTTTTTTTTTTTCAGTATAATTGCTTTAAATCTCATATTCCCATGAAAGAAAACAGATATGAATGTTGTACACTCACAAATGATTTGATATCAAATTGCTTTTTATATAAAAAGCATTTATCAGAAGTCTGACCAAATAGTGTTAGGAAACAGTACGAACATTCCTGTCTTTCACTGATTTGCAACTCTTCCTTATAATTCCTGGTAGGTTTCTTGCCTGTAGTTCCCTGCATTTGTACATGTTCAGATATACTGTTAATGATGTTTTGTAAGTTGTTATACTGTAAGAAGTTTAGTAACTGTCTTTTTCTTCTCAGAAAGGAATCTATTTTTTGACCAATTTTTTGCTATAGAACTGTTAAAACTGGTTAGTCAGGTTGCTGAAAAGCAACCTGTATACTGTAGTTCATAAAGGGGTGATGTTTACATATGCTGAAATATGCAAATATGTTTTTATATTGAGCTTCATGTAACTATATTATATGCTGATATAATGAACACATGGTTATTATTAATGCAAAACTAATAAACCACAGGACTCTTTTGACCTCCAAATGTTCTAGTACAAGAATTGTATTACTTAGAAAATGATTTGAAATGAACTATCAGGATTAAAGCACAACTAATGTCTCTTTTGTAAGTACTTTAATAGATCTGTTCTTTTGTATTTTATAAATCAATAAACAATCCTTCTGTGTGAAATGTCTGGACTGTTTTGTATATTACAAATATATTCAATAGAGTGTTTTCACAATGCATCATCATTCGGCCATATTTGCGGCACTGAATGTAAACAGTGCAGCTGAACCAACGAAACCGTATATTTTGCTGATTATTGCTGTTGAAAATGTTAAATTTTTGTCATGTTTTGGGCTGTACTAATCAGTCAGGCCGGGAAAAAACATTTGGGGTACTATAGACTGCCAACAGTTATAACAAATCAAGGAGAAGAGTGCAAAAATCTGAGGAACAAAAGGCATTTGTGGTTGGCCAAACAGAACCAGGATTTCCAGGGCAAGAATCTTGACAACATTCATGTTTGTTCTTATTTACAGTCAGGTAGGTGAAATATTAGGCTAATATTTTAATTAATACTGCTCGCACGTATCTTTACCACCTACTAACTTTAGTTTGTCAAAATATTGCACCCTTTCCTGCTTACTAAGTCCTTCTCTATATGATTTAGCAGCTTCCACAGGTTTCTTTTGTGGTTTATACGGCATAAATTAGCAGAACATTCAGTAGTAGATTAACCATGCAATCCATGCTGTATAAAATCCATGCTGTTGTTTACATCCGAGTAACTGACCTCTATAGTATAAAAAAAATTATCATATTTCATAAATTTAATTTCAGAATCATTCTTCTGTCGTAATAAACTAGACACCCCAGATAATAAACGCAAAAGATGTATTTAACCCCAAATATTCTTTGTGTCATCACAATTTAGAAGTATAGGCTATTTTCAGTCCTGTTTTTACCACCCCTCATCTGTTTGAATAGGCGTGGCTTATTGTAAACGTGGAAGTAAACGCCCACTGCTACAATAATGTATAAATACTCAGTTCATACTCAGGCAAAGCAATAGTGACCACACAATAAAAACAGTTACTCACACTTGTGTGCTGCGACATTACTGTCAGGTCCAATATAGTCAGCACAACTTCGTCTTTTAGTTTCAATCTTTCTGAAAATCCCACGTCGAACTGTGCCTTGTTTGTAAACGAATCCGCGGTAAAAAAAAAAAAAAAAAAAAAAAAAAAGTAAACAAAGGACCAAGTTCTCACTGAGAAGCTCTGGAACTTCATTAAAAATAAACTTAATGCACTCTTTCCTAACGTTGGGATCAGAAAGAAGGCAATACAAAGACTGTTTTTCCATAACTTGGCACTGCACAGCGTCTTGTTGTATTCGGAGCAATATCGTTTGGGTTCTGCGTTCGCCTCTAGTTATTTACACCACGTGCGCCAATCGGTGGGCGGGGCTTAACAGGCAGCGACGTAGAAGGCGGCGTTGAGCTTCTTCTCCGGAGGCTGTTTAGCTTCACTATTACATCATAGAGTGGTACATTCCACAACCTGTCCTTTTGCGAGATTAGCTTCAAAATAAGCTGTTTTTAAACTAATAAAAAACTTTTGAGCTCTGAAACTTACAGGGTGTTTTTATAGTACAGCAACCTTTCATATGTCAAAATATCAGAGGAATTTTTTTTTTTAATTCTATGTGTTGAAACAGGAAGACAGAACAATCCCGCTTCTTTTTTTAAATTGCCAATAGCATTTTGTTTAAATCACAGCTTGGACCAGAGCCACTGAGCTCGGTAAAGTTGTGTTTGACAGCTTATGACAGCCACAATCTCATCCATACCATGTTATCGGTATATAAAATAGCATTCTGTGTAGAATTCAAATGTGTCCAATACGTTTTGTGGTCTGCGCAGAGTCGCGCATATGATCCGCTCTGTGCTATTGTGTCTCTGGACCGGAGCAGACTGTACACGCTCTAGTGGTTTGTGTGACGCAGCGCAAAATCAGACTTCATTTGCCCCAATGGAATGCATATTTACACTGTCTGAATTGTTCCCTATCCATATATAGAGCGCTACGTGCCATTCACCGCACAGAAAATACTAATTCTGTGAAAAAGGGACAGATTTCAGCGGCAGCATCAGCGTCTATTTATGGTGTAGGGGGCGGGACACTTTGGATTCTAGAGAGCATTTGATTGGTCAGCTAAAATCGCTGATCCATATTGGTGGAAGTTAGTGATTTTAAGTTTTGAATGCTTATATCTTCTAAATGCAAATTTTGTCTGTTTTGGAGCACACTAGCTTATAGATAAGCTTAAGGCTAACATTTATACTAAAAGCCAATAAAACTTCAATTTTGATTTCATGGGGACTTTAAGAATGTATATTGTTTCTGTGATTAAAGCAGACAAAAGAATGACCACATTGTTTATATTAAAACTTTACTTCCTTTTACTACATTCACAGCTATATACCTATTTAACTACTTTTGTTTACAAAAATAAGCAAATGTTATACAGGGTTTCCAAACAACACGGCTACATATGCTTTTCATTTTATGGTCAAACAGTACATCAATATAAAACATGCAAATCTGGAGGCAGCGCTTTAAAATAAAAAAAGTGCCCAGACCTGTATAAATAGCAAACCAACTGGTAAGATGGCAGGTCAAATATACGCTGTATATTCATATATTTATATATATATAACGTGTAAAAGAACACGGATATGCATTCACAGCACACCCAGAGATACACACTGTTTGCTAGGGTGAAGATACACACAAAAAACAATGACCACTTCAAATCACAAAAAAAAAAAAAAAAAAGAATTCTACAAAATACTTAGTGAATTTAAACGTGGTTTTCAGACATTCCACCGCCTTATGAACATTTTAGTTATGTGCTTGAAAAGTGAATCAGTTTCTGGCTCAAGTCAAAGCATGAGACTCAAAAAACTTTTAAGAGCTGATGATCAGAATTATAAGACGACTGGCCAAAAACTGACTGCAGATCACAATCTGAAAAGATTTTAGGAACTCCTGCCCACATGCACAGCTCACATCTAGATGTTGATCTCTGATAATCATACCATTATGTCCCGTTAATAAAAGTTCCTGTCCATTCGATTCATACTAGGGAGTGAGCAGCACAGGTGTCTAGGAGAGCATTATGGGATGCATTCATGATCAGAGAAGTTTTAATTAAGCTTTGATCACACAGTGGGGTAAACAAAGGTAAAAACACTCTACAAGAAGAAACACTACAGTTTCATTGCATTAATGAAGGAATGAGAAACATATGTAGTGGTGTTTTCTAGCCGTTTATGTGGTGTGTTGCACTAATTTCTATATTCAGCCATTAAAGTCAACCAAAAAAATCAAAACAAAACAAAACAAAAATACTATGGTCAGACCCAGCCGTCGTCCACATTCTCTGGCCGGTCCAGCGGGGTTCAGTCTTAGCGTTCAGGTCAACTCTGGCCTTGAATGAATAAGAAGTTTGGTGTGACGCTGACCGTTCGGTTCTGTGTAGATCTGTTGTGCTCTTCGAAGCGACCATATGCCCAGAGAATAAAAGCCATATCACGACAGCAAAGCCTTCATCAACATGTGCATCTCTCACTTTTTTTGGATTTGCCAAAATGTGCGAAAAGTTACGACAAAGGTCTTTTGTTGGTGTGACAGGAAGAACCCCAAATCACCATGTAGCAGCACCAGATTCCCAATATAAGGTTAACTAGAGAATGAGGGAGAAATTGAGAAAGAGAAAGACAAAGAGAAAGTTAGTTTCACCATATTTTAACCCAAGAGGAAAGAAAAATTCTTCAGTCTTTAACAAAAATCCCAAAAAGCACCACAGTGATCATGCTCAAAAGAAGCATTAATACACCTGCAAACACACACAACAGGTCGCAAACTTTTATTGCAAGAGGGAACAAAAAAAATACTGTTTTGATACACATTCTCTCATTTGTTTTTTTTCTTTTACAGTACGGATGAAATGTCTTCTGGATAAACAGTTTGTAAACACGGTAATCGAACGGACTCATTTGTTCAGAAGGCTGTTGGTGGAGTCTTCTCGCCTCATCTTTGGAGGGTCCAGTCGAGGGGGACTAGGGCAAGAGGGTCAAAGGTCAAACAAGAAACACAAGCAGTCCAAATACCAATTCTCTGAACAAACCTCCTCTCTTTCATTAGTAAGTGAGAAATGATCGAAGAAACAGTTTGGCTTTGCATTGAAGAGTGCCTGCTGTGGGTTTGGAGGGCAGAGAGGGTGTTCATGAGAATTGGTATAGAAACTTTTGTTGGGCTATGGCAAACTCTCCATATCCCATCTTGGCCGAATCGGTCACACAAATAGAGTTAACACACTCACACATGCTTGAATTTGCTTCAACAGCAAACAAATCCCACTGCACACAAAAAATAGGCACTCTGTTCCAATACACATACAAATAGCATTTTTAATTTGATTTAACTGGTTTTATTGATAAATTTTGATAATAAATTACATTTAATTTATAATTAATACTTTTTATCATTTTATTCATAATTTTATATAGATTACTTTAGACATATAGTGGTCAACATTTGAAGTGGATCTAAACCTTTCATTAAAGTTGTCCTAAAACCAAAACAATACCCGTTCTTGTCTTAGGGCAACTTTGATTAATTTTTTTGATCCACTTCAAATGTTGACTACTGTATACGCTACCAGAAAAGTTTTTGGACAGTTAGATTTTTCTTTTTTTTTTCTTTTTTTTTTTTAAATGAAGTCTCTTCTGTTCACCAAGCCTGCATTTATTTGAGCCAAAGTACAGCAAAAACAGTAATATTTTGAAATATTTTTAAAATAACTGTTTTCTATTTGAATATAATTTAAAATGTAATTTATTCCTGTGTTTTCAAAGCTTTTAGCATCATTACTCCAGTCAAATGATCCTTCAGAAATCATTCTAATATTCTGATTTGCTGCTCAAAAAACATTTATGTTGAAAACAGCCGAGTAGAATTTCTTCAGGTTTCTTTGATGAACAAAAAGTTCAGAAGAACAGCATTTATCTAAAATAGATTTTTTTTTGTAACATTATAATTGTCTTTATCATCAAATTTAAAGCATTCTTGCTAAATAAAAGTATTAATTTCTACAAATTCTTTCCCAAAAAATAAATAAATTATCCTGACTCCAAGCTTTTAAATGGTATAGTGTATAATGTTACAAAAGTTTTTTTTATTTCAGATAAATGCTGATCTTTAAATCTTTCTATTTATCAAAGAATCCTGAAAAAAAAGTACTCAACTGTTTTAAATCTTGATAATGATGATAATAATAATAATGATAATAAAAAAACTACTACATTTCTTGAACAGCAAATTAGCATATTAGAATGATTTCTGAAGGATCATGTGACATTGAAGACTAGCTTTGATCACAGGAATAAATTACATTTTAAAATATATTTAAATAGAAAGCAGTTATTTTAAATAAAAATATTTCACAATATTACTGCTTTTGCTGTATTATGGATAAAAAAAAAAAAAAAAAAAAAAAAATGCAGGCTTGGCAAGCAGAAGAGACATCTTAAAAAAACATAAAAATTCTGTTCAAAAACTTTTGACTGGTAATGTACTACCGTTCAAAATTCTAGGGTCAGCAAGATTTTTTTTTAGATGAAATTAATACTTTCATTTCACAAGAAAGCACTAAATTGACAAAAGTGACAGTAAAGAAGTTCTATTTCAAATAAATGATGTTCTTTGGAACTTCTCACCATGTTTTAAACATGATAAAATATTTTTTGAGCATTAAATCAGCATATAATTTCTAAAGAATCACGTGTCACTGAAGACTGAAGTAATGGCTGGTGAAAATTCAGCTTTGCATCAAAGGCATAAATTACATTTTAAAATATATTTAAAAATGAATTACTTTAAATTGTAGTAATATTTCATAATATTACAGATTTTACAGTATTTTTTGACCAAATAAATGCAGCTTTGCTGAGCATAAGAAACTTCTTTCAAAAACATTAAAAAAAAAAAAAAAAAAAAAATCTTACTGACCCCAAAATTATAAATATCCAATATTAAAATTCTATTTTGTTTAAATAAATATGCTACAAGTTAATTTAGGCATAACAACATTATATTGTACTGTATACAAAGAGTTTAAAATTTAGCATTTGACAACACAACATTTCTGTTATCAAATCACTGACTGTAAATATTACCTTAGTGTATATTACATGACAGCAAATAATCTAAATGCTGCCAAAGTAGGTGTGTTAGGAGGTTTTGGAACAGAGCCCCTGTGTAAACGGTTACCATGTTTCAACCCTACACATGCTCCTCAGAAATTAAACGTATGGTCATAATCTACATCATCCACGTCATCCAGAGCCCAGTGCCAGTCCTGAAGCTCCGAATCCAGAGGCCTGCAGGTGAAGGAGACAGCATTCAGCCAAGCCCTCACCAACCTCACTACAGTTAAGGTCTGGAGGTAGTTCACTAAGGTGAAGCTACACCTTAGCAAATAAGAGGTAATTACTATAACAGAACTAAACCTTAAAAATAAGATTGGCCTCTGCTCAATGTCCGCTAAAGCTTTAAAGGCTGTGCATCTGTATGCATCTCGAGTCTGGTGCTAAATGTGCGATCAAGTTCAAGATACGGACCTCTGAGATCCTCTGATGCATCCTTTTAGTATTAAGCCTTTAAATTCAGTGTTACTTGTCACAATTAAAAACCTGAGGTTGACACAAAAGAGAAAAAGTGCTTTGTTAATGCCCAAGCTGTCATCTTGCATCCCAAGTTAGCCCAGCGTAACACTGTTCAAGCTTTATATCCGGTTAGTCACCATTAGCAAGGACCGTAAATGTTATTCTGCTAGTCAAGCCCCATGCTTTAAACCTTGAAAGCTCTTAAGTGATGTCATATAATACATCCTCCATCCAACTTCCAGGTCGGCCGTGTTTTCCTCTCACCCCGTGTTGAACTGGGGGTTGAACTGGTCTGGAGCACAGGGTCTGAGACTTTCCTCTTTCTTGTCCATGTGCTCTTTGTGGCATTTGATCTGGCATCTCTGACATTCCAGAGCCAGGGGAGGTTTGAACATGTTCCATAGGGGTTTGGTACAGGCCTCACAGTTGGCAGGGAAGTGGTAGAATAAAGGAATAAACTCATGTCCCTTGTGGTAGATGAAGCCAGATTTCTCCGCACATGCTGTCGGTTCCTTTACGTTGTGCACAGACCTGTGTATCATATAGAGTAGCACTCTAGTGTGTAACCGGTGCCAAACACGAGTCTACCGCTTCTGCATTGATTTTATGAACAGCCATCTTAGAATCAGACTTTACAAAACAAGATGGTAAAGGAACAGTTCACGCAAAAATGAAACACAGGAGTAAATTGTCATCATTTACTTACTCTGATGTCGTTTCAAACTTGTATGACTTTATTCCACATAACACAGATATTTTACAATGTCTAATTTAAGAAGATAGTAACCAAGAACTGGCAAATTATTTTTTTAAAGTTGTGAATTAAGCAAAGATAACTGAAGTAAAGAAAATATTATTTCAGTCTTTCTACTTTATTTAAAAAAAAAAAAAAAAAAAAAGACTCAACTCAATGTTACTTGTTCCTTTGTGAATATTTGTGATTTTCTCCTGAAATTTACTAGTAGTTTCAGAGTGAAAATTGTTTAAAATTAAAACTTACACAATTATTTTCAGTGTTCCAAAAGCATCTTGACAGCAAAATGCTATTAAAAGATTAGTTCACCTCCAAAATTTACAGATAATGTACTCACCCCCTTGTCATCCAATATGTTCATGTCTTTTTTTTACTCAGTCATAAAGAAATTATGTTTTTTGAGAAAAACACTTCAGGATTTCTCTCCATGTAATGGACTTCTATGGTGCCCCCAAATTTGTGTAAACCGTTTTTTTCCAATCACAGTTAGGGTACGTCTAAAAACTTCCGTCTCATTTTCTCCTTTAACTTCAAAATCGTCCCACGTCACAGTTTTTACCTTTTTTTTTGTAAAGAGTGTTTGATGATCTTTGCATATCCACTTTGTATACTCTGGGTTGGTACTTCTGCAGCGATGTAGGACGATTTTGAAGTTGGAGAAGAAAATGAGATGGGAGTTTTCAGACGTACCCTAACTGTCATGACCGGAAAAAAAAACAGAGTCAGTTCACACAGAGCTAGATGAGAAACGCGTTTGAGGTTCATTTTTTAAAAAATAATCAATAGTTTTACTAAACTGCATTTTAACAGCATTTTGGAAGTTCAAATTTAGGGGCACCACAGAACTCCATTACATGGAAAGAAATGCTGAAATGTTTTCCCCAAAAAACATAATTTCTTTATGACTAAAGAAATAAATACATGAATGTCTTGGATGACAAGTAGTACATAACCTGTACATTTTTGTTCTGGAAGGGATAGTTCCCCCAAAATTGAAAATTCAGTCATTATTACTCAACCTCATGTCGTTCCCAATACGCAAGACTTTTGCTCATCTTCGGAACACAAATTAAGATGTTTTTGACGAATTCCGAGAACTTTGCGAATTTGAATATAGTTTTCTTTGAGCACAAAAAGTATTCTCATAGCTTCAGGAAATTACGGTTAAACCACTGACATCACATGGACTATATTAAAGATGTCCTTACTACCTTTCTGGGCCTTGAACGTGGTAGCTGCGTTGCTATTTATGCAGGGTCAGAAAGCTCTCGGATTTAATAAAAAATATCTTAATTTGTGTTCCGAAAATGAATGAAGGTCTTACGGGTTTGGAACAACATGATTCAACGATAGAATTTTCAACTATTTAAACTAGAACTATTCCTTTAAGATGTCAAAGAAATTCTATTCTGGTGAAAACAATCATGGCTTTCGGGGGGGTTTTATTTTTTGAGTCATACATTAATGACATGAGAATGAGCAAATGATGACAGTTTTCATTTTTGAACAAACTGGTCTGGAAAGGATCTGTGAATGAAAACCAGGCCTTTATCGTTTTACTATACAGACTGACACTGATGAACAGCAACCTGGGCAGTGTATTTGAACTAACACAGTGTAAACTCTACATTTGCCACATGAAAACACAAGATAGAACTGGACTCAGCCATATGATTAACTGAATTCTGCATATAAATAAATAAAAAAAAAAAAAAAAAAAAAAAAATGTTGAGGCTTAGTGCTCACCTGGCTTTGCCGGTGGGTATTTGTCGGCTGGGTCTCCTCATGGATTGACTGCTTTGTACTTTAGAAGGAACTCTGGGAGAGGAGCGATGAGGGGCTTCTGGTGCTGGAGGTTTTTTGGGGATCTTTTTCATGAGCCGACTAACCCACTTCTGCTGGTCCTCCTGAGACGTTGCCAACAGCAGCAGATTTTTAGCCGTAGACACGTCGTAGTTCACTAGAGATAGAGGCGCAGAAACAAAGGAGAAAGGAGAAAACAAGTGAATGGAACAATTTACTTGAAATGTAAGTCTTTTTCATATTTCATGGTAGGACTGATTCAATTTGAGTACTCTGTTATAATAAATCATCGATTACATTTTGCTCATGTTGAGTAACCGGCAAAATACAGAAAGCGGCAGAAAGTAAAAAACGTTCATCTGGGAGTGCAACACGCACCATTTAATCAGATTTGTAAAGTAAATCATCTGACTATTCATCGCTAGTTCAAAATAAAGTTTACACGTTTACTTGCTGTTTACACGTTTTGATGCTCACATGTTCAAGAAATTAATTAGAAACTTCTGCCATAAAAAAAATTGGCCAAATATTAAAGATTAGGTAGACATTTGAAATAAATATTCTTTGGTCAATATTAAACAAGGATTAGATTGCGCTGTAAAGTGCAAAAACAATCCGCAGGCCTTTAGCGCTCTCTGCAGGCCTTTGGTCTAATGTATAATGATATGTATTATATATAATGATAATGTATGTTGGTTCTATTGTTTATAATACATTATGTATTTTCAGAGTTTAGTTAAATAAAACCATATGATTACTTGCTTTTGATACTCTATTTAAACCAATTATTATTGTCTCATTACTATTATATATGTATTTTAAGCAATTTAAAAGACTATTGTTTGCTTAGGTCTATTTTTATTTCTTCAAAAAATGTAATATAATTATCCAATACACTCGAATAATCATCCAAATAGTCGACTGATTACCAAAATGACCAAAACCTATTTCACGGTTTCCACACTTACTGATCAATGACTTTTCCAGTCATATGTAATGAATAAAGTACAAAAATCTTAGTTAAAATATATATATATATATATATATATATATATATATATATATATATATATATATATATATATATATATATATATATATATATAAACTACATTTTCAGGTTTTCCAGGACCCAGGGAACCATTTTTTTTAATCATTAAGGCAGTAAGAAGAGAGCCCCTTCTCACCTCTGCAGGGAGCAATGACTTCCTCTTTCTTGTCCATGTGGTCTTTGTGGCACTTAATGTGGCATCGTCTGCATTCGAGAGCTGGAGGTGGTTTAAACATGTTCCACAGGGGTTTGGTACAGGCTTCACAGTTAGTGGGGAAGTGGTAGAGGGTGGGAATGAACTCATGACCCTTATGGCAAATGTAGCTGGACTTGTCCCCAGGAAGAGGTTCCAGTTCTTGCTCTTTCTTGCTCTCACCCTCATTAGCGTACAAGATCTGGGGAAAGAAGTAATGGTGAGCGATGAGTTTGCTTACAGCCTTTATTCTTAGAATTCAAGTCAGATTTTATAAAATAATGTAGAGGTTTTTAAGTTTCAAAGTTCCCTGATACTCTCCAATATACCTGGAATATTCTGGGGATCTCTTTGGCGTCAGCACGATAGACGTCCGTCTGGGTTACCGAACGCACATGGAAAAGTTTACTGTCAAGAGAAATTAAGATGATGACACGATGACATGAGATGACTCAAGCCAGTCAAAAAGATAAAAGATTTCTTTTTTTTTTTTTTTTTTACACTGGGACAAAATGAATTAATGAAATGGATTTAAAGAGTAAAAAGACTCACTCTATGTCCAACACCATGTAAGGATTGGAATGCTCTTTGTCCTGCTCACTGTTGTAGAAGAGAATCTTCTTGCTGCTCACCACAACATACTAAAAGAGAGAAAAGAAACAAAAGACTCACTAAATCCTTCATGATAGGGTTGGATGGGATTTCAGATGTAAGGGTATCAGTGCCAAGAATTGCAACTCCAGTGGTTTAGCTCTTGTTTGCAAAGTCACTTGTTTGTTTAGTCCTGGCAATTAGTATTTGTCATGTAGTTGCAGACAACATAAGTTAATAATTCAAATACAACAGGTTTATTAAATAATTAAAAAGTGTATTCATTCACTTTAACCACACACGTTTATTTTAGTATTATAGATACTTTATTCATATTTATTAATATTTTGAAAACTTTTATATTTTCAGTTTTCATTATAGTTTAATTTTTAGTATTTTTGTAATGTGCTTGCAACTTTTATTGTTTTTTTATATTTATATTTATGTCTTCGTTCTACTAGTATTAAATATTTTCTTTGTTATTCATTTCTTATTAACTTTTACTTTTGAATACTCTAGACAAAAATAAAGCACTATTTACTTAAAGGGATAGTTCACCCAAAAATGAAAATTCTGTCATTACACACCATCATATCATTTCCCAACAAGTAAGACCTTCATTCATCTTCGAAACACAAATTAAGATATTTTTGATGAAATTCAAGAGCTTTCTTGACCCTGCATAGACAGCAAGGCAACTGCCACGTTCAAGGCCCAGAAAGGTAGTAAGGAAATCATTAAAACAGTCCATGTGACATCAGCGGTTCAACCATAATTTTATGAAGCTACGAGAATACTTTTTGTGCACAAAGAAAACAAAAATAACTTTATTCAACAATTTCTTCTCACCTGAGTAATTAACCTGAGTAATTAATGACAGAATTTTCATTTTTTAGTAAACTATCCATTTAATTAATAGGTCCATTTTACTGTTATGTTAATGTTAATACTATTGCACTTTTTTAACAGCATAGCATCACAGCATCCTTAGGTAAATGCTTGCTTTAAAAATGCAATACTCCTGTCTAAAAACATACCTTCCTTTCCCACCCAAAGCGTTTGGTGTTGTTCCTCACTGGTAAAGACAGCCAACCCTCCAGTCTTGTTTCTGTACAACACACACAGGAAGACATGTATAATAAAAGAGAGCAGTTTTATATAACTACACCAGAGAAAAGCTTGTCAAGGGAAAGCATAAGGTCCACACAGTCTTCAAAAGGTCATGCACTGAACACCATGCAGGTCACCTGTAGGGTCAGGCTCTGCAGTGAGGTGAAGGGTGAAAGATCAAAAGTTGAACTGAGAACCAGACCAAAACTAAGCAGAAAGAAAGGCGGGTGATATGGAACAATGTGGAGATAGGAAAGTGAATTAAAAAGAAAAGTTATAAAAGAGTAGAGAGGATAACAGAGTGAAAAGATGTTTGGGAAAGAACTTTAGAACAGTACCTGCTAGTGACTCGTCAGTGTCCATGTCTGGGCCACTGCTCATACTGGCCGAGTCGAGCGACTGGACGTTAAGAGAGTTCAGCAGGCAGCGCAGCTGCTCGATATCACTGTCTTTACTATCCAGAGCCATCTGGAGCTCGATACGCACCTGAGACTCGTCCGCCAGTTGCTACAAGAAAACAAATAAAAAGTAAGAAACAAGCATTCAGTGTGGCATTCTTTAGTCACTGACTAGCTGACATACCGCTTGCATGTCATTGATTTCTCTCTGGTATTTGATGATAGTGCTGTTGAGCTTCTCCTTCTCGGAACGCAGCTCCAGCTGCAACTTCCTGTTTTCTTTTTCCTTCCTCCTCACGTCTGTATCATTTCCACGGCGACTTCCACCACCTCTGACCTCCTTTCTGTTCATGATCTCTGCCAGCTTGTTCACTGCCTGAAGTAAAAAGGAGATAAAATTGAGAAAAAGTAGAACCTGAGGCAGTAAATACAAATCAAACATGCTCAATTTTATTTATATTTGCTACAAGGACAATGTAATGATGTACCTGTGTTTTGAGAGTTCTCTCTGACTGAAGCTGCTTCTCAAGGGCTAGTTTCACTTGAGAGATAGACTGCTCTTCATTCTTAAGATTCTGCAGGTCTGAAAATCAAAAATGACCACAGTCATCAAAGAGATACAAAAAGCCAGATTCAGCCAATGAAACTTGCTATTTAGCTAGAAACCTGTGTGAACAACTCTAAAAATCTAAAATATTTATTTAAAAATAATTAAAATATTTGAAAATATTTCACAATTATCAAATTATGTAAAAAAATTCATATAATATAATATACAGTTGAGGTCAAAAGTTTACATACACCTTTCAGAATCTGCAAAAATTAATTATTTTACCAAAATAAGAAGAATCATACAAAGATATTTCACATAAAAGATGTTTACATATAGATATACATATACATATGTAAACAGTTAAATTTATAAAAATGACCCCGTTCAATTTTTTTTTTGTTTAGTGATAGTTGTTCATGAGTCCCTTGTTTGTCCTGAATAATTAAACTGCCTGCTGTTCTTCAGAAAAATCCTTCAGGTCCCACAAATTCTTTGGTTTTTCAGCATTTTTGTGTATTTAAACCCTTTCCAACAATGACTGTATGATTTTGGGATTCATCTTTTCACACTGAGGACAACTGAGGGACTCATATGCAACTATTAAAGAAGGTTCAAACGCTCACTGATGCTCCAGAAAGACAAATGATGCATTAAGAGCCAGGGGTGTAAACTTTTGAACAGAATGAAGATGCGTAAATTTTTCTTATTTTGCCTGAATATCATATTTTTGTCATTTAGTACTGCCCTTCAGAAGCTACAGAAGATACTTACATGTTTCCCAGAGAACAAAATAAGATAAATTTACCCTGATCTTCAAATTAAAGAAGTTTTCACCCCCTGTCTCTTAATGCATTGTGTTTTTTGAAAGGGTTCAAATGTGCAAAAAATTTGTGGGACCTGAAAGACTTTTCTGAAGAACAGCAGGCAGTTTAACTGTTCAGGACAAACAAGAGACACACGAACAATTATCACAAAACAAAACAAGAAAAAATAAATCTATGTGAAATATCTTATTCAGGTCAGATATGATCCCTCTTATTTTGGCAAAATAATTAACATTTTGCAGATTCTGCGAGGTGTATGTAAACGTTTGACCTCAACTGTAATGTAATATAATATAATATAATGGTCGACATATTTTAGCCACTGTTCGTGTAAGATCTTGGTAACTTACAGTCTTGTGTTTCCTTTAGCTTGTTATTGAGTTCTTCCTTCTCATTGGCCAGGTTTGCCACATCATTCGTCAATGTGCGATTAGCTTCCTCCAACTGTGGAAGGATGGGACAATTAAACCCAACACCATCCAATGTCCTCAAGACTGCTGTAAGTCTAAATGTGATTTCTGTAACACTGGCTTATAGCTGAAATGTGGTGTAACTCACTGAGGTGATAGTGGTGTCTTTTTCAGCGAGCTCCTGTCTGTGTCTGGCCATCATCTCTTTGATCTCCAGCTCCTTCATGATCTTCTCCTTCTCGAGGTCTGAATACTGCTCCTCCGCAATGGAGCGCGCCAGCTGCTCTGAGTCAGCTTTCGTTAATGTGATCTCCAACTGGGCTGCAAGAGAATCCCTGGGAATAAGACGAGAAAAAGGTACAAAGAATTTAAACCAACATATACAAATATATATCTTCAATTTGCAATGTGATTGTGATATTTTGACAAAACAAAATGTATATACGTGACCCTGGACCACAAAAGCAGTCTTAAGTCGCTGGGGTATATTTGTAGCAATAGCCAAAAATACATTGTATGGGTCAAAATTATTGATTTTTCTTTTATGCCAAAAATCATTAGGAAATTAAGTAAAGATCAAATAGGATAAAGATGTTTCATGAAGATATTTTATAAAATTGCTATTGTAAATATATCAGAACTTAATTTTTGATTAGTAATATGCATTAGTAAGAGCTTCATTTGGACAACTTTAAAGGTGATTTTCTCAATATTTTGATTTTTTGCACCCTCAGATTCCATATATTCAAATAGTTGTATCTCGGCCAAATATTGTCCTATCCTAACAAACCATACATCAATGGAAAGGTTATTTATTCAGCTTTCATAAAGCTCAGTTTCGAAAAATGGACCCTTATGACTGGTCCAGGGTCACATATGATTAAAAATTATTACATTTTTTAAAAGACTACATCTTAAAAATGAGAACAGTTGCACACTAGGCTGTAGACTTTTTGATTGTTATTGGGGAAAACAAAAAACAAAAAACAAAATCTCACCTTTCCTCCTGTAGCTCCTGTAGACTCTGTTGCATGTCTTTATAGAGTTTATTTTTCTCCTCACACTCTTCCTTCAGCTCCCGCACTTGTGTCTTATAAAGCGTCTACATACAAATGCACAGACACACACACACACACACAGAAAGTCATGTTAGACCTTTGAGTGTTCAGTTTGTTTTTGAAGGGAAAGAGAGTTTAGACTTCTTACAGAGAAATACTGCTCTGCCTCCAACTGATCCTGCAGTTCCTTCATCTGTCCATCAGAATCCTGACGCTCCCTAGGATCACATACGCAGAAGGTTATATAACATATGAACAATTTCAATATTTTTGCAAAACAGAAGAGGTTTTCAACCACAAGCCTATTAAGTTGCATGTTTGTGTGTAAGGTAATGAATATTCAACGAGCTCATATGCATGTGTTGCATACTTGCGCAGTTCCATATTTTGTTTTTCGAAGCTCCGTTTGATTTCCAACAGGTGGTTTATCTCCTGCTTGAGCTGTTTTTCTGATGTTCGCAGGGCGCTGAGCTGCTGGTTCTGAACCTTCAGGTCATTCTGAGTCAAAGTGCGTTTCTGAACCTCTTGCTCGATCTTCAGACTAAGATTCTTCACCTAGAAAGTGAGAAAACGCAGAGTCTGTATACCTTTTTTGCAATAACTTTTATTATGTTATATAAGTTTTTGTTACAAAAGATAAACATAATGCTTCAAGTGACATGACCTGCACTGGATGTCAAAAATACACAAGTAAAAACAACTTTCTATTGTAATTTAAAGGAACATGTATATTTAAATAATAATAGTTTTTGAAACTGAGGCTACTTTAATTTGATTAAAACTACAGTTCAGAAGTAAAACTGTGAAATATTATTAGAATTTATAGTAAATGTTTTCCATTTCTATTGAAAACACATGCTCTGCTTCATATTTTTGGTGGATTTTTTTTTAGGATTCTTTGATGAATAGGAAGATCAAAAGAGCAGCATTTCTTTGAAAAAATGTTTTGAAACACCAATGTATTTACTGTTGCTTTTAATCAATTTAATGCCTCCCTGCTGAATAAAAGTATTAATTTATTTACAAAAAAAAAAAAAAAAAACATTACTGACCCTAAAATAAACAAATGCAAAATTTCATGTCCAGTGAGAGATATTTACGGCAAGTAAATTTTCTCAATTTACCGGCCATCTGCAGTTGTTGCAAAAATACATCACTATCCTCCACACACCTCTTCTGTGAGTCTCTCCTTGTGTCGTCGCAGCTCCTCTAGTTTCTGCAGTGACTGTTTATAGTCGCAGTCAAGCATGGAGTTTTTCTTCTCCAGTTCTAACACCCTGTTCTCCACACGCTGTTTAGAGGAACGTTCCTCCTGCAACTTCTGTTCCAGCTCTAGGTGAACAGACACAGACAAGACAGGTTAACAAGCCATAAATTCCCAGTTATGTTTTTGAAACTCAGCAGCTCCTCAATAAAATCTCAATGTATCTCTTGACTAAACCACTAAATATAAAACACCATATTCCCCACTGCAACCTTCAAAGTAAACTACACTTTCAAGATTCCTGTTTTAATAAGAAATACGGAACATTTTAAAAATGTGTTTCATGGGATCTTTAAATCTCTTTAAATTCTCATACCCTTTACAGCCTCAGATTTGGCTCCTTCGATAGACTCGCTGATTTTGTTCTTGTCAGCAAGTCGAGCTTTTGTGGCCTTGTGTGCTGCCTCCTCCTGCTCCAAACCCTGCTGCAACATCTTCAGCTTATAGGTCATATCAATGTGGTTATTGCTCTTTTCCTATTGGGTGCATAAACAGAGGGGGACGGACATTAAAACGCAATTAACAGTGAGCAAACCCCAGTAAATCAAGTCTGTAGCTTTCTAATAGCCATTTGTGACCCCGGACCACAAAACCAGTCATGAGTACTGGTATATTTGTATCAATAGCCAAAAATTGTTTATGCCAAAAAATCATTAGGATATTAAGTAAATATTATGTTCCATGAAGATATTTTGTACATTTCCTACCATAAATATATCAAAACTTAATTTTTGATTAGTAATATGCTTTGCTAAGAACTTCATTTGGACAACTTTAAAGGCAATTTTCTCAATATTTTGATTTTTTTGCACCCTCAGATTCCAGATATTCAAAAAGTTGCATCTCGGCCAAATATTGTCCTATTCCAATAAAACATACATAATCTCAGTTTCAAAAAAATGTCCCATTATGACTGCTTTTGTGGTCCAGGGTCACATTTCTGTATAACACTACTTCAGCAGGGAATGCTGGGAATGATCAACATCATTTCAATCCACAACTGTAGCCTATAATGATGTCACAAGTGTCTCAACAAGGAAGAAGGAAATGAGAATGAGACAGCCTACCTTTTCCAGGTCTGTAAGCTTCTCCTGAAGTTGCCTCTTCTCTGTCTCAGCCTTAGATAGTGCCTGTCTCACCTGTTTTACTTCCTCCTCCAAACCAGAAATGCGAGCTGCGGACAAGAGGGGGAATTTGGATCAGTATTGTGACTCTGACATGAACACACACATCCAAAACAGAGGGTATACACTTACCCTGTAGATCAGAGATGGTTTCAGAGCCCTGGGTGTGCTCTCGTTTCTCTGAGTCCAGTGCGGCCTGCAGGCTGATGTTCTCCCTTTCTAGTGTGAGTTTGCCGTTCTCCAGCATGCAGCATTTGTCCTGCAGTTCTCTCACGTGAGCCTCCAGCTGCTGCAGCTGTTTTGAGCTCTCTGTCTGAGTTTTACGCAGCCGCGCAGCAGCATCTGATTCTGCCCGCAGTAACGCATTTGCCTCATCCAGCTGCCAGAGAGAAAAAGAGTGTTTGTAATGGAGACATGACATTATGTTACTAGGATCATATACAGGTGAGATCAAAAGTTTGCATTTCAGTTTCCTTTCAGAATCATTAATAATGTTAATTATTTTACCAGAATAAGAGGGATCATACAAAATGCATGTTATTGTTTCTTTAGTACTGACCTGAATAAGATATTTCACATAAAAGATGTTTACATATAGGCCACAAGAGAAAATAATAATTGAATTTATAAAAAATGACCCCATTCAAAAGTTTACATCCCCTTGATTCTTAATACTGTGTTGTTACCTGAATGATCCACAGCTGTGTTTTTTTGTTTAGTGATCCTTCAGGTCCCACAAATTTTTTGGTTTTCCAGCATTTTTGTGTATTTTAACCCTTTCCAACTAGGACTGTATGATTTTGAGATCCATCTTTTCACACTGAGGACAACGGAGGGACTAATATGCAACTATTACAGAAGGTTCAAACACTCACTGATGCTCCAGAGGGAAACGCAGTGTATTAAGAGCCGGGGGTGAAAACTTTTGAACAGAATGGAGATGTGTACATTTTTCTTATTTTGCCTAAATATCTTTTTTTCCATTTAGTACTGCCCTTCAGAGGCTACAGAAGGTAGCTACATGCTTCCCAGAAGACAAATTAAGTTAAATTTACCCTGATCTTTAATTTCAAAAAGTTTTCACCCCCCAGCTCTTAACACAGCATTAAGAATCAAGCATATGTAAACTTTTGAACCAGGTCGTTTTTACAAATTCTATTATAAAACTATTATTTTCCCTTGTGGACTATATGTAAACATCTTTTCTGTGAAATATCTTATTCACGTCAGTATTAAATAAACAATAACATGCATTTTGTATGATCCCTTTTATTTTGGTAAAAAAAAATCAACATTTTTAATGATTCTGAAAGGGGGATGCAAACTTTTGACCTCAACTGTGCATATATATATATATATATATATATACACCCACAAACCTGTTTCTGCAGGTGGATGTTCTTCTCATTGGAGATGTGCGAGTTCTGGTTTTTCTTCTTCATTTCATCCAGCTGATCCCTCAGACTGTTCACTTCATTCTCCAAGCAGCGTTTGCGGTCAGCTTCACTCTCTGCTTTGCGGTGACTCTCTACGCTCTTGTGTTGCAGGAGAGCTTTCTCTCTCTCCAGCTGTCTCAGAGTTGTCTCCAACCCTTTTCTGCTATTTATCTATAAACACATGTGCAAAATGGTAAGATTACTATATAATCATACATGCAGCTGAGATCAGAGATGAAACTCCTACTCACTTCTTCATCAAGCTCTTTGGTGATCTTCTCCAGGCGGCTACAGTTGCTTCTGTATTTTTGCTCGAGCTCATCTTTGGCCTGCATTTCATTATTGAGCTGTTCTTCTAGAGAGTGAAGTTTCTTTTGGAGCTAAGTGGAAAATAAGCAATTTAATATGTCATCAATCTCTTAATTTTATAAATTACTTAAGATGTGAATTAAGCAGAGAGAGTGTAAACACTTACTGCTAAATTGTCCTGTGGGTTAAAAGAAGAGAAAGAAAAAAAAAAAACTAATTAGTTTAAGTCTCTAATCAGTGACTACTGTATGACGTAAATCCAGTCTCTGAAGAGACTGATGAAAGTATCTTTGTCGTACCTCTGTCTTGGAAGCTAGGTGATCTTTTTTCATAGCTGAACTGTTAACAGCATTCAACAACCTACACAAAAACACATTAGATAATTTGTGACAGTAGTTATCACCTAGTTTTGCTTCAGGAGATCAACTGCAGATCCAATACTGTACCAAGAAATAGTTTGTTGTACAAAAGTGACAAGAAATCACTTACTGGTCTTCTTTAAAATAGGTGAACCCCACAAAGGGCAGCTGATTGCCAACAAAGGCTTTAGGTGTGGGAAAGGTCTCCACTTCTCCTTTATCCTCCTCTATCTCATCGAAATTACTGGTGTCTATGTCACTGCTCAGCTCTGGTACCACAGGTGCTGCAGCTGGAGAGAGAATGGACAAAAACGGGTCACGGTGTACAATTATAACAGCTGATGTAAAGGGAACTGAGACAGCAGAGATAAAGAGAACATTGTTCAGAAATGTTCACGTCTACCTCACAGGCTTACTTTGCTTTTAGTTGGGTAACACTGGAATACGAATGTATACTGAGCACTAGGGATGTAATGGTATTATCAATATCATGGTTTCGCAACAGCAAAACAGTCTTGATATCATCGTGATCACATGACGGTATGAAACAATAGGTCTTCTGGGGCAAAATGTGCAGATTTTTAAAATATATTTAAACTTCTTATTCTATCATAAAAGGTCTATAAAGTTGTGTTTTGTGCAATTATGGTTTGGCACAGTATCTGTCAAACGAACTAAATCGAAAGCACTGAAACATATGAAATATTACCTATGAAATATTCATTTATTTTACAGTGCAATTGTTTTACTATTACTGTCATGTAGCTATTACTGTCAATAATATAAAATTGTTGTTATTATTATTATATTCTAATTTGTTTGGCTTCCTAAAACACCAGTGTAAATGTAATTTAGACTAAGACGGTATACCACAACTAAAAAGAGGGTTGAGTCCCATTTAAAATTCAGGTACAAGTCAATTCACTGACTTTTTTTTTCCAACATGGGTAGGAGCTCTTAATTTTCAACTCTCAAAGTGCATTAGATAAAAGAATTTAACTTTAAAATGTACAAAATGTAAAATTTTTCCCAAGTTTTCATTTGCCTTTTTTTTTTTTTTTTTTTTAAATATTGCAATAAATATCGTACCATGGACTTCATATCGAGGTATGATCATACCGTGAGATTTTGATATAGTTACATCCTTCTTGTGCACAGTTATTATAGTTTTAGAACTTTTTAATTTTCATTTAATTTCTAGTTTCCATTTCAGTTTGTTTTAAATGCACATAAATGGCACACATTTTTCAGCTTTTCTGACCCACTTAAGTTCATCCTTATATTTAATAAATACTATTTTGTTTTAAATATGGTTTAAGTTTACTGCCGGATGCACTAAAAAGCATTCGTAAATTAAAATATTACTGAAACTTGTGTCATGAACTAAAAATACATTTTGTAATTACACATTTATAAACTTTACATATGCTTCGGTATGTTATGACAAAAGATTATTAAAAAGGTTTAAAATTTATTTAAAACTTTTATTTGACATTTAAAAAGTGCTCTTTTTAAAACAAACAGGTAAAAATATGAACAAGAAAACTCACTTTAAATACACTTAAGTGGACTTTTATTTCATGAATATTGTATTACCTGCAAGTAGAGTTTATTAAAAAATGTATTTTTTAATCTGAAGTACACCACAACTGCACATTCAGTACAATTAAGCTGCCTTTTTTTTCACAAGGGTCATGATCCATAAAGACAAGGCGTCTTTTATGAAATATACAATGGTAGCCAAAATTATTAGAACACTAGTATTTTCACCAAAACTGGTTTGAAGTCAGTTATTTCTCTCTTAGCTGTACTGTGTCAGTAGGAAATCCAGACATGAAGAAACAGAACAAACTGAGACGGAAGAGACAGAAGAACTGTTGCAACATCTCCAAGATGCTTCAAGAAACCTACCTGCAAAGCTACAGTACTATTAAAAGTTTTATGCGCTTGTGTAAAAATGCTTTAAAATGAGAATGCTATCAAAAATTATTTCACAAATAGATTTTCTTTATCAATTAACTTCTATCAACCAAATTAAATCAACATTTGGTGTGACCATCCTTTGCGTTTAAAGAAGCTTTTGCCCTAGGTGCATTTGTGCATAGTTTTTCAGGCAGCTTTGCAGGTAGGTCTCTTGAAGCATCTTGGAGACGTTGCCACAGTTCTTCCGTTTCTTCATGTCATTCCAGACATACATTATTTTAATTTCTGTTTACACACTAATGAGGTATTGAGATGGGGCAATGATGTTTTACTCACTCTCTCTAATGGTGCTGAAGGTCCACTGGTCATTTTTAAAGAAAGGATGTCTTTTAATTTCTTCTACACCATTTCGGCCCAGGCGAACCTCCCTACCAAATGCAAGCATCCACAAACACAAAAACATATTGTCAAACAGGCGTGCTCCCTGGCAGTTATGGAACAATATGGAGCATGTGCATCTATCTGAGCATGTAAAAGCTCACCTGTCTGTTAGGAAGGCACAGATGATGTTTTTGGCTTCTTGAGAGATTTCAACGTCATCAGGGAAGTTAAGAGAGTTCTTATGGTCCATAATCTTACTGTAGGTCCCCACCAGAGAATCGGCGTAAAACGGCGTATCACCTTCACATGCACAAATATTCATATAATTTAATAAACCAGTACCACAAATGCACAATTTAGACAAACGCACACATACACATTTCTGACTCACCAACCAGCATCTCGTAGATAAATACTCCCACTGACCACCAGTCACACTCGCGTCCATAGTATCCGTCCCCTCCCTGAGACTTGAGAACCTCCGGCGAGATGTAATCAGGGGTCCCGACCGCAGTGTCACAATGAACCATCCCCGTCTATAATCAATCATTCAACGATTCAATTGATAGAATCTTTGTCAGTCTAGATCTAGAGACTCTATATAGCAATAAATACAATTTACAAAAAGTAATACATCAAATTACATTTGTTTACCCTTAATCTGAGAGAATTTTTACCATTTAATTATGTTAGAATTATTTCTGTACGTATCAACTCGTTTTTAGCACACAAACTGATGTACACTGACACTAATTCAAACATTTTTTCTTAGTGTGTAGTTCTGCGTCTCTACTCTAGATGGCACTAGAATATCACTAAGCAAATGTCCAGCCTAGTTTTGTAGCTCGATTGAGGCACTAAAGGGCAGGGTCAGAATTTAACCAGGACTTGGGGGAACAAAAACTGGCAATAAAAGTGACAAAAATGCCCCAGATGTGTCAAATGTGGGGCAAAAACTATGTCTCTGCAGTGAACTTCCTATATTAGTATCTGTTATGTAACATTTGATGTATTTCATAACCTTCTATTCTAGGTCTATCTAGTCTTAAGTTCAATGCCCCGCAGACACAAGAGATATCCGATATCTACCATGTCAAAGGTGATTGCTTTTGAATAAATAGAAATCTATTGATATATATATATGCTGTCATAAGTTTTAGATTGTTGTTCACCTTTAGTGTTTTTATGGCTAGGATCTTTTTCCTTGACTCTAAATATCCCTCGAACATTTAACTATCCCAGAGCCACACAGCCAATATTTTACAGCTATTGCTCTATAATTACCACATATGATAAAGATAAAGCAGAAAACATACAGGACAGGATCACAATGTTACTTCAGTTCAAAAACAGCTGAGCTATTCATGCTGGTAGTCTATACTAGAACAGATGGGGGAAAAAAGTTGATCTGGCCTCATTTAATCTTCAATCAATAAACTGAGCATTTTTAAAATGCAACAGCTTCTTAGCCTCAGTTGGACCCTATGACCTCTGAACCCACCTGAGGTCTTCTTCATTCAGACATAATGGAATGAAAGGAAGGCTGGGTTTTTCTTTGGTCCTTTGAGTTTGGACAAGAACTGGAACGTGTTCAAGATATTTGTCATGCAATTACATCCAAGGGTGGGCTAAAAATCCCTGCACTCAGGGAAAAAAAACGCCTGGTCAAAAGCTGACCAAAGTTTTGATGAGAGCCTGTGAACTTCTGAAATTTGGTATTGCAATGATCTGTTATCCCCTTACCCCGTCCATTTTCATGCACGTCCCAAAGTCGGCAAGTTTTAGGTGTCCGTAGCGGTCCAGCAGCATGTTGTCTGGTTTGACGTCTCGGTGAATAAAGCCCATGGAGTGGATGGCGTCCAGAGCCAGCACAACCTCAGCAGTGTAAAACTTTGCCCACTTTTCTGGAACGTCATACGTACTGGTGAGATTGACAAGATCTCCTCCTGGCATATACTCCATTACCATGTAGAGAGAACGGTCATCCTGGAACGCACAGCACAGCTGAGGGAAAGACAAGGAAGAATTGAGAAAAGAGGGGAATAAAAGAGAATTAGTATTAATTTATTTATTTATGTTTGTGTATGACTGTGCTCAAACTAGAGATACCCTGATATATTTATGGTTCAATTAGCATAACACATAATCTACCTTTTTATTATCTTAACTAAAACAACAACTAGCTAATTAATTTGAAAATAATAATAATATTTCAATGTAATAATGATAATATTTAATATAATAAATATTTCTTAAATATATACATGCATGTGTTTGTATTTATATATACATAATTACACACAGTACACACACATAAATTCAAACTCAAACTGTTATTTTTGTTCTGTATTGTCATTTCACAGCCCTAATGTATATAGTGTTTGAAAAATGTATGATTACCTTTATGTTTAAAAATACAGTAAAAACTGTAATACTATAAAATATAATTACTTCAAATAATTGTTTTCTACTTTAATATACTTAAAAATGTAATTTATTCCTGTAATGGCAAAGCAGTCATTATTCTAGTCTTCTGTGTCACACAAACCTTCAGAAATCATTCTAATATACTGATTTGGTGCTCAAACATTTCTTGTTATTATATATGACCCTAGACCACAAAACCAGTCTTATGTTGCATGGGTATATTTAAAGCAATAGCCAAAAATACATCGGATGGGTCAAATTTATCGATTTGTCTTTTATACCAAAAATCATTAGGATATTAAGTAAAGATCATGTTCCATGAAGATATTTTGTAAATTTCCTACCGTGAATATATCAAAACTTAATTTTTGATTTGTAATATGCATTGCTATGAACTTCATTTGGACAACTTTGAAGGCAATTTTCTCAATGTTTTGATTTTTTTGCACCATCAGATTCCAGATGTTCAAATAGTTGTATCTCGGCCAAATAAAATCATTTCGTAACAAACCATACATCAATGGAAAGCTTATTTATTTAGCTTTACATCTCAATTTTGAGAAATTTACACTTATGACTGGTTTTGTGGTCCAGGGTCACATATATGCATAAAAATATCACATATATGATATTTTTAAAGTCTTTGTAATAATAATTATTTTGATCAATTTAATGCATCCTTAGTGAATTAAAGTATTCATTTCTTTTTTAAAAAAATCTTTCTGCCCCAATCTTTTGAATGATGTGCATACTGGATAGTCATGTGATATCTAATGCTTCGGAACAGCATATTCGTTAAATTCATAGATCAAAATATGGCGAGTATTTGTAAGTGAAAAAACATTGTTGCACGTGTAGTTTTTGGTTTCAAAAAACAACGTCAGTGCATCTCACCTGTACGACCCATGGGCTGTCAGCAAACGCCATGATGTCACGTTCCTCCCAGAAGAAGGCTGAATCTGAGCGTTTGATCATTTCAAACTTGCTGAGCACCTTCATTGCATACACCTTCTGAGAGGCCTTATGTCTAACCTACACAAACACACAACCAGATCATCACAAAACTACATCACACACCTTCTGCGAGAATACCAGTGAGAGGTTCACTAATACATTACTAACAAACTACATTCAATTCCTAACAGGCCTTGTGACTCACTCACAAAATTATTTAAAAAAAACAAAAAAACAAAACAAAATACCAATAAATACTGTGAGAGGCTGTTTTGCTTTCTACTCAGACAAGCCACATTTTAAAGCACCCTCTGTTGTTGTGCTTTAGGCATAACGCACCCACACAGCCCCTTGTCAGACAACTGACAGAGGAGAATACTGGGTAATCATGTTGTTTGTGTCTGCAGGCTTGTCCAGACGCATCCCACTGCATCTCTCCCCTCACTATCACAAACACACACCCAGAGTGACGACACAATACAAAACTACACATTGCTCTTTCTTTCTTTTATACATCTGACATGTAAATACACAATTACATAAGGTCCCAGTCAACAGGAACAAAACAGAACTGCTTGCAGCATTTGGTACAAGTGCACACAATTAACATATCCATACAGACACATTACATTAAGTAATGTGTCTGTATGTTAAAGTGTGGCTATTAATACATTTAAATCAATGCATTTAATCTTATTCTCATGAAGTTAGCAAAGTTCTGTCAAAATGTGATGCATTAAAAAAAACATATAATGTTCTATTGATGGCACAGATTGATTTACCAGTGTATGTGTGACTTACATATGCTATTAAACAAATAAATTGCCCTTGCACTAAATTTACTTAAACTAGCTACAGGATAATCACATCAGACAATATAGAAAAAAAAAACAGTGGGAAAAAATTGTATTTTTCCTTAAGTCAAAATATATTCTTTTTAAAGCATCCTGAAATTCTATTTTACAAACAGAGTTTCCTTACCAGCTGGACTTCTCCGAATGCCCCTCTACCGATCACCTTAACTCGGTCAAAATCCTCTGGCTTCATCTGGAGCTCCCTTATATGGCCCATAACCTTCTCATCTGTACACATAACATCGAAATCACATTTCCTTTACTGTAAAAATTATTGTGATTTTAGTACTAAAAGACTGTAAAAATGCTACAGTAAAAACCTATTAATTGGTTAACAGCAAGTTCCCCTACTATATAAAGTATATACATTTCACATTTCAGTACAGTTTTTGAGAAAAAAAAGGAAAATATAATTTACGGTGAAAATGTGTAAATTGACATTCCCAGAATTCCCTGCATTTCATGCATTTTGATGTTTTTTCACTGAAATAACTAGTTTTTTTTTTACCAGTTACGTTCATTAGAGTTGTATGTTACATCTAATGTATTAAATTAATGTTTATTTGCATTACATTAGTGTCGTGTGTTACCATGATGGTGTTTAGTATTTGTGCAAGTGACAGCACACCTTGTATATGTGTGACCCTGGACCACAAAACCAGTCTTAAAGGAACACTCCACTTTTTTTGCTAATTGCTTAGCATAGATCATTGAAACAGATTAGACTGTTAGATCGAGTGAGATGCTAACGGTCTAATCTTATTCAATGATCTATGCTAAGTTATTAGCAAAAAAAAGTGGAGTGTTCCTTTAAGTAGCACAGGTATATTTGTAGCAATAGCCAACAATATATTGTATGGGTCAAAATGATTGATTTTTCTTTTATGCCAAAATCATTAAGATATTAAGTAAAGACCATGTTCCATAATGATAATTAGTAAATTTCCTACCATAAACTTAATTTTTGATCAGTAATATCCATTGCTAAGAACTTCATTTGGACAACTTTAGAGGCGATATTCTCAATATTTTGATTTTTTTTTTGCACCCTCAGATTCCAGATTTTCAAATAGTTGTATCTCGCCCAAATATTGTCCTATCCTAACAAACAATACATCACTGGAAAGCTTATTTATTCAGCTTTCCGATAGCATACACATCACAAGATTGTAACATTTAAAAAAAAATTTAACCCTTATGACTGTTTTATGGTCCTGGGTCACATATGTTAATATTTTTTTTCTCAGCTTGTGGAAAAGCTGCTTGTGACTTTTATGTGACTTTCTCATCACCACCTGCTTTTGGTGGTTATTATTGTATTACAAAGGTACCAAACAGATTTAAGAACTTCAAAAGGTTGGTATATTAACATCATATCAGTTAATGAAATCCTATTTTTAAATGTAAATTTAAGTTAAATCTGTAAAACCTAAAATGTTGCTACCGTATTTTTTACAGTCAAATTCTGGCAACTACAGCTGCCAGTTTTTTACCATAAATTTTACAGATCTTTTTTTTTTTTTTTTTGACACAGCGTTGGTCATGTCATGAAGAACCAGAATTTGTTTTCTGGTGACCTGTCAGGTCTGCAAATAGTAATGACTGACTAATATAACATTTATATAAAAATTAACATAAAAAAAAATATATAAAATATAACAAAATAATAATTATTATTTAAATAAAATAACTATATTTAATTATTTAATATAATAAAAAAAAAACATTAATTGGCCAGTATTTATCCATAATAGACCTTAATCAGGGTAGTATTATATTTAATTGTTTGTTGACAGGAATGAACAAGAGGCTGTGAGGGAAGTACATGCATTCAATGGATTGTACCATTGCTTAAGAACATAACTTTTCAGACTCCATAAAACAGACTCCATTTTGAAAGTTGTGAGCTGAGAAAATTACATGATTTAGGACTTTTATATAGCGTAAGCTATTGTAAAGATAAATTCTAATGCATTATAATTGACCTACAAAAAAAAGATTTATAGATCCATTGTCATTTTCCTCACAAAAAAAAAACATTAATCTTCAGTATATACTGTAAAGTTCAGTAGTTATTCATCAATACATTAAGCATGTTTAGTGAGACATCAACATCAGCAATGACTATTATCAAGTGCCAGTGCAGAGAGTTCACAGTCTGGATGAGAGGACTGTTGAGTCACACTCTCTCTTCCAAACCAAACATTATAATGTCCATACAGCCCTACTGGTCTCCATGACAACAGGCAGAATGAGAAACAAAATCGGGACAGAATGTGATAATTAGTCAAAAGTTTAATAGTGCATGAATAGAAAACACAGATGCGTTCCCAGAAGCATGGTACTGGCAACTGAATTTAAACAAATATCGACGATGACTTATGAAAACAAAGTGAATACTTAATATGATAAATAAGATCTATATCAGCATCCATCCATTGTCCAATAGACTGGGACGAGGCTGCTGAAGCCTATCCTAAGGTACTGACCCATAGGCAGGAAGACTGGAGCTAATCTTACAGCACCTAATTAGGGATGCTCATTTTAACCGGAACACTCCACTTTTTAAAAAAATAGGCTCATTGTCCAACTCATTGGCTCATTGTCCCTGGAGTTAAACAGTTGAGTTTCACCGTTTTCAGCCGATCTCCGAGTATGGCGGTAGCAATTTTAGCATAGCTTAGCATAGACCATTAAATCTGATTAGACCGATAGCATCTTGCTCAAAAATGACCATATATAATGACGATATTTTTCCTATTTAAAATTTGACTCTTCTGTAGTTACATTGTGTACTAAGACTGACGGAAAATGAAAAGTTGCAATTTTATAGGCTGATATGGCTAGGAACTATACTCTCATCCCGGCATAATAATCCAGGAACTTTGCTGCCATACCATGGGTGCAGCAGGCGCAATGATATTACGCAGTGCCTGAAAGTGACCGGTAAAAGTTTGTGAAAGTTTGTGTAGATGCAGAGTTGCAGCAGCCAGCAGTTGACGGCTGTGTAATATTATTATGCCTCCTGCACCCATGGTACAGCAGCAAAGTTCCTTCATTATTACGCCGGAATGAGAGTATAGTTCCTAGCCATATCTAGAAAATCGCAACTTTTCATTTTTCGTCCATCTTGTAACCACAGAAGAGTAAAGTTTTAAGTAGGAAAAATATCAAAACTCTTTGGTCATTTTTGAGTGAGATGCTAACAGTCTAATCGGGTTCAATGATCTATGCTAAGCTATGCTAAAAGTGCTACTGCCAGACCAGGAGATCGGTTGAACGGATTCGAAAACGGTAAAACTCAACTGTTTAACTCTAGGGGAGTTGGAAAATAAGCCTATTTTCAAAAAAAGTGGAGTGTGCCTTTAACTGACAGGAAGAATTCTGACCGATTAATACAATCAGATAAACGGTTTAAAAGGTTTGTTTTTTTTGTTTGTTTGTTTTTTTAGTAATTTATCAAAATATTTTGAAACACTTGCTGGATGGTTAAAATAAAATAAAATTGAATTTTTGAGAGAGAGAGAAAAAAAAAAAAAAGTGAAAGTGAAAAAAGTGAAATCGCGTAGGCCTATAACGTTATGTCGCACTTTATTATTACATTCAGAAGTAGACCTTTGCCGACATGAAAGGTTTACAAACACTATAAACATGGCTAGGCTATTTTAGTTCCCCTCACTCCACAAAAAAAAATTGTTTCAATTTAACAGTATTCAGAAAAGAACAAGAATGAAAAATATAAGCAGCAAGCCAAAACGAATTCTTTTAGGCTAAAGCAAAACTGAAACTAACGTTGAGTCTCTCATACGACACAAATCCAAATGTTTCCGTATTCGAGATGTATTTGAATGCCAAAATAATATTTATTATGTAAACCTGGTTTTGTACTTCACTTGCATTCCAATATCCACATAAAACAAATTGTTTGGCATAATATCACGGCAGTACGTTGATAACGATTAAGCAGTGTGTTTTTTCCATATGTATGGCTGACTGTATTTTATTATGATAATGGAAAGGCTGCACTGTCAAGTTAGCAATGCTCAACTGCCGGCACAATCACTTGATTTTTTTCCTTCTAACAGTGAAAACGACTCCTAGTCATACAGGTAATCCAAACTGTAAATGGTTTGCTTTTATTTGCGTACATTCACAATAAAAACAAATCTTTGTGTATTTGTAAAACAAAGAAAATAGGATGCCGCTTTCAACCGTCTTCCTTTTGCGCAGCACAAAAATGAACCAAAACTTTGCATACTAGCTACTTGTTGCACTTTTTTTCTTTCGTTCTGTTAAGTAAAAATAATTACCATCAGTTAACAGTTAATAATCGGTTAACAAGCGCCAGCTGTCGGTTAGGAAAAATAACTGAAATGAACATCCGTACACCTAATATTCCCATACACTTTCTAATACTAACTCACAATTGTACAGTTAACTCAAATGTCAGCAGACTATAACAAATGACTCTTTGTTTTATTTTACATTATTAATACACAATTTCTGCGTTTTATAAATCACCCTTGAAACTTTGCAAAATGTAGAAGATCTAGAAATGAATGCCATAAGTGTCCTGCAATGACCTGCATGGGAAGAGCATTAAAATCCTCCATGACATCACATGCAAGCCATTTCTTCATACCAATCACACAAAAATGCAGTTTTCGCGGTTTGTGTTGACAGTTCATTATTTATGTGATGAGCTTCAGTGTTGTAAAGTGAGGGGCCCAAATTAGGAAGAGCCACTCAAAACAATTCAATTCAAATAAATGCTGTTGATGTTGGAGCAGGAAGCAGCCTCATTGTAAAACTTGATGCCACCATTAAGTATTTCCTTTACCCGCAGAATAACACAGAACAACAACCAGAGAAAAACATAGCCTTTTAAAAGCAGATACTCACATCTGTTCAAGAAGGTCTCGATGTTCTTATTTTTCCGCAAGGCCGGAAAGTCCAAATCTAAAACCAGGGCATTCATGGAGTCCTGAAACAAAAAGACAAACACTTTGAGTAAAACATTAAAATAATGGTCTCCTTGCAAATAGTATTCTTACAAAGCGAACATGCCTGTGTTTTTCTTACACAACTTTGGTCAAATTTTGTGAAGCAAATTATCTACTGTTTTTTTAGCCATTTCTAATTGCAAAAATTTTTCTACAAAAAAATTAAATGAATTTAAAAAAAACAACAAAAATCAATAAAGGTCCGAACAAATAAATTACTTAGAAAGGCCATTGTAGAAGCAATGATTTTAATTAATATCTGTAAACATAACATTAACATAATATAAATCACATGTGCTCTGGATACATGCAAATAAACTTGTCAAGCCCACATCCAGACAATTACAAAAAAACAAAAAAATAAACAGAGAATCAGAATCAGTACATAAGATGTATTTCATGTAAATAATTATAGCTAAACCATTTAACAATTTAGAAAACTAATCCCATCTGGTAACTGTTTTGGAAATGTTTATTCATCTGGGGAAAAAACAAATGCTAAGCGGTAACTCTTATTTAATCCCTGAGTGGAATGAGCTACAGGCATGTTTCAAAGACAGGAAGTTAAATGGCTAGCCAGAACTTCCAGTCTGAAGAAATCAAGATTGATAAATCAGCAAGGCTTTACAGTCAGTAGATAATAAAAGAACATCCACTTCTGTTGTTGAAGCCTGATCTGACAAGTCATTCATCATCATCTTTTTTTTTTTTATTACAGCCTGTGTTACCCACAGCACACTTCACCTTTTTTGGGCATCTGGATGATGTCCTGTCCTGAGGGAATGCTGCGTATAATGAACGGAAATGCATTTAAAACAATTAAGCAGACATTGAGACCACCAGGCCCATAGATTTGTTCTTGCACATGCTGACTGAGGTGATGGTTGGCGGTTACGGCACTGCTGCGCTTGTAAAGCACTTTGAAGCAAGACCAGGTCTGTTGTGACCGACATACCAGGCACGGTCTCGCTGGAAACCCTTACCGGAAAAGCATTCGGAATGTCCAACAGCCACACCTCTCCCCCTCCTCTTGCTTTTTCACTCTCTCTCCTGCCCTGCCTTCACAACTTCTCAACAAGTTCTCAACCCTTTACTGCACAATGTGAAAACTTTATGGACATAATCTTCACTCTCTTGCTTTATAAGTGCATCTGTTGCATCTCACTTCACTCTGTAGTAGGGCAGAGTGATATATATCAAATAGAGCCACCATTGTTAACATTGTGATGATTTTAATGCACTATTTATTTGGCCATTAAGTAGCCTTAAAACTGCACCAGCAGGCCATTTTTGCTCCATGTCATCATGACTGACTACCAGTACAAAACATTTTAATGTCTTAATGGCTTATATTTTACTAGCATCTAACGATGATGGTTCTTTTGTGTCAGGATGATGATGATAATGATTTTGCATCATAATGATGACAATTGTTTTTTTTCTTTACAGACAAAAAAAACAAAAAAAAAAAACAACAACAAACTGCTCATGACTTTTCCAATGTTACTGCAAGCTAAGATGGGCATTTATGGTTAAAAAGTTCCTCGGCTGTGATGCAATTTCACGTTTTCTTTTGTCTTTAGAGTGTTACAAGCTGTTTGTTCATATACAAGATCTGTAAAGTTGCAAAGATTAAAGTCTCAAACCCAAAGAGATATTCTTTACAAAAGCTCAGACTCAGCCACACCTTCCTAAACAGCTCATTCAAACACACCCGCACAGATCTACATCACGATGTGGGATTTGCATAACACCGGCCAAATGTATACGCAAAGAAAGATGATGTAACTTTTATTCTTGCTGTAGTATTGTTGCAACCGCTGTCATGTTGTAGAGACGCCGTGTGTTTCCTTGCGAAAGTGAAAATACCTTGTTTGGCCTTCCAAATGACTACACAACTAGAAATCAGTAGGGTTGGGTATCAAAAATCGATTCCAATTCCTAAGTTTGGGAACAAAAGAGCTAATAGATCATTTTTAAATATTATAATTATCATAAATGCTTTAAAGAAGTTCACTTCCGGAATGAAAATTTCCTAAGAATTGACTCAACCTCACGTAATCCAAGATGTTCATATCTGTCTTTCTTCAGCTGAAAAGAAATTAAGGTTTTTGAGGAAAACATTCTGGGATTTTTCTCCATATAGTGGACTTTAATGGTGGTCAGCAGGTTGAAGGTGCAAATTGCAGTTTCAATGCAGCTTTAAGGGGCTCTACACAATCCCAGTTGAGGAATAAGTTTCTTATCTAGCAAAAGGAGCTGTCATTTTGTAAGAAAAATACAAATTTATATACTTTTTAATCACATTGCTCATCTTGTACTAGCTCAGCCTCATGCATTACGTAATCACACACACATGATCAGGCGGAAGTACTGACCCAGTGTTTACAAAGCGAACATGCAAAGAAAAATCAAACACCCTTTGCAAAAAAAGGTAAAGCAATGTCAGACGATTTTGAAGTTGGACTGAAGTACACAGACAAAAAAAAACTAACCATTCGTGACTTTTCCAATGTTATTTCGCAATGCATGAAGACGTGCATGGGCATCGCATAGCTACTGCAAGCATTTATGGTTAAAAAGTATATATATATATATATATATATATATATATATATATATATATATATATATATATATATATGTATATGTATATATATATATATATATATATATATATATATATATATATATATATATATATATATATATATATATATATATATATATTTTTTTTTTTTTTTTTTTTTTTTTTTTTTAAGAAAATGACTGATTGTTTCACTTGATAAACCCTTTTTCCTCAGCTGGGATTGTGTAGCGCCCTTTGAAGCTGCATTTTGGACCTTCAAACCATCGATCCCCAGTGACGTCCACTGTATGGAGAAAAATCCTGGAATGTTTTCCTCAAAAAACAATTTCTTCGCAACTGAAGAAAGACAGACATGACATGGGGGTGAGTAAATTATCAGGGAACTTTCATTCTGAAAGAGAACTTCTTTAAATAAATAATTTGGACCCACTTTGTATTAAGTGTCTTTACCTACTACATACTAACATTTAAAGTGATCATATGAAGGGTCATATGAAGCGATATTATGTTTTCTTTTGTCTTTGGAGTGTTACTGTTCATGCACTTATAAGATCTGTAAAGTCGCAAAGATTAAAGTCTCAAACCCCAAGAGATATTCTTTACAAAAGCTCAGACTCAGCCACACCTTCCTAAAACGGCTCATTCAAACACACCCCCACAAATCTACGTCACAGTGTGGGATATTTTGCATAATACCTCCCAAATGTATACGCAAAGAAAGGCGGTGTAACTTTTATTCTCGCTGTAGTATTGCTGCCGCCGCCATGTTGAGGAGATGCTGTGTGTTTCGTTGCGAAAGCAAAAGTACTTTGTTTGGCCTTCCGAATGAGTACACAACTAGAAATCAGTGGCTAAGTTATATTTACAACACTGTTCCAGGACAGTACAACGCAAATATTCAAGAGTGTGCAGCGCATTTCACAGAGGACTGTTACCTGAACCTGGGAGAGTGACCTACAATGACAGCTGTGCACACTATAAAGTGGGGCAAATTTGCAAGGACAGTCTGGCACTTCTGACTCACAGCCTGTAAGTACATTTGCTACTGGCTATTCAAATGCAAGTTGAGCAGTGTAGAGTAGTGCTTGTTTGTTGTTTTTACGCTCACAAATGCAAACATGGTGTGACGTTTTCACAACGTGACAACACAATGCATAAAAAGACGGTATGAGTCCTTATAATAAGTAATTAAGTCCTCACTGGATGCAAAAAATGCCTAATTTATTGTTTTTGTCTCATCGCGCCGGGACACGGCATCACAACATGGTAAGGGGCGTAACATTTCTGTCACACGCTTGAAGTATTCGGCCAATCACAACGCACTAGATAGCTGGCTAATCAGAGCATACCGCACTTTTCAGAACAATGAGCTTTGTAAAAAAAAAATGACACGTTTCAGAAAGGCTGGGCAGAGAGGAGCAACAATAATGTACAGTATGTGGAAAATAATGTGTTTTTTGAACCTCAAACCACGTAAACGCATTGCATTACACCAAATGCACAAAATAATGTTCTTTTAATCATTTAAATCATTTGCATTTACTGTTCACAAACATGCTTTTATGCTAAATGCAAACACCTGCATGTAATTAAATCTATAATTTCTGTAATTACATGTTTAACTACACTGTTGAACTCACCCCTACCCCTTAACTCAACCTTAAACCTAACCACAACACAAACCCTGTCTTTAACCTTCACTGTATCCCACCTCACTAGCAGCAAAAGCGATTTGCAACACAACATTAAAACAAGATTTTTTTTAATATATATATATGCAAGTAAAACACCTAATATAAAGTGTGTTTTTAAAAAAATGAAAATAAACAAAAGACTGAAACTATGAATCAGTTAAATGTGTTAATTGAGTAACTGCTCTGACATACTAAACATCTGACTACACCACTGAAAAGCTGTATTCTGTAGGAAACACTGCATCATGGGACTAGAGCTGACATCTGATCAAACTCGTGTGTGTCCGTTACATTTCACCATATCAACACCATATTTGCCAGTACAGAGCACTTCAAATATAAAACTTCTATTTAAGGTAAAAACACCATCACAAAGCACACATAGGCAGGAAATGACACCTGCCACCAGAGGCTCCAGTGAAACTGCTATAGTGTCATAGTGCAGTTTAGAGATGACATCATTTCTTCCTGTGGCCCCTGCTTCTATACAGCTATCAGAGACATGAAACAGAACATACCAAAAAGCACCAAAGTAAACATTTAAAACATAAGGATGGTGTGAGGTGTGCTGAAAAGCCCAAAAATATAAGGGGCCACAGTTTCTAGACAGGCCATGAACACACATGTAACCCACCTGTACAAACACACAGATAGGACAACCACATTGGATATTCAGCTTAAAAATGCAGCTCCATAGTCAACCCAACACATGAAGAGAGTTGCAACTTTCGCTTCTGCTTTGTTTAAAGTTTAACTAGAAAGTGTGTCATTTTTTGAGCCACTAATATGTGACATTTTGCACATTAACCTGAGAGTATTTTAACACTTAACCTTTAACTGAACGTTCTTACAGAGCTGAAGAAACCTCTGCTGACGTGTAAAAGGTTAGACTTGACCTTCAGCCTCCACAGACCAGGATAAAATAAATAAATAAAATAAAATCTGAAAGGCTAAGCAACATTAAAGTATTCGGAGAGTTGCCCAGCGCACATGGTGGGGAAAACCCCTTTCTGTGTCATTGAAACAGATGTGAAGATTGTTTTTTTTCTTACTGTACAAGTCCTTTAAGATTCTCATTACATTGGGAAAACAGATCAAAAACTGTTAATCTACAAAAACAAACTACAGACAAAATGACAAAACAAAACAAAGAAAATTATAAAAGTGACCTATGACACACTATAATCATGTGCATTGTTATGATTTAGAATTTTGAGTTACAGATTTGCACATTAATGAAAAAAACAACATTGTTATGAAACATGCATGAAATTCATGTTAATGCAAAAGGCGAATGAAAACACAGAAACACGAGTGGGAGTTAAAAATACTGCATCTCGACACTTTAACATTACCATACACACACACACACAAACTGTGAGTCACTCCCACCTACACACACACACACACAACCTCCAACACTAACTGCAATAATGACAAATGATTATCCACACTTCAGTTAAACCCGCAGACATCCTCTAGCTCTCACACTCCCTATTCTCACACTTTAACCCACGTTACTGACAACCTCTCAGTTTATTAACTCCCTTGTGTGTAACAATTAGCTGCACACTGATATATGTGCTGATAAGCAGACTCATATATATATATATATATATATATATATATATATATATATATATATATATATTTTTTTTTTTTTTTTTTTTTTTTTTTTTAATTCTTGCAAAAACGTGGATAAAATAAACAAAATGAAATCCTGAGGAAAGTGGAATATAGAAAATTGAATATTACTGAAAAACGTGACAACATGCCCCAAAACAAATGTGGCAACCTGGTAATTTATTCTTTATTCTGTAATCCTTTCTCACATCACACAGCCTGTTGTATTTAGTTAAGAGCTGTTTAGGAAGCCAAACACTTCAAATTAACTGATGCTGATGCCAGTATTTACAGACAAGGGTGGCAGATGGCTGATATAACATCATAATAAACTTTTATGATGGCAAATGAGACATGCTGAAATTAAATGTAAAATGTTGAGCAACATTTACTCAACATTAATGACAAACATTTGATCAGAAAATGTTTATTATCCATTGACAAAGCTGCTGGCAGATTTTGGAACAGTCAAAAAGGGGAACTACCACTTCTGTAAATCCACCAAGCAGTTTTCAAACAATGCAGATAATCTCAAACAAAACATTTTGCTGTTTAATTGGTCTGGCAGATACATTTATGTGTCACTAGCATCAGAATTTGACAGCTGTTCACACTTGCTAAAAGTCATTTCCTGAAAGCTACAACACATTTCTCAAAACTGCAAAAACACAAAAATCAAAACCTCAAATATCTGAAAATTAAAATCAGTTCATTCTTGAGGTTGAACGAATTGTAGTTGATCCGTGATCCACGGACCAGGCACCACAATTCAGCATGCATGTGATTTGTGGATTAATTGAATCATTATAGAGTGTGCACGTTTTGTCTTGCCAACATACACATGCAGGTCATTTTAAACTATTTCAGCACAAGAAGATGCAAAAGAGAACCTGATTTAATAGTTTTCTCTGTTTTTGCACACAGAGAGGCACATTTCAGACAGCGAACATCAAATTGATTTCTCGAGTTGAAAAAGTGTTTATACTAGGGATGTAATGATATCAAAATCTCACAATAGGATAATATGGTGATATGAAGTCCACAATACGATATTTAATGCGATATTAAAAAAAAAAAAAAAAAAGACTAATTAGGAATTGGAAAAAATGTTTAAAAAAAAATCGAATGCAAATCTAATCTAATGCACTTTGAGAGTTCAAAATTAAGAGCTCCAACCCATGTTCTTAACTAAAAAAAGCTGAAGTTTGTTAGGCGACAAGGTTGCTAGTGGACATTCTCACTACTGGTTGCCTTGACAACAAATCAGGTTTCTTGCTGCTAAATACAAACATTTTGGAGGCAAGAGACTAAATATAATACAAATATAAATTAAATCTGTACATACAAACAAAAAAGAATGAGAAGCAGAGCCTACTTTTCTCCATTGCGTATGTTTATCTATGGCTGAGAGGAGAACGATCACATGAGCTCTACCATCTTCTTTTCTATTGGCTGTTGCTCCCGAAAGTCGCTCTTCATTTGCATAAAGTTGAGGGATTCTGAACTTTGTTGCGTCACTGGACACGCCCCATCCGGTCGCCAACGGTCGCTCTAGCTCGCTGTCGCTGGAAATCGCCAGCTCTCCATTGAAATGAATGGGATTGTGTCGCTTTGTCGGTGCGTGGCACGTGTAGTGTGAACGGGGCTTAAGTCAGAAAAAAAGTCAGTGAATTGACTTGTACCTGAACTTTAAAGGGTACTCAATAGGGATGTGACAAGATGATCTTGCAAAATCCGATATATGACAATTTACGTGACAATATCCTTGCAAAACATTTTGCAGTTTTTACATTAGCGCTGCATGATTAATCATTAAAAAAAAAAATGCTCTCTATTCAAACACCCACGCAATTTTATTCCTAAATAACAACGATTCAGCGGTGTCTATAAAAAAAAAAAAAAAAAATCTTGATTTTCAATTTATCCAGAACCATACAGCTTTAGTTTACATGTTTATTACTGCATATAATTCATTAAAATAGAAGTTTAACTTCATAAAGTACAAGTTCATATCAAAGTGCACATGCATTTTGTGTTTTTCAGTTGAATAAAATACAACTTTACCCTATATATTTCATAATTTAGGATAAGTGTCTCATCACACCCCTAGTACTCAACCCACTTTTTATTTGTGATATACTGTCTCAGTCTAAATTACAATCACACTGTTTTAAAAAGCCAAACAAATTCAAACATAATAAAAATAATAAATAAACAACAATAACAACAACAACAACAACAACAACAACAGTAATAGCCATATTTTATAAAACAATTGATGAAAAAATAAATGAAAATGAATATTTCATAGGTATATTACTTTTCACCTGCCACAAAAATAAAGCATTCGTTCCCAAACGTGCACTAAACTCACAGCACATGCAATAAACAAGTTCACTGCATTCATTCACTGTGAACAGAGATATTCTAAGACACAGAAAACATTGATCATTGATCATGAGCTGATCACCTGAACGAAGTGCGCACTTCGCTTTGAAACGCTCAGCGAAAACAGACTTGATGAAGAGATTAAGCCATATTGTGCGTATGGTTTTAGTTCGTTTGACAGATATTATGTTAAAGCATAATGGTCCAAAACACAACTTTAAAGACCTTTTATGTTAGAATAAGAAATTTAAATATATTTTAAAAACTGCACTTTTTGCCCAGACCTATCGTTTTATATTGTCATGTGACCACGATAATATCAAGACAGTTTTGCTATCGAGATATGATATTGATAATGTCGTTACATCCATAGGTTTTACTGTATTTTTGATCAAATAAATGCAGCTGTGGTGAGCATAAGAGAATTCTTTCCAAAAAAAAAAAAAAAAAAAAAAACAAACTTCTGAACGGTAGTTTATGATTTTCATGATATTGCTGTTGCACGAGAACCTGTGATTTACAGCAATTTTACCACGCTGAGAAGACTTCCTGGTCAACAATAGGCAGACAGAGAAAGTGTCAAAGAGGGCAGGATTTCTGTAACTCTTAGAAAGTATTGGAAAAAGGTTTCCTGGTTGTTTTGACTGAGGGGGCGAGAGAAACAGCTGCTGTTCCCGAGTAAAAATGGACAAGGCCACTATCACACCACCTTATATGGCAGTGTTTCTCCTATCTGCCCACAGAGAGAGAGAAAAAGAAAGAGAGAGAGAGGGCGAATGAAAGAAGGGAGGGACCCGATAAGCTCTGGAAAGAATTAAAAAGTCAAACTTTACAAGATGCTTTCATATATTAATCTTCTCATTCAAGACACAAATATGTCATGCAGTACACAGCAAAAAGGGTTTCCCTCTTAGAATCTGTCAAAACAGATATCAAAGCTTCTTCACGAATATACAAACATCTTCTGCATGTATGTTTGCATTTGCGTTCTTATAAACCATGTATTAGTTAACTAGTTAGCTCTGAATTTCCTATAACCACTGAGAATTTCATTCCACTTGATTACAAACTGACCTGTCAAAACAGACCGTACACATTCCTATCCGTCAAAGTCAGAGTCATTATCTAAGCACCTTCGGGACAAAAACAGCAAATGGTTCTTGTAACTCGTGTTTGAAGTGTAATTTGATAATTGTCCAAGAAACCACTTTTACTTGCGGTGGGGTCTATCTTAAAGTAAAAGCACAATTGTGCTGAGAATAACAGAAATAAAGTGTTCTACTCATCTATCAATCCATCTATCCTGTAGTGGCTATTCAATAGATTAAAGTGTTCTGAAGATGAATTGAATGCAGCGTTCCTGCTCCTCACTTTGGCTAATGAATGTGCACGGATACAAATCAATGACGTGAAGACCTAAGAAGTGCGGTATATCCACCTTTCCAAAACAATGAATAATACTGGCTCCATTTCAAAACATAGCAAGCTGCCCATGTAGGCAGCATTTTTAAAAACCCTAATATACTTTAAGTTAAATTAAAAAAACTGGTGTGACGTCATTTCGAATAAAATTTGGCCTGTTTTGAGTTAGTTTTAGGAGTTTGAAACAGCTTGAAAAAGCCAACTTTCTTAACAGACGCTTTCTAAAAGGGATAGTACACCCAGAAATGAAAATTCTGATATCGGAATCGGCCGGCTTTAAAATATAATCGGCATCAGCCCGATATGAAAAATTATGCCGGTATGAGGAATAACTCACATGTGCTCAGGGTGTGCTAGCGATCAGATCACATAAGCAGTGTGGCTCATTCTTGAAGCAAAGTTTTGCCTGAATGATAATTAGATTCACTGTTTTGGATCGCTGCATTTAAACTGAGAATGCACATAGTTTAAATTCCATAGGGTGTGCTGTTGGCCTGCTTCTAATAAAATGAAAGTAAAACACACAAATAACGTTTCAGACCGTGTTTCTGAATAAAGCAGCAATTGATGTTATAAAATCATGAGTATGTTTTAATTTAAAGGTCAGAAGCTATAGCTCACATAAATTAAAAAAAATAAAAAAATAAAAATAAAAAAAAAAAAACACACAAACATGACACTTGGACATTTTTATCATATATACTGATTTAGTCATTAATGGATAATAACTTTTTTTTTTTTTAAACAAATTATGAGCTCTAAAAGATTTTGAGAATTTTTACAACTCTTTTGCTTTAGACCATCTACAAACGTTAAATCTTAAAATAAAATGTTAAGGTTACCACTGCATTTTTTTCAGAAAAAAAAGCCGCGATTATAGTTATTTTTTAACTGCCATTATAAAAGAACTTTATTATTGTTTATTTAATTCTAACAAATAAGTTCTTGTTAAAAACTAACCAAAATTAAAAATAATTTGCTTATAATTTCTGCAGAGGAGAGACTTGGTGCTGCTTCCAAACAAAAGGAAATTTATCGATATCGGCATCGCCTATTGGCAAAATGAGCTGTCCAATATCATGCATCCCTAATATTTTTGATAAAACCTGATAGCTTTCTGACCCTGCATAGACAGCTACGCAACTACCACATTCAAGGCCCAGAAAGGTAGTAAGAACATCGATAAAATAGTCCATGTGACATCAGTGGTTCAACCTTAATTGTATGAGGCTACAAGAATATTATTTGTGCGCAAAGTGAACAAAAATGATGATTTTATTCAACAATTTCTTCTCTTGTGTGTCATTATTCGGCATGTTTAGGTACTCTCATGAATGCACGTCGAAGAACGTGGCTGAGTAATTAATGACAGAATTTTCATTTTTGGGTGAACTATCCCTTTAAGTCCTGTTTTCTCACTGCTGCCATTTTAGTCGTGTTTATTTTGTTATCATAAGAGAAAAGCATGCAGCAGCACTTTTTACCCCTAAAGGAAAATTTACTTCGCACTGTGTATATCAGGGACTTTAGACATCATAAACTCAAAGGATGTTTGCAAAGGTAAGCCATATAATTGCCTCATTTGCCTGAATTCTAAAACATCACTGCATGCCTATGTTTGCAGTAGACAACAATGTGCCTCACTAGGTTTTGGAACAGAGCCACTTCAGTTTCACTGCAAAAGGGATCCTGTAACTTCAAAAGAAATGATACATCATTTATGAAAAATGACTAGAGCTACATTAAACCATTAAACAGCTGCTTATCAACAATTTAATGCTGAATTACAGTAGTCAGCAGAATTTCCGACCCTCAAAATCAGAGATCAGAAAGCAAAGTACATACACGCGCATGAACTCAGGCTTGATAGGAATGTGATGAGAGGTACGCCACATCACTCCTTCCCTCAAAGACACCCATACAGCCATAAATTCAGCAGGCCCCATAACTCATGCGTTTATTAACATGTCAGCAAGACAGATCTCTGAACAATGTAGCGCAGTGGTTTTCCAATGCAATAAAGATCATATCCGGTTTGAATGAAACTCTGTAAACTCAACAGCATGAAGCTGGTCAGCATCAAATACCAGCCCTGACAGACTGCTGAACAGTGTTCAGCGGCACTCTCAATCCTCCATTAGTTAGTCAGAGGATTTAATTAGCCTAATTTGCTAATGCCATTAGTCCAGTTAAAACGTGTCTTATCCTTCAACGCACAAAGAGACAGGATTACGCGAACACAGAGTGCATGCCAAAAATGCAATATTCCAGTGGAAATTAAGACAAGGACAAGGAACATTCAAAACATCTGTTCATAAAACACACTGACAACGATCAGTTTCAGTCAAAATGGAAAACAGCTTGTCAAATTTAAGAAATAATTTAATAAACTGGTAACAACAGCTACCTCAAATATCTACAGTTTATGTATTTATATATTTAAAAATAAAGATATATATATATATATATATATATATATATATATATTTTTTTTTTTTTTTTTTAATATATGAATACTTTTATTCAGCAAGGATGCATTGAAAAGATCGAAAGTTAGTAGTTTAGAGTAAACACACAACATATTATAATGTTACAAAAGATTTTATATGAAAAAGCTGTTCTTTTCCACTGTTCTATTCATCAAAGAATTCTGGAAAAAAAAATAAAAAATAAAAAATAAAATAAAATGTATCACAGTTTCCACACAAACATTAAGCAGCACAACTGTTGTCATCATTGATAATAATAAAGAAATGTTTATTGAACACAAAATCAGCATATTAGAATGATTTCCAAGGGATCATGTGACACTGAAGACTGGAGTAATGCTGTTTAAAATTCAGCTTTGCCACAGGATTAAATGACATTTTTAAACATAAATATTTACTTTGTTACATATACAATGCATTATTTCACAATACATTACTTTTTTCACTGTATTTTTATCATATAAATGCAATAAATAATGAAATGCATTATATAAACTTCCAGTCAAAAGTTTTTGAACGGTAAGATTTTTTATGATTTTTAAAGAAGTGTTCTGTTCACAAAGCCTGCATTTATTTGAGCCTAAGTACAGCAAAATTTTGAAATATTTTTACTATTTAAAATAACTGTTTTCTATTTGAATATATTTTAAAATGTAATTTATTCCTGTAATTTCAAAGCTGAATTTCTAGCATCATTATTCCAGTCACATGATCCTTCAGAAATCATTCTAATATTCAGATTTTCTGCTCAAAAACATCTATTATTATTATTATTATTATTATTATTATTATTATTATGTTGAAAACAGCCGAGTAGATTTTTTTCATGTTTCTTTAGTGAATAGAAAATTCAGAATAACAGCATTTATCTGAAATAGAAATCTTTTGTAACATTATAAATGTCTTCATCATCACTTTGAATCAATTTAAAGCATTCTTGCTAAATAAAAGTATTAATTTCTATAACAGAGGTCTTCAAAACAAAAAAGATGACACATCTCACGTCCACCATGCATGCCCATCTGATAAAACTTAATGACAAACACAACAAGGGTGTGGAACTTATCAGCAGCACAGTACCATACCATAAAACAACATAACGCAGTCCTGACGAACATTAGACTGCACGACAGTGTACATCCTGCTGTCTGGTTTTAAAGCTCTGCATTTAATACATTTTGCTGTGAAGCTCCATTTGCCCTCAAATCACTTTCAAAACCACTGTTGGGCAGTTTTCAATGTGGTTCATGCATTCTGGTTTTTTATACCAAGAGGTCTGGTGTAAAGAAACCACAGTGGTCAAACCTTTCATTTCAGTCACCATTTCTATTCTAGGAAGTAGGTGTCCAGGGAGAACCTTTTGACAACCCAATATTTTCACCAAAACCATATTTCAGTACCTTAGAACAAGTTATATTTCATTAAAAGATTAGTTCACCCAAAAATAAAAATTCTGTCGTCATTTACTCACCATTATGTCGTTCCAAACCAATACTAGCAAGATAGTTTCATAGCTTTTTTAACAGCATTGTACTGAAAAGCTTGATTTTTGTTTTTCACAGAAGAAAGTACGTTTGGAACAACATGGGATTTTCCTGCACTATCCTTTACATGTAAAATTACGCCAAAAGTTAAAGTATGTAAATATCAGGTGTCAGAGAAACTTGATCATTTTTGGGAAAAGTTTCAGGTCTAAGAAGGGAAACTTGTAATATGTCCTTCTTCCGGAGACACATTACAATTTGCCTGCAGGCGCGCACACACACACACACACACACACACACACACACACACACACACACACACACACACACACACACACACACACACACACACACACACACACACACACACACACACACACACACACAACAGAAGCAGAACTTCTTGGATTCTCCAAAATAGTAGCTCCTACTAATGGTGTTGACATAAACAATACAACACCCAGCTCCACCAATACAAGACACAGGAAGTTTACAAGTACATGAGGGGGCCTCATCAGTACAGCATTCAATGAAATTCCATATCTAACATGCAAAACAGGACAGGTATGGATGTTGATGGCATGAAATCACATCTCCTCTCCCACTGCAGAACAGATCCTCTCCAGATGAGATTAAACCTGCTGCGTACTGATAAGACCCAACAATGACAACAAACAATAACAGTATCAGGATCCAGCTGGACTCCTGCTTATCCCAGATGTTCCTGGATAAACCTTACAAACACAACAGCTTTCACAGGAGTGTGTGCTCGTGTTATTGCTTCAGTGTGGAAGACATGCCAGTTGTAACGCTACTGTAAGATACAGGAGCTGAGATCAGTTAGACAACAACACATAGATACAGTTACAGTAACAGTGAGGATTCAGCAACGCCTGGTGTGCGGTAAAATAATGTCATACACACAATTTACATACACTATTAGTCAAAAGTTTTTGAACAGTAAGATTTTAAAGTACAGCAAAAACAGTACCATTTTGAAATATTTTTACTATTTAAAATAACTGCTTTCTATTTGAATATATTTTAAATTGTAATTTATTCCTGTGATCAAAGCTAAATTTTCAGCATCATTACTCCAGTCTTCAGTGTCACATGTTCCTTCAGAAATCATTCTAATATTCTGATTTGCTGTACAAGAAACATTATTATTATCAATATTTAAAACAGTTAGTACCTTTTTTCAGGATTCTTTGATGAATAGAAAGATCCAAAGATCAGCATTTATCTGAAACAAAAAGCTTTTGTAACATTATTAGGGATGGGTATTGTTAAGGTTTTAACGGTATTACTACTCTTACCGACACTGCTTATCGATCCGGTACTTTAATGGTATTCTTATCGGTACTTTTTGTTTTAGGTTTAATATATATATATATATATATATATATATATATATATATATATATATATATATATAACAAATTAAGAGCTTAATTAACATTTCTTCATATTATGTAAGATAAATATCATTTAATGAAATATATGTAAAATGTCAATTTGCAAATGCACCAGGGTGCAGTTTATTTTATTTTTTTTCCACGCAGAAATTGATTTTGGCGTGGATATGATGCGCAATTTTTGGCGTTTATATGATACACAATATCTTGGCATACATATAATACACACCTACCCCACACTCCTAATCTACACCACTGCGTATCAATTGCAGGCAAAGTACATTTCTGCGTATAAATAGAATGCCAAATAGAAGCAGAAACTCGTGGTATTGATACGCACTTTGATGAGATTTCCGAGACATAAACACTTCAAGCTGGCCAGTTTGACATTATTGTGTGTGTGTTCGATCGTTTGGACGCACACTCGAAGCCCAAAGTGTAATTTGCTGGTCCGTTTTGGAGCGCGCACACAGTTCAACCAGGGAAACAGGGTCTCTAACATGGATTACTGTGATTTGAATGTTTTATCAAACATGTCCCGCAATTTATCAACAGTAAAGATTGCATTTTACAACAATCACCGATTGTGCAAATTCTGACGTTAAGTTTGGGTTTTACGGAGGAACGAATACGCACCGCTGTGAAGGTAAAGAAGTTGAAAGAACAGTTTTACCTCATCTTCTTTCTTATGATCCATCGAAATCAACAATAAAATTAGCTTAACATCGCAGCCACAGGCCTACAGTGTAAGCAGACGTTTGATGGTTTAGTTCTGTCCTCTGTCATTACAGTTCAACAGGGCTTTCATATTGCGCGCTCTGTAGCTCCTCCGCGTGAGTGTGATCTGTTCTGAATTGCGAATAGCAAAAATGCATCATAGACAAATGTCCTAATATTACTGCATATAAAAACAACTGCAGACTCTGGAGAAACAGAACTGGCAACAATGTATATATAGCAATAATAAATGTATGTGCATTTTCTTAAACTCTCCAGTATCGATAGCAGGACCGTTAACGTCAGAGATTATCGATACTCCGGTCTTTCATAATTTAGCACCGGGACGATTTAATGCCGGGTTTCGGTACCCATCCCTAAACATTATACACTATACCATTTAAAAGCTTGGAGTCAGACATTTATAATGTTATAAAAGATTTCTATTTCAGATAAAATGCTGTTCTTCTGAACTTTCTGTTTAAAGAAACCTGAAAAAAAAAAAAAAAAACTACTCAGCTGTTTTCAACATAATATTAATAAATGTTTTTGAGGAGCAAATCAGAATATTAGAATGATTCCTAAAGGATCATGTGACTGGAGTAATGATGCTAAAAATCAGGTTTGAAATCACAGGAATAAATTACATTTTAAACATTAAAAAAAGCTTTAAAAACTTTTGACTGGTAGTATATTATGCGAAGCTGAACTTCAGCAGCTCCAGACTTCAGTGTCACATGATCTTTCAGAAATCATTCTAATATGCTGATCTGGTGCTAATATTTTTATGGAAACCATGACATTTCTTTAGGATTTGTTGATGAACAGAAAGTTCAGAATAACAGCAATTACTTAAAATAGATTTTTTTAAACAATGTAATCTTTACTGTCACAATTTAAGATAACTGTTTTGGGTTTCAATTTATTTTTAAATGCATTTTACTCCTGTAATACATAATCTTTTTAACATGCAGATTTGTTGCTCAAGAAAAAATTCTTACTATTATTTTTTTTTAGGATTTTTTAAATTACATTTTTTATGATTATTTAATGAACAGAAAGTGCAAAAATGATAATTACTGATCCCCACACTTTTTTGTTGGTTTGTTGTTTTTGGAGAAGATGCATGGAAAAGACCTAAGTAAGGATTTGTCAAAATACATCATTTTTTGCTGAACAGGAAGTCATGGGCGTTTCTTCAACTACGGCACTTTTGGTTGTGTGAACACACAAAAACACTCTAAAAAAAAATGCACTCTTTACACTCTCTCTAGTTTATTTAGTTTGTCTATGAACAGTGCAATATGCATGCATCACAGGAGAATTCTGTCAGAATTCTGTCAAATTCAGAAAACAATGAAAACAAATTCTGCATTGTGTTCAACAACATTGTGTGGTGGAAATGACAGTGATGGAAATAACATTTTAATAATTTGGCATAAAACGGTGGAATGACATTAGCATAGTCTTGCTAATGCTAATTTCATAGCCAGCATCATTTTAATATTTTCAAACTTGTTGCACCATTTGGCAATGCCACAATATAAGTATTTGAATCACAACTCATATTTACCTTGATTTTTTCTTGATTCCCACTCCAACACGTCTTATTTTTCATCCCAAGCTGTTCACTGACACAGCATCTTTTGTAAACAAGTAAGTTTTGATAAAACTTTATGAGGGTTAGAATTTAAAAGATTGAAAGCTATATATAAAATGGTTTAAGATGATTTAAATAGCTTAAAACATAAGTCATGAAAGTATGATAAAGAACATTTTTAATCTTCATATAACAAAAGGGAAAAGTATAATTGAGCCCCCATTCTAAGCTAAAGAAACACCTCAATACATGTTTGCAATGACTTCAGAGTCAGTTCACCCAAAAAAGGAGCTTATTTGCAATATTTGCGTTACAAAACATGGGTCTAATGTGCATGAGTGGAACACGGGTGGAATTTGAACACTGTGGTCAGCATCTCCTACCCACTGCAACCACACAAACACACACAAACTATACAAGCAGACGCTATCCACACACCTCAAGGGAAGAAGGGAACAGAGATAAGGCCCATCAACATTCCAGGCTACAGCATGACCGCCAGTTATCTTAGCCAGACCTATTCAGGGTTGCAAACTACGTGTCTAAAAAACACCCCACAACTGAAACATTCCACTTTGACCCAATCCAGAGCAACACGAGACCTGATTTCTAGGAATAAAGAATAGCAGTCTGGTTTTACGGTTAGCCTGGGATTGTGTGTGCTACAATTATCTGTGTAAGCGCTGCCTTTCTGACAGCCACTAAATAAATGACAGACAGGTTATTCATTAACCTTCCCTCCTGAGCCTGACCTTTGCCTTTTCTCTCAGACCAAACTGCCACCTGGGTATTTTAAAGAAGCAACTTTAACTGTACAAAGGAACCAGCTTAATGATCTTCCATCATGCTGATCATTAAGATCATTTGTTAAAAGATAAAAGAGTTCGTGGCAAAGTTTATATTAGAGGAACTGTAAAACCGAGCTTGCTGCACTCTAAATCTAGGAGGAATATTACATAATCAATATGACATCATCTTCAGGTGAAGTGGAGAAATCCGCTCTCTGGAATGTTGGAGTGCCTGCCATTTCTGAATTTTTAGATCAACAGGTCACATCTGGATTAGAAGAGTGTAACGGAGACCACAGTAACTGCATTTATATGCACATTAAAAGTTTGATTTTCGTCAGACTAAAATAATTTTGCATAACATTTTCTAAATGCATGTTATTGATCTTATTGTGTGTGATTTATTCATGCAGATGTTCATTTTTTATCATAGTGTAATTTTATTGAAATAACAGACTTCTCTCTATTGGCGTATACTAGACTTCTCCAATCATTTTATCCTCATAAATGCAGCCACTTTCCTACAATCGACTGTGAACTTACTTTCAGATCTGCCTCCATCCAATCAACAACCAACGGACTGAACTAAGACCTCGCCCTACATTATCCATTACATTCAACTATACATCACGATACTGAAAAAAGATGTTTCTACTTCCATAATGCTGAACAAATGCATGTGTAGCGTGACTTTCTACAGCATCTATACACATTAAAAGAACACTCCACTTTTTAAAAAAAATAGGCTCATTTTCCAAATGCCCTAGAGTTAAACCGTTGAATTTTACAGTTTCTGAATCCATTCAGCTGATCTCCGGGTCTGGCCGTAACTTTGCTGTCGTACCATGGGTGCAGCAACCGCAATGATATTACGCAGTGCCTGAAAATAGGCTAATTTCCGTCAACATAACCAACGTGACCACCTGCTTGCACAGGGAGACTATTTTCAGGCGTGGCGTAATATCATTGCGCCTGATGCACTCATGGTATGGCAGCAATGTTCCTTCATTATTACGCCGGAATGAGAGTATAGTTCCTAGCCATATAGGCCTAGAAAATTGCAACTTTTCATTTTCCATCGGTCTTAGTACACGATGTAACTACAGAAGAGTCAAGTTTTAAATAGGAAAAACTCTATGGTCATTTTTGAGCGAGATGCTAATGGTCTAATCAGATTCAATGATCTATGTTAAGCTAAAAGTGCTACCACTAGACCCGGAGATCGGCTGAATGGATTCGAAAACGGTAAAACTCAACTGTTTAACTCTAGGGAAGTTGGAAAATGAGTCTATTTTCAAAAAAAAAGTGGAGTGTTCCTTTAATCGGACTACAGTTGTCCATATTGTTGTGTACTTGCTCCAAAAGACAGCAGTGACATACAACATGAATTTAATCCTTCAAATATTCCATTATGCACCATTTCAAGAATACTGGGACAGACTGTATGCAAAAATCCAGTGTACCTTAGTTGCAGCTGCGCATGTAAATATTGGTCAACTGATATACAGTCAAATCCGTCAGAAGTGAAACTTTTATTTTGACAGTGCTGAGAACCTATAACTCGCAGTGTGCAAAGACTTTCCAGTGTGGTTAAAGGTAGGGCTGGGTTTTGACACAAACTAAACTATTTGATTCTGATTCATAACCTTGCGATTCGATTTGATTCGATTCAATTTGATACTGATTATTCTGGATATATATCAGGTAGGGCTGGGTGATACGGCAAAAAATTTAAATCTACATTTTTTCAGAACGTTTGACCGATTCTTGATTTTTTACGATTTTTAACTAGTCAACTTGAAAATGTAACTACAACATTCAAGTAACTTTTTCATTATTATCCCTCTAATTAAGGAAAATTCTATTCCAAGTGCACCACACATGAAGTTGTCAATAAATGTAACTTTGTCAATGTTAAACAAATCACTTATTAAATATCTTTGCAGAAACGATGCATGAGCTACAACTACATCTTGTACAAACTTGTCTTATACATATTAAATGTTCAAAAACAATACGAGGAAAATGCTTTTAAAAATCCTAATTTTTAAAAAAAGTCAAGGTAATTTAAATTCAAAATGAATTAAGGTATAACACCAGTAGCCTATTAACTATAAATGTTCTGTAAAAACAATGAACAGCAGCTTTCAGCCTGTCACCGTGACACAAACATGAAATATCAGACATACAGCAGTAGTTTTTTAAAGTTACAGGTTTTTTACTTGATTGCGGTGCTTTTCCATTGTTTATTCTATGTTAACATGGACGCGTATGACTGTTGCAATTGCGTCTCTTGCAGCATCTCATGCATGAAATGGCATTCTAAAAACACAACACTCAAGTTAAAAGAAGTTCACTCCCATCCTCTTGCGTATTATTCCTATTCCACTGCCCACATCGCATCTTTGTCAACACAAAAGCTCAGTCTGTGTGAATGGCAACTAGCGATATGAGCGTGTCACATATGAGCGGTTAATCACGTGTGCTGACATGCAGTTAAATCGTTCTTTTCTCTTTACTGTTATCATTGGTGTATTGTCAAAGTGTCTAATTCTAATGTTTGGTAATATATCTATTCTAAATTCTATTCTAAATCACATGCCATATTTTCGAGGAAAAAAAAATAAAATCTGTCAACTAATGCTGTAAAATATACATAAAAGTCAGTTGGTAATACATTACTAAGGTTAAAATTAACTGATTTGTATACAAACACTTAAATTACACCCAATTAAGTTTTTATAATAATAAAGATACAATGACAATTATATTTGTACTCCAATTTTTTTGAAATATTAACATTTAAATGGTTGCCGTCATAGAAAGTGACGGATTTATTCAAACATAAACTAAACACTTGAGAACAGTAGAAATTACAATGAATATAATATATGGTGCATATATGTAGCAAAATGCTCTCTGATCTCTGGAGTTCATTTTTTTTAAGCTGACTAAGTTTATGGTCGGCGAATATGGTTTTTCTGAGGTAAATGTGACGCTAAATGACATTGTTTACAAGCTGTTATATTGACATCTTTCCACGGTTGAAACACGGTTGAGATGGAAAACAGATTTCAGTACATTTGACTCTTTCTTTTTACATACCTACGGATGTTCATTCACGTTTACTTCGTGCTGAAAAAAATTGTTTGAATACTGTAATTAAACGGACAGAATGTGAAATCCAAGACTTTATTTCTTATGAAAACTAGCAAAGCACAAAGCTTATTGCGATTATTGGATAGGAGGTGTGCTATGTTCATTAACTGAAATCGATTAAAACCGTGAAATCAATGTTTTTTACCCAGCCCTAGTTAAAGTGACACTCACGGTTTATAACAATTGCTTTATTTGTAAAAAAAACAAAAAAAACCCCACATGATTTATTTTAAAGAACAGGTCATATGGTATTTCAACATGTTCTATTATTGTGCTGGAGTCCCCTACAACAGGTTTAAATGCATCTAAGGTCAGAAAACATTGTAATTTTCTATACATATACAATTAATGATTTCGAAACGATTCGTTCAAAACAGTTCTGACCTCAAGGTCTGTAAACCCCTCCCTTCCATAAGCCTACTCTGCTCTGATTGGTCAGCTGGCCAAGCCTGTTGTGATTGGTCTTTTACGTATACAATGCGTGTCGGAAACAAAACGCCCGATAAATGTTTTGCTCCGTAGGGTTACTTAAACAAAGGGTAATCAAAGATGCTACAAGTTTAAACTTTGTATGTGGTACAAATTGTATAGCTGAATTTTAACCACTGATTCTTCGCATCATTATCTTTCGGCAATGAAAACCAAAACTTGATTTCACAAGGCAAAACACGACATGATGTAAACACACTAACTAGCGGAAGTGTTTGTGGGCAGGTCAGACTGTTCGTATTTCACGGGCAGGAAGGGAAGATGCCAATATGTTACCTAGTGACTTACATCAGGTAAAAGGCAGAAGATTTGAAAATATGATGACTCGTTAAGGCGATTCAGAATCAACTCTTTCTTCTGAGAGTACAATACAATATCTTTATTCATCATGCTCTTTTCTGATTAACAGCTTTGCATACTGTTTACATTGAAGGATAGCTACGTTACAAACTGCAAAAAAATATTTTTTGAAGACCCACATGACTAGGGCTGCACGATAAATCACATGCGATTGTCAGGCACGTTTATAAGCTACGCAAAATCGTGCTCATAATCGCAGATGAATCGCATTCGATTGTGAGCACGATTTTGCGTAGCTTGTCAGTGATTTACGGCTCTGTGTATTAATTGCCGCTCCAGCTGAACGCACGTGATGGAGATTTACTACTAATCACAGCTTCACTGACTAAACGCGCTTGACAATCACATACGATTTATCGTGCAGCCCTACATATGACCCACTCTTTAATACAAATATTACATTTTGCTTAAATGTGTACTATATTTCAAACTAAACAGTGCGATATACCAATATATATACTATATCAAAACTACATCAGTCGACTATTACATGTAAACATAGATTTTCTTATGGAAATCAAGTTGATTCAAGAATGTTTGGGACCATATTTGGGCCTGAAGTGCAGGATTAAAACGGTCCAGAGTGGCAATAAGACAACGCAGTAATCAAAGTTAAAAAAGGAGGCTTACATTACACCATAAATGTGGAAAAGTGCCTTTGGAAACATACCTGGAAAATTCCAAAAATTCCTGATGAATTCACTTGGCATCGCTCTGCCAAACACACACACAGACTGGCCAAAGCGGTTATAATCTCAGGCTGAAATACTTGATTTAAAGGCTTGAAATCAATCGCATTATGCTGGATAACTCACAGTAATCAGCTTGAGCTATAATTAATGACAAGTTTAAGAGTTCATAAGGCGGTGAAGGCAAAGAGAATATTTGTATTTTCGGAGATAAGTCGTCTTTGCATTCTCAACTTCTTATTGGAAGGAAGTTCATATTGCACTAAGGAAATGGAAATATTGTGTGATGTGTTTTCTAGAAGCATCTCGTTACAGCTAAACACTCTCACACAGAGCTATCTCCTGCCCTGAGCTAAACCAGAGAGGGACTTGAGCTAAAAATGGCAGAGAGAAAGACAGAAAGAGAGAAAGAGAGTGAAGCCTGTTCACTCCCACTCACTGCTTCCCACTTCTCCTCTGCTCATCTCCTCCTCAGGAAACACACACATTCTTCAGCTGTGGAGAAACTCTGTCACCAGTACTCGACACACACACACACACACACACCTCTTTGATAAACATACACACTTCTCTCAGAAAGGATGACCCATATCTTTCTCTCAGATATCTGCTCAGAGTTTAGATCAAACTCTGGCCCAGATACAGCGAGTCAAATGGTGCTTCATCAAGCGTCTGCGGAGTATTGTTTGGTTTTGGACCAGATTAACATTAATCAGTCACACAGATCTGACGTTATACATAGATTTTAGGCATGCTGGAACATTCAGTACCAAAAGAACTGCCTCCTTGACTGCCTCACATGAATCACTTCATTTATTATGAGCAGTAAGTTTCACAACTACTAAGTTCAAACACGTGTAATTATTCTGATATAAAATATTTTCTTTTAGGCATGCAAATAGTTTCTTATCTTATCCGAAATCATAAGTAATCCATTAATATGCTAGTTTCCCTGAACAGTGAACAATGCTGTTCTGTCAAATCATGAACGTTAGTTGATGCATCATAACCAGCCAAACACAACAACACTGATTCGACCAATGGCAAGAGTTTGGGGTGGAATTTTATGTCAGTCTAATCAATGGTGGATGGAGAGAGTTTTTCATCATTTTTTTTTAGCTCTACTTAGTGTCATTAATGTGGACTGACTCTAAACTTTTGAATGATGGTGTATATTGTTAAAGATTTTTATATTAAATAAATGCTGTAATGCTGTTTTTAAGGTTTTTTTTTTTTTAATTATTAAGCAGAACAACTGTTTCCAGCACTGACAATAAATCAGCATATTAGTATGATTTCTGAAGGATCATGTGGCAATGATGCTGAAAATTCAGCTCTGATCACCGGAATAAATTAGATAATATATATTAAAATAGAAAAACGTTATTTTGCATCATAATAATACCTCACAATATTACTTTTTTCTGTATTTTTTATCAAATAAACACAGCCTTGATGAGCATAAGAAACTTTTCTTGAAAACATTAAAAATCTTACTGATCCTGCATTATTGATTACTATTTAATTTTATTTTATTAAGCTATATTCCATAAATATCAGCATTATAAAAGCTATTCGTGTATCTAATAGTTTCAGTCACTGAAGAAAACATCTATTAAGCATGAATTTCTATTGCTTTCAAATAGACCCCTGAAAGAACTTTTTAAATAAATTTAATTTATAGAACATGTATTGTTGCTTGCAATTTTCAGTTTGATGCTGTCCACAAAAAGAGGGTTTTGTTGGATCTATCTAACTTATGGCATTCTGCCTATCTTCTGTTTTCGTCAATAGCTAGGTCAGACATAAACCGATTGACAAGCTCGCGAGATATTATCACTTGGCACCCACTGAGCTGAACATGTGCCCACATACACAGACAAAACGAAGGGCATTAAACGTTCATCTATCAGTTCACAAAAAATCAATTCTATTAAGTGCACTGGGAAAAGATTAGATCAATCTGCAAATATTTCTGCTCTCAGAAATATGCGTCCAATACCTTCACCTGCAGGCCAGCTAATAGTACGGTCTACTTCCAGAACCAAACAAGCCATCAACAGCAGGAAGGGGGAATTACGAAATTGTCATGTTGCAGGCCAACAATATTACTATATTTGGAGCGAGGCAACAGATGAACTCAGAACTTGACGCAGCAGAGTTATTCAAATATGGCAAGTGTACGTGAGAATACTTTTATACGCGGAGATTGAGACGTGTGCTTATCCACAAGTTATTGACAAGAAAAGAAGGAAGTGAGGCGATGTTTATGTACAAATAACGAGGATTTTAAAAGAGACATCAACGTGCACACTCACTGAGCTTCCTCACAGTTGACCGTAACGTTCATTTCTGCAATGCAACATCGCGGTCAGGTTGTTGCTATTTCTTTTTTTCACCTCAGTGTCACTAGGCAACGGATCTTCGAGGCGCATTAAACATTGATGAAAAGGGACGGCGAACTTACCAGCAAACTTTCCAAGTTGATCGCAGACCGCGGCTCTTTGAGCATGGCTTCCAGTTGTCTCAGCCGGTTTTCCATCCTTCTCTCCGCTCCTAGCGACATTTTTGCCTTGTTCTGGCGCCAGTCTGAGCAATGAAGAGCGATCTTCCCAACTTTTCTGGTTCACATTAAAGATACGAGATCTTCTTTCAAGTTATCGAGCAGCGGGCCTAGACAGCCTCCGACTCGCCGCCCTCCAAAAAGTACCCCGGGCTTGTCCAGAATAAAGCGAGAAAAATAATCCAATGGGAACAATTGAGCTTTTCCAAACTTTCCCCCTCAAAAGTATCTATGAAGCGGTTACTTTAAACAAGTGAGCGGAATCGGACTTCCCATCCTTTATTGCGAGCGTACCGTCAATGGCGCGATAAAGTTTTAATTTTGAGAGGATTCAGCAGCAGGGCGTTTTCTGGGCGCCCCTCTCCTCTCCTCCCCGCCTCTCTCCTCCCTCCCCTCGTCTCGTCTCCTCTCCCCCTCTCCCGGGCGCTCCGGACTGGCTGAGCCTGACTTCAAATCTTCCCCAGTTCATAAACAACGCTGCTGTTGTTCAAAGGCGAGCATCTGCTGGAGTCGAGCAAGACCACAAACTCCAACGCATTCCTTCAACACACCAACTGCGGCGTGAAACGGAACCAGTGCGGTTTATCTTTATTACTAATAATTCCTGATAGATTTGATTATTTTAAGTTACTTCCGAGCGCTTTTCCAAAGTGTCTCCGCATGTCGTTAGTGGAGTAGCTCGCTCCCGCCAGTTCCGCGGATCGGTTCTTCGGTATTCCAGCAGGTAGCTCGAGCCTCGAGTTCGTTTCTCTGAGATCAACTAGCGATGTCCGATCCGTGAGCGAATCGTTCTTTTGACTCGGAACGAGTTGATTCGACTCACAAAAATGATTCCAAACGATTCGCCTGAGCTGTTCTTCGAGTTATCAACTAATACATTGATTTAAGTACTAACTACTTAATTTAAATGGAATGGGAACGCATGAAATCGCAATAAACGCCAAAAACGAAGGTTTTACAGTAGGCAGTATGCCGTATCAAGAACCACGTGATGACGAAATTGCGTAATGACGTAAAAGCATTAGTGAATCATTTATGTAAACGACTCTTTGAAATGTGTTGTTCAAAAGAACCGAGCAGCTAAAATGAATCATCACTAACGTCAACGACAACAGCAGTCTTTACCCATAAGCCTCTCTTCTTGCTGTCTCGCCCACGAACGGCGGCACACGGGATAATGCAAATATCCTCCGGTGGATATCATTCACACACCCACCACATATCACTGAGGAATCACAGAACATCACTCCGCTTTCAGTTTCTTTAGTTCACTCCACGATGTTTAGAAAAACACAGGTTTTATGCTGTCATGTGAGTGCGAAATGAGAAGTGACTGAAGACAGGATGTTGAAATTAATGAATCATGTTGCTGCAGAGTGGTGTATATATTGAATACGCTTTATTTTTATTATGAATTAAAATGTATGTTTATTTTTATATATATATATATATATATATATATATATGAGGTGATTAAAATAAAGAATTACCTATATAACATTAAATGAAAATGCAGCTCTTCATTAATGGCCTATGGTTTGTTCATAAAATCATTTATTTATATAGAGTCCTTTATGAATTTATTCCCATAATAATTTTGAAGTAGTGCAAGGAGCACTGAAGCAAGAAAACCTCCTAATGAAAGAGTGTAACAGCGACCTCTTGTCGGTGCAACTACATTGTGAAGTCACTTGTTGATATTGTTAAGAAGGCAAATTCTTCCACTAGAGGGCGCGTTTTTTCATTTATGAGAAATGTCCACACATGAGAAATAACCTGGCTGTCCTAATACTACCTGAAATTTATTTCACAAACAGGATTAAACTGACTCCCCATTTTCTGCATTCCTACTGTTCCTTAAATTTCAACTCAGTCACACTTATTACACATCAAATTCACTGGAAAATGAAGTTCAAGCCATTTGGAGTTGCAGTGATCTGGCCTGTGTCATTTCCCAAGCACATTTTCATCCTTCTTTCTCTCAAAGATTAAAGAAAAAAGATTTGTGAATGTATTTTGAAACTCCTTTGACTGTGATCATACATTCGTGGCCAAAAAGAAGGCACACAGCGTAGCTGTTTTTAAAAAGAGAAAAACTTTATTGGAACATAATTTGGCAAGAATTATTTTTAAAACATTATAAATGTAGAAGGTCTTGGCGAAATATTCCAACTAATCCTCCTAATGTTCCATGGATAAACTGTCTCTATTGGCTAGGACTATTTGTAAACTCAACAGTGAAGAATTACCTGACACATCTAATTCCTCTTTTCCCTTGAGATCCAAACAAATCTGACCCTTTTAACTACAGAAAAATAAATCTCTCTGATCTAGGAGTTTTAACCCAGTTCTGTAACTAATTTGCATTTATACGCTGAAGAGTAACTGCATTCATCTAAAAAAATGAATATGCAAATAGTATATTCTAAAAACAAGGTCATATTTACTGCCTTCACCAGCATATTACAGTACTCTGAGAGATGTCAACACAAAATCTAGCACACTGTTAAAACAAACAGCAAACACATGCATATATGCACAGGTTGGCAGCTGGTGTCTGGGCTGTCCAAAGTAAAATTACATCCAAAAGACAAACTGTCACCCACTGAACACTCTTGAGTTTGTCTATGTATACAGATAAAGGCAAGACAAACAGAACAACCCGAGGGAAGTTCTCTAGAGGCAGCAACAAATCACTGCTAATACACTGGAGAGTGTTTTGAACACATCCTGTGCCTGGTAAACCTCAGCAGGGTTGCATCTCGGGATTCCTTTTGGCCTTGCGGTGGTTCGCTGTCAGGGTTAGCAGATTGTCCAAGCGTATCAGCTCTTTGCCCAGCTCAGTGTACAGGCCGCTGCCGAACATTTGGTTACTGGTGTTTGGGACCCTGTCTGAGTATAAAGACACAGAGTTGGGGAGAGGAGTTTCTGTACGCGGATGACCCTGTGAGAGTAACAAGGGAAAAACAAGTAAATTAACATATATATATATATAATTTTTTTTTCTCAAGCAAGAGATTTTATTACAAATTTTAAAATGCACACTACCTTTTAAGTGTTTGGGGTCTATAAGATTTTGAATGTTTACGAAAGAAGTCTCTGTAACTTCTTTATATTTTACCCTTTATATATAATGCATATATATAATGCATAAAAGTAGTTTTAATGCATTAGTTATGCCTTGTAATGGACCTTACAATGCATTTTATGATCTCATGAATAATTGTAACCACCTCTGTAATACATTATAATTCTTATCTATTCATTGTTACACCTTTAAAAAGTGTATTACATTAAAACACAACACAAACCTTCAAATATTATAATGCATTTTAACTTTGGTTACATTTATTTATGAAATCATCATAATGCATTAGAACGTACATTACCTTTGTAATGCATTATACATAAAGGCTTTAAAGGGGTCATCGGATGCTAAGTTCACTTTTACATGTTGTTTGAACATTAATGTGTGTTGGCAGTGTATGTACAAATCTACCTTATAATGATAAAAATCCATGCAGTGGTTTTTAATTAATCTGTAAAAATAATATTCCCTTTTTCAAATCGAGTCGTTCTCAGATGCGTGTCGCTGTGGCGTCACACCGACAGAGGCCGCTCCCACCATAGTTGATTGACATAAGCGTCTTACCTGTGATCAGTTATAACAGTCCAACCTCCATGTTTTGATGCTAGAGCAGGGATGTAAGTTAGACAAGAAGTGAACGATTGATGGTGTTGTGTTGCTGGACGTAATAATGAATGTAGTGGTCGTCATTTACTCCCGACATCTGAGTTGCTGAAGATGCAGTGAATTACGTTTGTTTGTGAAGGGAATGCGCCTCCCAATCTACATATATCCGTCTATGTTCGTTCTAATCATTCATGATCCAGCTTCACTTACAGCACAAGTGAGTACAAGGGTTTTTTATGAATCTTTGCGATCGCTTTTTCTAATAATGCGCTAGTTAGCTAGTTTAGCGGTTAAATGTGGCTAACGTAAACATGCTTGTCTCTCCACAGAGAGAAGAGAGGGGCGGGGCGAGCAGAGCTTATTTGCATTTAAAGCAGCCTCGACCAGAATGAGATGATTTTTGCAGAGCTGATTTTGGCAAGGTAGAAACTGTGTTGTTTTACACTACCATTGAGAATTTTTAATCAAAGTATATTGTAGACTTTTCATTAAGACCCTAAAGAATCATATCAACTTGTGAAAAATGGGCATCCGATGACCCCTTTAAGTAAAGTGTTACCGAAGTGTCTTATGCTCACATTAAATTAAAAATGCAGTAAAAAATGCAAAATTCCAATTTATTTTTAACTTTATTACAACTTCTGTTTTTTTTCCCGGGATGCGGAGCTGAATTTTCAGCAGTCATTACTCCAGTCTTCAGTGTCACATGATCCTTCAGAAATTATTCTAATATGCTGATTTGCTGCTCTTAAAACTAGGATACATTTTTCATTCTTTGATGAATAATCAGTTCAAATAAACAGAATTTATTTGAATTGTAAATCTTTAGTAACCATAAATGTCTTTACTGTCACTTCTGATCAATTGAATGCATCCTTGCTGAGAGAGAAAAAAAAAAAGAAAAGAAAAAGATTACAGGGCTGTCAAACAATTAATTGTGATTAACTGCATGCAAAACAAAAGTTTGTGTTTACCTTATATATGTCTGTGTACTGTGTATATTTATTATGTATATATAAATACACACATGCATTTACATATTTAAGGAATTGTTTATATTTATATACTATACATATATATAAACGTGTGTGTATTTATATATACACATTAATATACACACATATTTTATGTAAACACAAACTTTTACTTTGCAAGTGATTAATCGTTTGACAGCCCTTTTGCATTATATGTTAACTGAATTTACATTTTAGCAATATTGCAAAAAACACTGTCATTGCCAAACAGTCATCACTGATAAGAGTGTTTCTCACCAGCTGGTCAAAGTTCATCAGGAAACTCCAGTTCTTCTCCCTGTGATAAAACAAGCATGATGTATTTTACAACATGATTTCCTCCTATCTCCAGACGATACGATCGAATGATTTAGAAGCGAAATTGTGATCGTTTTATTACATGACGTTGGTTGTATGTACAGTAACCACGGCTGTATATATATACAGCGGTAAAGAACAAGAGATGAGTAACCGTAACGCACACCGTCCAGGGGGCACCTGGTCAACCACAATCTATCCCGTATCAAATAACGGGTCAAACAATACCACATTTAAGAGGTGAAAGAAAAGATTAGTAACGTAACTCCAGAGAAAGTGAGAAACAAACCAGCAACCCCATGACATTTGTATGAAAGTGAATTAAATTCTATTTCTTACCATTCTTTCACACCGGTTCGCTCAGCGCGCACAAACTCTCTCCAAACCTGGTCCTGCTTTACCGGATCTCGGGTATCATCGTCTTGCGCCGGTGTCTCACCGGTGTTTCGTGTCCTGCCAGCTGAATGCCTGAACACTGAGACCGAAGACTGAGAGGCGAGACCATTGGGTCGGTCCGGTAAACGGTACCCAGCCGAAGTGGCGCGCCGCGTGTTTCCTTTCCTATCCATCACTCAGTCTTTGAGCTCGTCAGTCAAACACAAATATATTTTATGCCACTGTAAAGTCCATTTTTACCTATTTAGCAACTTGACTTAAACTTAATGTAAGAGATTTTCTTTTAGCAAACCGCTTAGCAAACTGTCTTGCTCTGAGGTGGATGGACGTGTCGCGCCCGCCAATTTCTGCAATCACAACACGAGAGCTGCTGCTTCCCGCCCGGTTGCGCGGAGATTGTTCTCTTGTTTACCCGGGACGTTTCCCCGGGAGACAGGCGGGCGATGCTGGGACACCCTCTCAAAGCTTTTGTTAATTCACGAGGAGGCGAGACATCCGCTGCAACAATGAGGCCAAATTAGTATTATAAAAGCCAAAGACTGACAGACTGGTGACATAATGGTGCATGCAGGCCTACATAAAAGAACCCAGCTATTCAACCAAAATGTTCAAATATGGAAAAATCTGTCACATGCCCCTGGTGAAAAAAAACAGCATATGCTGGTAGGTATGTTTTGGTGCTGGAATGCTGGTTAGGTAGGTTTTGATGCTGGTTTAAGCTGGTCCTTTGCTGGTTTATGCTGGTCCTTAGCTGGTTTAAGCTGGTCCTTTGCTGGTTTTTGCTGGTCCTTTGCTGGTTTTTGCTGGTCATGTTGATGGTCAAGGACCAGCATGAACCAGCAAAGGACCAGCATAAACCAGCTAAGGACCAGCATAAACCAGCAAAGGACCAGCTTAAACCAGCATCAAAACCTACCTAACCAGCACCCCAGCATCAAAACATACCTACCAGCATATGCTGTTTTTTTTCACCAGGGGCATGTGACAGACAAACAGTAGCCTAAAATTAGCAGTAGGCAGTAGGCTAGTCAATTCATTTAAAGCTGCAGTTTTGGGCAGGTAATGCCTTTGCAATGAGAACAAACATACTCAGATGAAAAATTGTTTTTAGAGAAAATCCTCTGCACTGAGGCCAGAGGGTGAAACTGCAAATCTTTCCCAAAGTTGAATTGTTACATGGTAACATTTGACCTCTAAATGAGAGGTTACTGTGATCTGCTGTTAACATAAAATATGCCTGTAACCAAGGTTATTATTATTTAAAAAAAAAAAGAAAAAAAAAAAGAAAGAAAAGAAAAGAAAAGAAAAGAAAGAGAAAGAAAATCACTGAAATCAGTTGGAACCAAAATATACATTAAATGAAATCAAATCAAACCTTTTTTAAAAATTTAAGTAAAACAACACTTAAGTAAAACCAAATAAACCAAAACAAAAAAAACTAAATAAAACTATAGACATAACTTAAAAACAACAACTACTAAACACATAACAAAATGACTAATACTTTAACATTTAAAATTAAAACAAATGAAAAATAAAATCGAATTCAATTTTTAACAAAAATATAATAGTAATGGTACTTAAATAATAGTGCAATACATAGCCTTCTAACAAAACAAGAGCAGAAAAAAATATTTTTCCAACACAGTAATACAAATAATACAATTTCATGCTTTTATTTTAAATTTTACATGTTGTCCCAAGTAAATTCTATGTAAACTGACTTTTCTGACTGTTGACTGTTTTTTCACAGCATAATGCGGTAACACTTTACAATAAGAAGTCATTTGTTAGCATTAGTTAATGTATTAACGAAGATGAATGAACGATGACCAATACATTTATTACACTATTTATTCATCTTTGTTAATGTTAGTTAATAAAAATACAGTCGTTCATTGTTTGTTCATGCTAGTTCACAATACATTAACTAATGTTAACACCACAAATTGTGATTTTAATAATGCATTAGTAAATGCTAAAATTAACTAAGATTAACAAATGCTGTAAAAGTATTGTTCATTCTTAGTTCATGTTAACTCATGTAGTTAACTAATGTTAAATAGTGAACTTTATTGTAAAGTGTTACTCACAATGCCATATTACATCTAGACTAAAGAGTTTTTGATCAGCATTTGACCAGATTATTGTGGTGCTTAAATCCGGTAAATGTAGAATATTATTATAAGATCTTCTCAGTATTATGCAATGTCTCTTTAATATTACTGGAGGTGTCAGTTTGGATGACTAAGATAGTCTTTGACTTCATTTTTAATTTTATGTGATGTTTTTCTTATTTTCCCGTTGCCCTAAAGGGGGCGGTATACTCCATATTTTGCTTGGTAGCTTATAAGCAGCAGCAAGTTAATCACCCAAAAGTAAATGAAAGAGAGAGAGAGAAAAGTAAAAAAAAGAACAATTTTAAGCCTATAATTTTAATTTTGAGACCATAATTAAATGTTAAGTGTTTAACAGTTTCTCACTGAAATATTTTTAGAGAGCAGTTTCTGCCTTTCTCTTTCAGAGCTGTGGGCTGAACTGAGTTCACATACCGTGTCAGGGCATTAAATAATTGAGCTGAGTCAAGTTAAGCCTATAATTCACTCTGACAGTATTCTGACTTCAGCTTTTGGGGTGCAGGTGATGTTTGTACCTGCAGTGGGTCAGACAGGTCCAGTTCCGCACACCTAAAGGAAAAGAGAGTGTCCATACTGGATAGAGAACATCACATTAGACAGGACTAGAATAACCTGGGTAAAACTAATAATAAAGATCTTTTCTATATCTATTTATTTCAGTAAAAGAACTGGCCAATAGCAGTCAAATCTACAGCCAGCAGCAATAATGATTTTAATTCATTTGAATATTTTTATTTTTTTTCAGCTGCTTGGCTAGTTTAAACCAGTTTTGATTTTATGAATTTTTATATGACTGGGATGAAGTCACATGGATCTGCTGTTAAAATAAACACATACACAAATACATGTAAACATAAATAGCTTATTTCTGTGAAACTGGCCTGATGATGATGATGATAATAGATGATATAAATTTGTAAATAAAGGTTTTTTACTGGCATCTGTGGTTCTATAAATATCTTTAACATCCATTGCACAAACGGTTCTTTATAGTGGAAAAAGTGGTTATTTTAAGAACTGTTTACTGAAAGATCTAATACTGTCAGATTAAGTTATTCATAGAAAATGAGTTTTCATCTACATGTATTTCATGTTTTGAACTTTTGCTTCCACTTTAAAGTGCAATACTGATATCTTCTCAGATACATTTTTAGGAAAGAAAGCATCTCATAACTATTACCAAAAACTGTATGGATATCATGTCAGGCGGTCACACCCACAGCAGGAGTTGTCCGTACGTTCCAGCTTTTAACCATCCTGCCAACCTCCATATTGATTTGCAAGAGCCTTGTGGGGCGCTGTCGTCTTCCAGCCCATTTTAGGCAAGGCTTACTCATCACCCCCCACCCACCCCAACCAATTACTGCCTTTCACCATGAACGCATTTAATGAAACGATTAGAGGCAATTTTTCCTATGGATAGATATCCGATTCCTGACGCACAACGCCCACACACATCTTCCCATCAGCCTCACTCAAGGTGACAAAATTATTGGAAAAGGTGAAGAGCAAAAGAGAGCGAGAGAGATGAAATCCCTCTCTGAATGGTACAATAAGATCAGAGAACGACTATTTTCGGCCGGTTTCACCAATCTAAAACTGTCGCTTCTTTAAAAGTCGTTTGATTGAGACTGGCTGATCCACAGTTCTGTCAGGAGTTCGCTTCTCTGATCTGGTCTTTCGAGACTGCTAATTAACTTAGATAGAGTTTATCCCTTTTTCCTCAAAGGACCTCCTACACATTCACAAAGTGACTTTATTTTGATCAGATGGTGAGAAAACATCACGTTAATGCTGGCTGTATGAGACCAGAGTATGCGTGAGAGGCGGCGGGAAAAAAAAAACAGCAAAAAAGGCAGACAAATAGGTATATGGAGCGTATATGTGTGTGCATGTCTAGCAGTGAGTCAGTGTGTGTACAGACTTAAATATATGCCTGAGAAATGTTCACTGGCATGAGAAATTGCATGTGGGTGTTTAGAGGGAGATGTGGTATCATTAATATCTCAGAAATTTTAATTAAACATTACACTGTGTCCCAGGGCAAACCTGACACCTGACATAACTAGTCATATGTATCCACATGATATGACCATATGATACACCATATAACTAATTTAAAGAAAAACATATTTCTATGCATCTTAATCAGGTGTTTATCTTACCTAATATAAAACTGAATTGCACTAAAATGCACCAAAATCTCATACTATGTATGTGTGAGCACATGTGATTGTGTGTTATTCTCCCGCAGGTTCTTTTCCAGCAGTGTGATCACATCTGACAGCAGTCAGTCATCCTGTCGATTAAATAACATTACAGCTACAACAAACTGTGAATTATAGAGGTATGAAAATCAACAAAAAAGGTAAGAATGTCACTATGTGCTGTAAAGCCAAACAGAAAATATAGTGGAAATTTTCTTGACCGAAAAAGTGCAGGTACAAACCCAGTGAGCTTGTACATTTGCATTACAATTCCCAATGCCTGAAAACCTTTGAAATATCCTGTCAACTGTATATGTGATGCTACTACATTGGTCTGATTGTAAGAAATGGCAAGCAACAAAGTAAACAAAGTCACCAAGAGACAAGGCACAAAAGAAACAGCTGCTTAAAGGAGAAGTCCACTTCCAGAACAAAAATTTACAGATAATTTACTCACCCCCTTGTCATCCAAGATGTTCATGTCTTTCCTTCTTCAGCAGTAAAGAAATTACGTTTTTTGAGGAAAAGATTTCAGCATTTTTCTCCATATAGTGGTGCCCCGAGTTTGAACTTCCAAAACGCAGTTTAAATGCAACTTCAAACAATCCCAAATGCGGTTGTAAACGATCCCAGGAAGAGGGGTCTTGTCTAGCAAAAAGATTAGTTATTTTCATAAAAATATTGAAACTTATATACTTTTAAACGTCAAACACTCCTCTTGTCTTGCTCTGCCTGAACTCTGTTTTTTTCCGGTTCATGACAGTTATTTGCATGTTCACTTTGCAAAAACTGGGTTGGTGCTTCTGCAGCGATGTAGGATGATTTTGAAATGATTTTTGAAGTTGAGGGAGAAAATACGATTGAGTTTTTCAACATACCCTAACTGTCTTGAGTCAGAATACACAGAGTTCAGAGAGAGAAAGACAAGACGAGTATTTGAGATTAAAAAGTATTTAAATAGTATTTTTTTTAATGAAAATACCTGATCATTTCACTAGATAAGCCCTTCTTCCCCAGCTGGGATTGTTTACAACCACATTTAGGATCGTTTGAAGCCGCATTTAAACTGCATTTTGGAAGTTCAAAATCGGGGCACCATATCAGTCCATTATATGGAGAATGGAGAAAAATCCTAAAATATTTTCCTTAAAAAACATCATTTCTTTACGACTGAATAAAGAAAGACATGAACATCTTGGATGACAAGGGGGTGAGTAAATTATTTGGACATTTTTATTCTGGAAGTGGACTTCTCCTTTAAGACTACACTTAGTATTAACTGCTTCTGAAAATAGTGATCCAGGAAGGATTATATATCAAAACACCTTCAAAAACTAAGATTCTTTAGTTACAGAGACATCACAGTAACACATGCACAACATGTTTCTCCTCAATATAGTGTCATCACACAGGCTTAATATAGATAGAGAGATGGACATGATCACTCCTACCTCTGCCCTCATCATTTCCACCTGATCACAGGTCAGGTCTGGCAGCTAAAAGAGTGCGCTGGCAGGCCTATAATTTATTTAACCTCATTTTAAATGACTCTCACTGATCTGGAACTTGTTCTAAAAGTACTGAGAGAAATTACTTGAAGCACAAAATGTCTGATGAAGAGCTAATTAAAATGCACTAGTTGCACTAGTTTCAGTCTTTGAATTTTTTTTTCTTTCTTTTTTTATCCATATTGGATGTTGGATGGATGTGCATGCCTTTTACATTTTTATTCTACATTTTTACTGGAGCAAACACACCAATTACATTTAAAGGTCGTTTAAAAAGATGACAGTCACTATAACAATCTAAAAGTTTACAAAAAGAGGTAAAACAGCAATGTAGGACGATTTTGAAGTTGGAGGAGAAATGAGATGGGAGTTTTTCGACATACCCTAACTGTCTTGAACGGGAGTACACATGCGCATCACAGAGCTAGACAAGACGAGCATTTGAGGTTAAAAAGTATATAAATTGTACATTTTTTTAGTAAATAACCAATTGTTTCGCTAGATAAGACCTTTCTTTCTTGGCTGGGATCGTTCAGAGCCCTTTGAAGCTGCATTTAAACTGCATTTTCTAAGCTCAAACTCACGGGCACCATATAAGTCCACTATATGGAGAAAAATCCTGAAATGTTTTCCTCAAAAAACATAATTTCTTTACAACTGAAGAAAGAAAGACATGAACATCTTGAATGACAAGGGGGTGAGTAAATTATCTGTAAATATTTTGTTCTGGAATTGAACTACTCCTTTAAGTCCGAAAGCATTCTACTGTGTGTGTGTGTGTGAGTGTGTTTGGGTGTGTGTGTACCTACTTAACCATATTTTAGGGACAAATTTGTACCAAAAAGTGAGCTAAACCTGACAAAATCTCCTTTGGGGACATCCTCATTTGTAAAACCGGTATAAAAATAAAAATAAACAATTTTTTTTTTTTAAATTGTAAAAATGTTTTCTGAAAGGGGTAGATTTTGGTGACAGAAAATACAATTTGTACAGTATAAAAACCATTACGCCTATAGATTGTCCCCATTTAGATAGCTAAGTAATTGTGTGTGTTCTTTTTACCAACAGATGATACTACTACGTTTTTTGTTTGAATGACAGAATTCACAAACTATTTAGGAGGGATCTTTAATAACAAACATATGTGACCATGGACCACAAAACCAGACATAAGGGTACATTTTATTTTGGAAATTGAGATTTATACATCATCTGAAAGCTTTCTATTGATGTATGGTTTGTTAGGATAGGACAATATTTGGCCGAGATACAACTATTTAAATATATGAAATCTGATGGTGCAAAAAAAAAAATCAAAGCATTGAGAAAATCACCTTTAAGTTGTCCAAATAAAGTTCTTAGTAATGCATAATACTAATCAAAAAATAAGTTTTGATATATTTATGGTAGGAAATTTACAAAATATCTTCATGAAACATGATCTTTACTTAATATTCTAATAATTTTTGGCATAAAAGAAAATAATTTTGAGCCATACAATGTTTTGTTGGCTATTGCTACAAATACACCAGGGCTACTTATGACTAGTTTTGTGCTCCAGGGTCACATATACTGTAAAACCCCAGCTAGAGAAAACACACATTAACTGAAACAGAGCCCTTTTGACCTCCATATGACAACTCGACTCAGTTTCCCCATAAACATATCCAATAATTTAAAAAAAGACAAACTCCTGCAACAACACACTTGTTGCACTGTTCAGTGAGTTTTGATATTAATTTTTTAAAAATGCACAAAGAACACAATTTCTCCAACAGAGTCAATTCCATCTATGATTCGGCTGCACAGATACAGTCACAGCGCTGCCTGTCATCTTGCTTTACACCCTACAAGAAATCTAAACTATGAGGGGAAAGTGTAAAAAAGTGACACAAATCACCTCGCAATCAAGAGCTCACTTGACTGGAAATCACTTGGCTTTTTTTAGCAGCACGAATGCTTTTCCGCTTGTGATCTCTGATGAAGCCCAGGCGTTCTGAAAGCTTCCAAGCAAGAAAAACAAGAAAAAAGATTCAGTCAAGGTACATTAGACAAAAACGTTACTTTTAAAGATTGAGAGACACATCTTTCAAGGCTCTGTGCTCAAAAATGACACATAATAACAGAAGAAACAAGCCTGGAAATATCAAAACACAGATAAAGGGGTCAAATAAGGACCCCACCGTGTCATTCCTCCTTTTATTTTCCTTAATTCATCCTCCCACACAAGATGGAGGGCTTCCACTGCACAACACGCTGACCCCTGACTGATAATGAACCAGGGATGGATTCCACAGTTGCTTTTTACAGCAAAATCATCCCTTGGGGTTGCAGTCCTATGACCCTCTCTAAAGCTGTTATATAATTGCTATTTTTCCCTGCATCCTTTCCACAGAGAGATGGAGGCATGATGACTGTAATTATCCTGCCGCAAAGCAGACAAAACGGACGAACGGCTGCTGCCAGCCTGGCAGCGAAAATGGTAAAACCTTGTGTTCTTTATTCCCTTTCTGTTTCATTTTGTCCCTCTCCTTCTTTGCTCGCACCTTTCACCAATTACTTTAGCAAAGCCACTGAAAATGAAATATATTTGCGTGCATGTGAAAGATGGAAGGGTGTGTGTGTTCACATCAATGCAAGTATTAGTGTGGGTGTGTTTGTAAGTGCAATGCGAGTTGGGTTTGATAACTTGTGACAGCTGAATCGAGTCCCTGCCTCACGGTTTCCCTTAGATACGACTAATCAGCCATTTAATTACACAGGCCTCTGTTTGTATTCTGCATTTATGGGCTTTTACATGCTTGAAGACAGTAATTAAAAACCAGTGTGAGATAGAAAGAAAGAGAGAGGGAGAAAAGAATGAGAAAGACAGGGGCAAGCCGATGATTTCAATAAGAATGACAGTACAACGCCTTAAAAGCAGTAGTCTGTCTTTTGTTTATGGAGATTGTCATACGTTAAGTGTTTTCTTGTTCTCTACCGTTGTGCCTCTGTGTGTCTCTGTGTTGTGTTTTGCCTCCTTATTTTCCTCCCAACGCCTCAAGTTTCTTCAGGCGACAGGAAGCTTGAGCATACGACTTGGTAACCAAGCAACAACATACCAACCACACTCTAAAATTAGGGAAGTGATGACGTCAAGGCAACCAAAACAAAATCATAAGAACATTAAAATGCACATGTAACAGCAAGGAATGCTTAAACTGACCAGCCGTTATTTTATACTTCAAACACCTTCATGTAACTCTGATTTCCCAATAATGAAGCAAAAATAGACCTGCCATAAAGCTGCACATCGCCTCGAAAGTAATACACCGATAATCATTCACGCTACTGAATAAAGTCATGCATCAGGAAAATGCAGCGCTCTTATTTTAGTAAATTGGCATACAGCTATGGTACCTCGGATGGAACAAAGAAAGCTTAATTTTCTGTTCCAAATCGCTTTAATTACTGTGCTAATCTGTCCAAATGAGATGCATCCAGGGTATTCATTTTGTTAATCAGTAGGCAGTAGAACTAAAAGGGCTCTAGTCTGCATATAAAGGATGTTTTTGACCTCTTGTCGTCTTACATGCTGTAAAGCAAACATGACTCTCAAGAAACAGAAATAAAGGAACAAGTCATTGGATCTATACACTCAGTAAACCACTTTTCTAAGCACCACCATTTATGGCACTTTTAAGCACCCAGTCTGAGACAAGGTGACCTTCGTCTCACGTGGCCAGACTTTTGATGTGCAGCTTAAGGTCTGTTTCTCATTGCAGCTTATTCTGGACAAGAACCTCCAACTTGGGGTCCATTCACAGATGACGACTATACTGTAAGTATAAAGTCTTGTGACTTTTTAAATAATGAAGTGTCTATTTACACTAAGTGCAAATAGCCTGCCTTGTTGGCAGAGGCTATTTACATTAACTCCACCAAACAAGGTGTGATTGGGTTAGCCAACATTACAAAAGACGATTGTCAAACATCAACTCCAGTGACATAGATGTTAAAGCGTGTGCTGTAGTCTTTTTGACACGAGTTCAAAAGCTTCTTGCCAAACTTTTTTTTTTTCCCCTCCCCTTTTATTTTCAATAAAAATGAAGGAAATAACCAAAAAGTTGAAAATAAAGTATTGGGTAGGGTTAGGGTAGATGTAGGGAGGGCTTTAATAAGGTGGCATCCATTTAATAATCAGAATTAAAATGATCATTTATGCTTTATAATTATGTTTTATAATGTACTACAATACTGAGGTGCAGATAATTGCCACTATTTGCAGTAAGTAGTATAAATAGCAGAAAGTGTAAATGCACTTAATGTAAATAGCATATCGCTAAAAATACTGCTATTTTCACTTGCAAATTAGAGGTCTTCACGGATCCACTTGGATCCGAAAACCCAAGGTCTGACCCGAGACCCGAGCGGGTTTGGGTCCAAAACTTCTACGAGTCCCTCGGACACGGGTCGGGTTCGATAGTAGTGGCCTCAGGTCTCGGGTAATTAAAATAAATGTGCTTTTTCTGAATGGACCCGATAAGACCCAAATTCTTTTAAACGATCCCGGATGCGTAGCCTAATTTAGCATTCGTGTTAAGTTCATTTTTGAGAAACGCACATAGAAAAGGATACTTTTGTAACTTTGCACACAGAAATCCATGATTTATTAGGCTATCAATTAAAATTTTATCAAACTATCATGTTTATTTTTGGAAGCCGAACTCAGAACATGTATCCATCAGGTAGGCAAAATAAGTAAATAAATAAATGAAAGTAATGGAGCAGTAGCCAAATCAGTCAGCAGCACACCAGGATTTTTGCTGACTGACTGTGGGGCTGCAGGGTGTGCTCACGTCAATGCTGTTTACGTTCGGGTCCAGTCGGGCTCGGAAAATAGACTCCTATTGTGGAAGACTCCTAACATAGAAGTTTGGCAAGCAGGTACAAAAGTGCAAATTGGCAAAAAGTGCAAACTGCTTTACATCAGCAATAAAAGCATGTGTACAGCTGTCCACTATAATTACAGTGATGCATTTTTGGCAGTGAATTCCACTCACTTAACTGTATGCGGCTCCAAAGTAGCAAAAATACAAAAAACTACATTTGCCAGTACTACAAGTGACCACCAACCATGAAAAAAAAAATTGATTCAAACATTTCAAACAGCATCTTTCAAGAATCGCCACTCATTATCCAAATAATAATTGAAGAAACCATTTTTAAAAAGCCTAGAAATGTCAAAACAGATAAAGATCTCACAGTGATCAAACAAGGAATCAAACGATACTGCCGCATAGTTTTTCTATTCATTAAAAGGAAACAATAGGACCAAAAGGACCAAAAGTGATAAAAAATTCTGAGTTCCCAGTAGGAACTTTTAAATGGAATGCCCTCCCATGTCAGAGTTCCAACTCGGAATCTTGGAGGAATCACAACAACTCCATCTTCAGGAACCAGTATGGCTGCAACAGCGGGCATACAGTACTATCCAATCTCCATTTATGGACATGATACTACGGTGTTATCTGTACAAAATACCACATTTTATGTGTTTTTAATTGACTAGCATTGCTAACAATGGACGTGTCCACCTTGGATTTCTGACGTCTCTACTGGAACATCATCCACTTGGGTGTGACGTCATTCCCAGCTCCGACATCTGACCTCTGAGGTGAATGGAACACAGTTTAAGTATAGGCCTACTGATTATTTTACAACCATAACTCAGAACACCAGTTAGTTCACCCAAAAAAAAAAAAATCGTAATATGTCGGCATTGCGCATCCGCTGCTCAGACGTGACAAACACGGACGCACCGTGAAGAGATCAAAACAAAACAACAGCCATGAATTACAAGTATAAAATGAGGAGTTCTAAAGGAGGATTTGATATAAGCCAAGAGGCTAAAGTAAGGAAACTTTGCTGCCTTTGCTCCTGTAAACAAACGTTGGTTTGTGCGAGACCCACTGGCGCAAGCACAACGCCGACATCCTACGTCATTCACCCACACTCTTAAAAATAAAGGTGCCTTAAAAGGTTCTTCACAGCAGTGCCATAGAAGAACCATTTTTGGTTTCACAAAGAACCATTCAGTCAAAGGTTCTTTAAAGAACCATCTCTTTCTTATCTTTTTATAATCTGAAGAACCTTCATTTGCCACAAAGAACCTTTTGCAAAATGGAAAGGTTCTTCAGATGTTAAAGGTTCTTTATGGAACCATCCAGACAAAAAGGTTCTTCTATGGCATCGTGAAGCACCTTTTTTTAAGAGTGCAGAGGGGCTTCCATGTAAGCTTGGAAATTACGTTTTAAATATGGATATTTTTCTTACAAAAACGCATTGATTCACTACATGGGGCCTTTATTCACTCCCCGGAGCAGTATGAAGCACTTTTTATTATGGATGGATGCGCTTTATTGGACTTGTTTTGGACTGATGAAGAGAAACACCCACCCATGCAATGATAAAGCTTGGAAACGGCAGGATAATTTTTAATATAACTCCTAATGGATTCGTCTGAAAGAAGGAAGTCGTATATACCTAGGATGTATGGAGGGTGAATAAATCATGGGCAAATTTTCATTTTTGGGTGAACTAACCCTTTAACATGATGCTACTTGGTGGTGATGTGAAGAACTACTAGAGAAGAAGATGGAAAATGTCAATGAAAAACAACATGTGAAAAAGATGGATATGTATTTGTACTACTTGAGTTTCATTCATGGTTAAGCATTCAATTAATAAATCCAGGATGCTTGATTGTACAGAAAAAGTAGTAAGAAAAGGCAGTAAAAAATGATGATACTTCAGGCATTAAATGGTAACGTCTTCACTGTTGTGTACGCTAATGAAAAGAACCACTAGACTGGTATTAAATAGGGTTTTTCCATGTTAAAGAGAGGGCACATGTGCTCTGGCACACAGAAAGATGCAATTAACTCTGATAATACTGTGTTTGTGTATATTTGAGCAGCCCAGTAACTAGCCAGACTGTCCTTGACTTACTCTAACACTGCCAGTTTAATTCTCTCAGGCCAATTCTCCCAACTGTCTCCTGACTCTCCCACTCTCTGTGGCTGTCTCTCTGTCTCTCTTTCTCCTTTCTCTCTCTGTCTGAAGTTAATCCTTTTAGAGTTATCACCTCCACACCAGACCCAGCTCGGCTCCCGGCTCTCCAAGACACAGAGAATCTGTCCCAAGACGCAGAGCAAACAGATTAACCCACAAGAGAGAGCAAGCGATGCTCCGATAGAGGATGCAAGGATGATGGAACAGTAATCCTTACAAAGAAAAATGTTATTCTGAGGAGCGACGGAACGATTTCTTTTGATACGCTGTTCTGAGAACTCATGGAGCGTAGAATAGGCTTGAAGGACATTTTGAGGGCTTGTCTATGTGGGTCAGGACAGCATGAAGGATTATGTAATTCTGACAGCGGAGTTTCTTAAGTAAGAGGCAAAGCAGGTGTTTGAGAAATATACAAGAGGATGCAATATCTTTGATATAAGATGTGATTCCTGAGGGAGGCAACATGGTTACTATAAACTCCCCATCAGAAAGACAACAGGGCAAAAATATATATATCGTATTGAAACATTTTGCTGTGTCATGCAAACCTCAGGCAATACAGGTTAGTCATATTTGTGTTTTAAAGCAGAGGTTTTCAAACTTTTTTTTTTATGCTACGGATCTTCATATATGATCCCTTTGTAAATGACATCTTAAAATATATGATCTGTAAAAAATAAAATAAAATAAAAAAAAATAAACATGTTTGCAAAATGAAATAATTGAAATAATTTCATTGAAATAAATAAAATATTTCATTTTATTTTATTTTATTTCATTTTATTTTACTTTATTTCTAATTTTGGATGCACCACATAGGAAAAAAACTCTAAAACATAATACAGTACTTAAACAAGGTCAGAAAAATAAATATTAAATAAAAAATCACAAAGATTTTTTTATGAAAAATTCTGAATCCGGCCACTGGTTTAAAGCTGAAGTGTGTAACTTTAAATTCTTTCTTAAAAATATATAAGTAAAAGCACATTCAGATACTTTTTACAAGCCCTGCTCAATATAGAGACAAATATAAAAAGCTTGGCTTCTCCCAGTGTTGCTATTGTTAACTAAAACTATAACTATTAAAAAACATGAATATTAGATCAAAAACCAAAAATTACTAAATCTAAAAAATAAATAAATAAATAAAAGCACATAAAATGACTAAAACTTGAAAAAAAAAACCCCTAAAAAACAAAAAAAATCTAAAAATAAAATGTTAGTGCAAGAGAGAAATGTTTTTTTTTAAAAGTCTCTTCTGCTCAACAAGCCTGCATTTATTTGATCCAAAGTACAGTTAAAATAGTAAAATTCTGAAATATTTTTACTATTTAAAATATATATTATATATTATATATATATATATATATATATATATTTCTTTTTTTTTTTTTTTTAAATGTAATTTATTCCTATGATTTCAAAGCTGAATTTTAGCATCATTACTCCAGTCATGATCCTTTAGAACTTATTCTAATATTCTGATTTGCTGCTCAAAAAACAATTATTGTTATTATTATGTTGAGTAATAATAAACAGCTGAGTAGAATATTTTTTTTCAGGTTTCTTTGATGAATAGAAAGTTCAGAAGAACAGCGTTTATCTGAAATAGAAATCTTTTGTAACATTATAAATGTATTTATCATCACTTTTGATCAATTTAAAGCATCCTTGCTAAATAAAAGTATTTATTTCTATAACATTTTTATTTTTATTCTATTCTAAAAATTATACTGACTCCAAGCTTTTGAATGGTAGTGTATGATGTCACAGCTTTTCATTTCAGATAAATGCTGATCTTTGGATCTTTCTATGCATCAAAGAAACCTAAAAAATGGTCTCAAATGTACTTTTAAATATTGATAATAATAATAATAATAATATTTTTTTCTTGAACAGCAAATCAGCATATTAGAATGATTTCTGAAGGATCAGTGGACACTGAAGACTGGAGTAATGATGCTGAAAATTTAGCTTTTGATGAAACAAAATTACATTTTAAAACACATTCAAATCAAAAGCAGTTATTTTAAATAGTACAAATATTTCACAATATTACTGCTTTTGCTGTATTTTTGATCAAATAAATGCAGGCTTGGTGAGCAGAAGAGATTTCTTAAAAAAAAAAAAAACATTAAAAATCTTACCGATCAAAAACTTTTCACTGGTAGTGTATATAAATAATAATAAACTAACACTGGTTCCCCTGAAAAATTAGTCAACACTGAGTCAACCAATGCTGTGAGTTTGGGGAGGACTATCTGTTTATCTGCTAATGACAGAGGAAGAGACTGTTCTGGAAACTTGTTTGAAAACAATCATTATTTTTGCCAATCCTTGTGGCAGCGCTACATCTCTTAGCTCAATCCTCATCCAAACTTGAGTAAATCTACAAGAATTCTGTCAGCTGGACTTTTTGCTCTCTCTGTTTGAATGTATGTCAGTCATAAAGTTCTGCTTCTTTCCCATTGCTGATTGTTTTGTATGCAAATGTTCACAGAGAGTCTGGCAGAGCAGTCTCAGCGCAGCCGGAGGAACAGGGCCTGTGGGAGTATCAGCATTGCCAGATGCCTTTCGGTGTCACAACAAACCTCTTTCTGTCAGAACAATGTTTGATAAATTGATCTCACACATCATATATTCCTTTCAGATGCCACACACATTGATTATGGGACACTGTTAAAATATAAATACTGTTTTGGACTAAATGATGACAGACTGAGAAATTGATGTATTGGAACCGCAGGATGTGAATCAGAAATCTGTACAGGTCAGACCAGGATTCATTACACATTATGTTGAAGGCCCTAAGAACAACAAAGTCTGAGAGTGTGCTCTGAAATTCTTTCTTATAGCCTTTATTTTTCAATATTACAAAAGAAATCCTAGAAGTATTATGCTTTTAGCACAGGCGAAAAAACATTTAATATGTTGCTCTCAGAAACTCTGAATTACTAGCAAGCAGAATAGTGTTTACGTTTTTCTCTTATTTATTTTATGGAGAATATTTTAAAGACTTTTCTGAGCAAAACTCTCAAGGACCTGACAGAACCTAGGATGCTTCTGTTTAATTCAGTCTAGGCTGCACATCAAACTTTCATGAGAACAACATCTCCACAGAGTGCTTTAAACACATCACATAAGTAAAGAGAACATCTGCACACTCATTTATTTTACAGATAAATATTTTGATGGTTCTTTTTGATGTTTTATTTAGTGCTTATTTTTCTGACCTTGTTTAAGTGCTGTATTTTGTTTGATATTTTTTCTTGTGTGGCGCAAGCAAAATAAAATAAAATAAAATAAAATAAAATAAAATAATCTAAAAGTTTTATTTAATTTTATTTATTTATTTATTTCAAATTTCATTTTTTACATTTTAAATTTTATGGATTCTGTTTTTTTTCATTTAAATTTAAATTGTTTTGATGGCTAAATTTTAAAAATATATTAATCAAAAAATCTTGTCTAATTAATCAAAATGATGAAACGTACACAATTTAACAGCAATTTTTTACAAGTTTAAAAAAAATTACATTTTTAAGGCCCTATGAAATACGTTTTATTTTTTATTTCTAACAATTCTGTCTTTTCCAAAAAATGTTCTAAATTCATTCAACTCTAATTAATTGATTTTATGAAAAAATATATATCTATATCTATCTATCTATCTATCTATCTATCTATACATTTCAGAAATACTGTGTCGTGTATTTACATTTTTCTGGTAAATAAATTCTGGTATTATTCTGGTTTTCATAATTTTATTATTAAAATTAATTAAAAAAAATATTATTATAATTATTATTACATTTATTATAATTTTATTATTACTAGTAGTACTATCGTTACTATCATTAGTGATATATTTTTGTCACAGTTTCTTCAAGTTAAACCAAACTTTTGTTTTGACAGGTTGCTGAGAAGACCTGTAAGTTTCTGTTTGTATATGATATGAGAATAGTTTTTTTCTTGAAAGAAACTGTAAAATGCTCATGAAGTGACTCTCAGAGCAGTTATAGAGATTGTTTATATGTTTATGTACTCATTATTGAGGAGGCCGAGGCTGAAAATATTGCGAGCGTCACGCGTACTTCAGTATGTGAATTGATGGTGCAGACGTACAAAACCGTACGTCTGCACCATTAATTCACACAGAGACAAGCAGAACATTTAGGATTCATATTTTAAAAGTATTTTTGCGACTTAATATTAAAAGACATTAGTCCATTTCGTGTTTTGATTTAAGTGCACTGAGCTACTTTTGATTTGTTCATCCCAAATTTGGCAAATTCCATGACATTCCGTGTTATACAGTAAATTCCATTTTTATGACTGGATTCCATGATTCCGTCCACGTTTTCCGCATCATGGAAATCATAGTTCCCCACTTATGGGAGAGAATGTTACACTGCAGTTACATATATTAGCTAATTAGTCCATTTTAAAAGGAAAATAGTGCAAATATGTGTGGCTATAATTTTATTCCTTATTTTATGTAAAAAGTTATTTTAAAAAATGTAAACAGTCTGTTCCATACGTAAGCAGCTGTCTCAAGTCCACATGAACTTATGCAACTAACCCAGCTTCTCCACAAACAGGTAAACAGCTGAACAGGGGAGCTCTTTGTCCAGACAACAAAGGACTAATTCTCAACCTCACTTCCTTCCTTTGACCACCACAGCATCTAACTGACGATCAGCAGGAGTATAATCACTCCAAAATGACGACTGACGGCTCCTCAAATGGCGTTGTCCAGGCAACAAGACCCCCAACCCCTCTCTCTGCAGCCATACACGTAGCTCTTTGTAAAGAGCTGTTATTTAAAGCTCAGGAACAAAAAGAGAAAAACAGGGGGAAGTCATCAGCACTTTCTACTCTCAGTCTGAAAAAGTGTTGCGCATCACAAGAAATGCTTGAGAATCTTTAATTGTAATTCTGTTTTTTAAAACCATTCTGTGAAAGCCCATTTCTGTTCCACTCACGTCGGTGAATCAGTGTCTGATTCATTCAGGACACTCATCCAGACCGTAGCTGCAGACAGGGGACCTTACGGTGCAGTCAGCGGGGAACAGACTCCCACTGACAGGTGAGAGGGAGCCGACATCTCTCTCGCACTAATGGAAAAGCCATGGCACTGACTATGTCTGCGATATCGACAGAAATAGAAGAATAGAAATATGAAAAATGAAACTTCTGTCATCATTTACTCACCCGCATGAGTTCTGAACCCATGTGAAGTTTAACACAGAACAAAAGCATTTTTTTAAGTATATCCTGACATTTTCTTGCATATTATGAAAATGAATGGGGCTGTTAAGCTTTAAAAACGACAAAAAGAACAATAAAAGCGTTATAAATGTGGTCCATATGACGTTTTGCACTATATTTTAAGTCTTTCAGCACCATGCACTGAGGAACAAAGCACTCGAAAATAAGTTTTTCTATTTGGAACATATTTACAGTGAATAGTAATACAGTATGGATTAATTTTATGATTTTATTATGGACCTTACAGCCAAATTAATTAAACCAAACCAAAAAGTTAATTAATTAATTAAAGTTAGTTAATTAATTAAACCAAACCAAAAGTTACTTTCACTCAAATATTACTTAAAATTCACTGCACTTAATAGAAAGTTACGTGAACTCTATAAATGATGCATTAAGCAGAACTCAAACTGAAAGAGTTACAACAGATTTCTAGCTGAGTTAATGTTTCTAACAGTGTTGTCAAACGATTAATCGCATTCAAAATAAAGGTTTTTGTTTACATAATATATGTGTATATTTATGATGTATATATATATATAAGTTCAAAGTACTCACAAATAATTATTGAAAAAACGTACATGTATTGAGGCAATTATTTTCCTCAATTAAAATAATAATTATCCTAAGTTGTTGGGTTTTACAGTATATCACAGGGTTATCATAGTAACAGAAAGTAAAAACGTAAATAATAATAATAATAATAATAATAATAATAATAATAATAATAATAATAATAATAATAATAATAATAAATTGTTACTTGAAATAAAATAAAAAAGGTAACACTTTACAGTAAGGTTCATAGTTAACATTAGTTAACTACATTAGTTAACTAAGAATGAACAATACTTCTACAGTATTTATTAATCTTAGTTAATGTTAATTTTAGCATTTACTAATGCATTATTAAAATCACAAGTTGTTTGATAACATTAGTTAACGTACTGCGAACTAACATGAACAATGAACGATTGTATTTTTATTAGCTAACATTTAAAAAGATGAATAAATAGTGTAATATATTGTTTATTGTTCATGTTAGTTAATACATTAACTATTGTTAATAATGACACCTTATTGTAAAGTGTCACCAAATAATGGAAAGGAAAAATGAAATTAAACATTAAAGGAGAACTCCACTTCCAGAACAACAATTCACAAATAATTTAGAGGAGTAAATTATTTGTAAATTGTTGTTCTGGAAGTGGAGTTCTCCTTTAATAAAAAACTATATAGTCGTATATTAAAACAAAAACTAAAATGAATAAAAATGACTTACAATTAAACAGAAAATACAAAATAAAAATTGTATAAATATCAGTTAAACTTAAAAACTTGCCAGGACACTATTAATAAATGAACTCTTTCTGTTTCACGGAAGTGTTTGGAACAACATGAGGGTGAGTAAATAATTCTAGAATTTAATTTTTTGACTAAATGATTCCTTTCTTTAAGCAGTTTTAGACAAATGGAATTTATTTATTTTTATCTATTACGCATTGGTAAGAGGAGGTCTTGTCTGGGAAATTTTCCTTCTACTGAGAAAAAACAAACAACATGAAAAGCAGACAAAGATGCAGTTCAACATGCAGTAATTTCTCACTTCACTGCTTATATGCTAATTTGTCATATTAAGTCTTGCCAGAAACAATGATCTTACAGTCTGGCTGCATGAAGCTGAAGTCTGATGTGTATTTACTAAGGATAAACAAATGCTTTAAAGCCCACTGTGTGACAGCATCCCTCCCTCCAGAGACACAGAACTCCTTTTTCACCTCTTTTATCTCCTCTGGGCTGACAAAGAATGTGTTTTCTTTCTCTCTTTTCCCCCTAATGATCACTTTAGGGGCTGCTTCACACTTGTCATTTCCTCTTAAATTATTCTGACCTTGAACCCAGCACTGTAGGTGTGCAACCCACTGAGATGTTGTAAAAGACTCCCCAGAAGGTCATTTTCCCTGAGGGTTTTTTCTGCATTGTTGTTATTATAGGTGCAACTGGGGAGAAATTGATATTATTTCATAAACGGAAAGCTTCATGCATGGTCCCTGAAGAATATTCCATGATTATCTAAGACTGCATGGAAGCCGCATGCTGGAAGTTCATGTTTTATTCTTAAGTGTGTTTATCTCTGTTAGTATTGATCCGTTCCAAACCATGTTATGCTGGTCCCCAGCACTTTTATGGTATAATGTGCTGTCCCTGGGCACGCTACCGAGGCTAATCAATTTTTGAGCAAGACTTAGCGCTTTAATCACTGCAATGAACTTAGGCTGTAGATCCTAGAAAGCTGCAGAACAGCATCATGCGCTACAGAGAAAAAGGAGAGAGTAAAAAGGGTTTGGGGTAAATTGGATAAATTTGGGATTTTAAGATACACTGTAAAAAATGCAAATGCATATTTTCCAGTTTACAAAACATTTTGAGTCTCAAATACAAAAAAAAATGCTCTTTTCTTGAAACAACATAAAAACTCAAACACAGTTGTCTGAACAAAGAATTTCATATTGTTGAAATGTTAAGGCTTTGTGACTTCCCAGCATGCATTGCAGCTTAAATAAATTATGCAGTTACTGGATTATTTTTTGCTGTTTGCTGACTTCATTTAAACTTTTTGTTGTTGTTTTGTCATTATTGTTAGTTATTTGTTGCACTGTGATGTAAAGAGCGCATCTTTTTAACATTTGTTGATTGCAATCGTTCTTGAGGTTTGTGTGTCTAGGTTTGAGGCCTAGAGTATGTTCAACCACTCATATCTGTTTGCTGGATATCTTAGTCTTGTAGGATGTTTTACAAACAAAGACAATGTTGTCTATGTATTAGATTATGTTAACCTATTAAGGTTTTAATAACAATTCACTGTTTGTCATTTGTAAATAAACAAGAAATTGATACATAAAAAAATATACTGAAACAAATTGTTGTTTTATTAGCAAAATAAGACAATCAGCTCAAGTTTTCTCAACCATTTATATTTTACAGTGTACTAATATTGTTAAAGAGTGAGAAGGCCTGATGCAGTAAGGTAGACAAAATATTAATAATTCCATTTTCCCTGCTGCATGAGGCCTTCGTGTTGTAAATAAATAAATAAATAAATAAGCTAACAATTTGCTTTAAAAAGTAAAAATAAATAAATAAATAAAACATAAAAATGCATATAATATCACACATGGTAGGTTCTGCTTTAAAAAAAAAAAAGCACATATTTTTACACATTTCATAAAAAATTCAAAACATATGTAAGACTGTATATAGTTCTAAACAGCCTATTCTTATAATTAAATTACCTCATAAATTAACATATTAAATTAACTTATATTATGAATTCCTTTTATTATTGTTTATTTTTATTATTACTTATGAATCACATTTTGACTTACAGGACAATTTGGCATATCTATTTTATTAATATATAATATTAAATAATAAAAGAAAAAATAGCAATAGCCAAAAATACATCGGATGGGTGAAATTTATTGAGTTTCCTTTTATGCCAAAAATCATTAGGATATTATGTAAAGAAAATGTTCCATTTCCCACCGTAAATATATATCAAAACTTAATTTTTGATTAGTAATATGCATTGCTATGAACTTCATTTGGAGAACTTTAAAGCCGATTTTCTCAGTATTTTTATTTTTTGTATTTTTTTTTTTATTATTTATTTATTTTTTTTATCTCTGCCAAATATTGTCCTTTCCTAACAAACAATCAACAGAAAGCTTATTTATTCAGCTTTCAGATGACGTATAAATCTCGATTTCGAGAAATTTACATTTATGACTGGTTTTGTGGTCCAGGGTCACATTTATTAATATATATATATATATATAATTTATTAATATATATATATTGTGACGAGTCGGCTGCCTCCCCCCTAACTATCAGCTTCACCCCGTCGGTAATCGCCGCCCTTCACCAGGCTCCCGACGGGAGTGGGCGTGTGGGAGGAGGAGGGGCGCCGAAACATCCAGGTCTGGCGGCGTGTGATGAGGCACACCTGATGTGAATGAAGCCTCATCACCGCCGCTGTTAAAATGCCGAGCGCGCCTCTCCTCAGGAGACCGGTCTCTTCCCCGTGCATGCACGCTGGTGTCCTCGTGGGTCCAGGAAGGGGTGAAGAGGGTACCAGCGCCGCAGGACGAGTTGCCGGACCCCGCGGGTCCGGATGAGGACCGCACCCGTAACGGCTGACGGGCCAGGATGCCGGGCCGTGTTATCCCCCAGAAGCGCCGCGTAGGTGGAGGAGGACGATGCCGCTAGAGAAGCCGCCGCCCCTCGCACCCCGGACCTGAGCGGGGAGCGCGTGCGGCCGCCGGACTCCGCCCCTTACCTGGACCCTTCCCTTTTGGAACACTACCCCTCCTTCACGGAACCCCGTCACTTCGAGGACACCAGATCCCCCTTTTGTTTTGGACACTTTTTCCCCCCTTTTTGGACACTTTGTTTTATTGTTTAATAAAAGCCTCTCCGGGGCCTGACGTCACGCCCCCTGTGTCTGTCGCTTTGCTCCGCCCCCGTGACTATATATATATATATATATATATATATATATATATATATATATATATATATATATATTATATATATATATATATATATATAATTTATTAATATATATATATATATATATATATATATATAAAGGACACATTTTTGCACATTTCATAAAAAGCAAAACATATGTAAAACTGTATGTAGTTCTAAACAGCTTATTCTTATAATTAAATTAACAGATAAATTAAGATATTAAATTAACTAACTTAATACTCATTAATCAGATTTTGACTTACAGTGCAATTTAGTATATATATTTTATATGTTTTCCATGAAAACCACTGCTACGCATTTCCAAAATGTCATTCCATTTAAAATATTTTAGCTATTTAGCTATTATTTTAGCTATTATTTCTAAAAAAATGTTCAAATAAAATGGACTTGATAGATTTTTTTTTGTCTGAAAAACTATATTCAATATTTTTTGTCTATACCAAAATCGGAAGTTTGAAGTTTATTTACTTTTCTGCTTAGCATTGAAAGATAAAATTGCAGGAAAAAAACATAAATACAAAATACCCAAGTAATAATACTATTCAAAACATGATTCCTTCAGGATTATTTATCTGAATCAGATGACAAGATACAGGTCTAGTGTTTGGACCTACTTTCAAAATATAACCTTTGTTCTAATGGCCTGAAGATCAGTTTCAATTCTGTTTCCCAAGATTATTCAACATGATTCCACTTGTCTGCAGGGAAGAATATATGCAGTGATAAAATAAATTATCATGCCATTCAGGGACTGCAAAAACCACTGCAGCACTGCGTGAAAGAATAAACATGCCATAAATAACATAAAACCAATCAAACATGTAATTGCATATGCCCTGAGTTTCGCATATTAATTTTGTATAAATTTCACATTAGGTTATATTATATACTGTATATCAGTTTTTCCTCTATGTGCTGTACAGGCTATATTTCACACAAGAAAAGTCTAAACCAGAATTGATTACATGTCAAGTGAAAGTCAAAAGCGCCTTTAATGTAAAGAAAAGTGAAACTTTAAAGACCTTTCTAGATTTTTTTCCCAATGCTGCCTAAGGGACTGCACTAGTTTACAAGCAATACGTCCATGACTGAAATGTAGAGGTGCCCTTATAAACTGCAGCAACAGTGTTTAGACAACTGATTGAAGGAAACTCCTCAAAGTAGCACAAAGACATGTGGCCTTCACTCTCACAACAGTCTGACTCCAGAAGCCGATAAGTAGAGCTATTTCGAATCTTACTGCTGAGAAGTGAACTGTTATTTTCAGAAGTCACTGTTGCTATTAAAACGCAAATGTCAGCTAGGCACTAGGAGGCCAGAAAAAAATGGAAATCTAATGCAGGTTCAGTGCCAAGTAAAGGCAACCCAGGTACTGAAGAGTATATATGCAAATATATATGAAATGTACATTTGTCTAACATTATGAGACGACAAAAAGGGGAAAAAATTTAAATTATAATTAAATGTAGGGAATGAACTCCAGCTTACACCACCTATAGGAAGTCTGAGTTAACAAGTGCCCTGAAAGTCAAAAACCTAAAAAAAAAACTTCTGAATGACAGCCAAGTTTCTTACCATTGTAGGTATGTTATCTAAAAGGAAACGGTCCTCAATTAATGCTGTAAGTTGCTTTGGTTAAAAAAAAAGTCAGAGTAAGGCCACACAAAAAAAAAAAACGGTGGTTTGTAAAATGAAATACAGAGTATTCTGTACACGTCACCACTAGGAGTCCCCTGACTCTCAGAGGGCCTTTAAAGCCTACACAGAGATTCAATCTATAAAAACCTTTCACAAAGACACTCTTGACTGCTCATTTATCATTGTGCCCCATGGCCCTTCACTCATCTCCTGACAGCACCAACTTCAGACTCCAGGAAATATGGACAGGATCGTCTCAAAAAAAGCACACCAGTATCTATGAAGAGCAGATTCTATACATATGCTCCATCTATGCATCCAAATCTCACAGCTCATGTATCTATTCTCCCTTTGAAACACTGCCTGTGTGTTTCAGAATAAACTTTAAGCCTGTAAATTGAACACTGAATGCTGAGTGATCATCTTTGTTGAATTGGTTGACAAAAGCAGTCAATCTGAACAAACACAAAGTGCATCTACTGTTAAAGGTGAAGGCATTAATATGTGGGCAGTTGGAGGAGAGGTAGAGGTCAGTGATAGATTGATGAAAAAGAGGACTGGGGGTGGTGTGAATAATTTAGACGAGTCTTCCCTTCCTTCATTAACCTCTCGCCATGCAGACCTGCTTCACCGAGCCTCACTGAAAATAGACTGTCCTATTAAGTGTTCTGGAGTTCACACACACATACTGTACACACACACACACACACACACACATTCAAGTTTATCCTCAAGCATCCGCTGATTCAAACATTCTTTCATTCATGGTTTCGTTTAATCATACACTCACAGGGTGTCACGGTATACCAGTTTTGACGATAATCGTGATATTTAAATAATGAAATATCATTGTCGTGTTAATAAGGGTCATTGCAATATACCAGTGTTGGCAATATTTGAAAATTAAGAGTACACAAACAATAATAACACACATAATAATCTAGCACCAGTGCCATTATGGAGCATTAAACTTTCACTTGTCATTTGTTTCATTCATACCCAACACTGGAGGGCACCCTCGCACAGAAAGTCCACAAGCAAGACTCATAGGAGTAATAAAAAAATGACTTTAACAGGAAATCCCTAGTCGTAGCCCACAGACCGTTGGCTGAGCATATGATGTATACGGCATACTTGGCTAAAAGCGCTTCAGGAGTTTTGAAGTCGTCATCGGATTAAATTATACAGGATTTATGGGAGACGTGTGTGTCGCACTATTTAACGTTCGCCTGGAAACAAAGATGCTCAAACCCCCTCACAAATGAAGAAAGCCGTCGGGTTTACAACTGTGACGATGAGTGCTTATTAGGATCAGCTAAATGCTGGATTTTCAAAAGTATGTGAAAAATGTTTAAGTTTGCAGCATAGAGTCTTTAAAATATGTCCAGGGTTATTGTGGTGACATTTCCGCGCCCTGTAAACATGATGCGGCACAAAACGAAACGTGATTGGTTGCTCAACCTGTCCGTCATATGGCCTCTTGGGTGGGCTTTGGCCATTCAAAGCAGCCAAGGTTTCCAGAACAGTGTTGCCGTCGGCGCTAGTAGCCTTGCGGTTATTGTGCCGACATATAACTGTGGTCACAGCGACCCTTTGCTGATCCCACTCCCCTCTCTCCACCCAGTATTTTCTTGTCATCTCTCTCTGTCCTGTTCAATAAAGTCACAAAAAAAGCCCAAAAATATAACTTTAAAAAAATAAATAAATAAAATAAAATAAAGAACAGTGTTGTCAAGTCCGTGGTTTTCCCTCGGAATTGGGCTGCTTTAACACTATTGCCGCGGGTTGTTTTTGACGCCTGTGGATTGAAGCAACCATAGATATGTATGGAAGCAACCCCAAAAGCATCATATTTAGCCCCTGGAATGTGAATTTACCAGGAAACCCCGACAAAAAACGTGTCGTTTACACCGCCACTTTTTAACAGGGGATAACTATAACTTTTTAGGTTATAACAGCATATGATTTATCTGTTCCTCAAGTCATCTCAGGTATTTTCATATGAATAATGTTACAACCCCTGGCTCAGAGGGAAGCAACAAAAGGGACACACACACGACTATGACTGAACTCAAAAGGAGGAGACTTTATTGATCAACAATTAATTTCAAAAATAGGAGAATAATAAAATAAAACAATGTTTCTGTAAGCGTCAGTTTCATCAGTGCGTAATGCGGGGTGTCTGACTGAAAGTGTAATGTGTTGTGTCAAAAAATGTACAAAACAAAATCCAAAACATAAACAAAACGGAGAACCAAAACGAAACCAAAGGCAAAGCAAAATCTAAATCAGACAAACAAACGCAAAAGGAGAAGAAACTCAAACAAAGCCTCAAACCCAAGTCCCTACGCTAACAAGTCTATCGATCTCTTTTTAAAGAAGCGCCCCAGCCGGCGTCAGGTGCAGCCAATGAACCGCCCCTCAGATTAAATTGTAGGCGGAGCAACCAGTCACCACGCTCCCAAAACGAACGTGCAGGGATCATCACAATAATGTATATTTATATTGCAATGCTAATCGACATGATGCTTTATCGCTGTATAGAATACTATGCAATAATATTCAGTTCACAGAAGAAAGTTATTTCAAACACTCGATTGACGCTATAATGCAAGTTTTGAGAAAAAATATGCATTGATTCTCTTAAATTGTCTTTGACACTGTGCTAAACTAAAAACGATTAGCATTTTAGTCTCTTCTGTTTCGTGTAATTGTTCCTTTTATGTGAAATAATGGGATTAATTGGTCAAATAAATAAAGATTAATTTGACTGACAGCATGCTTTTTTCAAGTTTTATATAGATATCATGAGATATCATTATTGTGGCTTATTGAGGCCATGATAATAGTGTAGTGAAATCTGATATAAATCTGATATTGTGACAGCTCTAAGTCTGAGAGTTAACACACTCAAAATCAAAAGATTTTTTTTTTCTCATTTAAATCTGAAAATAAATAATTAACAAATAAAAAAAAAGGTTAATGACTTTATTATTAAAAAACAAACATAATTCAGAGCAAATATTTAAGTTTGTGCCACAGACTGTATAAAACATGGACTAGTGACTGTGACATCACCCCTAGGTTTCTGAACAGCATTTTTGAAGATCAAAGTGAGCAAAGCTGGCCGTGTCATCTCGGCAGTGCTTCACTCCCACATAATCGGAAATAGCCAAAGAGGCGGGACGTGGGCAGAGCTGAGTGGTCACTCAAACCAATGCTAGCCTAGCTTGACGTTGCAGCGGCAATCTACCTGTCACTCAAATGGCCACGCCCTTATTATACAGAACCTTACGGATTAATATAATTTAAACAGATGAGTTAAAAAACATTCACCATCCTCACAGCTGTTATGAAGGGCAAAATTAGCTATATAGACAAACCACTTTTTGTACCAATCTGTAGACATATTTTTTTTCTGCTGTAAAGTTGAACATTTTAACATGGGTGGTCTAGAACTCCTTTTTGAAGCCTGTTTCTAGTGGCCAGTCAATGAATTGCAGTTTAAGTCACTTCCGTGTTGGATTCAAGAGAGAGACCGGAAGGTTGCCGCTTGGGTTGTACACATTTCTAGGTCACTAGAAGGCACATTTGTGCCATGTAAATTCCTTCTTACAAAAGGTAACATTTTCTTGCTTTCATTAAAGCGGTCATCGGATGCCCATTTTCCACAAGTTCATATGATTCTTTAGGGTCTTAATGAAAAGTCTCTAATATACTTCGATTAAAAATTCTCAATGGTTTTGTAAAACAACACCTTTTTTACCTTGCCAAAATCAGCTTTGCAAAAATCATCTCATTCTAAGGGGTTGTTCCTTTAAATGCAAATGAGCTTTGCTCGCCCCGCCCCTCTCTTCTCTCTGTGGAAAGACGATCTTGTTTACTTTAGCCGCATTTAGCCGCATTTAGCCGCATTTAGCCGCTAAACTTCCTAACTACCACGTTATAAGGAAAGGCGATCGCAAAGATTCATAAAAAAATGCTTATACTCACTTCTGCTGTAAGTGAAGCTGGAATGATTCGCACGAACATAGACGGATATAGCCACTGCATCTGCAGCGGCTCAGATGTCGGGAGTAAATGACGACCACTATGTTCATTATTACATCCAGCAACATAACACCTTAATCGCTCAATCTGAGATATTCTTGTCTAACTTACATCCCTGCTCTGGCATCAAAACATGGAAAGTTACTGGACTGTGACAGCTGGTCTGAGGTAAGAGCTCATGTCAATCAACTACTGTGGGAGCGGCCTCTGTCGGTGTGACGCCACACCGACAGGCATCTGAGAATGGCTCGATTTGAAAAAGGGGATATTATTTTTACAGATTAATTAAAAACCACTGCATGGATTTTTATCATTATAGGGTAGATTTGTGCATACACTGCCAACACACATTAATGTTCAAACAGCATGAAAAAGTGAACTTAGCATCCGATGACCCCTTTAAAGCACCAGATGTTCTCTGAATGTTTCTCAAATCATGTTGGAGAACAAGCTTATGGCGTTCATGTAGCTTGTACTGCTGTCATTAAAGCAAACAGAAAGACAAACCAAATAGTGCAACATTTTTTACTTTACGTTTTCATTTAAACCGTTATGCTAATAATATATGCTAATTTCAAATGTAAAAATATATCACAGAAGAATGCAAAACAGAAGCATTTTCAGTGCTTGCACTTCTGAAACGCATTTATATTTATTCCGGTCTCTTCAGCTTGAAGATGGAGAGATAAGATGGATGGTAATAAGCTCTCCTTTATTGTATATAATAATTGAGGACTGAAAAATCACCTCCCTGCCAAGTAAAGCAACACGACCACAGACCTCTGAAGTCACAGCTGTCTGATATGATGTTGAGTCATTCACCTCCCACTCTGTGTGTGTGCGTGGCGGTAAGCGATACACTGCATTTCTTGTCTTTCTCTCAAATCACAAATGTAGCGCATAAAAGTTTGATAAGCATTTAATGATGTTGTTTTTGTTTGTGTGTATGTGCTTTAATTACTGATTCACGTCCATTACTGATTGTGATGTGGAGTTTGGCAGCAGAAAGGTCAACAAAAACAACCTGATTAAGCAGAGATAACAAAAAGAGAGAAAAAACCCTGAGCGAAAGAGAGAACGAGTGAATGCACAAACAAACTAAAGAAAGATTTACCTTCGATAAGCAGCCTTCAGATCTCTAACCAGAAGCCATGTTGAAGTGTTCAATCTTTTGCCACAAATAACTGTCAAAAGTAATAATATTTCCATTAAAATATGACACAGAAATAGTCATAAAGCACAATAAAAACTGCAAAAAAGAAAAAAGACTAATAATACAAGCTGAAAGGTTTAAGTGCCTATTGCACATCAGCTATTAAAAATATTTTACTGTTGGTTCTCGAGTTGGCAACCTGCTGATTGTTTCATAACAATGCACAGTAATATTCACAAGCATGACAGATGCATTTTCTTGTAAGATATTTTGGTAGGAACGCATCTGCTAAGAGCATCGCTGTACATGTTATGCATTAAAAGCTGCAGCAGCCACCAGCACAATGTCTCTGGAAACTCTCACTAAATATTAAAAACATGTAAATTGAGTCGTCTGTATCAGTCTGTGAGACAGAGAAATGATTCTGCCAAGGTTGAGTGGACCGGCAGAAGGCTTCCTGCTGTTCGCCACGTCCATCTGCAAGGGAAAATTCACTCTTTCTCACTGAAACACACACAGCAATCTCTCCACTGAGCCCATGGATTATTGATCAATGTAAAGAGCACAGGCCACAAAATATAGACCCTTTCTTTCAAAAAAAGAAAGAAGGAAAGAAAAGAAAAAGCACTTTTCTCTTTTCTGAACATTTTCCATCTTCTTCAGCTCAGCAGGAACTCCAAATGCCACCAGGCCGTTGAACACAGAAATTAAATGGAACGAGAGGCAGGGAGGAAAGGAAAGAGAGTGAAAGATATCGTTAGGGAGGGAGAGAGAGATTCTGATAGAGGTGCGGATGAGGACATGTAAAGGTCAAAATATAATAGCCATCCAGTTTCACCTGCTGTCCTCTAACAGATCATGTGAAGCAAACAACACGGAGGGAGTGAGAGAGAAAACAAGAGAGAGTGTTTGTGTGCATGTGCATTATTCATTGCAGAGTAAAGCTTATCATAGAACTCAAATCAAATTTGACCTTTTATACATTATATGCATTATATGTTATTCTCAATTTTTTTTAAAAATGTCAGTTCCAGTAATCTTTTAACAAAACATCTTCCTCTGAAGCAACACACATCAAATTATGGAAAAAACGGATTGTGAATGGAGAACTTTCACAATACGTAGGCAACAGTATGCATTTTAGGGCTGCCCCTAATAGTCGACTAACCGTTAGTCGACGAGAAGAAGCTTGGTCGACCAAAATTTTATTAGTTGCTTAGTCACAGAAAAAAATTTTTTACAGGAAGTGGTGAAGTTACACAGTCTGTGACAGACAGATCAGCCCGGTTTTACGGCAGTTCGTACATATTTTACGAGGTAGCTAATTTGTACAAATTTGTATTATTATATCAATACGATTTGAGCGAAAACGTACGTATTTTATGAGTTGCACAGTACATATGAATTTGTATGAATGACCTACACCTAACCCCGCCCCTAAACCTACCCATAACTGAAAAGAGTAAGATTTTTCATGTTTTTTAAAAAAGTCTCTTCTGCTCATCAAGCCTGCATTTATTTGATCCAAAGTACAGCAAAACAGTTACATTTTGAAATATTTTTACTATTTAAAATAACTGTTTTCTATTTGAATATATTTTCAAATGTAATTTATTACAGTGATTTAAAAGCTGAATTTGTATGAATTTACTTGTACAAATTCATACAATTTGAGCAAAAACGTACGTATTTTATGAGTTGCACAATACGTATAAATTTGTACGAGTGAACTACATCTAACCCCACCCCTAAACCTACCCGTCACTGAAATCGTACAAGTTTGTATGAGTAAGATTTTTCATGTTTTTTTAAAGAAGTCTCTTCTGCTCATCAGGCCTGCATTTATTTAATCCAAAGTACAGCAAAACAGTTAAATTTTGAAATATTATGAGTTAAATATGAATTGTTAACAGCTGGTCTATGTGGTAATACAGTACATCAGACAGAACATCCAAACACTCGCCTATCATTCACTGACCTCAGATGTGGCTTTTCATCTGAAAGATGTATGTAGTAGCAACTTTACATGCTCTCTCAATCTAATGTTAACCTAGAAAAATGTGCACTATTCAAGTGTCTGTGCTGAGTGTGGAAGCTGAACAGTAGCATGCTTACTGCATGACAAATGGAGGCACCGGTGCGGTCACTTGCTCTTAAAATACTCCGTCATTTTTGGTTATACCAATAAAAATAATACATCTTTTGAATCTGCAAAGACTCTACGTTTATTTGTGTGCACTCACAATAACAATGAAATATTGTGCTTTTGTAAAATAATTAAAGCAAACAGGATGCGCTTTCTGCCATCTCGGCCTCGGTGAACTTAAGCGGGAAATTTCGAAATTCCACACACTTGCCTTACTGACATGAAATGCAGCCCCAATGCATTTACTTTTTATGGAGTCTCTATTTTAAATAAGTGCAACACAAAAATCCAAATAAAATGGAAAATGTAATGGTAATTTCATTTGGTAACACTTTATTTTACGGTTTCTTGACTAGTTGCTTATTAGCATGCATATTACTAGAATATTAGCCATTTATTAGTGCTAATTAAGCACATATCAATGCCTTATTCTACATGAGCTTATTCTACATCCCTAATCCTACCCAATACCTAAACTTAACAACTACCTTACTAACTATTAATAAGCAACAAATTAGGAATTTATTGAGGGAAAAGTCGTAGTTAATTGTGAATAAGTGTTACCTATTCTGAAGTGTTACCTTTCATTTAAAGGGGTCATTACATGGATTTTTTTTAAGACATTCCTTGAGATTTACTTATAATGTTAATCCAGTTTTTTGCACACATAAATATGTGGAAAAATGATTATTTTTAACCTTCATTCTGACCCTCTAAAACGATCTGTCGCATTTTACAAGATGGCTACTTCACTTGTACGTTTTTGTGTGATTTGTGCAAGGGGTAGGTTTAGGGCCGGGGTTAGGGGTGGTCCTTCGTACGAATTCCTATGAATCTGTCACCGTGTAAAATCCATATGATTTTTCATAAGTGGGGCACCTTGTAAAATATGTATGAATTGCCATGAGGTCGGGTTAGTTTTTCTTAGAGTGTAGCCAGTTGGCAAAGGCCAACTACACAAAAAAAAAAAATAGTTTTGTTAATAAACTTACTTAAATTAAGGAAACATTTTCCATGCAATTAGTTTAGGTCTGTACAACAAGCCTAAAGTTAAACATGTTTTTTCAAACCTACTAAATAGATTTAAGTTAATAACTAGCAACAGCATGTTAAAGACAATAACATTTATTACCATCATGTGTAATATTAGACAAGCAAGGAAGAAGAGACTGGTCTCAGTACTAGCATTAGTTATTGCTCACTGAATGAAGCAACACATATATTGCAATGTATCACATAGCCTCCCACAGCCTATAAGTACAAGCTCCCCTAGCACAACTACAAAACTCCAAAACATAACAGAAACTCTTCTATATCATCATAAGTGAATATTAAACTTTTTTTCTTTACTAAAAAAATACATAAAATAACACTTAATTTCAACATTTACTCTCCTGATCCAGTCCCAAGCAAAGCACGCAGGAAACTACAGAACTAATGCCCAGTTAATTATGCCAACAAAAAGTATTAATGTAATCCCAAACTGAAACTTTCATATTTTCTAGATTCATTACATGTAAAATAAAATTTTTCTGAAGTTTTTTGTTTTAATTTTGATGATTAGAGCTTACAGCTCATGAAAGTCAAAAATCTACATTCTTAAAAATAAAGGTGCTTCAAAAGTTTCTTCAAGCGATGCCATAGAAGAACAATTTTTGGTTCCACAAAGAACCATTCAGTCAAAGGTTTTTTAAAGAACCATTTCTTGCTTACCTTTTTATAATCTAAAGAACCTTATTTGCCACAAAAAACCTTTTGTGAAACAGAAAGGTTCTTCAGATGTTAAAGGTTCTTTATGGAACCATTTAGACAAAAGGGTATCTCAAAATATTAGAATATTTCCTAAGATCAATCAAAAAACGGATTTGCAAAAAAGAAACATTCAAGTTTTTTAAAGTATGTTCATTTATGCACTCAATACTTGGTCGGCAGCACGTTACAGCAAATTCCTTGCTCCTAGCACAAATTACGGCATCAGTAAAGTGTGACATGTAAGCGATCAGCCTGTGGCACTGCTAAGACACTAGTGAGCATTTAGATCACCTGTATATTGTTGGATCGACTGTTTCTCATCTTTCTCTTGAAAATATCCCATAGATTCTCTATTGGGTTCAGGTCAGTCATGTTGGCTGACCAATAAAGCACAGTAATATCATGATCAGCAAACCACTTGGAAGTGGTTTATGCACTGTGGGCAGGTGCTAAAGTCCTGCTGGAAAAGGAAATCAGCATCTCCATAAAGCTTGTCAGCAGATGGAAGCATAAAGTGCTCCAAAATCTCCTGGTAGACAGCTGCATTGACTTTGGACTTGATAAAACACAGTAGACCAACACCAGCAGACGTCACAGCACACCAAATCATCACTGACTTCAGAATCTTCACACTGGACTTCAAGCAGCTTGGATTCTGTGCCTCTCCAATCTTCCTCCAGACTCTGTTACCATGATTTCAACATGAAAAGCAAAATCTACTTTTATCTGAAATGAGGACTTTGGACCACTGAGCAACAGTCCAGTTTTTTTTCTCCTTAGCCCAAGTAAGATGCTTCTGACATTGTTTCTGTTTCAGAAGTGGCTTGGTAGCCCTTTTTCTGAAGACGTCTGAGCGTGGTGACTCTTGATGCGCTAACTCCGGCTTCATTCTACTCCTTGTGAAGCTCTCCCAAGTGTTTGAATCGGCTTTACTTGACAGTATTCTCAAGCTTGTGGTCATCCCTGTTGCTTGTGCACCTTTGCCTACCAAATTTCTTCCTTCCAGTCAACTTTGCATTTAATATGCTTTGATACAGCACTCTGTAAACAGCCACCCCATTCAGTAATGATCTTCTGTGACTTACTCTCTTTGTGGAGGGTGTCAATGATTGTCTTCTGGACCATTGCCAAGTCAGCAGTCTTCCCCATTAATGTGGTTTCAAAGAACAAGAGATACCCAGAATTTATACTGTAGGGATGGTCATTTAATGAAACTCAAATGTAAATATTCTAATATTTTGAGATACTGGATTTTTGACTTTCATGAGCTGTACGCTCTGATCATCAAAATGATCATCAAAACTTTTGAAAGTTTTACTTTACATGTAATGAATCTAGAATATATGAAAGTTTCATTTTTTAAAATAAGTTGCAACAAAAAAAACTTTTTCATGATATTCTAATTTTTTGAGATGCACCTGTATTGCTTCAGCTCATTAAACACTAAAAACATTTTTGTTTAGTGTGGTTGGGCCAAAAAATAAAAAACAAAAAGTCAGTAAGTGGACAGTGAGAGTATGACAGACCAAGCAGATTTAGATTTTGGTGCAACCAGCTTGAGTTTGAATCTGCAAGTTTGAAGAAAATATTTAAAAAATGAAAATAATTACACAATTGAAATAACACCTGTTTGTTATTTGCAATGTGTATTCAGTGTAATGGCATCTAGTTTTTAGTCTAGTTTTCCACTTCACCAATTCAGTTCAAAGTGTCATACAACATCTACAATTATTCAATATAGTTCTATTACAGATATCTATAGAAACATTTGTAATAATATATACTGTAGTGGTGTGAGGTAAAATGGAGAAGAAAAGAGAGGGTTTCTTCTTTCATTTCCAGGGATATTAAAGGATAAGATGAACTTTACCCAAGCCCTCGCTGCTATATGCGGATCTATTTCAGTATTCTCAATATGAAACTCAAAATGCTAACAGCACAAGAACTTCCATGTGCGCTGGTCAGAGTTTTCCTGTGGAAACGAGCTCTTCAAAAGCATCTCTGGGTTCGAAGCTGAAGGCAATCTGAACGAATTTTTATTTCAGCTTCTACCGAGGCTTCAAAGGAAGCTGTAAAATGTGTAAAGAAGTGGAAGAGGCAAAAAGGAGAATGAGAAGGGAAAGTTAAGATGATGATGAATATTAACAGCAGGGCAAGACACTGCTAAAATCAAGACTGTATAATTACTGTAATGCTGAATTAATAATGGACCATATGGCATCTCTCACAAATCCTCAAGCGATTCCCTTTGCCACAATCTCATATATTCACATATTCATTTAAACCTAATGCCGAGACTCGTTTTAAGCAAAAAATATAGTAATTTGTAACCAATAGTTACCCAGAAGGCTAGGTTAAACATTTAACCAAACTGCTACTGGGTTTGTCTTTATTTCACCCAGTGCTTTTTTTGGGTTGTAACAGGATTATTACATTCTTATCTCCACACTGCAAAGACATTGCATTTACAACCACAAGCAGTAATGAGTTCAGATAGGACATAAAAATATGCTGCAATGTGAGCAGTACATACTCAGGCCATGATGGGTTTACAGTCAATTAAGAGCTCAATACGGAACAAGCATATGAGATAAAATCAACAACCATTACACTCAGAGAACATCTCTTCTGTGGCTGAAACAAGCTCAAAGAAACCATTAAAAAATACAATCTTTATTGCACGCCTGGGAAAATCAAGTGGACAACCTCAAAATTGTTTATTTAAATGGTTCATCGGGAACATTTTTCATTTTATCTACAGATGGCCTGGGAGAGTGATAATGAGATTGCATTTTGTTCTGCAATAAATTTGAAAAGGATTATGGCGTTTTGAATTCACAAATACATACATGCACTGCATTGCGGCAGGTCTTGCTGTTACACTGCAGGAATTTGCATCTCACACATTCAGTTCAACACACACATGGACGCTGCTTTAAAAAGACACCCAAACACACACACACACACACATTCACACATTCACGTGTGTGTTTGCATGCTGCAGTAATAGACAGTAAACCTCAACTGGCTCAGTCATGCACTGCTTGTCACAACAAGCACCTGAGCATCTCTCTTTCTGTCCATCTCAACTCCTCGTAGAAGGGCAGCAATTTTGTGCTAAACGCTTGCACATTTTCACACTGGTTGGGCACAAAAGACTAATTTCTATCATCAAAGTCCAAGCAGATTTCATCTGTTCGAACACCTTTAATGCATCATACTTTTATATTAAACTGAATTCAAAGAATTCAATAACATCCTTCACAGTACAGTGATGGTACTGAATGACTACCATATTCATGTACCATGGTATATATATGTAACTTTTTAGGTAAAATTAAAGTGGTGAGATGTAAAATCATATCTTGGAATTCCAGCTTGCCTTTCTTTGTTATTCCCTATTACTTCTAATCCAGATTTTCTAGCTGCCCTGAACAACACTTGGTTAAAAATAGATATTTCTCAAATGTCTTGCTTTTTTTTTTCTCTCTAGGAAAAGCCTTAAAATCTTTCCAGCATATATCTGATCAATACAACATACTGAGAACCCTTTTCTTTAAATACCTTCAGATGCGTCATTTATACAATCCCTTGACTGGAACTGAGCAGAACTGACTGGAATTGAACAACTGTAACCAATTTACTAAGGTGTTAATATATGAAATATACAATGCCTTGCCAGATACATTTGCTTTTTTAAGAACGTTTGGGAAAAGGACCTAGGTCATGGCATTGATAATGCTGACTGGTCTGCTATATGCAATAGCTTTTATCCCAACTGTACTTCGCTGGGGGTTCATAACCTTAATTATAAATTAATTAACAGAATTTATCTCAGGTCACTGCATGTGCTTAATAAAGATGTGCAGAAATTTTTCAGGCCTTTGTTTCAAATGTAAAATAAATAAATAAATATAAGGGGACCTTTCTCTACTGCTTTTGGTGTTGTGATAAAATCATGTAATTCTGGACAAAAATACATAATATTATTGAAGAACTTCTTAAGTTGCAGTTTTGTTTATCCTTGGAATTGTATCTGCTGAATACTGGAATGGAAACAGTGTTTGAATTCCATGTAAAATATCTTTTCTAATTCTGGTTTATCTGGCATAGAAATGTATATTGTTACTTTGGTCATCTCCTCAGGTACATTCTTTTTTAAAATGTGGATTTCTCAGGCATCAACATTACTTCCACTTGAAAAACTCACTTAAAATATACATCAAAAGCCTATGACTTTTAGCCAATAACGGCACCCCTCTGGGACTATGTTAAAAACCCCTCTGTTCTTCACACATAATACTGTTCTCCACCCTGTGTTTTTTTTTCTAGTCTATTTGTATGGTTGTTGCTTATCCTTATAAGGCTGTATCTGTTAGTCTTTGGACAATAAAAAAAAAAGTGGAAAAATTCATTAAGTTGGCTTGAAAAAGCTGGTTTTTGCTAAATTAGCCATTTTTAGTGTGGGTTTTTTTTTTTTTTTTTTTTTTTTACTAAATCAGCTGGTTTTAGCCTGTTTTAGCTGTTTTTTCCCCCTAAATCAGCTGGTTTTAGCTGGTTGTTAACTTTTATTTTGCTAAATCAGATGGTTTTTCTAAAAAAGCTAGTTTGAGCTGGTTTTTAAGAGTTTTTTTTTTCTTTGCAAAATCGCTGCTTTAGCTAGTTTTTAACATTTATTTAGCATTTTTTTACTGAATCATCTGGTTTTAGCTGGTTTTTTAACTTTTAAGGTCTTTGCACACGAAGATTCCAAAATTCTCGCCTGAAACTTTCTTACATTAAAAAAAATAATAAATACGACCTCACGTCGTGTCAATTACATTTACACACTGCCTCCGAAACTTTTTTTTTTTTGCTTAATCAGCTTGTTTTAGCTGTTTTTTTAACCTTTATTTTGCTAAATCAGTTGATTTAGCTAAATAAGCTGTTTTGAGCTAGGTTTGAGCTGGTTTTAACTGCTTTTTTGCTAAATCAAGTACTTTAGCAACTGCATAGCAACTATCTATCTGTGAGTCTGTCTGTTTGTATATCTAGCTATGAAAACTATTAAGCTAAAACTTAAAATTATTTCAAACCTTCAAACAAAAAGCTGTTAAAACTTCTTCAGACTTTTCAAGCCAACCTAAACTTTGCTCATCTAGTTACACTTTTTACCACTTTGAACTGAACTACTGATGACAAAAAAAAATCACAAACTGAATAAAACAGAACAAAATGATTATGACAAGCTAAACATAAGGAGATAAAGATGTAAAAATGACAATGCAAAGTACTTATAAACACTAAATGTTCAAAAATAACATGGTATTACGATAATACTTTGTCCAAAAAAAACAGAGTAGTACTACTATATCATTTTTTGGGTAACACCGTACAAATAAGGTCCTATCTAAAATCCTATCAATCCTTACAAATCCTAACAGATTTTTTACAGTATTTATTGACTTTTTTTAACAATGGATAATGAAAATACAACTATTCATTGTTAGTTCATGTTAGCTCAGGACAGGACTTTCTAACACTAAAACACAGAATAAAGCTTCTGTTCTCAATCTTCCCACACCCCTCATTAACACATTTATCAGACACCGAGACGAAAATAGGAAAGCGATTTTTCTGAACAGGTCATCCAGGAGACATAAAAAGGTGGTATTGAGTTTCTGAGCTTTGATACCAAGCAGATGTTGTTACACTGCTGAGTCAGTAATCAGTGCAGTGATGTGGCTAGAATGACAGGAAGTCCTGTGTAGATGCCACACAGGAACTTCCAGTGCAAAGCTGACTGTTTACAGACAGTTTGAAGGTGAAGTCTAACATGACATGAGCACAAACAAACTGATTCACAAGCCAGGAACTGAAACTTCATGTTCGAAAAGAATGTTTTAGGACAGTTAATCTGTCTCTGTTATGAAGATTTATATACTGATTTACGTACCATTTTAACTCCACTTGACTGAATAAACTTCATCAGCCTTTAAACAAAACAAGTCCAATCTAAATAAAAATAAAATAACTCTTCTACTTCAAGTGAATAGCACACAAGAAATGACTGATCGTGGATCAGCAGTAACGGCTGACTTAAATCTATTAATACTGGGGGGAATATGGGGCAGAACTGAATTATGAATGTAAGGGGAGGATGAAAGTGTCCATGTGAGGATAAAGAAGAGACAGAGAGGTGAGAACGAGAAAGAAATATGATCTGAAAAACTTGATATGGAGAATATAATATTTCGCTGACCTGCCATCAACGCTTGTGCATAATGCAGCTGTTTTCAAAATAGTGTACTGTAGTACTGTAGATTTATCAGCAGCAAAGTACTGGCTGCCCTACTCACTCCCTCATTATTTTCCACTAGAAATAACAGCTTTGATTAAATTATAAATTGTCAGTAGCAAACTTTTTTGCAAAGGGAAGCTTAACTGTACAGTAGTTTACCTATACTTTGAAACTTGTCAAGCTACAAGCTGCTCATATTTTAAAACAGCTTCTCCAAAACTGGAGTGTAAAAGAACCCTTGTGTGTTTCTCTGCCTGTTTTTTGTTTTTTTTTCTTCTCATCACTGAACTACAAGAGCAGCAGCTCTGTTTGGCCCCTCTGGCTGTTGGCACTGTGGAGAAGCTCATTTATTTTCCCTTAATTTTGTGTACATCTTTTTAGTTTCTTACAGAGGGGGAGATAGAAAGAGTCTTCGCTAGCTTCTGGCTGACTGGTGCATGTTTAATGTTGACTTTATACAGTGAGATTAAAGAAGAAGAAGAAATGGAAGGAAAAAGAGAATAAAGTAGAATGTGAATGTGGAGAGAAAGGCCTAGAATTATAGAGATTACAGCCATTTCCCCATATCATTTTAACAGCCCTTTGACATTTAAGTCTGATACACTTCCACAAAGAACATCCACTTCTACTCCATGAGGAGAGTCTGATCTTTAAGTATGACCAAAAAAAATGGAAGAGGGAAGAAAAAGATGATTTTTCCATTCATGGTTCAGTGATGTTCATTCTACTTTTCTACTCGAGCATGTTTAGAGCTGAAAGCGAGCACTTACCGCTCTTTTTCAAAGGTCACTTTCAGGTCGGCCACTTTGAGATATGTGATTAAAATGGCCAGCTGAATAGTGGCCTTGCAATACAGAAATCGCCGGACAGCTAATTAGAATTGATCTGATCTGCGTGGTCTTCATTGATCCGTATCCCACTCACAGACTCAAATCAAACATGAACCACTAGAATCCTGAATTAAAAAAGTAGATAAAGAAGTTAAATTAAGATCTTCAGCAACTAACAGCCAAAATGCAATCTGTTGCCTGTTGTCACATGGTGCTTTATGGTGTTTTTTTGCCACTTTCTTCAAAGATTAAGATTATGAAAAAAAAAACGTTTAAGTAAAAGACAGCTCTTATAAATTTATATTCTGAACTATGAGAAGTATTAGATTTCCAAAAATGTAATCAAGTTTTCATAAGATTTATGCATTTCAACTGCATTAAAAAAACATATTGTAGTTATTAGAGCTGCCCCCTAATAGTGAACCAGTGTTAATTTTGACAGCAAATTTTGATTTAGTCTTAGTCATAGTCTTCTGACTAAAATGCCATTTAGTTTCAGTCATCTGAATTGTTTTTAGTTTTAGTCTAGTTTTTGTCGACTAAATATGATAAGATTGTAGTCAACTAAATCCATAGTAGATTTAGTCAGCTAAAATCTAATCGGTTACAGTGTAATGCATATATTAAGCATTTCTCTAAATTTACCAAACTAATTACTTAGATTTGTATTAGGGTTTTATCATGATAGACACAAATTTAACTGCTGTGACACGCAACGTGCCTTTACATTAAAATTAAATTAAACCACTTCACTTAAAGAAACAAGAACATAGTCCTCTTTTCAGTGAAATACCAGTAGTTATATAAGATATTTTGCATTCTTTATAACAAATTGTTTACTACATTCTTCATTCTTTCAAGCAGACATATTTATTGCTATGAATAAATTTAGATTAATCTGTATTAGGGCTACTAAAGAGAGAAGGAGCAGTGAGTGATTTTCTGTCTTTTTTTTGTTGCTTGATTAACATCAATGTCACAGACAATAGCAAATAAATAAGGCTGCTGTCCCTTTCAAATTGAATGCACGGATGCAATGTACTGACACACATCTGATATTCTCCCAGCTGTTTACGTTCATCCAAGACGTAACCGAGTATGTTAGGTGAATACTCGTCAAAATGGATAATTCGACATAATTTTGTGATATTGACATTTTTTAACGGTTTATGAGATGTGTACCAAATGTATGCTAACTTATGTCCCACCGGATAGATCAATAGGTAATGATGCAGTTCTAATGTATGTATCTAACCTCCCTAACATTTTTGTCTCGTTTTTATTCGTAGACGAAAATGTCAATGGATTTTCGTCATAATTTTTGTCATTCAAAACGAGTTTTATTTCGTTATCATCTCATTTTTGTTGGTGAAAAAATTTTGTTGACGAAAATTATTTGTCTGACTGTAGTCAATTAATCATTAGTTGACCAGAAGAGGTTTTGTTGACCATAATTTTATTATTTAAATCCACAGGAAGTGGTGAAGTCACGCAGTCTGTGACGGACATCATTAATGGCTAGTCTAGTGTGATTTGGTCAGGACATCCAAACAGTCGCCTATCATTCATCGACCTCAAATATGGCTTATCATCTGAAATATGTAAGTGGTAGCAACTTTATTTGGCCACTCAATCTGAAGTTAGCCTAGAAAAATGTGTGCTATTCAAGTGTTAATGCGAAGTATGGAAGCTGAACAGTAGAGCGCTTACTGCATGACAGATGAAGGCACCGGTCACTTAAAATACTCCGTCATTTTTTGGTCATACAGGTAAGACGAGCAATGCATTTCTTGAATGTTTTGAATTGTGCACTCACAATAACAACAAAACAACTTTTGTAAAATAATGAAAGCAAATACGCTTTCTGTCATCTCGGTCTCGGTGAACTTGTGCGTCAAGAAAAACAATTAACCGAAACTCTGTGTATACTTGCCTAGATATTAAAAATATATCTATAGAGAGCAAAATGCAAAAATGTCTTTTAAATTAACCAATTCAAATGGAAAACAAATATTCTCAGATTATGTAATCCGTATGAAACATGCAAACAGGCACTTCACTACTGTGGAGATGAAGTCAGTGTCGCCGACTTCATCTCGTAAGCCGGAAAAAAGAAAGCACTAGTTTATCAGTAAGTTATTAAGATGTTAATGCAGACTCCTTACTGTTTTTCCCTGACAAATTCGTAATCATTTATTCTGCCGGTGTGCTGTGGCAAGCTTTGTGTGTGTGCTTGAGCACTTAAAGGCACATTATTATGATTTAAATGGTTTATTAATAAACGTGCGATTAGTCGACTAATGCTTAAAATGAACGGCTACTCGTCGAGCAGAAAAATCTTTAGTCGAGGGCAGCCCTAGTAGTTATTTTCAAATTCAGAACAATGTGAAGTATTTGGATTTAAAAGTAAAGTATGAATAAACTTAAGTATGAAAACTTTTAAAACAAAATTCTACATTATAAACAATACTTTTTAAAAAATATTTTTATACAATGTTAAGCATCCCATTTAAAACAGTTGCACAGAAGCCAAAGTGAACTGACTTTTTTTTTATTCTTAATACAAAAACACAGCATATACTTCAAAGAGCATTCGAGACTTACTGTCAAGAGGACGGCTTTATGGATTCACTCGGCTTGTTCTCCACACACTGTGCCTTTCATTTGTTTGTTGTGCAGAGAATGAGGTTGTTTTTCAGCCTGCAGGATGTTCAGAGACAGAGAGAAAACAACATGAGCTCTCATTCATAAACCTTTATTATAACAGCTTCTCACAAATGTCACGGTGAGATCAAACACACCACATTGCTTTTTGCTGAAGCAAGGGAGATTTTGTTTAGGCGTGTGTATAACCCTATGTTTTTTGTTGTACAGGACAACAAAGACGAAAGCCTGCTGATTTAGATGATACCAGATGTGAAATTGTACTTGCAAAATAGTTTTTGTCCCATGAATCCTTTATATTTGCACACAGAATTACAACTTCTAATGTTATCTTGGCAGGATGGTAGTCATATGCACTACTGTTCAAAAGTTTAGGGTCAGTAAGATTTGTAATGTTTCTGATATTCTCTTTGATTGGAGGACGAAAAAAAAAACTGTTTTTAATTTGAATATCTTTTAAAATATAACTTATTCCTATGATGGCAAAGCTGAATTTTCCTCTACTTTCCACTACTCCAGTCTTCAGTGTCACATGATCCTTCAGAAATTATAAGAAGTGTTAATTTCTTTAAAAAAAAAAAAAAAAAAAAAAAGAACTTACTGACCCCAAACTTTTGAATAGTATGTGATTTCAACTCATTTATAATTGCTTCAACTTATGGTGCAACGCAGAAAGGACGGTGCGGGAAGAAAATCATATGGGTTTTGAATGACGCAACATTTCCATTTTGGAGCAAAAAAATCAAATTATAAATACTAAAAATTCCAAAAAGGACTTCAAAGGTCGCAGAACAGGCACGGTTTATAAAGCCGCAATCTAGTGACCCACTTGCCCTCATACAAAGTCTCAGCTATACAGTCATACTTTCGCTTCTCCAGAAAAAGTGCTTTGAAGAAGTGAATGAGTCAGGAGAAAAAGTTGTTCAAGGAGCATTATTGAGGGTTTAGAGGAGAGAACTGGAGCTCTGTAAAGTTACAGCGTCAATATTTCAGCAGCGAGTTTTATTTAGGAGGAATAAAGAGGAGAACCATGAAAGATTCACTCAGGGGATGATGTTCCCTCGTCTTTTGTGTGTGCGTGAGCGTGCATTTAAATCGCCACTAGATTCTCCCGTGAATACACCACTATCTCTGCCTGTGGGCACTGACAAACAACCCGTCGTCTCTGAACGTCTGTTAATTTACAACAAAACGGACTGTCACAGCGTTTCATATCAGGTGTGTTGATGAAAGCGTTTGTTCTCTGATGTTAGATCAGTGTGAGCAGCCTAACTGTGTGAATGGACTGTGTGTTTGTCTGTTGACGGCTGGGCTGAATATAAATGAGAGACGAGTTTTAAAAAAAACACAGCAAGAAGACAAAAGAGGGTGATTTCTTTTGTCTCTCAGATGCTTGTTTTCTGCATATTGTACATCATGATTTTGGTCAACTCAGTTTTTGCCCTTTGTCCTCCAGCAGATTCATTCTCTCCTCAGCTTTCATTTTGTCAAGGTGTGGTTGTTTGGTTGTAGTTTTAATTTAAAGTTTTGTGCTATTTATAGGCCTATTAACTTTTTTAAGCCAGTTCATTTATGGTGTTACATTTATAGTGTTTCTCAAACTCAAAGAAAGTTTCTATAAAAGTTAAACTTAAAAAACATGCCTTCAACTTGTCCCCCAGTTACTGATTGCTGTTTTTTATTTTTTATATTATATATGCATTTATTTATTTATTTTGAAAAGCTGACATACAACCACTACGGACATTTTAACTTGAACTGAAGAAATTTTAAGTTTCTATTTTTGTTTTAAAATGCTGGTTAAAATATGGACATACTTAGTGACTGGGTTGTTTTGACCCAACCTTCTGGGCAGTTTTAACTCAACTATTGTTTTAAAATTTTCTATATGGCTAGCTTAAAATGAAGCTAAAATAGAATGTAAACTAAAAATCAGGCACATAATTACTAGAGGCATCAGCAATACTCAGTAGGTGAACTTTAATAATAAGCTATTTAAAAAATGTTTATTATTTAATTCTGCTTTAAAAAATGCTGGGTTAAAAACAACCTATGTTGGGTTATTTGGCAACCCAGCGCTGGGTGAATGTTGGACCAAACACATGCAGGCATTTTTTTTTTTTTTTTTTGACTCAGCTGGTTGGGTTAAATGTTTTTACCAATGCTGGGTTATTTTATTTTAATCAACTTTTGTTTAAAAATTATTATATTGCTGGCTTAAAATGGACTGGAACTTAAAAAAAAAAAAAAAAACAGAATTACTAGAGGCAACAGCAATAACCAAAAGATGAACATTTATTATTAAGGAAGAACACATGGACAAACAAGACAAATTGATTTATTTGGGTGAATCCAGCATAGTTTACAATATTACATACATTTAAACAAGCATTTAAGACATTAAAGGTAGCATTTTAATGTCTGTGTATTCAACTGTTCTCTGTAATCGCTTTTTACCGTAATAGCGCTAATTCTCGTGCCGATGTGTTGCTGAAATCTGAGCCGGTGAAGGGTTGCTGTTCGGCGGGGTGTAACTGCGAACTTCAGACTGCGGTCTCGCGTTTCACTCGTAGCTGAAAGATAGCGTGACCTGCCCATAAACAAACAGTACTGAGATTAGATTAGATCTTAAAATCAAACTAAATTAAACTCAGGACAGTAACGAATAAAATCCATTTATTTTATGCAAAGCAAAAGGCGTTTCCATCCTGCGAAGCAACTGCTGCTGACGCTGCTGACTGACATCTCGTTCTTATGCTGCCTTGGGTAAAATAATACAATTTACAACACAGTAAAGACTTTATAAATGAAATAAAATGTATACAAATCTTTATTTCCCTGAAGAAGTGCACCAAATGGGCTGCGCTAAGAACCTGTCTCTCCTAAAGGACTCTGACTGTCAGTAACTCAGCTCAACCCAGCGTTAAATGAACCAGCAGCTGAGTTACGGAAAAACTACCCAAACCTGGGTAAAAATATTAAAAATAACCCAATAAAATGACCCAACGGGCTGAACCCAGCATTTTTAGAGTGTATTATTTATATAACTTATTAATAAATGTTCATTTATGGAACATATTAATAAATGTTAATTTCCAACCTATATTGGGTTCATTGTAAGCTAGAAATATAGCAATTTTAAGCAATATTGGGTTAAATAAAACAACCCAGAAAGTTGGGTTAAACATTTAACCCAAACGCTGGGTTTTTCCATATTTCTCCCAGCGGTGAGTTGTTTTTAAAGGAACACTCCACTTTTTTTGAAAATAAGCTCATTGTCCAACTCCCCTAGAGTTAAACAGTTGAGTTTTACCGTTTTCGAATCAATTCAGTCGATCTCCGGGTCTGGCGGTAGCACTTTTAGCATAGCTTAGCATAGTTTATTGAATCTGATTAGACCGTTAGCATCTCACTCAAAAATGACCATATATAATGACAATATTTTTCCTATTTAAAACTTGACTCTTCTGTAGTTACATCGTGTGCTAAGACTGACGGAAAATGAAAAGCTGTGATTTTCTAGGCTGATATGGCTAGGAACTATACGCTCATCCTGGCGTAATAATCCAGGAACTTTGCTGCCGTACCATGGGTGCAGCAGGCGTAATAATATTACACAGCGCCTGAAAGTGACCGGCACTAAATTTGTGTAGATGCAGAGTTGCAGCCGGCAGAGTTGACGGCTGCGTAATATCATTGTGCCTCCTGTACCCATGGTACAGCAGCAAAGTTCCTTGATTATTACTCCGAAATGAGAGTATACTTCCTAGCCATATCGACCTAGAAAATCGCAACTTTTCATTTCTCGTCCGTCTTTGTACATGATGTAACTAAAATATAGAAGATCTTTGGTCATTTTTGAGCAAGATGCTAACGGTCTAATCAGATTCAATGATCTATGCTAAGCTATGCTAAAAGTGCTACCGCCAGACCCAGAGGTCGGCTAAATTGATTCGAAAACGGTAAAACTCAACTGTTTAACTCTAGGGGAGTTGGAAAATGAGCCTATTTTCAAAAAAAGTGGAGTGTTCCTTTAACCCAGCATTTTTAGAGTGTAATCAAATGCCAAAATGTATTAGTGTACTTTTCATGAATTGATAATCAGCCCCTGTAATTATAACTTGTGTGAAAAAGAAAAAAAATTGTGTCGGTAGAAACTGTAGCGAATGAGCCTATGTTGGTATAAAGTCTGGAGTTACCACAGAGAGCTGTCATGATTTAAACAAGCAAGTTTTCCCACTATAACTACACCTACCAAAAAAAAAAGAAAATACCTGTCTCTTTCACTCCCTCATATTATCTTTCTATCTGTTCTTATTTTGTCTTTTTAACAGACTCCAATATATTAGAGTTCCTCTAGTTTTTTTGCCCATGACTGAGGTGGTGCAGCTCACAAGCTCGCATGGGACATTTCCCACAATGCCGTGTAAGTTGGGATGTCACAGACAACCTACCGTGTTGTCAGACGTCTTGACAAGACACAGAAGCATCATTATCTTGACGTTACTATGGGAACTGAAAAAAAAACAAGCCCTCATTAAGTGAGAAAATGACAGACGCACACACAAAGAAGCTCGCACACACACCGAGACCAAAAAAATAGCATTAGATGATGGCAGTTAAGTAGACAGAGGATGCAGCCAATCATACACACACATGCACAAACAAACGCACAATTGCAAAGTCATGTAGAAAAAGCAAGAGTGATTGAGAGAGAGAGAGACAAGAGATGACAGTGATAAACACAGGATCTTTTTGTTGATAGGTACACAACAGGGCTGACGGGGGGGTTAGAACATTGAAATACCATTTGAGTTTCTACAGTCGTCTCAGCTGGAGATTATTTTGCATGTTGCATATGTAACAGTTTATGCTGTGATTAATGGCTGATGTTTCTCAGACTGAGAATCTGATAAATATTTAAATACAACATCAGTAAATCTGATTTGGCTTGCCAACAAGAGCTAAAGAGACTGTAATTCAATTCGACTGACAGACCCTGAACAGTAAAAGTGCTTTGTGGGTCTAATGCTATGTTCAACATCCAACCATGGTAGATACTCCATTAAATCACCTCAAGATAAATGACCTTGGAGGTAACTGTCAGGAGGAATTTCTATAAATCAGTCTATTTCAAATTCAATAAAACTGACAGTTCTAATAGTGAATTCTAGTTCTAAAATAGTTCCAAAAGATCACTGCGTGCAATAAGCATCAAGCAACACACAAACTGAAAGAAAGTGGAGACAGAAAAGCATTCTGTAACACTTTGCTCCGTCTCCACTAAGGGTTTTCAGTAGTAAGAGAAACCTCTGATCTGAAACTTACAAATTAGATTGTACAAATACAACCGGTTCACCACAAAACTGTGACAACACCGTGTTATAAGACGCTTAGCTATGGTAAAATCACTGTAACATGTAAAATGGGTAAGAACATCTAACCAGATCTCATTAAAATGTATGTTTTACAAGAAAATACTATACTAGCCATTTCTTTCTAACTATTTGTAATAAGGCTGTCACTAACGATTATTTTTGTAATCGAGTACTCGGGCGATTATTCTGATAATTAAAATGAATGGGTTTATTTGTAGTAATAAAAAACTAAGTGAACAATGGCTTTTCAAATTACTTAAAATACATACATAATAGCAATGAGGCAATATTAATTAGCTCAAATAAAGTATCAAAAGCAAGTAATCATATGGTTTTATCGAACAAAACTGTTAAAATACATAATGTATTTTAAACAATATAGCTAACGTATATTACGCATTATACAAAATGACTGCAGAGGGCGCCAACAGCCTGACGATTGTTTTTACATTTTACTATGCGATTTAATCCTTGTTTAATATTGACTAAACAACATTTACGTCAAATGTCCACTTAATCTTAATATTTGGCCATTTCTTTAGGACAGAAATACTACAGCCCCTGTACTTTGTGGAAAACAAAACGTGTAAACAAAGAGTGAGGGAAACTTCTATTTTGAAATCGCGATGAACATTTAGCATTGAGAAAGATGATGTATTCTCCTGTATTTGCGTAAGTTTGTAAATTATTTACCTTACAAATCTGATGAAATGGTGCACGTTGCATTCCCAGATGAACGTTATAATAAACCCAAACTCACAGCAACATGCAGAGATGGAGTTTGAGACGCTCCACATGTAAATGATAAGTTCGTATATATTAAACCGGCATCACATATATTTATTTAATTTAATTGTGGCGTTTGTGAATTCACAATAGCATTATGCTTTATTCTGATTTTTAAATGGGTTTTCCAGCCTTCCAAAACTTATGATTCGTGGATTTTTGTCCGTGGAATGCACCACTTCCGGTATTTTGCCGGTTACTCGACACAGGCAAAACGTAATCGAGGATTTTTTCAAATCGAGTACTCAAATTGAATCGAGGAATCGTAACTATTTTCATTTTCAGAGAGAACAATTAAAAATTTAAAAAGCTCTTCATACTATTCTTCTGCAGTAGCAAACCAAACCATCAATGATTAAAAGGATAGACAGCAACTTATTAATTAATGACAGGTTTTTCAGTTTTGGATGAACTATGCAGGGTCAGAAAGATTTCCTCAAAAATATCTTAATCTGTGTTCCGAAAATGAATAAAGGTCTTACGTGTTTGGAACGACGTGAGGGTGAGTAATAAATGAGAAAAGTTTTTGGGTAAACTTTCCCTGGCATAAAAAAGAATAATTTTTTAAATAATCTGCTTTAGATCCAAGAAAAATACACATACTACTACTGACTGATACAGATATTTTTTTACAGTTTAAAAAGTATTGGAAAATGTGCTGCCAAACAGTATTGAGTTACTGTTGCGTTGCTGCAGCGTTACAGAGCGGGGGAAAGATGGCACAGTCTGTCTGATGGAAAAGAGGAAATGTGAGATGCACACAAACAAAACTCTACAGGGCTAAGACATCATATTGAGAGCGAGATTGAGAGATATGTGCGTCCCATTGTGTCGTTTATATACTGTATTGTGTATCGGAGCCTGTGCTGTCTACTCAGGGCTCTGTTGAATGATCACAGCTACACACTCTGTTGGAGCGGCAGGAGTTTACACACACACACAAACACACACAGCTCAGATACACCAGGGATCTGCCGGTACCCATAAAAAGACATTCGCACCCCGTTGAGCCAACAAATGCTCCCTCAGAGACCTGCTGCTCTCGGATCTCACTTGAAAGACAGCAGGAGACCATGAGCATCAGGTATGTCCAAACACACCTGTTGATTTCTGCATGGTTTTGAATTGGTGATTAGTTTGTGGCACATTGTTGTTTTTTTAAGTAAAATCATATATGTTTTTAAATAATTTAAACCTAGAAATAATTTTTTTTTTAGCATTTAAAAGGAATATGCCAGATTCAAAGGATATTTGTGAAATTTATGTGAGCAACTCTGTTGAGAACATATTTTTTAAGATGCTTTTCATCATGTTGGAGAGCATGATCATCAGGTTTTAGTTTCACACAAACTTGTGGAGTTCATGCAGCTTAAGTGCTGTTGTCATTAATGCAAAAGGGACAAAGAGGGACAAACCAATAATGAGACATTTTGTAATTCATTAAAACATTTTCACTACATTTCACTCAAATGGTCATGCTAATGTAATTAGAAAAGACTGTAACAAAAGAATTTTCACTAGTGCTCTCAGACTTTTGTAAGTCTGTCTGGTCTTTAGTAATGGGCTTAGATTCTTTAAAGAAGATTTCTACACAAATCTGTGAATATAAAGCAATACACTATTGTTAGAGGAAAGAAAAGAAGAAGAAAAAGCCTGTCATACACACACATACACCAATCAGACCACTTGCTACCAAGAAATAAATGTGCATCAGGGCGGACAGAGAGCCTGCAGGCAGAACGGCTTCAAAGCCTGCTCACGGTGTGTGTGTGTGTGTGTGTGTGTGTGTGTGTGTGTGTGTGTGTGTGTGTGTGTGTGTGAGTGAGTGAGTGCGTGAGTGCTTCCGCCCCCACACTGTCATTTTCACACCTGTTTCTATGTGATAAGACTCTTCTCCTTTATTTTACTCTCATGATAATAAGGGCTTGTGCCTCCCCAAAGCTCACACACATGCACACACACATTTACCTAAATTAGGACATAGCTTCTATTGTTTTTATATAAAGCTAACTAGAGAATAATTCTGAATAATTAAATATTAAAATATTTACTTTTTATTTGTTTTAGAATTTTTTACAATTTTGGTCCTGTGGTACAGTGGGTTGTACACATTCTTACAACACACAAAAGCTCTTGGTTTACAGGGGTACAGATGTGAATTCGACCCAATATAAATTATATTGTATAATGTATAAATTATACAAATGTAAATAATAATTGTAGAATTACAGAATATACGCTACCATTCAAAAGTTCCGCAATGACATTAAACTGTTAAAGACATATCTAATAATGCAAAATATTTATATTCCAAATAAATGCTGTTGTTTTGAACTTTCTGTGCATCAGAGAATCCTGAATAAAAGATGTATCAAACTTTCCACAAAAAAATATAAGGCTTTCATCCTTGATAATAAGAAATGTTTCTTAAGCACCAAATCAGCATATGAAAGTGATTTCTGAAGGATCATGTAATACTGAGGACTGGAGTAATGATGCTGAAAATTCAGCTTTGCCATCACAGGAATAAATTAAATTTTAAAATACATTAACATAGGAAATAATTGTTATGTACTATTTTGTCATAATATTATATCTTGTCAATAAATGCAGCCTTTGGTTTAAAAAAAACCTTAACAACCACAAACTTTTTTAACAGCAGTATACACAGTCAAAAGTTTTTGAACAGTAAGATTTTAATGTTTTTAAAGAAGTCTCTTCTGCTCACCAAGCCTGCATTTGCTTGATCCAACGTACAGCAAAAATTTTGAAATATTTTTACTATTTAAAATAACTGTTTTCTGTTTTCTATAATTATAATTATATTTAAATATAATATTTAAAATGTTATATTTGTTCCTGTGATTTCAAAGCTGAATCATTACTCCAGTTACATGATCCTTCAGAAATCATTCAAATATTCTGATTTGCTGCTCAAAAAACATTTATTATTATTAGGTTGAAAACAGCTGAGTAGAATTTATTTTCAGGAATAGAAAGTTCAGAAGAACAGAATTTATCTGAAATAGAAATTTTGTAACATTATAAATGTCTTTATCATCACTTTTGAATAAAAGTATTAATTTATATAATTTCTTTCCCAATAAATAAATAAATAAATAAATAAATAAATACTGACTTCAAGCTTTTGAAAAAATAGTGTATAATGTTACAAAAACTTTTTATTTCAGATAAATGCTGATCTTTGGATCTTTCTGTTCATCAAAGAATCCTGAAAAATGTACTTAACTGTTTCAAATATTGATAATGAAAATAATAATAATAATAATAAAAATGTTTCTTGAACAGTAAATCAGCATATTAGAATGATTTCTAAAGGATCATGTGACACTGAAAACTGGAGTAATGATGCTGAAAATGTAGCTTTGATCACAGGACTAAATTACATTTTAAAATATATTCCAATGGAAAGCAGTTATTTTAAATAGTAAAAATATTTCACAGCATTACTGTTTTTGCTGTATTTTGGGTCAAATACATGCAGGCCTGGTAAGCAGAAGAAACTTCAAAAAAAAAAAAAAAAAAAAAAAACATAAAAAATCTTGCTGTTCAAAAACTTTTGACTGGTAGTGTGTGTTGTCAATAAATGCAGCCTTAAAAAATATTTTAAATAATCCTAACAACCCCAAACTTTTTTTAACGGTAGTATATATTATTTAGGTAACACTTTACAGTAAGGTATCATTTGTTAACATTAATGTATTAACTAACATGAACAAACAATGAACAACACATTCATTACAGTATTTATTGATCTTTGTTAACGTTAGTTAATAAAAATACAGTTTGTTGTTAGTTCACAGTGCATAAACTAATGATAACAAACACAACATTTGATTTTAATAATGCATTAGTAAATGCTAAAACTAAGATTACTAAATGCTGTAGAAGTATTGTTCGTTCTTAGCTCATATTAACTATAGTAGTTAACTAATGTGAACTAATGAGACCTTACTGTAAAGTATTACCATTATTTAATAAATGAAGTTTAGGACATACCTGGATGTCCCCAAAGGGAGGTTTTTTGACGTTTTTTGACAAATTTAACCCTGAAACACACACATGTACCTACTGTAAAAAAAGAAAAGAAAACAAAAATCATAGTTCCTCGAGCTACAGACTCTTACTCAATTCACATGTTGGTGCACACATATTCATGAAAAACAAAAAGCCCACACAAAAGGCTACAAGTGCAAAATCCACCAATGTTTCTTCCCTGTGCTATTCAGAATCAACACAAAAAACACACATTCTCACACACATAGACACAGATAAATGAAAGACACTACACAAACACAACCCTGCACAGCAATCTTTGTGAGGATATTCATTGACACAATGCAATCTCTAGCTCCTTACCCTATCAGAACTAAGTGCCTCACCCAAACCCTTACCCTAAACCTAACCTTTACCCAATTATATAACTTTGAGTCTTGACCCTCAAACAGGCCTTTAAAGGGTCTCAGAAAGAGAGGACCAGCCAAAATGTCTTCACTCTGATGGTCTAAAACTCAAACTGGCTCTCACAAGCATACCTGTACAAGTGCACAGACACACACAGACTCTCTGATCCCTCTGCCTGTTATGATACTTCCTGCTTTAATCTAACATCAGCTTCAACAGAATGGACAGCACACAAGGTTCTGTGTGTGTCAAAGAGATTAACAGTGAATCAATATGAGTGATTGGTTGAACTTCTCGCTCTGTTAGCCAGCATTAATCTCTGTGATTTATGAGTGTCTTATACACATGCACACACACACATTCATGGTTGTGTTTTGTCAACATCGCTCTCTGATTAACGCATATGTGCCGCTGCTGTCCTACATTAGGCTCATTTATGGATCACACAAGTGAATCACACATAAGAAGCTCTACCAATAAATGGCAGAATGGAGAGATGGATGAGGTCAACACTTCAGAGGATGCCCAAATACTTGTCTAGGCTTGTGATTAAGCAAATCCATCTCAGTCCAATCCAGCAAGTAAAAAACCAACACACTCGAGGAGACATCAATGTAACCAAATTCCAAAATGCACTGCATCTCCCACAAGGAAATGATTCATTGAGCAAACAGAAACTGGTCTACACAGCAATCTAAAAAATAATGAAAGATTTAGAGAAAAAATATGAATGGAAGATGCTGAATTTATGACTTGAACACCCAGAAAATGTAAATTATTCTGCAGCTTTAAGGGCAGCAATATACTGTGCATTTCAGTTCAAACATTTGTTTCGTCAGTACGAGAAAAGTCTCTTATGCTCACCAAGGCTGGATTTGTTTTGTGATATTGTGAAATATAACTGTTTAAAATCACATTTTAGTTTTAAAAAATAGTAGTTCTTCCCTGTGATGGCAAAGCTGAATTTTCAGCATCATTACTCCAGTCTTCAATGTCACATGATACTTCAGAAATCATTCTATTATGCTGATTTAGTGCTCAAAAAACATTCAGTCATGCTGTTCAATATGGGACAGTGTGTTCAATTACAGGAGGACCTCAAAGAAAGACGGCGAGGGAATTCCAATCAGTCAATAGTGGATGGAGACTGACCATGGGGAGCACCGGGACTTTTCCCATGTGGGCTGGTCAACTTGCGGTTCAGCTGTCGAAACTAAATTTAGGTACAAGGTAAACAAAGTACACAAAGATTTACAATGATTTTAAATGGGAAACATTGTCACACCAGCCCATTTAAAACAATGTGGCCAAGTTGCTACGTTTGTTGTCCAGTTTAATTGTGCTAATTGTGTAATGAACACTTTTTTAAAGACATTGTATTATCAAAATAATAATAATAAAAAAAAGGTATTTTTAATTATAATAATATTTCACAATATTTCTGTTTAATTGTATTTGTTTCAATCAAATAAATGCAGACTTGGTGAGCATAAGAGATTTCTTTCAAAAACAGAAAAAAAAAATCGTACCAATTCTTTGTATGGTATTGTAAACATATATTTCAGATATATCAAAACATTACCGAAATCAATATACCTGTAAATAAATAATAAATAATAGAGCAGGCATGGTTTGTATTTGGCTGATAAAGGTTCTAGACAGGTTCTTAGCTCCAGTCCATTCCTGGGTAACATCAAACTCAAAATGTTCCTTTTTCACAAAAAGACATGACCTTTAACTGGGCAAGCCCCTCCACCATCATTCTCGCTCACTCTACTCAGAATCTACACACAGAGACAGACACAAGTGCAATCTTTGAAAAAGGCTGAAGATGCAGATCTCAATCTGGAAAAGGGTTATGGGATGCCACTCCACTCAGACTTGAGAGGCAGACAAGAGTAAAGCAGATGCTCAAACAACATTAACACTTTAACATGGTCCAGCGCTTACACATAAATCTATGGTCAAGGTTATTAATTGTTAACTACAACTAAATTAAAAAAAAAAAAAAAAAACTTTTTTGTTGGTTGAAACATATACATATATATATATATATATATATATTATATATATATATACACACACACACGTATGTATATGTATATACATATATATATTCAAAGGTGCCGCTATAGTTTCCAGGCCCCCTGAACATCATATTGATTCGGGCCCCCTCTCCCTCGCTGGGCCCTTGGAATTGTCCTAACCTTCCCACCTATTATGGCACCCCTTGACGAGGCAACATTTCTCATTTTTGTTTCGTTTAAAAACTAAATAAACTACAAAATATATTAATACTAAATACTGAATAACTAATAAACACAACACTTTAATCTAGCTTGCGCCAAATGGTCATACACGGAAGCAGCTCCATGCAGACAGCGCAATATGTTGGTTGTGCGCATACACCACTCAGAAGTGACGAACGTGAACACACCATGGAGAAACCAAAACAAAACAACGGTCACAGATTAGAAGTTCAAAATGAGGATTTCTATATAAACCAAGAGAAGATTGATTTTCCTTTGTTAAAGTAAGGAAACTTTGCTTCCTTTGAACAAACATTGGATTTCACGAGATTCACCGGCACATGCGCCACACACACATCCTACGTTATCCGCCCGTGTACGACCAGTTGGCGCAAGCTAGATTAAAGTGATTATTACGTTTTAGATATTAATATTTTTCTTACAAAAATAAATCAGTTCACTAAAGGAGGCCCTTTATTCACCACCCAAAGCTCTGTGGAGCACTTTTTATTATTGATGGATGTACTTGATTGGACTTGTTTGGGACTGATGAAGAGAAACACCCGCCTATTGCCATTCTAAAGCTTGGAAGTGCCAGGATAATTTTTAATATAACTCTGATTGCATCGTCTGAAAGAAGAATGTCATATACACCTAGGATTTTTGGGAGAGCTATGCCATTAAAGGGGTCATCAGATGGCCATTTTCCACAAGTTGATATGATTTTTTAGGGTCTTAATGAAAAGTCTATAATATACTTTGGTTAAAAATTCTCAATGGTAGTGTAAAACAACACCCTTTTTACCTTGTCAAAATCAGCTCTGCAAAAATCATCCTGTTCTGGTTGCTTTAAATGTTAATGAGCTCTGCTCGCCCCACCCCTCTCTTCTCTCTGTGGAGTGACGAGCCTGTTTACTTTAGCTGCGTTTAGCCGCTAAACTTGCTAACTAGCACATTATTAGGAAAGGCGGTCGCAAAGATGAATAAGAAAAACCCTTATACTTACTTCTACTGTAAGTGAAGCTGGATCACGAATGATTCACACGAATATAGATGTCACGAATCTGGTCGGTGCTCTGCGGTCCGCTCACCACCAGAGGTCGCTCTCACCCCATCATTACATTCAGACTGTTGCTTTGCACCCCGGACTACTATTCCCATCACCCATCGCACCCATTACGTTGCCTCCGGTAGCCAATCAGGCTCACTATAAAAACCCTGGACTTTCCCCATGAAAATCACGGTTTGTTAGATTATTGTTTGTATTCCATAGTTAGCGTTCCTTAGTTCCTGGTTTTTGTTCTCCTGCCTGGTTTTCTCGTTTTTGACTGTCTAGCCGCCTGCCTTTGGATTTTCGCCTGTCTGACTATTCTCTCGGATCTCCCTTCACGGACGTTGTTCGCTCCCGATTGGACTTACGCCTGATTCACGGATTCCGATTGTGCTTAGCCTACGATATCCCTATCTGCTATGGCGTTTGACCCTGCCCGCTCGACCATGTATCTGTCTCGTCCCTTCAATAAAAGCTCGCATGTGGATCCGCTCGTCTCTCGTCAATCACTCCGTGTTACAGAACAAACCGTCACAACAGGATCCAGCAGCTTCACCCCCGGACATTCAGATACAGACACTGACAGGATTCTATGCCGGATAAAGCAAGGACAACGTTCACTCGAGCAGTACACCCGTGAGTTCTTAGTTTTTGCAAATTATTCCACCCAACCGGACTGTATTATAATTGAGATTTTTTGCGACGGTGCAAACGAGCACTTAAGGGCTAGACTCAGACGCGAGGGTCCGCGCTCATCTCTGGCTGCCTTCTTGAACTTTGCTTTATTGTGTGTGGGCTCGCCGTGTACTGTGAGGGTCGCGAGGAAGGAACGCGACAAAGCAGCCGCGCACCCCTCTCGCAGATTGGCGGTAACGCCGGATCACGACGCCGCAAACAGGTTTTCCGCCTGGATCGCTCGTGAAATGGCGGCCGTGACGGAGCGTGCTCAAGCTATGACGGCGTCAGCAGAGCCTGCGCACAAGATGGCGGCCGCGCCGGAACGCGTTAACGCGGTAGCGGCGACAACGGTGCCCGTTCACAAAATGGCGGCCGCGTCGGAGCGCGTCCACACAGTGGCGGCGACGGCGGAACCCGTTCACAAGATGGCGGCGAGAACAGAGCTCCGTCATGTCACAGCCGCCATACAAGAGCCATTTAAAGCTACAGCTGCATTTCCCGAGTCAAGTCAAGTCTCCAAGTCAAGTCAGATTGCAACTGTGTTTCCTGTGTCAAATCAAGCCAGAACTGCTGTTCCTGTGTTAAGTCAAGTTACAGCCACGCCAGAGCCACTGCACAAGATGGCTGCCACGCCAGAGCCACTGCACAAGATGGCTGCCACGCCAGAGTCACTGCACAAGATGGCCGCCATCTCCAAGCCACTCCACAAGATGGCTGCCATTCCGGAACCTGTGGTCAGTACCCGGACGCCACCTGTGGTCATGATGGCCCACGTGCTGGACACACCCCTAATGACAGTATGGGCAGCTAAAGTGGCGCTCCATGTCTCGGCAGCTACCCCTGAGTCAAGTCAAGACACAGAGTCAAGCCAAGTCACAGCTGTTCCCCATGAGTCAAGCCAAGTCACACCTGTTCATCACGAGTCAAGTCTCGTTACCGCTGTCGTCCCTGAGCCAAGTCACGTTACAGCTGTTGTTCCTGAAGCAAGCCAGGCCTCAGCAGATCCTCGTGAGTCAAGCATAGTTGTCAGGTCCTGTCATAATGCAGTTTCAGCGTCCAGTCAAGCTTCAGAGTCCAGTGACGTCCCGCCTGACGGCCCAGAGTCCAGTGACGTCCCGCCTGACGGCCCAGAGTCCAGTCACGTCCCGCCTGACGGCCCAGAGTCCAGTCACGTCCCGCCTGACGGCCCAGAGTCCAGTCACGTCCCGCCTGACGGCCCAGAGTCCAGTCACGTCCCGCCTGACGGCCCAGAGTCCAGTCACGTCCCGCCTGACGGCCCAGAGTCCAGTCACGTCCCGCCTGACGGCCCAGAGTCCAGTCACGTCCCGCCTGACGGCCCAGACTCAGGCCACGTCTCGTCTGACCGCCCAGACTCAGGCCACGTCTCGTCTGACCGCCCAGACTCAAGCCACGTCTCGTCTGACCACCCAGAGCTTTACCATGCCCCGTCTGATGGCCCAGAGCCAGGTCATGCCCAGTCCAACGACCCCAAGTCAAGTCACATCTCGTCTGACATCCCAAGACCATGGCCTATCGGGATAGCCAGCGCACTGGACCCACCACAACCTCCCACTGCTGCTCTTCCTTTAATGGCGGTTGCCATCTGGTGTGTGTGGGCTGCACACTGTGCTCCAGAGGTCCCGTCTGGTCTCAGGTCTGCTCCAGAGGTCCCGTCTGACCACGAGACAGACCCAGAGGCCTCACCGGTGGGAGAAGCCGCGCCTATGCCTCCTGAGGTGTCAGCTTCGGCTGTGGATCCTCCCATGGAGGCAGCGTCCCTCTACAGACTCTCTGCTTCTCCCCAAATTCTTTCTACCTCTTCTGTCTCTGCCGTTTCCAGATCCCAGGCCATAACGCAGTTTCCTGCTCCGCCCCAGCTCCCGCCTGGTCACAAGCCTGCTCCAGAGCGCCCGCCTAGTCACAAGCCAGCTCCAGAGTTTTCGCCTGGTCACAAGCCTGTTCCAGAGTGCCACTTGGTCGGAGAAGCTGCGCCAATACCTCCAGAGGTGTCAGCCATGGCTGTGGATCCTCCCTTGGAGGTGGCGTCCCCCTACAAGCTCTCTGCTTCACTCCCTTCTCTGTTTGTCTCCTCTGTCTCTGCTTTCCCCAGGTCCCAGATCGTAAAGCGGGGTCCTGTTCCGTCCCGGAGGGCCGCTGCGCCTCCTGTTCCGCCCCGGAGGGCCGCTCCGCCTCCTGTTTCGCCCCAGAGGGCTGCTCCGCTTCCTGTTCCGCCTCGGAGGGCTCATGCTCTGCCTCCGGCCCTGCCCTGGAGGGCTTCTGCTCCGCCTCCGCCCTGGAGGGCCCTTGCGCCTCCTGCTCCACCTCCGGCCCCGCCTTGGAGGGCTCCTGCGTCTCCTGCTCCGCCTCCGGCCCCGCCCTGGAGGGTATCTGCTCTGTCAGTCCTGCCTCAATCACCGGGCCCTCCACATGGACCTGGCCCTCCAACCCTCGCCCTGTCTCCCTCCCTCCCCACCGCTCCCCTGGACCGTTGTTTCCTTCGAGCGTCTGGAAGCCGCTCCTTGGGGGGGGGCTATGTCACGAATCTGGTCGGTGCTCTGCGGTCCGCTCACCACCAGAGGTCGCTCTCACCCCATCATTACATTCAGACTGTTGCTTTGCACCCCGGACTACTATTCCCATCACCCATCGCACCCATTACGTTGCCTCCGGTAGCCAATCAGGCTCACTATAAAAACCCTGGACTTTCCCCATGAAAATCACGGTTTGTTAGATTATTGTTTGTATTCCATAGTTAGCGTTCCTTAGTTCCTGGTTTTTGTTCTCCTGCCTGGTTTTCTCGTTTTTGACTGTCTAGCCGCCTGCCTTTGGATTTTCGCCTGTCTGACTATTCTCTCGGATCTCCCTTCACGGACGTTGTTCGCTCCCGATTGGACTTACGCCTGATTCACGGATTCCGATTGTGCTTAGCCTACGATATCCCTATCTGCTATGGCGTTTGACCCTGCCCGCTCGACCATGTATCTGTCTCGTCCCTTCAATAAAAGCTCGCATGTGGATCCGCTCGTCTCTCGTCAATCACTCCGTGTTACAATAGATGCATTTATGCAGATCAGGAGGCGCATTCCCTTCACAAACTTAATCCACTGCATCTTCAGCGGCTCAGATGTCGGGAGGAAATGACGACCACTATGTTCATTATTACATCCAGCAACACAACACCTCCATCGTTCAATCAGAGATATTCTTGTCTAACTTACATCCCTGCTCCAGCATCAAAACAATGGAGGTCGGACTGTTACAGCTGATTTAAGGCGGGTCTCAGGTAAGACGCTCGTGTCAATCAACTGTCATAGGAGCGGCCTCTGTCGGTGTGACGCCACACCGACAGATATTCTGAGAATGAGCATTTTTTAGAGTGTAGGTTACGAGTGCAGAAACACTCTGCATGTGCATTATGTGCTTGTGCATGCTTAAAATGAGCCACATGTTGATTCTGTCAGACTGTATTGATCATCATGGATTAATGGTTCCCAGTGTGTAAACTCTAAGAGACAGACACATGTAGGAAAAAGAGCGATTATGTACGTAACTGCATCAATCAGCCCTGAACATTTTCTAAACAAGACACCTATACGTTATTATTATTGACAGATGCGGCCCAACCACTCACACTAAGCCCCACCTACTGTTTGTGCTTTCCAAAACCAGCAGCATCTAAAAAAGTAGTGTTCAGCATCCCTGTGGCTGTGTTAGCATTGAAAGCCGCACTGCTATTTCATGCTCTGCCAAGTCTAGGCAGTTCACAAGACACCTGCATGCTGTTCAAAAGTTATCATAGATCTCAATTCTTCTGTCTTTTTTTGTCCTTTCTTTAAGGCTCAGGAATCCTCAGTCAGGACAAGATGCTAGCAGAGCACAATATCATCATTTCACAATTTTTTTTTGCAAAATTGTTCACTGTCTCTTCTTGTCAGCTGGGTACCAAAGCAAGTAATCACACTGTCCTCGGGACCAATTAAATGCGACTTCCCATCATTTTCTGAACAGTCTCACTTCCTGCACCACTAAACAGGTTAATTGAAATGATCAGTTATTCATTGTTCTGTCCATCTGTGTAACATTCTTTCTCCTGTTCTTCTTTCTCTAAAAACACCAGATGAAATTTAGATAAATAATGAATTGCTGTTTTTTCCTCATCAGTCTTCTGTTGCTCACTCTCCAGGCTGTGTCAACAAACACCAACATTAGTCTTTGTCTGTCTGTCCAGGAATCAGTCAATAAATCCATGAGTTGAACCTCCTGACTGTTTTTCTCTCACAGCCCACACACAATCACATCTATCTTGCCATCTAGCATGTATTCGGTTTTCTCTGCTACACATTCTATCACAGTGGGGACTTTTTTTTTTTTTTTTTTGGCTTCCAACTGTTTTAAGCTGAGCTTTTTATATATTCTATCTCTTAACTTTTAAGATAACCCTTGCAGAAATATTTTTGGATTTTAAAATAAATGTTTTAGTATTAAAGTTGCCATGTAGCAGAATTAGTAATAGATCCTTTGTACTGAAAGGATCTAAGTGAAGCAGATCATCAAAAAGAATTTAGTTCAATTCATTGGTTGTTGTTTGGATTGAGGCAGATATGAATGTGAGTGTAGTTGATTGTACAAAAGGGCCAGGTTGATCTGGACAAAATGATAGGAGAAGTGTCATACATCACCAGAGAGAATTAAAAATGACAATTAGTTTAATATTTAGAGCTGCAGTCTGTAAGTTTAGCCTCTTTGTCACCATCTCTGTTTGGAACTTGCAATTGCAGTTATTTGCTGAATTATCTTCTTTATGTTAGTTGTGCATTTGCATGGCTCCTCAGCATGGATGAATCTAATTTTCTGAGGTGTATATGTGGCTGTTAGTCACCGCACCGGTGTGGATACTGTACTAACACTCTAAAAAACGCTGGGTTAAAAACAACCCAACTTGGGTCATTTGGCAACCCAGCACTGGGTAAATATTGGACAGAACACATGCTGGATTATTTTGACCCAGCTGGTTGGGTTAAATGTTTTCCCCCAACATGCTAGGTTGTTTTATTTAAGTCTACTATTGTTTAAAAATGAATATATTGCTGGCTTAAAATGGTCTGGAATTTAGAAATCACACAGAATTTTAGAGGCAACAGCAACAATCAAAAGATGAATTTTTATTATTAAGTAAGAACACCCATAGACAAAAATATAAGACAAAGAGAATTTATTTGGATGAATACAGCATAGTTTACAATATTGCATACTATTCAGCTCATTTAACAATCATTTTAGTAATGTAAAAATATATTTTCACAGAAATAGTTCTATTTCTTGTGCCGATATGTCGCCGGGGGAACTACGAACCTCACACCGCCACCTTGTGTTTCAATCATAACTGAAAAATGCCTTGACTGACTCCATAAACAAACACTACTGAGATTAGAGAACATTTTAACATCAAATTAAATTAAATTCAGTATTATGACAAATAAAATGTTATGCAAGGCAAAAGGCGTTTCATTCATGCAAAACGAATGACCGCTGCTGACACAGCCGATTGACATCTCGTCCTTCTATGTTGCGTTGCACAAAATAATATAATTTACAGCACAGTAAAGACTTTATAAATGAAATGAAGTGTATACAAACCTATATTTCACTGAAGAAGTGGATGGCGGCACTGAGAACAGTTCTCTCCCGTAGAGGAGCAAAAAGCCCGTGCTCTGACAGCTGGGTTGTTTTGTTGGGGACAGACTCAACCCAGCGGGTGGGTAGAAAAAATAACCCAGCATTAAAAACTACCCAGCAGCTTAGTTACAGAAAAACTACCCAGACCCTGGGTAAAAATATTACAAATAACCCTTTGAAATGACCCAACAAGCTGAACCCAGCATTTGGGTTAAAAAAAAAATTAAATAAATAAATAATAATAACCCAGCATTTTTGTCACCCTTCCCCCAATGCATAAAGCCAGGGGGTGAAAACTTTTGAATTTGAAGATCAGGGTAAATTATTTAATTATAAGTAACTTATTTTGTCTTCTGGGAAACATGCAAGTATCTTCTGTAGCCTCTGAAGGCCAGTACTAAATAAAACAAATATAATATTTAGGCAAAATGAGAAAAAATTACATATTTCCATTCTGTTCAAAAGTTTTCACCGCACAGCTCGTAATGTATCGTTTATCCTTCTGGAGCATCAGTGAGTGTTTGAACCTTCTGTAATAGTCGCATATGAGTCCCTCAGTTGTCCTCAGTGTGAAAAGATGGACATCAAAATCATACAGTCATTGTTGGGAAGGGACAGAATTTGTGGGACCTGAAGGATTTTTCTGAAGAACAGCAGGCAGAATAACTGCTGAGGACAAACAAGGGACTCATGAACAACAAAAAACAAAATAAAAACAAAAACCCACAAACACACAGCGGATATGGATGATTTAGGTAACAACTCAGTATTAAGAATTAAGGGGGTGCAAACTTTTGAGCAGGGTCATTTTTATAAACTCAACTATTATTTTCTCTCATGGACTGTATGTAAACATCTTTTATGTGAAATATCTTATTCAGGTCAGTACTAAATAAACAACATGCATTTTGTATGATCCCTCTTATTTTGGTAAAATAATTAACATTTTGCAGATTCTGAAAGAAGATGTAAACTTTTGATCTCAACTGTAGATGACAGAATTTTCATTTTTAGGTGAACTGCCCCTTTAAAGCATTTTTAAATATGCTTTATTAAACCCATTTTTGCTGATAGGGACCATTAGCTGTTCCCCACCATGTAGATAATTACAGGTTGTACTATCCTTGTAGGCAAAATTTGATCCCAACAATGATGGCAAAAGCTGACCCACGCACATCCTCCACACCGTATACAATTTATAATGATGATACTGATAATGCCCCTGTGGAGTACTTTTTGCCCTCTCTCCAGGGGCACAGATCTGAAACACAGCATAAATACCATATACACAATATAGGTGAAACAGAAATCATTCAGAAAGGGATTCATCCGTCCAGCTTTACCTCTATTCATCTAATCATTTCCTTAATGGGTAAGGTGGTTAGGTGTACAATGTGAAAAAGCATTTTTTTTCTATCTCATAAAAGACAATCATTACTCGTTTCTTTCTGGCGCTCTTTGAAGTAAAAGGTCAAGTTGTTCTGTCTGTGTGAAGGACTGCGCTGTGTTTGAGTAATTATCTCAGACTGGAATTGCCAGAGTGTTGGACTAATTATTTTTGCTGTTAGAACCCTAACGAGCAGCAGAACTGTAGGCGTGAGATGGCGGCTGCTGGCAGAACATGATCAGTGCTTACAAATGATCACTAACAATCAGACAATCTCCTAAATTTTGCACTAAAACACACATTCAGCCAAGCTCTAAATCACAAAACACCCAGCTGTGCTCCTAATGTCAACTTTGCTGTGAGAACAAGCCGAGTGTGGCTCAACTAAAGTCTGGTCACACAAACCTTTCACATTTGATTGCTGTCTAGAAGATGGAGGTAAAAGAGTTCTTATTTGTGATTTCCCCTTTGAGTAAAACCTATAAAGAACAGATGGATGAATGATTGCACCCAAGACTCTTTTACCTTTCTTAAAAACAGCAGACATTTTATTATCACAGAATTCTGAGAATCAGTTCCTACTTATTAGACATCACCATTTAAGGTTTTTATTTTTAGCAAAACATTAAATGCCATTAAGTGCTTGAGAGTACACAGAATTGGATGTTTAAATGTCAACAAACACTTGAGTCACATAATGGCAGTTACGCTGCCGGAGGATTAGAGAATGGACGGAATGAATAAATTGCATAGATAAATGAGAGAGAAATGGTTCCGATTCTTTCAGCAAGGGAACGCACTTTTAGCAGCGCATTATTCTTTTAAAGCTTTGTCAAAAACACTTTTATTCCCTGCTGTGAATAAAATGTATCAATTGAGCTTGAGTTTACTTAAAATGATTACATGTACTATTAATATTACGTGAGCAAATGTTACAAAATATGAAAATGGTCAAAAATAAAGTTGTCATTTTTGTTTTCTTTGCGCACAAAAAGTATTCTCATACCTTGATAAAATTACGGTTGAACCACTGATGTCACTGGATTATTTTAACAATATCCTTACTACCTTTCTGCGATTTGAACATGTCAGTTGCGTTGCTGTCTATGCAGCAAAAGCTCTCGGATTTGTTCTGAAAATGAACGAAGTTCTTATGGGTTTGAAACAAAATGAGAGCAAGTAATTAATGACAGAATTATATTTTTGGGTGAACTATCCCTTTAAACAACCATGAGTCGCTTCTGTGAGGTTGCTGCTAACCTGTAGAGTGAATCTAGCATTAAGTGCTTCCAGCTGTTCTCTTTTCTGCTTCTCTCACAAATACACTTCACGTTTCTAACCTGTGTGCAGCTGTGAACATCCAAGCACACTCTCAAACAATTTCAACAAGTGGAACAGCTGTAATCATGTTAGCACTAAGTGGAAAGTGTAATCTTCAGCACATAAAGCATGCAAACACTCTCACTTTCAGGATGATGTGTAAATGCTTTTTTGTCTGCAGGGATTACAGCACAAGAACACTCACTTAATATCACAGTCCAATGCATAAGTGAGACATGCAATGCAGATGCACTCACATGTACAAAACATCAGCCATATGCATACTTGCAAACATATTCACATTAGGCAAAATCTTACTCATTCTCTTAACTGCACTTTAAGTCACACATACACTGTAAAACCCGAGAATGAAAATAGCTTGTAAATGTATAGATCAGTGATTCTCAATTCCTGTCCTGGGAAACCCTTCTCTGCACATTTTGCATGTCTTCCTTTTGCATTTAACACTCCTGATTGAGATCATCAACTCGTTAGTTCAGTTCATGGATCTCTCTCCTAATGAGCTTATGATCTTAAACAGATGTGTTAAATAAGGGACACAGGCAAAATGTGTAGAGCAAGGATCCCCCAGGGCTGGAATTGCGAATCACTGTTGTAGATTATATAGGTATTAAAAGGTGTAAGGTGTTTTTTTTTTTTTTTTAAATTACTTTATAATGTAGGCAATCACAGCATGCTGATATACAGCTGTATCGCACAGCTATGAGTGTGATATAGCGTTTATACAACAGTTCGACGCCACAAGTGTGTAAATGCACAAGAAACAACAACGGAGTGTCTTTAAAACCCCTCTTTTGTAAGGAACTACTTTCTTCCGCCACGGATTCAAATCTCAGTTTGACAGTTTAACAGCTGAGCCCAAGCCTCCGTTACTAATTCGAAAACGTCACTTTACAATTAGTAATGAAGGAAGGTTGAGTTGCTTCACTGAAATCTTATTGTATTACTGCATTAAAAGCTTACCGTATTATGTGGAGTATTATGGACTGAGCGAGTGCGATTACCTGCATCTGATACAGTATTCATTCTTCGGCTCAATCTCATTTTCACAATAAATAGTTAGTTTGCATGTACTCTGAGGAAAGCGATGTCCGTGTCGTACTATCTTTTCATCTGTTAATGGTGATTTCCAATGACAGCACTGCTCAGTGCATTTGTTGGCTGTCTTACAATAAGTTGTTGAAAGTAAAAATAACTTCCTTGTTTATAACTGTTTCAGTCTCTTTCAGTATAAAAGTCTTTATGCTCAGTCCACCGCTAACCCCTCCCTTTAGAGAAGCTACGGTGACTGACACAAGTAAAGATGTCGTCATCTAAGACAGCAGAGAGCAAAGAGGTTTCATTACAAAGGTAAATTAAGGAATTATATTTACTTAATTATTCAATAAACCGATGTTATTGCGAATATTATTGGTGCTTGTTCATCATTATGTTAGTGTTTTATTCACAAAACAACATAGTGATGAAACGCGCTCTGTAGAGCAGTTTGTCCATTTAGGGCTACTGTAGAAACATGGTGGCAACTTCTATGTAAGGGGGCCCATGGTGTATGTAGATAGAAGCTGTTCATTCTAAGGTAATAAAAACATATCGGTTCATTATGTAAGGTCTTTATACACCTCTGAAAACATAGTTATTTATATGATATTGCATTTCTGTCAATAGATCCTTATAAATATTACACATTGCACCTTTAAATACTACAATTATTATAAATAAATATTATAAAATATAATAATAAATCTATAAAATATTGTTTATTGAATAGTAATATTTCATCAACAACAAAAGCCATAATAAAAGTTGCTAGGCAATTCACTCAGAAGTACAAAGGCAGCGCTCTGATATACAGCATTAAATTTACATAAAATATAACATGATGAGATTTTGCCTTCAGCCAAATCTATTTGCTTTGGAACAAATAATAGATTAATGAGACCAAAGACTGCCCGTTAAATTTACCCAAAACAAATTACATCTCACGTTCGACTACTATAGGGACATCAGAGACAGCAGCAAAAATTCAAAAGAACTGGCTGAGGTAAGGCTGCTCTCGGCGGGTTCATGAGCACCGAACGGCCTCACATCTCCAAAAACAATGAAGCAAATTTTCAAACTGTTTTCCTTATTAACAAACCACATATCTGAAGTCTAAACAAATACATTCTTGCCTGAAAACCTCTTAAAACTACATTTCGTGACACAAAAACACCATCATTTATTAAATTGTAGCGAATTTGGGTGTCTGCCATGACACTCGCTGTGAGAAATACCACAAGCGGACTGATACAAAACGGGGAAATGGTTCCGATATCACTGGAATATCTAATTTCTGTAAGCCAATCAGATTCGAGGACCAGAAAGAACTGTTGTATAAACTTCTATACAACACTTTTTTTACGTTTTTTGATATTCCGATATTCTTGGGTGTCCCATAACCATATGAGTCCTGCATAACTAGAGTTTAGGGACCATACTTAGGGGAAACGCACTCATGTTCTCAATCAGAACATCAGATCACACAAAACAGTTCCAGATGGAAACAAAATGTGCTAGCATCATTACAGCTGAACTTTGTTTAGATTCTATCAATTGGCATAAATATTCTCTAACCATAGAGAGCTGATTGGTGGAATGCAATCAGAGACAGCACAGGTGGGTTCAACTCATTGTGCAAGAATTAAAGCTTCAAACCTGTAGATGTACAGAAATCACATTAACAAAATGAACTTTCAGAAAGACTAAACCTGTTATACAACAAACTTACACATTTCAGGGAACAAAATAAACATACACCCCGAAAGAAACCTTTAAACTTACACAAACCCATACAGAGGCACACCCATACTCCTCACGCTGTAAATCTAAACCATGTCAGCTATCTCATCACGCTTGTAGGTGCCAGGGCAGCCATCTTGTCTGAGCGTTTCGAGGGTGTATGTGAGAACCCCCTGCCGTGCAGACATGTTCAAATGCTTCTCTATGTAACAACCAGACACACATTCCCTCCATAAACGCTCAGTATCGGTTCTCATGACTGACACCAGCCCACATCATGCTGGGGGTCCTATTCTTAGCCTCCAGTGGCTCTTCGCTGAATTCCGGCATGTTTGGGTGGATCTTGTGACTCATTTGTTTTTATCTCTGTGCTGGAATGTTGAGTCAGGAATTGGACATCAGGAAACAGCAACATAAGGACAACAGTAAAACTCTCAAGATGTAAAGCAAAATAATGAAAAAGCAACATTTCAGAATCTCAGCTCACTTTTCAGACACCTGTTGTGCTGACCGATGCATAGGAGCAGTGTGCTTTTAAGCAAACCTATGCAAATAGTGCACTTGTAGGCAACACTATAATGCAAGGACAAATACAGTTATTATACACTATGATCACATGCTTTTTGAGCATCTCTAAATATGCTGCAAGTAATCACAAATTGTTTTACAACTGTTATTTAGCACTGACCACTTTTAATCAGATCAACATGAAGTTAGGAGACAGAGACAGAGAGGAAGAGCTAGAATGAAAAAGTTATAGACTGTGTAAATGATTTATTTTGAGGATGGACTGCTTAAAAGCCAAAACTCACCTGTAGCTCCACCAACACCTACGTTGAACACTCCTCCTTTCAAAAAAAGATTGTCTGAGAAAACCTCTCTCATGTCTACATGCTTGTAAGTCCTTATAATACTGAGAATGGGAAAAAAAAACACCAGTATTATAAAAATAGACAGACGGTTGGTGTTTGTCATCAGACAGTTGCTTCCTAGCAACCAATAAAATCTGCATTTGAGGAAAAAACAATTATATGTATGTGACCCTAGACCACAAAACCAGTAGCAAGGGGCAATTTGAAAATGTGGAAAACAAATAAGCTTTCCATTGATGCATGGTTTATTAGGATAGGACAATATTTGGCCGAGATACAATTATTTGAAAATCTGGAATCTGAGGGTGCAACAAAATAAATAAATAAATAAATAAAATAAATAAATATATAAATAAAATAAATAAATATTATATATATATATATATATATATATATATATATATATATATATATATATATATATACACATATATATATACACACACACACATATATACACATAGATATTATAATAATATTATAGAGAGAGAGAGAGAGAGAGAGAGAGAGAGAGAGAGAGAGAGAGAGAGAGAGAGAGAGAATGTTGTCTAAATGTAGTTCTTAGCAATGCACATTATTAATCAAAAATTAAGTTTTGATATATTCACAGTAGGAAATTTACAAAATATCTTCATGGAACATGAACTTAATATCCTAATGATTTTTGGCATAAAAGAAAAATCAATAATTTATCAATAATTTTGACCCATACAGTGTACAAACATACCCATGCTATTTGAGACTGGTTTTGTGGTCCAGGGTCACACACACACACACATATTATATATATATATATATATATATATATATATATATATATATATATATGGCAGCACTAAATAAAATAAAACAAAACATTTCAAAATATTACAAAACAACCTGCCAATTCACAATATCAGTTTAATAATTTACCATCCATTAAACAAAAATAAAATGACATAAAATGACATAAAATAAAATAAAATAAAATAAAATAAAATAAAATAAATGCATAGAAAAAAGAAAAGAAAAGAAAAGAAACTTTCTTACCTCAAATTTGGTTTGTGTCCTGTAAATCCTTCATATTTTTACACTAACAACTTTACTACTGTTACCTCAGGAGGATGGTGGCCATGTATATACTGATTTCACACCTGTAGCTCATTTTATGTGTGTGTTTGTGAAATATGATTCTGATTATGATGATGTAAATATTTTGGTTGCGCCATAATTATCTAATACACATACGCGTTAAGTTTGACATGCACTTTATTTGATTGAGACAAAATAACACGTTGGGAGAGGAACTGATTTTTGAACTGATGTCCAGTGAATACACCACAAGCAGCTTGACGGTCACACTGCAGCACAGCAGTTTATAGCGCACAATGACCATAATAACACAAGCTCTCGTGAAACTTAAAGTGCTTTTTTTCAAGTCAAGTTTCTTTCACTTTTGGCCTAAGTCAGGCTTTTCTTCTTTACGGGCTCCCTCTCAGTTCTGTGCGCTCCCGAAAGGAGCGGGATGTATGTATCGCTACGCGACGCGCGCATGGCACCTTCCCACGCGTTCCCGGGCGCGTCAGACCTGCGCGAGGAGTTTCTCACTGCGAGTTCGAGAGCGCGCAGCTCCATGAGTTCCAACTCGTGCTTGGCGGCGGTTTCGAGCACCTTCTGCTTGTTGTAATAGATGACGAAATTGTTGATGATGGGGTGGATGGGCAGCGCTATGGCGATCACCCCGCACAGAAAGCTGATGGCCGCGTTGCACCGGCCTAGGGTGGTTTTTGGGTAGATGTCCCCGTAGCCGACGGTGGTCATGGTGATGATGGCCCACCAGAAGGACTGCGGGATGCTTCTGAACAGCGTCTCCGGGTGGCTCTGCTCCATGGTGTAGCCGAGCGCGGAGAACACGAAGATGCCCACTCCCATGTACATGAGGAGCAGCCCCAGCTCCTTGAAGCTGCGTTTGAGCGCGTACGTAAGCGTCTGCAGGCCAGAAGAATGGCGCGCCAGCTTGAAGATCCGCGCAATGCGCATGATGCGGAGCGCCTGCACCGCCTGCTGCACGTTGACCAGCTCCATCATGGCCGTGCCGAGGTACGTGAGAACCAGCACCACGTAGAACGGCAGAATGGCCAAGAAGTCTATCATGTTCATGAAGGAGAGCGCGAAGCGCACCTTGTTTGGGGACGAAGCGAGGCGCAGCACGTACTCCACAGTGAACCAGCCGATGCACGCCGTCTCGATAGCATCCAGGGTCGGGTGCTCAACGCGGTTCCCTTCGGAATCCTCCACTTGGAGGTCCGGTATAGTCCCTAGACACATCACCACAGATGACACTAGAATGAACAGAAAAGACACGACGGCAATTACGCGTGCGGGGAGCGAGGACTCTGGTTTCTCCATGAGTTTCCAAAGGAACTTCTGCCACCTTTCAGTACGGCTCACATTAGGGTCACAGTCCAGATCATCCAGGATCAGTTTCACCTTGTCTGCAATCTCAGCTAACTCTTCCTCCTTCTCAGTCAAGTTACTCTTGCAGCATTCGTCCAAGTAGCTCAAGTCAATCTTCCAAAACTCCATCTCCTTTATAAAACAAATAGGGCAGATTCCGCGCTTCATATGGATCTCTCCAAAGTAGTACACTTCTACGATGCATTTAAACGAGTCAGGATCTCTGTCGAAGTAAAATTCTCGTTTCCCAGGGTCGTAATCATCGCAGAGCGAGGAAATGACATCGAAACTCCGAGTTGAGCAGTTCACAAGTTCGGCGAGCCTGCTGTCCGGATAGCGGTTCAGAATGTCCCCGCACAGCACCAGCCGCACGCCGCCGATGTTTACGGCGATTTCTTTCTCGTCGCTGCTCGACGAGCCGTTACAGTGCGCGAACCGGGTCCTCGGTAGCGTCCACATCCTCGCAGCCCTAGTCTCAAAACATTTAAATGGCGTTAAGCGGCGGGTTGTAGGAAAAGGCGCATGGAGACGCAGGATCCTCTTATGTCAAAAGGGGATGCTGACTGACTTCGTAAATACTAAAGACATGCTAAGAGACTAAAACTAAAGCATTTTGTCTTGAGTAAAGGAAAGCTTTTATAAGAAAAAGAATCAAGAGAATGATATCTTGATTCGAGCAGATAACATTTCTGTGCGCTTTTGCGCAGTGAAAGCGCGCAGTTGGCATAGCAGTAACAGGTCTCCCCCCCTCCTCCCTGTGTACCTCTCTCTCTTTCTCTCTCTCTCTCTTTCCTCTGTAACCCCCAGTCCTTTATTAATATACCTCGCTTGGTGTTTCCTGCCATTTCCAACCTGTTTTTACCAACTCTTTTGCCCAACTTACGAAAGATCAATAGTAGTGAATAGAGAGCGAATTTAAAGGGGAGGATTCGACTTTTAAAAAGGATTTATAAGGACTATAATGTTTCAGGATCACTTCTGATATTTTTATTGATACTTTTTTGAGGTTTTTCTGGCGCAACGCTAATTGTAATTTGGCGTCAACGGTGCAGCAAGTTTTTTTTTTTTTTTTTTTTAAGAAAAAAAAAAACAACACCATGTTGAAAAAACATACCAGAACATGTTTTACCGCTTTATCTCAACGAAAAGCTCACGAATAAACATTGACGTAGTGGTTACTTCAGGCGAACGAAATTATTTGACGACAGGTGAATATATGGGCTCTGCCTTGTGTCTTAAACTATTGTGATCACTATTTGACAACTGTGGTGAAAACATATACATGTATTAAAAAAAAATAAAAAAAATTCTCAGTTGTGAAGCTCCAAATTAAACAGTTCATTACAACAGTACGTAATTTACATCGTTTTTGTGAAAAGACTTGCTCACTTACCTGGAGTTACAGGCACAGCTCACGGCAAGAAACTGGACATTTCCATCAAGTCCAAGCTGAGTCATACATCACAGGCCTTTTTCACAGTAAGAACCTATGAGCTAAATAAAAACACTGAATAGAGCGTTTCTCAATTAGCATTAGTCACTCAACATTTAGTGCTTAGTTTTGCGGGGAAAGGCGCCCAGCGGCATCCCTGAGTAATTGCGCCACCCTTAGAAATTTCACTAAAATTGCAATAGAAACAGCATAGATGCGTTTTGATAGCTTTTTTTTTTTTTACTGACCGTTGAACATTACCTGGGGAGCTTATACTGACACTATGAATTTTTATTTGTAACAATGGGAACCTGCTATTATATAGCTGCAATTTAATGTCTGTTAAGCAAAATTTAAATAATAAAAAAAAATACAGTTGAAGTCAAGGTTTGCAGAATCTGCAAAATGTTAATTTTACCAAAATAAGAAGGATAATACATTTTTTTTACCGTTTTATGTAGTACTGACCTGAATAAGATATTTCACATAAAAGACATTTACATATAGTCCACTAGAGAAAAGTAGAATTTATAAAAATGACCCTGTTCAAAAGTTTACATTTTACATTTCAGTTGTTGTTGTTTGTTTGTTTGTTTAGTGATAGTGATTCATGAGTCCTTTGTTTGTCCTGAACTGTTAGGTCGCACAAATTCTTTCTTTTTCAGCATTTTTGTTTCTGAACCCTTTCCAACAATGACAGTATGATTTTGAGATCCATCTTTTCACACTGAAGTCAACTGAGGGACTCATATGCAACTATTACAGAAGGTTCAAACGCTCACTGATGCTTCAGAAGGAAACACAATGTACTAAGAGCCAGGTGTGAAAACTTTTTTGAATTTGAAGATCAGGGTAAATTTAACTTCTGGGAAAAGTATCTTCTGTAACTTCTGAAGGGCAGTACTAAATGAAAGAAATATGATATTTAGGCAAAATAGGAAAAAAATTACACATCACTCTGTTCAGAAGTTTAGCTTTTAATGCATTGTTTTTCCTTCTGAGGCATCAGTGAACGTTCATACCTTCTGTAATCGTTGCATTTGAGAGTTTTGTGCCAAATACACAAAAATACTGAAAATGAAATGCTGAAAAAAAAAAAAAAAAATTGTGTGATTTTTCTGAAGAACAGCGGGCTGTTTAACTGTTCATGACTAACATGGGACTCATGAACAACTATCACTAAACAAAAAAAAAAACAAAAGACAAGACAAATAAAACAGTTGTGAATCATTCAGGTAACTTGCAATAGTATTACGAATCAAGTGTATGTAAACTTTTGAACAGGTTCATTTTTATAAATTCAACTTTAATTTTCTTTTGTGGACTACAGTATATGTAAACACCTTATATGTGGAATATATTATTCAGGTCAGTACTAAATAAATAACATGCATTTTGTGTGATCCCTCTTATTTCGGAAAAATAATTCATATTTTGCAGATTCTGCAAGGTGTATGTAAACTATTGACCTCAACTGTATGTAGGGCAAAATTAATGGAAGTGCAAGTATATATTATATATATTATATAAAACAAATGCCATTTATGAAAAATCCTTTGTTTAGAGAACAAAATTAGGAGAAAGTCCTCAAGACTCAAAATCTAGTTACCCTGTGACAACTCGCCCTGGTCTCCCTAATTCATTGGTGAATACATAAGACGTACTGATCTGTTGAGCATTCGCCATCAACGCACAAAAATACATTGTATAATGCTACTTGTTTTCAGTGACTTCTGTGGTCAGCTTTGATTTAAATCTGAGAACTATAAAAGTAAAAAAAGATGAAAGTAGCAACAGAACTGGTGCTAGTTTAGAAAATCAGACATTTTAATATTTCAAAGTCAAATCAATCACCATGGAAACAAACCTTCAGATGGGCTGGTATGTGCAAAATACACCACATTCAAAACCACTGCTGCAAAACCAGATAAACCTGGAGAAAATCCCATTATCTCCACAGGTATGGCTTCATTTAGCTTGTTTACAGTGAGTTTTTTTAATCCTTATTCAAATATTACTTTTCTGTATAATAATAGAGCACATTAAAAACAATCATACTTTCCTGTAATGAGGCAAGTAAACGGTAAAACCCGAAATAATAAAAGGAAAAAACAAGCCGATTTAAATTGGTTGTGCTAAAAATTGGAGACTGAAAAGAATTAAATAAAATCTACAACCAAATCAAATGAAAAACAGACAGCCAAACTAGACTCTCCATTTAATCTGGGCATGAAAGAAGCTTTCGACTTTTACACGGTTTTGGCAATGCAGTCAGACCAACTGGCACATGCCTGTTATACACACACTCAGACATCAGTGTGCATATGCACACACACTCTCTCACACACACATACATTCACACACTCACACTCATTCACAACAGTAGCTGTGCAGTTAATCCTCTGGAGTATATAGGGAAGAGTTGAAGTGCATCAGTCTGTGGTGTTCATCCACCAAACTTTAATTTAAAGGCTCTAAAAGCAGGAGAGCGAAGCCAGATTTACTTTAACCTCCCTCCTGCTCGTTTCTAACACTCACAGTTCATGTTATTTCACCAGGCCGATTTTCTTGGCCTCTGTTTCGTAGATCAGAAGTCTCCACATTTTCACTATAAACACCTCTGCTTCCTCATCCAATACCTGTAAGAAACACACCCATGATTATTTACACAGTAAAGGGGTGAATCTCACAAAAAACATGTCCAGGACATAATTCACCCCAAAGGGAAAAAATGCATTTCACAAAATGCATTTATTGTTCAAATTACTGAACAATATTAATAAACTACACATACTTTGTGTTATTTTTGGTGCTGATTATACCAAGATATTGTACTTGCATTTTGTAGTTAATAAAACATAAGTGAACACAGTGTACAATAAAGTGTTATATAAATGATTGCATTTAAATCATTGTAAATGCTATACAAAAACAAAAAACAAAAAACAAAAAAAAAACACACATTGTAAAAGACTGAGATTGCCATTGTGGTAATATGTGCCTAATTGTCATGAAAAGAAATTTCATTTATGCAATATATTCTAAATAATATAATATAATCCCTGGTGAAAAAAGTGCACTTCCATAATGTACTTAACGTGCTCTATTTTCGAACCCATTTTTCATACACTAGTGGGTTCAAGTGTACTACAAGTGGTAACTAAATACATATTTTTAAATACAGACATAGTATGTTACAAGCACATTTTAGTTCATATTCATGGTGTCCCAAAAAAGCACATTTGAGTACATTTAGATGTTCTTAAAAAGTACTACAGAATCATGGGACCTGGGAAAATAAATTAAATTAAATTAAATGAAAATGACATGAAATGACATGAAATGAAATGAAATAAAATAGACAGGGCTCTACGCTTATTTTTCTCTTTTTTAAAAAAAAAAAAATATATATATATAGGAGCACAGTCAAAATTTCAGGAGCACCTTCTAATCAATAATCAAATAATCTGATTCAAAAGTTAGCCTTCCCATTGTGAAGTGATATTTGACTCCTTAAAGTGATTTACAGGGGAATTTTGTTTTGAACATTGTAATGGCATTTTTCCAACTTTATTAAAAGTATGTCATGTTTTATGTCAATGTTTTTAAAAAATTGTTTTTTTAGCTTTTTAAAATGTCTAATTAAAACAACAGAATAAGAACAAGTAGGATAAGAATAAGTTACCAATCGAATGAAATCAGTATTAACAAAATTGATTTGTACTATAGAGGTGGGACAGAAGAACGCAAAAGGGGCTTGTAGGTGTATTTTCATGTTTAATAAGGCTCAGAGGTGGCATGAGAGCAATCAAATTCATAAACTCCTGTTGAGAGGAATGTTTTAAATATCAAATTTTAAATACAGAAATAATAAATGATTTAAATAACTGAAAATATACTTTAAGAATGAAACTAAAACTGCCAGTAGGTGGCAGCAAGTCACTGATTTAATTACTGAATCATTAATTTGATGCATTCGAACAGCTGATTCATTCAGAAAGAAAGCAAGTGACAGTCTTTATGAATGGGAAACTGAATCATTGACTCACTAGATTAGTTTAAAAACGCATGTTCATTCATAAACTAAACAACGCTGTGTTTGAATGGAGATGCTCGGTTATGACTTGTTTCAGACTATTTTTGACGAGCAAAAATCAGGGAATAGTGTTATAGTCAGACAATGCAAGTCACTGTTTAACTGTAGTATTAAATCAATATCTTGTTTATAAGCTCCCTTAAAATCATTAAAAGCTGTTACTCATCTTAGTTCATTGCGATCTCACAAAGTTCCATTATAATCAATAAAACTCTCTACTCTGTATAACGAATCTCTTATATACACTCTCTCTACACGTTGTTTATGAAAGGATTCGTGAGATATGTCTGTGATTCATTACTCAACAGTGCAAAAACATGTAGAAACCTTTGAAGCTCCCCTCAGCGCAAACACAAATATGCTGATCGGGTCACTGGCACATGGTGCTCCTAAATATTTTTTCATAGTTGCATGCAGTAGTTTTAAGTCGCAAATGCGACTGAAATGGTCGCACTGTAGTGCCCTGACTGACATGGAATTTTGTGAGATTTTGTTGAGGTTTTGTGAGATTCACCCAATAATATTTATTTAGCAGTATGTGCAAATATCAAAACACTTTTAAATGTGCTATTTACCATGGCAACATCATCCAGAATTCCCTCTGGCGTACTGTGAGCCATGACCTGCAACAAAAACAAAACACATTAATACAAAAAAAGAAAAACAATATTCCCACTAAGAAACAGACACAAACATACCTTCGAACAGACAAAGTCGACTAGCGTGGCTTCCTCTTCTCCGATATATTCTATGATTTTCTTATTGATCCAGGGGCGGATCCTCCTGTCCATCAATGTCTGTGGGCAAAAGAGTCATCTCCTACATAAACTGTTCAATATCTATGCTGAGCAATTACAAGCCACAATATACAAACAAACAGCCATTTAAAGCACATAAGTAGCTTTTTCTCTCACCGTGTCCACCATGTTCCAGTCCAGCGGATAATTAAACAGCTCTTGTTTGACTGTGGGGATTTTCTCAATGAGACTCTTGATGTGTTTTCTTTTCTCTTCTGTGTTTACACCAGGCCGTGACCCTGGGACCTCTGCTCCATCTAAACTAAGGCCTCCCCTGTCATCCTCGCTGTAGTCGAGAGGTACCAGCTTCCTCTTTTTGGGTGCTTCCTCTGCCTCCTCCTCATCAAACTTATTAAAGACACTGTCCACCGCAGCAAGAGCCTTTCGTCTTCCTGCCTGGGGCAATTTAGGACTGCCTGCAGCACCTGAGAGACAAAAAGCAGTTTAAAGCCATTTGATGTAAAGGAGAAGAAATTTTCCTAGATTTCCCTGTTCCCACAAGAGAGAAAGTCTCACAAATCTAAATTTATTGCACATCAGGTCCTTACAGAAAGAGCTAAAAGTCATTTAAGTAACACACAGACCTAGTTTGAGACTGAGGCCTATTTTAGGCCTGAGCTCTTCTGTGGGCGGGGCCTCATGTGAAGAATTCTCATGCGACGTGACGCCGTGTGGTGATTCGCTGCCAGGTGTGAGGGGTGTGGCATTGCCACTGGCTGAAGATATAGAGGGCGCAGTGGGAACGGGTCTGAGTGTGGGCTTCAAGCATGGCTTGACCTCTCGGTCATCATCCTCCTCCTCTTCGTCTTCCTCTCGGTCTGTGATGTTATTGTCTGAGGAGTACGCCTCCTGCTCCATGCTTCCTTTCCTCTGATGCTCCTCACTGGAGATGTGCAGCACCTCCTCGCTCTGCTCTTGCTTTAGAGGAGGCTGCTGCTGTTTCTCAGCCTCCTGCTCTATCTTTAAGGCCAAAAAAACAAAGTTAGACACACAGACACAGATGAATGCAGACATAGAAACGCACACACATACGCACCCTCTGAAGTTCAGCATCAGGGTCTGGGTGTCCTTCTGCTAGGAGTCTCTGTCTGATCTCCTCCAACTCATCTTTCTCTCTTTTTCTGTCCCTCTCATCTAATTCCAGCTCTTTCTCTCTATCCCTCAATCGCTTCTGCAACGCACTGCCCCTGAGAGAGAAAAAAAGAGAGCAAGACAAGAATTATAGACAGGGCGAGATATGTATTTGAACATGAGAACAGAATATATGGGGTTTTCTTCTCCAACTATGGGTACCTGTTGTAAAATCTTACAATCCTGTTTAAGTGGAAATGATGCAGAGTAAAAACTCCATTACAGTTATTGAATTACCTTGACATGTAAGTATTTAAGTTTGTACCTGTAGTATTTGGGATCATCTCTGTCATCATCATAATCCTCCAGGAACTCTTTCAGGCGCTTGGCTTCTTTAGTCTGTAGGAGAAAAAAAGTTTTATGTGCATAATTTTTTCTCAGAACTAATTAGGGCAAAGACATATACTGATGATTTTGTAGCCATTACGTTTCCTACAGTGTGTCAATAAGACTAATTTCCTTCCTTGTGCCATCACTCAAAAATGAGACAAAAAAAAGATCAGACAAAAATGTCTTGTAAAACTGTCATTTTGTAAAAAATACACTGCTGTTGAAAAGTTTAGAATCAGTAAGATTTTTAATGTTTTTTTTTTGTTTGTTTGGTTTTTTTTTAAGAAAAGAATGCTTATGCTTATCAAGGCTGCATTTATTTTAATGGCTGCATCAAGGCTGCATTTATTTTTATTTAAAAAAAAAAAAACTTTAAAATTGTGAAATTTTCAGCATCATTACTCCAGTCTTCAGCGTCACATGATCCTTCAGAAATCATTCTAATATGCTGATTTATTACCAGTGTCAGAAACAGTCTTGCTGCTTAATATTTTGTTGGAACCTGTGATGCTTTTTTCAGGATTCTTTAATAAATAAAAAGTTAACAAGAACAGCATTTATTAAAAAAAATGTGATATCAAAGACTTATACTGTTAGAAAACATTTATATTTCCAATTAACTTTTTATTCAAGGAATCCTGAAAAAGTATCACAGGTTCCAAAAAATATAAAGCAGCACAACTGTTGCCAACATTGATAATAAAAGTAATAAATCAGCATAACAGATTGATTTCTAACGGATCATGTGACAGAAGACTGGAGTAATGACTGATGAAAATTCAGCATTGCATCACATGAATAAATTATATGTTAAAATATATTAAAATAGAAAATCATTATTTTTAAACTGTAATAATATTTTACAATTTTACTCTTTTTTTCTGTATTATTGATTAAGTAAATGCAGGCTTGATGAGAATACGAATGAGAACACTTTAAAAAAAATCTTACTGATCCCAAACTTTTGAATGGCAGTGTATATGTAAACTACCATTCAAAGGTTTGGGGTCAGAAATACTTTTTAAAAAGAAATTAATATTTTTATATAGCAAGAAAGTATTAAATTGATCAAAAGTAACTAAAGTTATTTATTATCATAGATAAATTACATCTTGCATTAAACTGTTTAAACCTATTTGGCTACAAAAGACAAATGCTTGAATTTGTGTTTCTTTATTAGCGTATTTAATTTATTATTGTGTTCCAATTATCGTCCGACTGAGGGAAAAAGAACATTTTTAAATCATTTCAGCAAAAACACAGCAAAAAAAAGAAAAACGTTTACCTATATCATCATGTGTTTAAATGCACTCTGATAGCTAATAGCTTTTATCCCTTTATCCTCACCATCTCTCTGTGTCTTTCCTCTTCTCTCTCTGTTTCTTTACTGTAATCCCTTGCTTTTTTCCTCTCTCTGATCTCCCAGTTCTTCAGGCGCTGTAAAAGACAAACATCACAGTATCTTACTGTGTTCGGTTACAAGCACAAATCTGTTTGTCCTGCATTTAAGAATATGATCATATGGCATAAGGCATATGATCTAGAAGCAGGACACTACAGAGCTCCAGAGACAGAAGGAGTGCTCTGGAATGAAGGGCCCTATGAAATCCGTTTTTATTTTTTTCCAAATTCCATTTTATTTATTTTTTTCCAAATTCCGTTTTTTCCGTTTTAATTTTTCTGGATTCCGTTTTTTCCCCATTTTAATTTTTCTCAACTCCTTTTTAATGGTTAAATTACATTTTATTAATCAAAGAGCATGTCTAATTATACTATAATTATACTTTTTAAAAAAAAGAAAAAAAAAAAAAAAAAGAAAAGGAAGAAATGTTGTGCGATTATAGCCCTAAAAAATAATGTTTGTTTCATTTAAGTAGTAATAGTAGTAATAGTAATAGTAATATATCTGGCACTATGCCTTCAAGTTAAACCGGACTTTTATTTTGACGGGTTGCCGTGTCTACCTTTACATTTCTGTGTGTATATGATATAATGCTAGTTTTCCTAAAATGGAACGGTCAAATGCTCATGAAGTGACTCTCAGCAGATATTGTTCATGTATTTATGTCCTCATTTAGTGAGACAACAGACGCTGAAATCACTGCGAGCATTAAATTGTATTTTTGTGGCGTAATATTTACAGATACTAGTCCATATTGCGGTTTGATTCAAGTGTACTTTTGATTGATTGATTCAAACTTTGACAAATTCTGTGACATTCCGCGTTATTCGGTAAATTCCGTTTTTATGACTGGATTCCGCGATTCTATCCACGTTTTCCGCATCGCAGACATCATAGGGCCCTAGGAATGGCACATCAGCCTTTCTAAACTTTCATGAACCAAAAACCTAGTTTAACAAGTTTAAAATGGCCATTTAGAGAAAATCTAATTCTTAATGTGCAAAGAAATAATGTTTTCCATGATGCTCCATTACAACGATCCAAAACAACACATTTTAGATTGCAAACCTCCTGATAGGCTGCCTCCTTTTCACGTAGCTTCCTCTCCAGCTTCCGTCGTTCATACGCCTCCTCCTCATCTTCCTCACGCTCTCTTTTCTTCTCCTCTCGACTCTTCTCCCTTCAAAACACAACGCACCCACACACAACATTTATTCTGTACATTAGAAACTAGCAATTACACTACTTACAGAACATAAACAACACTTACAAAGGATATAGAGACGAAGATTCTAGCTGAACCTTCTAGAAATTGTAGACTCTAGTTCTAGAAATGTTCTAAAACCTCATGAAAAGAAATATTACAAACATAAGCTTTAGGTAAACCCTTCATCAGCTTTTTTTTCTATATTGTATTCTCTTTTTATTAATTGTATTTAATTCATTATATTAAAATTTTATGATGGACAGTGTATTTGTTTTATTCACTTTTTTATTCTTAGTTTTAGACATTTTAAAACGGTATTTCTTTAAATTATTTATAAACTACTGTTTAGTATGTTCTGTATATTTTTACCTTCATATGAAGCACTGTTTGAAAGGTGCTATACAAATAAAGTATTTGTTCCAGAAGACAAAGCCTATACAAATGTGTATATAGCTGAACTTTCAGGAGTTCACTATCAAGTAGTCAACTTGCACTAAAAGCCACAAAAATAATTCTGATTTCATAAAATGGGTTTTCGCTACACATTAATTAGGTAATGTCGATTATTTTCAAGTGAAACCAGAAATACCTTCAAAATAGAATAGAGTCTTGTGCACTGTCAGAGTTTGCACAACTTCATTATGCAATATTTCAAAGTTTTTGGTCAGGCAAAAAAAATACAGATTCTATAGTCATACACACCTTGATCTGCTTCTGTCTTTACTGCGATCACGACTTCTCTCTTTCTCCCGCTCTTTCTCCTTTGTTCTCTCTCGTTCGCGGTCTCGCTCTCTCTCTCGCTCCTTTTCTCTCTCCTTCTGTCTCTCTCTCTCCCGCTCCTTCTCTCTCTCCCGATCACGTCGCTCTTTCTCTCGCTCTCTCTCTTTGTCCCTTTCTCTCCTCTCTTTCTCAATCTGCTGCCGTTCTCTCTCCTTCTCCTCCTCTAGTTTCTGCAGGGTTCCGGTGGGGAAAGAGAGATATTAGTTCAAGTAAGTGTGAGAACACACATATAGAACAAGGGCAAAGTTCCAGAATCTCCCTGGAAACAGAAAGAGGTTTAAATAATGAAGCCAGTGTCTCAGAACGATGAAAATCTCATGATTTCAACACTTACACTCAAACAGACGCACACATAGTATTCCTCTCCCAAATAAAGTTTCATCCGTCTATTCATGATTTTGGAGAAAAATACAATTCATCATACATGATTACGGCCTACTTAAAACATCTGAAATACTTAAAATAAAGCAAGTAATAATTTTCATGGCAGATAAAGAGACCTCCGTAGCAGGATTGCTGTGAAATATATAGAGTTGAGGTCAAAAGTTTACATACACCTGCAAAATGTTAATTATTTTACTAAACAAAGAGAGATCATGCAAAATGCATGTTATTTTTTATTTAGTACTGACATGAATGAGACATTTCCCATTAAAGACATTTACATATAATCCACAAGAGAAAATAAAGTTGAATTTATAAAAATGACCCCGTTCAAAAGTTTACATACACTTGATTCTTAATACTGTGTTGTTACCTCAATAATCCACAGCTGTGTTTCTTTTTTTTTTGTCCCACAAATTCTATGGTTTTTCAGCATTTTTGTTTATTTGAATCCTTTCCAACAATGACTGTATGATTTTGAGAAACGACGCATTAAGAGCCAGGGGGTGTAAACTTTTGAACAGAATGAAGATGTGTACATTTTTCTTATCTTGCCTAAAGATCTTTTTTTGTTTTGTTTTGTTTCATTTAGTACCGCCCTTCAGAAGCTACAGAAGATACTTTCATGTTTCCCAAAAGACAAAACAAGTTAAATTTACCCTGGTATTCAAATTGAAAAAGTTTTCACCCCTGGCTCTTAATGCATTGTTTCCTTTTGAAGCATCAATGAGCGTTTGAACATTCTGTAATAGTCCCTCAGTTGTCCTCAGTGTGAAAAGATGGATCTCAAAACCATACAGTCATTGTTGGAAAGGGTTCAAATAGACCAAAATGCTACAAAAAAAAAAAAAAAAAAAAAAAAAAAAAAAAAACCTGGGACCTGAAGGATTTTTCTGAAGAACAGTGGACAGTTTAACTGTTCAGGACAAACAAGGGACTCATGAAAAACTATCACTAAACAAAGAAAACAGCTATGGATCATTCAGGTAAGAACAATGTATTAAGAATCAAGTGTATGTAAACTTTTAAATGGGGTAATTTTTACAAATTCAACTATTATTTTCTCTTGTGGACTACATGTAAATGTCTTTAATGTAAAATATCTTATTCAGATCAGTACTAAATAAAAAACATGCATTTTGTATGATCCCTCTTATTTTAGCAAAATAACATTTTACTAACATAACATTCTGCAAGGTGTATGTAAACTCTGTATACAGTAAATATATTAATATAAATATTTACAAAACTAAAACAAAGGAAATTTTTAGCCTAATTACTGGAGTAAACAGAAGTGTTTGATTAATATTAATAACATACTGCACAGCAACAGATCTATTTGGCTGCATTTACACTTCAATGATATTTTCAGTTAAGACAAACCAACGCTTTACATGAATACCTCTTCATGTAACACCATTTTGACCAAGATGTGACCGTTTAGACACAGAAATACGCACCTGTCGGTCAGACAGTCCTCTGGTACCAAACTGACTGATACTACACTTTTTGTTAGTATTGACCTTGTACATCCTTACTCCAAACAAACCCAGTGTATTTCTCTCATAATTCAACATCAGATTTTAAAGCAATGTTTATTTCCCAATCCCTGATATATTTCTAAATGGTTTTGCAGAGATCTGTAATACACTGTATCATCCAAATACATTCACTTCGGCAAAATGAATGAAATCAGAGAGGTGGAATCTCACCCAAGTGTTGTCTTCTGTTGTCCCTCAGGCCTCAGTCACCCAACAAATATAAACAAATATAAATACAGACGCTGACCTTTCAGAGACAGAGGCTAGAGAAAAACCCAAAGTTTCAAAGCTATGGCAACAAAAGAGATATGATCTGCTTTACTGACTGATTGCTATGGATAGCAAATCTCTGCTCTGAATGGTGAGCGGTGACAAAAGAAAGAAATCGCAAGGAGAAACAGAAAGAAATGAGAAGCAAAAGATGCGCACAAAAGAAGTGGGATTGTGTGGAACTGACTTTCTTGAGCCAAAAGTTTAATATGCAAAAAGTTTAATTTTGGTGAACTTACCTCTCAATAAACAATAACTGGTTGAGAGAGTAGCTTTTATTTGATTATTTTTATATCTCTTAATTTAAAGAGTCTGTCGATGCCCATTTTCTACCCTCGCACTGATCCTTAGGGCAATTTTTGCTTCTGTCCCTTTAAGCTGTAGGTTTGCTGTCAGGTTCAGAATAGTTTTTAACGTCAATAAGTCTTAATACGCTGACATTGTTAAATGATTAGTCCTTTTAAATCAGTCTGTTTTCCATTAAGCAATTCACTTAAATCGCAACAGATCAAGGAAAATTAGATTCCTCTTTATATGACTCTTTTAAAATACACACATACAGGCAAATTCTATTGAATTATGTATCACAGATGTTATATATTATTGCATCAGATGTAATGCAACAACAGAACGAAAAAAAAAAAAACAGACAGAAACAGAAAGAAAAAGGAAATGAAAGAAATATGACTTCTTACCTGAGGAATCTTCAGCTTTGTGCGTGCTGTGAAAGGGCGCCCCCCTCAGACTGCAGTGAAAAATACTGCAGTGGTTATTCAGTACTGCATTTCTCACCAAAAACCACGCTTTTACACAGAGGACTCACAAAGGTTCACTGAGCTCTGCCCACACAACACCTTCCAAAAATATGGTTTACTGAGCAACCACCATTAAACGCACACACTCAGGATTACAGTTTGTCTCCTGAGGTCAATACATCAAAGTGCGTTACATTTCAACACTACAGCGTCCTCAGTGCAACATTTCTGAGACCCAGAGCCAGTTGCGCCTTTGTGGATCCTCCAGAAGGGGGCGCCCAAAATATGAAGAATAGAAAAGGAAGCTCATACTTACATCCTCTATTCCAGCAACTTTTTCCAAAGCTCTGAGATTCATCTTGCTTTAGTCACCATATGACCTCTACCGTAATGGTGGGGTTTAATGAACAGATTAGCTTTAGAGGGAGGTTTACAGTTCGTTCATGCACTTTTTGTGTGGTAAATCTAGCCTGAACTGCTCCTGCCCATCTGCTGCCATTGTTGCCAATAATCAATTCTTTCAGAGAACAGCTTCTAAAGTTGTAATCTGATAAATTTTTAGGCATCTGTTTTGTTAGATGCTGCTAGATATTAAAAAAACACAACAAAAAAGGCATTATTTGTAATAAATGTGAATAAAGATGTTTCTTGGATTTATAAATTCTTCTATGCAGCCGTCTACAATGGGCAGGATATATCAAATTCCTACAGATTTATTTGTGTGAATTTATTCTACCGAGTTGTAGTTTCAATTATAATAATGTGGGTTTAGAGTACTCTAGATGTGGCCGTCTTCAGTCCACAGACTAGGCTAAGAAAAGGAAAGAGAGAAAAAAGTAAAAAGTAGTGTGTTACCTTGTGTGTGTCTCTGAATTTGCTAATCTCTCTGGAAATCAGGTCCCGCTTGTCATCCTCCAGCTCCATGGCATTTATATCATCCTGGGGGGGAATACAGTAAAATGGATTAGACCACGTGAGGAGATTAAAATCTGACTTTTTCTGTTTAAGTGATATAATTGCGTCCCCAGTGCATCTATCATCCCCGAAAAAGTGATAAAGGTTTTGGTATGCTTTCTTTGCAAGCATGTGAAAAAACGAGTATGTCTAATTTCGCTAATTTCCTGTAACATGGTAAGGGGATCTTATTATAATATCACCGCCCCTTAACCTGCACGTTTCCACTCACGACAGCATCATTTTGTTTTTCGCAAGCGACAACGGTGTACCAGTCATAACACCATGGCAAAAGTTTGAGCAAAGCATGCAAACTGTTCTGTCTTTGGCTGCACAGACAAGCACAGAAGACTATTTAGAGTCCCAGCCTCAGAGGAGACAAGAGAGCAGTGAATTTATTAATTTATTTACTGTATATTACACTGCTACCACACAGATCTAATATAAACATGCGATTTCTTACCCAGCTGTTTAGCTTCACAGACATAACCGACTGTGTTTGTACCTCAGGTGTGTTTTTAACATAAACTTGTGTGTATTTGACAGTTTAAGCGCAATTAGACATGAAAGAGAACTTGATTTAGTACTCACATGCCATGTGACGGCCGCTTTCAGTGCTTCGGGTGTGTGCACTCAGAAAATGATATATCAGAAGTTTAAACTAATATAGTTTAAAACGTATTTCATTGCGATAGACATGATTAACAAAATGACACAGATGTCTTTTAGCAGAGCATCTGAGGTACGAGCTGTAAAGGCACAGCCCTACTCTGGAAAAGGAGGTGGGGAGCGGCAGCTCATTTGCATTTAAAGAGACATGCACAAAAACAGCGTTTCTGCTTCTACTTAAAATGGGCATTTTCAAAAATAATATAATGATTTATCTGTGGGGTATTTTGAGCTGAAACTTCACAGACACATTCTGAGGACTTATATTACATATTGTAAAAGGGGCAAAATAGGTCTCCTTTTAAAAAAAAAATAAAAACAAAAAAAAAAGATCTTTAAGAGCAATAATCAGAATTAGTGCACAGCTTCCTAAATGCATCTTGAAAAATGTTTTTTACCAAAAATAAAAATTCTGTCACTATTTATTCATTCATGTTGTTCGAAGCTGACCCATGGAACAAAAAATTTGAATTTTTAATAATGTATCAGTTGTTATTTTCCAAACAATTACAATGAATGGAGACTGAATCTTTTAAGCTACAAAAAAAAAAAATAAATAAAATAAAAAAAAAATACACCATAACAAAACACAAAATTATGACTATATGACTTAAATGCTATATTACACACCTTCCGAAGTCATATGACAACTTACTGTCATATGATATCTTTTGAGAAAGTAAGCAAATAAGAAATATGGGTTTGGAACAACACAAGGGTAAGTAAATAATGACAGAGTATTTCTTTGAAGGAGAAGTTCACTGCCAGGATACCACCATGTGATGCAAAATGTTTTTGTCTTTCTGTCTTTATTCACAAAGAAATTAAGATTCTTAAAGAAAATATTTCTGGATTTTTCTCCATATAGTGGACTTCAGTGGGAATCAATGGGTTGAAGGTCCAAATTGCAGTTTCAATGCTGCTTCAAAGGGATCTACACAATCCTAGCTGAGGAATAAGTGTCTTATCTAGTGAAATGATCACTTATTTTCTTAAAACAATAAAAATGTATATACTTTTTAACCACAAATGCTTGTTTTGCACCAGCTTGACCTTACACATTACACAACCATGTTGGAAAGGTCATACGTGACATAGGCCACAGTACTGACCCAGGGTTTACAAAGCGAATGTGCAAAGAAAGTCAAATCACCTTAACCAAAAAAAAAAAAAAAAAAAATAAAGGGTAAAAACAATGATGTCGGACGATTTTGAAGACTTGTTTTATCCTACTCTATCTTTCTGAGCCAAGAACTCCGCGACTTTTCCAACGCAATTACGTAATGTGTGAAGACGCACATGCACAGCTGGGATTGTGTAGAGCCCTTTGAAGCTGCATTGAAACTGCAATTTGGACCTTCAACCCGTTGGCCACCACTGAAGTCCACTATATATGGAGAAAAATCCTGGAATGTTTTTCTCTTCTTTGCGAGTGAAGTCAGAAAGACATCTTGAAGTACATAGGGGTGAGTAAATTATCAGGAAATTTTTATTCTGGAAGTGAACAACTTCTTTAAGTGAAAATTTCAATTCAAATTTTCAATTCAAGTTTTTATGACAGGGCTGCAGGATCAGTATAGTTACCATGGGGAAAGTAAAAATACCTCCTTCTTCTCTTTCCGTTTCTTGCGCTGATGGGCTTCAGCATCCTGTGAGGAGGCTGAGAGCTCACTGGAGTATTCCCGGATCAGACTGTCTATGGCACCTTTCACCATCTGATCACGCCGCTTCGTCTCCTCGTCTAGAACCTCTTCCTCCTCTTCATCTTTAGCCTCTTCTCCAGTCTGAGGAGCCTGTATAGGGGATATGTATTTGTGACAATTATCATTGTTTACAAACTCCTCTAAGGAGGGACATTCTCAGGACAACCTCAGATTGAAGTGCTCCAACATGCTCTTTCAATCAATGAACCAGATAAGAAGCATTTATTTTTATATAACTCTTCTCTGTTTTAATAGATTTTAAAATGTTATTCATTCCTGTGAAGTCAGCAGCCATTACTCAAGTCTTCAGTATCACATGATCCTTCAGACTTCATTCTAATGTGGTGATTTGGTGCTCAATCATGCTTGTCATTTTAATTGAATGTGTTCTTGCTGAATTAAAGTATTAATTTTTTGGTTTACCCCATTTCGTCTCCTTTGACTGGCTTTCCAGGTATCCAGCTGAGCTTTGGTCTTAGCATCCACCTTCACAAGTAACTTCTTATCACCCACTTGCAGCTCATGAAGCAGTCGGAGAGCTCTCAGCGTGGACTCTGGCTCTTTGTATTCACAAAAACCAAACGCTAAACACACACACATAAAAATGTATCAAGTTCACAGCTTGGAGTCAGACAGGGCAGACAGATGACAGATGAAAAAAAAAAAAAAAACACATAGCTAGAGCTTACCAATGAGATCTGTCAATAACGCTGGACTACAAAAGACTGACACACTATGCACTTATAATTATTATAATCTTACTTTATACCTTGCAGTTTTCCAGAAGCTCCCTGGACTCTTTTCCAACTGAGGACTAAACCACATTTCTGCAGAAGAGAGGAAACGGTATGATTAAACAAGCTAGCATGAAAACATAAATAAATTAACCACTACAGAACACAAACATTCCAATGAACATCAGGTCAAGTAATGAATTTGTTAATCAACTTAAAAGGAAAATTTAAAATCTGTCATTATTTAGCACAACAACAAACCTCATTGGTTCTTATGTGTCAAGCATGTTTAAGGGGTAACAAGAAGCAGAATTGTAATTTTTGGACGAACTAACCTTATTAAGGTGTTGTATCACACTTACCGCCAGCAACTGCCGCACCAACATGTCAGAGGCTTTTTCTGAGATGTTTCCCACAAACACTGTAGTGGTCGGTCCTGTGCTGGACCCCGTACCTTCATCTGGGTCCTTGTTACGGGCGCCAATGGAGTCCTTAGTCAGTTTCTGAACTACTGGCATTGCAGTTTGTACCAATACCTGCAGTATATTTCAGGCACAAACTGTAAAGTACAACTGCACAGAGCATAATAAACACAACCTGACTGACAGCTCCATGCATCTGATTTTGAAATGTTTGGCCTCTATATTAGGATGCGTGTATAGACATGACACATACATGGCACATTGTAAAACCTGATTTTCTAAGAAATATTCTATGAAATGTTTCTCAGCATGGTAACAGGGTTAATATACAAAACAAACAAAACACTAAATTCTTGTTCCTAGGAAACCAAAACAAACGTTTCGGTATTTCTTTACATACCGCTGGAGAGGCAGTCATCATTCCCACAGGGACTGGGATTATTGGACTTGCTGAGGCAAAATAAAAATAAACAAAGATTAATAACTTAGAATTGTCAGCATCTATGAATATACATATCTCTCACCTTCATGACATACCTGTTGTGGGAAACCCAGCAAATTGTGTGGGGGAAATGCCAGGGGGCAACTGGGCTATCTGGTTCAGAGGAGGAGGGAATGACATGTCTGCTGATACACCGATCTGTTAGAGAGATGTTATGTCAGTCCCAAAGAGCGTTTGGCCACACAGTCATCTTAACTGTGATTCACTCTGACTATAATAAAACCAACATCAACATCCACTGCATCCACTATAAATCTCTACACTCCATTGTAGCCTACTAGAACTAAGAGGCCGGCTGGAAATAAAAAAAAATTCCTCTGTATTTACTGTATTATTGATTAAGACTCACCCAATTCGGTTTTAGTATCAACGCCGCTGAAAAAAATAAGACCTCCTATGCGTCACAGGAATGGATATATAACACCACGTTTAGTAAAATAATGAATGTTTCTCCTCTGATGTGGTCATGCGTTCCTCTGATAATAAAGAGCATCCATAGAAAACCCACATAAAAATCACCAGCGACAAGAATGGCAATTTAGCATGAAACTGTGTTGCAGATGGGCGGGGTTTAGTGACCTACTATGAGGATTACAATTATAATTCTCGTCTTTTTTCAAGTGTTCACTGAGAATTGTCTCTTCATTGGTTATCAAAAGTTTAAAGTTTGATTGTTCAAGTTTAAAATATTTTCAAGAGCGTTGCTGAAGTAGCACATTGAGGGCCTTGTCACGTGGTATCTGATACTTTTCTCATCGCAAATCAGGACGGATCAATCACATTCGCTTGGTATTTATTCGTTTTTGGTTGTTGGTCAGATAGAAACTGCTTACATTAATTTATTTTGTTACCTATTTTTTTATTTAGAATGTGTTCAGAAGGGCAACACGTCCCATGATTTGAATGCGACCAAAGTGAGAATTCAGCTTTTTGAGCCCGAAAGCGCCCCCTAGAGGAAGACTACTTTTTGTGCACAGGCAAAAAAAGTAATAACTTTCCACCCAATGAGTAAAGTATCCCGGAAATACTTTGATATACAGCACACAACATCACATCAGTGCTACAGCGCCACCAAACCTCCAGCTGACTTTCTTTTTGCAGAAACTGTTTCGCCCAAATAATGCATTACTAAGGAAGTCTGACATATATATCAACATGATAATAAATGCAAAATGCGGCTATGTAATTCTGCCATATGGTTATGATAGCAGCAAAATACACTACCAGTCAAACGTTTTTGAACAGTAAGATTTTTAATGTTTTTTAAGAAGTCTCTTCTGCTCACCAAACCTGCATTTATTTGATCCAAAATACAGCAAAAGCAGTAATATTGTTATTTATTTTTTTTAATGTTTATAATTGCTTTCTATTTTAATATATTTTAAAATGTAATTTATTCCTGTGATCAAAGCTAAATTTTCAGCATCATTACTCCAGTCTTCAGTGTCACATGATCTTTCAGAAATCATTCTAATATGTTGATTTGCTGTTCGAGAAACATTTATTGTTATTATTATTATAATTCTTCTTATTATTATTTTTTAGTATTATTATCAATATTATATTTATATTTAAAACAGTTGAGTACTTTTTTAGGATTCTTTGATGAATAGAAAGATCCAAAGATCAGCATTTATCTGAAATAAAAAGCTTTTGTAACATATATATATAAATTTTTTAGCAGCATATCAGAATATCAAAATGATTTCTGAAGGATCACGTGCTAAAAAACAGCTTTTAAATCACAGGAATAAATTACATTTTAAAATATATTCCAATAGAAAGTAGTTTTTTTAAATAGTATACATAATTCAAAATTTTACTGTTTTTGCTGTACTTTGGATCAAATAAATGCAGGCTTCGTGAGCAAAAGAGATTTCCTTTAAAAAAACATCTCACATCTTAAAATCTTTCTGTTCAAATACTTTTGACTGGTATAGACGTGTCCGTAGTAAACCATAGACTGTGTGTAAAAAAAAAAGAGCCACCAGATGGAGACAAAGTGCAGAGAATATGGTCTCAATTCACTGATCTCTCTATATATTCTGTTTTACAGATGACTGATTATCTTAACAACTAAACTGACCAACCAATAATTCTATATAATATATAAATATGTAGTTATATATATGAGTCACCTCCGTGTATTTGCTCGTAGTGGATATAACACTGAAATTAGGCCAAAGGACTATTTATGTTGTCAACAACTTGCCACTCCTCATCATACAGGTATTCCAGACATTTCTATAGAACATATTCAGTCATGCAGCCATGCTATGGACACTGGATCTGTTTTCCAAAAAGTAAGATGGGAATTTGTTGACGAGACATTAGGTAAGCCAAAAAAACACATGCAGCCAGTCGACAGTGCAGAGATGGAAATTTCCAACGCCACAAAAAGGCACCACATCTCTCATGCCACTCATTCGCCCAAAGCCACGCTCATCAAAAACAAACCCACGCAGGCGGAGCTTCTGATTGGCTGGGAGGAAGGTGTGTCATCGGGTGTGACGCAGGTTGCCCGCTCTATGAATAGAAAAACGTGGTTCAGGCAGCACTGCGCGGATGTATCACGAAGCCGTATAGCAAACAATTGGATGCTGGGGGATTGTTAGATTTTGGGGGGCGGTGTTGAGATTTCACCCAAAGCGTGTAGCTTCACTTTCCGCTGTTCACCAACTGGAAGACTTAAAGAAAAACGTCGTGGCAGTTCTTTGAGATTCAACAGTCATTCTTTGAGCCAGAAGAGTGAAAAGCCACATCGGGCGACAGACTATTCGTTTGAGCTGCGGTTTTTTTTTTTATTTCAGAACTCAACAGTTGAGTCAGCATGGCCTTGAGAGGACCACTGTCTAGATTATTGAAATCCACGTTTGGTTCCTGCCAGCTGAACCGATCGCATTCTGTTGCCATTTTGGGAGCTCCGTTTTCCAAAGGACAGGTAAGAAATATAGATTTATTACAACTACAATTACAACTCAAATAAATGTATAACACGGTGATGTGACGGTATTTATTTTACTTTTTTCATTCAGAAAAGGAGAGGGGTAGAACATGGACCCAAAGCCATCCGGGATGCGGGTTTGGTGGAGAGACTTTCAAATCTGGGTAAGTACATCATTTGTATTAGCTGTATTTCTCTATCTAGATTGATTGACTAATAGACTTTTAAGACTAAAAAACACTTGGGGAGAACTTTGAGCGATAGATAGCTCCACCCAAATACGAATTCTGTCATTAATTAACGTTATATAACGTTAATCTTCAAAGGATGGGTACTGACTGCTTAAGTAACATTCACTTTATTGCGTCATTTTTCCGCGCATTAAAAGTGAATGATAACTGAGACTGTCTTTCTGTCTGTCAAATACTCAAGTAAAAAGGGCATGCAGATTAAAGGTGAATTTTCGTTTTTGGGGTGACCTGTGTCTTTAAATAAATTCGTGGCGGGTTCGCCGCTGACAATCAGAAAGGGAGTTACATCATCCAACGGTCCAACCATCCAATGAATTCACAATGACACTTTACAGTCTGTTTCATGTAGCAATAATACTTTGGCTATAGTATTTTAATGACTGGAATGCTTTAAATAAAACAGTTTCGGTCAGTGAAGAACTTTTAAATGTTGTCTGGCCGCAGTGAGAGAAAGGGAGGGGTAGATTTACAGTATGTAGGCTAACTGTTACGTGAGTCACTGCAGTTCCTTCAGGCATTCAGAGATGCTATTAGGCGACAGCACAAAACAATAAGGTATTATCATTAACAAAATACTTTAGTTGGGATGGCGCAGTAGGGAACTTGCATGTAATTAGCAAATTCATCTATTCAAAGCAACGTTCGATTCAGGAACGTTACCGAACGTTTGTGGTCAACTGCGCGGCTTTTTTTAAGTCAGAAAAAAACGCGGCTTTCAACTTTGGAACGTTTTAGTCATTTAACTACCCTGCGTCTTGCCGTTTGACCCCTTAACAAAAGCGATTTAGCACAGAGGTTCAGCAGTGAGAGGCGAAACAAAAAGTTCTAGAATTCCTCAGAAAGAGTAGGGTGCAGAGACGTAGGCAAGAGGGGGGTTATAAGATTAATGGCCTTTATGCTTGTGCTATTATATATGGTTGAAGTGAGGATAAGTTTTCAGATGAGCTGACTCAGGGTGCAGACTCATGTAAAAAAAGACGTGGACCTGAATACAGTTTTTAGGCGGAGCGTAATACAGTCAGATGTTATTTTGGGTCGCCCTGGCTGGTCAGAAATGAACCTGATGAGGTCATGGGATTTCTGATTAAACGCTGCCAGTACATGTGAAAGCAGTTCTCACCACGACTCCGCAACAAAAGCTTTGGGACGGGTGGCTTCAAATTACTGGAGAACATTCGTGGTTTTTAATTACAAGTTTCCATAATTAATTATTCCTTATGAACTAAATAAACAATGGAGTCGTCATGCCTTATTTTTCCTGTCTGGAAAGAATGAGGTGGAAAGGAAACATTTCCACTGTCTACAGTAGTCAAGACAGCAACACCAGTGAATTCTCACTATCATTTTCGATATGCAAAAACAAATATTAAACAAAAATATAAGCACCAAACAGTGCTTCATTGTTTCAGTTATAAACATTCGTGCATTAAAAGTCATGTACACTACCAGTCAAAAGCTTTTGAACAGTAAGATTTTTAATGTTTGTTAAAGAAGTCTCTTCTGCTCACCAAGCCTGCATTTATTTGATCTAAAACACAGCAAAAGCAGTAATATTTTGAAACATTTTTACTATTTAAAATAACTGCTTATTTGGAAAAAAAAAAAAAAAAAAAAAATATATATATATATATATATATATATATATATATATATATATATATATATATATATAAATTTTTTTTCATTTTTCAGGATTCTTTGATGAATAGAAAGATCCAAAGATCAGCATTTATCTGAAATAAAAAGCTGTTGTAACATTATACACTGTACCATTCAAAAGTCAGTATAATTTTTCATTTTTTGCAAAGAAATTATATAAATTAATACTTTTGATAATAAAGACATTTATAATGTTACAAAATATTTCTATTTCAGATAAATGCTGTTCTTCTGAACTTTCTATTCATCCAAGGATCCTGAAAAATCTACTGTTGTAGTTTCCCCCGAATAATAATATTATTTACATTACCTACCGTGTTTACACTGATACACGACAAAGACGAGCATTTTCACAGAATTTTGAAGTACATCTGTCCGTGACATAGACTGTAAAAAAAAAAAAAAAAAAAGCACCCGAGCGTCCACGTTACCGCTAGTCGCGATCGCGCACGAAATACACGTGTGGGGCGTACGCTCGCCACTGCTGGTACTTTAGAGAGAGTGATATCATTACATCTTTTTAATTTTAGTATCTACTTGCTACCAGAATATTACTTTTTACATGACATACGGCTACTGGTATTACAAATAATAAAAATGATGATGATAAAAACAGGGCGTAATTCGTCTGTAAAGTCAGATGCTTCAGAGTCATTACATTCCAGAGTTACTAGTCGGAATGTGCAAGTCACCCAGTCAGTCTCGCCTGCAGTTAGTCAGCTGTTAATCACATAAACATCGTGCCGAGCGTAGGGGTCGCTTTACGTAACTCCATGTTCTCCATGTAATGCGATAGTTCCTGCTATCTTCAGCCTGAGATTTTTTCCGTCGGCGGTTCTGAACAAATGACACAGCATCGAAGACCCCGTTTCACCTTAGCCGTACAGGATTTTCCCTTATTATCGCTAAAAATAGGACGCTGTATATATTTTTGTCTCATTACCTCTTTCATACCGATTTATCTTGCACATTTTTATTGGGAATTTTTTGGCACACTTTAGGACGTTAAATTGCCTTAGGGAAAAACCGGTATTATATAAAAGTTTATATATATATATATATATATATATATATATATATATATATATATATATATATATAATGAAATTATTTAACGTGATGCAATGAAGATTTGTTGCATCACTTTAACAGGGGCTTGGCATCACGTGTTTGGAGTTGTGAAAATAACCATAGCACCATATATGGCAAGCATTCTTGACTAAACTATATCAGAGCTTACCCTATCCAATGCAATAAATATAGATGTAGTGCTCTCTTTACCAACTGTTGGTTGTAAATGTCTTGCATATCACAAGGTGTTAGAATAATTACACAAAAAAGAGCTGTAATTTAACACGCTCGCTTTCAAAATCAAAACATTTGGTCGAGCCACAACTGCAAATGAACTTGAAGTCTTCAAATGCAGTTAAATCAATACAAACTTAACCCTTACCTCTATCCTTAACCTATGATGACCATCCCTCATTCTTTTATCATGGCCAACTCCTTAATGCCCTTATAGTTTGCTTGTTTTCAATCAAAAAACATCTCATATTTAAACTTTAACTGGGCCACAGTGCTCACATCTATTCCTGTTAGGAGGCCACTTGATGGTATGCAAGTCCATCATTGGTCATTTAAAATCTGATGAGTAATTTAACACTGTCTCAAGTCACCGCGGCTGGTCTGGTTCTGCCATCCAGGGCCCCATCAGCTGTTTAGACCTTCATCAGTGTCCACCTATGGGAGTTCCTACCTACATTTCTATAGGACACTACATGGCTTGGTCAGATCCATGCTGGGATAGAGTAACAGAACCTATCAGTCAAATCAATTTCATGAAAAGAAGCATGTGCTTGGTCAGAGTAGGCTGAAAGTGTGCCTATGTTTATGAGAAGAAAACCTTGTCATTAGTTTATTAATGTGTCCTGTTTTGTTGTAGACTATGCTGTGCACGATTTTGGAGACCTGACCTTCAAGCATCTGGAAAAAGACGAGCACTTTATGCACGTGCCGTTCCCACGCACAGTCGGACGTGCCAATAAGCTGCTGTCGGGAGCTGTGAGCGGAGCGGTGGGAGCGGGACACACCTGCATCATGCTGGGAGGAGACCATAGGTACACAGAATTTTAAAGCTTGGGCTAAAAATACATACTTTTATTTACAAAGCCTTATCTCAGTATGCAGTTATGAGTCTTGCAAATGGAAAATATCAGTGTTTGTAATTAGTTACCTGTTCTACTAGTCTGTGCATTTATGTCCTTTTGGCACAAGCACAAATAAATATTGTGGTGCCAAACTGAGGCCAGTTACATCACTTCTAAACGGTCAGGGTTTGTCTCATAGACTCAAGAAGCTGTTTGTGTTTCCAGCTAGCTTCATCCAAAATTATCCAATCATGACTAGTCTGATGAAGAAATCGGTTTAATCTCAGACTGTGTTGTATTTGTTCTATTAAAGGCCAAAATCATCAAACATTAACATTTGCAATGCTTTCAACCCTGCAGCCTAGCGATTGGGTCGGTGGAAGGTCACGCTCAGCAGTGCCCTGACCTGTGTCTGATATGGGTGGACGCTCACGCAGATATCAACACTCCCCTGACTTCACCTTCTGGAAACCTCCACGGCCAGTCTGTAGCATTCTTACTAAAGGACCTGCAGGACAAGGTGATTAGCATTCACGCGCGAAAATGACGTCAATTGTAATGTTGATATTATGCAATCTCTGACATGTTTTTAATTCCTTTATCTCAAAAGAAAGCAAAACTTACACATGACATGACATGAGTTTGACTTCAAAAAATAAAAAAAAAACATCTAAAGCCATTATCTTCTGCTTTCTCACCTGCAGATGCCAGAAGTTCCTGGGTTTTCCTGGCTGAAGCCTTTCCTGTCTGCCAGAGATCTGGTCTACATCGGCCTCAGAGATGTGGATCCAGGCGAGCAGTAAGTACACTATGTTCTGTCATCCAGGATTTGGCACCTGTTGACTCTTTTCTAAAACCTATCCCACTAAATCACCAATTGTGACAATCCATAGGCTATTTATATAACTGACATTACCTGCAACCGCCAACAGGGTACAAATTAAAATATTTATGATGAACCCAACATGAGACCGACTAAATAAGACACAATTTAGAGGAGAAGTCCACTTCCAGAACAAAAATTGATAGATAATGTACTCACCCCCTTGTCATCCAAGATGTTCATGTCTTTCTTCAGCTGTAAAGAAATTGTTTTTTTGAAGGGAAAAATTTCAGGATTTTTCTCCATACAATGGACTGATATGGTGCCCCAATTTTGAACTTTCAAAGTGCAGTTGTAAACGATCCCAGCTGAGGAAGAAGGGTCTTAACTAGCGAAACAATCAGTTATTTTCATAAAAATAATACAATTTATATACTTTTTAATGTCAAATGCTCGTCTTGTGTCGCTCTGCCTGAACTGTTTTTTTCCGGTTCATGACAGTTAGGGTATGTCGAAAAATTCCCATCTCATGTTCTCCCTCAACCTCAAAATCATCTTATATTGCTTTTTTGTGAAGGGTGTTTGATCTTCTTTGCATGTTCACTTGAAACTTCTGCAGTGATGTAGGATGATTTCGACATACCCTAACTCCCTTGAACCATAATACACAGAGTTCAGGGCGAGCGTTTGAGATTAAAAAGTTTATTTATTTTTTTTATTTATTTTTTTTCTAATGAAAATAACCGATTGTTTCCTCAGTTGGGATCATTTACAACCGCATTTGGGATCGTTTGAAGCCGCATTTAAACTGCATTTTGGAAGTTCAAAATCGGGGCACCATATCAGTTCAATATATTGAAAAAAAAATCTTGAAATGTTATCCCTCAAAAAACATAATTTATTTACGGCTGAAAAAAGACAGACATGAGCATCTTGGATGACAAGAGGGTGAGTACATTATCTGTAAATTTTTGTTCTGGAAGTGGACTTCTCTTTTAATGGTGATTCCACTATAATACATAAAGTATGTAAGTGTGTAGAAAGAGAAAACAGCATCACTACTTTTATTTTACTAACCAATTTGATTTTATTACTCTCTCTTAGTATAATCCTGAAGACCCTGGGAATCCAATACTTCTCCATGCGGGATATTGACAGAATGGGTATTCAGAGGGTAATGGAGGTCACACTGGATCACCTCTTGGCAAGGTATAGTGATATTGCGAAAAACACACACATTTATTTAACTAGTAGTGGTGCTTCTGTAAACAATCAGCAGTAAATTGCATGTTGCTGTTTATTCTACATGAAGTCCTCCTGTGTGCTATTGAACTCTGTGGGGCGGAATAGTTTTATGGGGCCACACAAGCTCACAACTGGCGTTGTTTAACCTGTCTTGCATGTTTGAATACAGGAAACAAAGGCCTATCCACCTGAGCTTTGACATTGACGCATTTGACCCGTCCCTGGCTCCCGCCACAGGAACTCCTGTTAATGGAGGATTGACTTATAGAGAGGGCATCTATTTAACTGAGGAGATCCATAACACAGGTACAGGTCTACTATACACATACCTGATGTCTGTGAAATCAAATAAATCCTTAAACTTTAATGCTAATATTTTTTTGTTTCGGGCTACACAGGTTTGCTCTCTGTGATGGATGTGGTTGAAGTGAACCCCACACTAGGAGCGACATCGGAGGCCATAGAGGCCACAACTAGCCTAGCTGTCGACATTGTCGCATCTGCTCTTGGTCAGACGCGTGAAGGTGCGCACATCGCCTTCCCGAAGATTCCAGAACCAAAAGAGGACACCGAACTGCGGCTTTAGAGCTCCAGATATTCATCGAGGACTTTGACGAACCAACCACTTTGCATTCCAGAGTCTAAAAGAACAACACTGAAGGGTTTGCAGAGACTGAGCACCAGACTAAAGAATTAATATGAAGGTTACTGTAGTCTTGGTCAAAACAAAAAAAAAAAAAATTGTCAACTCACTGGTGAAGTGCTGATGTAAGCACATGGGTGAGATTTATTTTATTATACTTACCACTAATTTTGCTCTGGATAAAAAGAGCTGTGATCTGGATTCTCTATGTTTGAGGACTAATCTAGCAGAAAGAAATATTTTTAACATTTGTCAGCTGAGATGTAGTGGGTAGCCCTGATTATGCTCTAGGACTTGCTACAGGAAAAAGTGATCTTAAAGCAAATGTACGTAACATATTTTTGCAAGCTGAGGTGACTCTTTATTGTGCTGGACTGATTGATTTTCCTATAATTTGAAACATGTTTGCACTTTTGGACCAGAACTGGTTTTTATTATATTTCTATGTTGTTTGTTTGTTTGTTTGTTTATTGTATAGTAGGACTGCTTTTAATGGTTAATTTAATCCTAAAGGTTTAGTTAGGTTGAAACTGAGTGATCTTTTTTAAATAGTGCATTTGAAGTAAGTTATTTTAGTAATTTTCTTATCTATTTAAATAAACCTTTGAAAAATTATGTATGATTACATTTTGTACACCCTTTCAGATCTGAATTCACCACCAGTACCTTCAGTATCTTCTTACGGAAGGGTAGTTTGATGTTTCATTTTTCTGTTTTAGTAAAAATGTTTCGTTGCAATAAACGCACATACTGGAGACAAACTGTGACTTGTTTTTGATTCATATGTTTTAAACGCCTGATGAACTGTTGATAAATACATCAAATTAATTCAATACTAACTGTCTAGCTAAGTAATCATACATTAATGTTTCATAAAAAAAGTATTTACAGTAAAACCCAAAGTGGTCTTATTTGGAAGATGTGCAGAGCTTAATATCATATACTGGACTTTTGTATGTTTTGCCATTTTTTTCTTTTTTTTTTTTTTTTAATTAATCATTTTATGACAAAACAAACATTTAGATTAGGGATTAATCAATTTAAAAGGTGCAATAGGTGACTGTCTTCAGAAACATTTTTCGTTATGCTGGTTGAAAGTCTCCTTACATCCGGATAGCAATTACTAAGTTGAGTAGTCTAAATTTATTTATATGTATTTATATAGTCTTCGAAAGGCATAGGACTATAAATATTCATCCAATCAAAATGTTCTATCCTAATATTACAATAGGCTGTACTGCCAGCCTGTCAAATATGTATTTGCATACATCTGCGCACATATGATACGTCATGATACGAGAATGAAACGCGCCATTATTGTAATTTTATGCGTTTTGTACTGTAATGTTTAATCACCGGTGAATGAGACATGAGCTAATCTGACAGCGTTGCATTCAGTCATCCACCAGCGCCGTCTCTCATCATTTCTTAGGTTGGTCTCTTATTTGCCTGGGCGCGTTCATGTGTTTTGGAGGAGGCGCCAAGTCCGCCGTTTACCCGTGGAATCAGGCTACTTTAACACTGTTGCCTCAAGTTGTTTTTCATGTTCTTGGGTTGAAGCGCCCCGAATAACGTGATATTTAACGTGACATTTTCCTGGAGAAACCCCGCCGAAAAATGTGTATTTTACCCCCCGGAATGCGATTTTTACTGTAGTACCCCCTCCAAACGCTATTAGGCTACTTTTGGGCAATTTTTAGTAGCAACTGGGCAGGTTTTATTGTGAAAACCTGGAAACCCTGGTTTTGCAAAGTGTTTATGTAGGGGGTGTGGGGATCTTGCTTGCAAAGGTAGCTTGCTATCCCTACCCTTAATACTTAATCGTAATTTAAAGGTGCGTTCATGCCATATGGGAATTCTCGTAATTACAAGATTCCAACTTGTAAAAAGCGTTCACGTCCTCGTAGAACTCATAATGACAACTTGTGAATTGGGAGTCTTCTGAGAGCTACGACTTGTGCCACATGACGGTTGTACCACTTGACCAACGTAGGCTCTGTTTAGGCGCTGATAGTGTTGCCATAGAAAAGCATAATTCCGAGTCTGAGGACGTGAACAGCTCCGAGCAGAACGTCACATGTTGTCACCTCGAAATTATGGTAATTACGATATGGCGTGAACGCAGCATAATACTCACTATTCAGACACTGATAAAACAATGTGGAAACGTATGAAAACACGTGGCATTCTACTCTGAATTGTGTGTTTATATGGCAAAACTCAACGCCAAAGCCCTCACGTGCTCCTGAACTCGTAATTACAACTCGGAATGTTCTCTGAGTTACCACTTGGACCACGGACAGATGTACCACGTGACCGCCGCCAGGCTCATTTTGGCGCTACTTGGGCGCTAATGCTGCATTCCCGCCATATCGTAATTACCGTAATTTCGAGGTGACAACATGTGACGTTCTGCTCGGAATTATGCTTTTCTATGGCAACACTATCAACGCCTAAACTGAGCCTACGTTGGTCAGGTGGTCTCAGAAGACTCCTAGTTCACAAGTTGTAATTACGAGTTCTAAGAGGACGTGAACGCTTTTTACAAGTTGGAATCTCGTTATTACGGGAATTCCGATATGGCGTGAACGCACCTCAAGTACATAGAAAGCTATGAGTGGAATGTCACGTGTTGTCGTCTCGGAATTACGGTAATTACGACATGGCGTGAAGGCAGCATTAGATTTAGACACACTTAGGTTTACTAATTTGATTAGTAAACTAAATGTTATTACTATTTCTAAAGTTTAATTCTTCAAATGTTTACTTGAATAAATTGATTAATAACTAAAAACTCAGTCAATGGCTGATTCACCTGTTCTTCCTCATAACATCAACGTATGACTGCAGAACATGATTATAAAAAACGGGATTATAAACAATGTATAGAGTGTTTTCACGATGTGTCATCAATCGGCTATGTTGGCGGCACTGAAAGTAAACAATGCTACTGAACCTAACGAAACTCGCATATTTTGCTGCTTATTGCTGCTGAAAATTATCAATTATTATCATGTTTGGGGCTGTACTAATCGGCCGGACCGGGAAAAACATTTGGAGTACTATAGACTACCAAAAGTTATAACAAATAAAGGAGATGGGTGCAAAAAACAATCTGAGGAACAAAGTGCGTTTGTGGTTGGCCAAACTGAACCAGGAATTCCAGGGCCAGAATCTTGACAACATTCATGTTTGTTCTTATCATTTCCAGTCAAAAAGGTGAAATATAAGGCCATTATCTTAATTAATACTGCTTGTACGAATCTTTACTTCCTTTTTAGTTTGTCAAAATATTGCACCTTTTCCTGCTTACTTAAGTCTTCTTTATATGATTTAGCAGCTTCCACATGTTTTCCCCGTGGTTTAGACAGCATAAATAACATCTTCAGTACATTAACCATGTAATCCATGTTTACATCCGGGTAACTGATCAAACCATGATATAAGTGCAAACCCTCTATAGGAGGTGTTTCTTACACAAACACCTATAAGACAATGTGGAAACTTAGATTTATACACACCTAGGTTTACTAATTTGAAACTAAATGTTACTAGTTCTAAAGTTTAATTACACAAATTCATAAGATCCACCCATTACTCCTCATAATGTCAGCGTATGACTGCAGAACATGATGGGATTATAAACAACGTATAAAGAGGTGAATGACCTTCTCACACAAACACACTGCTCTCCACTCATACTTCTGATGTTTTGCCCTAACACGACTAGAAATAACATTAGTCAGCTGGCAAAAAGTCAGTATGTCAAGGTGACCTGATAGCCCTGGCCACTGGTATTTCCACTATAGCAGGTGTTCCTGTCACTTTATTCTCAGTCATGTTTATAGTAATGTCTACCCCCATATCTGACAGGCTAAACACACCCCTTTCTCTTCCAACCAGGGCTTGAGAAGCAAGTGACGTGCATGTTTATACCTGTCATTCTCTTGTCCTGGAGTACACTCAGCTCTGTTTTGACTGATTGGAGGAAAAGCTAAAAGGAAAACACACCCATTTTCTAGAACGAAAACCAAGAGCTGTTACCTTTAATGCCACGTTAACACTCATCTCAGAAAAGTCTTATACACAATGTACTTCCATCGAGATCATTTTGTTAAAAGTTCAGTGTTAGTTAAAGAGACAGTTCACTCTGAAATGAATCACCTTGATGTCATTCCCAACCAGTGAGAAAAGAAAATATTTTAAAGAATTCATTTTTGTTTATACAATAAAGGTCAGTAGGGTCAAGTGCTGTTTTGGACCCCATTGACTTTCACTGTATGGAACGACATGAGGGACAAAATGATTACAGAATTATAATTTGAGCAATCCATCACTTTTAAATGATTGAGGTGTGTAAAAATGCAGACAGGTTGCATATATATTATTCATCAGCCCTTTCGCTGGATCATCTTACACCGTCCATCCATACATCAGCTAGATATGGCACCTTTTCAATACAGCTAAGGAGAAAGAAACGCCATCATGCCATTTTTGTACAAGTCCTGATCCTCCAGCAGTCTCATTGTACCATACTCACCATCTTCTTTTCACCCTGAGAGCAGTACTTACGCTAATACAGTTTAGCGCTTAAAATAACCGCCCGTACACGTCCATGTGACACTCAGTCACAAAAGCATCCAGCACATTGTCATCAGGCCAGACACCCGTGAACATCAGAAATAAGAAGAGGGAAAGGTGGATTCTTATACAGTCTTGTTTGTATCAGTTCTTTTTGCGGAAGAACTTCAAGTAGACCACCCCTGCCAAGATGGCCAGCTCAATGATGATAATGACTGATAGCAGAAGTTTGTTTGTCATCAGTCTGTAATGACAGGAAAGGAAGAGGGTTACTCAGTGTATTCTCAGAAATAGATTTGGAAATGATTCTAGTGATGTAAAATGTGTTTCATAAGAGTGCAAGTCTCACCGCCTGGACATTGCACGCAGGATTTTCCTGCTGCGGCTCAGGTTCTCACCAGTGTGAACCAACTGATGAAGTAAGAGAATTGGTTGGGGGGTGGTAAGAGCAGAGAAAGAGAAGTGGTGAGCTCATTTCAGACATTTTGCACATGCAGTTGATCATCTCTTTGTTCAACAACAATGACAAAGGCCGATGGTCTAGATATCTCTCTCTTACTCTGTCTCTGGTGCGGTCCAGTTGTTCTCTCTGTTCTCCAAGCTCCTCGATGATGTCCGTGCCAATCTGGTCCGTCTCTGCTGCAATCCGTTGGCTTCGCTCAATACTCTTTGACGCATTATTTAGAGACTCTGTCCCCTGGATAAGCAAAGCACGCTGAGACTGCAGATGAGTCTACAAAAACAAACAATTCGACACTTAGTAACTGTTTAACTGCGACATACTCAGTTATAACACCAGTGTAAACTGTATTCACTCTTAATTACTGATATGAAATTCATTTTTTTTAGCACAATTTTTAGTTTTTTGTTCGTTGCATAGAAAGTGAAATTCATAACAATCGTAATCAGCAGGTAAGGGAGTAAAAATATGTTATGAAGCACTGGGATTTATCATGGAAAGAACCAGAGCTGCCCTGCTGGGAACATCTTATCTTTTCCAGCTTCAGAAAATACATATTATCCACAATCCACTGAGAAATACCTGGAGGTTTGCTGGACTTTAATAGAAATAAGATCGTCTATTTAGCTAATAATGAAGAGAAGGCTAGTACATCTAACTGACTAGAAGAAAACCAAGTCCAAACTTTGGGGATTCTAACGACTACAGTAGTAGGGCAGACATCAACTTTGACTTTAAATATTTTGGACAAAAATAGTTATTCCAATAGCATTACAAGCATAAGTTGTAATTGTTGAAATACATTTGTTGTGTCTACTTAATACAGATAACATTATGTACAAAGAAATTGAAGTTAATTTAAATGAAAAATATCTTAATTTGTGTTCCAAAGATGAACAAAGTTCTTACAAGTTTAGAACAACACGAGGGAAGTAATTAATGACAGGATTTTCATTTTTGGGTGAACTAGCCATTTAAATTCAATTAAATACAAAACAGTTTGATAGTTGTTTTGAATGCACATTTAAGGCTCACCTTAATCAACCAATCAAAAAAAGCAAACATCTAGATACCAGAATGAGTACCATCTTGTGTTAAGGAACACAGTGTACTCTCTATATCTGATATAAGTTTCCATCAACCCCTCAAGGTATAGCAATCAGTTATTAAGCAGAGGTTAGCATGTTATAAACACATTCCAAGTACAAGCATCCAGATTCCCTCACAACTACATAACATTACCTATAGCCTGAGGTGAGCAGGCTGTTATTGTGAAACAGGTAAACTTATGAAACACAGACAACGTTAAGGCGTGTCATTAAAAAAACATGCAGGGAAGATAAAGATCTAAATAAGTCAACAGATCTACATACTTCCTTTAGGAATACCCATTTGTGGTGGTGCAAAGGGAGGATTGGTTTGTAGCCAGTTCTGGCTGGATGAGAACTAGATAAAACTGGAAAGATGTAGAAATTGTCTATAAATCATCATTGTGCAGTTGCGCAAGTCGTGTGTGTAATGAAGGAAGAATACGTTCGGCTTGAAAATCATAACAAACACGACAGCCGCTCTAAGCAGTATGTTTTCTGTGTACATCCAAATCAAAGATGGTAAAATTTGTCTACCCTCAGTAACATGAGTTCACCATTACATCAATGTGTTCTCTATTGCCTTTAAAGGGTCAGTAAAACCGAAACAGAAAATGGTGTCATCATTTGCTTACCCTCACTGTATGAATCATTTTGTGTTCCATAGGGAACAGAAAGTCATCACCTTCTAATCCTAACCTTTTTAAATATATGACAAAAGTATTATCATTATGTGAACTACTACTACTACTTCTTTTAGTGACGGACTTGTAAAACTCTTCTTACACTCTGGTCATTCTGAGCGGCATAAATCCCTTGTCTGCCATCTCCAATGTGACTTGAAAACCCCTGTGTCGCTGAAAGGCGTATGTCCCTCTGTAGTTTGGCCAGATCTCGCCGGTATAGTCGAATCTTTGTTGACATGGGGGTACGGAAGGATGATGGAGCACCAAACAGCTCTTGTTCCATGCCCTGAAGCTGGGGGAGACATCGCACATTCACTGTTAAACTCAGAAGAGGCAGTTAGTCGGTTCTCATGCTACTGTGTATTTACATGAACTATAGTTAAATCTTGGGTCAATATTTGAAAGAAGTCTCTTATGCTCACCAAGTCAGCATTTATTTGATAAAAAATACAGTAAAACTGTATTTTTATGACATTTTATTACAATTTAAAATTATTGTTTTCTATTTTCATGTACATTAAAACTGTTACTTATTCCTCTGATGACAAAGCTGCATTTTCAGCAGCTATCACTCCAGTTTTCAGTCACATGATCTTTCAGAAATCATTCTAATATGCTGATTTGGTGCTCAAGAAGCATTTCTTATATTATCAGTGTTGAAATCATTTGTGCTTTTTAATATTTTTCAGGATTCTTTGAAGAATAGAAAGTTCAAAAGGGCAGATTTTTAAAATAAAAGTTCTTTATGACATTATAAATGTCTTTACTATCTGTTTTAATCCATTTAAAGCATCCTTACTGTATAAAACTATTAAATTCTTTAAGAAAAATCTAGCTTTTTAAACAGTATAGTGGAAGAAAGAATAATATGAATGAGCTAATGTACTGTGTAATTGTTTTGTAGAGTTTCATTTACTTACATTTCACATTTAAATAATAGTAGTACAATCATATACCATATTAACAGTAGCACAATGCAAAAATAGTAACTTGTCCACACACAATTCAACTGATCCAAAAGACTTTTGTTTGGGTGTCCTAATGAGGCAGATTGTCACTGGTTGTCTAAAGCACTACTGCCACCTGGTGTCTAAAACTGATCCACTGATCCAAACACAAATACTTTGAATGCAAATCATCCAAAACTTTCACCCTCTCTGCTCCTCTCTGGTTGAATGAGATGCCAATCTGCACCCGATCACAATTTTGTTTCCTTATCTAGATTAAACTTGGCATGGTATACTATGAATATGGTTTCCTAATTTAATATTTTTTATATTTTATTTTATTTTTTAATTTTATATTTTTATACAGCAGTTCCGTGTCAATGCCAAAATATTTCCATATCAAAATATCACAAAACTGCAATGAACTTCATTCATTTAGAAAAAATCAGTTCACCATAAAAGACAACACTGGTATATGTGACCCAGCAAAGGTATATTTGTAGCATAGGTCAAAATTATCAAATTTTCTCTTATGGCAAAAAATTATTAGGATATTAAGTAATATTTTGTAAATTTCATACCATAAATACATCAAAACTTAATTTTTGAATAGTAATATGTATTGCTAAGAACTTCATTGGGACAACTTTTGGACAACGATTTTCTCAATATTTAGATTTTTTTGCACCCTCCAGATTTTCAAATAGACATATCTCGGCCAAATATTGTCCCTAACAAACCTATACGTCAATGGAAAGCTTATTTATTCAGCTTTCAAATGATGCATGAATAACAATTTAACAAAATTGACCCTTGTGACTGATTTTATGGTCCAGGGTCACATATTTTCAGAGACCTGGGACCCATTCATTGTCTTTTTTTCTGAATATGCTAAGAACTACTACTACATCCTGTCAATCTAAACATTAAGATGATATCATGTTGATGGCTTGAGACATGTATAATTTGTGTGCATGCATTTTGGTTTAGTGGTGGAGTGGGAATAATATTTTTCATTATTTCCTTGTATTTGTGTCCGGTTTTTATTGTACAAGTTTAATAAACAGAAAAAAAAAAAAAAAAAAAAAAAAAAACATTGCAATTCCTAGCTAATTATTTATATAATATTTTAGAAAATGTAGAAGTTACTTTAGAAATTTACACTTGACTTTTCTGGGCCTAATTGTGACCAAACTTTCAACTAGTAGTGTCAATCCAGACTGACAACTAACTTACCACTTCTTCAGCCTCTGAAACACGCTCATCAAAGTCCCTGACAATCCTCTTCCTTTCCTCTGAAAAGCAAAGAGAGTGAATTAATCTAGTAAATGTGTTAATATGTAATATTTACAAAACAATATATGTGATCTGGACCACAAAACCAGTCATAAGTGTAGATTTCTCGAAATTGAGATTTACATCGTCTGAAAGCTGAATAAATAAGTTTTCCACTGATGTATGATATGTTAGAAATGAGTTTTTGGCCGAGACACAACCATTTGAAAATCTGGAATCTGATGGTGCAAAAAAAATCAAAATACTGACAGAAATCGCTTTTAAAGTTGTCCAAATGAAGTTCATAGCATTGCATATTACTAATCAAAAATTAAGTTTTGATATATTTACAGTGGGAAATTTACAAAATATCTTCATGGAACATGATCTTTACTTAATATCCTAATGATTTTTGGCATAAAAGAAAAATCGATAAATCTGACCCATCCAATGTATTTTTGGCTATTGCTACAAATATTCCTGTGCAACATAAGACTGGTGTTGTGGTCCAGGGTTACATATTACTATATATTTACATTACATAATATTTAATCATTCAGCAGACACTTTTATCCAAAGCGACTTACAAATGAGGGCAATAGAATAGAAGCAATCAAAACAAAAGACCAACAATATGGAAGTGCTGTGACAAGTCCCGGTTAGTCTAACACTGTTACGTAGCAAGGGTTTTGTTTTTTTTAAATAATAAATAAAAATAATAAACAGTAGATAGAAATAAAATAGATAGAGCTATTTTTAGAGGGTCATTTTCCAAATAATTAAAAAGATAACAGTTGATAGAATAGAAAATGAATACAAAATGCTAGTGTCAAGTTTGTCTTATATTAAATAAAAAGAAAACAAGCAGACAGAATAGAAATAGAATAGAGAGTACACAACACAGTGCAGATTACACATCTGATACTGGTTCATTAATATTGAATCTGTAGGTTTTAAGACGTAATAATAATGATAATAATAATTTTTAGTGAAATAAAATTGAAAAGCAAAAACGTATGCTTAAAAAAATGCCAAAACCGTGTTTCTGTCCTACATTCTTAAATACACGCGCCATGCATGCACTCAACTGTCTGAATACTTTCTGTGAATCCACACGGCGAATATAAACAGCCGAAACGTCAAATCCCGCTGTCATGGTTTAGTCATAGATATAGAGTTTATTTACCTCCCTGGCACCTCTGCGCCCGTTCAGGCATCAACTTCACTTCGTCATACAGAGATTTATACATCTCATGCAGCTTTTCAAACTCCTCAGAAGACATTTTGGAGCGAGTATATCGAAGGCTAAAGCAAAGAAACCTTAATTATCGAAATCAAGGAGACGGTAATAAAAGAAAAAGCATTCGGCGCTTCATGTGGTTTGTAAATAGTCAGAATAATCGGCTTTCCGAGCAATAACAAGATCCTCGGGATAGCAGCTGATGCTTCCTTGTCGGACCTCGTGATTATAGGTGGTTTTGTTTTTGCCTGAAAACAAGAAGGGGGAGAAAGGCTTCAGACAGTATTTTGAAAATCTAAAAGCCTACAGTGCAGTTATAGAATAATATTTATGTGTATTATTTACACTTTAAGATACCTCATATTGCAGAATTTAACAAACGTGTGCGACAGTTTGACAAGGCAAACGTAAGGACAGCTTGCGTCATAAAAACATTGTGGGATATGTAGTTTTAAATTTACAGTAAACCCAAATAAACTGGTTTTGGAAATATTATCAGCCAATCTAAACTTAAGCTGAGTGACAGAGGAAAAAGCGATCACATATCTGTAACTAACTTGCATAAATGACTTATTATAATGGCTTTATCCAAATAATAAAAATTCGTTTTTAGGATTTTAGTTCCTGGAAAAATATTTAGTTTCATTTTTACACTTTATTGGCATGTTTTTTTTGTTTTGTTTTGTTTTTTTGTTTTTTGTTTTTTTTTTGTTTGTTTTGTGTTTTTTCTCACACACAAATTCTAAAATAAATATATAATAAATATTACAAAACTAAGTGCTAGTAAACGTAACTAAAATAATAATTAAAAAATAATAATAATAATAATGTTCAATAAGAATGACATGAATATCCATACTGTATTGTTGTCCAGACAGTGGAAACTACAATCCCATCATTCCCTGGGATCACAGCTGTAGATGTGAGTGGGAGGCTGAACACATTCACACCGACAGACACAGACAGGAGTAAAGCAGGCATGATGCATATGCTCGTGGTTATTGCGGCTGGTTTTGGGGTGGTCGCACTGATTTTAAGGTTTTTTTCTTCTCAAATCAGGTAAGCAATTCTTCCTTTTTCGTAATTAAAGATTTGAAAATGCTATTCAGTCTTATTCATTTAAAAAAGACTCTGCATGCATGCATACATTCAGTCGTTTCATAAAAGCAAGAGCATAATGTACAGAAGGAATGAAAACATAAGGCAAGACTGAAATCCTAGTCTAGGGATGTAAAGAAAGCATTGCAGCCACTGAAGCGTACAGCTCAGTGCAGTATGAACTGCACTAAAATCCGGTTAAATAGTCAGAACTGTTCATCGAACCTAACACGAGCTTTAAATGACAGATAGCACGTTATGCATTTAACACGATTTTGTTTTTCGGGTGCAAAATGCGCTCGCCACTACATTGATGAGGGATGTCCCGTGGTGGACCCGCCTCCACTTGACATGATCTGCTCTAGAAACCGACCAATAGAATGACAGACTAGGCGGAGTCGCCCCGCCCCTCCGCGTTACCGCGCTGCGTCATTGGCTCCAGTGAATTGGTGAAAGCGTTCTGCGTGGGATGGATCTTTTGACAGCTTTAAGTGTTGGCTGAATACATGTAATCATTGTTTAGGACTGCCTGTTCTTAAAAAAATCTAATTAATTACAAAAAAAATAAAATTCTATGATTATACTACGGTTATATAACTGTATATATACACACAAAGTACAATTATACAGTACAGTATAATATCAGAGAGCCATGAATAAATTATTTTTCCCTATTTTCAGTTTTTCTGTGATGTTCTTTGTATTATATTTCAATGTTTGTGTAGAAAATATGCAGCAGGAGTAATGTGTCGATCCACAACGCGGTTAGATGGAAAAGTTGCCTTGGTCACAGGAGCAAACTCAGGAATTGGGAAGGAAACGGCTTTGGATTTGGCCTCTCGAGGTCTGTCTGACTCTTCAGTGCCTTTATTGTATACCGTATATCTTTAGAAATGCCTAATGAAGAAATGCCTGATGAAATAATTGTAATAATTTTAAATTAGATCATTTTAAGAATTCACTTTAATACTGTACATCTTTAGAAATGCTTGATGAAATAATTGTAATAATTTTAAATTCAATCATTTTAAGAATTCACTTTAATACTGTACATCTTTAGAAATGTCTGATTAAATAATTGCAATAATTTTAAATCCTAAAATTTAAGAATTCACTTTAATACCGTACATCTTTAGAAATGCCTGATGAAATAATTGTAATAATTTCAAATTCTATCATTTTAAGAATTCATTTTAATACTGTACATCTTTAAAAATGCTTGATTAAATAATTGTAATAATTTCAAATTCTATCATTTTAAGAATTCATTTTAATACCGTACATCTTTAGAAATGCCTGATGAAATAATTGTAATAATTTTAAGAATTCACTTTAATACTTTACATCTTTAGAAATGTCTGATTAAATAATTGCAATAATTTTAAATCCTAAAATTTAAGAATTCACTTTAATACCGTACATCTTTAGAAATGCCTGATGAAATAATTGTAATAATTTCAAATTCTATCATTTTAAGAATTCATTTTAATACTGTACATCTTTAAAAATGCTTGATTAAATAATTGTAATAATTTCAAATTCTATCATTTTAAGAATTCACTTTAATACCGTACATCTTTAGAAATGCCTGATGAAATAATTGTAATAATTTTAAGAATTCACTTTAATACTTTACATCTTTAGAAATGTCTGATTAAATAATTGCAATAATTTTAAATCCTAAAATTTAAGAATTCACTTTAATACCGTACATCTTTAGAAATGCCTGATGAAATAATTGTAATAATTTCAAATTCTATTATTTTAAGAATTCACTTTAATACCGTACCTCTTTAGAAATGCCTGATGAAATAATTGTAATAATTTCAAATTCTATCATTTTAAGAATTCACTTTAATACCGTACCTCTTTAGAAATGCCTGATGAAATAATTGCAATAATTTTAAATTCGATTATTTTAAGAATTCACTTTAATACCGTACATCTTTAGAAATGCCTGATGAAATAATAGTAATAATTTTAAATTCGATCATTATAAGAATTCACTTTAACACCGTATATCTTTAGAAATGCCTGATGAAATACTTGTAATAATTTTAAATTCTGTAATTTTAAGAATTCACTTTAAATAAACATTAACACTTCAGTCCTACTCGCTGATAGGTGCACGAGTGATTTTGGCGTGTCGTGATGTGGAGAAGGGTGAAGAAACAGCGACTGAGATCCGTACACGAGTGGGCGGAGCTAAAGTGGAGGTGAGGGAGCTGGACCTTGCCGACACCTGCTCCATCCGAGCCTTCGCTCAGAGATTCCTGCGAGGTACTGCCTTATGATATCCGATACAATGCAACAATCAGGATTAAAAAGCCCCAGATATTTGAGTTTTCACTTGATGATTCTTGTTTCTTCATTCAGAGGTTGATCACCTGCACATACTCGTCAATAATGCCGGTATCATGATGTGTCCTTATATGAAGACAGCCGATGGCTTTGAGATGCATATTGGGGTCAATCATCTGGGTGAGTGTGGATAACTTTTTTTTGTATTTGTAATATTTAGTGCTGTCAAATAATTAATCGCGATTAATCGCATCCAAAATAAAAGTTTTTGTTTGCATAATATATGTGTGTGTGCTATATATATTATGCAAATATAAATATGCACACATACAATATAAATTTTGAAAATATTTACATGTATTTACAAGTATATATTTTTATTCATATAATTGATATTATATAGAAATATATTTAATATATAAACATAACATATTTTTCTTAAACATATCCATGCTTGTGTGTGTATTTATGTATATACAAAATAAATATACACAGTACACACACACATATATTATGTAAACAAAAACATTTATTTTGGATGCGATTAATCACGATTGATCATTTGACAGAACTAATATTAATCCATGTCAGCAAACTGGAACCTGAAATTTTTCAGAGGCAGATAGTACTTTTCTTACTGTCAAAAAACAGCATAGGCTGCACACCTGACAGGAATGATTTCAGGACACATTATAGTGATATCTGTCAGTTCATTAATAAAATAAGGAGATATGATAAAAATAGTTTCTGTACATGATCTTTTACTCATGTCTTCACCTCAAATATATATTCTGCAGTGTTCTTACTGTTAATACTAAAAATGATTATGAAACTAAATAGATTTTGTTGATTGAAATAAAGATGAAATTAGATTACATTTGAGCACACTGGAGATTACATGCGTTTTATGCATGTTATTAATAAAATATCAGAAGAAATAAGTTTAGAAGTTAAAAAATTTCTGGCATAGTTATTCTTAATTAAAATGATTAAAAATTGAAAAAATTGAAATAAAGCTTAAATAAAATAAAATATAAATATTAGATGACAACTATCTGAAATTAAATAAATTTGATTATTTATTGAAACTAAAGCTGAAATAAAGCTTATAGATCTTTTTCTTCAACGTGGAAGTAAACTTACGGGCAAGACTTATGGTTTACTTACATCACGGTTTGGTCAGTTACCCGGATGCGCGGCCATATTGGAGATACTCGGATGTAAACAACAGCATTGATTCCACAGTGAATGTACTACTGAATACATTGTTTTGCTAATTTATGCTGTCTAAACCATGAAAATTTGTGCTGCTAAATCATATAGAGAAGGACTTAGTGATCAGGAAAGGGCGCAAAATTTCGACAAACTAAAGTTAACAAGTGGTAAAGAAACATACCAGCAGTGTTAATAAAGACATTAGCCTAATATTTCACCTACCTGACCAGAAATTATAAGAACAAACACGAATGTTGTCAAGATTCTTGTCCTGGAAATCCTAGTTCAGTTTGACCAAATACAAACACTTTTGTTCCTCAGACAGTCTTCTGCACTCTTCTCTTTGATTTGTTATAACTTTTGACAGTCTATAGTACTTCAAATGTTTTTCCTGCTCCGCTTAGTACAGCCCAAAACATGACAATAATTGACCATTTCCAGCAGCAATAATCAACAAAATATGTGCGTTTCGTTCGGTTCAGTGGCATTGTTTACATTCAGAGCCGCCATTATGGCCTATTGATGACGCGTCATAAAAATAATAATGAGAAGAATAAACGGTAAAATTGTCTGCACTACAAATCAGTGTGTTCATAATTAAGATAATACATTAAAATATTATGGTAAGACACCAATTTACGATAATATCAAGCAGCAAAACAGCTGTTTTGTACAGAAAAATAGCCAAACCCATAAAATGTATAAATGGGCGAGCCCACTCTTACGTTAAAAAAAAGGGGTGGATAGAAAATGTAAAATAGTTTAATTCAAAATATGAATAAATACTAATTTAGCGTATAAATATACTAAAACAACACAGCTCATTTGTGCACCTCTTTTCATTCAGGCCACTTTCTGCTCACGTACCTCCTCATTGGTCTCTTGAAGCGTAGCGCTCCATCGCGAATCGTGGTTGTCTCTTCCCTGGCACATAACTTCGGCTGGATTCGATTCCACGACCTGCACAGTCAGGGCAGCTACAACAGCGGCCTGGCCTACTGCCAGAGCAAGTTGGCTAACGTGCTTTTCACACGCGAGCTAGCGCGCAGGCTTCACGGTGAGTACTGCTGTAACGTTACATCAAACAAGAATCTGAAAAGAAAAACCGAACACTGCCTTACAGAAAATTATAGTTTGACTTGTATTTCATCAGGGTCAAATGTGACGGTGAACTCCGTGCATCCGGGGACGGTGAGGTCAGAGCTGGTGCGTCATTCTACTGCGATGTCGCTGCTGTTTGCTATCTTTTCTATGTTCCTGAAGACCCCGAAGGAAGGAGCTCAGACATCTGTTTATTGCGCCGTCGCTGAGGAGCTCCATTCAATCTCAGGCAAACATTTCAGGTAAGCATAGTTCAGAATGGTTACAGTTTAAGTTGAAATAAAAAATACTATTGAAAATATAAAAATAAAATGTATGTCTTAGGCATATAAATAAATCTCTCTCTCTTCCACACAGTGATTGTGCCCCTGCTTTTGTGGCCCCTCAGGGACGGAATGAGGAGACGGCACGGAAACTGTGGGATGTAAGCTGTGAATTATTAGGCATTGAGTGGGACTGAAACATTCATTTGACCTGCTTTACTTCTCTTCTGTTTTTCCCACCTTTCATTCTCAAACACTTTAAGTGATTAGACTTCTTTTGTCTTATTTGGCTTTGTTTAAAACACTTGTACATTTTCACAAACATACGCTTTCAATAGCACAACCCACCTTCTTCTCTCTGCTATTTTTTTTTCTATCATGCCCTTGTGACGAGCAACTATGAGTTTATTTTGCTCTAGAACAAATCTGTGGAGCATTTTTAATTCACTGTTTTACACTGTATTCCGTTTGTATTTGAAACACTGCTTTAACTCCCATCTCAGTATTATCACATGAAGCTGCATATTTGAAGTCTTTTATACAGATGTGCTTTTAACTACTGTGGTACATTCATGAACAGAGATGAATATTTAAATATATACAGTAAAGAAAAGTATATTTTTTGTATTGTCCTTTCTTTATTTGCTAAAATATACAAATACACAAGAATATGTTGCAAATAATATTAACAGATCAGTAGGTTCATTATTAAAACAATCGTTTTAAAAGAAATTAACTCAAACAAAAAAAATGATAACTCATTGTTAGACCGAAGTCAGTCCTGTGTTGTTGTTTTTTAATAGATAATTGTAATTTTAATACCTTTCAATTATAATGTAATAACTTGTAATATGTAATATCGCCCTTCAGGTGACATGTTTGTGACTCTAATTGGATTTAGACAAGTATATCCATTTCTTTGGCAACATCGCTGTAACAGTTTTGTTGATTTTAATACATGCATAGGCCCTGTAAACAGACGTAGTTCCTTAAAGGAATTGTCCACCCAAAAATTTTAATTCTGTCATCATTTACTCGCCCTCATGTCATTCTCAAATCTGTATGACTGATTTTTGTCTCCGGAACATAAAATAAGTATTTTAAAAAGTGTCTGTGTTTGTTTAGTTGCCAACGTTCTTCAAAATATCTTCTGAAGAAGAAATAAAGTCATACAGGTTTGAAATATGAAGATGAGTTTTTTTGTTTTTTTTGGGTGAAAGATCCCTTTAACATATCCCTAAAAAAGGGAAACCTCCTCCCTTTTGAACCTGTGATTAACTAATAACATTTACACACATTCACAGATTTCACACTATAAAACAAGTTACAGGAGGGTCAGAGACATTTTAATATAATTAACATACTGTAAATATATACACACCCTCTCTCTCTCTCTCTCTCTCTCTCTCTCTCACGCACACACACACACACACACACACACACATTCATAAACAGTGCACATAATTTCAGGGTGTCAATTGTAGGGTAATCTGTATTATAGACAAACACATAAGCAACAGTTTCAGATACAGTATATTTCAAAAATTGCCATCCCTTACTTTCAGTATGTAACTGTTAGAGCTTTGCAATGTTGAAGACACTGCTTATTTTGTTCTCAGCACTCGTCATCATAATGCTTGTCAATCACACCTTCCCTTTTAACAATGTGTTTTGCAGTCCAACCACATCAGAGTGCAGTCACTCACTGAGGATCAAAATAAACAGCCTGAAGTGACACTAAATTATAGTGACATCTTTGTAAACGTGCCATGAATGCAAATAAGAATTAATGTAATGTTAGACTCCAGATAACTTCACTACCATATGACCTTGTTCCATCAGAATGAGATTTAGTCACAGTGATTAGTCTTTCTGACATAGTGAGAAGAAAAATCCCTTTTCCTGAGGTAAGAAAATAAGCTCAGTTAAATACTAAAGAGCACATGTGAATGTTGCGTTATTTTTTGTAAAGTTAACCTGGGACAGTTTTCTTTCTGATGGGGACTGGTAGATTGAGAGGCCTTGTTCTCCTTCCTGATTACGTTTTTTGTTCTGGGGTGGGAGCTGGACTGGTCCCAAACTGAGCTTGAATGTGAACAAAAGTGGCACAACGGTGATTCATTTCCTGGCACATTATTTCACTCTAGCCAATCAGAGCACAGTAGGATACCTCAGTGACCAATAGGAATTAGAGCGGTAGTGGTTATCAGTTATTGCTCTGTCGTTGCCGTGATGATCGGTCCTGATGCTCAGAGAGCCACTGGCGGCAGATGTCGTGCATGACAGAGTCACCTGAGCTCTCAGCGGCCCGCATCACATCCTGTACAAATGGAGCCGCCTTGACAAGATCAAGTTTTACAGCCAGGAGATATGCTGCCCGCAGCTTACTGCACTGAAGATATGCTTTTATCTACAGAGAGAGAGAAAGAAAAGAGTGTGAATGAGCATAAGTAAGTGTGTGTGAAAAAAAAGAAAAAGTGACTGAGAAAGACAGAAAATGCACCTTGTTTTCTGGACTCTTAGACTCCAGAATGAGGGCCTCTAGTTCTTTAGCCTAAATGAAAGTAAAACAGATTCTTTCAGGGATATGCACATTTATGTTTATTCATCTATTTATATAATATATAAATTATATATGAGCAATATCATATGAGCAGCAGTGTAATATGGCTTCCTTGTTTACAACCCGGTTTCAGTCTCTTTTAACAAAAGTCTTCACTGCTGTCTCACTCATAAAAACAGTCTTGTCGCCACCTAATGGCGGAACAACAAAACTAATCACCATCACAAACACAGTTTTTCCCAATACGAAACTGTTATTTATTGAATAATAATGTTTAATAAACAACAACAGCCATCATAAAAATTGCTAAGCAATTCAGTCAAAAGTACAAAGGCAGAGCTGTGATATACAGCATTGAAGTTACATAAAATATAATGTGATGAGATCTTCCCCTCACCAAAAACTATTTGCTCTGTAACAAATAATAGATTAATGAGACCAAAGACTGCCTGTTGGATTTACCCAAAACAAATAATATCTCATGTTTAACCACTATAGAGACATCAGAGCCAGCGGCAAACTCCAGAAGATCTGGCCGAGCTAAGGCTGCTCTCGGCGGGTTCATGAGTGCTAAACGGCCGCTGACGCTCTAGAGCTCACATCTCTGAAAACATCAAAGTTTTCAAATAGATGTTGTCTTTATTAACAAACTGCATATTTGAAATCTAAAGAAGTACATTCTCACCTAGAAAACTCTTAAAACTAAAAACTCTTAAAACTTGTATATCTAATCATATATTTATGTAAAATTATATATTATACAAATGCAACACCACAAATCCATAAAGAGATTATTAGGTTGGGAACTCACATCGCCTGGACTCTTATCAGCCACTGAGACACAGCTGAGCACAATAGCATCACAGTCGTGTTTAGAGGCCGTCCCAGACTCCCCTACACACTTCAGGAGCTGCCGCACAGACGAGTACTGGCGCTGCCGGACAAGGCGCTGTCCGACCCGTATGTACACCGCCAGTGCCTCCAGCTGGAAGTCCTACACCACATAAAAGAAAGTAAGAATCCGAGCCAAATGTTTACGAGACAAAGGCTCAATCTGTAATGGGTGTCGTAACCCCTTACCTGTATTACTCGATATGCAATGCCAAAACCTTCCTCAATGTTCTTGCCTCCCAGCATCACCTGTGCAAAGTGCAGCCAGAGGTTACGGCATTTGTGAGACTTGTCTATATTTGATTTATTCAGATTTCATCTTTAGTCTGTGTTAGATTTATGCCACAATGCACTGTCAACCAGTTTTGACTTTTTTATATACACTACCATTTAAAAGTTTGGGCCTTAGTAAGATTTTAAACTTTTTATTTTAATAAAATTCATGCATTAAATTGATCAAAAGTGACATTTTTTAAGAATGTTATAAAAGATATCACAGTTTCCACAAAAATGCTAAGCACTTTTTTCAACATTGAAAATTATAAGAAAATTTCTTAACAACCAAATCAGCATATTAGAATTGTTTTTGAAGAATCGTGTGACGGTGAAAACTGGAGTAATGATTACATTTTAAAATACATTTAAATGAAAAACTGTTATATTGCAATCATATTTCACAATTTTACTATATTTTCAATTCGATAAATGCAGTTTTAATGAGCATAAGAGACTTCTTTCAAATCAAGTCCTCTTAAATGCATATTGCTCCAATGCCAAACCTTTGAAAGGTAGTGTAGATATCAACGGAGATCTTGTTGCATTCATGGAAACAGCAAAAACGTCAGATTTTTGGGCATCTGATTTGGACCACTTTCAAATGTACTTCACTATATAATTGCTTTATATATTAGTATACTAAAAAAAAAATTCACATCTGCATTAGGCCATGCAGAGTAAATGCAGCCTTAGAGAGCAGCACTTTAAACAATGCGCATTCTGATTGTTAGGAAATTGGATCATTTTCTATTTCAGTTTTCTGTAAGGTTTATGCCATTAACCACATCCATACATTATCTCTTTTTTCACAATAGGCATACTCTTAGTCTCAAGTAATTCAAAACAATCAGCTCATGCAATCAGCTTCAACTGAAATGTGTAAAATCCATTCAGGGAAATACTTACAGTTAAAATCTTAATTTACACACATAACACAGACCGGAAAAGAGCAAAAATGTATTGATTTATTGTTCCATTTTAATCGTTTTAATAGAAACTATCCCCTTACCTTCATAAACTATGCTCTAAATGAAAGACTTCTGTGTGAGCTGTGCTTCATATAATCACTAAACTATAGACCAATTTGGAGTAGATGTCACAGTTACGTCACTTGCAGCTGCGCATGCATAATGGTTGCAGAAAATCACTGGTAACAAGTGGAGGTAATCGGGTAAAATCCATGGAATAAGAGAAAAAAATACATTTTTGTGCCTTTTGATGTCAAAATCGGAATGCAAATCATTTTTAAAGAATACTGTCGTCAAAAACACCATTTGAAGCTAAATGCAGATCTTTAAACGGACGTACTATGAATGAAAACTGCTATGATTACTGTACTTTTAAAGCATAAATTGGATTTAAATTCATGGGTCTACATAATATTCACATATGCTGTTCATAGGGAACATATTGTATTATCTCTACAGTTACAGCATGAAATATTATTTAAACCTATTACTATTAACATTTTTACATAACATTTATTTAATCTCACAATTCTAACTTTTTTTTTCCTTGCGTCTGAATTTTGAAATTTAAAAATCACATTTACCTTTTTTTTTTCTTTTATTCCATGGCTCCATAGACTGCTACTTGAAAACCGTCATTTTCTGCCACCAGATAGGCTCCGCCCACAAAAAACATCATCACTGTTTCGGATCTGTAAGACTATCCCACTATCTAACGTCAATTTAGTTGAATAACAGTGCTTATCGGTGGGTTGACAAGCTCTTGTTACATGCGGAGAACATTTTGAAAATGACACCTAATCAATATAATCGATAATCTTTTTTAATCTAACGTTAACTATTTTGGATTGTATCCATGTAATTCTCTAGTCGTAAAGGCTATCTCTCCCAGGTTTTCCGCAACCATTATGTGCGCGCATCCCAAATGTTTACAGACAAATAATTGGTCTATTGACAATGGACCTTTTTTGTCCTCTAAATATTGATGAAATTTTGAAATCTAACCATGCCGAGCTGCATCACTGTGTGGTTTGGAGCCTGCAATGCCTCTTGCTCTCCAACTCTCCAACGCATAGTGAAAGCAGCTGAGAGGATCATTGGTGTCCCTCTTCCCTCCCTCCAGGACATTTACAGCACCCGTCTCACCAAAAAAGCCCTCTGTATAGCAGCTGATCCCTCCCACCCTATGCAAAGCTACTTCAGCCTGCTGCCATCAGGGAGGAGACTGCGGAGTCTCCAGGCCAGGACCAGCAGACTGAAGGACAGCTTCTTCCATCAGGCTGTCAGGAAGCTAAACTCTCTCCCGGCTCTGCCTCCACTCCCCTCTTCTGCCCCACAAACTTCCTGTACTGTGACACCCATCAGGCCGTCAGGAAGCTAAACTCTCTCCCAGCTCTGCCCCCACTCCCCTCTCCTGCCCCACGATATTCCTGATCTGGGACACACACAAACACTCACGCACTTACACTTACACTCACTCACACACACACCCCCCCCACCGACCGGCACCAGTCACTTTGTGTAGTATTGGTGCTCCGCTAACTACCTCATACTACTCAATTACTACCCTCAGACTACCTCTAAAGACTATGTCACTTTATGTCACTTTATTACAAAGTGACTGTCACTTTATTACAATCATAAGCTCTTTTTGCACGATATTTCTATATATTCTATATATTATATGTATAATTGTATTTATTTGCATCTTTAAAATTGTACTTTTTGTATTTAAATGTTACGTGTATGCACCTAGGGTCTGAGAGTAACGCAATTTCAATTCTCTGTATGTCTGGCACATATGGCAAAACTGACAATAAAGTTGACTTTGACTTTGACTTTGACTTTGACTTCAGAAAGAGATATGGAAGGGGAAGCAGCAAAAAGACTGTCTATACAAAAAGTGTCTATACAGAAGAGCATGTTTTCCTAGCTCACCTTGCAGGCCACGTCCACCTTCATTGGGCTGTTTCCAAACAGTGTGGGTGGGGCACTGTTCCCTGTGAGGGCGGGGCCTACAACTGTCTTGGATGGTGAGTTTTCACAGCGGTGTAAGAAGCGTGTCACCTCCAACTGCAGCTCGATTGTGTGTATGTGTCTGCAACATTAAGGTTCCATTACCATACATAACTAGCCTGAAGCCATAATACTGAGGAACTTAATGGAAACTCTTCTCAGCACTAACTAGGCCCTGTATAATATTTTAGCTCATTCTATGTTATTATACATGGTGCAAATATTAATATTAATATTAATATATTATATTAGCTATAAGCTGCTGTTTAATTTCTCCTAAATAAATGTAACTGCAAAATCAATTTGACTAAAAATTGAAACATTTTAATACCTGGAGACGTCGGTGGAGCTCATTTTCTTCCTGAAAGAGGAGCTGTGTGATTTCCTGCGGCTCTGTTGTTCCTGCAGGTAAGTTCTCAGGTGCTCTTTGGCTCGGATCAGCCAGCGTTGCTGTTCTCCCAGCTGCAGATAGGACTGAGCACCGTGAGAAAAGAAGCGGATACAGGTCATAGCGGCACGAATGTGATCCTAAAAAGAGAGAAGAAAAAGTTACAGCAAGATACTTAGCTCTTCTGGGTAGGGTTACACTCTTAAAAATAACCATAAAATAACCTTTTTGTTTAAATGGTTCCATAAAGAACCTTTAACAACTGAGGAACCTTTCTATTTCACAAAAGGTTCTTTGTGGTGAAGGAAGGTTCTTCAGATTATAAAAAGGTAAGAAAGAGATGGTTCTTTAAAGAACCTTTGACTGAATGAACCTGAACCTTTTAAAGCACCTGTATTTTTAAGAGTGTAGGGTGAAGAGTTAGAGATAATAAATGCAAGTGCAAATAAATGTCCTCACAAAGATAGCTGTACAGGGTTGTGTGTGTGTGCGTGTGTTAAGTACCATCATGAACTGTTGGAGTTGGTACAGAGAGTGGTAGTGTCCCCTGCGCTGCAGGAACTGACAGGCTGAAAGAAGGTAACGCCCCCAGTTCTCCAATGTGGGGTCCAGGGTTTCTAAAAGACCCTGCAAAGCCCCCAACCGCCCACGTTCAAGACAGGGCTGAAAGATGCCCTCCAAAAACACATCCTCTGAACACTCCTAGAAACAGACATACAGAGAAAAAATGAGAAAAAGAAACGTACATATTCCTCCATCATATTTTATATGCAATAAAACATACCTCTAAATAAAATCAGATTACATGCACATGACTGTTGGGGCTGGAAAAATGTTTGAATGTTTTTGAAAGTAGTATCACCAAAGCTGCATTTATTTGATCAAAAATACAGTAAAATCAGCAATACTGTAAAATATTATTACAGTGTCGAAGAGCTGTTTTCTGTTAAAATGCAATTTATTCCAGTGATGGTAAATCTGAATTTTCAGTAGCCACTGATTCAGTTTTAAGTGTCAAAGATACTATAGAATTCATGATATGCTGATTTATTATCACTGTTGAAAAAATCCCTAATATTTTTTTGGAAACCAAAATGGATTTATTTTTTCAGTACTTGTTGATGAATAAAAGGTTGAAAACAACAGCATTTATTTGAAAAAGGCATTTCTAAAATGTCTTTACTATCACTTTTGATCTGATTAATGCATCCTTGCTAAAAAAAAAACAGAACAAATTGTTTTCTTTCATATGGTAGTGTAGTTCTGATAATAAATCTGTGAGGTGTAAAGTGCTTTGTAACTTTTTGCAGAACCTTATTCTGTAAGTGGGTGAGTGCATCTCTCAGGCAGTCGTGACGCAGGTAAAAGCTGATGAGGCTTAGGTGTGTCCCGTAGGTGAGCAGGTAAAACAGACACTCCTGATAATAGCTGCACCGCTGAACTCTGCTCTCTGCTCCATCTAGAGGAGCAGAATCAGAGAGAGCCTCCTCCAGCTCACGCAAAGAGGCCAGGACGTCCTCATCCACCGTCTATATCCAAAAAAATAAAAAAATAAAAAGAGTTTAGAAACACCCTCTAAGGAAAGTCAAGGATCCCATCAAATCAACTCAGGGTGTGGCATTACCGTGCTCAGAGTGGGTTTAACTGTGGACTCCAGTTGCTGAACGATCTCCTGCAGAAGTCTCCCTCCATGGTTTAGCTGGTTCCGATCTACTGGTGCTTTCAGACAGCGGGCAAACTTCTCCCTGGCCCCGCTCAGATTTCCAGCTTTCAAAGACGCCATACCCCACGCCTGCCAAACCCCGTTCGGGTCTAGTCCACTCTTAGTCGACACCTGAGCATTAAAAACAAAAATTGATTGCCAAAAAAATCATGGCAGGTCACAACATTTAACTTTTATTGGATGGAAAAGAGCAGCATGAACATTCTGCCTAACATGTCCTTTTGTGTTTAACAAAAGCAAGAAAATCATGGTGGTAATGTAATTTTTGATTGAGTTACTTTTGATTGAACTAATGCTTTAAATCTTGAGCAAATACCCCACCTCCACAGCCAGCTGGTAGTGTTCGGCCTCTAGCAGCTGGTTGCGCAGACGCGTCACTGCAGCCATTTCCTGAATATCATCCAGAGATGGAATGTATTTGTAGTTTGCACTGACTAGGATCTTCAACACATCAACCTTACTGATGTAGCTGTGGATGAAGAGAAGAATGAATTAAAGACAAGATAAACTACTTTTCAAAAGGTCTGTATTATTATTTTTAAAATTAAATAAATACTTTTATTCAGTGAGGATGCATTAAACTAATTAAAAGTGACAGTAAAGACATTTATAATGCCACAAATGATTTCTATTTAAAACATGTGACCCTGGACCACAAAACCAGTCATAAGGGTCAATTTTTTGAAACTAAGATTTATACATCATCTGAAAGCTAAATAAATAAATAAGCTTTCCATTGATGTATGGTTTGTTAGGACAGGACAATATTTGGCTGAGATACAACTATTTTAAAATCTGGAATCTGAGGGTGCAAAACATCACCTTTAAAGTCGTTCAAACTAAATTCTTAGCAATGCATATAACTAATTTAACTAATATAACTAATAACAAAATTAAGTTTTGATATATTTATGGTAGGAAAGTTAGAAAATATCTTAATGTCAATGTTATTTACTCAATATCCTAATGGTTTTTGGCATAAAAGAAAAATTGATCATTTTGACCCATACAATGTAATGTAAATGTAATGTTGGCTATTGCTACAAATATACTCGTGCTACTTAAGACTGGTTTTGTGGTCCAGGGTCACATATGTGTTGCTCATTTAAATATCTATCCATTAAAGTATCCTGAAAAAAAGTATAATAATATATTGTGTTTCCACAAAAATAGCAAGCAGCACAACTACAGTAATCTTGAGCGGCAAATCTGTATATATTAAAATGATTTCTAAAATGATCATGTGACACTAAAGACTAGAGTAATGGCTGCTGAAAATTTAGCTTTACCATCACAGGAATAAATTACATTTTAAAATACATTAAAACAGAAAAAAGGTATTTTAAATTGTACAAATATTTTAGAATATTACTGTCTTTACCGTATTTTTGACCAAATAAATGCAGCGTGGGTAAGCATAAGACACTTTTGAGCATATGAGTAACAGTTTAATTCTGGTCTCATCCAGAGTTTATATTTTTAAAAGTAAAATACAAAAAACATATTAGATTCTTTACACAAGTAAAGGTGTGTTTCTCACCTGTCGCAGAGTGCCGGTTCATGGGTGCATCCTGCATTTACAAACATGAGTTTGGCACTGAACAGCAGCTGACGCATCACATCTGTCAGCAGACGCGCATCCACCTCAGGATTGGTCAGTTTGCGGGAGAGTGAGCGGCAGTGGCCAATCAGCTGTTGCCCGCAGGCTGCATGATCACTGTGTAGTGTCATTATAGCGACACACAGTGATGCGCTGGGTGCCTTTAACATACAAACATGAAATGTTTAGGAAATATAAATGAGACCATATAAAAGAAATCTCATTTAAACCAAATCACAGTCAGAACAAGACAATGAGTAGAGAATCACACCTGTTCATAGTAGAACTCGCTCTTCAGCTGCTGGTTCTCTGCAGGGTTTGGACTAAGGTGGTACTGCTTTCGTGGAACCTCAGGCAGACTGAGAACTCCATTCAGGACTCCATCAACAGATGCAGGGCTGCCAGCTACTGAGAAAAGTTTACTTCATAAACTTGTAATCATCATTTGAGTAAAAGCAACAACATTTGGCCATGCAACCAAAACAAAAGGATTCGTAAACCCTTATAAGATGAGAGTGGAAAAAAAAATAAAATAAATAAAGTTTACCTTCTCCCTGTTCAAGCTCCTCATCTGAGCTGCAATAAACACAACATAAGAGATCAAGGTACATAAAAAACAGATTATCATGAGAAGTATCAAATTTTCAGATGTGCTACATCTAGGAATCAACAAAAATGTATCTGTCTCTGTTTTGATTTATCCTAATGGTTCAATAATACTTTTTACTGAAAGAAATATACTACTGTTCAAACGTTTGGGGCCAGTAAGATTTTCCATGTTTTTCAAAGTTTCTCATGTTCACAAAGACTGCATTAATTTGATCACAAATACAGTAAAAACAGTAATATCGGGACATTTTATTACAATTTAAAGTAACTGTTTTCTAGTTTAATATATTTTAAAATGTAAGTTATTCTTGTGATGGCAACACAGAATTTTCAGATGATTTTTTTTTATTTCAGCAGTCATTACATCTTTAGTGTCACATGATCCTTCAGAAATTATTCTAATATGCTGATTTGCTGCTCAGAATTTTTTTTTAACTTTACATTTTTAAAACTTTAAAACTTAGTTTAATATTTTTGTGGAAACTGATTTTTTTCAGGATTCTTTGATTTAATGCATCAATTTAATGCATCCTTGCTGAATAAAAATATTAATTTCTTAAATCTTGCTGAACAAAATCTTGCTTTTTTTGTTTTAAAAAAAAAAAGTAACTTCAATTCTATTTTTTCAAATAATAATTTAGATAATAAACATTTCAAAACAATTATTGTTTACACAGACTACAATTACAATGCAATCAAATAACTCGCCTTACTCAACTATAGTAATCAACATAAGAAAGGGGATCAAAAAAGTTAATCCTAAGACAAGAACAGGTACTTTGAATGTTGACTACTATATTATATAGCTATCAAATGAACAAAAAATGTGGTAACGTGTTCCATTTGATCTACTCCTACAAAATAGCAGCTGTTCAGTACCTTAAAATACACATTGTCAAACAGCTGGTACAGTAACTAAACTGATTTAACTCTCACAACATAAAGTAAATATTAAACTGTATGTGTTTTCTTTGCTAAAACAAATCAGCTTATAAGAGTCATGCATCTGAGATTCTTAGTACTCTTGTAGAATCGGTTCTTGTGCTTTTAAAAGGTGTGTGTGCATATCTTACTCTGTGTGGAAGAAGTTGTAGCATTCGTCACAAACTCTGACAGGCTCTTCAAAGCCCTCTACAACCATCTTCCTGCTAGAGCAGGAATGACACACCAGCCTGCCACAGCGCCTGCAGTGGTGCCGTCTGTTAAACTGACACAGGAGAAGGTTTACATTAAGACTCTCAAACTCTTACAGAGAGGCGTAATAGAAAGTAGAACAGGAAATCACAGCAGAAGCACATTCTATCACACAAGCTTATTCACACCCCATCTCACTCAAACACTCAGCCTCTCTCACCATAGTGAATCTCTCCCTCTGGCAGACCATACAAATGTGCTGTTTGTGGTCTGGGATCCAGTCCTTGCGCTCAGGGGTTTTCTCCGGAGGGGTGAAAGGTGTGGCCAGCTGCCGGATCCTCTTCGCACTGGGGCGTCTGTCACTGGAGGGTGTGTGCATGGGTGTGCTGCCTAACATGACATGTCATGCAAACATGACTTACAAACTAAACTATCATATCATACAAGATTTTCTGTGAAAATCATCAACTGATTCCATAGGCTGGTTCTGACTTTGGACGTGTGGTTTATACCTGCTGATGGAGGAGGGGTGTGGCTTGGAGAAGAGGGGCAACTCTCCTGGGCTGGACACTGCAGAAATGCGTCCTGCAGACTAATGACAGAATCTGAGACAGAAAGAAAGAGGGAGAGAAATAGATTAGTGCAAAGAAGAATTGCAGTATAATGACCTCAAATGTCTAATAACACTAACACTGATGGGAATGTTTGTTTTCAACTAACTAAAGCACTGATTCACTGTTCTAACTCACCAGAACGTGACCACTCTCTGGGTGCATAAGGAAAATCAAGAGCCTTCTGGGCGTAATCTGCCAGTAGGGCGTCAATGTGTTGGTTATTAATGCCGGCGTCCTGAGCGAGCAGAAGGCTCCGTAGAGTGCTGATGGCAACAGTGGCCCAGTCTACCTTCAGATTCATCAGCAACTGCTCCAGCATGAGAAGCGGATCAGACAGCAGGGAAAAATAGTCCTGACGAGATGCTTCCGGCAGAGTGAGTAGAACCTGCAAAGGGTACACACACCATGCTATTCAGTCACAAGCATTTCTTGTCGCAGCTGAATTAGTGTGTTATTTGGATAGGTCAAACATAATTACCTTGGAGCCAAGGTGAAGGGCATTGATGTGGCGTCTTCGCGCTGGGGTCATCTGACTCTGGAAGTGTAGGGTGAGGTAGTCTGACAGGAAGTGGCAGGCAGCTAATCCAGGTCTTCGATCCAGGGCTCGCTCACTAACCTCCAAACCCATGGAATCAGAGAGAGCCTCCAAGAGCTACATAGAGAGAGAACAAGTCAAGTCATTTTTTCTTTTATGTGACCCTGGACCACAAAACCAGTCTTAAGTAGCACAAGTATATTTGTAGCAATAGCCAAAAATACATTGTATGGGTCAAAATTATCAATTTTTCTTTAATGCCAAAAATAATTAGGATATTAAGTAAAGATCATGTTCCATGAAGATATTTGTTGTGAATTTCCTACAATAAATATATTAACTGAATTTTTGATTAGTCATATGCACTGCTAAGAACTTCATTTGGACAACTTTAAAGGCTATTTTCTAGTTTCTAGTATCTCGGCCAAATATTGTCTTATTCTAACAAACCATACATCAATGGAAAGCATGTATAAATGTATAAATCTCAAATTCAAAAAAATTGACTCTTATGACTGGTTTTGTGGTCCTGGGTCACATATCTACAGTTTGAAATAACATTTACAAAGCTAGATCACAAAGCTAATGGATATCCTTTCATATGCATAATATTGAGGTTCATGTCTAATTTGGGTTCATGTCATTGACAGCATAAAACTAGTTTAAAAACTAAAGCTACATTTACACTAGTGCATTTTCGTTTTAAAACATAACTTTTGCTATGGTTATGCCAGTCAACCTTTAACCCTTGTATGGTGTTCGGGTCTGTGGGATATGATACAAATAATTATTTTTTAAAACTCATACTCGTTGGCCTTGACTCATTTTCTGTGAAGAACATATATCAGAACAAGTTTTCAATGACCACACACTGTACAACCCACCTACACACTTATGTTACATACAGGATGTTCGGGTCCACTGGACCCGGGCCAATTAAAAGAGTGGAAATTTTAGGTCCTGTGTAACTTCACTCTGTCCCCCTATTGTCTGGGCCTGCTATTAGTATGTGTATGTGTGTTTCTGTGTGTGTATGTGTGAATATATGTGAGAGACAGAGTCTGTGAGAGTGAGAGTGAGTGTAAGTGTGAGTTGTGTGCTTCTGCAATTCAGGCTTTTTGGCGTTTACATGCCGTCTCCGAAACTTTTGTCGGTCATAAAAAAATTTGGATCAGGTTTGATTTTCTGCGTTTTTGCATCTGTAGAAAGCATTTCGATAGGGAAGGATGACAAATATGCATACAAAAATTTTAGTCTGAAATTTTCATATTTGTTTTCTTGTGGGTTTTTTTTTGATATTCGTCATCCTTTACTATCAAAACGTTTGTCGCGGATGCAAAAACGCAGAAAATCGAACCTGATCCGACTTTTTAATGACGGACAAAAGTTTCAGAAGCAGTGTGTAAATGTGACACATAGTGAGATCGTATTTATTTATTAACATGTAAAAATTTCGGACAAGAATTTCGGACTCAGTATGCAAAGACCTTTAGTTTGAAACCTCCGAGGTTGCGTTTCAGTGTAAAAATACCAAAATGGAGACTTTTGAAAACGATGGCATGGCTGCCCACATTTGCTCTGCGTATCCTTGATGACTGTGTAAACAGTAATACCATGCTCATTATGAATGGTCATGTGACATGCATTTTCATTTGTTTGGTGTGAACGGAGATCGTTTCTGAAACGCAGTGAAAACATCAGTGTAGATGAGGATCGTTTTAATTTTAAATCACCAATTTAAAAACGAAAACGCACTAGTAAAGGGGGCCACAGACACAGTAAACTTAAATGTTTCTATTCAATGGAAGGCAACAGAAGACATAAAAACACACATACACACCTGAAAAGCATCTTCTGTGTGATTCTGTTCTAGGAGGTGCAGCAGGTGTTCGGTCTGCAGCTGCATTCGAGACTGATCAGAGACGGAATACAGCTGCACCCACTGGGTACACAACTCAAACTCCTGAAAACACACAAATTTATCCTTTATAATGTAGGCCTTTTACACTACAATTGAAAACATTATTTTTATGATGCAAAATAATCACTCTGGTAATGTCTAATCATTTTGGTCTGCTGTGATCAGCTGCAGATATAAAGCTGGGTCACCGAATCAAGGAAGCATGACAGGTTATCTAAATCTGTTACCACTCACTATTTCACACAGAATAGAATGTAGAAAGCATTTTGCTCAAATATGAACACACAAATATACAGCAACGTTACAGAATCCAACCAGGTACCTAGAGGTAATCCATAAAAATCCATTATCTCTCAATTTCATAAAAAATGGCTTTAATGTTCTCCAGATTCATTCTGGTGACTGCTGTTTCATAGACATTTTGGTCTGATGTGAACAGCTGCAGATATACAGCAGGGTCTCCAAATCTGATGTTACCCAAATCCCTGACATTGCCCTTCTCTATTTCACACAGAATTGCTTTAATGCTACCCAAATTCATGCTGGTGATGTCTAAATGTTTTTATTATATATCCTGAAAAGCATTTTAATGTGAGAGGCAATATAGATGTAGCAGCTTACAAAACCCAACAAGACAGCATAACAGGTTATAGAAATCTGTTATACATCTCTACTGCACACAGAATGATTTTAATGCCACCCAGATTCACTCTAGCGATATCTAACATCCTCTTTATCCCTTTCTATTTTACACAGAGTGGCTTTAATGCTTCTCAAATTCACTCTGGTGATGTCTAATCTTCTCTGTTCATGCTCTAGAAAGCATTTTGATTTGATGTCAACAGCTGCAGAAACAGAAATTTGAAACGGCTAATTGTTCCCATATTACTGGCACAGTAAAGTCAATACTACAAATTAATTCAGAATCAACTGGACAATTCAGCCACGGTAATACAGCACCGATACCTCCATTCAGTTTATTCAAACATCATCGTAGGAGATGCCCATGTTTCAATTACCGTTTACAGTAGATTTACACAGAACTCAGACTCACCCTGGCCTCCAGCATTAGACTGAACACAGATTCAGGATTCTTTGTAGACTGCTCCCTCAACTCCTGCCACGTCTCCCATGGCAACGGTGGCTGCAAACTCAGCATCTAAAATGACAAAATTATGTCAACAGCCCACTTCTACAATCTGGACATTACAGTTCTTATGTGCACTGGCACCGATTGCAATCCAAAAACAAAACAGTAATTTCAGTCTCTGTCTGGAGCTTATAAAAACAGACAGAAGATGACATGGTACTACAGTTTTTTTTTCATGTTAATACTTACTGGCATGTTTATGCACATTAAAGTGTCTTAACATAAAGAATATTTTTTAAATTATGGGAACACAGTTATACACAGTTAAAAATACAAGCACATTGCAAAACCGAGAATTCCTTTTGCCAGTCTAATACTGATGCAGCATTGCTGTGTCAGACTGACCCGCTGATACATGTCCAGCTCGTGTTTCCTCTGCTGAAGCTGCTCTCGGAGTAGATCCTTGGTGTTCTGGTCACTGAGACAGAACTGCAGCAGCTCTAAACACTGTTGTAAAGGCCAGCGGTCCAAACCCTGCAGAACCACACGTCCACGCAGCTCCCAGTCCCTTACACGAAACAACTGCTCCACACTGCTGCATTCTTTACAGAGAGACATAGACAACAATATCTGTTAAACTAGAAGGAATATGTCAAAGTCATTTATGTGCCAAACTTCTTGCTGCCAGCTGGTGGCGCTGACTACAACTGGATATTGGCATGTAGATGTCTTCAGGCCAGGACTTTTATCAAACATATGAAGTTTAGTGCAGATTGAACATGGTATGTTTGAGTTAGTGTAAAACAGGACATATCCTGTTGCCAACAAGTGGCGCTATGATTATAACCGAATGCTGGCCTTTGGATGTCTTCGGGCCAGGACTCTTACCAAACATGTGAAATCCAGTGCAGTTTGGACATTGCATGTTAAAGGTGGTGTAAAACAAATTATTTCCTGTTGCCAGCAGGTGGCACTATGATTATAACAGTATATTGGCCTTTAGGTGTGTTCAGGCTAAAACTCCTATCAAATGTGTGAAGTTTGGGGCAGATTGGACATTGTATGGTTGAGTTATAACAACTTCCTTTTACATGGTAAAACATCAACTCTGTCAGGCTGCCACGGACACGCCCTTTAACGAAAACTCAAGATCTTCACAATTTAACATTGCAAAGGCCTTTAGAGTAGACTGACCAAATATAACGTTAATGTCATTAAATAGGAGGAGTTTGTTAGAGCATAAAACATGCCACTTCCTGTTGCCAGCAGGTGGCGCTATGACCAGTGTTGGGGAAAGTTACTTTTAAAAGTAATGCAGTACAATATTGAGTTGCTCCCTAAAGAAAGTAACCAATTACATTACTTAGTTACTTTTTATGGAAAGTAATGCGTTACTTTTGCATTACTTTTTAAATCTGGGCAGGGCTTGCTTGTTCGTTTTTAATATAAAAAGTTTTATTTTTGGCAAATGTAAAAGCCTTTTCACACCAAAAGCCTCAGGCTTTGAGAAAAGTAAATTCATGTCTGTACAGTAGACCGCAGAAGGAAAAAAAAGTCAACTCTTCAGCAATTAAAAAAAAAAAAAAAAAAAGGAAAACAAATGTTAGATTACCTTGAGTAATTTTTGCTTATTAGTATGGTTGAATTGGATCATCGAAGGTCAGCAGCAAAGACTTCGGTTAATAAAATGGGATTAAATCCATAAAGGATATTTGTATTATTTAACATATATTCTGTGTTGAATTCCACTGTTTTTATTAATTCTGAGAACTTCTGAATCTGTTTTATGTGAGTGAGATGAATTAATGCATGTTCACATTTATTCTAGAACTAACATCTTACTCCCGATTTCTCTCAACATGGGGACAGGAGAGCTTTTAATCAATAAATGGGGGAAAAGTACCTGGCATTACTTATTTGAAAAAAAGTAACTCAGATATTTTCCTGTCAATTAAAAAGTAATGTGTTACTTTACTAGTTACATGGAAAAAGTAATATTACGTAACTTGCGTAACTGATTATGGGCTCAGGACAGGACTCTTGTCAAACATGGGAATTTTAGTGCAGATCGGACATTGCGTGGCTGAATTACAACAACTTGGCGAAACATCAAATTTTTTCAGGCCGTCAAAGACACGCCGTTCAATGAAAACTCAAGATCTTCACAATTTAATGTCACAAAGGGCTTTAGATTACACTGATTAAATTTGGTGTTGATCTGTTTAAATCTCTAGAAGGAGTTCGTTTAAATACAATGCCTGAAAATGTCAAAAAAGGGCACAAAACTTGCAGAGAAGATTAAAAATAACAGACTTCCTGTTGGGTTTCGGACTTTGTACCACAAGACTTTTTTGTAGGTATTGGGTGTGTTACATATGTCGACCAAATTTCGTACATGTACGTGAAATGTAGCTCGAGGGGCACTTCATTGAAGTTTTATAGGTGGTGCTATCGAGCCATTTTGACACACCCACTTCTGAAACCATATCAAATGTCAATTCTCACCACTTTTGGCGTGTGCAAAGTTTCATGAGTTTGGACATGTTTAGAGCCTCAAAAATGCTATTTGTTTTGGAGAAAAAGAAACTGAGCAATTCCAATAGGGTCCTGGAACAACTGGTGCTCAGGCCCTAAAAACTGTAACAGATATTACATCACCTAGGTAAATCTTACCTTGCAGAGCAGTGCATGCCAGTAGTTTGTCCCGGAGTGCCCCCTCCTGACTGCAGGGTTGTGCATACAGCTCTAGGAGGTCTAAGGCTCTGTTCAGATCACCCATGTTTAGTGCTTGCTGGAAGGCCTCAGCAGCCATCGCTTGTCCCACATTGCCCTGCAAGCCAGAAAACAACATTCCCACCACAGGCTTCCCACAGAGAGCCGCCCCAAGACCCTCATCTGCTTCCAACGAGACCCCTAGAACTGGCTCAGCCATGGTCCGTAGGTACATTCTCAAGATAGGGAAGTTTTTAAGCAGGGCTTCCCCTTCTTTTGAGATCTGGTCACCATCCAAAACCACCTCTTTACGCCCAGATCCGCGGAAGTAGCCTGACCAGCCAGAGGAGGTCGCCCGGGTCACTCCACCCCGACTGGCACTGAGACAAGCCAGGGCGGCGACGAGAGGAGAACGGGACTTCAGGAAAGACAGGGCAGATGGCGTGAGGAGAAAAGAAGAAAGAGGGCATGAAGATGGTGAGGGTGGAGAGGTGGAGAGACTGGTGGATGTAGCAGACACGTCCTCCACTGAGACCTCAGACTCTGAACTGGGGTCAGAGGTTGTGGCAGGGTCAGAGAGGTCAAGAGAAGGGGCGCACTCCTGAGCATACTGCTGGAGAATTGAGGCAATGCTGGCTGGGCAAAACACCCCACTGTAAATCACTGTAAATGGAGTCCTTGGTTGCCCCTGAGAAGAGGTTACAGCTCTAGAATCCAAGAGAGGGAGAGTTTCACAGCAGCGCTGAACTACAACCTGCTGCACACTCAAACGCAGCCGCTCATGTTGCAGGAGAGACAGAACCCTGCAAAAGGAGACATATGTGATTGATTATAAATATTTGCACATAATACAGCAGTTTAAGAAAGACAGATCATTATTTACCTATCAGGTGACACCTGTCTGTCAAACAGCAGGAGAGACAGAAGCTGGGTAGGTGACTGAAGCAACAGCAAAAGTGGATTTCCAAGTTTCACTTCCGTGGACTGATCTAAGATCAGATGCACAGCATTTAATACTTTATAGACATGCCATTTCAATAATTCTGCTGATAGGTGAATTCTTTAGTCTTACCCTCTGACCACAGACTGCGCACTAGTACCGAAGCCAACACATTGACATAATCAAGGAAACTGCGTATGTAATCTGGTCTGCCAGGGGCATTGTTGGGCTCAGACGGGCTGATCTGGTCCAGATACTGTAGGAGTTGTTTCATAGCAGTACGCACTGGGTGGGAATCCAGCTCAGACTGCTTAAGACCAGCCTGTTCAGCCAGAGCCGTCAAGAGAGAGCTACCCACCAGAGCATCTACTGCAGGAGAACAAAATTAATAACATAAATTATATTTTAAAGGGGTCAGATCACAGAAAATGGAAAAGCTTTAGAATAAGAGTTGTGTTTGATGTAATATAACATCAAGAATGAAAAAAAAACCCTTCCCAGTCAATCCAGACCATTTAATGAATATACACTGCAAAAACATCTAACTCCTTAGAGAACTGACCCTTCGCAAACAGCTTGATTTACAGGCAATCTGACCAATAATAATGCCGAATCTGCCATTCTGTCCAGCAAACGAATTAGACAGGACACTAGATTAACTTCGGTGGACTTAAACTTAAAAAATGGTGTGTACTGATGTCTTTCCGCTGATATTCATTCATGTTTATTTCCTCTTTAAGTAAAGAGGAAAGGACAATCAGTTCATGTGTCGATTGATCTAATAAGTCTATACAGTGATCTGTCACAACACATTAAAGAGCCACAAAATGGTATTTATCGTATCTTAAAAAACATTTTAAACATTTTAAAGACCTTGTTTCATACCTGAACCTGCTCTGATCTTGGTTGTCAGTGTGTTGTCAGTTTCCTCTTTGCTCCGCGATGCATTTTTCACTGCGTGAGAACATGATGTGGAGTGTGAGAGCAGCACTGTTTGTCGGACTAAGCAACAGTAACTAAGGAGGGTGGGTTTTTTTGCGAAGGGTCAATTATAATTATGACAAAGTCGTAAGAATTGATTTTATGAGATCAAAAATAAAATATGAAATAAGCAGACATAACTGTGACTTTTTATCTCAGAATTTCTTTGTCAATTTTAACTTATTTCATGATTCCGACATTATATTTTAGTTTTGACTATCAATTTATTTCATAATTTCAGCTTTTTGTAATGATTGTCACCTTTTGTCACAATTCCTACGTTTTATTCACAATTTTATCTTATTTTATCTTTTTGTAAAAATTGTCACTTCTCTCATAATTTCAACATTTTATGTCATAACTGTTTTGCAGATGGGCTTCCATTAAAATCAACCAATAAGAATCAACAATGACAAAAAATAAATAAATAAATAAATGTATATATATGGTTCAGTATTCTATTCTATTTTATTCAGTATCCTATTAAATGTCTGTAGACTACAGACCACAGATTTAAAAAAAAAAAAAAAAAAAAACTGACAGGGAGGAGAAGTTATTTTTTTTTTCTTTGCGCACAAAAACTATTCTTGTAGCTTCATAACATTAAGGTTGAACCACTGATGTCACATGGACTATTTTATCGATGTTTCACTACCTTTCTGGGCCTTGAATGTGATAGTACCGTTGCTGTCTATGCAGGGTCAGAAACTCTGGGATTTCACCAAAATTTATTAATTTGTGTTCTGAAGATGAACAAGGGGTTTTATGGGTTTGTAACGACATGAGCATGAGCAATTCATGACAGATTTTTTCATTTTTGAATAAACTAACTCTTTAGCTACAACACAATGGGCACAAATTTGAACAATTCTAGAAAAAAAACAGAAATTCAATGAACATCATCATATTTAAAGTTTCAGTGTGCTGAAATGAGCACAAAGACAATGCTAAGTTCACTTTGCCAATACCTGAGGTGTTAGTGGCAGAGGTCAGGGTTTGAAGCGTGACCTCTAGGCACTGATTCAGGTTTAGCCGGGAGGCGATACTCTCCTCTGTTAATGTTGAATGACAAGACAGCAGCACTTCCTGGGCACTACAGCCAAATGGGCTGCAGACAGCATTTTCCTCTCCATTAGAGTCTAGAGAAGAAAGATGTTAAAATAAAGAGGTTATGTAAGGTAAAACTAAAACATCAGTGTACGTGCAAGTGTGTGGAAATCTTCAAACTTGTTTTACTTGTTCCTTTGCTGGCGGAGGTTCTATTAAGAATCTTGCTGATTTGCTGCAGTACTGAAAGGAAGCCTCTAATACCGTTGGCATGAGGAACCTTTGGATCTACTCGTACACCTGCGATAGACAAAATAGGTTAGGACTCAGCAATAAAGATGGCTCAAATAAAGATCCTTGATGCAAACTCACCTCTAGCCTCCAAGAAGCTGCTAAGTCTTCTTTCTGCAGTCTCAAGCAGCTGCTTTGAAGTTTTCCACAGTTGGCACTGACAGCAGGAGAGGTCAAAGGCTGCCATAGCTGCAGGGCTCAACTCTTCCAGCAGGGGTCGCACAAGGTCTGGGGAGTCTATAGAGCACTGGGAGAGCCAGTAATTGTCCTCTAGACAGGGTATAGGCCGGCTCGAGGTGCTGAGTAAACGTTCAGCCACATCAGAGATAGAATAAAAGGCCATGCCTGAGAAAAGAAAGACAGCAAGTAGGTCTATAGATATCACTAACAACCCACTTTATTCTTTTTTCTTTCAGTTGCCTGGCTGTGTATTTAGTGTTATATAAAAACAGTCCTATAGCATGTCCAATACCTGCGGCTGCTGCGCTCCCAATGCTTTGAAGTGTAAATCTGCTGCTGCTGCCCATTCTTGTCCTGCCTGCTGGAGCAACACCCACTGTGCCCAGACCCTCTGAAGACGAGGATGACGAAGAAAGTGACTGGCTCTCTATCTTCTGCTCCACCTGAGCCAGCTCGGTCAGGACCTCCCGGTACCGGTCCATAAAGACCAGTTCACCTGCACACTCAGAGTTCTCCAAGCCGTACATCGCAATCACCTAATAAACACACACAACAAACACATGGCATTTAAGAAGCCCAAACGCATGGATCTGAACCAACAATGAAAAAATAGGTCCACACAGAATAAATTAGTGCAGAAAATGCTTAAAATGTTTCTCAGATTCCTTTTAGACCTGCTACTATACTGGCTGTACCCTTAAAGGGATAGTTCTCCCGAAAATGAAAATTCTGTCAATTCTGTCATCTGTAATTGCTCATTACTCACTGTCATTAAAGGAACACTCCACTTTTTTTGCTAATATCTTAGCATAGATCATTGAATCAGATTAGACCGTTAGCATCTCGCTTGATGCTAACGGTCTAATCTGATTCAGTGATCTATGCTAAGCTATTAGCAAAAAAAGTGGAGTGTTCCTTTAGGTACTGCTACATTTTTGGGTCTGCGAACATTTCGGTTCCATTGCTGTATATGCATGGTCAGAAAGCTTTCAGATTTCATCAAAAATATGATGAACAAAGGTCTTATGGGTTTGGAACGACACGAGGGTGAGTAATTAATGACAAAAATTTTATAAATAAAAACGGTAGTAATGTCAGTACACACTGACTTCATCATTACTGAAATGACATCATGTCTCACCTGCTGGGCTTCTATGTAGTTGCCTCTGCGTATGCAGGCAATGAGGAGGGACTCAGGCGGGGAGAGCATAGCAGGAACCAGCCAGCTGTGTGGTCTACCACACGGACACACTTCACTCCCACGGCACACACCCCCAACACACACCCCGCCGTCTGCATGACGGCACAAGCAATAAACAACGTTACCATCTAGAAAGGATGTGGGAAGGAAGTTAAGAAGGTGTGAATGTGTATGTGTGAACTGACCTGAGGCGCTGGTGCTAACCTCCCCGTTCTGTCGTTCGGATGAAGGGTGACGTTCAGAGCGATGCCGATGGTTTTTTCTCTTCCTCCGAACACCTGAACCGCTGCTGCCGCTGCCCTGGCGTTTCAGAGAAAACGCTGGACTGGGGAGTGGGGATGGGAGGTACAGGACATCTAAAAATACCAACACACATATACGTTACTACATACACAACCAGTCAAAAATTTTTTGAACAGTAAGATTTTTAATGTTTTTTAAAGAATTCGCTTCTGTTCACCAGGACTGCATTTATTTGGTCCAAAATACAGCAAAAGCAGTAATATTATGAAATATATTAAAATGTAATTTATTCTTGTGATCAAAGCAAAATTTTCAGCATCATTACTTAAGTCTTCAGTGTCACAGATGTATGATTTTTACCATTCATCTCTGCCATATGTACATCAACTTGACATAGTCACCACTAGTAAGCTACTACCAAATATATTGTTGAAACTTTAATTTTCTGTAAAACTGCTTTGCAACGATTTGTATCACACATGATCCTTCAGAAATAATTCTAATATGCTGATTTGCTGTTCAAGAAACATTTTATTATTTTTATTATTATTATTATTATTATTATTATTATTATTATTATCATCATCATTTAAAACAGTTGAGTACATCTTTTTAGGATTCTTTGATGAATAGAAAGATCCAAAGATCAGCATTTATCTGAAATAAAAAGCTTCTGTAACATTATACACTATACCATTCAAAAGCTTCAAGTCAAATTTTATTTTTTAGAAATTAATACTTTTATTTAGCAAGGATGCTTTAAATTGATCAAAGTGGGGATAAAGACCATTATAATGTTACAAAAGATTTATATTTCAGATAAATTCTGTTCTTCTGAACTTTCTATTCATCAAAGAAACCTAAAAAAAAAAAAATTCTATTTGGCTGTTTTTCAACATAATAATGATAAAAAATGTTTTTTGAGCAGCAAATCAGAATGTTAGAATGATTTCTGAAGGATCATACGACTGGAGTAATCATTCCAAAAATTCAGCTTTGAAATCACAAGAATGAATTTTAAAAACATTTTAAAATATTTTCACATAGAAAACTGTTATTTTAACAAGTAAAAACATTTCAAAATTTTACTGTTTTTGTTGTACTTTGAATCAAATAAATGCAGGCTTGGTGAGCAGAAGAGACTTCTTTAAAAAAAAACATTATAAATTCAACTGTTTGAAAACTTTTGACTTGTTGTACTGCTTAATATTTTTATGAAAACTATAAATACATTTCACAATTCAAGAGAACTGCATTTATTTGTAATGTTTTTGTAACATTATTAATGTCTTTGCTGTCACATTTGATCAATTTAATACATCCTTGTTGAATAAATAAATTAAAAAAAAAATTGACCCCAAACAAAAGGTAGTATATGTATTTAAACCCTTGCATGAATATCAAAATACTACTAAATCACATTTCTTACCATTCCCGTTGCCATGGTTGCTAGTAACAATCTGCAATCTCCACTGGGCTTCTGCCGTGTATTTAGACAGTCTCTGTAACCGGGCACTGAACGTTTCCGCAGTAACAGAACATCCCAGACTCTCTGCCAACTCCACATCAGCTGCAAGCGCCCTGCCGTCCTCCTGCCCGACCCCACACACGCCCTCCAAGCCCTCCCTCACCAGCCGCAAAATCCCCTCCATCACACTCAAGTCCACCAGAAACCCTCGACACCCTGAGGTCAGGTGGCCCAGCTCAGGGTTTATCTGATCAGACTCTCTACTTTGGATCTCTTCTTTCAATCCTTCTATTTTTTCACCTTCCTTTTCTGCTTTTAAGACACTCTCAGCTGTGCTCATACTTTTAGTACTGTTTGGTTTCCTTTTCTCTGTGTTTGTGTCTGGTTGGGTTTCTGTGCTGGTGCTGATCTGATCTGATTGTGGGCTGAAGTCAGAGTCAGAAAGGAAGAGGAGGGAGAAAATGTTCTCCAAGAGTTCCAAACGGAATAACGCAGGAACAGCTTCCAGGTACAGCTGACATTCTGATAAGTAGTGCTGGAATAGATCAGAGCATCCTGGGAAGAGTAAAGAATGAAAGGTAAACTACGTCATCACATTTACTTAAACTGCGCCATACACGTTTACAAGAAAAAGCTCCTTTTGCACACCTATTTGACACACCTATTCAAACTTTATTTTCACCATTTTCAACATTTTTTAACAATAAAGTCATCAAAACTATGAAATAGAAATGGGAAATATTAAAGCTCTTAACTGGTTTATTATTAAGATTGGTAGATATAACAATGGGAAGAGACATTTTTTTTGTTTTCCTATTTGGAAAAAAAAAAAACAGCAGTACTGTTTTCCTACCTTCAGTTGGCTCGTCCCCCTGACCTGCCTCTGTCTGCTGCTGATGCAGAGGCTCACAGTCCAGACAGCCTGTGTGCGTATGTGCGTTCACACAGATGGCGTAGAGGGCATATTTCATAGCACAGAAGCCTCGAAACAGAGTGATGTTCCGCTGAACAGAGCTGCTGGCTGGCTCCACTAATGAAGGATCTCCTACAAACATAGAACAAAGATTTAAAGTTTCTGCAGATCTGTGTGAATTCAAATTCACCCCCTTGTGTCTTATACCTGTTCTTTGCAACAGTTCCAGAACTTTGTGCTCCTCGTATTTGGCGAGGGGTGTCAGGGAATGCAACACATACAGGGCAGAGTGATGGTCCAGCATGTGTAAGTGACTCAGCAAGGCATCATAGGATATCCCTCTGTGCAAGTATGCATACAAGTAATTAAACAGACATACACACCACCGTTCAAAGGTTTGGGGACTGTAAATTTTTTAAAAGAAACTAACACTTTTATTTAACAAGGACGCATTAAAATGATCAGAAGTGACAGTAATATAGTTTAGAGTGTTAGAAAATTAAAAATCGAAAAATCCTGAAAAATGTATCACATTTTCCAGAAAAATAATAAGCAGACAATCATTTCCTCCAAAACAATCATTTTTAATATTGACAAGAAGCACCAATTTAATGATTTCTGAAGGATCATGCGACAGTGAAGACTGGAGTAATGGCTGCTGAAAAATCAATTAATTATATTAAAACAGAAAACAGTTCGGTAACACTTTATTTTAAGGTTTCTTTACTAGTTGCCGATTAGTATGCATTTTACTAGAATATGTACTAATTAAGCACATATTAATACCTTATTCTACATGACCTTATTCTATATCCCTAATCCTACCCAATACCTAAACTTAACAACTGTGTAACAAAAGTGTAACCAACAGTTCTTTTAAATTTTTCTGTATTTTTGATCAAATAAATGCAGCCTTAGTAAGCACAAGACTTCATTCAAAACTTCTGAACAGTAGTGTAGATGAACAAATAGCATTTAATCTATAAACAGGAATGATTTACATAACCTCCAGGTTTTTAGCATGCATTACTGTGGTTAAATCAACCATTTCACAAAAAAAGAAAGGGTACAAACAGTGTTTTAACTCACATGTTGTTCTGGTCGCACCACTCCAGCACACCAAGTTGAGAGGACAGAGTGCAAGCTAACTCACTCAATACTGAATCATTTGTCTGGGGCTACAGAGAGCAAGAAAGAAAGAACTTATTCATTTACTTACATTCAAAGACACTAAATGTAAAATTATTACATTATGTAAAATTATTATTATTATCAGACACTTAAAGTGGTCATCAGATGCCCATTTCCACAAGTTGATATGATTCTTTACGGTCTTAATGACGAGTCTATAAAATTGGTTAATTTTTAAATGGTAGTGTAAAACAACACCCATTTTACCTTGTCAAAAACAGCTCTCTTTGGTGCATGTCCCTTTAAAAGCTAATGAGCTCTGCTCACCCCGCCTCTCTCCCTTCTGTTTCTCTCTGAAACTGTAAACTTTGGCCATGGAACTTGCTATATAGGACACTATTAGGAAAGGTGACTTGCAAAGATTTATTAAAAAAAACCCTTATCTCACTTCTTCTGTAGGTGAAGCTGGATCACAATGATTTACGCGAACATGGACGCATTTAGGTAGATCAGGGGCTGCGTTCCCTTCAAAAACGATAGTAATCCTCAGCGTCTTTAGAAGCTTAGATGTCGGGAGTAAATGACGACTGCTATGTTCATTATTACATCCAACAACAAAACACCTCAATCGCCTAGGAGACATTCTTGTCTACTCCTGCTCTGGCAGTGAAAAAATGGAAATGAAAATGATGGCGTGGCTGCCCACATTCGTTCTGTGTATCCTTGACAACCATGTAAACAATAACATGATGCCCATTGTTGTTCCCATAGATGTGTATAGGTAGATGCCCCATTTGACTGCTCCAAGCACACAGACATAGATTTATGTTCAAACAACATGTAAAAATGAATTCTGCATCCAATGACCCCTTTAAATAAACACAAATAAAAAGACAGTCTACAAAAACTGGATTATCTCCAGCAAACAGCTATCAAATGGATCTGCTATATCTAATGAAGGTGCACACCTCATGAGTATTGCACAAGCAAACAAGGCACATTTTAGAAATGCTCAAGTCAAGATCACACCTTAGCTGGAGGGGATGTTTTTTTTAAAGATTTATTTTTGCCTATTTTTCCTTTATTAAAATAGAACAGTATTTTACACAGGAAGAGAAGTGGAAGTGGGAGAGAGAGAGAGAGAGAGGTGGGTGGGAGGCAAGATCGGGTCCTTAAAAGTAAATGTTTTCATGTGGATTCCATACTGAGCATGTGTGGACCTAATCAGACAGCACAAAAATTTCTTGTTTAAAGTCTTTAAAAACACAAAAATTGCTAAATCTACCTGAAATTGCCATTTTCAGACTGTCTGTCCAAGGTGATTTTTTTAGACAATGTTATGTTTACAAGGTACTGGTTTGCCACAATGTTTGTTCAGTGTGTATTTTGTACCTGGTTACATACCAACATTTCTATGCAACTATCTGAAAGAGCTGTTTGCCACACCAATCTATTATTGTTCTATCAACTCCTTAAGTGTTAGTTCACCCAAAAAGAAAAAAAAAATCATTGAATAAAGTTATTTTGTTATCTTTGAGCACAAAAAGTATTCTCGTAGCTTCATAAAATTACAGTTGAACCACTGATGTCACATGAACTATTTTAACAATGTCCTCACTACGTTTCTGTGCCCTGACTGTGGTAGGACCCTTGCTGTCTACTCTCGGATTTCATCAAAAATATCTTAATTTGTGTTACGAAGAAGAAGGTCTTATGAGTTTAGAATGAGATGAGGGTGAGTAATTAATGACAAAATTTAAATTTTTGGGTGAACGATCCCTTTAAGCACCTAAACTGCACAAAAAAAATTGTCTCAGTGGGTCATTCTTGACCAGAATAAGCAGCAGAGTCGAAGACACTTTGTACCATCGGTCAAATGTATGACTACTGACCTGCTGGTGATGTAGGACTCTAAGAAGGGTCTTGGCAGAACCCAGGCTTTGACAATGCATCCAGCCCAACAACAACAAGAGCCGGGACAAAGGCTGAAACTCAGCCTGCAATAGTGTTTCCAGTTTGGCGAACTCCTCCCGTTTTATGAGATCTAAACCAGTAAGCTGCAAACAATAATTACACAACAATTATAAAACTAGAGGAAACATGGTGTTGCGCTTATCCATAAACTTTTATAAGAGTTATTTTTCAATGAATGAAACTTGACTGACTTGTAAAAATCTCATTAACTAACTTCATGAATTAAGATGAATTTTATTTTACACATTCACTTATTACTAGGCTTCTATTCGCCTGATTGTGCACACCTACCAAAACCTGCTCCAGAAAGTGCTTTCCAGTGCTTAAACACTCAAAATAAATGGCTTTCCACACCAAACGCTTGTCACCATGACAGCACAAGCCAAGCATGACCCTTTCCAGATCAGGCAAATCAACTAGCAGGAAACAGAGATGAGTTTTATAAGCATCAATCCAATGATGTCAGCTTAAAAAAAAAGATCACATGCAAATGGTGTGACAAGTGAAGACATTTTGGGAGGGAACTATGACCACATGAGCAGAAGTGTGAAAAGTCAAAGTAAAGGAGGTAGCACACACACCAGTAACATTCTCCTTCACTTCCTTAATAAACAACACACACATTGGAAGCAAAACCACTATTAAAGGAGAACTCCACTTCCAGAACAACAATTTACAAATAATTTACTCACCCCCTTCAAGATGTTCATGTCTTTCTGTCTTCAGTCGAAAAGAAATTATGGTTTTTGAGGAAAGCGTTTCAGAATTTTTCTTCATATAATGGACTTCATTCGTGCCCCGATTTTGAACTTCCAAAATGTAGTTTAAATGCAGCTTCAAAGGGCTCTAAACGATCCCAGCTGAGGAAGAAGGGTCTTATCTAGCGAAACGATCGGTCTTTTTTTTTTTTTTTTTTTTTAATAAAAATTTGTATACTTTTTAAGCACATAAGCTCGTGTAGCACAGGCTCTAGAATTTGCATTAGTGATGGGTCGTTCTTGAACGATTCGTTCATTTTGAATGAATCTTTAACGTGACTCGGGGAGAACGAGTCGTCTCAGGGAGTGATTCGTTCAGTTGCGTATGCACAACATCCTATTAGGTTCTGTACTGGAATTAGTTCACCTGTTTCGAGTCTTCGGGTTTTTCGAGTCATTCGTTCATCTTATGGGGCTGTCACATGATGAACAAACAACTCAAACCCGAAGACTCAAGAGATGAACTAATCAATTCTTTTTCCGGCTCACACTGCACTGGTTAAGCTTATGGGGCTGTCACGTGATGAAAGATTGACTCAAACCCGTAAACTTGTTAGATAAGAGGTGAGGTGAGTTTGTGTAAACAGTAGATGTGTTAGGGAAGTAACATGTAACATTTGAATTATATTCTGCTAAAATGAATTAAATGACTCGAAAAAAGATTTGTTCATTTTGCTGAACAAGACTCAAAGGTCCGAATCAGTAAAATGATCCAAATTTCCCATCACTACTACGAATCACGACTAAGTTCATCGTCTGTGTACTCCGGCTCAAAAAGGTAGAGTATGGCAAAAAAACTCCATCTTATTTTCTCCTACAACTTCAGAATCGTCCGACATCGTTGTACCTTTTTGTTTGTAAACAGCGTTTGACTTACTTGCACTTTCTTAGTCTTTGCGCGTTCGCTTTGTAAACACTGGGTCTGTAGTTCCGCCTACATTCCGCGTGACCTTTTGACGTGATTCAATAGTACGTAGCGTCATGAACGTGCATCCCAGAGTCTGTGCTACACGAGCTTTTGTGCTTAAAAAGTATACAAATGTTTATTTTCTGAAAAAAATGACTGATCGTTTCGCTAGATAAGACCCTTCTTCCTCGGCTGGGATCGTTTAGAGCCCTTTGAAGCTGCATTTAAACTACATTTTGGAAGTTCAAAATCAGGGCACCAATGAAGTCCATTATATGGAGAAAAATCCTGAAATGCTTCCCTCAAAAACCATAATTTCTTCACGACTGAAGACAGAAAGACATGAACATCTTGGATGACTAGGAGGTGAGTAAATTATTTGTGAATCGTTGTTCTGAAAGTGGAGTTCTTCTTTAATCATGGCTCAGATTTGCATTTTAAGACTTTAAAAATAAATGCTATAATTCTGAACTTTCTGTTCATCAAAAAATCCTGAAAAAATGCATCATGGTTTCCACAACAATTTTCCGAACATTAATCTTTAACAAAACAGACAAACCTAATACTAGTGTTTCATTGTCAGTATTTGGCTACAAGATTCATAGAAAAAATAATACATTATTACGAAAACAAAATGTGATTCTGCACCTGCTTGCTTGTATTACCAAATTGAACTTCATTGACTCACCCTGTGTGTGTGGTGCCTCTCTTAGCAGTTTCTCTTTGAGCAGTCTGAGCGCTGTGGAGCTGTATGCCATCAACAGAGCCTGACCCCGCGGCCTCAGCAGACATCCCAGAATTCTCTCTTCCGTCATGGGCCCTTCTCTAGCCGACCACAAACCCTCCCACAGGGTCTCTAGCTGAGCATTTGACCTTTCTGGGCCCCACGGTGCTAGGGCCAGCACTGAACACACCTCATCCACCCATTTCTCATCCCTCTCTTTCACAGGTATATTCACTCGCTCAGTGAGGTGCTGGATGTAGACGTCCTGTAAGGCGTGGTCTCTGGAATGGTCCGAGTGCTGAAGGAAGCTGATGAGAGAGTGGCAGAGCCGCGGCTGCTGGCAGGTTAAAAGAGAACGGAGGCAGGACAGAACAGCAGCGCTCAGTGGAGGGCTGGAATCACCTGAAATCTTTCCCTTAACTTTCTCAGTGTACAGGAAGGCTTCATGTAGCTCCTATGGAAGATATAAAAAAGTAGGATTTCTAAGATTAATTTATTGCAGTGAAATTATTGATTTATTTACTGTATATTACGCTGCTGCCGCCACGTAGATCTAATATAAACATGAAATTTCTTTCCTAGCTGTTTACCTTCACAGACAAAACCGACTGTTCTTGTAACTTGTGGGTTTTTAACATGAACTTGTGTGTATTTGACAGTTTAAGTGCAAGAACACATTAAAGAGAACTTAGTTTAGTACTCACAGGCCATGTGAGAGCCGCTTTCTCTGCACGTGCTTCGGGTGTGTGCGCTCAGAAAACCATATATCAGAAGTTTAAACTAATATGGTTTAAAACGCATGATTTCAGCGTGATAGACATGATAATTAAAACCAAACAGATGTTTTTTAGCAGAGTATCTGAGGAAATGAGCTGTAAAGGCACAGCCCTATTTTGGAAAAGCGGGCGGGGAGCAGCAGCTCATTTGCATTTAAAGAGACATGCATGAAAACAGCATATTTCTGCTTCCACTCAAAATAGGCATTTTTAAAATTATATAACAAATGATTTGTGGGGTATTTTGAGCTGAAACTTCACAGACACATTCTGGGGTCTCCTTTAAACACAAATCGCATTCATCCTTTCTTCTTTATTATATCAGAGTTAAAACAACTTCTCAAATGAGAAAAAAAAAAAAGTAAGACGGCACTTGATTTTGACCTTTAGCAATAATGTATAATTCTTACTCACACTATTGACAAAAGACCTTTTGGGCCATTTCTGTCTGCAAAATGTTGATGAAAATTTGCTAATGTGACCACACAGTATTTGTTCTGTTATTTCATTTGCAATTTGGTACTTGTGAGATCATTTCCTCATAAATTAGACCAAAGATCTGGTGACTGATTTGGGACAAGGATTAAAGCTCTTTACTAAATGTGACCCTTGACCACAAAACCAGCTGTAAGTAGCACAAGTACATTTGTAGCAATAGCCAAAAATGCACTGTGTTGGTCAAAATTAATGATTTTTCTTTAAGGGGAAAAATCATTAGGATATTAAGTAAAGATCATGTTCCATGAAGATATTTTGTAAATTTTCTACGGTAAATATATCAAAACTTAATTTTTGATTAGTAATATGCATTGCTAAAAACTTCATTTGGACAACTTTAAAGATGATTTTCTTAATATCTTGATTGTTTTGCACCCTCAGATTGCAGATTTTCAAATAGTTGTATCTCAAACAAATACTGTCCTATCCTAACAAACCATACATCAATGGAAAGCTTATTTTGTTCAGTTTTCAAAAAAATGACATCTATGACTGGTTTTGTGGTCCAAGGTCACAATTTGCTAATGTGACCACACATAAATTAGACCTTCTTCCAAAGAGATGGTGGTTGATTTGAGTCAAGCATTAAAGCTCTTTACTGAATGATTTATAGAGATAAAAAAAAAAAAAATAAAAATAAAAAAAAAAAAATTAATTAATTAATTAATTTATTAATTAATTAAAAAAACCCTCACTTAACAAGTGTCTATCGTGAAATTAAAACTTTTTGCATGGAAAGTAGATGCAACAATTCTTGGAAAGAAAAAAGGTGCAAAAAAAAAACATATTATACTGTGTGCCTTGCTCAACTGTGCACACTGCACAACAGCAACTGATAGAGTAGAACCTTATCAGAGTTCAAAGGAAATTATCTGAGGTTTGTCAACAAAAACCCATAAAGTTGTTAGAAGTGTCAGCACTATTTTACTTTACACTATTTTACTTTACATGCATTTGGAGGCAACATACAGTAGTTGGTATTCATCATACCTTAATTACAGACAGTGGCACGTCTCCAAGTTCCTCTAGAAGCAACATGAACTCCAGTTCTCTCTTTACAGAGCTGCTCACCTACAGAGAAGGAAACCATAATCTGAATCAGGAAAAAGAAGTACTGATAACAGGGATGAATGCTTAACGCTTTAAACATCCATGAGAAATTATATCCAGAGTAAACTCACACCTTTATTTTAGTCTGCTTTTCCAGAACTTGAAACCAGTACCAGGCCAATCTGTGAGGACTGCCAACTGTTTCCCACCTGGGTATAAACAAAATAAAAGAATATGTGTTAAATTAAATGTTAAGTACCTCTAATAAAACATTTACCATATTAGTAACCACCGTTTCCGTCAAAAGTTGCTATAACTATTGTAACCACCATTTACAGAAAGAGGAAAATGTATTTGTTTACATTTTTGGTTCTGGTGTTTATTCCTGACAGGGTCACTCACCTGAGCGGGTATGGGTGGGTAACGATGGCTTTAACGATGTCATGCGGACGATGAGGATCATCTCCGCGGGCATCGCCGAGCTGACCCACGCAGGCTGCCGCAAGCTCCCACTCACCGCGCTTCAAACACCGAGTGAAGAAGCCAAAGAGCTCGCGTCTGGAGGTCTGTTCTTCACGACCAAACGGATGCATGATAGATAGTCCGCTTTGATTAAGTAGTCTCTTGAGGTTCAAGGACAGATTACTGGCCTCAGAGGTGTTATTAGGTATTCCACATCTAGGACAGATAAGGGATAGAAAATTAAAGGAAAAATCATAAGGTTTGTAACCATATGTCGTAATTGATATGAGATCAAATTCAGAAGCATTTATTTTTAATAAAATAATAACGGTAAGATATAACAAAATAAAAATTCAAAGTCAACAAAATTATACAGACTTCATGCGAAAAGAGCAGAGCCGCTTAATAAGGTTATAAAACTGTTATAAAGGAGAAAAAGTTACAGAAGTGATGTCAGCATTTTTTGGACTTGGGCTGTTAACGACCTCCCTAATGTGTTTACACTGCGATCGGTGCGATTTAAACTTTGGCTAAAGTGAAATAATGACAGCAAAACAACAGACACTGCCCACTTCAAATAGTTTGGAGGAGGGCAAATTGACTACACCATCAAAATACTGTAGCTCGCTTTATACTGATGTACAAGAATAAATAATTACTTTAAATCAGCACTTACGATTTTGGATTGTCCTTTTTATCTCAGGCTAGAGAACAGCGCGTTCAAATGCGCTTGGCATCAGCTGTATGTGGCCATGGGAGAGCCGAGTCATGTGACTCGATCAGCTGATCCAGGAGCTGTCAGTTCAAGGGTCAAAACAATAGAAATAAAATAGGGGGTAAGAATGGCAGTTGCAACGAAACTGTGTATCACAATGGGCTGGGCTTCTGATTAAATAACAATTCTCCTTTTTGGTGACAATTAAATTGCTAGTCATTACTCAGGCGAAAGTAATTTTACTGCGGTTGCTGATGTAGTCAGGTGATAACTGATACTTTTCTCAGCGCTGGAAGGATGAGCCATTCACAGTCGTCTGTGATTAAGGATTTTAAAAGCCATTTTTTGGCATTCCTATAGCTGATTTTGACATAAATTGAGGTATTAATCCTTTAGAATGACAAATTAAAAAATACATTTTATTATGTTTAAAAGTAACCTAGTTTAAAAAAAAATATGGGGATTTCACCTTTCTGGTCGACTATAAGCGACTCCTAGTGGAAGACACTTAGATTATCTTTTGTGTAAGATTTGCCTCTCTGTGGTCCAAATAAGCCATCTCTCTCGCAGTATTATATATACAGTTCATTTTTTGTGGATAGTTGTCTTGTCTCGTGGTATTTGTATTAGATTTGACGTTACATTTAAATTTTGTGTAGCTGTTGTTACATCCCTGCTGAAAAAATAATAGAAACCATCACAGAATTTGTGATGATTTTACTGGTTATAATGGGAATTGAACTGGATTTAATGAAAACTGTAATTATGCCTATCCTCCTGCTAGCTGGACATAATTTTTTAGCGATTTCTCTGAGACCTTACATGTCCTGTAAAGAGCACATTCAAGGTTTTCAAAGATACCAAATGTTTGGAAGTTTCACCATGATCTCTCTCTCTCCTTGGCCTATAAACTGGCTGACATTAATTTAGTGATTAAATTCAACACCCTTATGAAAAATATGATAATATTTTGCAGTGATCATTTAAAGCTGTCTAATTTTCAAGTTGTTTGACATAAATCAACATCTCAAGAAAATGTTGTGGTGTTTCAAATCAAAATATGACTTTCTGTTATGAAATCAGGACATCAGTTTCATGCATGCACAGATTTAGACTGAGATTTATGGGATATGATTGAGATATGACAATATTTGCTGAGATTAAAAAAAATCAAAATACTGAGAAAATCACCTTTAAAGTTGTCCAAATGAAGTTCTTAGCAATGCACATTACTAATCAAAAAGTCTTGATATTTACCGTGAGAAAATTTACAAAATATCTTCATGGAACATGATCTTTACTTAATATCCTAATGATTTTTTACATAAAAGAAAAATCGACCATTTTGACCCATACAATGTATTTTTGGCTATTGCTACAAATATACCCGTGCTACTTAAGACTGGTTTTGTGGTCCAGGGTCACATATGTTGCCCCAAAAACACATTAATATGTAAATTAGATACAGTTTACAGACACATTGGCTTGTTAAAACCACTAAATCCTAATGGAATATGTTCCAAAACACATTACAGGAAAACATTTCCTAATCGCTAAAAGTTAATTGTTTGTAACGGTACTTGTAGTGGAAACCATTAGAATTTATTTGATGGTTTTTGTTTGTTTTGTTTTGTTTGTTTGTTTTTTTTCAGCAGGGATGTCTCATTCAAATATTTTCTGTTTCTGTTGCATTTGGTTGATGCCACAATTGTTCGTATTCGGCAAGAAAATTATTTAGATTTTAACTGAGACAGTGTACTGAGAGACGTATACAAACAACCTTGAAACAGACACTGGGAAACTTGATCATAATTTGGAGCTAATAAGCCTTGGAAACTCTCTCTGGGTGGTAAAAACATATTGCAGAAACAAAGTGCCAGACTGGTTAGATGGGAATGTAAAACAATACACCTGCTGGGACTTGGGAGCTAATTATGTCTCTTGAGTGCCCTGTCCATGTTTGTGATTCCACCATTATATGAGCTTATTCCCAAGTGAACTAGTATTTATCTTAGTATAATTTCCGCCTTTAACATATAAGAATTAACCTAGTAAATATTCAAATAAAGAATTCAAATAGAATGTATCTGGTTTATGTATTAATAGGCTAGTGTGTCTCTGTAATCACAAAACTTGGTACAGCCTATGTTCTCATACTGAGCAGAGATTCATTCATTCATTTTGAAATATGCTGAAGTCACTACTTTATTTTTGTCATCATCACTCCCTGCCTGTGATGGTTACTATGGAAACGGAATGGCGCGAGGCGGGGTGCGCCGATTCAACGCCGGTCTCGCGCACTGCGATGATCAATTCCGTGCATGACAGCTATTGTCCTCGCGCTTGAAACGTAACACCTGCACGAATAAACTAAAGCCGTTTGCTACAGAGGAAAGCATGACAGATAAGGGGAATATCCGAAACGTAAGTATGATGCTTATGATTTTAGAGTTTATTATCCGCTGCTGAGACTGATAGACTGTGTTGGCACAGCGACGTCCTCACTGGGCTCGTATATTTGACTCTACACTGATAAATATATCACATATAGCCTATATATGAGACTGCTACATTTATAAATAATACGACTCGGTAATTTGCATATTAAAATGTAATTACCATGTTAAAGTAAACTGCAAAAAACTGTGAAAAATGGTCTTTTATTATCCTTCTTGACGCGCAGCGATGGGTTAAAGATATCGTATTTCAAGTAAGTATCTTAATGATTTTGTCTGGTATAGCATCAGATGTTTGAATGAAAGTAAAATACTATCCCTGCAGGAGGAGGACTATGTTGGGGAGATCAAAGGGGGTCTACGGCCGACCATGAGGCTGGTAGTGATGGGTATTGTTCACAAGCGGCCCAAAAGGTTCGTATCAGACACACCTGTCTGTGCCTTCTCCAGTACTTGCGTTCATTTGTCAAATGTCACATCCGCACATCCTGAATGACTTGGTCCATTGAGGATGAGACGCGCCTTCACTGCGGTAACACAATGAGCCAGTTGTATCGGGGATTAAACCGTTTTAACGTCTCCAGTTCGCACAGGAGCAAAAGAAAACATGGGTGCCAACAGAGAACACTAGACATTATGTTAAATGCATGTGGAAAAACACCCATATAACTGCAGTAGTACGTGTATGTATATATAGGCTATATGATATGCATGTATAGTAAATTTAGTAAATTTAGTATAGTAAATTTGTATATATATATTTATATAGTGTAAATAAATAGCTTATATTATATACATGGCGTTCAAAAGTTTGGGATCAGTATGATTTTAAATCTTTAATTAAATATACAGAAAAAATGTAAGGTTGAGAATTATTATTATGATGTAAAATAACATTTTTGTATTTTAATATACATTAAATTCTAATTTATTCCTGTAATCAAAGCTGAATGTTCAGCATCATTACTCCAGTCTTCGGTGTCACACGATTCTTCAGAAATCATTCCAATATGCTGATCTATTGTCAGTGCTGCAAACTATTTTTTTTTTTTTTTTGCTACCTGTGATACTTTTTTCAGGATTCTTTGATGAATAAAAAGCTAAAAAGAACAGTGTTCTTTTTAAGATAGAAATCTTTTCTAACAGTATGCACTACCATTCAAATGTTTGGCTATTTTGAAAATAAAGATGTTCTTTTGAACTTTTTATTCATTAAAGAATCTTGAAAAAAAGTATTACAGATTCCAAAAAAATATTTGACAGCATAACTATTGCCAACATAGATAACTCTAATAATAAATCAGCATATTAGAATGATTTCTGAAGCATCACTTAAGACTGGAGTAAAATTCAGTTTTGCATCACAGGAATAAATTATATTTTAAAGTATATTAAAATAGAAACCATTGTTTTATATTGTAATAACATTTCTCAATATTACTGTTTTTTCCTGTGTTTTTGATCAAATAAATGCAGATGAGTATGTACTATACAATGTAGCCACATTCAACAGTGGTAGCTAAAAAGCATCAAAATGAACTGGTTTTATTCAAGTCAAAAATATTAACAATCTGTATAAATTAATTTATACCAACAAATCTAATAGGGTAAATCAGGTAGAAACTGCAGGTTACCACTTTACAGAGTATACTCATAACAAAAATAAAAAGTAACTAACTTTTTTAAAATAAAATCTAAACAAATGTGATGTTTGAGCAGGGAATTCTGACAGGGAATGCAAATTTTCTCCACAAATTAAGGAAACGGATACTTTTTACTTCTAAAAACATACTGTTTCCGATTAAACATTTAACATTTGTTTTCAATTAAAATGACTTACATTTTTGTTACAGTGCAATACATGTGGTTTTCCAGCTGTTTTTGTCTACTTCTGTTTTGCCAGTGTGGGAAAAAGGTCAATTCCCATGAAGGCTTAGCCAGTCTGATCTGGAAAACACAGATTGGACAGTTCTGGCCATATTTGGCATCTAAGGGTTACCCAGAAACTGCTGGTTCATGGTGTGATTTGATCTGGAGCGTCACAGATCAAAAAGTAGAACTCAAATTCCATGAAATTGACTCAAATTCTGTTTATTTTTAAACTGGTGTTCTTTAAACTTTTTCTGTCTGTCTCTTTAGTATGGTAGTGTTAGTGTCATGCCAGTCTAAAGGAGAGGGCGATGAGGAAATCGAGGGTGATGTGGGTCTGGAGTTGAAGGTGAACTTTTCAGAAAAGGCAGTGCTTCGTAACGCTCGTCTGTCAGGACAGTGGGGCGCTTCAGAAACCGCTCTGTCTTTCTTCCCCTTTGCTCCAGGAGAGCCCTTTAAGGTAAAGAGTCAGAGTGTGTGTTTGGAAGGTTTGATACAGCTAATAAAACTCATAACTTACAGTCACAATAATGTTGTTTTCATCTTGTTTCTCTCTCAGATGGAGATTGTGTGCGAGCACCAGCAGTTCCGTATTCTGGTGGATGGCCAGCCCTTGTGTGGTTTCACTCACAGACTGACTCAGCTTGCATCTCTCACTGCTCTTAGAGTCCATGGAGACCTACAGCTCACCAAAGTGGCTTGAGCAGTGAAGTGAAGAATTGTTTGCTATGAGGACACAGACTATTCCTAGAAGCAACTTGGCTGAGGTTTTAGAATTCTGAGCGTACTGTACACAATTGTCTTAAAGTTCCAGAACTCCCTCCGTTCATCTAGAACATCTAGAACTTTTTTTTCAGTTGGGTCTGTGTTTGTTTTGGTAGAATAATTGGCCATTTTGTGTAGTTTCAATCTAGTGATTTTTATTTGTAGTGGCAAATGTCGCTATTCATTTTAAAATGGTTTTGGATGCATTTGTGACCCTGGACCACAAAACCAGTCATAAGTAGCACGGGCATATTTGTAGTCCACATTGTATGGGTCAAAATTATCAATTCATTTATGCCAAAAATCATTAGAATATTATGTAGATAATTTTCCATGAAGATATTTTGTAAATTTTCTTACCATAAATATATCAAAACTAAATTTTTGATTAGTAATATACATTGATAAGAACTTAATTTGGACAACTTTAAAGGCAATTTTCTCAATATTTAGATTTTTTTGCACCCTCAGATTCCAGTTTTTTAAATAGTTGTGTCTCAGCCAAATATTTGATTAAGCTTCCAGATGATGTATAAATCTCAATTTCAAAAAATTGACCGATTTATGACTGGTTTTGTGATCCAGGGTCACATTTGTAGGAGAAAATCTCTGAAGAAGCTGTGTTACCTCATGTGCAACCAGGTTTAGCCAATCCAGATAGCATAAAAATTCAAATTAAGAACGTTTTGCCATAAACTATCTTAGATAGAAGATTTCTTTCATAGTTTTTATAATACATAATGTACTATGTACCTTTTTGTTTGCTTTTAATTAGATATTTAGTTTCTTTGGCTCTTTGAAACAGAAGCAAAAGTGCCTTCATTTGTTCCATTAGATGCACTTATACAGTAGAGGACTTTAGGTGTGCTTGTAGCAGTAATTGTTGTAGTTCAAATTCATTTGCATTCACACATTTGGCAGATGCTTTTATCCAAAGCGACTTACATTACATTCAAGATACACATTTAATCAGTTTCTGCATTCCCTGAAGATCAAATCCAAATTCTTGGCACTGATAGTGACAGTTTGAGCTACAGGAATGTTTTTTGTTCGCCTGTCTGAAAAATTAGTTCAATCATTTCAACAGGACAGAATAACTCAGAATCATAAGAATCATTTTGGTTTTTTCTTTGGTTCATTTGAATGTACCACATAACAGTTTTGATGGCGTTGAATGTTCACTTTAAACTGCAATTCCCTGCGATTGTATTGGTTTGAAAAACAGGACTCAAAGTCCTCTGAAGCCTGTACTTGGTGCTGTCAATCTACACACTTAATGCTGCAAATGAAGCATGTATTAAATAGCAAGGTTTACTTGAATGTCTTTTAACATCTAATAATTGCAATATGTACTGTAAACAGTAAACTTTTCCTAAAGAACTTTTAAGAAGATCTGATTATTTAAAGTTATTTAATATATGTGTATGTGTGTGTGTGTGCGTGTGTGTGTGTGTGTGTGTGTGTGTGTGTGTGTGTGGGCGGGTGGGTGGGTGTAAAAGTGTATATCTGGGCATGTTTGAAAGAGAAAGAGTGGGAAATATGCTCACAGACACAGTGTGTGTTTTTAACCATAGCAACAAACCAACAGATTTGTGCGAGACATGAAGTCAGTTCTGTTACCTGACAAACAGAAGGCAGGTAGAAACATGCTAATGGTCCATTACAAAACTGCAGGTAAGCACATCAAAGATATGATTGCCAGATGACAGTTACTCAAATATAACTTTTATTTTACAAAATTCAACCAAATAAATTTTACAAATATCATTCATGCTTACAAAGTACATTCACTGAATGTATAAGCTTGTCCACCTGTATATTATATCAAACATAAGATTACTACACAGACTACTAGAGATATCAAAACTTTGGACTTTGGGAAAATCTGAATTTTTTATGTAAATATTCTACATGCTGACTTGAATGAGGCCTCATGTTGGCCCCATTTGTAATACTTTTATAACAATGTATATCTGTTTTCTATGCACATATACAAACACCACATTTAAAACTATTAAAACATCACAAGATTTCTAAATATATGTATGACAGATAGAAATATAAATTGAGCAATAACAATAAAATTAACAATACCAACAATGACTTAATTGATCTTTCGCAGGGAGTTTGATTGACGGGTGATATGACCAATCATAATGCCAAATCTGACTTTTTTTTGTCCAGGAGAGTAGATTAACATCAGTGGACTTGACGTGTTTTGAGTGTTTCTGTGGTTGAAACAACAACCCTTCTGATGTTTATTAATGTATATTTCATGCTAAAACTAGTAAATAGAAAAAGGTGATCGGTTAACATACCACTTGAAGGCGCTACAGTGATCTGTCACAACATTAACAATATTTATTGTTTAAATTTCTTCAAAAATGACCAAATTTGAAGGCTCGGGCTTTGTTTGATACCTGATGTAACCTGCTCTGTCTTGTCTGTCAGCGTGTTGTCAGTTTTCTTTTTGCTCCGCAATGTATTTTTCACTGTGTGACAAGATGATGTCTGGCATAAAAGTGCCATGGTTTGTCGGACAAAGCAGTAGTAACAAAGGGAGGCGGGTCTTTTTGCGAAGGCTGAGTTATGTCAGTTGTCTAATAGCTCGGATCCAGTCCATCCTCTCTTCGTGTGTTGGGGCCTGGATGTAATAGTGTGTGTCCGTCTGAGTGATGATTTTAAAGAGATTCCCCTGGACTTTACCTTTAACACCTGAAGATTACAGAAAAGTGACCATTAGCCTTTGTGTTCACAGTATTTACCTGTAAATATGACAACTGCCTTGACAACAAGACCCAAATCACTGCTGTGTTTTTGGTCTGTGGCAAAGTCTTCAAAGTCTTGATTCATCTGGAATTGCTTTGTAAATATTCATTGTGAAACAGGTAGTCATCAGACTACAGACATTTCTAAACAGAGGTGTAATTCTGACTCACCTGACGGTATGCCGTTATCATCCAGAGCAGACACCAGACAGCCACGCAGAGATATACTGCCAGCCGGAGTGATGTCATCCTGAGAAAGGTGTCCATCAAGAAGTTGACAAGTCAGCACAAAAATAAACATCACATGATTTATTTAGACTTCAGCATAAAATGTACTTATACAGTCTGTGAATTGCAGGTCAGTGTTCTTACCTTGCTAGGGTCATAATAGTGCAAGAAAGCAGGCTCCGCCCTCAGAACAAACAATCTCACCTTCCAGTTCTTCACCTTGTGCCCCTGACACAGAAAAAAGACTGTTAGAATCTCAAATAAGCACTATTCAGTTCAAAACTTCTGATTATAGTGGAGTGCTCACCTGTTTGAGTAGGTAACCTCTCTTTACTACTTTTCCACTGAGTTCCACCGCAGACCGAGACTTCTCTGCTTTCACACTGCCTCGCTTCTGGAAGCTTTGGGACTGTTTGGGAAATCATATCCATTATACCTAATTACAAAAGCAGTGAGTATAATAAAACAACAAGAAGGAGATTTGAAACTTACAAAGCAGTAGAGTGCAGTGGAGTCATCGAGGAATTGTTCTCCTAGAGCTGCGTTACGGAGAGCGTCTGCGCTCTTGATCCCAATGGGCCGCAGGGAGGCCTCGTCCAGCAGTGTAGAGGCTAAAGTTACTGCCTCTACACGGGTTAGAGCCAGCTTATTAAACACAAGCCAGTCCACCACTGCTGAGCCTATACACACATACAAATAAAAACAGTGAGTTTCCGATCTTCAGAATGACTGATATAGAGCACTGTAACTTTTAATTGTTTAAATCACTTTGCTTATCTGTGTTTGCAAGTTCCAGACACAGACAGACTGTCGGTTTGTATGCTGCATCAATGACTCTTACATAGTTTACATAGTTAAACCATTATGTGGCGACAAGTTACTGTCTTTTTCTAGAGTGAATCATTCACTCAGCAGAATAGTTTAACTACTATGGGAGCCCATTTCCGCCACTGAAGAAAAAATAAAAACAATTCTGACTTTTTTCTCAGAACTGCATGATATAAACTCACAATTGCAAGTTATAAAGTCATAATTGCGAGCTATAAACTCAAAATTGGGACTTTTTTCTCAGAATTGTGTGATATAAATTCACAGTTGCAAGAAATAAAGTCAGAATTGCAAGATAAAAACTCACAATTGGACTTTTTTCTCAGAATTGTGTGGTATAAATTCACAATTGCAAGAAATAAAGTCAGAATTTGTGAGATCAAAACTCACAATTCCGATTTTTTTTCTCGCAAATTCTAGCTTGTTTCTCATAATTCTGACTTTTTTCTCAGAATTGTGTGATAGAGTCACAACTGCAAGAAATAAAGTCAGAATTGTGAGATAAAAACTCACAACTGGACTTTTTTTTCAGAATTGTGTGATATCAATTTACAATTGCAAGAAAAAATTGCAAGATAACAACTCATAATTCTGACTTTTTTTCTCGCAAATGTGATATAAACTTGCAAAGTTATAAAGTCAAAAGTGTGCGATATAAACTCATAATTCTGACTTTTTTCTTGCAAATGCAAGTTTGTATCTCGCAGTTCTCACTTTTTTCTTGCAATTGCGAGTTTATATCTTTTTTTCCTCATAATTCTGACTTTTTTTTCTCAGAATTTACATATAAACTCCCAATTGTGAGTTATAGAGTCCAATTCTGAGGAAAAAAAAGACTTTAGATAAAAGAGTTTATCTCACAATTCTGAGTTAATAACTCCCAAATGTAAGTCAGAATTGTGAGTTTATGTCTGACAGTTCTAACTTTATTTCTCAAAATTGCGAGTTTCTATTTCACAATTCTGACTTTATAACTCACAAGTTTATATTTTACAATTCTGAGGAAAAAAGTGAGAATTGCGAGATGTAAACTTGCAATTGCGAGAGAAAAAAAGTCAGAATTGTGAGATAAAAAGTCACAATTACCTTTTTTAATTTGTGGTGGAAACCAGTGGTGGCTTCCATAATTTACTATATTTTGATCAACTAAATGCAGCCTTGGTAAGCACAAGAGACTTCTTTCAAAAATATTTTAAAAATCTTAGTAACCCCAAAACATTTGAACAGGAGTGTATAAAACTTAAGATTATCATGAGAAAATCTATGTCTTTAATAATGCACATTTTCATGCTTTATTGTATTACATCAGTGCGTGTTTTAAAAGTGTCTGACCTGAGAAACAGTTGGTGTAAGAGCTGCCCTGCTCAACATGACTGCATAGCCGGATACCAGTGTGCACATCATACATGGAGTCCACCACCTGACTGATATACAGACACACAATTAGATATGGAGTCACAAACACAAATCCATTATATCCATATATTAACAAACTACACACATAGCTACCTGAGGTTGACATTGTGAAGCTGGAGTGATTTGGAACCTTTAATTTGTGATGGGGAGGCGGTCTGTGTTTCATGTGGTTTGAGCTTCTGTACCACTTCACCAATCGCTGCAGCCCATTCGTCACGTTCCTCTCTTGTGCAAGCCTCCAGAAAGTGCTCCTCTGATGTGCTGGTCTGTAGCTTCATCACCAACTGCAGGGTGTAAAATGTGGTTACTAAGACAAAAATCTTCAGTCACAGCACTAAACATACATTTTAAGTTGTCGACGATAAGTACAGCACTGTCCTTTGTATTAAAAATGAACCTGGCACAAACATTAAAAAACAGGCCACAGAAAACTCCATCACCCCAGATTTGATTACAGCTGTTACACAACATGGAATATAAATCAAAAACATTGCAAAGATTTACCAAGGGAAATAAAATTTGTTCCTGACGTGCTAGTGCATGTGAACATTGCAAAACAAAATAATGAAAGGTTAATTCATGTGAAGCATAACCCAAGGCTGTGATAATTCAAAGCACTTACTAAGACACTCCCAGTGTTAGGTTTAGTGTGCAGGGTGTGATCAGAACTAAACCACTGATAAGCCACTTCTCAATACTATCTGTTTGTAGACTGTGTAATACATTATACTGAGATATGCAGTTACTTCACAGAGGATTATAAAACAGCACTGTATTATTTTATGATAATTTGTAAAGTATGCACAATAAATAAAATGAAAATTAAAATTGTTATATGTACATCAAATAATTGAGTAACGTACGACATTACTTTTTTGTTTATATTGACGTGGCCCAATTATCCAAACGAAACGCGCGCAATCAGCGTCTGTTGCTATTGTTACCTCCTCAGGCGAGCTGTACTTTTATGCTCACGGTTACGAAAATATATAACGTAAAACATCACTTACCGGTCTGTTCTCGTACTCCAGGTAAGGACATGTGATTTTGCAGTCACTCAACGGTATCGTCCCTCGATGGCAGGAATTCCGTTTGCTGCCCTCATATTTATAATACAGAAGTCTGTCCGATTTAAGTATAAACCAACGAACTTTCCAGTTTTGAACCACATGACCCTAAATGAACATAGTGTGTTAATAATCCAATAACAATTAGGAATAAATTCGTTCAGTGTGGAGATAAAAAAATAAATTAAAAAGTCTCTCACCCTTTTCACCAAAAACCCCTCTTTGAGGATTCCGTTATTTTCTGATTCAGTGCCCATGTTAACTTCACCAGTCTAGCTGTAGTCTCAGTAGTCAATAGGCAGGTAAACTTCAAAAGGTGTTTTATAGCTGCTGCGGAATTCTTTGGAATGTGCGTCACTGCGCGCACCTCCTATCGGCGCCCCCAGGTTTTAAGGCACACGATCAACGATGAGCAAGAACAACTATAACTGGGCGTGAGTTTGATAAGAAAAAGTCCAATAATTTTAAAATAAATAACTAAATAATTAGAACCCGTAAAGTTTAATTAACATCCGATAGACTTAAATTAATATGATTCTATTAAATCTTAACAATGAACCCAACTCTCAAGTGGGTAATTCCTGTAGGGGGCTGCTTTCATTAGTCACCAAGACGCAGACAGATTGAGTCATTGATCCAGTTCAGGTGAGATTTAGCAATTCAGTAACCGGATGTTTGTTGCTATGGTAGTGCAGCTTAGCTATGAAAATAACATTTAGAAAGTTATGTACACATTTTATTTTCTTTGTCGAATCTGTAAACTACAATAAACGTAACAGTACAACAACTCACATTAACAAGTAGGCTGTTATTGGTTACATTAATGTTTGATTTTTAGATCAAATTCAGACAATTATGAATGTTATGAACTGTAATTATTTTAACTGTATTTTTTTTTTTAGTCTACACATACAGAGGAGAACAAGATTAGTTATATTTCTTTTTTCTGTTTTATTTTGTTTCATAATTGTCAGCATATTAGCCTATTATTTTGTAATAATATTACAGAATTCTACGCTACCAGTCAAGAGTTGCTGAACAGTAAGATTTTTAATGTTGTTTAAGAATTTTCTTCTGCTCTCCAACCCTGTATTTTTTTTATCCAAAATACAGCAAAAGTAGCAATACTGTAAAATATTTTTACTATTTAAAATAACTGCTTTCTGTGTGAATATATTTAAAAATGTAATTTATTCCTGTGATCAAAGCTAAATTTTCAGCATCATTACTCCGTCTTCAGTGTTAAGTGATCCTTCAGAAATTATTCTAATATGCTGTTTTGCTGTGCAAGGATATTTATTATTATCATTATGATGATTATTATTATTATTATTATTATCAATATTTAAAACAGTTGAATAATTGTTTTTCAGGAATCTTATAGAAAGATCCAAAGACCAGCATTTATCTGAAATAAAAAGCGCTTGTATGATTTATTTATTTTTTTATTAATTTATTAATTAATTTATTTTTTTATTCATGTTTGGGGAAAATATTATAGAAATTAATACTTTTATTTATCAAGGATGCTTTAAATTAATCAAAAGTGATGGTAAAGATATTTATAATTTTACAAACGATTTCTATGTCAGATAAATGCTGTTCTTCTGAGCTTTCTATTCATCAAAGAAACCTGAAAAAATTCTGTTCAACTGTTTTCAGCATAATAATAATAATAAATGTTTTTTGTTTTTGTTTTTTTGAGCAAATCCGAATATTAGAATGATTTCTGAAGGATCATGTGACTGGAGTAGCTAATGATACTATTTTAATTAGTACAAATACTTCAGAATTGTACTGTTTTTGCTGTACTTTAGATCAAATAAATGCAGGGTTGGTGAGTAGAAGAGACTTCTTTAAAAATAAAATAAAATAGAAATAAATCTTACTGTTCAAAAACTTTTGCCTGGTACTGTAAATGTTGCAGTTACTCTAAACAAGTCTGTAAACGCACTGTTACAAAAAAATGTCACAGACTAAAATTCTAAATTACGTACAAATCTCACACACAAATTTTGACTTAAAACTGGAATTTGCCAGCAGGCACGAATAGCTGTGCCGAGACATTCTTACACAATCTGTGTGTGGATCATATGCTCAGCAATTAGCGGCCATATTCCTACATGAACTGTGTGAAGATAATAAACTATGGCGGGAACACGACCAAACCGCAGTTAACAAAAAAACAAACAAACGCTCTTTCATTGTTCATTCACTTCTTCTGTAGTACACTAGATGGTGCCCTCGGGCAGCAATTGAGGTATTAGAGAACTGACGACTCAAAACTGAATCTATTAAATATTTGCACGACTTTTTTTGTACGACCCCACTTCATAACATAAACAAGAAATCCATTAAAAATCCCCTGAACCCAGTTCATGTTTTATGTGCTTGTAAATCAGCTGGAAAGTTTGAAAACTTACACAGCCCTGCAGAATTTAGTTCCAACCCTGCTTCAACACACATACAGTACATACCGTGTAGTTTTTAAATAAGCCTGAAGGACTTAGTTAGATCAGGTGTGTTTAATTAGGGTTGAAGCTAAACTCTGCAGGGCTGTGGCCCTCCAGGAACTGAGTCTGACACCCCTGGTGTAGTTGGTGTGATGATGCAGAAAAGTTTGAAGAAGTTTGTGAGGATTTCAGATCCTGGACACAAAGGCTAAAATCCCGGACCTGCTGATCCACTTTTAATTGAAACACACAGGACAGACAAAGACACACATCCACCCTGGTCACAGCTGTGTGTGTGTGTGTTAGAGAGAGAGAGAGAGAGAGAGAGAGAGAGAATCCTACAATATTAACTTTAACGGTTACCATATTGACTTTTTTCTATTGTTTTTACATTTTTATTATTTATTTTTGTCACTTGACATTTGCAAATTTTTATTGCCTTTTATATGGTCTATTTTTAGTATTTGATTGTATGGTTGCTATGGATATGATAGATTACACAAATACTTTCACACACAAGGATCAGCTGTTTTACTGGGATTTGCTGCAGCTGGGGGTGTGTCATCAGAAATAACCATTAACACTAAACAAACATCGATCCCGAAAGTCATGACGTAAATTAAATCTCACCCGGATGTAGCTGTACCTTTGACAGGCCTTTAAAACAGCAGCACAATCAGAGGGGTTAAGTAACACAAACATTCAGACCCACACAAACTTCCTGTCATCAAGCCATAGTACAGTACTCAAATCATATAAAATGTAAATGAAAGTGTCTTTCATGAACCTACACTAACACAAAATCCCATTAAAATTTAACACACCTGATTCTTTTACAAACAATGTTATCTTTTTATTTCTATAACGTCAGGATGCCAGACTGGGATCAGACAATCTTTGTGTGCATGCATACAAAATACAGCCAACATGAACAAAATATTAGCCTTTAAATATCTCTTACATAATATCACATGTCCACCAAACTACAGCATTACTTAACACAAAGTACTTATACAATGAACACTTTTAGACAAGCTACTGTGAATTCTTAGAAATGACCAGGCCTAAAAAGTTAGGTCACCTTAAACTAAGTGTAGCACAAAGGATGCAGGAAAGTAAAATGTGCTAACAAAAGTCTCTTTGTTGCACTCTCTTGTGGCCTTTCCCTTTTTCTTGTGTTTGTGAAAGGAAATAGGGGACAATTTAAAGGATTGAATTCCAAAGAGAGGAATGTAACCCAAACCCTTCTGAACTTCTAAAAATAAAAGCTTTTTAAATAGCATTCACCCCCAACATCAACACAGTTTTTACTGTACTTAAAACAGGTTTATCTTCATCCGAAAGCTAGCAAAAGTGCAATAATCATCTTCAGATTGCTCAGAAAATGGAGATATCTGTTTCTACAGAGAACAGGTTCACGTTAACTTAGCAGCTGTGAAGTTGTATGGAGAAAAATACTGAACATAATACTTCATTTACGAATTCTGTAATGTAATTAGCTGACTGTCTATATGTTATTTGGCCATGTTGCTATACTGACAGTTGTAGAGCTCTGTATAATACACTTTATTGCACATAGTGTCTATGTATCCTGTTCCTGTGTTATCTGTTTTAGACAGTTGCATGTTCTTAAAGTTACACCAACGAAGAACATAAAATGTTAAATCTACAAACAGCTGAATACATGATTAGCTCAATTTAGATGTGTAAATGAGTAATTTCTACCACAGCATTTTAGAAAAACGCTTTTTTACCCTACAATAACCATATTAAATTATTCGAAGATACAGTTTTTTGGAAGTTGCATTTAAAATCCACTTAGCTAAAAAACTCTTTTCTTCATCCTCTCAATTTAGTGTCGACTAACTCTGTGCCAAGACGTCACCACTTTTTCAGGATTAGCCATGGAATCCCTCCATTGTTCCACTGCCTCAGAAGAACTGCTGTCAAAACCCAAGAGGACCTAGAAATGAAGGAATACGCATCTTTATGTATTCATTCTTTACTGAAACTTAGGATGCCTTAAATTGGTCAAAAGTGACAATAAAGATATGTATGTTAAAGGTAAGTGCTATAATGAAGTCCCCAGTGCATCTACCAACCCAGAAAATGTGAGAAAGAACAACCCAGTACATTTTTATTGGTAAGCCTATCTTTGCAAGCTTGTGAAAAAATGAGCTTTTTAAATAATATTACTGCCCCTTAATCTGCATGTTTCTACCAATGGCACCGCCATTCTGTTTTCGCAAGCGACTATGGAGCATTAGTTCTAACGCCATGGCAAAAGTTTGAGCAAAGCATGCTAACTTTTCTATCTTTGGCTGCACAGACGAGCACAGAACACTGTTTAGAGTCCCAGCCTTAGAGGAGACAAGAGAGCAGTGGATTTATTGATTTATTTACTGTATATTACGCTGCTGTCACACAGATCTAATATAAACATGCAATTTCTTTCCCAGCTGTTTACCTTCACAGACATAACTGACTGTTTTTGTAACTCCTGTGTGTTTTTAACATAAACTTGTGTGTATTTGACAGTTTAAGCGCAATAAGATATTAAAGAGAACTTAGTTTAGCACTCACATGCTTTGTGACAGCCGCTTTCTGTGTGCATGTTTCGGATGTGTGCACTCAGAAAATCGTATATCAGAATTTTAACCTGATATGGTTTAAAACGCATGATTTCAGAGTGCTAGGCATGATAGCTGAAATCAAACAGATGTTTTTTTAGCAGAATATCCAAGGTATGAGCTATAAATAGCCCTATTCTGGAAAAGGGGGAGGGGAGCAGCATCTCATTTGCATTTAAAGAGACATGCACGAAAACAGCATGTTTCTGCTTCCACTCAAAATAGGCATTTTCCAAATGATGTAATAAATTATCTGAGGTAATGTTATGACATATATATGACGTATTTTTGCCAAAAAAGTGCCATGTTGTGCATTATAGTATGTATTTTACTCCAAACTGACCTGTCCAAGCAGGTGTTTTCTCCGAACAGAGCCACGGCTGTAGAGTTTGACTGCCAACTGCAGATTCTGGTCGTGGTTGGTGACGGGCAAGTGAAGCACTTCCCCCCATTGGATCTGCCTACCTGATGACTTCATCGCCTTCGTCTTCCTCTTTAGTAAGACCTTATCCTCACTCAACAAGTCAACCTTCACAAAGAAACCTAAAGAGAATGTCCATTTGCACAATTCATTTTATCAACATTGTCATATTTGTCATATCCACTCTTCCACAACAATTAAAGGGACAGTTCACCCAAAAATGAAAATTCTGTCATTAATTACTCACTAATTACATTAATTAAGTTGCTCCAAACCCATAAGACCTACGATCGTCTTCAGAACACAAATTAAGATATTTTTGATGAAATCCGAGAGCTTTATGACCCTCCATGAGGGTGAGTAATTAATGACAGAATTTTCATTTTGGGTAAACTATCCCTTTCACTAAGGAGGACATTTAATAAGAAATAAGAAGGCTTTTAGGAGGAGATCTTAACTTATAATGAAAATATATTTAAAATGGACTACAATGTAAAGTTATGTTATTAAAAGTGTGTGAGATGATAATGGTAAGAAAGCTGATAGACTCACTCTGTGTAAGTGGTGAGGAGGATGACGGAAGGTTTTGAGCACTGAGGATCTGGAGTTGCATTCGACTGTTCACTGGCTGAAAGCACAAGGCCAGCTGTAGTTCAGCATGACACACCTACAGAAACATACAAACACACATAATTTATTATTTTTTTATGGCAGGCCACCTGCTGTGACTCATTCACTGATTTATAGTTGAGACCCAAAACAATTTCTGACCCAGTAACAAACACACGCAGCCATTATTTATGAAAAAACTTCCTCTACACCAGATTCCACTGACTTTCATTCTGGAACACAGTACTGTCAGTTTCAAACACCTCATCACTGAAAGACTTTCTTTTCACAAAAGCAATTTTCACTGTTAAGTGTTTGATTTCAGTCACATGCACACAAAAGCAAAACACAGAACCATCCGTTTCAAAATGTTCACAAAACGTTATAGCAGGCAGAATCAGCAACCAGTGTCAAATCTAAGACCTGTATGTGTATACAGCAGCATTCAGTAGGCTGAACAATGGTTTAATGGTATTAATGATGTACAAAGATGATAAAGTGACAGTAACAAAAATTTTATTCAGAATGAAGTATCCGAATTTCTATCGCTCAAGAAACATTTCTTATTAATATCAATGTTGAAAATATGCCTTTTTTTTAGAATTCTGTAGGCAATAGAAAGATAAAACAAGGTAAACAGCATTTATTAATTAATTACAAATTATTAACTGAAATCTTACATAACACTATATTATTATATAAAGTGACTCTGGACCACAAAACCAGTCATAAGGGTAATTTTTTTTAAATTGAGATTTATACATCATATGAAAGCCGGATAAATAAGCTTTCCACTGATGTATGGTTTGTTAGGATAGGACAATATTTGAAACTCTGGAATTTGAGGGTGCAAAAAAATCAAAATACTGAGAAAATCACCTTTAAAGTTGTCCAAATGAAGCTCTTAGCAATGCATATTACTAATGAAAAATTAAGTTTTGATAAATTTACGGTAGTAAATTTACAAAATATCTTCATGGAACATGATCTTTACTTAATATCCTAATGATTTTTGGCATAAAAATAAAATTGATAAATTTGATCCATATAGTCGGTGCCAATAGCCTTGTTGGCAGCGTGCCGACATACAACGCCGTTGTGCTACTGGCATCTAATGTTCGAATCCCGACTTGAAGACCTTTCCCAATCCCACCCCCATCTCTCTCCCACTTCACTTCACGTCCTGTCAGTTCTGATCTGTCCTGTCGTAAAAAAGGCAAAAATGCCAAAAAATAAACCTTTAAAAAAAAAAAAAACAATTTGACCCATACAATAAAGTATTTTTGGCTATTGCTACAAATATACCTGTAGTACTTAAGACTGGTTTTGTGGTCCAGGGTCACATATAAGCTTCAGAGAGATCAGCATTTTAAGGGTCAACATAATTCCTTCAAGAAGTGCTTTCAGCAGTATTGAAACGGCTGGTTTCAGTAAATTGATTTCTTCCTCTCTCTATCCCTCTCTTTGTCTCTGTCTGTCTGTTTCAGCCCCAGTGACCTAAATATCACAGGACAGACTTGAGCAGAACTAGTGCAGCTGTGTAATTTGTGATGCAAGTAAAAAATGTGGTCCAGAGGGTAAGTGCAGCACTGTGGGTAATTGCAGGTGGAAGTTCAAGATTTTTTTTTTTTTCAAAAACATTGAAAATCAGGATGGATCTGTAGAGGGAAAGACATTTGGGATATGCAGTCACAAAGAAATAGAGCAGGTGAGGACTCACATGTGTTTTAGAGTGAGGCTTGAACTCCAGCCAATGCTGTGTTTCTTGCGGTCCAATGGTTCGAAGAGATAATACACACTCTCCCAGTGTACGCTTACGTGGTGTGTGAGCCTGGAGGCGCAGTACCAGCACAGATCTGCGTATCTGCTCTAAGTTCAGAGTGAACACAAATGTCTCCATGAAGACAGTGTCCTGAAAGTGAGACAGAGAGAAAGACAATATAACTACGAACTTATTCTGCATAGCAAAACAAAACAATACTGCAAGCTTTACATGTGTTTTTGCTTATCTGAGGAAGTATGTTTTTATGCAGCTTTGGTTGTGTTGGACTTTTCAGTCCAGCTGGAACGGTCATTACTCAAAAAACAAAGGGAAGCTTGAATAATTCATCACTATTAATTTCATGGATGATGGAACAGTCAGTCTTCATAACCATTTCTTGTTATATCGATCAGTGAGGTCTATGATTTCTGGGTAATGTTTATCATAATGGGAAAAATTGTGATATATAGTTTGTAAGTTCGGGTTCAGTAAGATTTTTTACTGTTTCTGAAAGAAGACTCTTAAAGGGTTGTTCACCCAAAAATAAACATTCTGTCATTAATTACTCACCCTCATGTTGTTTTTAAAGTTGCAAGACCTTTGTTTATCTTCGAAAAAAAAAATTAAGATATTTTTATACTTGAATGTGTCGGTTGCATTGCTGTCTATGCAGGATCAGAAAGCTCTCGGATTTCATCAAAAATATCTTAATTTGTGTTCTGACGATGAATGAAGGACTTACAGGTTTGGAACAACATGAGGGTGATTAATTAATGACAGAATATTCTTTTTTGGGTGAACTATCCCTTTAAGCTCATCATGCGTGCATTTATTTGATCAAAAATACAGTAAAAACTACCATATAAAATCATTTTCAATTCAAAAACAATTGATGAATTGAATCTTGGGAGGGATGTAGTTTTATGATGGCTGAATTTCACTCACTTCTGATGCTTCCTTGACGGTGCTCTTAAATCGCACTGGCTTGGACATGGTGATGACCCCTTTGACCCCAATCTTCTGCACCTCCACCCCATCCGTATACACACTCAAATCTGTACACTAAAAGAGAGGAAGTACCAAAATAAAAACGATAAAATGAGAAACAGTAAAAAGACGAAAGTAACATACTGTTTATGAGCTTTTATAACCAATAAAACCACTATATGTCAACAAAGGGCATTTCTCAGAGGAGGAAAAGGAGGCAGGGCCTTATTTGTATTCGAAAATAATTGACAGAAATAAAACAATATTATGAAATATGAGATCTGACAATGTGTAAATATTATAAACAACTCACACTCAACCCTATTCGGTCACATCCGAACATATAGTAAATAACAGTAGTATAAAATAACATTAATATGTGACCCTGGACCACAAAACCAGTCTTACGTCACTGGGGTATATTTGTAGCAATAGCCAAAAATACATTTGTATTTGTCAAAACTGTTTTATGCCAAAAATCATTAGGATATTAAGTAAAGATCATATTCCATGAAGATATTTGTAAAATTCCTACTGTAAATATATAAAAACTTAATTTTTGATTAGTAATATGTATTGTTAAGAACTTTATTTGGACAACTTTAAAGGTGATTTTTTTGGACCCTCACCCCTGGATTCCAGATTTTCAAATAGTTGTATTTAGTTGTATGTATATTATATATGTGACCCTGGACCACAAAACCAGTCTATACGTGTAAATTTCTCGAAATTGAGATGTATACATCATCTGAAAGCTGAATAAATAAGCTTTCCATTGATGTATGGTTTGTTAGAAAAGGCCAATATTTGCCTGAAATACAACAGTTTGAAAATCTGGAATCTGATGGTGCCAAAAAATCAAAACATTGAGAAAATCGCCTTTAAAGTTGTCCAAATGAAGCTCATAGCAATGCATATTACTAATCAAAAATTAAGTTTTGATATATTTACGGTAGGAAATTTACAAAATATCTTCATGGAACATGATCTTTACTTAATATCCTAATGATTTTTGGCATTAAAAAAAAATCATTAAATTTGATCCATCCAATGTATTTTTGGCTATTGCTACAAATATACCCGTGCAACATAAGACTGGTTTTAAGCCATAAGGGTCAATTTTTTTAAAAGTGAGATTCATACATCATCCGAAAGCTGAATAAATAAGCTTTCTATTGATTTATGGTTTGTTAGGACAGGACAAAATTGGCCGAGATACTATTATAAACTATTTGAAAATCTGGGTGCAAAAAAATCAAAATATTAAGAAAATCGCTTTTAAAGTTGTCCAAATGAAGTTCTTAGCAATGCATATTATTAATCAAAAATTAAGTTTTGATATATTTACGGTAGGAAATTTACAAAATATCTTCATGGAACATGATCTTTAGTTAATATCCTAATGATTTTGCGTATGAAAGAAAAATTTATAATTTTGACCCATACAATGTATTGTTGCCTATTGCTACAAATATACCCATGCTACTGATGACTAGTTTTGTGGTCCAGGGTCACATATGTAACATTAACATATGTCCATTTTTCATCCAAACATATAGTACATAACAGTAGTATAAATTAACATTAATATATTATATATGACCCTAGACCACAAAGTCATAGGGGTCGAAATTGAGCTTTATACATCATCTGAAAGCTGAATAAATATGCTTTCCGTTGATGTATGGTTTGTTAGGACAGGACAATATATGGAATCTGAGGGTGCAAAAAAATCTAAATATTGAGAAAATCACTTTTAAATTTGTTCAAATGAAGCTCTTACTAATGCATATTACTAATCAAAAATTAAGTTTTGATATATTTACAGCAGGAATTTTACAAAATATCTTCATGAAACGTGATCTTTACTTAATTTCCTAATGGTTTTTGGCATATAAGAAAAATCAATCATTTTGACCCATACAATATATTTTTGGCTATTGCTTCAAATATACCCCAGCGACTTAAGACTGGTTTTGTGGTCCAGGGTCACATATTATATGTACTGTATATTGTGTGTAAAATAAAGAGGCAAAGACAGACAGATATATACAGAGTTATTTTTCAATTATTTGAAAAAGAGAGATTAAAATAGCTGGTTGGAAATGTGATCATTTGTTAAAGGTCTCTCAGAGCGACACAGAGGCTCCATTCAGCTGGACTCTATATGGGACACAATGGTCTGTTGTAGACTAGCAAAACCTCTCCTGGATGAAATCATACCTTCACTAAGGTGATCCACACCTGCTCCACTGCCTCTTCATACTTCAGGTGCACACACACTTTTCCCGGCTCACAATCCCGCTCATCACCAGACAGCGTGATGGATTCTAAGCACACACACATACACATCCACATAAACACCTAATATTCTGTTTAATTTTTATTATTCAGCTTAAGTGCTGTTACTAATAAAGAGGGATAAACCAATCTAACTTTTTGCTCAATGTTAATTAAAAACACAAAAATGAAAAATAGATGAATTTCACTGACTTCAGAAAATGGAATACTGAATTATATTTTCAGTTTGTTATTTGTGGTACATAAAGATCCTTTTAACATTCTGAGAGTTATCTGAGGACTTGTGTCTTGGACCTCAGGGAAAACATTTGGAAGTAATTACTGTGTCTGCCCTTTACGATTTCACAATCTGCAGTGATCTGAGTCTGTCCTGTGTCCTGTGTGTGTGTGTGTGTTTGAGAGAGTTTGTTTGAAAGTCTGTGTTTATGTGTGTATAGGGTGAGGAGTGAGGGGGTAAGATTGTTGGGAAATAAAGGGTCTAAAAACCCTGAAAAAAAACCAAAAGGAAAACCAAACAAATGAAACTGTAGTGGAAATTCCAGGTGACACCGGAGCGGAACCCTTTCCACAGAGTTCTATTGGAAGGCAACTTTGAGGGTTCTTTTGGAATGCGTTTGTCTGCGGTTACGACTTCAGTGTTCCGTCATGAATGGTTACCTAGACTACGGCTGCTCCCAAAGGAATCCTGAATGGAGGATGTGCTGCTCTGGACACTGGATACAGAATCATAACGCTTGGAAGAACAAGAGAGAAATAAATGTTACTGAACAACAGCACTGCTAATCATTAAACAGCAAAGTATTAATGTATAAACACCACACTTAAAATCAGAAATTTAATCTGATCTAATAGATAAAAGACCACAAACTTACTTTTTATTTACCTTAACAAAAAAAAAAAAAAAAAAAAAAATGAAGCCTCACCAAACTGAACCAACTAGCAATTCATAGTTCCCAACGGTGATAATGATTTATGACATACTAACAACGCATGGCCGTAGTTATTAACTAAGATAAATATTAACTGAGATAAGTATTCCAGTAATTATTCCAGTAAAAAATGCAACAGTTTTGAATTAAACCAATTAGTTAATATATAAGTTGATAGCCTAGCTAATTAGTATAGTGTTTATATAAATAATGATAAGCAATAGTCATAATACTTAACTAATTATTATATCCCTACATAATATACACTACCACTTAAAAGTCTGTGATCATTAGGACTTTTTAAAGAAATAATACAATTAATATAAGAAAATTAATCAAAATTTTCCATATTTACACAAATACACTACCACTCAAAAGTTTGGGATCAATAAGATTTTTAATGTTTTTTAAAGAAGTGTTCATTTGATGAAAAATACAGAAAAAAATAATATTGTGAAACATTATTACAATGTAAAACAATGTTTTCATATATCAATTAGGGCTGTCAAACGATTAATCGCGATTAATCGCATACAAAATAAAGGTTTGAGTTTGCCTAATAAACCTGTGTGTACTGTGTGCAATTATTATGTATATATAAATACAAACACATTTAGGTACATATATAAGAAATATTTACAAGTATATGTATTTATTATAATTTTTATATAATTTATATTATATATAAATACAAATAGATAACATATTTCTCTTAAATATATACAGTAATTTGTGTGTATTTATATATACATAATAATTACACACAGTACACATGCATATATTAGGCAAAATCAAACTTTTATTTTGTATATGATTAATCGCGATTAATCGTTTGACAGCCCTAATATCAATATATCAGCATATTAGAATGATTTCTGAAGGATCATGTGACACTTGGAGTAAGAGCTGATGAAAATTCAGCTTTGCATCACAGGAATAAATTGTATTTTAAAGTATATTAAAATAAAAAACATTATTTTATATTGCAATAAAATTTTGCAATATTAATATATTTTTTCTGTATTTTTGATCAAATAAATGCAGCCTTGATGACCATAAGAGACTATTTAAAAACATTACAAGTCTTACTGATCCCAAACTTTTGAGCGGTAGTGTATATTAAGCAACACATTCATTTTCAACATTGATAATAATAAGAAAGATCTCCTGAGCCCCAGATCAACATACTAGAATGATTTCTGAAGGATCATGTGACACTAAAGACTGGAGTAATGGTTGCTAAAGATACAGCTTTGCTTTCGCATGAATAAATGACATTTCTTTAAATATATTACATAATGCGAACAGGTGTATGGGATCTCAGTGGCATGTGAAAGCTGTAGTTTTAATTGCGAAACAGTTTTATGGAATGGATTGTTAAGAGAGTGTGTGCGCGTTTGTGTGTGAACTCACCTGTACGTGGCCCTGAGGGTTTGACAAATCATACATGGAGTGACTGAGTCTCTGTTTGCTACTGTCTTCCAAATCTGTGAAACAGACACAAAACATTTCATTTCACTCTTAGAAATCATACCGCGTTGATTCAGTACATCACATTATGTAACAAAAGTGATAACATTTAAAAAGTCTTTATCAGTTTGATATTTACAAATGTGTGCTTAGCCACAGAAAACAGCTATGTAAAGCATTACAATGATCTGATTCTGAATGTGGCCTCTCAACAATAAGATCTAGGGCATTGTCAGTGCAAATCTGCTACGAACAATTGAGGATTTAGGAGCAGGAATAAAACAGAAGGATTACGCACAGGTGGGTAGGAACGTAAATATTTGAGGTTACATGCTGAGTAGTTATGTGCTGAATGATGCTATGAGGAAGTGAAATTGCACTCTTTAAACAACACACGCAGGTAATAAACAGGCTTGGTGTTTTAGGGAGATTTAGAAGTATCTCACCTGTGCCAAGACTGTTGCTGGGTCTGTTTTTTAGCGTGGGGCGTCTCAGTGAGCCTGGTGACACGTAACTGCTGTTTAAGGTCAAATCAGGGTCATACATCATTTGTCTGGTTCCTGCGAGTTCTGCCTTCCTTTCTGCATAAGTGGTCCTTGTGGCACCTAAAATTATTCATATCAATTCATATTTATTCATATTTAATCTCTTATTCATTCATATTTAAAGATTTATTTTTGCTGTTTTTTCCTTTATTATGATAGGACAGGTATAGAGCAGACAGGAAGCAAAGTGGGAGTGGAGGGGGGACGGGTCCTCGAGCCGAAATTCAAACTTGGGATGCCGCAACATAAAATATAATAAAATAAAATAAAAATGTATCTAATTAATTAAATTAAACTAAATGAATAAATAACTCAGTCATATTGCTTACTCTGTTGCCCAGTGTTGTAGCCAGAGTACTGTGCTCCTCTTGGCTGGATGTAGGAGGGTTTGAAGGTTGGGACGACGAAGGGAACCTCCCGGCCGTCCGGAGGCAGTTTAGACAGCAGATAATCCTCTGATACTCCAACATTCATCTTCACATTAGACTCAGCAGTTAATTTACCAGGAGGTCGAACCTTAATCACTATAAAACAGATAAATGTATATAAATACACCTTTATGAATTCATTTACGTAGTTATATTTATATACAGTACATTTTATGTATGTTTAACGAAAACAACAATCATAAGGAGGTAAAAGGGAGCTGGAGACTTACTCTGAATCTCTGGTTCATACTTCTTGGACAAAAATGCCCTGCAGCAGTTTTTAATACATTCTGTCATGTTGAGGATCTAAACAAAATCACAAACCAATTACATAAGGAGACTAAAAATAATATATTTTTATAAATCTGTGTTAAAACTGTTTAACAGTGGACAGAATTCTATCATTTCTAGTCACAAACATTTCCAACACAATGTCAATATCATCACATCAACTTATTTGTGACCCTGGAACACAAAACCAGTCGTAAGTGGCACAACAAGCCCACAATCCATTGTATGGGGCAAAATTATGGATTTTTTATTTTTTTTTATGCCCTAAATCATTAGGATATTAAGTAAAGATCATGTACTGTTAAGATATTTTGTAAATTTCCTACTGTAAATATATCTTATTTTTTATTAGTAATATGCATTGCTAAGAACATAATTTGGACAACTATTTTCTCAATATTTAGATTTTTTTTTAAACCCTCAGATTACAGATTTTCAAATAGTTGTATCTCAGCCAATTTTGTCCTATCCTAGCAAACATAAAAATACATAAAAACATAAAATACATCAATGAAAAGCTTATTTATTCAGCTTTCAGATAATGTATAAATCTTTTTTTCTTTTTTAATTGACACTTTTGACTGGTTTTGTGGTCCAGGGTCACATTTTATGTATGTAGTAGATTTCTGTGGTGGAAATAAATACATTTTTTAATAAAGAGAGAAATAATGGCAACATTCATTGCTGTGGTGGAAATTGCACCACAACTAAGGTACATTCAAAATATGAGCTAAATAATTGTCACACAAGAAGTCACTATATAATTTAATTTACATTATCTTTGGATTATCAACGTTTTAATCTTGTAATAATTCTAAATTTTATAATGAATGTTCATGGCAAGATTGAAAGGTGTGCCAACGGACAACGGTAAAACATTATCAATCTACACATCAAAGACATTCGAAAAAGAGCAAAAATAAGCTATTAAGGCATTAACAAAAAAAAAGTGCCCGCAGTAGCCCAAAGTTGCAAAAAATACATATAGCTTAAATATATAGGATATATAATACGGTTATAATTATTTCAACAATCAAGATTATCCACTTTTTCTTACTTTTTTTTTTTTTTTTTTTACTAAGAACATCATGTTTATACATAAGGTTGTACGTACCTGTGCTGCTGTCCGCGAAGAGCTGAAATCTCTGAGCTCGCCAGTGCAGCAGGTGCGTCTGAAGCTTCTAGTGAGCGTCAAAACTTCTGCCTACTGTTGGGTCCTAGTGTCCACTGGTCCCAAATAACGCTACTGAGTTAAAAATACCAGTCTCTTTGATCACTGTGACGGGAACCAAAGTCTACACTGCCACAGAGTCACACATATTTCTTTAACCCTCTGGGCCTCTTCGGTCATTTTTGACCGAAAAAATGTATATTTTGAAATTTTAAAATTCGTAGCTTCATCGGAATGAGATGACACTTGGTGACTTTTGTTGCATTAGCTATGTGAACACAAAAAATATGGACATGATTCGGATATGTTAAAGGGTCACAAAAAAAAAAAAAAAAAAAAAACTCAGAGAATCGTTTGGTGGTACCAACTACAAATCAGCCGCTATGCAGAAAAAAAGTGCACAGCAATCAAGGGGTGACACTAAAACATCAAGAGTGCAAAATAGATTCCTGTGTTTAGATATACCTCGTGATCCCCTACTTTTTTCTGTTGTTAGACGATTCCATTCTCCAGCTGAATGCTCATCAGAAAAGGACCCTATCAGCTGCCAAAAAAAAACTGTTTTGAAGTTATGGACAGAACCATCCACTCCCACAACTTTTACTTGGATATCTTACTTCAGAGATATTGTTTTGCTGGAAGGTACCACTGCCAGGCTTAATGGCGCAAAGGACAGCACTATTCAGAGTTGGACAAATATTGCGGTGATGTTGCTAGATAGACTGAAAAGCTGACATTCCTACTGTGCTTATGTGACTTTATTTCTTCTATCTCTCCTCATCCTTTTTCTCTGTACAAGTGGACAGCTTCATGGCATCTGTTTGTACATAGTTCTTTTGAACTGTGAACTGTGCTTCGTTTCTAAAGTGAAACAAAAAATCTGAATAAAATGTTGATCAAAAAAAAAAAAAAAAAACAAAAATAGACACCCACGCACACACACACGTGCACACATGCACACACACGCACACACACAGAAACACGCACAAACACACAGAAATGAACTGATAAGAACGCAGCAGAGCAAATTTTGAGAAAATGTGAGATGGGGAGAGTCTTTTAGAATGTCTAAATGTATATCTAAAAGCAAAACCTAATAAAATATGTAAAAAAAAAAAAAAGTGAGAAAATGTGTGGGATGCAGTGGACGCAGCCAAAGACAATAGATATGCAGCATCTGTATTGACAGCAGTTTTTTTTAAATGAATAAAATGATTATTTTTTGTAGGCTAATGTACAATAAAACTACATAAGTTACATATACAAAATATTACATTATTGTATAATTACCATGGAATATATAATGATGCGGTTTACATCACCTTCATAAACTGAATAAAAACAGAAAATGCAAAACACAATGATGCACATTCTTTATTCATCATTTTGTAGATGGAGAGTTTAAAAATCATTGAATTTTATGTAGAAAAGATAAATCAGCATCTTGTTTCGACCAAAGTGACTTAAACGCACCTGATGTCGTAATGACGAACATCGCAAGAGGACTTGAACGCAGCATACGTCTACGCATGCGTCGTGGTACTCTCTTGAATGGTGGTGGGCAATGATAGGGAAGAGAGGAATTGTTGAATAGAGTCGTTATTTTGGCTTTCTTTGTGCACAAAAAGTATTCTCGCAGCTTCATAACATTATGGTTGAACCACTGATGTCACATGGACTATTTTAACAATGTCCTTACTTCGTTTTTGTGCCTTGAAAGTATATGTTAATTTGTATTCTAAAGATGAAAATAGGTCTTACGGATTTGGAATGAGACAAGGGTGAGCAATTAATGACAGAATTTTCATTTTTGGTGAGCTATCCCTTTAAATCTTAACACATTTAAAAGTTGGCTGTTACTAACCCTTTGTCATAACTAATACGTAGCCCTACATCTACAATAGAGTTTTTTCATGATGCCTCATCAGTCAGCCATATTAGTGGCACTGAATGTAAACAATGCCACTAAACCGATGAAACTTGCATATTTTGCTGATTATTGCTGCTGAAAATGGTTAATTCTTGCCATGTTTTGGGCGCTACTAATCGACTGGACCGGGAAAAACATTTGGAGTACTATAGACTACCAAAAGTTGTAACAAATCAATGAGAAGAGTGCAAAAAACTGTTTAAGCTTGGCGTTTGTGGTTGGCCAAACTGAACCAGGATTTCCAGGGCAAGAATCTTGACAACATTCGTGTTTGTTCTTAACATTTCCAGTCAGGTAGGTGACTGCTCGTACATATCTTTACCACCTATTAACTCTAGCATGTCAAAATATTGCATCCTTTTCTGCTTACTAAGGCCTTCTCTATATGATTTAGCAGCTTCCACGTTTTTTCAATGGTGTATTCAGTAGTACATTAACCATGCAATCCATGCTGTTGTTTACATCTGAGTATCGCCAGTATGGCCACGTATCCAGGTAAATGACCAAATCTTGATGTAAGTGCAAACCCTCTATTAAGGTTCTTCTTATAATAATTGCAATCATCTCATTTTACTAAACACTTCATTGTCAATTATTATCACTAATGCCCAACCTTCTATCCATGAGTCTAAATTTCCTCAAAATAAACAAACCAACAAAAGTTCAGGTCATCAAATTTGTGTTTATTGATTGACCAGGCTCTCTTTACCTGTCCAATAAAAACAGATACACAGTGGAAATTCTGCACAGATGCAATAAGAAATTCTGAGCCAAAACAAGATTTTTTTTCTTTTGAGACTTCCCTGGGAAATGGGTGTTGAATGTGCACTGCAGACTCCTGTCAGATTGATTTAGAACATTTTCAAAAACGTGATTTTGTAGCACGTGCAAGCCTGGCAGCTCTCTCACTGCTTGGGGTCATCAAAGGTCAAGAACAAATAAAAGCGGCGCTCAAAAACTCACATTCACAGTGAGAAAGTGTGACACAGGTGCCACTAAAAGTAGAAAAACAAATCCAGCTTTACAAAAAAACAAGACACTTCAGGATTTGCGATTGTGGCAAGAAAAAGCACAATGGGAAATGTAGGACAAACAAGAAAAAAAACACAACATAAATATTCTTCTGTGTACGGGTACATGCGTGTGACTGCAGATGACAATGACAGCCAGGCAGCCTAATCAAAAACCTGAATTATGAAATATCAGAGTCCAGATCCAGAGAACAAACAAAATGAAGATACGCAGCTGCCTGACGGGTAGTGCAGTAACAGGAAGTCCAAGATAGAGGTATGGGGCCATGAAGAGGTGAGAGGTCAGAGGTTCATTTATAAAGCCTCAGAATGGATGTTCAGACACAAATATTGTGAGGCGGATGATTGAACTGCCACGGAAGTTGATGACGTTGTTAACGGTAACCATCTCTAGGTCTAGAACGATAGTCTTCGGTCCTTTAATGGGCCGGGCCAAAACCAAAGTTGCACTGATATTACTGGTTTGCTGTGGAAAAAAAGTGAAACAATAAGAATTTAATAATGTTTTCATATTTTATTAACTAATTCTGAGTGTCACTCTTTCTCTTTAGAGTTGAAATACTGCTAGCACACACTTTAGCAAATTATTTGAAAACAAACTCAACACTTTCACCTGGTATTTGATTAGCTAAGGGACTCCTAGGACCAATAAAGATTTTGTGGTTTGGCTCCAGAGTCATTTTGAAGGAAAGTCTCACAGAAATCCTACGGCCCCCTCTAGTGGCCACCTTTATATATTAAACTAGCATTCAAAATGACGCAGGTGTTTCAACTGTTTTTGAAAGAAGTCTCTTATACTCATCATGGCTGCATTTATTTGATTTAAAATACAGTAATATTGTAAAATATTATTAAAATTTAAAACAAGAGTTTTCGATTTGAATATATTTTGAAATGTAATTTATTCCTGTGAGGCAAAGCTGAATTTTCAGCAGCCGTTACTTAAGTCTTCAGTGTCACATGATCGTTCAGAAATTGATCTAATATGCTGTGCTCAAGAAAAATATTATTATTAATTTGGTGCTCAAGAAACATTTCTTCTTTCAATCAAAACAGTTGTGCTGTTTACTATGTAAAGAATTATTTTTTTTTTCAGGATTCTTTGATGAATAGCAAATTCAAAAGAACAGCATTTATTTAAATTAGAAATATTTTGTAACATTATAAATGTCTTTACTGTCACTTTTGATCAAATGAATGCATCCTTGCTGAATAAAAGTATTAATTCCTTAAACTTTTAAATTTGTACAATTTCATATTACATTCATACAAACAAAACACCATTTACCCGCATGTAAAACTCCCGCCCCTCGTTGCCAGACTTGATCTGAAAGATGTAAAATGCACCAGGGTAACGTGTGGTGGCCTGCATTTGAAATATATCGGCAGGAACACTGCGGCCAGAAGACAAATCCATATGCCTGTACAGGACAGTAAAAGGTCTTTCCCGACACGCGGGATTCTCCGCAGAACACATGCACTGACTGAGAGAGAAAGAGAGAAATATATTCAGAACATACTGCAACTGTTCAACAAAAAAAACAAGTCGAATGACTGACTTCATGAACTCACTTGTCACTGAGCTCTATGTAAGGTGGATCACATCTAAGAGGGTCCAGACATGTGTAACCTCCCTGGAAATTGAAACACACTTGTGCTGCTGTACAGGTGTTGTTACCAGACTCACATTCATTGAGGTCTTAAAAATCGAACACAAAACAGACAGAAGTCAGGTTATCAATATCATCATGATCATTAACAGCAGTAACAATAACAAAAACATCAATGTAAAGGAAGATACATGGTGCAGTAGATATTTTATATCTACTAATTCTGCAAATGGTTAAGGTAAATGGATAAAGCCAATGCCAAAGAAGCACATAAAATAAAAATTCAGATACCTTCGCAGCTCCTTCCATCTTCATACACGTAATATCCAGGCGGACACACGCAAGAGAACGATCCTGGTGTGTTCACACATGTGTGCTGACAAAGGAAGTCTGAGAAACTGCACTCGTCCAGATCTGAGAATGGGTAGTGATAAAGACAGACACATTACACAGTCAATGCACACAATCACATAAAAATTAAACATCTCTCTAAAACCTTTCTGTTCTCAGTCCCCTATCTTTCTCTATACTAATAATCTCTTCTCCTCCACTGATTACCATTGCAGGTGGTCCCATCAGAGGCGAGCTCGAAGCCCTCGTCACAGGTGCACATGAATGAGCCGTACGTGTTCAAACAGCCGTGAGAGCATGGGGTTGTCTCACACTCGTCCACATCTGGTGAGAGAGGAAGATGGCTGACGTCAAGATTTTCAGGGACAATAATGATCAAACTAATATGATGTTCATGTGTATGTGTGCACCTTGGCATGTCCTGCTATCTGCATTAAGGAGGAATCCAGGGCTACAGGAGCAGGAATATGAGCCAGGGATGTTAGCGCACAGCTGCTGGCAGTAACCATAGCGACACTCATCAATGTCTAAAGAAAGGTGAGTTAGAGAGCACTAAATACGCAAACGGTAGTCACAACTGAATTAATACATTGTTTGGTGTTGAATAAGACTGAATTATTTCATCTTGTAAACATCAAACAAACAAAAACTAGACTGTTGCATAATTTAACTGTAAATACAACTGAATTGTCATCATTTAAACTGGATTTACACTACTGTTCATAATTTTGGGGTTGATAAAAAGGCTACATTTATTAAGGTTTTAATATGCGCTTTATTTAATTCAATGTGCACCATTCTATCAGATTTATGAGGTAAATCATTATAAACCTACACCAACATAGAATAATACATCATAGGCTCTGTCCCAAATGGCACACCTTATGTGCACTTTCAGTCTGTAGGATGTCCCATTCTTCATTTTGGCTTTTAGAAGGGTGATTGTGAGCGCCCCCTATGCGGCCGCTATGCTCCCTCGATGCGCACTTCTGCCAAGCCTGCACTGAAGCGCCAGACTTCTTCCCAACAGCCTAGGTGGCATTACATCATGAAAGTGTGGACTCAGAGGAAGGCCGTGAGGGTTTAGGGTGCGATTTAGGACAGGGCCATTATTTTTCTAAATAAGCTAATTGTTCATTGCAACTTTAAAAAAAGAGTTTAAAAAGTTTAAAAGTCTATTGTTCGCTTGGGTCTATTTTTATTACAACCAATTAATCATCAGAATAATCAATCGATTACTCTATTACCAAAATAATCGTTAGTGACAGCCCTAGTATTAATTATTTTAACAAAATCTTACTGACCCCAATTTTTTGAACAGAAGTGTACTTTAACACTGACATAATGAAAACTGGTTTATTACAGGATTTACTGTATGCAGCTGAGTTCAAAAGTTTACATACACCTTGCAGAATCTGCAAAATGTTAATTATTTTACCAAAATAAGAGAGATCATACAAAATTCATGTTATTTATTATGTAGTACTGACCTAAATAAGATATTTCATGATGAAGATGTTTACATATAGCTCACAAGGGAAAAAAGTAGTTGAATTTACAAAAATGACCCCGTTCAAAAGTTTACATACACTTGTTTCTTAATACTGTGTTGTTACCTGCATGATCCACAGATGTGTTTTTTTTGTTTGTTTAGTGATACTGTTCAGAGTCCTGAACAGTTAAACTTCCCACTGTTCTTCTGAAAAATCCTTCAGGTCCCACAAATTCTTTGGTTTTTCAGTCCTTTCCAACAATGACTGTATGATCCATCTTTTCACACTGAGGACAACTGAGGGACTCATATGAAACTATTACAGAAGGTTCAAACGCTCACTGAGGCTTCAGAAGGAAAGGGGGGTTAAAACTTTTTGAATTTGAACATCAGGGTAAATTTAACTTATTTTGTCTTCTGGGAAACATTTAAGTATCTTCTGAAGGGCAGTACTAAATGAAAAAATATGATATTTAGGCAAAATAAGAAAAAATGTACACATCTTCATTCTGTTCAAAAGTTTTCACCCCTGGCTTTTAATGCATTGTTTTTCCTTCTGGAGCATCAGTGAGCATTTGAACCTTCTGTAATAGTCGCATATGAGTCCCTCAGTTGTCCTCAGTGTGAAAAGATGGATCTCAAAATCATACAGTCATTGTTGGAAATGGTTCAAATACACAAAAATGCTGAAAAACCAAAGAATTTGTGGGACCTGAAGGATTTTTATGAAGTACAGCAGGCAGTTTAACTGTTCAGGTGAAACAAGGGACTCATGAACAACTATCACTAAACAAAAAAAAAAAAACAAAAAAAAAAAACACACACAGCTGTGGATCATTCAGGTAACAACACAGTATTAACAATCAACCGTATGTAAACTTTTGAACAGGGTCATTTTTATTCATTTCAACTATTATTTTCTTTTGTGGACTATATGTAAACATGAAATATCTTATTCAGGTCAGTTCTAAATGAAAAATAACATGCATTTTGTATGATCCCTCTTATTTTTTGTAAAATAATTAATATTTTGCAGATTCTGCAAGGTGTATGTAAACTTTTGACCTCAACTGTACATGATGTGTCACTTGGCATATACATGTAGACATTGCACATTAAAGCATATAACATCAAACTAACCATTCGTAATGTCTATAAATCTTACCTTGGCACTGTCCACCCACCAGCCAGTAGCCTTCAGTACATGAGCAGGTATATCCACCAGCTGTATTTATACACACCTGAGTTGGATTACACTGATGTGACTCTGCCTCACATTCATCGACATCTAAAAGAACAGGGGAAAAAAGCCACAGTCAGCTTTTCCCACTTTAGAAACTTGCCTGAAACCATTCATCTTAGTGTATGTAACTTCACAACACTTATATGCTTCATTATTATCAGAATACTGATACGGAAAACTTAATCTGTCCCACTGATAACTTGCCCTCTGTGGACAGATGTTCTTTACTTTACACTTAGCAAGTTGAACTCCATCTCTGACCTCATAAATCTTACCTTACTATAACATCTTACAAAAATAGCTATTCTTACACAACCCATTTCCAAAACTGGAATTCATATCTCTCTGTTCCACTCTCGCTTGCACATTATCAGCACAATTCCTTATGAGGGCATCGTATGCTTTAAATACCCGAAAAAGCACCCTTGGTTCTCAGACCATGAAGTCACATGTTTTAAAAGTAAGCAAACGTTACTATGAAAGTGATGAAGGCGTGATGGATTTGGGGGGTTGGAAACCGTGTGAAAGCCAGATAATTATTTTTTTTTGGTTAAAGCTGCCAGCAGTCCCACTGTTACTATATGGGTAGAGTGATGCAATGGGTCCTGGCAAACCAAGCTGTAATTCCATAATAAGTTACTTGTGCACTTTAAAAATTACCTATTCACTTGCATTTGGCTTTTCAACCAAGGTATCTGACTGCCGGTGTAATCACAAAGGCAGTTTTGCCTTTTTTTGCATTACACCCACCAGGAACTGAACTGCAATAGATCCTTAACTATTATACAGCTTGTTAATACTAGACATCACAAAGCATTATTGTAAAGTGGAATCATTACAGCCAGGTCTGATAGCAGAGATGTGACCACAAGAAACATGAGGCCCAGCTGGGCCCCAGAGAGTAAAGGAGAGCATCTGGATTACATGTGTACTATTACACACGTCTGATCTGAGGTTAAAAGATCTGGAGCATTCTGGGAATGCCAGCATTTTGGAGATCAGATCTGATCCAGAGACAGTGCAGTAAATTTTGCACTAGATTTAAATGAGGGTCAGAGGAAAGACATGGTGTATAAATGAAAGAGAAGGAAACGTGTCTGCACGTAAAAGAGGAAAAGAGATCAATGATATAAAATGTCGACAGGTGATTTTATTCATGTGGCCAGAGTCATGACTTTTACTGCACTTTTACTTTACTAGGCTACAATACATTAAAGTTAACAAAGGGCGTAAATACCAGATGTTGCTGAGGTCATTAAATCTAATCTTCGCATCAGAGATATTCAATCCCTTAAAAGTAAGCCCTGAAGAAATCTGAGGAAATCTGCAATACTGTGAAATGGATTTGCACATGGTAAAATGTGTTAAACTGAGATCATAACGCTCTAATTGCTAGCTGAAAGCAAAATCAACAAACAAATATGCAAGAGGGTGGGGAATTTATATGAATAATGGGTATTACAATTCATACTCACACAACATGCTTGTCTTATTAAAGCAAAACTATTTCTCAAACAAAAAGACACATGGCAAAACATTTCAGGCATGCAAAACTTGTAGATGATTAATATTAAAGTCAATCCAGGACATACGAATCTGGTACCAACTATGAATTCTTGCTTCTATACACAACATCTTCTCTGTTCCAGAGATTTAATGTCCGTGATCTGTTGCCACATACCGATTGTTTAAATTATATCAAAGACATTTACAATCCGCCACTGCAGTAGTTCGAGCAGGCCGTTCAAGCAACACTTCACGCAGCCTATGTGAATTAGCTGGAATCATTATACTAACGTGAGGTGTACAGTGAGCCAGAGTAGTAATTATGTTTAGTGTAGAATGTCTAGTGCATGAGGTCAGCCACAAGGAGAGTCTTATCTGAGAGTGCAATACAGAAAACAATAGCAAAAATGTGGAAATAAACTGGGAAGATTACAAACTTCTTACCTATAGAATGAAAAATATCTCCAGCAACTTTTTTTTTTAACCCAAATGCTGTCACACCCCTGTGGACTGTTTTGTTGGTTTCTCCCTCTTGTGCCCATATATGGTTTTTCCTGTTCCTGTCCTTGTTAAGTCTTTATTAGTTAATCACTCTCACCTGTCCTTGTTTCATTAGCACTCCTTTATAAGTTGTATTCAGTTCAGTGTTTGACGTCTGATCTTAAAGTTATGTTGGTGTGTGTTTCCCTGCTGTTCCTGTCTGGATGTACCCTTTTTGGATTTTATTAAAGCCCTTTTGTTATATTTCGTCGTCCTACGTCTCCTTCTACACACAGCATGACAAATGCCGGGTTCAGCCTGTTGGTTCATTTTATTGGGTTGTTTTTAATAGTTTTACTTTGGTGCTGGGTAGTTTTTCTGTAATTAAGCTGCTGGGTCATTTATAATGCTGGGTTATTTTTTTTTTCTACCCAACTGCTGGGTTGAGGCTGTTTTTTTTGCATCCTCTACAGGAGAGAGCGGTTCACAGCTGAACATGAACTGTTTTTATTTGTTAAGATACTGAATTTAACTAAACTCGATGCTAAAATATGTTCTCTAATCTCAGTACTGTCTGTTTATGGTCAGGTTATGGAGTCAGTCATGTTATCTTTCAGCTACAAGTGAAATGCAAGGCGGCAATCTGATGTTCGCAGTTCCCCCGGCAAACAGCAGCCCAACACGGGCTTAGATTTCAGCACAAGAATTAGCACTTTTTCAGTGAAAAGTGATTACAGAGAATGGTTGAATACACTTTAATTAAAATACTTCTTTTAAGCGTTCCTTTCTTATTTCTAAAATGATTTTTAAACGCTTAAATGTATGAAATATTGCAAACTATGCTGTATTCACCCAAATACATTTAATTGGTCTTACATTTTTGTCCATATGGGTGTTCTTGCTTAATAATAAATGTTCATCTTTTGATTATTGCTGTTGCCTCTATAATTCTGTGTGTGATTTTTAATTTCCAGCCCATTTTAAGCCAGCAATATAATAATTTTTAAACAACAGTTGACTTAAATAAAACAACCCAGCATGTTGGGTAAAAACATTTAACCCAACAAGCTGTATCAAAATAACCCAGCATGTGTTCTGTCCAATATTTACCCAGCGCTGGGTTGCCAAATAACCCAAGTTGTGTTGTTTTAACCCAGCATTTTTCAGAGTGTACACTGACTTCACAGAGAAAATACAAAATACATGTTTGGAGAAAAAAAAAAGTCTGGGGTCAGTAAGATTTATTTATTTTACTGACTGATTGATTGCAAGAAATGAATACTACCTTTTTAGTATACTCTAAAAAATGCCGTGTTAAAAGCCAGTTTTATTTAGCTTAATTTAACTCAACTTTTGCTTAAAAATGACTCCATTTCTTGCTTAAAATAAACCCAAAATAGGTTGGAAATTAACATTTATTAATATGTTCATTAAATGAATATTTTGTTGGATAAATAATAATTAAATAATAGACATTTTTTAAACAGCTTATTAATAAATGTTCACCTTTTGATTATTGCTGATGCCTCTAGTAATTATGTGTCTGATATTTAATTTAAAACCTATTCTGGGTTCATTTTTAAGCCAGCCATATAGTAATTTCTAAACAATAGTGAGTTAATTAAAATTACCCAGAAGGCTGGGTTAAAACATTTAAACCAACTGCTGGGTCAAAACAACCCAGTTGCTGGGTTTGTCCATATTTCACCCAGCGCTGGGTTGTATTTAACCGAGCATTTTTTAGAATGTAAGAATGACTTAAATTGATCAAAGCGAACAGTAAAATGAGACATTTATAATTATTTCATTTTTACAAAAAACTTTCAGATGAATACATATATTATACAACCCTGGAAAAAAATTGTTTTCCATACAAATATTAATTAGCACAACTGTTTTCAGAGTACTGGCTGGTGAAAATTCAGCTTTTCCACCACAGGAATAAATTAAATTTTTAAATATCTAAAAATACTGAAAACAATATTACTGTTTTTACTGTATTTTTTATCATATAAATGCATAACAGACTCCTTTCAAAAACAATTTAAAAATCGTACCAAACCCAAACTTGAACAGTACTGTATATATTCTTTAAAACGCATTACATATAAAGTTCAGTGACTCAGAAATAATAATGACATCATACCTCAATTTCCAGACGTCCCGCTAAGCTAGAACGCATTAATTAGTCTGCGGTACTACAGCCACTCCATATTTGCTGACAGACACCGGTTACAGTCCCACAGCCTGAGTAGGCAAGTTTCAACTTGACAAATCAAATCATTTTGGACGTTTTTCAAGTTCCCACCCAGAATAAGATCATTTAAGCTCTTGAATTTTGGATTTCATGCAAAGCATCCACATTCCTGAATCACAAGTGAGCTTTAGATCCTCTTTACTCAAGTTTCACCTGAACTGAACTGTCTCTCAGTGATTTGCATGGATTTTATAAGTGTCTATAGGCTTTACTGAGGCTACACACAGGATTGATGGGATTTATGATGGCACATTTCAGGCACTGACTGGGTTGACTGTTTCAGTCTTTCAAGCCTTAGTGCCACTGGCAAGAAGAGGGCATTCCCTGGCATTTACAAACACACACACTAACACTACAGCAATACCTGTAAGACGAATGATGGAATGGTTTGACACATATCCTGTACGATATCTGTTCCATCTCTTACACTGTACAAAGAATGCTCACAAACTGCACAGCTGGTCAATGACAGATCTCATTCAACAACCACTGAGCTCATGTTTGGCACGAGCAACCACAGATGCTGAAATCGCAATGATTTGTCTTTACGATTTTTCAAGTTTTGTCCAAACAAAGCCTAAATGTCGTTGTACTGAATGTCTCAGTGGCTCTATAAGACTATTATCTGTGTCCAAAATTGCATCCAGGACATAACATCCATCTTCATTACTCAGTCCAAGTTTTTCCCAGGTCAGGACATGTGCATATATGCGCAAGCGAATATCTCTGTGTGTATCTTCTTTATAACACAACTGTCTTGGGCTTAAAAGGTAACAAATCTATCATTGTGTGTTTCTGCAGAAGAGCAAGAGAGGACTGGAGAATGCATTAACTGCAAAGACTGGCACCAATTCGAGACAAACCCGCAGACCATATCGAAAAATACAGCAAGCAGTCATTCGTGCGAGCATTTGTCAAATGGCACGTGAAATAGGTCACCACGCTGACACGCATAAAGACTCCGACAACGCAATATATAACACCTATCTGGATCAAAGCAGTAAAACCCAGGAGATATCACCGACACCACATAGAGCTCAACGGCTTCAACAGAAGCAGACCACATAGAGTCAGTTACAAACTGCTGATTTATGACAGTGAATAAGATACTCTGAAACCGTCTCGTTGAATTGTAAAGTTGGATCCCAGAACGCAGGGCTAAAGGCCAGTTCCTGTGTGTCTTCCTGCCTCTTCACAAGATGTAGTTTGTTCTGAGGTTCCACAGTATTTTGTGGTTCCACACTAATGACTGATCCAGTCCAAATTACAAGATTCATTCTGCTGAAGTCTTTAAGATGCCACTCAGCCCACCGCAGCCATTACTAAATTACAGTCCAGCACAGAACTGGGTCTTTGCCTCATTTCAGAGCGAGAAGACCCATGGACCATTGCAAAAAATGAAGTAAACATAAGACCACAACCTGATGTGACCCAGAGTGAGTATCAACCACGTCTCAAAGAGTCTTCTTCTTAGCTTGTGTTATTTATATTAAAGACATGGCTTTACTTATGCCAGAATGTTTGAGGTTCGTCTTGTGCACTAAACTTGGATTTGAAGTTTTGGACTATCGTCTCTATCGCGGTTACACGCTCACGTGACGTTGCCGTGCTCTGTGGTCACGAAAACTCATCGTTTGCATGCGTTTTTAAGCATTGCGGTTTGAAAACAAGTGATTTTAAGCTGTTGAAATGCCTTCAGAAGTGAAAGAGAACTCATTTCACTATATGCACACGCTGTCAGAGAGGTGCAGACACATGAAGATGGTGCTCACAGAGCACGGGAGTATTTTTGCCGCTTTATAGGACTTGAATGGGTAAATACACAAACTGTATGTGTCACAATTCTGGTCTTTGCAAGTATCCTCTTAACCACAGTAATTTAGGACTTAAATGAAAGCAAACAGTTGAGGAAGAAGGCACATGTAACAGTATATTGGATCCGGGCAGCTCTTAAAGTGACAGCAGTCTAATATTCCTGCTGTCTATCATTCAAGTTAATCAAACAACAAAAGAGAGAAATAAAAACTTTCACTGCTCTTGACTAATTCACTCTTATAACTTTAATAAGAAGAAATATATATTTAATAGTGCTGTCAAACGATTAATCCCAATTAATCGCATCCAAAATCGTTTTTATTTAAATAATATGTGTTTGTACTGTGTATATTTATTATGTATATATAAATACACACAGGCATGTATATATTTATGAAAAATATGTTATGTTTATATATTAAATGTATTTATATATAATATAAATTATATGAATATTAATATATACATGTAAATGTTTTCAAATTACATACTGTATGTGTGTGTATTTATATATACATAATAAATATACACAGTATACACACATATATTATGTAAACAAAAACTTTGATTTTGGATGCGATTAATCGCGATTATTCGTTTGACAGGACTAATATTTAATTTACACAGTTTAGAACATGCAGTGTTTTTATACATTTGATTACTTTACACAATTTCTTATTTATTTGTTCTACTGTAGTTTATTGTCCAGTTGATTGTAACTGTTTTCATATTTTTTTTTTATAGCCGACTGTTCACAGCCGACTGTCATCTTCAGTGAGACTGAGTTTTTTTTTTATTTAGGCTAGTATTAGTTTTTTGTGATATACTAGTGACAAGAATTATGAAATTTCTATGGTATCAAAATTTTGATATCATAAATACCTTATTTAAAGCAAAAATAACTTTATTGTGATATATATCATTACCATGAAATAAAATTACTCATATTGTGATATAAGATTTTAGTCATATTGCCCACCCCTACAACAAGGTATGATGATGTTTAAAACTATCTAAAGTATCTAAGTACCTAAAGTTAAGTATCTGTTTTGGTATTGTTTTTAGTTAATAATCCAATAGTGATTAATGTCTATAAATTGTTACTAGTAGTAGTTTTTCATTAGATGGTAGTATATATTCCAACAGTGACTTGTTTCTATTCAGTTAGTAACTAATACATATTGATTAGATACTAGCAACAGCCAAAAGTATGCACACACCTGACTGACTGAACTTGTTTCTCATGACCATAAAAGTCTTTTGATCTTATATTAAATTATGTCTTAAATATCATTTTTGAAGATAAAAGTAAAGTAAAAGCAGTCAAGACCATTATTAGGTACTATCTCATGGGTTTGAACCTACAACCTGTTAGTTATCATCTTGATTAATCAACACGATTAACAAGGATGGAATAGTGAAATGTATAGCACCATGAGGCAAACTTACCAACACAAGTGCCATCAGCACCAAGTGTATATCCGAGTATGCAGGGAGTGGACCGGCTCACTATTGGATAGCTTGGACCGGGGCCAGGACCAGGACCTGCTCCGGCAGGAGGAACGTTAGGAACGAATGATTCAGAGTATCCCAACGATCTGTCAGGGTAGGACTCTTCAGGATAGGAAGGCTCAGGGTAGGAGCGTGGACTGTTCCGGGCATAGGATTGGGAGTAGAGTCCGCGGGGGATGCACAGGTATCCTCCATTCTGATTTATGCACTGCATGTCACCCCGACAAGGGTCTGGCAGCGTCCGGCACTCATCAATGTCTGAAAGCAAATGTAAGAGGTGGCATTAACAGCTGTATTTGAAACACAAGATTCAATGAACATTTTAATAATACGGCAGAAGTGCCACTAACCGATACACTGTCTGGCACGGCGGTCATAAGTAAATCCATCTGTGCAAGTCTGGAGAGAAACAGGCATTTTATAGTCAATCCAAAAGATAAACAGTAGTTTATGGAGTTCTCTATGTGCAAGTAGTTATGTTGAAGTAGTTTGGTATTGCTATTTTATGTTAAAGTTAATGCTTGTGCTACAAATGTACAACAGCACTAGAAAGCCAAAAAAAAAAAAAAAAAAAAAAAAAAGCGAGGCACTCTTATTACGACACACACTGTGCCAAAGTGCCAAGCTTGAATGACTCAAAACAGAAATTCACTTACCTGACTTTTCCCAGAATGAATGCAGCATATGATACATATTAAAACTGACAACATTCTATAAATAAAAAACAAAATACCTCGGTAAATCATTCCGAAAACAAAAAACACATGAAAAGTTTCATTCAATGGAATAAGTACTATGAATGCCCATTCAAGACCAAGATTATCAACAAACACTTTCAGAAAGTTGGATCATTTTAAAAACGTATTTTTATGCTTTACATATTCTTTTGAAGTACTATGACAATGATAATGATGATAAATATCTGTTTTGATACTATCACTTACTGTAGTAAGTAATCCAGTGGTGACTAGGGGTCATCTTGTTTTTAGATTACTTCAACAGTGACTAGTATTAATTCAGTTAGTCACTATTATATACTTGTTACAAACTAGCACTTGCTAATTTGGTACTAGTTACCATCACAGTAGTGACAAGTAACTATTCCATTGTTGCTGGAAACAAATTAGAAATGTCTTACCTCTAAATTACAATAGTTGCTAGTATCCTATCCAGTTTTAGTATTGCTCTATATCTATTCCAGTTTTTCTAGTAGAAATTGAAGACAGCTATTTATTAGACAGTTTGAATATGAATCATTCTGACTGCTCAGTACATGACAAGCAAGAACTGATAACTATTAACTACTGGGATAGTTACTAGTATCAAGAATTGAGCTCATTGATTTCAATGGCAGTTAGCAACTTGTGACTAGTAACAGTGAAATAGTTAGCCTACTTGTCACTACTGGAATGGTAGCTAATAGCAAATAAGTACTATTGACTAAGTGAACAGATATTAGTCACTACTGAAATAAGTAGTTTAATCAATAGTCAGTTGAAAGAAACTTGTTTAATTCATAAATAAACACTATGGCATAACATAGATATTAGTTAGTTGTGAGTAACTATAACAGCTTGCCATGAAGCACCAGCTGACTAATTAAACTCACCTTTTGTTGGTCGACCAACTCAAGCCACGTAGTTCAAATGACATGTTTATGTGGATCCTTGTGGTTCCCTTGGAAAGAACGTCACACCACCAACCCGTAAATTCCTCGAAATAGAAAGTTTTGATTTTTGTGGTTTTACAACCTTTACGGGCTCGCAGGACCCAAAGCGCAAAACGAAGTGCCCAAACGCCCCCTCCGCGTACGCGCGTTCACTTGAATGTCGAGACACTTGGCTTTGGTCACCCGACGCGGCCGCCCTGTCGACCGATGGCAAGAACGTGTGAGAACATTGACCAATAGTAAGAGGAGGGTCTTACTATATAAAAAAAGAGAAAACTTGCTGTATTTCTCCGTACTCGGCCCACTCCACGGATTGTTTAGCAATGCAAATAAACGGGCCCCCGGAGCACTTGGCCAACAGCTGGATCCCATCAAAGACAGACAGCCCCCTTTGGAACGAAAGCGCGCACAGGGAGCTGCCACAGACCCAAACGAGGAGAAGGAAGAAGGCAGTGAGGAAAACCGAGCAAAGAATCTATAAAATGACGCATAATTAAATTGCAAGGCTCGCCAGGCTGCTTAAATTTAGAGGGGGCTACTGTACTTACTGGTGTCGAGTCATCACGTCAGGCAGACCTGATTCATCATCACTATGAAATAAAGTCTTTCAGGCTAGTATTAGTAAAGAGTAGCTATTTTAACGAAATAAAACTTTGATTTAGTGTTAAATTCGACAAGGTGTGTAACAAGAATTCAGAGCAACTTCTTCTTGAACAAAGGAAATAAAAACAAAAGATTTTTACTTCTTCAAAGTAAATAGACGTATAAAGGTCGCTATATACACACATTTATATATACCCTGAAATTTCAAAAATGTGTTTGTTTTACGTTTAAATTAGTCAAAGACACAACACGTATTTATATCAAATAAACGTGTAGACTACGTCGTTGGTAACCATGGCAACAGTAGGCCGTTTTCGCGGCCTCCGGTGCAATGAGTATAAACGAAATGTCTTAATAATTTACTTTTAAGTATAAAAAATGTACATATCACAAATAGCTATTATTGCAAAAACCTTTTTTTTCACAAAACAACCCAGCAGGCACACAACGTCGTAAGATGTTGATATTTGGTCAAATTTTGTTTGCGACGTCGGGTGACCAAAATTCAGTGTCAGTTCAATATCTAATTGGATGTCCAATACCGACATCAGCTGACGTTAATATTTTGTTGTTAAGATTTATTTTCTTTTTTAATTAAATCAATCAGTATGATTGATATTTAGCTAACACCCTTAGTGAACCCTACTGAAAAAAAAAAAAAAAAATACAGCTAAAACCAGCCTAAGCTGGTTGGCTGGTATTAGCTGGTTTCCTAGACTGGCCAGCTAAAGAAGTGGCAAAAACCCATCTAAAGCCAGCCAGCTGACCAGCTGTTACCAGCTAAAACCAGCCAACCAGCTAAGGATGGTTTTAGCTGGGGTTTTTTTCAGTAGACACCAGAATCGTTGAAAAACGTATTTCAATTGCTCTGAGTGACACTAAATGACTGTTAATGACTGTCTAAAGCCAGCCTAAGCTTTTTGGCTGGTCTTAGCTGGTTTTAGCGGGTCTCCCAGCCTTTCTAGGCTGGTCAAACTGGTTTTAGCTGGTTGTTTTAGCTGGTCTCCCAGCCTGGCTAGGCTGGTCAAGATGGTTTTAACAGGTTGTACCAGCTGGTCTCCAGCCTGACCAGCTAAAGAAGTAGGAAATCACTTCTAAAATTAGCCTACTGACCAGCTAAAACCAGCTAACTACTTTTTTTTCCAGTAGAGACACCAGAATCGTTGAAAAACGTATTTCAATGGCTCTGAGTGATGCTAAATGACCGTTTTGATTGGAACTGCTGAAAAAAAGAAGGTTTTAGCTGGTTGTTCCAGCTGGTCAAGATGGTTTTAGCTGGTTGCACCAGCTGGTCTCCCAGCCTGACCAGCTAAAGAAGTAGAAAAAACCCATCTAAAACCAGCCTGCTGACCAGCTGTGACCAGCTAACCAGCTTAGGCTGGTCTTAGCTGTTTTTTTTTTTGTTTTTTTCCAGTAGAGACACCAGGATCGTTAAAAACGTATTTCAATGGCTCTGAATGACACTAAGTGACTGTTTGGATTGGAACTGCTGATAAAAACCAAAACCCTCTAAAGACCAGGCTGGTCTTTAAAATTTAGACTGGTTTTAGCTGGTCATCCAGCCTGGTCTTAGCTAGTCATAGCTTTTCAGCAGGCTGGTTTTAGAGGGATTTTGGCCTCTTCATTAGCTGGTCAGGCTGGGAAACCAGCTGGAACAACCAGCTAAAACCAGCTTGACCAGGCTAGAGGCTGGGAGACCAGCTAAAATCAGCTACTTCCAGCCAACCAGCTTAGGCTGGTTTTAGCTGTTTTTTGTTTGTTTTTTTTCAACAGAATAGGTTTCCCGTCAAAAATTGCCTACCGTTATATAAATGTATTTAAAAATTGACTGCCGCCCACTGATTAGACAGCACACCATGACCACAGTAAGTGTCACCCTCACCTGCATCTTCCCAGCTACTGGCCAGTGTAAATATGCTGAACTAGCCTTGTACCGCTAACCTTTGAGCTGTTGACATACTCGGCCCACACACTTGCCTGGAAGGCTGTACATACACTGGCAGTATCCTTTTGTCAACTAGCTTTGCTTTTGTTTTTGTCTGTTGATTAATTGGTTTAGAATAGGTTTGGCAGCATCTAGCAGGCCAGATGTAGAATGAATTCAGCAGGGAAGACTTTGCTGAAAGACCGAGACAGTTTATCAAAGCTGTTTGGCATGAATCAGACAAGAAGATGGAGTCAGTGGTCACATCACCGGGCAGCACACTGCCACACTTCCTCTCTGCTGCTCACGTGAAATAACTCAGTTGTTCAGTAGCAACTGTGTGAACTCAAGCTCTAGGCTTACTACAGTGTGGCAAAAGAGCAAGTTTTTTGAGAGCTGCATCAGTTATACAGTACAGTAAGCCACTCAGACATTCATTAGACTCTTAAATACAAATATTTTCAGGTTCAGGGTGATCAAAGTCTGCCAGATTAACACACCCTCTAGGCACAAGCCCATTTGGATTGAGATCTTGAGATATAAAAAGGTTTAGACTTGATCTGACGCTGATAAAACAGACAGCAGAGTTATGATAGTTCAAATGTACACAATCTAACAGCAGGAAAAATGGCTGCGAGGAATGTGGGAGGCTGAAGCAGGTGTTCCCTGGTGAGGGCAGGGTTATTTTGTCTGGCTTGGTGAGTGCTGCGTGAGGGGAGTTCGCATTAAAATCTGACACCTGCTTACATTCACTATATCCAACACCCTTAAAGTGTTTCCACCATATAATGCAATGGTTTTGCTTCAAACAGCGCAAATACTTGCAAGGATTCAAACGTGCCACTACAGCTTAGTAACTGAAAGGTTTGTTTGCATATGAAGAATTAACAGTAATGCTGCCAGTGCTGAATTTAATGCTTTGCAACATTACACCTTGATAATAATGTCGAGTCATTACTTGCAATAGTGTTTGGGGTCTTCAAGATTTTTTTTGAGTGCACACCGAGGATGCATATATAGGAAAAGACTCACTGACCTCAAACTTGACCCCAAAAGGTAGTGTATGTATATCCACAACTACACGTCAAAATATCTGTACAGATTTAAACTGGTTAAATGTTCTAAGAATCTATGCACAAGATTACAGACTATATTAGATATGGTTACATTACAATTGGAATTCCAGACAGGGTTTTCCCTAGAGATATATTGGGAAAGTCGGACATTCCCTTTTGAGGTTAATCTGGTCTGATAATGCTCGAGACCACTGCCTCCATAAGCACTTTTAAATTACAGCCTTGCGATTACATAGTCTGGAGGGAAAAAAAGAAAACACAGATGCAAAAGACCAACAAATGCACTGTTTCCTTATAGAAGTCTTGTATAGCATATGGAAAAGAACTGTACAATTTAAGGCTTAGAATAACTTAATTACCAAACAGCAGGATTTCCTTTTGCGTAGTTATAACGAAGAGATGTATTTCTAAATTTAAACACTAACTATAAAGCACTTCAGCGGCTTTAATAATTAAATAAATTAATAAATAAATAAATAAAATGGAAAATGCAAATATACAGAGAAGGGAATAGTTTATTCAGCAGAAAAGAGAAATACTGTTGTTGACTATTACTTTCATGAGCAGTCTTTCAAACTTCAAAAAGATTGATCAACTTTAAATAAACACCAGCGCAAAATATATACCCTAAAATGTATAAATGTATCTATATAACCAGGTGCACCCAACTTTTATGAAAGATATAGTAACCAAAAAGAGAATTACTGAGGCCATTTCTCTAAAAAAAAAAAAACCCAACAAAACAAAACAAAAAAAAAAAAAGTCTTCATATTAGGCCTCAAGGAAATGGCATTTTTAAATATTTGGTTGAAACCCATTGAATTAGGAGTCCTCTGTTATACTAAGCTAATGTTTATTATAACAGAGCTGTATCATTTATTTATTAAACAATTTTAAAATATACAGGTCGTTTGTATTTTAATCCTTTCATTTACCTTTGTTTTCCAAATTGTATATACATAAAGTTTCTTTCTACCTTAGAAAGGTCTGAATATTGCAGATACATCTTAGCTTATGCCCACTGCATAAACAGTGAAAATACGATTGATGTACAAATAAATAACATAACTGCACGCTTGCACTGCATGGGAGCATTAGCAGCAGTCAAAATCCGAGATTGAATGTCACTTCTTGATGAACTGTTATTGTACCTGACATACCATACGGCCAACCATTTATAGCACTCAAAACGGGAGGATTTTGAAAGACTATCTGTAGCGTTTTTGCAGAAGTGGAAAAGGTTTAATAAATCCATTTGTGTAGTGGATGCCAGACAGCGTCAGACAGTCTCTCAACACACTAGAAAAACATTAAACACCTCTCTTTGTCTAAAAATGACAAGCTGAATGTTTGCACGGCATTAAATAAATGTTGGGAGAAGGTCACGAGAATATTCGATAATGTAATCTTCCGCAGTTTGCAAACAGAATTCGATTCTGTCAAACGAAGGCCTCAGCTGAGTCCAAATTAACAAGCACGGGCAGCCCTTAGATGCTTTATCTTTTTTTTTTTTTTATTCTGATGGCACTCAGCCATTTTAGTAAATATTTGAATCCATGACATGGCCCAGTTTTCGGTTTCCATCTGTCGGAACGTAGTGTCCTGATAAGCTAAAGTGCTTTGAGTGGCAGTACAGGTGGCTGATATCACTGCTTGAGCAAATCTTTCAGCACGGCCCCACCGCTGGCTTCAGCTGTCACAGGTACAGGTGTAAAGGTGGGCAGGGCGTCTGAGATGGGCTTCATAAGCAGGTGGCCCCCGCTACCTGCAGTGCTGCCTGCACCTGCAGGATTGAGGAGGGGTACGGCTGCAGACCGGGGCGCCAGGAAAGGGTTTGAATCAGTGCGCTTACCTGGGCCTAAAACACCTGAAAGAACACAAGCAGTGTTAGAAGCGATCACACATATTCAATTCAATTCAATTCAAATTTATTTGTATAGCGCTTTTCACGATACATATCGTTGCAAAGCAGCTTTACACCAAATTGACATTTTTACAATATATGTAGTAGTAGCTTGATGTACATATGGTAGAGATGTGTGGTAAAGATCAATTAATGACGTAATCAAACAGACAAAGAACACTATAAATTAGTATATACACCCCTGATCAGACGGAGAACGATAACTATGATGATGGCTATATTACTGTCCAGAAAAATGGGCGACAATATACTAAGCGGTCACTGCAATCATATCGTCTACCATTTTAAAAGGGGTCATCATCAAAAATCACATTTATATGTTGTTTGAACATAAATGCGTGTTGGCAGTGTGTGTACACATCCACCACCAATGATAAAAATCCACCTGGTGTTTTTTTTTTTTTTTTTCAATCCCTATAGCCATAAATCATTACCACTTTCTCAGATCAAGCTATTCTGAGATTCTTGGCAGAATGACACAGTTCTGCACAGCGCCCTCCCGCAATTGTTGACTGATTTTAGCACAGACCCCCCCCTGAGTGAGCTGTGAAAAGTCTGCCATTGTTTTGACGCCAGGGCAGGGGTATACAAGAATGTCTCCAAAGCAATTGAGGTGTTTTTTTGCTGGATGTAATAATGAACACAGCAGCCGTTGTTTACTACCGGCATCTGCACAGCTAAAGACACGGAGGATTAATTTCATTTTTTTAAAGGGAATGCACCTCCCGATCTACCTACATGTGTCTATGCTCGTGCAAATCATTTGTGACATTTTTTATTTTATTTTATTTTTTTAATGCATCTTTGCAAATTGCCTTTCCTAATAACGTTAGCAAGTTCTGCAGCTAAATGCAGCTAAAGTTAACAGTCTCAGAAAACTGCTTGTCATCCCATGGAAAAAAAGGGCGGGGTGAGCAGAGCTCATTAGCATTTAAAAGGACATGCACCAAAACAGGTCACTGTGAACAGACCTGTTTTTGACAAGGTAAAGAGGGTGATGTTTTACACTACCATTGAGAAATTTTAACCAAAGTATGTTATAGACTTTTTATTAAGCCCCTAACGAATCATATAAACTGACAATGGGCATCCGATGACCCCTTTAAATACTGGAGCTTTTCAAAATCAGGTGGATCCTAATTGGTTGTCAACGTAGGTATCATTTATAAGGAGGAAAACAATTGTTTTGAAAGTCATTCTAACGTTACTGTTCCTCTGTGTTGTTACCATTATAACAATGGTGTAAACTTCCACATTTTCAAAGAATTAGAACAATTATTAATAAGAACAATTATTAAAACTTTTTAGTTAAAATCCTCGGTGTGAATCAGACTTACTTATAATATGAAACACCAAAAGGTTTTTATCATGGATGCACCAATAGTAAAATTCTGGTCAGTACCAATAAAAAAATAAAAACAAAAAAATAAAAAGTAAATAAATAAATAAAATTAAAATAAAATTCTACACAATTTTGTCTAAATAAATGAATAAAAAATAAATAATATTAAGTAATATTTTAAATAATATTTATATAATATTATCAATAATGGAAAATACAAATATTTTAAGATAAAAATTAATATTTTGATTAAAAAAAAAAATGTAACTTTTTATAAATTGTGAACGATTTATCTTGAGATGCACTAAATATAAGATTTAATAGTGTTATAAACTTTACAACTCTTTAGGGTCTTCATGAAATGTCTGCAGCATACTTTGGTTAAAATTCCTCAACGGTCATGTAAAACAAACCTTTTTACCTTGTCAAAAACAGCTGTTTACAGTGAACCGTTTCAGTGCATGTCTCTTTAAATGATAATTAGCTACTGCTCACGCCACCCCTCTCTTCCATTTTTTGGTGTATACATCCAACTACAAAACACATGCATTGCTTACGAGATATTGTTGCTACAGCTGCTTGAGCACGGAGAAAATGACAGACAGCATACAACTTGCTGGGGGCGAGAATATGCTAATACGGGAAAGTCCGTCAGCAGTTGTGGGCAGGGCCTACGCAGTATGACATCATACTGCGCAGAAAATCAAAACGGCTTGATAATTGAGACTGTTTAGGTTTTTTTGGGGGATTAAAAAAAAAGGAGTGAATGGATTTGTATTGTATTGCGTTGTACGGTGTTAGAGTCCACACACTGCTAAGACACATTTATACTCAAACACAATAATTTCTGCATCCAGTATCTTCTTTAAAGATCAATTTTGCAAGCAAAAATAAGACAATTATCATGCATATTTAAAAACCTAATATCGGCCGAGATGGAAACAAAAAAAGGACAAATGCCAGTAAACAAATAAATAAACAATATGGTAACAATATATTGTGCATCCCTAGTTTTTATGTGACATTATACCTGATGCAGGTGTGTTTGTAGTACTCCGGCCAGGTGGGGGCGCACTCAAAGGCTTGATATCATAAACAGGCAATTTAGGGGCAGGAAGTGCAGGAGTAGACTCCACCTCCAGAAACTTCACAAACATCTCAGAGAAGGACTTTAAAACACAGAGACTAGTGTAAGGAGAAGATGCATGTGTATAATAATGTGTGTGTGAATGCATTTGTGTGTGTACCCACCGAATTGAGGTTCTGTGCATGTGTAGGCCTTTGGGGAGTGTTGGGTACACTCTGAACAGCTCTGCCTCCCAGCCAACTCGAGACCCATCCGGTAACCCCGCTCTTTCCCTCTTCCTGTAACAACTGCAGAAAGAGAAAACATTAAGTCAGTAGGACAGTAGGTCAGAAGGGATGTTTGTGTGTGTGTGGTTTCTGGTTGTGTGTATAAAAAAAAAAAAAAGAAAAGTTTTTCCCTTTTACTCAAACAAGATAACTGTGTAAAGTTCAAAGAGATACGGATACAAAAATGCCCCTGTCCTTAAAGCACTCTGAGCACCAGAGCAAATGAATACTACCTTTGATATAAACCCACTGAGAAAGTTTTTTTTTTAAACCACAAAAGCAGACTGTGATTATTTTTAGACTTTACAGTTGTAAACAAAGTGGAAAATGTAATGTGTAGCATTAAAAAAAATGAGAAAGGTGTGGAGAGGAGCGGAGAAAGAAAATATGGGTTGAAATGGAAAGTGGATTGTGTGACCCAGAAACACACACACTCATATTTACTTTCCTTCTCTCCCTCTTTCGTCTCTAGGGGCTGTTGGGTAATTCTGCTCACAACTTGCTGAATAGTTGGAGTCTCTCCTGCCAGACCCCAGCCTACTTCTATGGGACTGTGGGTAAGGAAATGCTTTTGGTGTAAGATTGGCATGGGCCCGTCATCTAATTCAGTCTTTGTCTGTCTCACAGTCTCTCTCTTTCTTCATGTGAGTCTCTAACTCCTTGATTTCTGCCTGCTGTCTATCTTCTCATATGCTTGCTTGCTTTAGCACTCTCCTACTTCTATCTGTCATCTACAATAAGAAACATCAGGATTGGACTTAAAACATGTTTTTAGGACAATTTTTTCATCTAGAAAATAACTTGCTTTCTTAATTCAGATCAAAAATGTACGATTTTGTGGTTAGCAAGGTCGGAAATTAATGAGGGCTTGTGGAAAAAATGACCCACAATTTCAACAAAAAAAGGGGCAAAAAATGCCCCTGCACAATTAAACACTGTATTAGGTAGGGCTGGGTATCGTTCAAAATTTTTCGATATCGGTGCCGATACCGATACCTTGACTTCGATACCGGTTCCTGAACGATACTTTTTCCGATACCAATTTTATTAAATCACTTTTAACAAGATTACATTATCTCAAAATATTTTTTTTCAGCTTATTGACGTTTATAAAGATTCAAAGACTCCTGAGCTACTGCACAAAGGAACAAAATATATACACAACACAATAAATCAGTGAAGGTAATTTTAATAAAGCTCAAAAAGTTTTCAGTTTACACATCTGTTAGCCTACATTCACACTATTGCATGTTCGTTTTAAAATGCATACCTCAGACAGAATCATAATTTCTATTAATTTTCCACTAATTTACTGACAAGCACTAGCACCTTCCAGCGCCGTCTGCCGGTATGTATAACGTTATATGCCTTCTCTCTTCTGCAATCGCTGTTCTGACTCAGAGGACATAACATATTTCAGAAACATAAAACAGAAGTTATTGCAAACACTCGCTGGTGGTTTAAAATGAGTTCTGAGTAAAAGCGGAATATAAATCTTATTTATTGTCTTATGTAGCATCATACTACAGTGTTTGTGAATGATCACGTAACGCACACTTTCGGTGGTGTAGTATGGACAGATATCTTTTCTGAAATGCCAGTATGGATGAGGATTGTTTTAATTTTTTAAACAAAAACGCACCAGTGTAAACGCAGCCTTACAACTAATGCTTTCACGCTACAGCCTCACGTGTGTGCCACGTCTCTGAGTGTAACCGGTGTAAACTAGCAGGTGTGTTCGACTTTGTTGCGACTCTGCGTAGGATCAAGAGCGCTATAGAGAGCAGACTGCATCATATGCTTTCGGAGGAGGGTTTGTTGCTGCGTCGACCAAAGCGCGCGCGCAGCGGAGCGCTCCACTGGGGCGCAAGCCGCGCTCAAAGTTCAAATAAGTTGAACTTTTGCCGCTGCGCTCTGAAGTGCTGTGCATTCCACGTTCAGTGTGAAAGCCGCCGATCAGTGCGGCGCCGCTTCTAGTCGAACACACCTAGTGCTGCAGGCTTATTGGCACACTGACGTTGACGAGATTAACCGCTTAGGTATCGAAGTTTGGTACCGAACGACAAGAGGTTTTTCGATACTCGATGGTATCGACGCATTTCGGTCGGTGCCTAAAAAGTATCAAACCCGATACCCAGCCCTAGTATTAGGGCTGTTGTGATTAAAATGAAATGTTAAAATGAATGAAGTGTCAATTCATGGAATTTCAATTAGATTCAGCATCAGACTGCTTTTACATGCTGTTTTGTGCAGTGTTGAGACTTATAACCAGTCGTGTTTCTGATGAACTCTGGAATGCACTGGCCAATCAGATGCGCTCAGTCAGTGGTAAAAACGTCGGAGGTCTTGTTGAGTGTGCACGCTCACGAATTCCCTCATCATAAACAACACAGTGCAGATATGATGTAAATAAAAAACTAATTTTGTAGCTTCAGTGATTGTAACGGTAGTTTTTGCATAACTTGTACTAGACTTGGCTAACATCTGTGAAGCCAGAATGTGACCTGGGTTGATTTTGACAGGGTAAAAAGGGTGTTGTTTTACACTACCATTGAGAATTTTTAACCAAAGTATATTATAGACTTTTCATTAAGACCCTAAAGAATCATATCAACTTGTGGAAAATGGGCATCCGATGACCCCTTTAATATCCTAATGATTTTTGGCATTAAAGAAAAATCGATAATTTTGACACATACAGTGTATTGTTGGTTGTTACTCACGACTAATTTTGTGGTCCAGGGTCACATATTAGCCTTTAATGGAAAATTTCATTTCTGAACCTGGTGGTTAAGTAATGTGGTTATGTAAATTACTATTTATATTCTTAATGCACTATTCTGGTCCTACTGTAAACAGTTCATTATACATGCTAATACAAAAATAATAACATCAACAACTCGCTCTTCCTCTGCTAAAGACACTTAGGTTGCACAGATATTAAATTATGTTAACCAATAGCCAAATAACTAATTAGGTTTTGAGCAAACTTGCATTCCTGTTCTGGTATGTAACGCCCACGTTTCACAATTCAATTAATTCCCATTTTCCCCTCACTGAATATCCAGCTTGGGTTATGATCAACTGCAGCGCAGCACAATTTGTTTGAAAAAGGAAAAACAACATACTGATTTTGACCCTTCGAGGACAATAGCTAAAAAGATTATGGCTTTTCCAAGAAAAAAACAATTAGAGCCACATCCTGCTTTATCATCAGAAATGATCTGTTCTTGCCGTTTTGTAAATCAACCCCACCAGAATCAAAACGGAAAAACAGCAATTCAAACAGAAAACAAATCAGCTCTATTAGCAGTCAGCCAAATAAATGTGGTCATGTGCGTGCAGAGTTTCCGGGGATGCTGACGTGTCATATAGTACAGGCTGTCTTAACAAGAGCAGAAACCTCTATACCCAGATTACCAGTGAGGACCGAACACAACTTGAAGTCATCCTTCAAAGGACTCAAAACAAGGATCTTTTCCAACAAGACCCACGTGGGCAGCTTGAGGTTTGTGCCAAATTAAACACATGAGGTAAGAGGAGTGGAAAAATCTTTTTAACATCTGATAAAAACCTTCACACTGACATCAAACAAGAGATAATTGGAAAAAAATGTAATTAGAGACTGGGCGGAGAAGCGAACATCAGGAGTCAGGAGGTCAAATGTTAAATCCACATATGTTTAACAGTCACGTTTCAAGGGTGAGACGAGGACTGGAGCAGAGCCACATTTGAGAGTGATGAAAAGGAGGAGGAATTTCTCAAAACATGTCATATAGAATGGTAAATGCCTGCTCCTCCTCTTTGAAAAATTGGACTTGGCAATATCTGATGAATGCAAACATGCAGGCACGTGCACATTTGCATTCGCAAAGAGGAATACTTGCATTTAAAAAAAATGAATTCAGATGGGAGGATAAAGAGAAATCTACAGTATGAGAAGCAGAGAGTGCTGACCCACCTCGGCCACCTCATCTCGGTCCAACCCAAGCACATTACCCATAAGCCTCAGCACCTCGCAGCGCTTGTTTCGGGGGGTATGAAAATAGCCCAGGTAAAGATTCTTCATCAGAACCCTGTGTCAAAAGTTAATCGTGTTAGGTGATATTTCACAGGAACACCCTTTTGAAAATATCTGGATCTACATATATGTGAAATATGTTTTCAGTGCAAATGTGTTTTGGACTCACTTATCCACTTTGCCTTCGGTGCTGTTCAGGAGGTTCATCAGTTTTCTCTGAGCCTCTTCCAACATCTCCTGTCTCACATCCACTGCGAAACACACACAGTTACAAGTTTGAGTATTCTGTGGTATTTTCCCATTCATTGCTGTCACAGTTAGGCTTATGAGTTATGGGCTAATTCATAAAATCAACACATTAATACAAAAATAATTTACTTTGCAAATGTCTGGCTTCTGTCAGATACGGCCGTGTGTCTAAGGGTCCAAAAACCTTCTTTTTCTACACACACATGATTCCTTTTAATTTCCGGCCATGAAATTGAATAATTACATTTTATACACTACTAGTCAAAAGTTTTTGAACAGTAAGATTTTTGATGTTTTTTAAAGAAGTCTCTTCTGCCCACCAAGCCTGCATTTATTTGATCCAAAATACAGCAAATCCAGTAATATTGTGAAATATTTTTACTATTAAAAATAACTGCTTTCTATTATTTGAATACATTTTAAAATGTAATTTATTCCTGTGATCAAAGCTACATTTTCAGCATCATTACTCCAGTCTTCAGTGTCACGGGATCCTTCAGAAATCATTCTAATATGCTGATTTACTGTTCAAGAAACATTTATTATTATTATTTTGGGAAAGATATTATAGAAATTAATCTTTTTTTTTTTTTTTTATAGAAAGGATGCTTTAAATTGATCAAAAGTAATGATAAAGACATTTATAATGTTACAATTTTTGGATTTCTATTCCAGATAAATCTACTGCAGATAAATAAATCCAGATAAAAGTTCTGAACTTTCTATTCATCAAAGAAACCTAAACAATAATTCTACTCAGCTGTTTTCAACATAAATTTATAATACATTTATAATAAATAATATAATAATACAGGAATAATACATTTTTGAGCAGCAAATCTGAATATTAGAATGATTTCTGAAGGATCATGTGACTGGAGCAATGATGCTAAAAATTCAGCTTTGAAATCACAAGAATAAATTATATTTTAAAATATATTCAAACAGAAAATAGTTATTTCAAATAGTAAAAAGTTTCCAAAATTGTACTGTTTTTACTGTACATTGAATCAAATAAATCCAGGCTTGGTAAGCACTTCTTTAAAAAAAAAAAAAAAAAAAAAAAAAAAAAATCTTACTGTTCAAAAACTTTTGACTGGTAGTGTACATACACCATTGTACCATTAAAAAAAATTTCATTCAAGATTTTTTGCCCAAAAGAAAAAGGGAAATTACTACTTTTATAAAGCAAGGAAGCATTAATCTGTTCAAAAGACACAATACAAATATTAAATCTTATTTACGCCTCTTATTATGCTGAAGTTCCTTATGAAGTCACAAGCCAAGTTTTATTTCTAGAAAAAGCCAATTTTACTTGGTGAGTGTTAATTTTGGACACTGTGTTTGTGAAATGCACGCAGAGCTTTCAGCAGAAGGTGGTATATGACTTTGTTATGCATTAATGCAAACAGCAGAGAACAAGTGTTTGCACTGAACTAGTAAGTATGTGTGTCTGCACCTTAACATAAACAGTAATAACAGTGGTATGGGGTTCTGTGTGTCTGGGAATGTCTCGTGAAGTAAAAACAAAGAAGTGTGAGAGTATGACGTGCTCTAAATGCCTTTATCACAAACACCCCTCGCTGGTCCAGACCATTTGGCTCATGTGAGCCCTTTTCCTCTGAGACTCTACCTCCTGAGGCCACACGAACAAAGCGATAAGAAAGGGTGAGAGAGTTCCTGTCTGCACTAAACACCCTGGAATGTCTGTCGGCTACACTTGTGCTTTGCTAAGCAAAAATTAACCTTCTTGATCATTCTGTCTACAGTCTCCTTAGTCGTTCTTTGACAGATGCAGTAAAAATCCCAATGATCATCCCTCACCCTCCTCTCCCTCTCAGAACGACAGCACCGCATTGTTGATTTGGGGCTTGATACGGACAGAGAAGAAAGGGATAGGCGAGATAGAAAGATAGGGTGGCTGGAAAAAGAGAATCTTTGTCTACACATTTTGGCTACTGACATGCCATAAATATGATCTCTCTGACAGAGAGGAGATGGGAAGGAATGCTAAACATCTATACTATCTACAGATCTGGCTGTTCTCTGCATCTCTTTTACAATGCAAATGTGTTTCTAAAATGTCTACACTGATATGAATCAAACTTAAACCACTATTAAAGCACAGTCTCAAAGAGTCAAACATAATTTAATGGTTCCCGATGTTCCTAGTCCTGTTGACGTTCATGAGTCTCTTCAGAAAAATGGTTTACAATCTCAGATACTGTGCCATGAGTTTTGTGTCAACAGAGCTTGAGCGCTAATCTTTTAAAAAAACATTTTTTTGTGGCATATTTTGTCTCAGTGTTTTATGGGATTGTGTCTGGTGTAATGGATCCATTATACGTGCTGTGCAACACAGGTTCATGAAGGTGATTAAATGACCAAAGTCATAAAATAAAAAATTACCTGACTTATTAATAAGAATTACGATTTTATTAACCAATAACCAAGACATAAATATGGTTGATTAATCCTTAATTAAGATTTAATATGAATTGTGCTTTTGTACTCTTCATTGATCCTAGTTCAATCAGCCAGGGGGGAAGGCCTCAGCGAACACCAAATGGGACAAAACTTGAAGGGATAGTTCACCCAAAAACGAAAATTACCCTATGATTTACTCACCCTCAACCCATCCTAGGTGTTTATGACTTTCTTCTTTCAGACAAATGCAATTAGAGTTATATTAAAAAACGTCCTGGCTTTTCCAAGCTTTATAATGCCAGTAAATGGGTGTTGAGATTTTGAAGCAAAATAAAGTTCATCCATCCATCATAAGAAGCACTCCACATGGCTCAGAGGGACTAATAAATGCTTTGTTAAGTGAATCAATGCATTTGTGTAAGAAAAATAACTATCTTGAACATTTAAAAACCATAATCTCTAGCTTCCGTTGTACCTGCGTTCACGAGAGAGTGGCGTTCCAGCGGATGACACAGGATGTAGGTGTAGCGTAAGCTCGTCTCGTAAGAAAGAAGTTTTGCTTACAGCAAAGGAAAACCAGTCTCCTCTTGGCTTGTATCGAAATCCTCCAACATTTTTCTTCACAAATCCTTGTTTTGCACTTCTAATTTGTGACTGGTGTTTCGTTTCCCTCTCCTCTGCGCTTCCATGTTCATCACCGTGTTTACACAATTACAACATTTAGCAGAAGCTAGAGATTATGGTTTTTAAAAATAGATATTTTTCTTACAAAAACACATCGATTCACTTCAGAAAGCCTTTATCAACCCAATCTAGTTTTAGTCGACTAAATAACATAAGTTTTTATACATAATATTTCAGTTGACTTAATCTACAGTAGAGTTTATTTACGGTGTAATACATTTATTAAGCATTTCTCTAAAATGACCAAACTCATTATATAGGTTTGATATTAAGGTTTTATCATGATAGACACAGATTTAACTGCTGTGACACACACAACTTACTTTTATGTTAAAATTAAATGAAACCACTTCTCATTAAGAAACAAGAACATGGTTCTTTTCAATGAACTACTAATGGTTATATAGGCTAATTATGTATTCTTTATAACAACTTGTTTACCATATTCTTTACTCTTTCAATCAGACATTTATTTATATAAATAAATTTAGATTAATCTTTATTAGGGCTACTAAAGTGATTCAGTCAAGAGCAGTGAGTGATTTTCTGTCTTTCTTTTGTTGCTTTATTAAGTTGCTTTATAATAGCAACTAAATTAGGCTGCTGTCCCTTTAAAACCAAATGCACAGATGCAATGTACTCATACACATCTGATAGTTTCCCTACTGTTTATGTTCACCTAAGACATAACCGAGTGTGTTTACGTGAATTCTTGTGAAAATGGACAATTCGACATTGTTTTGTGTGTATTTCTCTATTCATGAGACGTGAAAGAGTACTAGTGCATTGTGTGAGAGGTGCTGCTTCGGTGTCTGCACTCAGAAAACTGGACCAAATTGAGTTCTCTTTTGCATCGTCAAATTTATCCATATTGACATTTTTTAACGTTTTCTAATGCAGCAAATATATGCCAGCGTATGTCCCACCAGATAGATCAGTGGGCTATGATACAGTTCAAATGTACGCATCTAACCTCCCAACCACAGCAGATTCGTTCTGAATGAATCTCTTCCCAAATCGTCCCTCCCTAACATTTTCGTCTCGTTTTCATTCGTTGTTTTGAATGACACAAACTATGATGAAAATCTAATGACATTTTCATCATAGTCTGTGTCATTAAAAACAAGTTTTCATTTCATTATTGTTTTGCGTTTGTCTGAGAAAAAATGTTGGCGAAAATGATGTGTCAACGAAACATCATTTTAAATATAGTTTAAATATAACTCTGACTGTATTCATCTGAAAGAATAAAGTCATATACACCTAGGATGGCTTTAGGGTGAGTAAATCATGGGGTGATTTTCATTTTTGGGTGAACTATGCCTTTAATTAAAATGCTAACAACAAAAAAAGATGTAAATAATTGTTTTATCCTCAAGTAACTTCGATCTTCATTGAAATCACATAGAATCATTATATTGAATCTTATAGAATGACAAAATAGATTTTATGACAGATTAATAGATTAAATGTAATCATAATTACAGCAGAAAAACAGAGGAATCATCTTAGCCAATATGGGAGGCTTTTGAAACTTGCGTTGGACAATGGGGACCTTCAAGTCAAAAGGTTGAGAACTGCTATCCTTGTTAAACAATGAGGTGAAATCCTGAGATGACTTCTAAAAAATTCTCATGCTCTGATTTCAACATAATCATTCATTTTGGTCTCACCTTGTTTTTTCAAATCTTCTATCTGTTCCTCTTTGAGGTCCAGCTGGTCAGTGAGGCGGGAGGCAGATTCTAGAGCAGCATTTGCTTCATCCAGGTTTATCTAAGTTTACACACACAGAACATCAACATAAATTCTTCTGTCAAACAAAGTACAGGAAGAACAGAGGTTTGTATACACGTCCGTTCGAACTGACTTGCAGAGCGGCCGCCTGATCCTGAAGATTTTCTGCTTTAGTTCTCCACTCTTGTTTCTCTCTCTTGTGTTTTTCCAGTTCTGCGGAGTACATGGCTTTTTCTTCTGTAAAGAGAGATAAATTTTGTCAACATTGTTAGAGACTGAAGACTTATTGCAGATTCCTCTTTTAATCCAAACATTTAAAAAAAAAAGAAAGATCTGAATATTACACTCTAATCTGACCATTTACCATTAATGGTCATCACTCTTACAAGACAGACTATTTTATTCATAAATTACTATAAAAATAGAATAGCAAAAATAATGTGCACGCTTGCCTTGTTGAAACTGTTCTAGCACCATCTGGAGGTTAGAGAGTGAAACTGCATACTGGTTGACCTGATCCTGAGCAGCACGGAGCTGAATAAGTGCTTCATCTCTCTGTCTGACGGCACCATTCAGCTGCTCCTGAAGAGACTCGACCTGCAGGCTAGCCTGTTGACTACACACACACACACACACACACATACAGTTAATAATAATGACATAATTTGTCATAATATAGTGCATTTGAATTGTTGCTTGTCACCACAACAAGAAAGAAAAGGAAGAGAAGAAGACAACTAATGGAAATAAAAGGTGCCTTTTAATCTTTGGGCACTAAAAAGAGAGAAAGACGTTGGAAGGAAACTCTGGTTTGAAGCAAGCAATCACACCAACAAACTGAGCCCAACCTTGCGCTCTCCACGGCATTGGAGGAAGATGTTAACCGCTCTTCCAGGAGTGTCACTCTGCGTCTCAGCTCTCCCTCTCTGTCCTCAGCTGCCAAAGCCTCACGTGTGTATGAATCCTCAATCTCTAACAGGTGATTGCGCAAACGCTCCACCTCCTGCTTCAGGCGCTGCTCTTTATCTCGTGTATGTTGGAGCTACATACAGAAAAAAAACATGAAAGTACAGTGATTCCCCAATTAAAATGTATTTTTATTGGATGCAGTTGTATATTAAATTGAACTGAAGTGTTGTTGTTTAGTAAGGCAATACTTCGCTACCTCACTCTGAAGAGCGGACGTCTCCATTTGTTTTTGTTTGAGGGCCATCATTACTTGATCTCTTTCCTGCTGGAACAACACTGCCTTCTCCTGCATAGACTTAACTTCATTCAACAATTGGTTCAGCTCACCAGATTTACCCTGCAGTACAGACAAAGGCAGAACAGGTCAACTTCACAACACATGTAAAACTAGAACAGTCCAGAACAAGCTGTATGCCTTCATTGGCATTACCTTATGAAAGCGAATTGTTCCCACTTCAATTATTTTAGAAGGTGGGTGAACAGGAAAGAATTAAATAATAATAATAATAATAATAATAATTCAATTAAATTTGAAGTTACTACTGTTAAAAATTGTAGGATGAGCAATATTTTTGTTTTTGAAACAAAAAAAATGCTCACCAAGGCTACATTTATTTGATCAAAATCCAGAAAATTGTGAAATATTATTGCAATTTAAAATAGTAGTTTTCAATTTTAATATACTTTAAAATAGAATTTATTCCTGTGATGCAAAGCTGAATTTTCATATATATATAAACACGCATGTATATTACACTTTTTTTATAGACACAACCAGACAAACCTGCTCTTTATCTTTTAGCATTTTCTCCATGGCAGTGGCCTTCTCATTCACAGCACTGAACTGAAACTCTCGTTCCCGAAGCAACAATGACACCTGCATGTTGGTCTCCTGCAGAGCACGGAACTCTGTCTCTTTCTCACGAGCTTTTGCTGCTATCGCTTCATTCTCCTCTTTTAGCTTCTTCACATCAAGTTCCAAGATCAGTGCACGCTCCTTCAGGTTCGTCACTGCTTGCTTCAAGACCTCGTTGTCGTTTTCACGATTACGTAAACTTTCACTCACCTAGAGTGTACCGAAAAAAGTCACAGATGGCTAGAATTAACAAAATTATTCAGAGATTTCTTAAGTGCATCTAAAATCATAACACATTTCATGTACAAACTTTGGAATATAAACAAAATCTCATACAGCAAAACTGACACTGTACTCTGCAATCTACCATCTGCAGTACCTACCGTATAATGTGTTTTCACGACATGTCATCAATCGGCCATATTGGCGACACTGAATGTTAACAACGCACAGAACCGAACGAAGCTCGCATATTTGGCTGATCATGGCTGCTGAAAATGGTAAATTATTGTCAAGTTTTGGGCTGTACTAATCGATCGGACCGGGAAAAAACATTTGGAGTACTACAGACTGCCAAAAGCTATAACAAATCAAGGAGAAGAGTGCAAAAAACTGTCTGAGGAATAAAAGGAATTTGTGGTTGGCCAAACTAGCCAGGATTTCCAGAGCAAAAATCTTGACAACATCCGTGTTTGTTTTTATCATTTCTGATCAGGTAGGAGAAATTTTAGGCTAATATCTTAATTAATACTGCTCGTACGTTTCTTTACCACCTATTAACTTTAGTTTGTCAAAATACTGCACCCTTCTTCTAGTTCTTCTCTATGATTTAGAAGCTTTCACACGTTTTTTCCATGATTTAGACAGCATAAATAAGCAAAACAACATGTAGTACGTTAACCATGCAATCTATGCTGTTGTTTACATCCGAGTATCTACAATATGGCCGCACATCCGGGTAACTGTCCAAACTGTGACGTAAGTGCAAATCCTCTATTCCACATCTTACAGCTTTCCCTAACAGCCATTCAACACATCAGAATTGTAAGTCACCTGGCTGAGTTGGTCACCCTTGGTCTTAATGAGCAGATCTTTCTCTCTGAGGGAGCGCTGTAGTGACTCTTGCTTCTCTCGTGCTTGCTTGAGCTCCTCTGCATGGTTTCTCTGCTCACTTTCAGACAGAGATGCAGAATTTGACAAGCGATGGTTGTTTTCCTGCAGAGTTCTTATCATGCTCTCCTTCTCTGCTAAAATTCTCTGCATTGTCTGCAAATCCTGATGTAGGCTCTCATCTTGACCTGGTGGTGCTGCCCCCTTTAGGTTTGGAGGGGCAAAAGCCTGGGTAGCCATTGTAGCAGAAGCTTCTGGAGATTGCTTGACACTGCCAAGCTTCCCAAGAAGGACGTCTTTGGTACTGCTCAACTGGCTGATGGTCTGCTGCACCTGTGCCAGCTCTTGACTCAACAATCCCAGCTTTTTCTCCTTTTGCTCATAGCTCTGAATAAGTCTGGAGTAATCCACAGAGAGCTTTGAGCTGCAGTCGCTATCTGCAGAAACCTGCCCCTGCAGCTTGAGCAGCTCTTCTTGAAGCTGCGCTGATTCATGCTGCATGTTCCTCACAGTCGTGATCACCTGCTGCTTCCACTCCTCCATCTTCTTCACTTGCTGTTTGAGGGTGTCACGCTCTTGTAGGAGCTCCTCAAACTGGTTGCTGCTAACACCTCCTGATCCACCGCTAACAGAATCGCCACCACCAGATGCCTGGAGGACAGAAACCAGGGTTTGACATTTCTGAGTCAAGGCGTCAATCTCGATATCCTTCTCACGAATGATGCGGGAGAGGTTTTGAATGGTCTCTCGAAACATTTCTTGACTGCCCGAAGGGTCACTCATAGTGGAGATCCGCTGGTTTTCTTGCTGGAGCTTCAACAAGGCAGCTTCCTTGGCTGCAACAATGTCCATAATGCGATGGTAGTCCGAACGCAGCTGGCTATTTTCTCTGGTTTTCTCGTTGAGCACGGCCAACACCTGTTCACGTTCCACCGCATACGCCTGTAACTGCTGCTGCAGGAACATCACATCTTGACCGTGGCCACCAGACACTCGAGCATGGAGCGCCTGGATTTCTAAATCTTTCTGAAGAACCATCTGTGAGAGTTTTCCAAGCTCATTTTGAGAGACCACAAGTTGGTCAAGCTGCTTGGTTAGAGACAGGTTCTTCTCATTTAGCTGGTTAATCTCAGTCTCTTTCTCTTTGATGCCTTTTACAAGTTTCTCAATCTCCACCTTCGAAAGGTCATGTTTCTCGTTACCATTTTCGCCATTTAGCGACTGGGTCTTGTCCTCCTGTAGGATCTCTACAGACTGTATTTGACTCTGCCCTTGCGTGCTCAGGCCTTCCACTTCTGATTGAAGCTGGGCAATCTCCTCATCCTTAGCACTGATGAGTCTTTCGTAATTGAGTGAGCTTTGTTCATTCCTTGTCCGTGCTTGCTCTAGTTCACTCTGTAGTACCTGCAGAGAATGCTGGGACTGCAGCACTGTGGCCTGCTTCTCCTCTGATAACGTCCTCAGAGATTGGACCTCTTCTTCAAGTTGATCTCTGGCAGCTTTGAGCTGATTCACCTCGGTCTCAAGTTCAGTGATGATGTCCAGTGTCCGCGGCTCGGACAATAACTGGGGTCTGCTTTGCTGGTCCCTCAGACGGTCAATCTCTTCTTTTAGATGGCTGTTTTCTTCCTTCATGGCTCCAAGCTGTTTGTCCTTCTCCTCTACTGACTTTCTCAGAGAGTCACACTCTTGACTTGCTCCTGAGAACTTGCGCTCTAATTCCTGTTTTGTTTCTGCAGCTTGAGCTTTTAGGGTTTCGGCAAAGGCGTCCTTCTCCTGCAGGAGCTCGGTGAGTTGATTTTGGCCTGCCACAGTGATGTCCAGCATCTCACTGGTGTCTTTGTGGTCAGAGACCATCTGCTCCATCTCACGCCTGAGCTCTGCAATTGTGAGATCTTTCTCCTGATTCAGTTTCACCATTCGCTCATGTTCGGTCTGCAGCGCAGAAGCATCCATAGAGCGTGCTCTGGTCAGTTCGTCGATGGTTTGTTGATACTGTTTGGCCTGATCTGACAGCCGCTTCTCAGTTTGACTTAGCTCAGTTTCTAACTGGCTCTTCTCTAGTTTCAAGGCTTCAATGCGGGTATCTTTCTCCAGGGACATCTTGCTTAGAGAGGCTTGAGCATCTTGGATCTGCTTTTCCAAACTGTCAATCTTTCCTAAAGCCTGAGTGCTTTCTTCTTTTAACTTCCTATTTTCAATTTTCAATTCAAAATCCTCCGAAACGGCCTTCTCGTGGGAGGTCTTCACTTCTGCTAACTCTTTTCTCAAGTCCTGTATCTCTTTATCCCTTGTCTCAAGAACTTTCCTATGCTCCTCCAACTCATTCCCTTTCTCTCCAGAACGACTTAACTTCTCACGAAGTGCAGTAAGTTCTTTATCTCTCTCCTGAAGCGCCCTCTTGAGGTCAGAGGACTCCTGCCGCACCTCTTTGCCCAGATCCTGTGACTTGCACAGCTTTTCCCTTAACTCCTTTACTGTGGATTCCAGTTGCTGCTTTGTCATGTGCAGTTCATTCAAGGAGAAGGCACTTTGACTTAGCTTCTCGGCCTGAGCTTCCAGTTCCAGTTGAAGAGTCCGTCTCTGGTCAAGAGAGGAGTTGAGATCTGACTGAAGATGGGCTATTTCCACATCAGCCTGGGTTTTCTGCAGGGACAGCTGTTCCTTCACTGCAATAAGATGCTGGAGAAAGAAAACTGGGTAAGTATGTAGTATGTAGAGTTTACACAGTTTTTTTTCTAATAATTCTATCTAAGATTCCATCTAATATATTTGAAACATACACTGTCTTAAAAAGAGTACCTGTGTGGCCTCCTGGTTCTGCTTGTCCAGTTCTTCCAGTTCAGCACTGAGTGTCTCTATATCAAGATGGGCTTGCTTTAGTGCTTGTTCTCGTTGGTCTAGCTGGCTCTGTAGGTCTGAAACTTCCTCTGACAGTTCCACAGCACTTTCCGACTCTCCAGCCTTGTGTCTTTCCTCGGCCAGAGTTAGTCTCTCAACTAATGCAAGCTGATAAAGAAAAAGTGTATGAAACTAACGTTAAGCACAAATTACCATTTGCATGACAACAAGCAAGTGTCCTTTTAAAAAGCTACTGAAGTACTGATCATTTCAAAGATTATTTGATTTGACAGATACTGAACTTCTGTTCAAAACAAGAAGAAACACTGTAACTTTGTCAACATATACAAACCTTTTCATTCTCCACCTCTTCCATCTCTTTCCTGAGGGTATCAATAATGGTGTTAAGCTCCAGGATGTCAGCATGTTCTACTTCTTCTGTAGGACTGCTCTGAATTAAATTAAAAAAAGAAAAACAAACATTATGTAAAAAGTATCATGACACTCCCGACACACTGGCATTATTTGCAGAAGCAACCAGAAAGTGTCTAAATACTTTAATTTTGAACATTTCTATCAATTGTTTTATATTTGAATTCTCAGCATGGCTAAAAGTCTAAATATTATTGGGCTACAAACTTCTAAACTGTGCAGAGGAAGGTTTTTAGCAAATTTACCTCACTGAGAGTCCTCAATCTAGCCATCTCTTTCTCTGCGCCTAAAAAAATACAAAAATATAACACAAATATGAGAGAGCATTTAATGGGTTTTCCCATTCAATAACATATGATATGAGATACTGGACCACAAAACCAGTCATAAGGGTCAATTTTTTTTCATCTGAAAGGTGAATAAATAAGCTTTCCACTGATGTATGGTTTGTTAGGAATACTGACAAAATCGCCTTTAAAGTTGTCCAAATTAAGTTATTAGCAATGCATATAACTAGGTTGTGATATATTTACAGTAGGAAATTTACAAAATATCTTAATAGAAAATGATCTTTAATTAATATCCTAATGATTTTTGGCATAAAAGAAAGATTGATAATTTTGACTCATACAATGTATTGTTGCCTATTGCTACAAATATACCTGTGCTACTTATGACTGGTTTTGTGGTCCAGGGTCACATAGGATCATACACAATTTCTTGTGTTCTCTATACCTGCCAGAGCTTTTTTCAAGGTTTGTATTTCATTGTCATGCTGGGCTTTCAGCATAGACTTCCCCTCTTGTTCCTGTACTCGAGCCTGGAGTTCGTTTACAGACTTCTGAAGGCGACTATAATTCTGCAACAATTCTGCATTTTCTGCTGTAGCCTCTTCCTTTTCCTTTTCTAGCTTGACTTTCTGATGCTCTGCCTCCTCCAAGCCGGTCAATAGATCTCTGTGCTGTTTGCGCTGAAGCTCCGCCTCCTCCTGTAAAGACTGTATGGTCGATTGCAACTCTTGAAGTTTGGTGGAGTCCTGTACTGTGGTTGATTTTTGGACTACATTTCCACCTTCTGAAGATGAGGGAGATAAACACAGCACTGCACTCAAAGTTCAACCGTTCAACTACCAAACACAAATCAAATACTTTATCTGTATTTAAAAATGTCCATTTTAATGTCCAAATGACTCCATTTTTAATATCAACAATGTTCCTCCTCACCACTTTGAAGTTGCTCCTCAAGCTCCTCTATTCTCTCCTCATACTCTGCCAGCTCCTCTCTGTGCCGCTTTGAGATTTCAGCCATCTTCTGCCTCTGGGCATCCTGCAATGCTGCCAGTTCATGCTGGTGCTCATCCACTTCCCGTGCCATTTCTTCTCTCAGCTCCTGATTGGGTCAGAATGTCATTTAGGTTAAAAACAGCACCTGCTTCCAAGCACTGACCAACAGGAAAGCTCCTACTGTGTTACAGTTCAAAATGTTTTTCACCTTGATCATTCTTTGCATTTTCAGAACTTCACCCTGGTCTCCATTACCGTCAACTCCTGGTAGCTTGGATGCCTGGTGAATTGAAATAAATTAAAAAAAAAAAAAAAAAATTAATAATCTAATTCTAGTTCTCTCATGATATAATTGTACAACTGGAACAGAGGTAATGAATTAAAAGTAACCTGAGCGACTCTCCTCCAGTGGGCCACTTCAGCCTCTAGACGATGCACCTCATTGGAAAGACGGTTAATTTCCTGCTGTGACCACAGCACATCACTGAGGTCCACCTCATCACCATGGAAGCCTTGATGGACAGCTGAAGATCGGTGCAGAAAGGAAGACGAAGTAGTGGTAGTAGCAGCAGTGGTAACAGGAAGTACAGCAACGTCAGAGGAGGATGAGCTGGCTGCAGCCTGAGCAGAATGTTGGAGTTTCTGAACCTCCTCCTGCAGACCACTCTGACGGGCCTTGAGGTGACTGATCTCCACCTTTACAACAATAAACATACACACAAAGCAATTTACATGATTCTAAATATTAGAAATTCTCCCACTATAATTAGATAAGTTGAGTTAATTTTGAACCCAAACCTCTTTTTGTTGCAGTAGCGTTCTGTATTCCACTGACTGCTGTTTGACCTGAATCTCTGCCGCCTCTAGCTTCTCCTCCAACTCAGAGTTTATCCTCCGCAAGCGCTCATACTAAACCACCCAAAAGCATGCACACACACACACAAAAAACTCAATTAAAAATATTAATGCACTGACTAAATGTTTTGAAATAACCCATCCTGTAACTGAACTATGGTGCATAATTGGGTATATTTTTTAAAACAAGGTAGAAGTGTCTTTATTTTAAAGCACACAAAACACCAGGTCTCATGATAGATTTGAGAAATGTCAGCAGGACTTAGCATCAGACACAGATTTTGTGCTCAATTAATCACCTCAGATTTTTGTGTTGCATATAAATTCTCCAGTTCCTGCAATCTAGAGTTGGACACCTGCAGCTCAGAGGCAGCATCTATAAGAAAGAAATACTGGCATTTAATAAAGTCATGGTTCCAGAAATAGCTGAGCCTATATCTGTACATGCAGCTCTATTATAAGGCAATTGTCTTGAGTATAAGTCATAGAGTGAGTCAAGTCCTTCCAATTTAAAAAATGATGATGGGACTTCTGTAAACTGACCTAACTTTTCAGATCACTGGAAGAGATGATACACTGTCTACCTACAAGATCTCACTGAATGAGAAGGTCACAGGTAAACAATCTTTGCCAAGTGTACAGAGAGTTAAAAATATCCTATTAAATCCACCCACAGGTTACTACATTTGTATTTTCCACAGGAATCAATCAAAGTCATAGTTTTAAAGAACACGTAGTCAATTGTTGGGTGACTGTCCCTTTAAATACCAACATTCCACGAGGATCAAGTTCAGTTATTTTATCCCAGCAGCTGCACAGCCACTGCAGAATATTATATATCTATGACTGACATGTATATACACAAAAACACACTATGAGGTAAATAACAAAAGCTATTTTTTTTTTTAAAAAAAAGCACAATATTAATAAAAGAGTGAAAAAACAATAATAGGTAACAGCATGTTTCTCTCCATAAGCTCTAAACAGGTTCTATTTCAACATGGTTCAGGTCCACATGACAACAAGAGGCATTTCCACATAAAGCATACTCTTAAGCCCACTTGCAAATTTAATGCATACACACAAGGCTATCATGAACTTATTTTTTATTGTTTAATGCATAAAATATGAATTTGAGAAAAACTAACCCAAACTGCAGCAAGCCTCAGGTTAAACACAATTAGCTAAACCAACTCACATTTGAGGAACTCATTACTCAAGGCAAATGTCTGAACTGCCTTAAAGGATTAGTTAACTTTCCAGAATAAAAATTTCCTGATAATTTACTCACCCCCATGTCATCCAATATGTTCATGTCTTTCTTTCTTCAGTTGTAAAGAAATTTAGGTTTTTGTGGAAAACATTTAAGGATTTTTCTTCATAAGGTGGACTTCAATGGGACCCAATGGGTTGAACGTCCGAATTGCAGTTTCAGTGCAGCTTCAAAGGGCTCTACATGATTCCAGCTGAGGAATAAGAGTCTTATCTAGTGAAACAATAATTTTCTAAAAATAAATAAATAAAAATTTATATACTTTTAAACCACAAATGCTCATTTTGCACTAGCCCAACCTCATGCATTACATAGTCAAGCTGGAAAGGTCATGAGTGACGCAGGCGGAAGTACCAACCAAGCGTTTACAAAGAGAACACGCAAAGAAAGTCAAACACCCTTTTCAAAACAAAACAAAACAAAAAAAAAAGGTAAAATGATGTCGGACTATTTCAAAGTTGAAGGAGAAAATGAGAGTTTTTCGCCCTGCCCTAACTTTCTGAACCAAAGCACACTGACGAAGAACTAACCGCACATGACGTTTCCAAAATGATTACGTTATGCGTGAAGTTGTGCATGCATATCGCAGAGCTAGTGCAAGATGAACATTTGTGGTTAAAAAGTATATAACTCTATATTTATTTTTTTATTCATCGTTTCACTAGATAACACCCATATTCCTCTGCTGGGATCATGTAGAACCCTTTTGAAGCTGCACTGAAACTGCAATTTGGACCTTCAACCCGTTGGCCACCACTAAAGTCCACTATATGGAGAAAAATCCTGGAATGTTTTCCTCAAAAGCCTTAATTTCTTTTTTACTGGAAAAAAGATAGAAGTAAACATCTTGGATGACATGGGGAGTGAGTAAATTATCAGGAAATTATTATTCTGGAAGTGAATTAATCCTTTAAAAACACAACTGGGGTGGTGTAGCACAGCATAAAATAGCAATAACTGTCTTAAATTACCATTAGTTAGATAATCCTGGAGTCAAGCTTAAAGGAGAACTCCACTTCCAGAACAACAATGTACTCACCCCCTTGTTATCCACTATGTTCATGTCATTCTTTCTTCAGTCGTAAAGAAATTATGTTTTTTGAGGAAAATATTTCAGCATTTTTCTCCATATAATGGACTGATATGGTGCCCCGATTTTGAACTTCCAAAATGCAGTTTAAATGCGGCTTCAAACGATCCCAGCAGAGAAAGAAGGGTCTTATCTAGTGTAACGATCTGTTATTTTAATAAAAATAAAACAATTTATATACTTTTTAACACCAAACGCTCATCTTGTCTTACTCTGCCTGAACTGTTTTTGTCCTGGTTCATGACAGTTAGGGTAACGTTATGTCGAAAAACTCCCATCTCATGTTCTCCCTCAACTTTGAAATCGTCCTATATTGCCGTTTTACCTTTTATGTTAAGGGTGTTTGATCTATTTGCATGTTCACTTTGCAAAGACTGGGTCGGAACTTCTGCAGCGATGTAGGATGATTTTGAAATGATTTTTGAAGTTGAGGGAGAAAATACGATCAGAGTTTTTCGACATACCCTAACTGTCTTGAGTCAGAATACACAGAGTTCAGAGAGAGAAAGGCAAGACGAGTGTTTGAGATTAAAAAGTATTTTTTTTTTAATGAAAATAACAGATTGTTTCACTAGATAATACCCTTCTTCCTTGGCTGGGATCGTTAACAACCGCATTTGGGATCGTTTGAAGCCGCATTTAAACTTCCTTTTGGAAGTTCAAAATCGGGGCACCATATCAGTCCATTATATGGAGAAAAATGCAGAAATATTTTCCTCAAAAACCATAATTTCTTTACGACGATCTTGGATGACAAGGGGGTGAATACATTATATGTGAATCTTTGTTTTGGAAGTGGATTTTTCCTTTAAGGGCACAATAGTCATGGCTCTTTGCTTGAATCTTATGGGGCTTGAACCAGAAACCATTTTAGCCAAAACACCACTCTACAAATTAAAACCTAATAAATGACTATATGATATTGTGCAGAATAAAAAGTGAAGGAGTCACTTTGATCTAGCTTTTATCGAAAAGCAACTTATAAAAGCGACAACCCCTCTGAAGTTGTCTTGCTCAAGGTCACATTGCATGTAGATGGTCTCTGCTGTTGCGGAAAAGGACAAACCCCTACCAGGTGTCACACCTGCTACTTTAAAGCAGCCAGCCTAAAAAAATTGCTAATATACCATTATTAAAGAATTCACAATACATTCCTATATTTTAAAAGTAATTAATGCAATTAATGACATGAATTAACAATGAACAATACTTCTACAGCATTTATTAATCTTCATGGTCATTGTCATTTCAACATATAACTACTAATATATTTTTAACATTTCACGTAGCAAAAATATACATTATTATTATTATTATTTTAAATATTAGTAATGAAAAAGTATTAGCAATAAACAATATTATAATATTACCAGTGCTTTCAGTGTTAACAAATAGAACTTTTGGTAAAGCTGAAACTGCTTTGAAACAGGCAGGTCGATGCATCGTGAGACATGACATATTGGCTCAAGGTCTTTCTGCTTTGCTGGAAGCTGCAGATCAAAGTTCTTAGTGTGCTGTATGTGTCTGTCCACTCCTCCAATGGTCAAAAAGGGCATATTTACTTTTAACACTAGCAAGGTTTTTGTTGGTAAACAGCTGCACTTCTATGTTTGCAAAATTAATGGCGCAGATGCAACAAGCAACAAGGCAGATATACACAAAGTACTTTAATATGTAAGCAACAGAACTAAGAAACATCCAGCACTTTCTGAATTAGGATCAAGTGCCTAAACTCCAGCCGAAGCTGCATCTCTAATAGGGATTTAACGGCTGTATGCAAACAAACCTCTTATCCTGTCGTCTTATAATTACTTCAGCCCATTATATAAGCGCACTGCAGAATGACAATGAAAATCCTAAAGGGACAGTTCACCCAAAAATTTACTCACCCTGACCTCTCATTCCAAACTTTCTTGACTTTCTCTCTTCACAGAATGACAGGCTCTGTCACTATTCACTTTCATTGCACAGAAGAGAAGCAGCAGGTCCCTAACATTTCTTTTTGTGCTCCTCAGAAAATCAGTAATTTAGGTCTGGACAAGTATAACTTTCATTTTTGAGTGTACTTTCCCTTTAATTCCTTTGACTAGATGCCAATGCAAACAAAATCAAATTTTAGAAACCTGCCAGAGTAGCCATATCTCAACAACTAGCACATTTCACAGTGAGATTACCTTAGATATTTAAATATCAAGCATAACTGAACTGACTATATTATTCATAAACTAATCAACATAAAACTGTCACATTCAGTAGTCTACCCTACAGTTGTGCTCACTAAATGTAATCGTATAATAAACAAAATGAACTTTCAGTTCGTTTTAAATGACAATCAAGCAAAACAGCTGACAGTACTGTAAAAAGACTGTAAAAAGTGTTAAATGTCTGTATGGGAAGTGATATGATCTTGATGACTGTGGTCAACTCACCTCCCACTTCCTCGGCGCTTTCCAGTAAAATATCTTTGGTAAAATTAGAGATCTGCCCGGTAAAAGTTGACAAGCTTCCCCCGACCTGACCCAAACTCTGACCCAGGCCAGAGCCTAACCCTCCCAGCCAGGACGACATGATGAGCCGAACCGGATCTAACCCTCAATCACCGACCCGGGCCTTTCAGACACACAGACAATGCATTGACAACACAAATCCGTGCGAACGAGGGCTTCATGTACTCAAGCTAAATAATAAATTAGCGTTTTACGTTGGCTTATTTGAAATAGACGTAACAATAATTAATCAGCGGCGGATCCGGATTCCAGATGGTTCAAAACTTCATGACATAAACAAAGACAAAACACCGGGTTATACGTGGTAAATCCACAGGAATCACGAAGACTTGGTCGCCGGGTTATATCCACATATGGACAGGCAGGTTTCTGGTACGGGTTTATTTTGGGTCGCTGTGTTTTTCACGCGGTTAAAGTGCCAGCTCGACCGCGGCCATCACAGCCGGACTGATCATCCGTCAACGGGGACGTGGACAGCACAGATGGATTGTGGGACGGTGGAGGACCAACATAATCCAGCGCACACTTTACACGCATTAACAGCGACCCCACAGGACAGAATAAGTCCTGCAATCATGTGATTGTTGTTACGGCCAAGTTTTGTCTTTAGTATCTCTAAAGTCATAAACGGAGCTTTTTTTGGGACATCAAATGTGATTGTGTGTCAAACATGATAATATTAATATATGATGACAAAACTACCATTCAAAAGTGTGGGACCAGTAAGATTTAAAAAAATATATATATGTATTTTTTAATTAAGCAAGGATGGATTTATTTTATCAAAAGTGAATATACCGTTTCGAAAGATTACTATTTCAAAGAATCATAAGAAATGTGTCACATTTCCACAAAAATATTAAGCAGCACAACTGTTTTCAAAACTGATAATAATGAAAATATACACTACCAGTCAGGTTTTTGAACAGTAAGATTTTTAATGTTTTTAACGAATTCTCTTCTGCTCACCAATCCTGCATTTATTTGAACAAAAATACAGCAAAAGCAGTTGAAACATTCTTACTATTTAAAACTGCTTTCTATTTGAATGTGTTTTAAAATGTAATTTATTCCTGAGATCAAAGCTAAATTTTCAGCATCATTACTCCAGTCTTTAGTGTCACATGATCCTTCAGAAATCATTCTAATATGTTGATTTGCTGTTCAAGAAACATGTGTTATAATTATTATCATTATTATTATTATTATCAATATGTAAAACAGTTGAGTAGGCTACTTTTTTTTTCAGGATTCTTTGATGAATAGAAAGAAAATTAGAATTAGAATTAAAATTAGAATTTAGATTAGCATTTCTACTCTACTTATGTTTTCAACATAATAATAATAACAATAATAATAATAATAATAATAATAATAATAATGTGCATTTGAGCAGCAAATCAGAATATTAGAATGATTTCTGAAGGATCATGTGACGAGTAATGACACTAAAATTACATTAATAATAAATTACATTTTAAATTATTTTCAAATAGAGTTATTTTAAATAGTAAAAATTTTCAAAATTGTATTGTTTTTGCTGTACTTTGGATTAAATAAATGCAGGCTTGGTGAGCAGAAGAGACTTCTTTAAAAAAAAAAGAACACTAAAAATCTTTTGACTCATAGTGTTACTTTGCCATCACAAGAATAAATACCTTTAAATACATTGAAAAAAGAGAGAGAAAAAAGGAAAAACAGTTATTTTAAATTGTAATAATATTTCACAATATTACTGTTTTTACTGTATTACTGTCTTACTTTTTTTAAATAAAATGCAGCCTTGGTGAGCACAATAAACTTCGAAACATTGAAAAACCTTACCAACCCCAAACTTCTGAACAGTATACAATTATGTATATGTATGTATGTATGTATAATTTATTATATATTAAAATACATGAGTGTTTTTTTTTTTTTTTTGCAATAATGAATTATAATTATATATTATATATTGATAATTATAATTTAGATTTACACACACACACACACATATATATATATATATATATATATATATATATATATATATATATATATATAAATTAATAATAATATATTATATATATAATTATCATACATTTATTGTGGCAACTTCAAGATTTTCCTCGTTATCACCCCTTAGTACTTTTAAAGAGAATCACAAAAACAGCTGGGAGAATTAAGATTACGTTCGTGTTAATATTTATTAAGGTAAATCTGCTTTACAGTGTGAGGAATACAATCTGTTATTTCCTGTAACAAAAATAGTCATGATTACATTTGCATGAAACATAGCTGAATAAAAGAAAAGAGATCCTTAATTGAATAAAACCACACCTTTAAATTACACCTTAAATATTTCACTTTACACTGCTCTTAACACTCACGCCAAATTGTACTGAAAGCATTCAATCATGTATGGGCCAAGACAGAAAATAAATGAGGTGGATAAGGGGAAATTCGAGAGAAAGAGAGAACCGCCCAACAAGCATGTCTGTGCAAATTTAAAATGAATGCATATTGAGCCACTGTACAGCAGCCTGAAATTTCCCTAAGCTTAACCTTTATTAACCATTACTAATCACAAACTGGTTGTTATGTGTTGTTACAGGTAGAAAGTCCTTTATCTTCCATCAGGATGATTGTGATGCATCTCTGGTGTGTACGTCAAAAGGACAATCATTACCCAAAGGTGTAGTAGTGCCTAGATTAAAAAAAACAAAAAAAAAAAAACAGATTATGACACATTAATAAACACTAACTCATCCAGCATTTTTTATCCTAAAACTTTTAATTCTTTGTTTTAGCTTTCAAATATTCCATAATGTGGTGTGTACTCACCATATAAATAATAACAAAGACCCTGGCCATGGGATAACGTCTGAGAAAGATTCCTAGACGTATACTGGAGAAAAAGATAAAAAAAAAAAAAAAAAAAAAAAAAAAAAAAAAAATATTACACACACATATACACATTTAATGGGACACTGTAAAATGCACTACCAGTCAAAAGTTTTTGAACAGTAAGATTGTTAATGTTCTTCTGCTCACCAAGCCTGCATTTATTTGATCCAAAGTACAGCAAAAACAGTAAAATTTGGAAATATTTGTATTATTTAAAATAACTGTTCTCTACTTAAATATATATTTTAAAATGTAATTTATTTGTATGATCAAAGCTACAATTTCAGCATCATTACTCCAGTCTTCAGTGTCACATGATCCTTTAGAAATCATTGTAATATGCTCATTTGCTATTCAAGAAATATTAAAAATCTTACTGTTCAAAAACTTTTGACTGGTAGTATACATTTAGCAAAAAAAATAAATAAATAAATAAAAAATAATACTAATATTCCAGGGACTCAATTACCTGAAGCGGTCGATGGTGCTTGCCGCTTTACGAACCTTCCCATACACTCCAGTACCTGGTCCGTCAGCATCACTAAACAGGATTGGTGTGTTCCTCTGCCTAGCACCTAGACACACATAAATTGTTTTTTATTACTATGAGAAATGTCATATTGAATTAATTTATATTTGAATGAATGTTTTTATATTTTCTGTTTTCATTGTAATTTGACAAAATGTTTGTAATTTTGTTGTTTTGTGACTTTAATTGTAGTTAATGATTATAACCCTGGTTTGATTAAAAAAGTCCCATAAAATCAGTCCTCCTGGACTCCTTTCCCAACATGCAGTGCACTGACCTGGTCCCTCCACAGCAGCCATGTTAATGTGTGAGCCGCTGTTTTGACCACCCTGCAGGCTCTTCAGTTGCTGTTCCAGCCTTTCCAGCTGAAAGACCAGAGAGTTTTTTTCTGTGCCCAGGGCCTCTAACATGGTCTGCTTCTGAATCAGTGTCTCTGTCAGCTGGTGCAAACGGCCCTCCAGCTCCGCCTGACTGCTGTTGCTCAGAGCCTTATTGGTCAGCTAGCAGAGACATTGTAAAATTCACCATAAAAATTCAGAAAACTTGAAGCAGGTGCACAGGTGTTTCTTTTAAAAAAATCTTATTATTAAATCTTAATTGCTGTTCCTACAGGGGTACCTGGTTTCTAAGCTTTTGGATCTCATCTTCTCTGTCTTTGACGCGACCCTGAAGGGTGATTTTAGTGCGATGATGCTCTTCCTCAATGTACTGTAGTTCCTGTATTAAAATATACCAGTATTCACTCATTATTCAGAACATTATTCTTTAAAAAAAACGATGTAACAAACCCCCTATAAAAACCTGGATGTGCTATCTCTGTTTTCTCCCAGGTACCTGTTTGGATCTTTCCAGTTCTGCTTCCATTTCCTGTTTGGCTCTGATCTGCTGGGCATGTTGTTCCTGTACTTCTGCCAGCTGTTCTCTCCAGTTTTCTGTCTCTGTAAGCGCCTGTGTTTCCAGATCCTAGACAAAACACAAACGAGGAAAATGAAATGTGCGGTTTTGGTTTGTATCTGTGTAATGGCTGGCTAATGTTTACACACATTTACGTGTACATGTATTTTGATTTTATTCATATTTTAATTAAGAAAAATAAAAGACACTTTTGATGTCTTTTATAGAATATTTAAGCATAATGTGAGTAAATAATGCTATTAATTTCTATGTATTATTATAGTTGTGCAAATAATTGAAAATAATTAGATCTGATTTTTAGTTGTGATTATTTACTACAGAATAATCAATGCATGTTTTCTACAGTTTAACAACTAGAATTTATTATAATTTATTATATTTACATAACACTATAATTCAAAAGTTTGGGGCAAGTAAGATTTTTTTAAAAGAAATTAATATTTTTATTTTAAGCAAGGATGTATTAATTTGCTCAAAAGTGGCAGCAAAGAATATTAGAGTTATAAGATATCTATTTCAAATAGATGTGGTTCTTTTGAAATTTCTATAAAAGAATTCTAAAATGATCACATTTCCACAAAAATATTAAGCAGCAGAACAGCAAAATAGAATGATTTCTGAAGGGTCATGTGACACTTAAGACTGTAATTGCTGCTGAAAATACAGCTTTGTCATCACAGGAATAAATATGTTTAAATACATTTAAAAAGAAAAAGAGTTATTTTAAATTGTAATAATATTGCACAATATAACTGTTTTTACTGTAAGCTTCTTAATGTTTTTTAAAGAAGTCTCTTCTGCTCACCAAGCCTGCATTTATTTGACCCAAAGTACAGCAAAAACAGTAAAATTATTTCAAATAACCATTTTCTATTTAAATATATTTTACAATGTAATTTATTCCTGTGATCAAATCTAAATTTTCAGCATCATTACTCCTGTCTTCAGTGTCACATGATCTTTCACAAATAAGTCTAATATGCTGATTTGCTGTTCAAGAATTTTTTTTTTTATTATTTATTTTATTATTATCATCAATATTTACAACAGTTACGTATAATTTTTTCAAGGTTGTTTGATGAATAGAAAGATCCAAAGATCAGCATTTATCTGAAATAAAAAGCTTCTGTAACATTATACACCATATAATGTTGACCATACCAAGCCTGGAGTCAGTATAATTTTTTTTTGTTTTTTGGAATTACAGAAATGAATAGTTTTAGTTAGCAAGGATGCTTTAAATAAATGCTGTACTTCTGAACTTTCTATTCATCAGGAATAAATTACATTTTAAAATATATTCAAATAAAAACATTTATTTTATATAGTAAAAATATTTCAAAATTTTACTGCTTTTGCTGTATTTTGGATCAAACAAATGCAGGCCTGGTGAGCAGAACAGACTTCTTTAAAACATCATCAAAAATCTTACTGTTCAAAGACTTTTGACTGGTACTGTACAATTAAAAGATTAAAAAATATCAGAATTTTAGGCCATACCATCCAGCCTTTATCTGTACGTGTGCATAACCACATTTATTAACTCTACACTGAGATTGTTTATTTTGGAATCTTACCTGTATCTCTGTTCGTAAGCTCTGTATTTGGCCCTGTAGCTTTTGAATCTCTTCTCTCTGCAGCTCTTTCTCATGACGGAGCTCTTCGAGTTCAACTCCAGCCCCGGCCCCCTCCAAAACCTCCAGACCTGAACCCTCCTTCAGACTGCTGATCAGCTTCTCCTTAGACTGGAGAAACAACAACCATGATGCTTCATACACTTATCAAACAGAGACAAAAAGTGATGTGAAAATAAAGAGAGAATGAGACCTGCAATATACGTGAGGCTTTGTTTTTGTAGTCCTGCAGCTCCTGCTTGGTGTACTCTGCTGCAGATCGGGCACTCTTGACCTGTTGAAGTAGATCTTCAGCTTTCTGTTTCTCTTCTGTCATCCGACGCTCTGCGCTTGTTAACGACTCCGCCAACTGCTGACGCTCGGCCTCCACCTTCGCCAGTCTTGCTCCAAACTCACTCTGAGAAAAAATGGGATTCAGATCTACCAAATCCATCCTTTTATCTCTAGACAGGGTTTGTAACACAAATCCTGGTTCTGTTTGATTCTATGACACTTGTTAACTCACCTGCATCTGTCTGTAGCTCTCCTGTTCTCTCTTCACCGTTGCTTCTGCGTCTCTTACTCTGTCCTGTAGTGTCTGTAAAGCCTGAGACTGAAGACTGCTTCCCTCACTGTGATCCTGAAGAATCCTAAAACATAAAAAAAAAACAGCAAGAGAAGTTTGTTCATTCAAATAAAAAAAAAAGATATAGACTAACCTGTCTGCCTTGATTAACTAAACCAGAAGTGATTTTCTGCTTCCTTGAATTGTCAAAGAAACCCACCTGATCCTCTCGCTCTGAGCTTCCTCAAGAGCGGAGCTTCGGGCCTTTAGTAGCTGATCTGCCTCATCCAGTCGCACTTTTAGGACCGCCAGCTGACCATCTTTTGCCGACAGGGCTTCTGTGAGGTCGTCAACCTGTGCCCTCAGCTCTCGACATGTGCGATCAACGCGAGACTGATCGGAGTTCCACTTTTCAGCACGAGCTCTGGAAAGGTTCACCTCTGCAAAAGTAGAGAAAATAATCATTTAATGGCTACTCAGTTTACTATTATATTTATAGCAGTGTTGTTATTGTCAATTAAAACTATTAAAAACTGTTTTTGTTCATTGAAACAAAGCTGAAATAAAATAAATATTAGATGAAAAACTTAAATGAAAATTAGAATTGTTCCCTCGGCAGTGTTTAGGGTGAAAAGCTAAAATTACTAAAATTCAACCAAAAATAAAAATAAATGAAAGCTAAATTAAAAAAATAAATAAATAAAATTAATAAACAATTCTTATAATATAAAAAATAAAATAAAATAAAAATATAAAAATACAAGTAAAAAAAAATTCTAAATATTAATAAAGGCTGTAATACAATATAAATAATACTAAAAATGCACTTTAACAAACAGGTTCACTGGCTCACCCTCCTGCATGTTTTTGGCTCTCTGGATCAGAGAGGCCATTTCCTGGTTGAGAGAAGAGACTTCATTGCGTAAAAGTTGGTTCTCAAGACGAAGGTTGGAGATCACCTGCTCTTGGCCCTGCTGCTGCTGCTGAAGCTGAAGCTCTTGAGGTGGGATCTCCAATGCTGGCTGGGCCTCTGCAGGTACATCCAGTCCTGCGTCCAAACTCTCCTGAACATCAGCTGGACAGAAAAGATGGAATAAGGATGTTCATAGAGGATGAACTTCATGATATCAAAACGCAGTGTATCTTTAAGCACTAATACTTTAATAACACTGTTAAATGCAAACAGATCTTAAAATGAATATCCATTTTTCATACCGTACATTATAAAACTGTGAAAGGAATTAGTTTTTTAAATGTACATTGCCGTTCAAAAGTGTGGGATCAGTAAGATTTCTTAGGTAAGTCTCTAATGCTCATCAAAGTTCCATTTGTTTGATTAAAAATCCAGAAAAAAAGTAATATTATGAAATATTATTGCAATTTAAAATATGTTTTCAGTTTTTATATACTTTAAAATATAATTTATTTCTGTGATGCAAAGCTGAATTTTTTTTAGCATCATTACTCCAGTGTCACATGATCATTCAGAAATCATTCTAATATGCTGATTTATTATCAGTGTTGGAAACTGTTGTGCTTTAATATTTTTTGGAACCTGTGATACTTTTTTTTTTTTTTTCAGGATTCTTTGATGTATAAAATCTAAAAAGAACAGCATTTATTACAAATAAAAAGAAAGAAAGAAAGAAAAACTTTACTGACCCCAAACTTTGAACGGTAGTGTATAATGTTACAAAAGCTTTCTATTTTAAATAAATGCTGTTCTTTTTCTTGTTTTATTCTTCAAAGAATCCTAAAAAAAGTATCACAGGTTCCAAAAAAAAATAAATAAATAAATAAAAAGCAGCACAACTGTTTCCAATATTAATAATAAATCAGCATATTAGAATGATTCTGATGGATCATGTGAGACTGAAGACTGAAGTAATGATGCTGAAAATACAGCTTTGGAAAAGGAAAGGAAAGGAAAGGAAAGGAAAGGAAAGGAAAGGAAAGGAAAGGAAAGGAAAGGAAAGGACGTGACGTGTGGCCAAGTATGGTGACCCATACTCGGAATTTGTGCTCTGCATTTAACCCATCCAAGTGCACACACACAGTAGTAAGAAGTGATCAAACACGCACACACACACCGTGAACACACACCCGGAGCAGTGGGCAGCCATATTGCTATCGCTGCGGCGCCCGGGGAGCAGTTGGGGGATCGGTGCCTTGCTCAAGGGACTCACCCCAGTCGTGGTATTGAGGGTGGAGAGAGTGCTGGTTATTCACTCCCTCCACCTTCAATCCCTGCCGGACCTGGGACTCGAACCCGCAACCTTTCGGTTACAAGCCCGACTGTATTTCTGTATTTTAAATCAAATAAACACAGCCTTGATGAGCAGAAAAGTCTTATTTAAAAAACATTACAAATCTTACTGATCCCAAACTCTTGAACAGCAGTGTATATTTAGACAAAATAATTAAAACAGTATGCATGTCATTTTAGTAACATTGATATACTATCATAGTTAATATTATGAATTAGTTTGTATTTTTATATTTTTTGTTTTCACTTTAATTTTAAGCAATTTTCTTTATTTAGTATTTTCTTTTATAACTATTCATTTTAGTAATTTTGTTTTGTTGTGTTTTGTCATTTTCCTTTAAATATGTTAATATAGGTTTTATTATTTACTAGCTTTAGTTTATTTAGTTTTAGTTATTTTGGTACTTTAGACCAAACTAACGAAAATGAAAAATATAGCAGAAATAAAACAAGTTTATTATAGGTTTTTATGGTGGTAGTTTTAATAAACTAGAATAACTCTGCATAGTATACATTTGATTTAGACAAAATAATATGTTTAATAAGATGTAAGTTCATCTTCATAGGCTATTTCACAGCAAACAGATTCAATAAATACAAACATTTAATAAAAAAAAAAAATGATTTAAATAACAACTCTATAAAAATTCTTTCATTGTACTTGATCGGCCATATTGGCAGCACTGAATACAAACATTGTCACTGAACTGAGTGAAACTTGCATATTTTGCAAATTATTGATGCTGAAAACAATCAGTTTTGTCATGTTTTGCGCTGTACTAATCGGTCGGACCAGAAAAAACATTTGGAGTATTATGGACTACCAAAAGTTATAACAAATCAAGAAGAAGAGTGCAAAAAGGAACAAAAGGCGTTTGTGGTTGGCCAAACTGAACCAGGATTTAGGGTTAGAATCTTGACAACATTCGTGTTTGTTCTTATCATTTCCGGTCATGTAGGTGAAATATTAGACTAATATCTTAATTAATACTGCTTATACATAAATTTACCACTTATTAGCTTCAGTTTGTCCAAATATTGGGCACTTTCCTGCTTACAAAGTTCTTTTCTATATGATTTAGCAGCTTCCACACGTTTAGACAGCATACAGTAAATTAGAAGAACAACATATTCAGTAGTACATTAACCGTGCAACCAATTGCTGATGTTTATGATGAGTATCACCAGTATGGCTGCGCATCTGGGTAACTGACCAAAATAATGCAACGAACCAAACGATGTACGTTTTGTACCTTGGCTTTGGTCTCGAGTGGAGCCATCCTCGGTTTTAACGCTGTGTGAGCTGTTGGAGAGAGAGCTGAGGCTGGAATTTCTAGACAGGCCCTGTGTGGAGGACGGGGTTGGAGTAACAGAGGGGCCCATCTGCAGGTCGCCAGTCACAGAAATAGGGGGCATCTGGGTCTGAATCGACCCCCCTGTTGAACCCAAGACTTTAGACACCGTTTCTCTTCTGCCCTCCTTTCTTTCACTCTGCGGTGGGTCCGAACTGTTCAAGAAGTCAAAGAGCAAATCATCGTTTACTTCTGGCTTTTTGGGTCGCACAAAGTTGGTTGACGCCTTGCTGCTAGAACCCAAAGGCGTGGTGCTGGAGATATTAGCTGTTCCAGCCAAAACCGTGGCTTTGGATTCCTTTATGTTCACAGCAGCTGCTGAGATGAAAGCTGAAGTTCCTTGGGATGAGGAGGAGGAGATGTCCCTGTGCTCTTGGGTTGAGCTGTAAGCTGCAGAGTTGTACTGGACTGAATCTGTGGTGTCAGGGCTGCTGTATGACAGGGAGGATTTCTGAGCGTTTTTCGTCAAAGCGGTGGCTGCACCCTGGTCCACTTTATTTAGGAAGTCCTCTGCCTTCCCAGCAAGATCAACAAGCCAAGACATCCTGAGATCCTATGGAAATGATAACATTCATGCAGAGATGTTAAAGTAATAAGACTGTCATGCTATATAATTGATGTCATTCCAGTTTCTTGCATTCTACAACTCAACTACGTGTTTGTGCTTTAAAGCTATAATTTTTCATGTTTCTAAGAAATGCAGATCCTTTTCGCAGCTGAGAGACCAACACTGAAGAGTCAGATATGTAATGTTTGACTTCTTCAATGCAAACATAAGCTGAAAACACAACCCATCCCTTAAAGTATACTGTGGATCCACATCGAGTATTTTTAACCTCCTCTCATTTAAATCAATGCTAAAAGTCTCTAGCATGAAAACACTAGCTTGTCAAATGTATATGATTACAAAATCCGTCAGTTTATTATACTAGGCATATTCAGGCAATGGTTATTCATCTGTAAGTTTTGACATTTTCTTTCCACTTCTCCCTGAACAATAAGTGTTTACATTTTGCGTCCAATTCCATTTAACACGGTGTATTTATACAAAACTGTCAGCTGTTAAATCACAATCCGCTAAAATTCGTCTAGTTATCGATTAAATGACAGTTGTTCGTTTGTAGTGTAAATCCTCTAAACATGACAGTACAGTGCTAACCAGTATTACACGGTCAGTTTCACGTCTTCTGCCCAATAACTACATTTAACATCAGATTTTTTTTTACCTGAATGGGCTCCGACCTCTCAGAAAGCGGTAGGTAAATCTTGCAGGGGCATGTTTTGGAGAATATCTGGGGAAACTGTGTTCACTGCTCTCTTGATCGCTTATCGCTGACTGTTTTTATCCTGCTACTCATTCTGATCCAGACCGACGTGGACCAGGAACTACACGAAGGACCCATAACAGTGCGCCCTGCACACTGCCTGCCTAGAAAAGGTTGTTGCCGTGCCCGATTGTAATTGAAATAAAATAAAATTATATTAAATTAAATTAAAGATAAAATGAAATGAAATGCGATAAAATGAGATACAGCATGATGAAATAAAATAAGATAATCTAAAATAAGATATAAAAAGATCAAATAAAATAAAATAAGAAAAAATATAAAATAAAAGAAAAAAGATAAAAATAAAATAAGATAAAATAAGCTGAAATAAAATAAAAGTAAGATAATCTAAAATAAGATATAAAAAAATGAAATAAAATAAAATAAGATCGAATAAGATCAAATAAGACAAAATAAAATAAAGAAATTAAGATAAAAGATAACATAAGATAAAATAAAAGGTAAAAATAAAATTAAATAAAATATAATAAAATAACATAAAATAAGATGAAATAAATAAAATAACAAATAAGAAAATAAGACAAAATAAAATTAAATTAAATAAAAGATAAAAATAAAATAAAATAACATAAGATATAAAAAGATGAAATAAAATAAAATAAGACAAATAAGATCAAATAAGACAAAATAAAATAAAATAAAATAAATATAAAATAAAATAAAAAAGATAAAAATAAAATAAGATAAAATAAGTTGAAATAAAATAAGAAAATAAAATAAGACAAAATAAAGATAAAATAAGATAAAAAAAGATAAAAACAAGATAAAATAAAATATAAGATCAAATAAGACAAAATAAAATAAAGAAATTAAGATAAAAGATAAAATAAGAAAATAAAAGGTAAAAATAAAATTAAATTTAATATAATAAAATAACAAAATAAAATAAGATGAAATAAAATAACGTAAATAAGAAAATAAGACAAAATAAAATTAAATAAAATAAGATAAGATCAAATAAGATGAAATAAAATAAGAAAAAAATATAAAATAAAATAAAAAAAGATAAAAATAATATTTTTGTATTGAATTGTATTGTATTTTGTATTGAATTGATATTTGAATTGGTAATTATTCTTAGGTTTTTACTGCATTCTCTACTTTCCATCCAATTAGTCTTGTTATGCCAATTTTCTAACACAAGTTGGGCAAGTATTTTCAATATACTTAATGGACTTGTGGTATTAGTAGGTTGTTGGGATGTCAAAATCTGGTAAACAATATTCATTTTTTAACATTACAGAAGTCAAAGAATACTGCAAAGCTGGAACAACACAAATATACTGAAATGAAAGCATTCTGTAAATTGTATGAAACGTATTTTCAAAAGTCAAACTAAAAGAGTAAATACACAACAGTGATTACACAAACACATGAATTATGAAACAGTTCCTCCTTTTATTCAGCCGCACTCACTCAAGATCGCTTATTTACAAGGCATGCCACAACGATACGAGAACTGACTAAAAGACTTCATCAATAATTAATGATCAATAACACTTACATCAGCTCTGAGGGAGACAGAGGGATATGATAGAAAAAAAGAGCAGTAAAAACAAAAAGATACATCAATTCTCAATGTTTTCTTGTCCATGGCAGACACGTTTATTTGATCATTGTCTTACATGAAAAACGTTTATATTCAGGGAGTGTGACGTCATTGTCAGACTCCCCCTCTGATTGGTCGGCCCCTCAGCCTTTAAACCAGCAAGCAGAGTTAAGCAGGACTGTCCTAGCAACCCATTACATATGGGTCGGGGGGAAGAAAAGAAAATGCTTGTTTAAAAAAAAAACTTCAGAGCGTTTTCAGGAGGAACAAGGGAGCGAGGCAGACCCAATCACATTATTGACAACTAATTACAACTTTCAAAAAAACCCAAGAATTGTGTTGTTTTTTTTTAATAGTGTCCTTTGAGATAGTCATTCACAAGCTTGGATATAAAAGGGTCGTTTCTGAGAGGGTCTGAGAGGGACAAAATATGCTGAACACATCAGTACGAAAAGGAGAATCAGAGGTAATGCATTTCTGTTCTCACGTCTGCACACGCCGTAAATAACGCAGTGGACTTTTCATCTCTCAAAAAGTGACCCTTTGCAGGAAAAGACCTGAAAGTTATCATTATTCATCAATATTTCCTCTTACAAACAGGTGAAACACACACTAACACACACACACACACACACACACACTCACTCACTCACTCACTCACTCACTCACTCACTCACTCACTCACAGAGTCTCAGACACGCTCAGTCTTAAAGGTATGCACTCATTCTTTCTGTTTATCATACACTCTCTCTCTCTCACACACGTTCACATACTTTCCCAAACACACTCACACACACACACACACAGGGGTGGCCGCAGCTGTAGACCCCCGGCACAGGTGTCCAATCATGCAGGAGAGGATAAAAAAAACGTAATTCAGATGAGTCCTCGTCTCTTCTTGTAGTCCTCCAGGTTGAGAGATCGGCGTGGTGCTCCATCTTTAACGGGTAATGCGTTTGAACTCACTGCCAAAGACTTTGCTTCTGTGGATCATTGAAATAAATTGTAAAAATTAAGACAATAGATCAAGGGATCAGAATTATATACACAATCGTTCAATGTTTTAGAAATAAGTCTCTTAAAAGTAGCAATAGTTTACTGTATGTGACTCTGGACCACAAAACCAGTCTTAAGTAGCACAGGTATATTTGTAGCAATAGCCAAAAATACATTGTATGGACCAAAATTATGGATTTTTCTTTTATGCCAAAAATCATTAGGATATTAAGTAAAGATCATGTTAAATGAAGATATTTTGTAAATTTCCTACCATAAATATATTAAAACTTAATTTTTGACTAGTAATATGCATTGCTAACAACTTCAGTTGGACAACTTTAAAGATGATTTTCTCAATATTTTGCACCCTCAAATTGCAGATTTTCAAAAAGTTGTATCTTGACCAAATATTGTCCTATCCTAAAGTTTCTTTATTCAGCATTCAGATTATGCATAAATCTCTGTTTGACCCTTTAAGACTGGTTTTGTGGTCCAGGGTCACATTTTAAAACCATTTCAAATAATTTTTCTCTTTTAAAATGTAATTTATGCCTGTGAAGGCAAAGCCGAATTTTCAGCATCATTACCCCAGTCTTCAGTAATCACACAATTCTTCAGAAATCATTCTAATATTCAAATTTGATGCTCAAACAATGAACTTAATATTCTATGAAAACTGTGATCTTTTTTTTCAGGATTCTTTGAGGAAGAGAAAGTCCATAAGAACAGCATTTATTTGAAATAGAAATTTGTAACATATAAGTGGTTGTACTGTCACTTTTGACCAATTTATTGTGTCCTTGCTGAAAAGTACACATTTTTTTTTTTATTTAAAAAAGACATTGCACTGCATTGCTTAAAGGATAAGTTCACTTCTAGAATAAAAATTTCCCAGTAATTTACTCACCCCAATGTCATTCAAGATGTTCATGTCTTTCTGTCTTCAGTCACAAAAAGAAATGAAGGTTTTTGAGGAAAACATTCCAGGGGCCTCATTTATCAACAGTGCGTAGAAAAGGTTTTATATTTTGTACTTATATTTAACACACATTTCTGTGTGTGTGTGTGTGTGTGTGTGTGTGTGTGTAAGGTTTATATATATATGTACTTAGATTTAAAAAGATAGGGTAGGGTGAAAAACTCCATCTCATTTTCTCCTTTTTTTTTTTTTTTTTGAAAATGAGTGATTTCACTAAATAAGACGCTTATTCCTCAGCTGGGATCACTTAGAACCCTTTGAATGTGAATTGAAACTGCATTTTAGACCTTCAGTCTGTTGATCCTCATTGAATTCCACTATATGGAGAAAAATTCTGGAATGTTTTCCTCTAAAACCTTACTTTCTTTGCGAATGAAGACAGAAAGACATGAACATCTTAGAAGACATAGGGGGTGACTAAATTATCAAGAAATGTTTATTCTGAAAGTGAACTAACCCTTTAATTGTGCTTTCCTGCTGGACATCAAGCAATTGAAATTCAAATTCAACTCACCAGCATTAGGAACCTGCAGGTCAATTTTGACATCAAAGTCATGAACTTTGAAGAGGTCCTCTGAGAGGTCACTGGTTGGCTTGGTAATGTCTTTGTCTTTCTGGCTAGCCTGGCCCTGCATAATAAACAAATTAAACAAGTGAATTCTGGGTCAGAACAGGCTCATGTTGTGTCACGCAGTCATGCTGTGGGCATGTTTGTGCGTGCGTGTTACCTGTTTATTAGCCTGCTGGCTGTTGTCTTGGCCTGAGCCTGAACCGTATTTCTGGTTCAGATGAGCCAAAATAGCGGCGTGGACTGAGGGATCTCTTGCCTGAGAAAGAAAAAGAGAGAATTACATTTTAAAAATGATCCAAAAAAAAAAAAAAAAAATGGGATGAGCTTAAAAGCAAAGAAAAACAGCAGAGCTGACAAAAAGATGCCTCACATTGGACACCATAGTTGGTTTACACTGCCGTCTGGTGAATGGATCCATTTGCTGGTTCTTTGAGTTTTGACCCTCCGCCTGAAACACAACCAAGACATTTTAGATTCCAGAATGTTCTAGGAGAGTAACAGCTCAAAATACCGGCTCTGAGAGAAACACCTACCACCAATGCCTTCTCAGACTCCACAATGTTCCAACTCCGATTCCTCTGGTTGATATAACTGGAGAAGAAAGAAAGAAAGAAAAGATTATTAATTTGAAGAAATTATTGCTTTTATTCTACAAGTCCACATCAAATTGAAAAAAAAAAAACCAGTAAGGACAATTAGAATGTTAGAAAAATATCATAATGCTGTTCTTTCTATTCATTAAAAAAAAAGTTTTTCCACAACATTCTAATATGCCGATTTGCTGCTTAAGAAACATTTATTATTGTCAGTGATTTATTGAGCGAGATGCTAACGGTCTAATCAGATTCAATAAACTATGCTAAGCTACACTAAAAGTGCTACCGCCAGAACCGGAGATCGGCTGAATGGATTCGAAAACGGTAAAACTCAACTGTTTAACTCTAGGGGAGTTGGACAATGAGCCTATTTTCAAAAAAAGTGGAGTGTTTCTTCAATATTAGTATTAATTTATTTCAACAATGACAATAATAAATGTTTCTTAAGCAGCAAATCAGCATATTAGAATGATTTCTGCAGGTTTATGTGACACTGAAGACTAGAGTAATGACTGCTGAAAACCCAGCTTTGCATCACAGAGAAAAAAAAATGCATTAAAAATGCATTAAAATGTATATATATATATATAGATTTTTTTTTTTTTTTAAATTCTAACTTCACTTAAGTTATTTAACACTATTGACCTCAAACTACTGAGTGGCTGCCTAGTGAGTAATAGCAGTAGTTGTGTTTGTGTGTTTCTGACCTGATGGCAGAGATATTTTTGGTTCTCTGTCGGTCAAGTGCTTCTGCCCTCTCCTCCAGCTCATTCAACTGATCTTGCAGTACTTTCACCTTCTCTCCATCACCGCTCTCCTCAGCCATGGCCTGCACACACAAGTTAATCATGTTTAGCATGAGATCACAACTAGGCACCTAAACAGAATCATACACCAACCAAAGGCATATCTACTTGTGATATATATATCTAAAGCATTACAACCTTCTCTTTGAGAAGCTGTGTTTTCTTCATGGCGTAGTTTGGAGGAGCCTTACGGAATCTGTCTTTTTCTTTGACAATCTGTATTAATAAAAAATAACCAAATTGTTATACTTTGATAAAACTGACAACCATCAAAATATCTTGTATTAAAGATGATAGGAAATGGGATCAGTGGGACGTACATCCTCAATGTCTTTGTCATTGAATTTGTAGTTGACCGCCTCCTTGATGGACTGCTCTTTTTTGGCGATCTCATCCAGAGTAGGAAACTGCATCCCCGCAGAAATCATCTATGGGGCAGCAACAAGGTTACTGCTGCTCATGCAATCCCATAATGCTACAAATTAACAGACTAACCTAAAATGCAACTTAAATTCAAATACATAAAACTTACCGCCTCTTTCCATTTCATGAATTCGCTTTCAGTGAACTCCTGATTGGACACAAACTCAAGTCTGAAGACTCGTGTGTCATTTCCATGTCTGCAAACATGACATTACATAAGTGGAAGACAAAGAAATATATAACCAATATATATTCAGTTTTCCTGTGCAAACGTACCGGAGCTGAAGGCCTTTATTTGTCCGTGTGGACCCCAACTGATAAACTTTAGCCGTCTCCACCACATCAATGATTTCAGCCACCTGCAGGATTTCATTTTTAGAAATTGTCCATCTACAACTTGGTATATTGCATCTTGTATCTTAAAATGCATGCTTTCAGGTTGCGACTGGAAGATGAAAGCTAAAGCTGAAGCTGAAAGATGTTTATAACATGAAGAGCATGTGAAATGTTTCACTGACCCGATAAACAGGCTTGCTGCTGCTGTTTCCGATGCCAATTCGAACAAAACAACCAGTAACAGTTTTAGCAAAGAACGGCATGTGACACCAGCGCTCCAGCTTGTGCCGGGACAGCCGGATCCGATTCAGCTCGTCCGGTAATGACACAGGCTGGGATTTGGGTGGAGCCTCCTCTTTCCTACAATACAGGTGCATAGTTAATAAACATACTATATTTAAACATGCTAGTCGATAAACATGCTATATTACAATATATTTCTAAAAAATACCTTTATGAATCATTAAGAAAATCAATGCTAAAAACAAAATTTTTACTAGTGCTGTCAAACAATTAATCACGATTAATCGCATCCAAAATAAAAGTTTGTTTAAATTATATATGTATATTTATTATGTATATATAAATACACACATGTACAGTATATATTTTTAAAATATTTACACGTATTTACGTGCATATACTTATATTAATAAATGTATTATTATATATAAATATATTTAATATGTAAACATATTTTTCTTCAATATAAACACATGTATGTGTGTGCATTTATATATACATAATAAATATACACAGGACACACACATATATTATGTAAACAAAAACCTATTTTTGAATGTGATTAATCGCGATTAATCATTGGACAGCACTAATTTTTTAATACTGATAAGCTGAAAATTTAGCTTTGCTATCACAGGAATAAACTGCATTTTAAATTATAATAATATTCCACAATATTTACCAATATTTAATATTTACCATGTAATTATTTTTTTTCCATTTTTAAACTGATAATACTAAGAAGGTTAATGTATCATCTAATACTTACTCCTCTTCTTCATCGAACGATGATGACCTTGAGCTGCGGTCACTCTTTACTGAAGACTTGTCATCGTCATCTTCCTCCTCCTCTTCATCATCTGAGTAAACCTCACTTGTCTTCAGTGGCTGCCTTTTGGCAAGAAGCTCGGCTGAAAGTAAATATGTACGTCAACTTGACAGTCACCACTAGTAAGCCACTAAATATATTGTAAAAACTTTAATTTGCTGTAAAGTTGCTTTGCAACGATAAGTATCGTGAAAAGCGCTATACAAATACATTTGAATTTAAAGGTTAAAGGTTAAAGGTTAAATATATATATATATATATATATATATATATATATATATATATATATATATATATATATATATATATATATTATATAAGACACTAGCCACATTAACTATGAATACTAATACTAACCGTGAAACAGCAGTCACTATACCCAAGAAATGTTTTAAACATTAGTGTGGCAAACTGAAGTTACATCATGTTGCGTCTGAGTGGCATTAATTCTTATTTTCAATCCAGTCGGTTTGTCAGTATTGATTAACAATGAGAAAGTAAGTAAAATGTACCAGTTCTGTTTTTCCTCTTCTCTCTTTCTGCTTTCAGCTCTTCCATTGCCTGTGACTTCTTGTCCAGCTTTTCGTCTCTCTTGATCCGTCTCTCTTTATTGTGGGACATGACCTGTATGAATAGACAAGAGGAAACACGAGTGTCAGACCATATTTGCGTTTATATTTTAGCAAGGCCTTGTTGGTTGTACAGTTTACTTACCACCTGAGTGTCGGGGACCTGAGACTGTTTTCTCTTCTCCTGCTCCTCTTCCTGTTTCTTCTTCTTTTCTTCCTTTTCCTTCTTCTTCGCAGTCTTCAGTTTTTGCTTGATTTCAAACCTTATTGGGAGAAATGCATCGGTCATTAATTGATAAGCTCAGTTTCTTAACAAATTATTTCAATTTTGCCATCATTCATAACTAGATTTAAATTATTTCTGTGCAACACAACCAGTGTGGTTATTGTAAAGTTAAACTAAAACTATTACAAATAATTTTCAGTAACTAATACCCAATGCATTAGCTAATGTTAACCCAAAAAAAGAAGCAATTTTTTATACTTGAAAAAAAGCTTAAATTTAAAAAGAAAAAAAATTATATTAATAAAAACATATATAAATATATCAAAAACAACACATAATATTTACTAAAACATAAACTAAAATTAAATCCAAAACAAAAAAACTAAAGCCAATTCAAAATGTTAACAAATACTATTTAATAGCTTATAAATAATAATAAAATAACAGAAAATACAACATTTAAATTATTGCAATATTCACATTCTCTTTTTATTTGCGATAACCTATCCTAAAGAACATGTAATTTAGGCTAATTTCCCAGTTCTGCCTTTTCTTGCAAATATGAAAATGGTAAAACAAATTCAGACAAATTTATTGGTTGCTCAGATATGAGCTTTGAAATTCTTCTCACCTTCTCTTGAGGACTTCTCTCTTCTCTATCCGGTTAAACAGCTCCTGTTCTCTTTCTTTTTCCGTCATCTGCTCCAAACGGGCCCTGTCCTCCTCATCCCCCATTAGATCGTCTCCATAACCGTCCCGGAAAACCTCATCCTCTGACGACGAGTCAGAATCCGAGCTGGAGGATGAGCTGTTACTGTCGGAGTCTGACACCTCACCTTAAGAAATGTAAAGCAGGGAGAATCAACATTAGTGTTTCAGTTTAAGCATTATATTGGAACACATAACATTACAGAATCCAAATCGATGCCTTACCCTCCTCCGGAGCCGAACTCTCGCCTGAACTGTCTCCATTTGAGCTGCCGGATGAAGCCGCCTTGCCCTTTCTTTTCTTGACTGTATTCTTCTTTTCGGGCCCTTTGCTAGGCTTCCCTTTCTTTTTGGTTTTAGTGCCTCCAACAGTCCACTAAAAAAACAAACATCAAAAACATATTTAATTTACAAGCACCTTTTCAGATGGACACTGAGGTTTCTTACAGATATATCTATGACAAAAGTATTTCAATTAAGCAAAAGCACACACTTAACTCCCCCATTCAGAACAACATCACAGCTGATTCAACGCATTCAGTACTGTGGGATATTGAGATGGCCACTAAAATGTTCAAGACCTAAAATGATAACTCCACTTTATCTGCTTTATTAGTAAAAGAACTACTCTTTTAATAAGAAACAAAACCCTGAACCTTTTTTGCAACCTTTTAGCATGCTCTTAGCATATTTCACTTTCAGTTCAGAAAAAAGTGGAGATGTGCTCTGATCATACTGGCCTATCTACATCTAAATTTACATTTACTCATGTACTCGCTTTTATCCAAAGCGACTTAGAACTGAGGAATTATACATTATACATGAATTACAACTAAGACTTATACATGAAATAGCCTTCAGTGAGAAAAATAAAATAGCAAGCCTTAGGAACAATTTTACACTCCAGAGCACCTCCTTGACCTCAATGGTATCTTTTTTTAAAACCGTTGCAAATCATAATCAAATCCACCAACATTTTTTTTTTTTTTTTTAACAAATCATCGTTTTGCACTTCTAATTTGTGAACGGTGTTTTGTTTTGCTCTCTCCTTACGGCTACGTCCTGCTGAAACATCACGTTCTTGTAAACATGCGTACGACAATTAGCGGAAGCTAGAGATTACGGTTTATAAAGTTGTAAATATGGATATTTTTCTTAAACAGTTCACTTCGCTTCAAAAGACCTTTATTAACCCTCCTGGAGCCAAGTGGAGCATTTTTTATGATGGATGGATGCACTTTATTCTGCTTTAAAACCTCAACAGCCATTCACTGCCATTATAAACCTTGGAAGAGCCAGGACATTTTTTAATGTAACTCCGACTACATTCGTCTGAAAGAAGAAAGTCATATGCACCTAGGATGGTAGGTAAGGGTGAGTAAATCATGGGGTGATTTTAATTTTTGGGTGAACTATTTCTTTAACAAACATGGATTAACAACATTGAATAGTATATTTCTAAATTAACAGTAACCTAGATTTATAAATGCTGTGAAAAAATTGTTCACTTTTAGTTCATGAAAACTAACACATTAACTAAAGATAACAAACTGGACCTTTTTATAAAGTGTTACCAGAATTTTACCTCAGTTATGATTTAAACTAAAGTGTGGTATCTCATGCTGTGTATCTGAAATCTCATAGTTCCTAACTAGATAGTACGGGAAAAACAGCACGCCAAAACAGCATATCTGAATTCACAATATTTGAAAAACAGTTGGTGAAAAGTACTGGATGACTGACTATTTCCAGCGTGACTCTGAAGTGCGCATTCGAATAGACACAAACCATTATTCCATGAGGCCACAGGATTTATGAATGCCAGTGAAGCAACGCAACTAATGTTGGTAGGTCACATGACAATTAGGACTACTATCGTGTATCGCATATAGTCAGAGATATCGTCTGTTGCTGATATCTTTGACGATAGCAGGACGATTATTATTGCTATCCGTCAAAAATAGACTAGGCGCCTAACTTTAACGATGCAGTGCAGACAGCCGTTCCTGGGGCGCTTCAGAAACTTACAGCGAGGTGGCTGGTATAAACACAAAGGCATAAATCACGGTGAGCGGGAGGGGGTGTTTTGGGTGGAAGCATGCAATCTGTAATTGTGCACAGTTGCTGACGCTTGAGAAAGCGTGCAATTGCTTTCTTATGCTCGCCGTTTTTTCCAGTTTTACTTTCACTTTCAAAATTGATGCCGTTCAGCAACAAGGTGAGAGGACGGAAAAGGGGGGCACACTAACTCGTTTGAGGGGAACGGTCCCCCTTCTCACTGTAGATGCGTGCAATGTAAATAAGGGGTAAGAAAATTATTTATCATACAGTGATGTAACTATTGTATTCACTTCTGGTACCGAGAGTGCTTTTTTAAGTGCATAAACTCGCCGTTGGCTAGGCTAGTCAGTGATGATGTTCTTTGATAACGTAAATGTTCTTTAACAAAGTTTGTATATATTCAAATGTAGTACCTACTCTGACAATAAACAATTTCAGACAGACCAATGGCAAGTTGATCCTGGAATACCTTTACACCTCAGGTAAACCACTGGATCAGAAAGTTCACTTGCAGTAACTAGTGCAGCAAAACTGTGATGGTAATTTAGTTCTTAGTCCCTTCAATTGTGAAGTAATGTAATGTGATGAAATTACAGGCCAGTTGAGATGAGTATGAACAACTGTGTTTGCCCAACTCTGAACCTTTTGACTGATATTTCTCAGATCAATCAAGTATTTAATATCCAAAATGTCAAACTGCACTGAGTACATCCAAAAAGTCAGAATCCACATTTAATAAAGGTAAAGCTTCATACCTCATCATCGCTGTCTGATGTCTCTGAGTCTGTGGAGGCGGCAGGTTTACTAACAGGCTCTTCCTGTTCATCAGAATCCACACGCTTTCTCTTGGCAAGAGACAGCAGCTCCTGCAAAAAGCAGAGGAAGAGTGACAGTTATATTTTTATTCAAGCACCAAGTTATATTTTTGTACTTGGTGAATCCCTTCTCTTTGTTGTTTATTAAAAAACAAGAACATGTGTATAATCAGTCATGATCAAATCTATCCTCCTCAAAATGTTGCTTTAGGTTTAAAGCTTGAAGGGCAAGTGCGGCTGCAGAAATAATGCTTAACAGCTGTTATAAAGAACAAAAGCAGTTGTTATTTATCTTTTTTAAACAACCTGAATAGTAATCTGTAAGCGTGGCTGTCAGGGTGTCTGCTTATGTGCTAATTTTATCCTGAAGTACTAGAACACATAAGACAGAGGGATTTGGGATAGCAATAATCCAACACACTCAATAACAAGCCACTATATGGCTAAATAGAGTCTAATGCACACACACGTCAAACTCCCCTAAGCACTGAGGGTCTTTAGTCCGATTATGACCAGTGTTTGAGGGTAATGTTACTTATTTAATCTATTAGCATTCATAAACTTTTCAGCATAAGTCATATGCATGCAACTCCAAAAGTAATTTTATTTCTGTATAGGTGTTGGTAATCACACTGCTGTTAGTGTTTGTGCTCTGTTTTGCAGCTAGCTGGCTAGCTCTGAAATTTGTCAACACCAGTGAAATGAAAATGAAGTGCACTGGTTGTTGAGAAGTGTACTAGGGAGTGCTACCTATAGGGGGCGTATCATGGTTCAAATTCATGGTTCAAAAATTTGTTCACCATAGTACAGGGGTTTTCAAAATGGGGTACAGGGACCCCAGAAGGCTGCAAGGGAGTGCTAGGCTGTCTGTGGAAAATTTTTGATGAATCATAGGACTATAAAAGCAAATAAATAACTCAACTAAAAAAAAAGGGACTAAAATAATAAAATAAATAAACAGACAAAAATAAATAGAACAGTACTATAAGTAGTAGGAAAATAATGCAATAAAGTATTTTTTTTTTTCATAAAATAAACTGGGTCTTTATACAAAAAAAAAAAAAAATTGCATTTTTAAATTTAAGGATGAGGTCCCTCATACACACATAATCGTATTCTGTGTTCCATGGCTAAAAGAAAGAAAACCTCCGTCACAGAGCAAATTAGATTTTCTATTTATTTTCTATTTAAATTACTATTTAAAATAGTTTTTCTTGAACAGCAAATCAGTATATTAGAATGATTTCTGAATGATCACATAACACTACAGTATATATTATATATATTATATACATATATAATATATAAACTTAACATTTTCTTAAATATATACACGCATTTGTGTGTATTTATATATACATAATAAATATACACATAATAAATATACACAGTACAGACACATTTAGTATATACACAAAAACATTTATTTTGGATGTGATTAATCATGACTAATTGTTGCCCAGCACTAGATTTTATATTATATTATAATATATTTTTACATTTTACTGTTTTTGCTGTACTTTGGATCTGATAAATACAGGATTGGTGAGCAGAAGAAAAAAAACATTAAAAATCTTACTGTTCAAAAACCTTTGACTGGTAGTGTACATCCCAACAATAAAAGATTTATTTTTGGTTGAAACGACACAAATCAATTTATTATTTATTCTTTGTCTAATGGAATGTTTGAAATTTTAAGAAAGTAACTTAAAAAAAAAAAAAAAAAAAACAATGGCCAAATGGTCATTGGCCGTTTTTAGCACATCAAAAAAGACATCTGGTCTGAACTTTTTGATAAAAGTAGTTTTTATTACTTGAATATGTCTCCATATTTTTATTTTCTTGTGCATCATGTGACTTTTAACTGCCCAATTAAAAAGCTGCTTTCTGGAACGTGTTTTAGAACCTCCAGTCCGCTCTAGTCTCTCGTCAAATTTCTACAGCTACAACCGAAATAGAAGTTTAGCCGCGGCACCGTGACGTCATGAAGCAGAAAAGGTTCTAAACACACGCGGCCACTTTTGTAAAGCTGAATTACCCGCGTCTTGCAGACGACAATAAAAAGCACGCCAAATATCAAAAATTCAGGTGTAATTGTCTGAAAACCAACACGACGCCACAATACAGGCCTCTGCTAGCCAGCTAGCTTTCCCACATCACTTAGCATGGGACTTCAACACACACATACAGTTCTGACACCTTAGTGCCTCTGAGATCGGTAAACAGCGAGGTTTTTGGATCACATTGACATGGATGATATTCCTACCTGATCCAAATTATCATCGCTTGCACTATCCTCCGAGTCAGAGTCAATCACGACCCGACCTTTCCGTTTCTTTACATTCACCATGGTTAGCTGCCTGGCTCCCCTGTGTGTGTGTTTAAACAGCAGCGCCGCACTCCTCCACACAAAGGCGCTAGAGCTGCACCACGCATGCGCACACGTCACTCCCCATAAACATCGACGAGATATACAGGGTCAGATATGTGCTGTATCTAAAGATCTTGCATTATATGCATACATACAATTGGCGAAAATTCTAATGATATTTCTTAATCGTTACATGTGATGTGCGCGGAAATCAACGGCGAGAGATATTTGTTGTCGGTAGGACCATAAGCACATGTGCTTGTTTCAGGTAAGGACAGATTATATGACGGACCGTAATGGCATGTTTGAGTGTCAGAAATGAGTAGTAAGACGTAGTTGCTTTTCAAACCATGTTTTATGTTTATTCATTAATTTATCTATTTTTAACAATGATAAATGTGGTTACACTTAGTGTTTTAACATAGTTATAACGGCAGTCATTAAAACATTTATTCATAGAATGGCTCGGGTATGTATTGACTTGTGAATGTCATATAAAGTCAAATGAGATTTATTCCTTTAGACCAGGGGTTTCAATCCTTTAGATGACACAAAATATGATCAATGATCATCCTTACGCAGGAGACCCCTATCCTAAAATTTAGATTAAAAGACCAAAGTTATACTAATTTATAATAATAATATAATAATTATTTACATTGATATACCTAAACCAATTTAACCAATTTTTGTAATTATTTAATTTTACTTATATTCATTTTTATGATTTTCTTATTCAATCTATTTTATTTAATTATTTACAAAAAATATTTTCTTACTATTATCTTGTACTATTTATCTAATTAATTTAGACTATATAGACATTTAGAAACTATATACACTACCAGTCAAATTTTTAAAATGTTTTTAAAGAATTCTCTTCTGCTCAACAAGCCTGCATCTGAACCAAAATACAGCAAAAGTAGTAATATTGTAAAATATTTTTTACTATTTTACTATGTAAAATAATTAAATCATGTATTTTAAAATGTAATTTATTCCTGTGATCACAGCTAAATTTTCAGCATCATTACTCCAGTCTTCAATGTCACATGATCCTTTAGAAATCATTCTGATATGCTGATTTGCTGTTCAAGAAACATTCTTCTTCTTATTATTATTATCAATATTTAAAACAGTGGAGTAAATTTATTTCCAAAAAATCAGTGTTTTAAAATGTTTAAAAACATTTATAATGTTACAAAAGATTTCTATTTCAGATAAATGTTGTTCTTCTGAACTTTTTAATTCATCAAAAAACCTGAAGAAAATTCTACTCAGCTGTTTTCAACATAATAACAATAATAATAATAAATGTTTTTTGAGCAGCAAATCAGAATATTAGAATGATTTCTGAAGGATCATGTGACTGGAGCAATAATGCTAAAAATTCAGCTTTGATCACAGAAATAAATTACAGTTTAAAATATATTCAAATAGAAAACAATATTTTAAATAGTAAAAATATTTCAGAATTTTACTGTTTTTGCTGTACTTTGGATTAAATAAATGCAGAAGCAAAAGCAACTTCTTTAAAAAAAACATTAAAAAACTTTTGACTGGTAGTCTAGTTAGAGGATGATTATATTTGGAGATCCGTGGCAACTAAAAGACTGAAACTCCCTGTCATAGAGAATTTTCAATTATATATTCTTAATATTTTGGATTATTAAAAAAAAAAAAAAATCATTATATATATTGTTTTCATTTCTTTCAGGATTCTACTGAATGCTGATCGCAAGAGAAACTAATAGCAAATGGCTGTATCAAAGACAACATTAAAAACTCTGTTTGGAGTTTATGGCGTCATTCCCAGACAGACTCTGTTATTGCCATCTACCCTCAGATGCTCCGTTATCCTGAGCACCAGGAGCATCTATGAGCGTGATTACCGCAGACCAGGCCAGCCTCCAGACACCCGCTGGCCCTGGCAAAAGATACAGTTTGATTTCTCCAAAGGTGTGGAGGGTATCAAGAAGCACATGGGGTTGTTGAAGGATGAGTTTGTCCAGCGCTGGACTGGACCTGAAGGAAGGCCGTTAATAGAGCACATGCTGGAACAGACGCGTGTCCAGTGGGAGTTCCGTGGACCAGAGAGTCTCAATCAGTGGGTGGTGTCATCCGATCAGGAGATTGGAGGTCGCAGTGAGGCATACATCAAACTGGGCAAAAACAACACCACGTGTTTGCTGTACGGGACCTTGTGCTCTGCGCCTCCCCGTGATGGAGAAACTCGATACAGTGGATACTGCACTCTGCGCTCCAAACAACCGCTGGTCAGTACAGAGATCCAACATTTCTCCATCTCTCCATAGGGCTGTCAAACGATTAATTGTGATTAATCGCATACACAAATAAATACACACAAATTAATGTATATATTTAAGAGACATGTTATTTATGTACAAAATATTTTTATTTATATATAATATAAATTATATAAAAATTATAATAAATACATATACTTGTAAATATTTCTTAAATATATACATGAATGTGTGTGTATTTACATATACATAATAATTACACACAGTACACACACATATATGTGACCCTGGACCACAAAACCAGTCTTAAGTTGCTGGGGTATATTTGTAGCAATAGCCAAAAATACATTGTATTGGCCAAAAAATTATTGATTTTTGTTTTATGTCAAAAATCATTAGGATATTAAATAAAGATCATGTTCCATGAAGATTTTTTGTAAAATTCGTACTGTAAATATATCAAAACTTAATTTTTGATTAGTAAAATGCAATGTTAAGAATTTGGACAACTTTAAAGGTGATTTTCTCAATATTTAGACTTTTTTTTTGCACCCTCAGATTCCAGATTTTCAAATAGTTGTATCCCGGCCAAATATTGTTCTATCATAGCAAACCATACATCAATAGAAAGCTTATTTATAATAAGCTTATATATAATATATATGTAATATATGACTTATTGCATTTAAAATTATATTTCCTTTGTTTATTAAACTCCAGAAATTTCTTATGCTCACCAAGGCTTTCCTTCAGAAGTCCTTCTAATATGCTGATTTCTTATTATTATCAGTGTTCAAAACAGCTGTGCTGCTTAATATTTTTGTCAAACCCTTGATTTTTCAAGATTCTTTGTTCTTTGATGAATAGAAAGTTAAAAAAAAAAAAAAAAAACTGTTTATTTTAAATAGAAACCTTTGTAACATTATAAATGTCTTCATGTCACTTTAGATCAGTTTACTGCATCCTTGTAATAATAAACTCTTAAACTCAAACTTTTGGTAGTCAATAGGTGTGTTTTTAATTTATAATTATATTATTTATAAAGAATGTACATTGAGACAATTCGAAAGTTCAAAAAGCCGTTCAAAAGTTTGCGATTGGTAAGATTTGTAATGTTTTTTAAAAAAGATTCTTATGCTCATCAAGGCTACGTTTATTTGGTCAAAAATACAGAATAAATATGTAATATTGTGAAATATTATTGGAATTTAAAATAATGGTTTTCTATTTCAATATACATTAAAATGTAATTTATTCCTGTGATGCAAAGCTGAATTTTCAGCATCATTACTCCAGTTTGCAGTGTCTCATGATCCTTTAGAAATCATTCTAATATGCTGATTTATTATCAATGTTGAAAACAGTTGTGCTGCCTAATTTTTTTTTTTCCTTTGGAACCTGTGATACTTTTTCAGAATCATAAGATTTTTCAGATTTTTACTTTTTCAGAATTCTTTGATGAATAAAAAGTTAAAAGAACGGCATTTATTTAAAATGGAAATCTTTTCTAACAATATACACTACAATTTAAAAGTTTTATTCTTTTCTTTTTGAAAGAAATTTATACTTTTATTCACCAAGGATGTGTTGAATTGCTAAAAAGTGATAGCAAAGACTTTATGTTGTTAGAAAAGATTTATATTTTGAATAAATGCTGTTCTTTTCAACTTTTTATTCATAAAAGAATTCTGAAAAAAGTATCACAGGCTCCAAAAATATATTTGGCAGCACATCCGCCTGCAACATATAAATAATTCTAATAATGAATCAGCATATTAAAAGAATCATGTGACACTTCAGACTGGAGTAATGGCTGATGAAAATTCAGGTAGGTATCACAGGAATAAATTATATTTTAAAGTATATTAAAATTACATTTTGCAGTATTACTGTTTTTTTTCTGTATTTCTGATCACATAAATGCAGCCTAGAAGGGAGCAAGTATTGAGAAGCCTTAGAGGTTGTTATTTGCATCGATTTACATGCATTTAAAGTGAGCAGTAAAAGAGCAATAACATGTAATTTGACCTTTAAAATATTCTTTTCTGTTCCAGGCCTTATTTGACAGAAAAAAGCATTACGACTGGTCAAGTTTCAACACGTTACATATGCGTATCCGGGGAGATGGAAGACCGTGGATGGTTAATGTGTCTGCTGAGACCTTCTTTTCTCATCAGAGAGATGACATCTACAGTTACTTCCTCTACACTAGAGGGGGACCCTATTGGCAAGATGTCAAGGCAGGTCTTAAGAAATTAACATGAATGAACATCTAGAACACACTTCATCTGCAGTTCATATTAAAGTGCATGCAAATGAATCTATTTTACACTACTGTTTAAAAGTTTGGGGGTGGGGTAAGATTGTTTTTCAAGAGTTTTTTTTTTTAAGTAATGTAAATAATATTTAGTCCAAACATCTTATTTGTAAAACATTTTTACAGATCCCGTTCTCCAAGTTTTTCCTTTCCAGCCGGGGAAGAATACAGGATGACCAGCACGTTCTCTGGTTAGATAAGGTCAGCATGGCTTTCTTGTGTCTTCCTATCATATCTTGTAATTGATATGAGCATTTAATCTTAGTTCTTATTTTTCCTTTGATGATATATTTATGACAGCAGTATGACAAAAAATCATTATAACAAGACTAAGACTTTTAATTCAAAACTTGTTTGTGCTCTTAGGTAAAGAGTATTGGTTTTACATTGGGAGATAAAGCAGACGGCCCATTTCAGCTGGAGATTGACTTCATTGGCCTGTGCAATGACCTTGCTCACACAGAGGAGTTTGCATACGAACTTTACAAGAGAAACCCAGAAGTTTAGTTGGATGAAACAAGATTCAGCAATCGTAGATGACAGACAGACAGCGCTTTATTAATAAAAACTTTGCAAAGTTTCATTGGACGTATTTTTTTGAAGGCCGAAATCTTTTACACACACATATATACACACACAAAAAAGGGACCACATTAAAGACAAAGTACAAAATGATGTTTATGAATATCACTCAAGTTCAAATATACATTGTGTGACCAATGTTTTGAGTGACATTACTGTTTTGTCTTTACATTTAATTGAAGGCCAGTACAAATAACCATTCACACTAAATAGAAATGCACAAGGGCAAACACTTTTTTACACATATCAAAAATGATTTAAAAAATATAAAATCCTGTAAATTGGTTCAAAAAATACTAAGCATACCTCATACTCATACTAAGCATATCAACCTAGCAAAAAAAAAAAAAGTGTTTACAGAAAAGCAAAATATGTACAAAAGTTTGGAATAAAACAGATAGAAGACAAGTGCTAAACATGTACAGTAAGTGTCTAAGATAGTAAAACAGTAAAAACACTGGAGTTAGGCCATAACCAGACCTCGTCTGGCACCCAACATCTTCTCTTTCTTTTGTTTTCGGTCTTCTGTGTGCTTGGCACGTCTCTCCTCTCTGAAAGTTACAAATAAAAACATATTCAGTGTGGAGAAGTTTCATTTCAGACAATGAGAAGCCAGAAAATCAAATGTATGCTACAGTTTAAAAGTTTAGGGTTGGCAAATTTTTTGTGATGTTTTTGAAGGCTCTTACACACACCAAAGTTGCATTTATTTGATCATAAATACAGTAAAAATCAGTAAAAGTGTTAACATTATTACAATTTCAAATCGACTAAAAACTCTAATATGCTGATTTGCTGCCAAGAATAATTTTTTATTATGAATTTTGAAACCAGTTGTGCTGCTTAATATTTTTGTGGACTCCTTGATTTTTTGATCAATATAAAGTCTTTACCATCACTTTTGTTCATTTTAATGGATCCTTGCTGAATAAAATGACCCCAATCTTTTGAAAAGTAGTGACCAATCAATGCACAGCTAAAACAAGCATCTCACCTGGTTTGAACTTGGTGCTGTTTATAGTTTTTCTGGTGTGAAGGAACAGTCTGAGATTTATTAAGTGCTGCATTCTCTTGTGGAGGTCCAAAAGGCTTCAGTTTGCCTGCAGAGATAAAAGACGACAATGAATAGCAAGTAAATACAATTAAATTCAAGAAAGCACTGACTGCCTAACATGTTAGTTCTGGGCATTTAATTCACATTTTTGTCTGAGTGTGCACATACCTTTGTGTGGTTTGTAGGAGAGTGGACGAGAGAGACTGGCTTTCAGATCGAATGTGTTCTTCTTGGTGACACCAGGGGTGACTGACATACTGTTATTCCCGTTAAAAACAAATGGAGTAACTCCTGCAACAACAATTAAAACAAATGCTTCATAAAATCTTTTTTTTTTTTTTTTTGATAAAGTGCAATGCAATGGCATTACTCTTACCAGGTGTTTTGATGGCACCAACACTTTTATTAAGTTCAGGTTTGGCGTGAACATCAGATTTCCTCCCTGGAGTGGAGGTAAGAGGGACGAGAGGAGACATACGAGCTGGGGTCTTTATCAGGGAACGCTTATATTCGTTATCGTGAGTGGTCTGCGAGAACCTAGAGATTGAAACACAGCAGTTAAATGAAAGTCAACATTTAAAGGGATAGTTCACCCAAAAATAAAAATTCTGTTATTAATTATTTACCCTCATGTCGTGCAAAACTCCTAAGTCCTTTGTAAGACCATCTTCAGAACAAAAATTAAGATATTTTTTTAAATCTGAGAGCTTTCTGACCCTGCATTGACAGCAAGGCATCTGAAATGTTCCAAGGCCCAGAAACGTAGTAAGGATATCATTAAAATAGTCCACTTGACATAAGTTGTGCACAAAAAAAAAAAAAAAAAAAACTAAAGAAAACAGAAATAACTTTATTCAACAATTCTCCTCCTCCTCCACCAGGGTCAGAAAGCTCTCGGAATTCATCAAAAATATCTTAATTTGTGTTCCAAGGATGAATGAAGGTCCTATGATTTTGGAACAACATGAGGGTGAATAATTAATGACACAATTTTTATTTATGGGTGAACTATCCCTTTAAGATCAGCCGTTAAAATCTGTTATATAATAATAAACTATTTTCTATTTAAACACCTTAGTTGTCAATGTTTGGCTTTAGCACCTCAATTTCAATACTGAAGCATTATAAATGTAAGTGAACGAGCCCATTGATGTATTTACCGGACATTGATTTTATTAGCGGTGAGGACAGTTGGCCTGAAGGTGGTGCTGTCCTTCAAAGCAGACTTGTTGGCGGACTGCTGAGTGAGCCTGCGTTTTTCTGCCAATGTTTTCTTCTCTTGCACTCCAGGACTGAAGAGAGACACTCTGCTACCAGGCACCTTCTAATAGGGGACAATACCAAAGTTTGCTTATTATTCAGGTCAAACTCTTCCAGAAAGAACATACTTGTTTGACTCAGACATGATATACAATCCTCATTTAACAAGATGTAAGATTTTTTCCAGTTTCATAAAAATGTCACTGACACAAAACTTGTTAAGGGTATATGTGAATTCAAAGTGAATCATAGTGACACAGACTGACACTACAGATGATATTCAAGCTGTCTGATGACTTACAGTTTGAGCCTTTGTTTCAACCGATTTCATCAGCGTCTTTTCTGACAGAGTCTGAAATTACAAAAAAATAATAAATAAACCACTTGTAAATAAAACATATGGAACTCAAACTACACTGTTCAAACTCTGAAAACTGAGATAACTCAGTTAGCTGTATTTTTTTTTTTTGGTAGTTTTACTTTATACCAAAATAACCCAATTGGAGTTTGATTGAGATTAATGGGAATGCACAACTAAAAATTGTTAAAAACAGGTTTCTCTTTTTGCAAATGAACTCCTCATATATATAATTTTATTTATGTAATTTGTAATTTTAATGTACTTTTTTTTTTTTTTAGTTTATTGCCAAGGCAACATTTATCATTTTTGTTTAAAGTGTTTATCTAATATTCATATTATTGCAATTAACAAAAATTCTTTAAACAGTCAACCTAAAAAAAACAAAATAATAATAATAATTATATTTGCTCATCCTAATGTTAGGAACTTGAAAATATTGTTCCATTGTTTTTTCCCCCATACAGTGGAAGTCAATGGGAACCAAAACTGTTTGGTTACCGACATTCTTCAAAATATCTTCTTTTTTTTGTTCCGTAGAATAAAAAGTCATACAGGTTTGGAATGACATGAGGGTGAGTAAATGATACATTTATTTATTTTATTATTATTATTATTATTTTTTGGGTGAACTACCCATTTAACAACAATATTGGTTATTTTATTTGACAGGCCAGGGTTTCACTCTCATCATTACCTTCAGCTCTTTAGCAGTGTTCTTTAGCTCCTCCATTTGTTTGTTCTTCCTTTGGACATACGAATCAATCGACTCCATCTTTTTGAAGTGAGCCTCGTGGAGTTTCTTGAAGTCTAGGGAAAGAGTGATTTGCAAACACATTACTCAAAGGCAGAGCTAGATTATTTGGTTACATATGTTAAATAAGCTCAAGTGAAACAGTGACCTGAACAAGAACAAGAATCTGTCTTTTGAATAGTACAAAAACTGGAAAAATGTTTTTTTAGTGTATAAAGTTGGAAGGATCTTATTACTAGGAGTTGTTGGCCTCAGTGCAGGTTTTCTCTTCATCAGACCCTCAAGACGGGGGATTTTACCCACTGTTCTTCTCCCCACACCTGGAGTACATAGATTTTAATAGTCAACACCACATACACAAATCACAAGGTAGCTTATCTCTCTCTCTCTCTCTCATCTATTAGACCTTAATTAAAAGATTAATTAATAACATCTACTGTCCATGAGCAACTTGAACTCGAAGTTGTTTTACCTTTAACACTTGGCTCTGCAGGAGCATCTTTAGAGTCTGGATTGGCTTCCTCAGATTTCTCTACAGGATCTTCTTTAGTACAAGTTTCAGGTGGAACTGGAGTCTGTGCATCCTTGGCTGAGGACACTTTCCTCCTCTTGGAGCCCCTTCGGCCCTCCTCTTGCACTGGCTTTTCTTCAGCCTAAATATTACATATTTAAAAAAAAAAATTACTTACATGACCCAAGATGTGGCTAAAACATGAATACTTAAAACTCAAAATGAAAAGCTGTACATATTCTCATGAATACCTGAGCAGTGACAGGTGTGGAGTCACTGAGCTTTCTCTTGGCAGTGCGGCCTTTTCCTCGGCGCTCGGTCACAAACGTTGCAGTGTGCGCGCCCTGCTCGTCCACAGCTGGGGCAGGATCGTGCGCGTCAGCGGTGGCTGCATCATTCCCCTGCAAACAATGCAATGTAATTCAGTTACAGCAACTCTAATGATTTCAGAAATATTATGGCGACAATACACAAAAATAATACTCACATTTTCAGATGTCTGCTGTTGTTGAGAAAAGTGTTCTTTTAAGGCGTTCAACAGCTTTTCAGCCTAGAAACAAATAAACACAGCGCATTTAAGTCAACAAAATAACCCAAAACTCAAAATACTTGAATTAGTACAACGTTCGTATAAAAACATACGTGATGAATCTACTTTTACTCATGCAATTTACAGGTCGTTTAGTAACGTTACACATGGAAGGCTGCAGATAAGCGTCACAGCATCGCTTTAACGTTACCGTAGTAAACACGATTTACCTTCATATTTGCTTTCAGTCCAACCTCTTTCGCGAGGCGCTGCAATTCCGCATATTTAAGCGAATCCAAATCCATATTGTGGATAAACTCAATGTAAAAACTGCAGATATAACTGTAATCCTGAAATTGACGTCTCTGTGCGCTACAACACAGTTTGTTTAGGTGGGTTTGCCGTTTGAAAAATAACGCGTTTCAAAAACAGTCCTTTCCGCTAGATGATTGGTTGAGAAGCCCAAGACGCCGCCGCGCTTTATCCAATAAGAAGTGGCGTTTGTGACTCATTGGTTTTGATTGGCTTAAAGGCTTCGGAAAAGGCGGGTAGTGAGTGAGCGGTTTAGGGCGCCACCTAAAGTTCAAGCTAATAAATTAATTTACGTGGTTGCTTGTTTTAAATTGGTGTGAGCAAGAACAAAACTTGCTTATGTAATAATGTCGAACAGCACTCGAAGTTTTCACGAAAGTTCTTATGATATCGGTCCGTGTGACTCGACACAGACAAGCTCAATTGCAGATCAGCTAAGAGCAGTGAAGGACGGAGAGATCTATATGGTTGACTATAGGAATTGCAGTGTGCTACAATGCATGACATGCAACACAGTGCTCGGAGACTCTCTCGGAATCTGTGGAGAAGTCCAGAGCCTTCAGAGTATCATTTGTTTGAGTAAGTTGTTTTGGGAATACTTTTAAAAGCATGCCGACTCAAAATTGTGTAGATATTGATGCAGTCGTGAATACGTCCTGTAAAAGGTACCAAACACGTGTTGTTACAACTGCTGCATTTTTAACTTTCCCTTTGCAGAAGTTACTGAAGATGTGAGAGTGAATAAAAAGCTGGAGATGAGCTTGAATGGTCAACTGGCGTTCTCGTAAGTATTGCTGTTTGTTGATCTCAACCACCTCAACTTATGCCCAGCATGTGCTGGATGTCCCATCATCTTGTGATTTCTCTCTCTGTAGCACCTACCAAGTCCTTCACTGTGCTGGTTGTCATGGTGCTGTTGGCCTGGCTCTTCACTCCACCCCAGAGCACCTGTCTGCTTTACGAAATCTCTTCCTTTTACGAAAAGAGCTGATAAACTGGTGGGTGTAGTTTGAAATGATAATGTCCACACTGACAAAAGTGAATTTCTTTGGGAATAGTTCACCCAAAATGAAAAAATGCTTTAAATTTATTCACCCTCAGGTCATCTAATATGTAGATGAGGTTATTTCTTCTTCAGGACACATTTGGAGAAATTAAGCATTACACAATGGGTGCCAAAAACATTATAATAATCCATATTACTCCAGTCCATCAATTACATTTACATTTAGTCACTTAGCAGACGCTTTTATCTAAAGTGACTTACAAATGAGGACAATAGAAGCAGTCGTAATCAATTAACTTCTTGTGAAGTAAAAACTTGCGTGTTTGTATGACTAGAGTTGTCTGGATTACTTGTGGATTATTGTGATGTTTTTATCAGCAGTTTGGACTCTCATTTTGACAGTATCCATTCATAAAAAAAATTACTCAAAATCTGTTCTGATGAAGAAACAAACTCATCTACAGCCTGGATGGCCTGAGAGCAAGTTTTTTTTAATGCAAGTTTTTATTTTATTTATTTTTTTTTTTTTCATTTAACATAACTTTTATGATGGATTCAGATTTTTCTTTTGTCTAATTGCTGCATCACTTTTTATGATGAAAATTAAAAAAAAAAAAAAAAAAACTTCATCATTATAATTGATCATTTTTAAAAAATTTGACAACTGTTTATTTTATGTTTTAGCTACATGCTAAGAAGTGGCACATGTGTTAAAGCCTCCAAAGTCAACTTCAAACACAGACTTGTGGACAAAAATATTAAAGAGGTGAGTATTTATTGCCCATATATATGGGCCATTCTACGGAATTGGTGCAAATGGCGGTCCCACACCCAAAAAACATTTAAAAAGCATTTAAGTATTCAAATCTTAGATGTTTACTAAAATCCTTTAATCTATTGAAACCCACAATAAAATATCGGTAAGCTTAATACATATAAAATCATCATTTAGTGGGTACGTGCAGTTTGGAGGTGGCTGTCCTGAACCCTAACCCCTAAATTTTAACTTATAAAAATAATATTGAAATATTTTTTGGCATTTTATTCATGGTTGTTGGTTTTTTTTTTATATATATATATATATTTTGTTTATTTAAAAAAAAAAAGTGAAGTTCAAAAAAATGTTTTGTTTTCCTTGTAAATTATGAAACTTTATGTAAAAAAAAAAAAAAAGTCCTGCATTTTCATGTCACTACAGAAACAATGAATGTTTTAGTCTAACGTCCCTCTCTCTCATAGCTACATGGTGAGTCATTTTAAGATAAATGTGTTAAAAAATCTGTGTGTAACTTTAAAGAATGAAGTTCATAACTATGCTAGCTAACCATGTGCTGATTAGCATCTTCAAGATAGGCTCAAAAGTATCTAAAATTGGCCCTACCGAAACAGTCACGCCTAAAACATTTGGTGAAGTTTCGGTAGTGACATCTTTGTTTTTTTGGTTATTGTCCTATAAAATTGTCACTGCTGTAACAGTCAGGACCAAAACATGTCATCATTGTTTTGGTAATGACAAAAGGGAACACATAATCCTTTATTTCGGGGAAATAAATGAAATGTTAGTACAGTTATGCAATTTTTTTTGAGAATGTTGTAATATGATGAATATGATGTTATGAAAGTGCTGAATATGTTGTAATATAATGTTATGAAAGTGTTTGGTTTAATGTATATTCAAACTAATGAATCCTTAACTTTGAAATCAGTATTAATAACTTTTTGCCTTTTACAAATAAAAATTGGATTCAAAATACAACACATCTCATAAATCACACTTGAAATATTTGTTATTGATTTAAAAAAAAAAAATATCGCATATATATATATATGAACTGCACAATTACTAGAAATGTGTACCTTGGATATTATACAATTTGCATACATACCAAATTTGTATGTACATAAGTGCACATAAGTGGATCCACATTATATTCTATTAAATTATATTTTATAGGTTGCCTTTACAGCTACTCAACTTAGTTGGATTGAACAATGTGAATTTTTCTTTCTCCTCTTTCTAGCTGAAGCAGGATTTAGAAGCTCAGCTGAAGCAGGTGAAGATTCTGGAAGGAATGATGGAAAAATTGTGCACAGACAGTGTAAGCTAAAGAAATGCCAGGCATGGAATATGTACAGTTGTTTTGTTGTAATTGTTGAAATAAAGTATTTTTGTATTATGTATTGAAAAACAGTTTCATGCTTTTAAAAAACTAGCTTGGTTACCATATTGTATTTCTTTATTTACACTATGTGCAGAGAAAGCAATTATGTAACCGTTAATAAATGTGTATATACTGTTGTATTATTAAAGGAAAAATAACTAATCTCTTACACTACTGAAGAAAGAAAACACACCAGATGTTTATGATTGGCACCATGCTGCTTTTTTATTGCTAAAATTTAATTTTTTTGTACAAAATCATGCGGGGCGCATCTGTAGTGCATAGATCAGACTAAGCATAGAGTTTCACATTCAGAGGCAAAATCAGCAACACAAATCAGGTCAGCAAAGCATATAAACATATGTTCTGCACTATTTGCATTGAACATGAATAAGAACTTGTTCTATTAAAATTCACAATTGTCGATTTTGAAAACTCACTGTATCTTGCCTCTTGAATCACAGACTTGTTACATTTTCATCATACAATATTCAAATCCAAAACGTAACATCTTTTAATGAATACATCTGTGAATAATTTACAGTAGCGATAAACCTTTGGGATTTCATGCATTTGAAAAGAAAGTCACAACATTGGTCCACTCATAGATTTATCACATTTCTGCATAAATATGTTCAAGCAAAGCTGAATTATTGCATGCAGCACAAAACATTTCTTATCCACTTCTACCATGCATTAGCAAATGTTTTTTTTGCACTCTTATTAAAAAAATACTAGTTAATTCCCAATGGATCTTTTCAGTTTTGTGAATGCATTGTGGTATAATGTTTACCCAGGATTCACTGAGACGATGAATCATCAGAGTGTCACAAAATGCTACCAGAACACTGCTCATATTGCTGTTAATGAATATAAGCTGTAAATATACATACAGCTTATGTGCGTTCCACAATGGTTTGTATGTAAACATGCAAGGTCAATAGAAGGGCGTAAGCCCTGCATATATATATATATATATATATATATATATATATATATATATATATATATATATATATATATATATATATATATATATATATATTCGCTACTAGGTATAACTTTCTTCCACCTGTCCAAAATAAAGAAGGTCTTTAATATTTGTTAGACCCTCAGTGCTACCTTCAAATATTTATTTGGTGTCAATGAATAATGGTGCCGTTCTGTACTACGAAATATGAGCAATGGGATGTTCTGGATCAAACACTTACCACTGTCACAAATATGCTACAGATTTCTATTTCACAAACACCACTGAACTATTCTGACACTACAACTCATGCATAAACTGATTATTGCTTCTAAACGTTGAACTTAATACACATCATGGCTTGCATATCTTTGAGTATATTTAAAAATATAGTTTGCATTCCAGTCATTGAGGTATTTATCTACATTACAATGCTTTGATAATTGCTTTATGCCACTTAATATACTACATGTTACTTTAGGAGTTTCTGCTACTAGGAAAAATCTACCCACAGCTCTAGTCTGAGACAACATTACCTGATGAAGAATGCAATATTAGAGGTATGAATACAAACACAGTTCTAGGTTACCCTTTCTAATCAGTACTCCTTTGCATCTGATTATTACCAAATAATGCTTCAGGATCTATTCTTTTGTTTCCATGAAAAGGTATCATCTCGAAACAGGTATGAACTTCAACACCTGGAATATCTTCTAAGCCACCAAACCAAATTTTCTGCCCCGTCAGGGACTGAAGCAACTATTTTGGGCCCAGAACTTCTTTTTGCACAGTACAAACTAGGACAAACTCACACAGTGCTTATGAAACATATAAATGTATTTCAGCATGGCTAGCCGCACGTCAATACCAACCGCCATTTTTCTAATCCTCAGCATGCTACAACACATTATTATTATTAACTAATAGTGATTACCTGTGAATAAACAACTGTGTTTGTCAATTAAAAACTAAAACGAAGAGAAAATGACTCGTCTAGTCGCTTCTTAATCAAGTCGATCAAGATGTGGATGCTGCATCCATGGTGGTTACTAACTAAATCTTTATCTGCCTAATTTTATACTCTAAACGACTTTATTATAGCATATACTGAATGTCACTACGACTATTAAACTCAGCAAGCATCGCTACCGTACATGCATGGCCATGTTTATGTTGGCACTACAAATCCCGCCACCCTAAAGCAAGCGGATGAAACTATACATCATTTAATGGAAGACATTGGTGATTTTGTTGTTTTTGCGAACAACTTGTCACTTGTTTGTACAATATACATATTCATCTCAAAACAAGACAAAGAAAAGAAACAAATATTGCACATTTCCCACACTGAGGCCTCACTACTCTTTCTCCCATGAAACACCATGTTTCTACCACTCCGTATGATAGAAACTACTGTACAAACAAAACAAATATTGGGTACATTTTCTCAGCACGGATGAAGTTAAATTCCTATGTTCACAGTGCACTGTAGCTGAGGACCGAGCACAGGCTGCGTCAGATACCCAGAGACCAACTTGCCGTAATCTATGAGATGATACACTGAAACATACTAAACTATTAACAACTATTTAAAAACGCTGTGACCAGGGCCTAACATTTAACCATTCTACTGCCTTTCATCAGGCCTAATGAGGATAATAACCATGAGAATGTTACTAGATGAAAATGATATGTTTATTTCACTCTGTATGTCCTGGAAAACATGTATGACAAATAGATACTGGCAGCCAAACCTTTGGAATAATTCAGATTTTTAAAAAATGTTTTTTAATGGTTTTGATTTTGTTTTTATGCTCACCAAGGCTACATTTATTTCATTAGAAATGCAGTTAAAAAAACAGTAATACTGTGAAATCTTATTACATTTTAAATAACTGTTTTCTATTTTAATATATTATATGAAATGATTATACATATAAATGTAATTTATTCCTCTATTATCGAAACTGAATTTTCACATAATCCTTCAGAACACAATTTAATGTGATGATTTGGTGCTTAATTAACATTTCTTATTTTTATCAAAGTAAATGTATAAAAAGAAAGAAATTAATATTTTAGTTCAGCAAGAACATTAAATTGATCAAACATGACAGTAAAGGAAAAAAAATATTTAAAATATTCTAATAACCAAAGAATCCTATAAAAATATCTCACAGCCTCTACAAAAACATTAAGGAGCAAAAACTGATTTCACCATTTATAACAATAATGAAGGATCATGTGACAAAAAAAAAAAAAAAATAGCTTTGCCATCACAGGAATAAATTACATTTAAAAAAAAAAATTCAAATAGAAAAGAGTTATTTTAAATTGTAATTATATTTCACAATATTTACTAATTTTTATTTTTGATCAAATAAATGCAGCCTTGGTGAAAAGACGACACTTCTTTTAAAAATAGTTTAAAAACTTAATTATTTCAAACTTTTGGCTGCCAGTGTCTAACCAGTGAATTACAAGGTCTCTATACAATTTGTGTGATATTCCCAAACCTATTAATAAAATAATGTATATGAAGCAAAACGAAACATGCTCACTCCTTTTCCAACTGATTTCCAAACCATTTGACAGACAATGACTTTATTTACATTACTATGAGAAAAGCATGTGAATATAGTTTGATCGGAGTGCTCGCTGTGTGGGTCTGAGCTGTGGTAACTTCTGAGGTAGTAAAATAATTATACTTCATTATGTCCTGCATCTCATTAGCACCCCACCCCCACTAGAAAGGTTTAACTGTGGAATTTATAAAGCTTATGCTCGGGTCAGTGTGCCACTGTCTGTCTTGGTTTGTCAGTACAAGTACATAGAAAACATGAAAGCGTGGTTTATGGTTTTGCGAAAGCACCAGTACGAGTTCTGAATTAATACAACAGCTATCTGTCTACAGTTTGTTGTCTCAGAAGTTAAATTTTCAGCCATTTTCAAGACTAAATAAATGAGCAAGAAGTGCTTTACTGGTAAGTTTAAAGCTAAGCCATGGAAATTGAAAGACAGGAGCTGTTAAAACGTGTCTAGGCACTTAATCTGCAGATAATAAAACTGTTGAATCAAGCTACTTCATCTTGCTTGCATGATTTAGTTTTTTTAATGTACATTTGTTTTACCTGCAAAGCAAGTGCGGTTTTGTTTTTTCCATTTTCACTTTCTTTTAACACAACCTGTGAGCATATAAATACTCCACTGGATTTATTTATAACAAATATGACCAGATGGTGGCTCCGTACTGTGGCACAATTGTGTTACTTAACTTTTTTTGGACACATGAAGAGTTTACAGTTCTTTCATGGATAAAAACAACTTCAGTTGTCGTCTCCAAAGTGCAGAGATGATATGTTCATAGACCAGTGACAGTTGGTATGCTGAACAAACACTTCCCTGAAATAACGCTGGAGGAAGGTGAACTTATCGGGATGGAGAGCAGTTTGAAGAACAAATACATGACGGTCTCATCTGCACAGAATGAACATATAAAAAAGATCAGATAAAGCAAGCAAGTAGGGCTGGGTTGACAATAGAATGTTTTTGTGACACGTCATCAGTCGGCCATACTGGCATCACTGAACGTAAACAATGCCACTGAACCGAATAAAACTTGCATATTTCGCTGATTATTGCTGCTGAAAATGGTCAATTATTGGCATGTTTTGGGCTGTACTAATCGCTCTGAGCAAGAAATCCTTTGGAGTACTATAGACTGCTGAAAGTTATAACAAATCAAGGAGAAGAGTGCAAAGGCAAGAATCTTGACAACATTTGTGATTGTTTTTATTGTCAGGTAGGTGAAATAATAGGCTAATATCTTAATTAATACTGCTCGTACATATCTTTACCACCTATTAACTTTAGTTTGTCTAAATATTGCGCCCTTTTCTGCTTACTAAGTCCTTTTCTATATAATTTAGCAGCTTCCTCACACTTTTTCCGTGGTTTAGACAGCATAAATTAGCAATGTTTTCAGCAGTGGATTAACCGTGCAATCTGTGCAGTCGTTTACATCCAATTATCGCCAATATGGCCGGGTAAATGACCAAATAGTGAGGTAAGTGCACACCCTCTATAAATAAAAATAAATTGCATTTTAATTTACAAGTTTGGATTGTATAGTTTACAGCAGTAGTTGAGAGAGATTTAGGGGGAAAGGGGGGGATATATCATGTACTGTACGTGATATATATCTAAATGAACTAAAATCAGAATTGAAACAAGGGATAGAGAACATGAATTGAATCAATTTGTGAAATCAGTGTCAATACCCAGCCCTACAAGGAGGTATCTTGTGTTATTTCTGCTGTGCAAACTGACCCACCTGGTCATGAGTTCCCTTCAGGATTGTTCCTTTCTCTTCTTGATATGACATATGAAGGGCACTGTTTTGATAAGACAAAGCAGGTTCATTAAGATCTACATTCTTATTTTATAATATAGTTATTAGTTCTAGAGCACTTACGAAAGGAAAGAACAAAGTGCTTAAAAGAACTATGAAAATACATATACATACACAACCAAATAATGTGCATCTCTACTCCTGCACAATGCATGACCATCTACCGAGTGACGCAAGTGCTGGAATGCGAAACTGCAACACAAAGATTAGACAAAGACAAGCGCTGTAGTACATGTCAACACTCTTCGTGCACTTACCGTCTCCGGCGATCTCGTGCTGGTTTTGAAGCGAGTGAACTGGAACTAAAAGTCATCTCCATCATACTCGGTGGTTGGAGTACGACGGGCCAGGCTCGGAGATGTTCGGTGAGCCTGGCCCCGCTGCGCTGCTGCGGCGGTGGACTGCGCGCTACGCCATTTCGGTCCCGTGTGCTGCTGCTGCTGCTGCTGCTGCTATTGCAGCGCTCTTCCGGCGCGCACCCGTGCGCATCGCCTTCTGCGCTCTGATTGGGCAGCCGAGCGATCATTCAGACGAACAACTCCCCCCCTCTTGGACAATAACAGACACCAGGGTACAGATGAAGAGATTTTTCTATATATATGGAAGTAAAACGAACAGCAGCATTATAAATGAAAAAAAAAAAAAAAACGCCACAGGGAATCAAAAACACAATAAGAGGACCATGGGAAAAAACATGAATAATTCACAAGCTTAATATTTTGTTCATGAATATTTAGGGAAAACTTCCACATTTTTTAAAGTCTCGATAGCTTTTAAGTCTCTTATGCTCTCCAAGGCTGTATTTATTTGATCAAAAATAAAGTAAAATAGTAATATTGTGAAATGTGATTACAATATAAAACAGATGTTTTCTATTCTAAAATGTAATTTACTCAAAGCTGACAAAGCTGAATTTTTAAAAGCCATTGCTCAAGTCATGATACTTCTAAAATCATATGCCAATACGCTTATTTGGTGCTCAGGAAACGTTTCTTATTATTATTAATGTTTAAAACCGCTTAATATTTTTTTCTGGATTTTTTGATGATTAGAATTTTTTAAAAAGAACTGCATTTTTTTTTTTAATACATTAGACATTTTTAATACGTTTTTTATTTAATTAATTTGAGTTTTTGTAAATGTTGTACAATAATATAAAAACAATGATAATATGTCCCTGCTCAATAAAATATTAATCTATTAAAATATTAATCTATCCGTTTAAAACTTTTCAATAGGCTTTATCAAGCCAACCTAAAGTTTGTCTTGACAAACTTTTTTTTTATCTAATTATTATTAATGTTGAAAACTGCTATATATATATATATATATATATATATATATATATATATATATATATATATATATATATTTTTTTTTTTTTTTTTTTTTTTTTTTTTTTTTCAGGAATTTTTGATGAACAGTTTTTTTAACTGCATTTATTTGACATTTTTTATTTTATTTGTTTGACTGTTTGTAAATTATAGGATGATATGGGATGATATAAAAACTGACTTCACAGACACTTTTGATTAGTTTAATGTGTAAATAAAATATTAATATATACTGTTATTAATTGAAATTTAGCTACAATTATTATATTATTAGATGTTAATACAAGACATTAACACTTGAGTATCTTGTGTGGAGTGAAATTTGTTGAATTGTTTTGCATATAAATAAAGACAGATTACGTATTTGAATAAATGAATGACTGTATTAATAATATACAGCGTGTGGTATGCAAATAGCTAAACAAAATAAATATTTAAAAACTTGGCAATAGTTTTATTGCACTACTGAATAAAAATAGCCTGTTATGGCTATTGTGCTATTCTGTTTTATACGAGAAAATACGTTCAATAAATGTGCATAAAACACTGCATGCATGAACCTTTCCGAACCGGTTCTGTGTAATGTCTGTGCCTGAGGCTCAGCCACATGATGTGCTTTGATCTCTCTCTCTCTCTCTCTCTCTCTCTCTCTCTCTCTCTCTCTCTCTCTCTCTCTCTCTCTCTCTCTCTCTCTCTCTCACACACACACACACACACACACACACAAACACAAACACACACACAGTACACGCAAGCACGCACGCTTGCCTCCTCCCCCCTGCGCGTGCGTTCGTGCGTCTGCGGTACAACATCAACAGAATGAGCTCTCCTCGTTTACTGTCAGAAATTAAACAAACCCTTTACGACTCCAAGTAATTCATTCTGTATCGAAGTATTGAGTACGTTACAACCTAAATCTCACAGTCGCCTAATCCGGACTAAACGCCGCGGTTTAAAGTGGTAAGAGACCCTTTCTTTGCGATTTCTTGAAATTAGATTATGTGCAAATGCTACAGTGCTAGGCCGCGGTCTTATATTCGAGCATGCATTTATTGCTATGAGCGTTAAGATACAACCAGACTCGAATAATGTCCGTTGCATTGTAAATAAATTTGGTTTTAGAACCAAAAACGACATGTCTTTCAACCTATATGTTTAACAGCAGCGCTTCCGCAAAAGTTGCCTATCAATAAAGGTAGGGCTACCAAACACCAGAGCGGCCAGGAACGATATTCTTTATTTTAAGCAGTATACAAAATTCTTGAAAATCTAACCATAACACAAATGCATTGTTTGGTTTGCTATAGTGAGACCCGTTTGTGGCACGTGTATTGGCAAGCCAGTTGTGCTGCATGCATGTGGGTTTTCTTCGTCAGTGATCTGTGCATGGGACCAGTGGTGATGGAGTTCTGTAAGGTTTACTGTGTTTGCATGGGGATAAATATGCTGATGCAATGAACCTTAAAATGGCAAAATATAATGTAGTCAGACTCAATACAAACCGGTTTGATTTGGTAAGTGTAAAAGGCATTTTAAGCATCTTCGGGTTAGATATAAAGTCCAGGCATAGTAAAATGTATCTGAGCCTGCACAGCTTGTAACAATAAGCTCATTTAACTGGTTTGACAATTGCTTCCATAAAATACTTTACAATGCATCCAATAAGAAAGCCATCAACCTTTCAAGTCAGCTGAAAGCACAAGTGAAAGTAGCCTACAGTTACTATATGAGGCATTTGAGGAAGAGTTTACAAACATACAGTTAGTCAGCTCATTTAGTGCAAGACCAGTTGTGTTGGTAACTTACAGTAACATCATGTTAGAACTAGACAGGATCTAAAAACAAACAAATTTTCTTTAAAACATGTCTGGGCATCACAGATTTGATATTGCAGCATATGGGTCTACACCAAAACAATCTCCAACATTTTTTCCTCTACGACTGTAATTTGTCTTTACGAAATTTGCAGACTTGGTACAACTACATTTTGTTCTTCCATATAGAGGGTTTGCACTTATGTCACGATTTGGTCAGTTACCCGGATGTTCGGCAATATTGGCAATAGTTGGATGTAAACAGCATGGATTGCATTTTAATGTACTACTTTATGCTGTCTAAACCACAGAAAAAATGTGTGGAAGCTGCTATATCATATAGAGAAGGATTTAGTAAGCAGGAAAGGGCACAATATTTTGACAAACTAAAGTTAATAGGTGTTAAAGATATGTACAAGCAGAATATATTAAGATATTAGCCTAATATTTCACCTACCTGACTGGAAATGATAAGAACAAACACGAATGTTGTCAAGATTCTTGCTCTGGAAATCCTGGTTTAGTTTGGCCAACCACAAACGCCAATTTAGTGCCGCCAATATGGCCAATGGATGACTTGTTGTGAAAACACTCTAATGCTGCAATGACAATAAACTAAATGTGATTTTACTTGTAATAACATAGTATAGTGTCTTGACCGTGTCCATGAAAAAATACCATGGTATATGATTTCATACAGTACCCAGTGCTCTGGATCTGTTTGGACAGGATTAGCCTACTAAGAAACCTATTATCCTGTTATCTCATTAGATATGTATTTGCATTTTTAATTTGTCAAATGTAGTTTGTTGTCCACATATTCCATCCATTAAGACAATTTGCATGCCGTGCACAGACAGCATGCATCTTGTATACTGTAGAAATGGCAAGATAAGTAAGGTAATAGCTATTGCAATCATTCTGAGCTTCTGAAAACTTGTGATGATTAACAGTAAACAAAGATGTAGAATAATGTATCTGTAATAAGCATTAAATTACTTATAAAGAGGAATTGACATGAAAAAAAACAAACATCAGAGTTAGAACTTGAGAGTTAGAAGATGAACTTTGCCAGTGTGTATAATAAAACAATGAGGAGATTGGCATCCGATAATATCTGGTAATAAAAATTCTGATTAAAGCATACACTAAGTATAGACATAAAAGTCAAAAGGTTATTTATTTTTGTGTGATTATTTGTTAGGGATGCATTAAATGAATCAACAAAAGACTTATATTTCAAATAAATGCTGTCCTTCTGAAAAACTATCTGAAAATCTATAAATCAAAGTTTCCACAAAACTATTAAACAAAACAGCAAGCTGTTTTCAGTGATGATAAAAAATGTTTCATAATTTCTGAAGGATCATGTGACACTGAAGACTAGAGTAATGGTTACTTTAGTAGTAATACAGCTTGCCCATCACTTGAATAAATTACATTTTAAAATAGAAATTAGAATAGAAAACATTTTACAATTTTGTTTTTACTGTATTTAAAGAACATTAATCTTAGCGTAGCATATTTAAAGGAGACCTGTTATGCCCCTTTAGAAATACGTAATTTTCGTGCATGTCTCTTTAAATGCAAATGAGCTGCTGCTCCCCGCCCCCTTTTTCAGAATAGAGCTGTGCCTTTACAGATCCTACCTCAGATACTCTGCTAAAAAACATCATTTTGGTTTTGATTATCATGTCTGTCCCACTGAAATCATGCTTTTTAAACCATATTAGTTTAAACTTCTGATATAGGGTTTTTTGAACACACACATCCGAAGCACGCGCATAGAAATCGGCTGTCACATGGCATGTGAGTACTAAACTAAGTTCTCTTTCATGTCTTAATGCCCTTAAACTGTCTAATACACACAAGTTTGTTAAAAACACACAGGAGTTACAAAAACAGTCAGTTACATCTGTGAAGGTAAACAGCTGGGAAAGAAATTGCATATTTATATAAGATCTGTGTGACAGCAGCATAATATACAGTAAATAAATCAATAAATCCTCTGTTCTCTTGTCTCCTCTGAGGCTGGGGCTCTAAATAGTGTTCTGTGCTCGTCTGTGCAGCCAAGGACAGTACAGTTAGTATGCTTTACTCAGACTTTCGCCATGGAGTTTGAACTGGTACACCTTTGTCGCTTGCAAAAACAAAATGATGGTGCCGTGGGTGGAAATGTCCAGATTAAGGGGCGGTGATATTATAATAAGATCCCTTTACCCTGTCACGGGGTGAACATGCTTGCAGAGAAAGGTTTACCAAAACAAAGTTACCAGGTTGTTCTTTTTCACGTTTTCTGGGTTGGTAGATGTACCCGATTATAGCACTTGAACATGGAAAAAGTCAGATTTTCTTGAGATGTCACATAAGATCTCTTTTTTATTTTTTTATTTTTTTGTTACGACAGTCTTACAGTGTGTTTGTTATTTGTTTTCCTGTAGGTGTCTATAGTGTAACCAACTAGAAGTGTGAAAAAATTGAGAGGGGGAAGAGTGGATCTGGAATGGCCGGAGGAAGAAGAGGAGCGAATAGAACGACATATTGTCGTTCTCCACTGAGCAGTGAGACAGGTTCCGTTGGCAACGGTAACCACTCCACCAGCTCACCAGTGACAGGTGTGAGGTCACGAACCAGGTGAGTGTAATGATACACATAATAAACTAATGTTCTGTTGCTATGGTAACAAGGTCCTCCAATGTTTAAAATAACATGCTGATTTCAAATCTGTTCGGTCATCAGGAATGGATCCGGGACGGGAATGTCTAGCCCTCCGTTGGCCACTCAGACAGTGGTGCCACTGAAGCACTGTAAGATTCCGGAACTCTCCGTGGACCGGAACGTCCTGTTTGAGCTCCACCTGTTTGTGTGCCATCTTACAGCTCTGTTCGTGCATTACGTGAACATCTACAAAACGGTGTGGTGGTACCCCCCATCGCACCCACCTTCACACACCTCTTTGGTGAGTCATAAGTCTTCAGTTAAACTCCACAGAAGCATAGAATGTTCATTTTTTCACAAAATGAATTTCTTTTGTCTCTGCAGAACTTCCACCTCATTGATTATAATATGTTGGTGTTCACCGTCATAGTGCTGGCTCGCAGGCTAATTGCTGCCATTGTAAAAGAGGTAATGTGCCTTATCTCCTAGCTCTTATTTTAATAGCTTTAAAAAAATGAATAAGTTGTGTATCATTCTTTGTTTCTCCAAAGGCATCACAAAGTGGAAAGTTGTCATTCCCGCACTCTGTCTTCCTGGTGACGGCTCGTTTTGCTGTCCTGACTCTTGCAGGATGGAGTCTGTGTCGTTCACTTATTTATCTCTTCAAGACGTATTCCGTACTCAGCCTGCTCTTCCTCTGCTATCCGTGAGTAAAAATCTACACATGCACTGCTGTTGATTCTAATGTGCTCTCACATTAACAGTTGTTTTGTGATATTTCGTGGGTGAAATCCAGTCATTTCAATAATAATCCACGTGAGCTTGAATTTCTCATGAAGGTGAAAGGTTTCCAACACAGAATTTGCATCAGGTTCAAGTTTGGCACACAGATTTGCCATGTTGGCCAACAGAAGGCTGGCTGGTTTCAGAATAACTTCTGTGTCAGCTGTGAATAATGGACATTTTGCCCATGAAATTGTACTAATATGACAGTACCTTTACTGCTTTCATAATTTATGATAATACTGATAATATAAAATTATTATTATATTTTGTTGTGTGTGTGTGTATATATATATATATATATATATATATATATATATATATATATATATATATATATATATATATATATATATTATAATATAATATAATATATAGATAGATAGATAGATAGAGACAGATCAATGGATGAATAGATCAATACATACAATACAATAACGTGAGTTCAAATGACTTGTACTTTTAAGTTGATTTAACTTAAAATTTTAAAGCAGCTGTTAAACTTAAGTTTTTAAGTTGAAACTGGTGAAAATTACAGATAGATGGATAGATCTATAAATGATGGATGGATTGAAAGATGACAGATCTATAGATAGATAAGAATGGAGTCATTCACTTTGATATTTTGGCTGGTTTCTAGATGTTACTAGGGTTTACTAGCTGGTTTCTTTATGAAATTTAATTTTTTCCCAAATTCTGAATTTTTTTTCCCGTAAATTCCGTTTTTTCCATTTTAATTTTTCTGAATTCCATTTTTTTCCAGAATTACATTTTTTTTTTTTTTTTTTTTTCTAGACTCTGTTTTAATGTTAAAATGTTAAAATGATTAAAAATAAAATATAAATAAAACAACAACAACAAAAAAAAAACAAACATAAAAATAAAACAAAAAGCATGTCTGATCAATTGAAATCATGAAACTTACACATTACATTTAACAACAATTTATTAAACATTCAACACAAATTATATATTTTAAGGCCCTATAAAATGTTTCATTTTTTTCTCAAATTCAGTTTTATTTTTTACCAAATTTTTTCCATTAATTTTCTGGATTCCATTTTCATTAAATTTTAATAATCAAAAGCACCTCTATTTCATAATAAAATATTATTATTATTATTATTATTTTATTAGTTTTATAATTATTTTCTCAGTAATACTGTGTTGTGTATTTACATTTTTCTGGTTAGTAAATAATTTTTCTGGTAAATATTCTTTAAAAGATAATGTTTTAATAATAATTTTATTGGTGGTGGTAGTAGTAGTACTATCATTACATTGAGTAATATATTTCTGTCACAGTTTCTTCAAGTTAAACTAAACTTTTATTTTGATGGGTTGCTGTGAAGACATGTAAGTTATGATATGACGCTAGTTTTTCTCAAAAGAAACTGTAAAATGGTCATGAAATGACTCTGGAGATAGTTTACATTCAAACAGAGACACACAGCACAATCCATATTTAAATAGCATTTTTGCAGCTTAATATTACAGAAACTTGTCCATACTAGTCCATATTGCGTTTTGATTTAAGTGTACTGACCTACTTTTGATTTATTCATCCAAAATTTGCCAAATTCCATGAATCATAGGGCCCTAGGAATTTTTGGAAATTGCTAGGTGTTGCTAAGGTGTTCTTACTGGTTGCTAGTTGCTGTTAGTTTCTTCCTGCTGATTACTAGTTGGTAGCATGTTTGAACTCATTACTAAGCATTGTTAGATTGTGTAGCAGCTTGGCACATTAATACATATTGCATGGCCATAAGTGTGTTTACAGTCATAGCTATCCGTTTTATAATATTGCTAATTAATTTAAAGGTGTTATATTATAATATTTCAACATGCCTATCTATGTTTCCACCTCAGGTTTGGAATGTACATCCCTTTCTTCCGACTCAGCTGTGACTTCCGGAGGGCTGGATCCATGTCCCCATTAGGCAGCATGAGTTCTAAAGATGTGAGCGGGGCTGCTTTGGGTCGTGGAGGACGGGACTACCTCTCCGTCCTGAAGGAAACGTGGAAACAGCACACAAGTCAGTTGTACAGTGTTCAGCCCATGCCCACCCACGCCTGCTGTCTCTCTCCTGATCTCATCCGCAAAGAGGTGGAGTACCTGAAGATGGACTTCAATTGGAGGATGAAGGAGGTGTTGGTTAGCTCCATGCTCAGCGCCTACTACGTAGCATTCGTACCTGTTTGGTTTGTCAAGGTGAGTTCATCAACAGGTGGTCTTTTAGTGCATAAACACACATATAGAAGGTATGCACATGACGTCACCATCAGCTGGAGTGATCGTGGTTCTGCCCAATTGGTTTTCAGCATAAATGCTGTGACAGAACACAAAAATGCATCTAAAATGAGAAAGAGCTTTGCGATTGACTGTACAAATAGATTTGACAAGAAATCTAAGGTATGTTTTAAATAAACACTGACAAAAACTATATTTGTTTGGGCTGGACGATATGACAGTATAATGTATACAACATTAGTATAAGTGATCACCCGGATTTAGACCAACCTATTTTGTATTTACACAACGTGTTCCCAGGCAGATTTGCTTTATGTATTTCCCTGCTGTCGAAATCAGCCACATATAAATGTCAGGAAATACGATTCCTGGCTGCATATCAATATCCATAGACCACTGGATCTTTGGTAAGTTTTAAAGGAGAAGTCCACTTTCAGAACAAAAATTTCAGATAATGTACTAACCCCCTTATCATCCAAGATGTTCATGTCTTTCTTTCTTCAGTCGTAAAGAAATTGTTTTTTTGAGGAAAACATTTCTGCATTTTTCTTCATATAATGGACTGATATGGTGCCCCGAGTTTGAACTTCCAAAATGCAGTTTAAATGCGGCTTCAAACGACCCCAAATGCAGTTGTAAATGATCCCAGCTGAGGAAGAAGGGTCTTATCTAGCGAAACGATCTGTTATTTTCATAAAAATAATACAATTTATATACTTTTTAATGTCAAACGCTCGTCTTGTCTTGCTCTGCCTGAACTCTGTTTTTTTACGGTTCATGACAGCTAGGGTATGTCGAAAAACTCCCGTCTCATGTTCTCCCTCAACTTCAAAATCGCCCTATATCGCGGTTTTGCCTTTTTTGTTAAGGGTGTTTGATGATCTTTGCGTGTTCACTTTGCAAAGACTGGGTTGGTACTTCTGCAGCGATGTAGGATGATTTTGAAATGATTTTTGAAGTTGAGGGAGAAAATACGATTGGAGTGTTTCGACGTACCCTAACTGTCTTCAACCAGAATACACAGTTCAGAGTTCAGGCAGAGCAAGACAAAACGAATGTTTGAGATTGGATGGACCATCTTGGATGAAGTGGGTAAGTACGTTATCTGTAAATTTTTGTTCTGGAAGTGGACTTCTCCTTTAAGGAGCATTATATCGAGTCCAACAACCTTTAGTTTAACTGATTAGCATTTGTTTTACTCATGTTTTCATAGCTTCCCTATTAAATCCAGCCATACAGCACGCTCATTTGCCACTCAGTCCGGCTGAGGGGGCGTGTCCCGGCGGGAAAGTGACGTCAGTGCATACCCTTTATAGTGTGTGGACTGAGAAAACAGGTTTGGTTGATGAGGAACAAGTAATTCATGTGTAATGAGTCGGTAAATTCAGATAAAGATTGGCTTTAGGCAAAACTCATTCTTGGTGTTTAAACCAACACATGCAAATGATTTTTCCAGATATTATTGTTATGGCTTTCTATCTGCCCTCAATGCAAAACTTTGGTTTTAGCATCGCAGGTTTTTTTTGAGATTCCTCTGGATGTAGTTTGTAGTTTGTTGTATCAAAAAGAACATGTGAAAAGTTCTTTGACAGTACAATTATCCATGCAAGCTGCTACTATGAATCATTAATTATCGCAGTTATACTGTTCAAAGGCTTGGGGTTGGTAATATTTTTAGTTATTTATTTTTTAGAAATCATTCTAATGCCCTAGTAAAAAAGTAGTAGATTTACTAAGTATAGTTCAAGTCTATTTACACATTTACTGATATATCGCTCAAGACTTACTGATAAAATAATTTAATTCAACTTTATTTGAAGTACTGCGTGTGCACAATGCACATTTGCACAATGCATTTTAAGCCTAAAATATATTTTAATGACACTGTTGATGAGGATTGTATGATCTTGTGATTATATGATTTGAAGTGTACCTACCTGCAGTAGTTCCACTTTAGCACAATCAAATATACTTAAGTATATTTTTAGTTGGACTTCAGCACTACTTCCGCACAATTAAACTGCATTAAGAACAAAATTAGTTGTTCCAATTTAGCAAACTTTAAATATACCAGTTCAGTATACTAAAAGTACAATTGCAGGGTATTTAATTCTATTTATTTTTCACTAGGGTATGCTGATTTTGGTCGTTTAATTTTTTTGGAAACCATAATGCATTAAATCAGCGTTTTTTGATGACTAGAAAGTTCAAAAGAACAGCATTTATTTGAAATGTAGATCTTTTGTAACATTACAAATTGTTTTGAGGTCACTTTTGATCAGATGTCTTTGCTTAATATATACATATTAAAAGGATAGTTCAACCAAAAATGAAAATTCTGTCATTAATTACTCACCCTCATGTCGTTTCAAACCTGTAAGACATTTGTTCAGCTTCAGAGCACAAATTAAGATGTTTTTGATGAGATCCGAGAGCTTTCTGACCCTGCGTAGACGGCAACGCATGCGCCGTGATGCTCTCGTGAATGTGCATTGAAGAGAGACACGGAGGAGAGGAAATTGTTGAATGAAGTTGTTATTTTTGTTTTCTTTGCGTGCAAAAAAGTATTCTCGTAGCTTCATAAAATTAGGGTTGAACCACTGATGTCACATGGACTATTTTATCGGTGTCCTTACTACCGCCTTAAACTTGGTAGATCCATTTCGGTCTATGAGGAGTCAGAAAGCTCTTGGATTTCATCAAAAATATCTTAATTTGTGTTTTGAAGATGAATGAAGGTCTTACAGGTTTGGAACGACATGAGGGTGAGTAATTAATGACAGACTTTTCATTTTTGGGTGAACTATCTCTGTAATTTATTTACCCCTAAGCTAAGCTTTAAAACTGTGCACAAAATTAAGCATTGTGACATTTAAAGATATGCTTATATATTACAGATTTGAGTTCTACTGTGTTAAACCTGGCACAGCATATTTTGTCTCAGCCTTGAATATTTTGAGTGAATTTCTTTACATTCATGCACATGACTCTTTCTTAATTTTTCTGTGTGTGAACAGAGCACACAGTATGTAGATAAACGCTGGTCCTGTGAGCTGTTCATCCTGGTATCTGTCAGTACATCTGTCATTCTGATGCGGCACTTGTTACCTCCTCGCTACTGCGACCTGCTCCACAAAGCTGCCGCTCACCTGGGCTGCTGGCAAAAGGTCGACCCTTCCCTCTGCTCAAACGTCCTCCAACACATGTACGTATGACCTGGGGACATAGAAATGGCATAAGTTTAGATTGTTTTTTTTTTTTGTGTGTCTCTTTGTTGGATATTGGTTAATATTCTTTTAAGTGCGTAAAACGTAAATATCGCAGGTGATAAATGATTCTAAATGCATTTACAAAAGAGCCTAATTCTTGTTCAGTTCTTGTTCACAGTCTGATGCACACTTAGCCTTAAAAGAATACCTGCATTGTGTTGCATGTTTCAACATGTTCATTTGATCTCGGGTGTCAACAGCACATTTATTTATAGCATGCTAAATGAATTTGAAAACTAAGCCAATTTTATTTTACCTGCATTGGTTTTCAAAAATCACAACTAGAACAAATTTTTTTATACATACTGATATAAAAAATATTACCTAATTTAATTAATTTATTATTATTAATTTATTTATGCATGCATGCATGCAATATTTTTGTAGAACATTTTTTAGGTTTTTTTTTTTTTTTGTAAGATTTTTTTGTAATATCCTACTTTTTCTGTTTCCTACAGATGGACAGAAGAGTACATGTGGCCACAAGGAGTTTTAGTTAAACACAATAAAAACGTTTATAAGGCCATGGGACATTATAACGTAGCAGTTCCCTCAGACGTCTCACATTATCGTTTCTATGTAAGTATAAGCTGTAGACAAACTCTAAAACAGAAAGTGCTTTCTTTTGCAGAACAAATTTGAAAGGAAATGTCATTAGAAACATGATTACAAACATTTATTTCATGGTAATGATATTGCAGTAACCACTGACCCCCCCCCCCCCCCCCCCCCCCTCCTCTCTTTTAACAGTTTTTCTTCAACAAACCTCTTCGAATATTGAACATCCTTATAATCCTGGAAGGTGCTATGATATTCTACCAGCTATATTCACTGGTGTGTTCAGAGAAATGGCATCAGACGATATCATTAGCTCTAATATTATTCAGTAATTATTATGCCTTTTTCAAACTGCTCAGAGACAGAATAGTTCTGGGAAAAGCGTATTCGTATTCAGCCAGTGCCTCCAACCAGAAAGTCAGTTAGACAAGGATAAATTATTGTCAGTCATCACAGATGAGCAGAAAACATGCATGAGAGCTGTTTATTTTTTCTACAAGTGCATTTCTGTCTATGTTCTGACTTGCCATGAAATAAAAAGGAAACATATTTTTGTACTATGTCTGGTTCGCTGAAGTTTTCTTTTAAAGTCCCCATGAAATCAAAATGGAAGTTTTTTTGGCTTTTAGTACGAATATGTTAGCCTTAAGGTTATTTATAAGATGGTGTGCTCCAAAACAATGACTAAATTCACATTTAGAAGATAGAAGCATTCAAAACTTACAATCTCTCACTTCCGCCAATATGGATCAATGATTTTGATGACATGACCCTGCACTTCAGCTTCTCGTCAAACTTTGTCCAATCAAATGCTCTCTAGAATCCAAACTATATATAGTCGCAAAATGGATTTTAGAAGAAGTAAGCACTAGTTTTATTTAATTAATATTTCTTAGGTTTATCATTTAGTCTGTTACAGTACCAAAACCGCTAGATGGCGACAAACATGTAACAAGGCTTTAGATCTCGGTCAACGGTTGACTGTAATGAACAGATATTTACAGAGCCATTTCGTTTTGTGGTATATAATGGATTATTAAAAGCCGTTCTATAAATTACCAGCTGTGTGGAAGACTTTTTAATAATAGTGTGAGGTTCTTTGAACTGGACCTCAGCTCGCATCTTTGTGAGTAGTATGGCGAAGGTTCAGCTCATGAATATTAATGTTGTATTTTGACGTTGCTCAGGAGTATATCCATTGGTGAGCCTTGGCTGTGAATATTAATTAGCTAATCGGACACCCCATCCAATAGCAAAAGCGTGACATATTAATATTAATAACTAAGCTTCACCATAGTACTAGTCGCAGAATCGCGGTCGGGAAGTAGGAGAGCTATCGCTGGAAACGGCACGCACTTGGCATCTGCTGTTAAGACGGACCGCACATAAATCCTGAGATATTGGAATGGAAAAACCAACACGGGCGCCTTAAATTTGCGTCGGAAAGCTCGAAGAGCCTCATCCTTGTCCGCCAGCCGGTGAGTAAATCGTTTTGTTCAGCCATATGACGATGTGCGCATCGCGCCTCCTGGGGCATCCTGTGCAAATCCCTTCCATTCAATGTAAAACCCTCTTTGACAAATGAAAAATGAATTACATCTTCCGTTGATGAAAACATCGAGTCATACGCCTATTCTAAGATTCTGCAACTGCAAAGAAAAAATAAATAGTCTAGTAGGAAATTATAACACAAGAAGACGCAATGTTCGTATTTAATTTTGTAAACAAACTGCATTAATTAATATTGTGATTCTGAGGCTGATTATTTATCTAAAAGCACCATGATTGACCCAGATTGTTTAGTGCTCACTGAACAATCTTTCACAGGAGAGGCTATTATAATGTAACGTTACAGTCTATAATATACAAATATCTACGATTCAAATATTTATAATATACGGGTATATTATATATATAATTAATATAAAATCGAATTTTTTATGCATCTACTATTGATATAGAGTTTTGGGTGGCCATTTGTTTAGAAATTAATTTATAGTTTTTACCTAACATATAAGGACGTAAATAATATGCATACGGTTAAATGCTTTTATTTATTTTTTTTTTTTTTAAAAAAAAAGCTTTTTTATTTCGATTTACCCGACCCATTTAGTTGTAATTTCTTAGAAACAATATTGAATATAGGTATACTAGCTCTAACAAAGTATATGGGCCCTTCTACAGAATTGGTGCAAACTGCTGTCCTACAACCAAAAAAACTAATTTAAACAACATTTAAGTATTCAAATCTTAGATGTTTACTAAGATACTTTTATTATCTATTAAAACCCACAATAATATTTAAAATATATAAAATCATCACTTAGTGGGTACTTGCAATTGAAAGATGGGTGTCCTGAACCCTAACCCCTAAATTTCAACTTATGAAAATATTTAATAATTTATTTATTTATTTTTTTATTTTTTTATTTTTTTTAAGTGAAGTTCAAAAAAAATTTATTTTATATTTTCTTTGTAAATTATGAAACTTTATGTAAAAAAAAAAACTGAAACTGTATGTTTTAACCCATTGGCTGAGACTGATTTTAAGTACACCCCAACATTTATGATCAGGAAATATTTATATGTCAATCTTTCTCATAGCTACATGGTAAGTATAGGCCCCATCATTTTGAGGTAAATGTGTTCAAAAGTATGAAAAATCTGTGTGTAACTTTAAAGAATGTCACTACTGAACACCATTTTATAAAATTAAAGACTTTTTCCCATAACATTTAGTTTTTATATGTGCACAACTGTTCAGAACTGTGCTAGCTAACCATATGTTTATTAGCATCTTTGAGCTAGGTTCAATAGTATCTAACATTGTCATGACCGAAACGTTTGGTGAAGTTTCAGTAGTGACATATTTGTTTTCTTTCGGGTGTTATCTCATAAAATTGTCACTACCGAAACAGTCACGACCGAAACATGTCATCATTGTTTTGATAGTGACAAAAGTGAACACATAATCCATTATTTGAGAGAAATAAACAAAATTCTAGTACAGTTATAGTACAGTTTTAGTATTTAAGTATGTTTTAGTAGTGTTTTAGTATGTGGGTTAAAATTCTGTAATATGTTGCAGCTGCTACCAAAACATTACTGTCACTACCGAAAAATGTGCTGTCACGACCGAAACATGGGATGTTTTGTCAAAAACGATGTATACTGAATTATCAGCTAAGTTGTTATGATAGTTTTTGGTTCAATGTATATTCGAACTAATGAATCCTTAAGTTTGAGATCAGTATGATCAACTTTTTGCCTTTTACAAAGAAAAATTGGATTTAAAATACAGCAAGTCTCATAAATCACACTTGAAATATTGTTTAAAAAAGTAATTGTTGTTGATTTACCTCTGAAAACTTTAATAAAATAGACAAAAATATATTTACAAGGAAGATGTAAGCAAGATCTTAATAGGTCAATATAACCCTTCTTATTAAATTGTAAATGACTGTGTTTTGGTAGTGACATATGTGACCCAGGACCACAAAACCAATCTTATGTTGCACGGGTATAATTGTGGCAATAGCCAAAAATACATCGGATGGGTCAAATTTATCGATTTTCCTTTTATGCCAAAAATCATTAGGATATTATGTAAAGATCATGTTCCATTAAGATATTTTGTAAACTTCCCACTGTAAATATATCAAAACGTAATTTTTGATTAGTAATATGCATTGCTATGAACTTCATTTGGACAACTTTGAAGGCGATGTTCTCAGTATTTTATTTTTTTGCACCCTCAGATTCCAGATTTTCAAATAGTTGTATCTCGGCCAAATATTGTCCTTTCCTAACAAACAATACATCAACGGAAGGCTTATTCATTCAGCTTCATCTATTTGGGGAGAGGACAAACATTCCAAAACTTTCTGAAAATACAATATGAGAATTAAATGCACAGTTGCTAGAAATGTGTACCTTGGATATTTTCATACAAAATTTGTGGGAAAAGTCATTTTTTTTAAGACGTTTCCAACTTTGAACCAATTCTCTAGAATGGCCTATATATATTAAAATTACTGCTATTATTAAAAAAACTGATGGTGAAGATATATCATTGCATCCCTGGCGGATGGACAGCAGGCACCGGAGAGTCCCAGAGAGATCTGAAGCATCTAAAAATATTTCAGCACTGGAGCACAGCTTGATAACGTGGTATTTCTTTACACAGGGTGAGAAACAGAACAGGAGAGTAAATAAAAATGACTTTGAAAAAGTCTTACTTTATCCAGAAAGTTTGATGGAGTTTGAATCAAACTCTTTCTTAAATAAAATACTAAGAAGGCATGTCTTGGTACATTTACCAGTTACATTAAGCATATTATCCCTGATATTGTTAACATGGCTTCATGCAGTCACACAAAAGATTGAATTTTCCATTCCATCGGTTAGCAGCTCAAGGTCAGATATTAATAATTGCTGCCTATCTTGTATATTTAGCACTGGCTCTCACTGCCCTGCTATAATGATTGAAATCTATTCGCTACAAAGCTGAAATTGACTTGAGTGCAGTGATACCAACAGGACTGAAGCGTTATTTATTATAAATTATTTATTATTATTATACATTATTTAATCTGTCTTTTTAGGGGCCCTTATTATTATGTTATGCTATGGTTGCCTTCCCACCACAGCCAAAGGAGAAATAGCCAAAACATTTTAGATTAAAGTAGATTGCTTTACAATAATGGCAATAATAGTTTAAGTGCCTTTTGAAAGAAATTACACACTATGTAGTTTAGGATCAGCTCTTGTTGTGCTTCATGCATCTCAGTAGCTGAGAGCTCTTGTCTGTGTCTTAGAAAGTGCCACTGCCCTCATGGAAGACAAGAGGAAGAAAAGGAGTCCCAAAGTGTCCCTTCCCCAGCCCCCTCCTCCACCAATCAACCCTCGAAAGCTCTCCGTTCTCCCGGCGAGTAAAAGCGCCACATTCTCATTGGGTTTACCCCAGCCACCCTCCCCCAAACCCAGGGGCAAGTACAAGAGATCGGTGGGGGCAATGGGTCCATCCAAAGAAGCTCTTGCCGTTCCTGTGGTTCCCCCTAAAAACACAAGGTTTGCATCATTATAGATCATAGATGTTAATTGGTTTGTGTTTGTAATAGGCATTTCGAATAGAGTCTAATAGTGATTCTGATTCCATTTGTAGGCCTCACAGAGAGAAACCCAGAGCTCCTCAGCCTGCTGGACCCAGTCGCGTATCCCAGTCCTCGTCACCACTCCAGCACTCATTCCTCACCGACGTCTCTGATGTGAGAGAGATGGAAGGAGGACTGCTTAACCTGCTCAATGACTTTCACTCTGGAAAACTACAGGCTTTCGGTATGTGCTAGGGCTTTATTTAGTAGCCTTAGTAGTTTGGGCAGTCATTGGAATTGTTTTGCAGTCTTAACCGTTGAGACAGCTTTAAGGAATGCAAAGGTGTGTAAGGGTGGCACCTTTACACCACCTAATTCTTCAGCGAGTTGATTCAGATTTGTTTAGTCTAGTAAGTCTATGCTGTCTCGCTTTCTGTGTGTTTGCAGGTAAGGTGTGCTCATTTGAACAACTAGAGCATGTGAGGGAGATGCAGGAGCGTCTGGCCCGGCTGCATTTCAGTCTGGACAGTCATGTGGAGGAGCTGTCCGAAGACCAGAAAAAAAACGCTTCAGACCGCAATCTAGAACACTTGCTTTCTAATGTAAGATGTTTTTTTAGTCTGCTTTTATAACACATCTCTTGTTGGGTTGCCAAGTTAATCTAAATAAAACGGAATTGATATATACCGTTGAGGTCAAAAGTATACATACACCTTGCAGAATCTGCAAAATGTTAAGTATTTTACCAAAATAAGAGGGATCATACAAAATGCATGTTATTTTTTATTTAGTACTGACCTGAATAAGATATTTCACATAAAAGACATTTTCATATAGTCCACAAGAGAAAATAATAAATGACTAACATTAATAATAAATGACCCTGTTCAAAAGTTTACGTACGCTTGATGCTTAATACTGTGTTGTTACCTAAATGATCCACAGCTGTTTTTTTTTTTGTTTTTTTTAGTGATAGTTGTTCATGAGTCCCTTGTTTGTCCTGAACAGTTAAACTGCCTGCTGTTCTTCAAAAAAATGTTTGAATTCTCAAAAATTCTTTGATTTTTATCAGCATTTTTGTGTATTTGAACCCTCTCCAACAATGACTGTATGATTTTGAGATCCATCTTTTCACACTGAGGACAACTAAGGGACTTATATGCAACTATTCCAGAAGGTTAAAATGTTCATTGATGCATTAGAAGGACACACGATGCATTAAGAGCAAGGGGTGTAAACGTTTAAACAGAATGGAGATGTGTACATTTTTCTTATTTTGTCTAAATATAATATTTTTTTCAATTAGTACTGCCCTTCAAAACTACAGAAGATACTTACATGTTTCCCAGAAGGCAAGATAAGTTAAATTTACCCTGATCTTCTAATTCAAAACGTTTTCACCCCCAGCTCTTCATGCATCGTTTTTCCTTCAGGAGCATCAGTGAGAATTTGAACATTCTGTAATAGTTGCATATGAGTCCATCAGTTGGATCTGAAAATCTTACAGTCATTGTTGGAAAGGGTTCAAATACACAAAAATGCTGAAAAACCAAAGAATTTGTGGGACCTGAAGGTTTTTTCTAAAGAACAGCGGGTAGTTTAACTGTTTAGGACAAACAAGGGACTCATGAACAACTATCACTAAACACAACAGCTGTGGATCATTCAGGTAACAACACAGTACCAAAAAAAAGCATATGCAAACTTTTGAACAGGGTCATTTTTATAAATTCAACTATTATTTTCTCTTGTGGACTATATGTAAACGTCTTTTATGTGAAATATCTTATTCAGGTCAGTACTAAATAAAAAATAACATGCATTTTGTATGATCTCTCTTATTTTGGTAAAATAATTAACATTTTGCAGATTCTGCCAGGTGTATGTAAACTTTTGACCTCAACTGCATAATCACTGCATTTTTGGCCAAATTGTGCAAACCCTAAAAATCTTTTTAAAAAATTAAATCTTAATCAGAGAAGATCAAAAGTAATTTTTCCCCCAAATCAGGCAGCCCTGATCTTTTGTGTTTTCATACTGAAACCACAGACATTCATTCTCAAACTAGTTTAAAATTGTTAATTACAGTAGACACACACATTAGTAGAATCTGGATGTAATGGATATGAAACACCAGGCTACTTGTTCTCTCTCCACTATTCAAGCACTCCGAGTGTCTCTCAAACAGACATACTAAAGGACTGGACACAATAATACCCTGTATCTGAATACAGGCCTGTGACTGAATCTTGTATTATCATCCAAATCCAAGTGTCGCTGTCTGACTGAATTCTTTCATCAGCCCGTGAAGGGCTGTACAGTTACTATTGATAGTAATTCCCTTCTAGCTGTCAGCTCGGTGGTATGTGGTAGAGAGCCCAGCAGATTAAAGTGTGTGAGAGTGTATGTGTGTGTGAATTTTGTTATGGGTGGTTCACTCAGTATAAAGCTCTCGGATTTCATCAAAAATATCTTAATTTGTGTTCCAAAGATGAACGAAGGTCTTATAGGTTTGCAACGACATGAGAGTTAGTAATTTATACAGAATTTTCATTTATTGGGTGAACTATCCCTTTAAGAAAGATCATGTTTTACCCCACTTTTCATTTTACTTCCATGATTTTTTTTTTCTCAAATTTTCCACCCAAAAATTCAAAATGTAAATATTACAAATTTATTTATAACAGTATTAATGTTATATTATTACTATATTATTGTACTACAGTTCTTAAAATTAAGATGCAAAAAATATTTAATAAATATTCAATTAATTAAAAAAATATAAATACTTTTTAGGGTAAAATATGACCTGGACATGTTCATGAAACTCACTTATTTATTATAAAATTGGTGTCCAGGAATTCACAGAAGTTAGGTGATAGAAAATGTTTATAACACACAAAAATAAACAATTTAGGATATAATAAGTTAGTATATTCTTAGGCCATGGTGTAAGGAAAAGCATTTCTGCTGTGCAGTTTGTAATTTTTGAAAAACAACAGCCTGTACAACACAGATCAGCTCAGTTTTTGTTAACATACAGGCTGAATTCCAAAATAACTCATTGCATGAAGTCTGTTGCTATAATGATTCTGTCAGCTCAGCTTATATAGATTGGTCTTTTTAAAGCAGCAGTAATTGTATTGATTTTTTTGAATGCATCTCTGTTTTTTTTCTTTCTCTTAGCTGGAAGAATTGAGCAGCTCAATGTATCCTTCCATATTATGGTTTGTATGTGTTTAAATATGGCATTTTACTTGACCTTTGACATTAATCGTAATAGAGTCCCTTAAGATGTTAACAAAAAAAAAGAATGATTAAGTCAGACTTCTAACAATGCTAATACGTTTATTGACTCAGCTACAAACAGCTTACATGATGTTTTCCCAGGATTTCTGTTTATCCAGAAAGGGTTTGTGTTACACTGAAAGCTCTCACTGCTCTCGGCTAAGCATTTAGTCTTAGTTTCAGTAAAATCAGGGATTGTGTTCCTCCAAACATCTTAGCTGAGATTATTCTAAGATCAGCTGTGTCCTAGTGGAAGCCTAATGGATGGGTAAATCCAGTATGTGTACAGGAAGAATGCTGAAGTCAGCATTTTTATATGTAATAGAAGCTCCAGAGCTTGTACATTAGATGTACATTAGCAGTGCAGTTCTCCTTAATTCAGTTTATCCAGACAGAAACTCCACCTGGCAGAAAATCAAGACTTACCCAAGACCTCCAGCACCTGAAGCGGGAAACCAAACCCAGCTGACCATCAAATCACTGTGCCGACCAAAGCCCAAGTTGCCATGGCTACAACTCAACTGCAAGTTAAAGAAGCACCATCATCATGATCTGTGTCTAATGCAATGCTAACTGACAGCAACAGCATGAAAGCACATTCTCCATGTGAATGAAATTCAACAGCAAAATGGCATTTCTTGTTTTTCAGATGTTTTGATCTTAGCATTTAAATTTTAATAATTCCAATGATTTTGAGCCTGAACGCTAAATTGCACCCCTTTTGTTGCAGGGGTTTATTTGGATAAATAATATTTGTTCTTACTTTAGGGATTGCATGAGTTGATTTCAAAGATTCATTCATCATTAGTAAAGGTTGCCTCAGTTTGATCTAGAATTATTAGATCAGCAATGTCAGAAGTGAATAAGAAGATGAACATACATTATCAGTCAATAAGCACATACACAATTGGTTTTCATTTTGTAGTTCATCAATGTTCTCTGGAATGATGTTGTAAATGGCTGTGGAGTAGCTATAAACCCACTCAGGACTGTTTGAGATCAATCTTAGTGCCTCTTCTAAGTATATAGATTACATCGATTGTTTGTTTTACCGGAAGGTTTTCACAACACTCTGCAAATGATGGAACTGGATCTTTTTGTAGATGTTTGTACATTAAAATAGACATAGATTTATTTAAAATAATATGTTATATACCTTGTTTGTAAACTAGAGTTTTAAATAGCTATTTAATGTTGATCTAGAAACAGTTATGATAGAAGTTCTTTGTTATTCTTGATGGCACTGATGGAAATGTATAGTATTTGTGAGTTATCTTTGTATAAACTAAAGTGAAAACATAATGTCAGGCATTCAAATTTCAGGTTCTAAAAAGTTGACATCCAGTACTATTTGGGTAATTCTAGAATTACAGATGAGTTGACTCTGGAATTCCTTTATTTCTTGGAGCACAAAATTGTAGTTGAACTTTGTAGATTTCCAGTCTCTACCCCAAAGCACAAAAGAGCAGAGTACAGTAACATTAAATAAAGGTCAGGAGGTTTTGACAAGCTATAGTGGATGTAGAACAAAACTACTGCAAAAAAAAAAAAAAAAACTGTGACATAATCCATAATTTATAATACAACCTCACTAACATCCCTTTGAAAGCCAGTCTTCCCATTTTACACCAGTTTCAGTGATAAACCATCAGCACAATATATGGACATGTTTAGGGAAAAGCAAATGATCTACACCAGTTTGATTTTTATACTTCATGATGCAGTAATATCACTTTACAGCCAACCTCTGCTACGCCTACCTCCAACTATTTCAAGAGAGAATCAGTACTGTTGCCTTGAGGGGAGGACTGTTTCAGATTAATATCAGATTGATTCATGGCAGGATCTGATTCTGCCTCTGCATGTACAGGCTGTTTTCTCTTCCCTCACTGCCTGAGTCTGAAGCATTGAAAGAATCATTTAAAAATGACATTTGTATTCTTTCTTTGAATTCAAATATTTCATAAGAGAAAATATTTGTGTGCTTTGCTTTTCGTCCATGTCTTGTTTTGTTTAACAATGCATATGAACTATTTTATATTTGTGTGCTTTAAGTAATAAAACTTATTGCAACAATTGACTCACTTTGACTTTGGACTTTTTTGTGCAATTATGGGACATAACAGTTTACATAAAAATGTAATATCATGGCCTCTATTTTCACCAAATTGTGCTATAAAAAGACCAAACTATATAAAAAGCCTAATATTTTATTCAGTATATTAAAACATATATGCTGTGGAGAAGTTCACTTTAAGAATAAAAATTTCCTGATAATTTACTCACCCCCACATCATCCAAGATGTTCATGTTTTTTGTTCTTCAGTCAAAAATAAATTAAGGTTTTTGAGTAAAACATTTCAGGCTTTATCTCCATATTGTGGACTTAAATGGTGGCCTATGGGTTGAAGGTCCAAAATGCAGTTTCAATGCAGCTTCAAAGGGCTCTACACAATCCTAGCTGAGGAATAAGGATCTTATCTAGCAAGCTGATCTGTCATTTTCTTAAAAAAAATAAAAATTGACATACTTTTGAATGCTCGCCTTGATGTAGCTCTAGGATGCGCATCCATGTTTTCACACATTGAGAAATGATGTTGGAAAAGTTATGTGTGGTTAGTTCTTCATCTGTGTACCTCGGTTCAAAAGGGTAGGGTAATTATCTCCTCCAACTTCAAAATCGTCCGACATCCTTGTTTTATCCTTTTTGTAAAAGGAGTTTGACTTTCTTTGCACATTCGTTTTGTAAACACTGGGTTGGTACTTCTGTCTACATCACGAGTGCGTGATTACATAATGCGGAGGTCGACCAAGTGCAAGACGAGCTTTTCGTTAAGAAGTATATCAATTTGCATTTTTCTTAGAAAATGTCCGATCGTTTCGCTAGATAAGACCCTTATTCCTCAGCTTGGATTAAGTAGACCCGTTGTCCCCCATTGAAGTCCACTATATGGTGAAAAATTCTCTGTTTTCCTAAAAAACCTTAATTTCTGTTGGGCTGAAGAAAGAAAGACATGAACATCTTGGATGACATGGGGGTGAGTAAATTATCGAGGAAACCTCCATTCTGGAAGTGAATTTAAAACCTCTTCCCAACAGCAGGTGGCGGTACTGAGCTGCATGCAAGTCTGTACCTCGGTCTGTCTACAGGGGAAGAAACACAGTCAGCCGTTCAAAGCAGAGCGGCGCTATGAGCGAACAGAAATGGATTCAGACATTAACTCGATTTCAGGTATTTTTGTTTATTTGTTATTAGTATTAGAGATCATCAAGTGTGCGTGTATTTTTAAAAATATTTTATAAGTACAATTAACTTATTTTGCCTTCTATCGGAAGAGTACCTGGGCAAGTTGACAGTTTGTGTTTGTTTACAGTCACTAAGTTCATTGATTTCATTTGTTTATAACATTTTTGGAATCTATCAGATTTTTTTCCCTTAGTCCTGAGGTGTCTGTTTTTCAATCAGTTATTCATTAATTCATTCATTCATCCATTTATTTATTTATTTTCAGTTTAACAGATGCTATAACATTTGCTTTTGAGTCTTCAGTCAACTGTTTTTTAAACAACAGATGTTATTTAGAAATGCTTTGTAACTAAACACGACTAGAGTTTAGTTTAGACGTAGTATCAGGAAAGTAACGCTAGTATTGCGTCCTCTCCAGGGTCAGTGTCGTGGTTATGTGATGAGGAAAGGTCTAAGTTTGGTTCGGGCTCAGTTTGAAGCGATCGTGCGAGAGATTGATGGAGGATTGGATCACTTGCAGTGGAGAGGAAACATCATTGCCAAACCTCACTTCACTGACACTGTGAGCATCTCTGTCATTGCCCATATCTCTTACTGTTCATTTGTTAATCACAGAAATTATGCCTTAAGGTTTCGTTATCACTCTTAAGATTTTTAGATTATGTCTTCATGTTGCATAATGATAAATGTGTATAATGTAATCTATAGGAAAGCCTGTTGCTGCAGTATGAACGCTCCAGGATTCAATCCCATGGCCTTCTGGATGACTCAGAGAAGGAACAGAAGACAGAGAATGAGGGCAGTGAAAAATCTCTCCCACAGTCTGAAATCCAGGTACTGGAGAGAGACGAAGCTACTGAAACAACTAGCAGAGACACTTCCACACCTGTGGAAGGTATTGTGGACAAGAGAGGAGAGAATGTGGCTGTACACAACCTGATGGATGATTCTACTACACTTTGCGGTACTGTGAATTTAGATGTCAGCCACTGCAGCTTATTTCAGACAGGTGCTTTGAGATTTTGACACAGAAAAAGGATACAGACATTTTAAAATACAGTCAGGACTTGTCTGAGACACTTACATGTTTGTGTTTTGATTTGGCAGGATCAAATTTGCATTCAGTTTTAAAAGACAAAGCACATACTCCTGAATCTCTGAAGCAGCACCGGAGCACTTTAGCCATGGAGCTCCTGTGGATCCAGCAAGCCATCAGTAGCAGAAAGAAAGTGAGAAAAGTTTTGTGTTTTTAACATTAATATTTAAATATATGTATCAGGGTTGGAAATGAATGAGGGCTTGTGGTTGTGGCAAAAATGCCCCATAATTTCAAGACAACAGGGCAAAATATGCCCCTGCACAATTAAACAATGTATTCCTTCATTGTAAAGATTAATTTTGTAGCTTCAGTGATTATAACGGGAGTTTTATCATAACTTGTACTAGACTTGCCTAACGTCATAGATATGTTTATGAATCCAGAGTGTGATGTGCCCAAACGAAACAAAACAAAACATTTTATATATCGATTTAAATTTGTACATATCAATTTTAACAATCATTATTACAATATATAGGGTAAAAATAAGGTGCTTATAAAAATTGCCCTTACAAATGTAAAAAAATGTTGTTCCTTAATGAAAAAGTTCATTTCTGACCATGGTATGTATGTATGTATCTATGTCTCTGTCTGTTTTATTTATTCTATAAAATAATTCTGCTCTGCTTTCTTTTGTAGTATCTTACCCTCAAACAAAGAATGGATGTGCCACACTGATACTGGACCAGTTCTTAAGCGGACCAACATTTAAAGAACTGTTTTTTTTATTTTTTTTATTATTTCTATATTATTGTAACATTTACAGCACCAAATGATTGAGAACTTTTGTAAATTATATTTATTTATAAGCTTGTTTACTCCATAAACAGATTTGTGTTAAATAAAATGTTTATTTTCGTAACAATGGCATTTCAGAAATAAATATAATATGCACATGGGATAGAGATGGGAAAGATAGAACTCTTTCTGTATCACAGAAAGCCAGTGCTCTCAAATCCAGAATGGACCACAAAGACTCCCACAACTTAATCTTACAGTTAGTGTGGTAATATATCTATTTAATTATTGACATTGTATTTGTACAACCACATGAGAACTGACCTCCTGGTGTTGCCTGGTTTCTTTCAAGCTTTTTTTTTTTTTTTTTCCAAATTCAGTGTTTCTCTTGCCTTGCTAAAGTTGCCTTTGGATTTCACTCCAGGATACTAAATAGATAATATAGGTTATGCAATATACATACAATACGTTGTGTATAACTAGTATTATGGCATGACTTTCAATTAACTCCTTAGTTTAACTGTTAATGGGTGGGCAATGTAATCAGTATTTTAACCCTATCTTTAATATGCAAAATGAACATTATATTGTTTATATCTTCACATAATAAGCTATATTATTGCCTAGCGATATATTTAAAGATGAATATTAACTAGTACATTCACTTTGCCTGTACACATACATACGCAAACATAAACTATATAGAACATTTCGGCTGCGTGATATTTTATATCGTAAATGTAAGCTATGCACTGCTGTATATATGAAGTTGGATGAATACAGTAAGTTTATCCAAATGAGAAACGATTGAGAAAAGCTAACTTATACAAATGAAATTCACACACTAATATATAGCTAATAGTTACAATTGCTTTACAGGAATCCTCGTTTAGTTACATTGGAACAAACTTAAATGCTGCTGTTTGCTGCCATATATTATGAAGAATAAAGGCCGTTTTTCTTCTTTATCACTCCACAGGTTCTTTACGTCCCTGTGTTTAAATGTTTCTGTTCTCTGTGGGTGATGATAAAGGACATAATTCACTAAAGACACGAACAGCCTCTTCAAACCCACACCTTCAAATTTACGTTTCGAAGGTCAGATTTTTAAAACCTGTTTAAGTAGAATAAAGTGATTAATTTTCAGTTTGTGAGAAATTCTCTGAATAATGAATAATTTTAAGTATTTCTGCTGCCCTCTCTCTAACCCTCTTCCCCTCCCTCACCGTCTCTGCGTCTTGTTGCTGATTGTAAAACCCCACAAAGGCCGCCGCCATAGTTAGCAACGCTGCCATGGCAACCAGGAAACACTCCAGTGTGTGTACGAGAGGGAGGGAGTCTGAATGAGATGTTTGATTCTCCCACACTCAGTGCTTTAATATTAGAAATAAACACTGAAAAATAATCAGCACACATAACAGACCAGATGAACTTGGACTTTTCTCCAGGCGGTCAACTGGATAGCAAGCTTTCTCTGTAAGTATTTGTGTGAGTGTGTGTGACTTTACATAAGTATATGAATGGTTCTTTGAACTGTAAGTGAATCAATTTGTGATCTTTTTGTGTGTGTTTAAGGTGTGAATAAGGTGTTTTACAGAGTTATTAACACATTTTGGTTAAATTACTATGTCAGAGGTGCTCTCTGTTTGTGTTTATTTTACAGGTGTGTGTTAATGTGGCTAGTTTTGGGTCATGGCATCCACTGGTGTCACTAGTCACCTGCCTCCAGTCAAGAATGTGAAAGTCTACAGAAATGGAGACCCCTTCTTTTCAGGTTAGAACAGGATTTAAAACAGTTTAAGGTTGTTTTGTTGCACACGGAGTGCTTACAGATATTACTGTATAAATGTCTGAAATTAAACTATGTGTGTATGTGTGTTTTGTAATATATGTCTCTATATGAATGTCTTTCTGGATCAGGAAGGAGATTTGTGGTAAACCAGAGGCAAGTCTCCACCATGGATGCGTTCCTTAATGACATCACGCTCAGTATCGGAGCTCCGTTGGCTGTTAGAACTCTCTATACGCCACGCTACGGTCATCGGGTCACGGACCTTAGTGACCTACAGCAAGGAGCTCAGTATGTGGCCGCAGGGTTTGAGCGCTTTAAGAAGCTAGAGTAAGTGTGTATTCATTCAGAATAATAATAACATGAGTAATAATACTTTCCGTCAATGATTAAAGGTCTGAACAAAATGCTGAGAATCTCTGAGACCTAGTGTTTGGACACTTCAGTCACAGCCATTAAATTACATTAATCAGTCAGTGTGTTGTTATTGTTAGCTAAGGCTAAAATTAAAATTTGTAAAAAAAAAAAATAAATAAATAAACCATAAGTATTAGATGAAAAATGTAAACTTTAAAAACTAAAAGAAAATGAGAAATGGAAGATAAATTAAATAAATATGATGAAATAAAGTTGTAGTACTAAAATTAATAAAAGCTAATTTTTTATTTTAAAAAAAATTATTAAAGGTAAAATTAAGACGAAAACTGCTCCAACTCTGAAATATATAAATATATATATAGCTAATATACACTACCAGTCAAAAGTTTTTGAACAGTAAGATTTTTAATGTTTTTTTTTAAACAAGTCTCTTCTGCTCACCAAGCCTGCATTTATTTGATCCAAAGTACAGCAAAAACAGTACATTTTTGAAATATTTGTACTATTTTAAATAACTGTTTTCTATTTAAATGTATATTTTAAAATGTAATTTATTTCTGTGATTCCTGTGTCACATAATATTTCAAAAATCTAATATGCTAATTTGTTGTTCAAGAAACACTTTTTTATTATTATTGTTATCAATATTTAAAACAGTTGAGTACATGTTTTTTCAGGATTCTTTGATAAATGGACAGATCCAAAGATCATCTTTATATTCATCAAAGAAACCTAAAAAAAGTCCACTCGGCTGTTTTCAACATAATAATAATAATAATAATAATAATAATAATAATAATAATAAATGGTTTTTGAGCAGCAAATCAGAATATTAGAATGATTTCTGAAGGATCATGTGACTGGAGTAATGATGCTTTGAAATCACATGAATAAGTTACATTTTAAAATATATTAAAATAGAAAACAGTTATTTTAAATAGTAAAAATATTAAAATTTAATACTGTACTTTGGATCGAATAAATGCAGGCTTGGTAAGCAGAAGAGTCTTCTTTAAAAAAACATTAAAAATTTTACTGTTCAAAAACTTGACTGGTGGTGTTTATCAAAATATCAATAAATCCCATCAGCTCATATTTTGAACAGTATATATATATATATATATATGTATTATTTATGATTTATCTTTTAAAAACATTTTTAATGAACTTTTTTTTTTTTTTTTTTTTGCTTGAGAAGAATACTTATCCTATATTTCTAAGTGTACATTAAGTGTGTTGTATCATTTCAATTACAAATCAGATTATTTTATAGAAATGCCTTTAAATTAAAAATCCTTTCTTATAGAAAATGACGTTTTAGAGAGCTGTTCATTTAACTTTGTGGGACATTGGAAAGCAGAATTTATGATCAGGCATCACAAAATTAGATTGTAGATTTATTGTTTCTGGTTGAGATGCATCATATTTGGCTTGTCTTTGTATATGTTTAGTTATCTGACTGCAGGACTGAAGAAGGGTCCACTGTGCAGAGGTGTGGAACCAGCCCAGGTATATATGTGAGAGTTCAATTCTTATTACTGTTTATTTGTGATTTTTTTTTGTTTTATCCATTGAACAGATCTGTGTAATCAACATGCACAGTCATGGTATTCTAAAGTGTAAATTTAGACATCAAAAATCATACCGGATACATTCAGTGTGTCTTCTTTGTTAGGTTGTGTTTGTGTTTTTTGTTGCTGTGGATGCTGATGTGTGTCATAAAGAGGAGGCGAGAGAGTAAGGGGTGTTATTGTCCCTTCCAACAATAGAAGGCCAAGGGAAACACGCTGTTAGTGTTATCAGATTAGAAAGCTTGTTAGGGCATGTTCAAGTGCCTGACCCTTTAATGCTGCACACACAGAGCTGCTAAAACCACTGTTGATAATAGCCTTGAGAGCAGGGGACTCTGACTCAGCGTCAACACGCACCGCATCTTTAATTTACGCTGATGGAAAATCACTGGCTGCACATTATCCAGCTTATTACACAGCTACTTGCCAAATAAATAAATTGTCATGAAATATTGATTTCCAGTCATTTTATTATGTAACAATAAAGAGGCCGCAAAGTGATTGAATCAAATGAGCTTTGTGGGAAATTAGTTTCCTCTGAAACAGGCCAATTATACAGTTTAACTGTGTATATTCTAAAACATTTGATCTCAGAAATGCTGTAACTGACTAATCAGAATGAAGTATTCTGAGTGTAAGTGACATAAATAAATCATATACAATGGGATGCGAAAGTTTGAGAAAGCTTTGCAGAATCTGTGAAAATGTGAATAATTTTAACAAAATAAGATCATATAAAATGCATGTTTTTATTTAGTACTGTCCTGAGTAAGACATTTTACATAAAAGATGTTTACATATAGTCCACAAGAGACAAAATAGCTGAAATTATTAAAATAACCCCTTCAAAAGTTTGGGAACCCTTGGTTCTTAATTACTGTGTGTGGTTACCTGGATGATCTACAACTGTTTTTTTGTTTTGTGATGGTTGTTCATGAGTCCCTTGTTTGTTCTGAACAGTTAAACTGAGCACTGTTCTTCAGAAAAATCCTCCAGGTTCTCCAGATTTCTCAGTTTTCCAGCATCTTTTGCATATTTGAACCCTTTCCAGCAGTGACTGTATGATTTTGAGATCGTTCTTTCACACTGAGGGCAACTGAGGGACTCAAACACAACTATTAAAAAAGGTTCAAGCATTCACTGACGCTCCAGAAGGAAACAAGATGCATTAAGAGCTGGGGGGTGAAAACTTTTGGACAAGTTGAAGTATCTTAAAGTACTGCCCTTTGAAAGCAACAGAAAATACTTGCATGTTTCCCAGAAGACAAATTAAGTATAATTTACCTTTATCTTCAAAATCAAAAAGTTTTCACCCCCCAGCTCTTGATGCATTGTGTTCCTTCTGGAGCATCAGTGAATGTTTGAACCTTTTTTAATAGTTGTGCTTGAATCCTTCAGTTGTCCTCAATGTGAAAGATGGATCTCAAAATGCATACAGTCACTGCTGGAAAGGATTCAAAAGATGCTGGGAAACTGAAGAATCTGCAGGACCTGGAGGATTTTTCTGAAGAACAGTGCTCAGTTTAACTGTTCAGAACAAACAAGGGACTCATGAACAACTATCACAAAACAAAAAAACAGTTGTATATCATCCAAGTAACCACACACAGTATTAAGAACCAAGGGTTCCCAAACTTTTGAAGGGGCTATTTTAATAATTTGAGCTATTTTTTGTCTTGTGGACTATATGTAAACATCTTTTATGTTAAATATCTTACTCGGGTCAGTACTAAATAAAAAATAACATGCATTTTGATAAAATTATTCACATTTTCACAGGGGGTTCTGCAAGGAGTTCCCAAGCTTTCACATGCCACTGTAATTGCTAGTTAATAATATATAACTCTTTCCACAGGCTAAGGCATTTGTCAGGCCGAATGTTTCTGCAAAATGGAGGAAGGCCATTACTCTACCCTGCATCATATAGTGAGAACTCATTTAAATGCACATTCAATGTTTTTCCTCTGTTAAAGCAGTTTTTCTTATGCTTTCACATGAGATCCAAACTTATTCTTCACTCTCCTTCTCACATTCACATAGTGTATTTAGGAATGGAGACATCCTCAGTCCTGCCATGCGTCTGATCATTTCCCGCCACATGCAGAAAAATCTAGAGCAGATCTTGAGACTCATTTCTGAAAAAGCCATGCTTCGCACAGGAGCCGTGCGCAGGTATTCAGTCTCACATACTGCTTGTTTTCATAATTAAAACTTATAAAGCATGTCGTATTTATGTACAATTATTTCACTTTTCACCTCTCAGGCTTTGTACTTTGGAGGGCTTCACAGTGACCTCCACAGAGGAGCTGGAGAGTGGGCAAAGCTATGTAGCTGTGGGAACAGAGAGGTTCAAGAAACTTCCATATGTGGAGATACTGCTAAACAAAGCAACAGGCAACAGCGCGGACAGGTGATGTTGGTGGATAAATGGGATAGACATCAGTGTAATTCGTATGCACACACATTATCTTTCAAAAGTTTGGTGTCTGTAATTTTTTGATTACTTTTATTCAACAAGAATGCATTAAAATTAAATTAATTTGATTAAAAGTGACAGTAAAGACATTTAAAATATTACAAAATATAAACAGTTTGAAATAGAAATTTCTTTTAAACAATTTCCACAAAAATATTAAACAGCACAAACATTTTCAACATTAATAAAAAGAAAAAATGTTTCTTGAGCACCAAATCAGCATATTAGAATGATTTCTGAAGGATCACGTGACACTAAAGACTGGAGAAATAGCTACTAAAAATTCAGCTTTGCTGAATAAATTACATTTTATAACATATTCAAATAGTTGTTTTGAATTGTAATAATGTTTTGGAATATTACTGTTTTACTCTGTAGCAAATAAATGCAGCCTTGGTGAGCATGAAAGACTTATTTCAGAAACATTAAAAAAAAACTAAAAAAACAGACATCAAACTTTTGAACGGTAGTGTATAAATAAAACCATGTTAAACAGGATCTGTCTGTCTTCAATGTAGACATTATGCAGGAGACAGAGGGTTACAGAGAAGAATTGAGGTACTATTTACAATTAATATACAGTGGAGTTGAAATATATCTGAGAAAATGATTAATTTTGTAACTAAAAACATTAAAAATCATTAAAAATAGTATATTTATTTGAGTTAAAAGGTTTACAAAAATGTCTCATTTATTTTTCAAATTTTTTAAAACCAAATTTTTATTCCCAAGTCTAAATTAGATTTTTAATGTAGTCTCAGACTTATGGAATCCACTGTATATTTATTTTTAATATGTCAGTCCAATACATTTTCATAAGACAGATTTTTCTATTGAAGTTCCTTAATATTCTCTCATGACGATCCAACTCAGAGTAGAAAGATGTTTCCCCAGGACAGCCACAGTGACTCCACCCTAATGAATTCACCTGAGGTAAAAACCAAATACTTTATTTTCACAGATATATATTTTTTATTTTTCTACTATACTATAACTGTTTGTTCTGTTATACAGTACTTCTTTTAAATTCACAGTTCTCTGTTTGTGCTCTAAACTAGTTAGCAACCATTGCTTTTCCATTATTTTTCAACCAAAAACAAACAGCCTTCAGATCATTAAGAACATCACAATCATCCTTGTGTAAATGCTGTCTGCTTTCAGAGAGAAGGAAGGCGAGTGAAGTCCACAGGAGATGAAGTGGAGCGAGAGAGCTCCCCTCAGATGGTTAAGAGGAGAGCAAGAAGAGGAGAAAGAGAGGAGAATTCTGTTTTCTATGCCAGACCAGTGAGAGTCCGCAGAAACCCTCCCACAAACAGACCCCCTCCTAAAGCCGAAATAGGTGAATGCTATATAATTTTTTTTTTTAATTATACGCTCTATTCGGGTGTACATTGTTTCTCAATTCTTCTTGTAAACTCAGAGATGTGCATTTGGGCAGCAATTAAATTATTTGTTAAAAAAAAGAGTAGGTGATTCGGCTGGGAATTTTTACACGGGTGGTAAGAGATAAACACAGACATTCTAGATTCAGACGGCAATAAAATTACAGACTACCCCCTGTAAATGCTGAAAATAACTTGCCTTCCCATGAGAAACAGTTAGCATACAAAAAGGGCTATACTGTGTCTAAAATGTAACTGTTTTATGATATTGTTTTATTTTGTTAGATATGCCCAGTGTGTTTAAGGCCTCTGAGAGCAGGATGAGAGACGAAGTTCGAGGTGCTGAGGAGGTTACAGAGGATGAAAACACAGCTGTAGAGCTTCCCATTGACCAGGTACACCTCTCATTTTCATTTTTCTCATCTCATCTCATCTCATCTCATCTTTTATAAAAATATTTTTAAATTTAGAGAGAAGCAGAAGTTGTGGAGGATGAGGAGCTTCTTGAAAGGGATCAGTTTGAAACAGCCAACATAAATCATGTGAGTGTGTAGACATGAATTAAAAGTAATGATGACTCGATCATGAAACAACTCACTGTTTGTTGTATTACAGAGGGATTCAGCTGAACTACACAGGCCATCAGCTCATCTCTCCAGTGAGAATGGAGAGAATGAGTTCGAAGTGTCTGAGAGGGAGACATGGGACGACACGTCAGCTCCACAGAGAGAAACACAGCAAGGATACACATCCAGCAAAGCGTCTCTGCATGATACAAACAAACATGATGCTGTAAGACAACATTTTTATGTCTTATTGTGTATGTTATACACTATAGAATGGTTATAGTAGTGTTATATAGTATGCTATCAGATGTATGTACTGTAAAAAGCCTTGATGATTTGAGATTTTTCTTCCTGTTAAAAATTAGGAGTCACCTACACGGCATTCCAGATCTTCTTCTTCATCTTCACTACCCAGAGTCTCTGAAGATTCCCCACGAAGTGAAGTAACACAGCAGGAACCTGTCAGTTTATGAGTTTTAAACTATATATTTAATGCATTAAAGGAGAAGTCCACTTCCAATATTCACTTCCATATTCACATATAATGTACTCACCCCCTTGTCATCCAAGATGTTCATGTCTTTCTTTCTTCAGTCGTAAAGAAATTGTTTTTTGAGGAAAACATTTCAGGATTTTTCTCCATATAATGGACTGATATGGTGCCACGATTTTGAACTTCCAAAATGCAGTTTAAATGCGGCTTCAAACGATCCCAAATGCGGTTGTAAACAATCCCAGCTGAGGAAGAAGGGTCTTATCTAGCAAAACGATCAGTTATTTTCTTTAAAAAGAAATACAATTTAAATACTTTTTAATCTCAAACACGCATCTTGCCTTTCTCTGCCTGAACTCTGTGTATTCTGACTCAAGACAAGTGTGTTGAAAAACTCCAATCGTATTTTCTCCCTCAACTTCAATCGTTTCAAAATCATCCTACATCGCTGCAGAAGTACCGACCCAGTCTTTGCAAAGTGAACATGCGAAGAAGATCAAACACCCTTAACAAAAAAGGTAAAACAGCGATATAGGACAATTTCGAAGTTGAGGGAGAACATGAGATGGGAGTTTTTCGACATACCCTAACTGTCATGAACTGGAACAAAAACAGTCCAGGCAGAGTAAGACAAGACGAGCATTTGGCATTAAAAAGTATATAAATTGTATTATTTTTATGAAAGTAACTGATCGTTACGCTAGATAAGACTTCTTTCTCAGCTGAGATGGTTTTAAGCCGCATTTAAACTGCATTTTGGAAGTTCAAAATCAGGGCACCATATCAGTCCATTATATGGAGAAAAATGCTGAAATGTTTTCCTCAAATAACATAATTTCTTTACGACTGAAGAAAGAAAGACATGAACATCTTGGATGACAAGGGGGTGAGTAAATTATTTGTAAATTATTGTTCTGGAAGTGGAATTCTCCTTTAAATCATATATGCAAATGATGTTGAAACTATCAAAGTTGTGGTACCCTTTTAAAAGCTACTAATATGTCAATTTAAAGTACAAAAATGTACCTTTAAGATATTAACATGCACCATTTAGGGGTAAATTAGGTAGAAACATGTACCTTTTAGCTTTTGTACCTTAGGAAGCTGCCTCTGTGACAGCTATATACCTTTTTTTTCCTGATTGAAACAATTAGATATCTTTAGTATAATACATCTTTTTTATAGTCCCATGTTAGAACTGTTACAAATAATGGAAATTAGATGTGGCAGACTTAAATATTTTGTTATTATTGTAAGTTGTGTGTAAATATTCACCATCTAAACATGTTGTGTTGCTCTGTATGTGTGTATGTGTATCAGACTGGGGTTTCCCATGAGGATCATACAGATGGAGATGCTGAGCAACCTCTCCAGGCTGAAGATGATGCCGGAGACAGAGACACACCTTCCCAATCCACACACATGCTCTAAACATTGAGTTTGTTTTTGTGAAAAACAGGATTTGAAATAATGTAACCTGCAAAGTAACAGTGATCTTACAGCATGCAGAGATTCACTGAGAAATGTTTTTATTTTTTTTATTTCTTCTGTTTAACAAAATAAGACCTCTGAATGTAAAAGACATTTAAAATAAAAGTATTTAAACACCGGGCAATTTCTCATTAGTAGTACGAATCCATATAAATATCAGTTAATACAATATATACAAGTATTTTGTATGTTCCACACATATACTTAAAAGATACTCTTTCCACAGTTGCAGTTAAAGTGCAAAACATTTGGATCTCACCAACATGGTTCAAGTACAGATATAAAGTCATCAGTTCACAGCACATACTGAAAATGGAGCAGCACAGATATTGTGTCAGACAGATATGTGAGGTCTGACCACATGGATGGAGCAGATCCATGGTCATCTTTCACCAGTGGCATGTTTTAATGGTCACTTGTGTTGCGACCTCCTACGCCGTCTGTCTCAGAGACAGAACTCAGCACGCACACAGTCACTCCAGACATGATGAGTAACATACCCAGCACAGCTCCTACATGAGCAGACACAGAGAGTCAAAGACATGTTTAAAGGAGAAGTCCACTTCCAAAACAAAGATTCACATATAATGTACTCACCCTCTTGTCATCCAAGATGTTTAGGTCTTTCTTTCTTCAGTCATAAAGAAATTATGTTTTTTGAGGAAAACATTTCAGCATTTTTCTCCATATAATGGACTGCTATGGTACCCCGATTTTGAACTTCCAAAATGCAGTTTAAATGCGGCTTCAAACGATCCCAAATGGGGTTGTAAATGATCCCAGCCGAGGAGGAAGGGTCTTATCTAGCGAAATGATCAGTTATGTTCATTAAAAAAAAATACAATTTAAATACTTTTTAATCTCAAACGCTTGTCTTGCCTTTCTCTCCCTGAACTCTGTGTATTCTGACTTAAGACAGTTAGGGTATGATCGTATTTTCTCCCTCAACTTCAAAAATCATTTCAAAATCATCCTACATCACTGCAGAAGTTCTGACCCAGTCGTGGCAAAGTGAACTTGCAAAGAAGATCAAACACCCTTAACAAAAAAGGTAAAACAGCGATATAGGGCAATTTCGAATTGAGGGAGAACATGAGATGGGAGTTTTTCGACATACCCTAACTGTCACGAACCGGAACAAAAACAGTCCAGACAAGTGTTTGGCATTAAAAAATATATACATTTTATTATTTTTATTAAAATAACCGATCGTTACGCTAGATAAGACCCTTCTTTCTTGGCTGGAAATGGGTTTACAACCAAGCTGCATTTAAACTGCATTTTGGAAGTTCAAAATCGGGGCACCATATCAGTCCATTATATGGAGAAAAATGCTGAAATGTTTTTCACAAAAAACATTATTACTTTATAACTGAAGAAAGAAAGACATGAACATCGTGGATGAGTAAATTATTTGTACATTGTTGCTCTGGAAGTGGAGTTCTCCTTTACTTACAGAGAAAGAGAAAGATGTTAGGAGCACAGAAGCTACTTACTTTTTCCTCCAAACTCTTCTCCAAGCAGTTTACCCATGAGTAACGTAAACAAAAATGTGAGGGAGTTCACCATGGGCACAGCCAGAGACAGGTCTACAAAACAAACAGCATTTTAAATTCAAACTAATGCATTACTAATGTTTCAAGACACTTCACATTGCCTTACTGCATCTTAGTTAGAGTGTAAACAATGCCACTGTACTGAACAAAACTCGCAGACTTTGCTGATTATTTCTGCTGAAAATGGTCAATTACTGTCATGTTTTGGGCTGTGCTAATCGGTTTGACTGGGTAAAACATTTGGAGTACTACAGACTACCTAAAGTTAGAACGAATCAAGGAGAAGAGTGCAAAAACTGTCTGAGGAACAAAAGGCATTTGTGGTTGGCCAAACTGAAGCAGGAATTCCAGGGCAAGAATCTTGACAACATTCATGTTTGTTCTTATCATTTCCAGTCAAGTAGGTGAAATATTAGGCTAATATCTTAATACTGCTTGTACATATCTTTACCACCAATTATCTTTAGTTTACTTCCTACTGCTATTAGCTTTAGCAGCTTCCACATGTTTTTTCCATGGTTTAGACAGCATAAATTAGCAGAACAACATATTCAGTAGTACTTTAGCCTTTTGTGCAATCCTTGCTGTTGTTTACATCTGAGTATCGCCAACATGGCTGCACATCAGGGTAACTGACCAAATTGTGATTTGGTAAATGCAAACCCTCTATATTATCTTAAAATTAATTATTTTTGCATAAAGTCTTTTTGCAAAAAATGTTATCATTTAGCAGCCTGATTCAAAACAGTTTAGTGAATCACACATTGGGATACTATTACAGTATTCTCTGTATTATACTTAAATTTTGGCCAGTGTAACAGGTCACCCAGATATTTCATGCATGCAAAAAATTTCAATATTGTGCACAGTATTTGTACTATGTGCTGTATGAGACTGAATCCAGCTTCAGCCTCATATATACTGCAGAAATAGTAGGTTGACATTATGCTACTTAAAAAAAAACAGACAATCAATACCTAAAAACTTTAATATTTTTCATTAAGAAAAACAAAAACTCACCTGTAGAAGCAAGAGTGAAGTAGAACACTAATGATCCACTTTGGTTCAACAGGAATGGGACCAAATACTGCATAAAAAAAAAAAAAATACATAAATATAATTACCCTGGTGAAAAAAACAGCATATGCTGGTAGGTATGTTTTAATGCTGGTTTAAGCTGGTCCTTTGCTGGTTCATGCTGGTCATGTTGCTGGACAAGGGACCAGCATAAACCAGCAAAGGACCAGCTTAAACCAGCATCAAACCATACCTACCAGCATATGCTGGTTTTTTCACCTGTACTAAAATTCTCCAAACATAAAGACATGGTATATGCGCGTGAAAGGATTATAAAAACACACCTTGATATTAAGAAACAGGAATTTGATCTCAGCCAGAAATTGGAGGAGTTTATTGTCCTTCTGAACCCTTTCAATTCCCTCTGTTCCTTTTTTCAGGAATGGGTTTGTGCCTCCCCACAAAATCGCAACCAACAACAGACAAAACACTTCACCTACAGAGAACAATATTAGGACAGACATTTATAATACATACAATAAAACAACAATCAATTAGATTTCATCAAACGCAATATAGAGCGTCTACAATAAACTATGCAGATCAGTTAATCACCTATTTAATTATAACTATTATTTTCTGTTTACTTGATAGACAGTTCAGAAAAAAATTTTTTTTTTTTTCAGATGAAACTTATTGATTTGCACAGACACGCAAGCAAAGCATCACTTGCAGTTTTATCAACTATGACTGTAATTTATTTTCAATACTGTGTGGAGGGGTGAACTCATTTATTTGTTTAGTTATACACAGTTATAGACGACAATGCCAAAATCTTTGAAATACTCAGAAAAATACACGGCAGTCTTACTTGTTGACACCATTTCGATTCTTCCGCAAGTAAACTACGGCTTCCTTTGACGATCGGTTTCTTCTTCCTGTTGATATGTAACGTAGAAGGATTGGTTACAGCAACACGTCCGCCGCCCGTTTTAAGCAGCTCTTGTCAATCCATTATAGCTTCAGATCTGCAGTTCAAGTATGAAACGTTAACATATTTTAAAATAAAAGACATTTGTTCCGTTGATGAGAACAGGAAACATCCACATTACCAAGAACAAATTTAAAGTAAAATTTAAAGTCTCCTCCGCTCACTAAGCCTGCATTTATTTGATCCGAAGTACAGCAAAAACAGCAAAAATTTTGAAACATTTTACTATTTAAAATAACTTTTAAATATATTTTTTTCTTTAAATATATTTTAAAATGTAATTTTATTTCAAGTGATTTCAAAGCTGAATTTTCATTATAATTACTCCAGTCACATGATCCTTCGGAAATCATTTTAATTTTCTGATTTGCTGTTAAAAATCATTATAATTATTATGCTGAAAACAGCTGAGTAGATTTTTTTTTTCAGGTTTTTTTGATGAATAGAAAGTTAAGAAGAACAGCATTTATCTGAAATAGAAATCTTTTGTAAGATTATAAATGTCTTTATCATCACTTTTGATCAATTTAAAGCATTAAAGAATTAATTTCTATAATTTCTTTCCAAAATAAATAAATACTGACTCCAAGCTTTTGAATGGTATAGTGTATAATGTTACAAAAGCTTTTTTATTTTAGATAAATGCTGATCTTTGGATCTTTCTATTCATCAAAGAATCCTGAAAAACATGTACTTAACTGTTTTAAATATTGCTAATAATAATTATAAATGTTTCTTGAACAGCAAATCAGCATATTAGCATAATTTCTGAAGGATCTGACACTGAAGACTGGAGTAATTATTATGGAGCTTTTATGACAGGAATAAATTACATTTTAAAATACATTAAAATGTAAAACAGTTATTTTAAATAGTAAAAATATGTCAAAATTGTACTGTTTTTGCTGTACTTTGAATCAAATAAATGCAGGCTTGGTGAGCAAAATAGACTTCTTTAAAAAAAAAAACATGAAAAATCTTACTGTTCAAAAACTTTTGACTAGTATAAGTTGATCTAATTTAAAAAAAAAAAACAAATACAAAAAGTCTGTACTCCCAGGTCACTAAACTCAGGTTTGTCTTATTGAATGTGTGATAAGATCATAGCATAAGAAAACAGATTTTTTCTGAGAAAAATCAAGTCAGATTTCACAGTGACTTAACATCTCTATTCAACAAAGTAACTTACTTCAAAAACATTGTCATCATTCATTCACAGAGATAAACAGAGAACAAAATCATGTTCAAGTTCACTTTATTCTGCAGCACCACATCACAATTACATATTAATCAATAAATTAAGAAATAAATTAAGAAATAAAATCCTGTGGGCTGTAATTACTCCTGTTTTCTAAAGACCTATTTGATAAATAGACCTGAATGTAAACAACTGTTAAAAGAACACTTAAATCTAGCTATAGATAAAAATAAATAAAGCAAGCAACAACAGATATGCTGTAGACACTTTAATTTACATGTAAACAGGGCGAAAGTAAAAACTGAAATATGTAAACATTTAGAGTTAATTAGAAAAAACAAAACGGCATGCAGTGGAAAAGGTACAGTGTTAAGTTAGATTAAACATGAATGCATACTGTGAAAAGTTTACAGCCATTCTGATACCTAACCCATAGACCATTTCGGCTCAAAGACCCCAGTATTGCTTATATTTATTTATATCTGTGGCTCTCTTTGCACATTTCAGGAGTATTATATTGTGAACTTGTTGAATTGGCTACGGCTGCTTCTGGCATTTATCAAATAAAGGTACTGTCCATCTGCTCCTTGCTGCTGTCATCATGTAAACAACAATAATAATCCCACCTAAAAGGATGCATACAACTGACAATATGGCTGCAATGCTTCCACCTCCAGAATCTCCTGGAACTAAAACAGACACATCTGTTAGACTGTAAATTTTAAAGATATAAACACAAACAAGGAGAAGAGAGTTTCCAGGAGAATCTCCTGGAACTAAAACAGACACATCTGTTAGACTGTAAATATTAAAGATATAAACACAAACAAGGAGAAGAGAGTTTCCAGGAGAATTTCCTGCATTAAAATAGACTCATCTGTTAGACTGTAAATATTAAAGATATAAACACAAACATCCGAAAGAATGAAGGGTACATGCCAAAAACAATTCCTTTTCTTATATGCCATTCAGACATTTTAAGACATTTGCAGTTCAGAGTAAAAGATGGTTTTTACCATAGCTGAAGATCACAGGTCTCTCAAGGCTCTGGTTCAGGAGGTAGTTCTTTTGTGTGAATGTAACATTAACCACTGGCTTTTGGGCCTCATATCTGCTCCTTACTAAATAAAGTCCATCTTTTGTCTGGTCATGGAGCTCCAGGTGATGAATGAGTCTCTGGCCATTTTCATCCAGCCAGATGACCTCAGGTTTGGGGAAACCCTCTGTCTCAAACTGCACGACCACTGTGGTGGAGTTTACATGAATTCTCAACCTGGGCTCAGAGTAAAAGGCTGAAGAATACATACACATTGAGGTTGGCTATTTTGAGAGATCTCGAAGCTCAATTTTCAAAATGACAAAATGAGTGTTCACAACATCGAATACCATGCGTACCTCCATAGTCAAGTTTTATTTTGCCTTTTCCATTCCCATTAATGTTGTTCACTTTGCACAGGTACCAGCCCACATCCTTCGGTCCAACTCCATCTATCCTGAGAGAGGCATTTCCTTTACCAAACTCTGAAATATACAATGATATCCGGCTGTGGTATTCTGGACTTTGATGGTCTAATTGGTTCTGTTCATAATAGAAGCTGTGCACGACTTGTGAATCCTCCTGCCATTGCCACACTATAGCCAGGCTGGAGAGGTCAGGGTGCGGTGTAAAATGACAGCCCAGTATTGCTGGACGACCCCTGACTGCAATCAAGTCATCATTTGGCATGCTTACCATAAAGGATGCTGAAAGGCAAAGACATCCAGATTTAAAGCTTAACATAAAAGATATTTGCATTTGCATTGCAATATTCATTTGATGAGCTATATTGTAAACACATAAGAGGTACGCAAATTGATTACCTTACCTTCACTTTTGGCTAAAATCCAAAATAGGAGCTGAAACATTTTATTAAATCCGTTAAGGATTTTAAGACGTCCTTCTTCCTAGTTCTTCTACAAATACAGAGAAAAACTGAATGTGTACTAGAAGCTTAGCACCCACTATTAAAATAACACCTTTAAGAATAGATTGCCCAAACATTGCTACAAGTGCATTAGTAACAAAACTGAATGGATCTTTTCCATTTACTATAATAAATAAGACTGCACCAAAAGAATATTACTTTCAGTAACTTAACTGGTCATACTAGCAACGTCATGGTCATGTGTTCATGTCACAAGACAAGATCACCCTGGTAAAATGTAAACACACTGCACAGTAAGTTGTTTTATCACATCTAAAAATTGCATAAATTTAAATGTATTAGTGTTGAAATTTGCATTAGTTGCCAGATTGCAAATGGATTCTATTTTGCCCCTCTGATTTATTATAGTCGTTCTTTCAAATAATAGAATGTTAATGAAGAATTAAACAGAATAGTTATTAATGCTCACAGTCATAAGATACCAACACAGCCACACACCCCTAGCAGGACAGCGTTTTTACCAGACAAACTCTATGGAAATTAGTTTCCATATAGTTATAATAATTATACGTAAATGCTTAAGGAAAGGAAAGGAAAGGAAAGGATGTGATGTGTGGCCAAGTATGGTGACCCATACTCAGAATTTGTGCTCTGCATTTAACCCATCCAAGTGCACACACACAGTAGTGAGTAGTGAACAAGCACGCACACACACCGTGAACACACACCCGGAGCAGTGGGCAGCCATATTGCTATTGCTGCGGCACCCGGGGAGCAGTTGGGGGTTCGGTGCCTTGCTCAAGGGACTCACCTCAGTCGTGGTATTGAGGGTGGAGAGAGTGCTGGTTATTCACTCTCCCCATCCTCAATTCCTGCCGGACCTGGGACTCGAACCCGCAACTTTTCAGTTACAACCCTGATTCCCTTACCATTAGGCCACGGCTGCCCCACAATTATTAAAATAAAAAAACAAAAAAAAAACAAAAAACAAAACAAAACAAAACAAAACTTACCATATCTGACACACAGAGAATGAAATTAGACTTCAGGTGCGTTTGTTAAAAGTCGTTTAAGACTGATTAAAGAATATCCTAAAGTGAAAGTATAAACAACATCTAGGGTGTGTGACCATTTACGTGGTTAGAAAGGGACCTGGATGTGACACTACTTCCTTTCACTTGTTCTACCTCTAGAGGACATAACGAGCCCACATGACACGCTACCGTAACCGCACACGTTTCCAGCAAATGAAAGAAATCCGAATGAGCACTGAGCGGTTGTCTGTGCTAATTTATGTAAACAGGTTTGTGTGCTTTTTGAACGAGAGCAGCTAGTAAGAATTAGCAAATAAAACTAATTCGAGTAATATAGGGAATGTTGCGTTGCATTTTTCTAAATAAATAGATTATGATTCACCAATAAATGTAAAAAGATTAAACATATATTCACAAATAAATAGAATCAGATTCACAAATAAATCTTTTCACAAGCATAATTTAAATTCACAAAAAAATAAAATGAGATTTGGAAGTAAAAAAACATATTCCAAAATATATTTTTTTATGTCACAAATGCAGCTTTTTCTGGCATTCATTTGTAAATCGTGTCCTGTACAGTCCCGGTATTGTACCGAAATCCGACCACCCGCGAAAATCTTACCCTCTCGCGTGCACGCGCCTCTCACATTAATACGCAGTGCAGCGACTTCAGACGCATTTCGGCTTTTTTCGATGTTCCACACATTCAAACATCAAGGAGCATACATGGAAGCGTTGGGAAGGGGCGTTTGTATGATACTCGGGGGGGGGGGGGGGGGGGGGGGTGGGGGGGGGGGGGGGGGGGGGTGGGGGGGGGGGGGGGGGGGGGGGGGGGGTCGGTCCTTTAGATCAGTGTTTCCCAACCCTGTTCCTGGAGGCTCACCAACACTACACATTTTCCAACTTTTCCTGATCAAACACACCTGAATCAACTCATCTCGTTAGTAGAGACTCGAGGAACAGAAATATATTGGTCAGATAAAGGAGACATCCAAAATGTTCACTGTTGGTATGCCTCCAGGAACAGGGTTGGGGAACACTGCTTTAGATCAGCGTTTCCCGACTCCAGTCCTCGCGCCCCCACACCCACTGCCCTGCTTATTTCGCATGTCTCTCTTAGTTAACACACCTAATTTAGATAACACACCGCGTTTATTACTCCCTACTCCCTGAGCAAGGGAAATCCATTGAAGTCTGGCGTCATAGGTTCATAGATAGATGTGCGCATGCTCAGTAGCCAAAAATGTTTCACTTCTATTCTTCAACTTTCTGTTGTCGGTTTAACGGAACCATATCAACAGCCGATATAAGGTGTTGATTAGCCAGTGTTCCTTAAGAACTTATCGCTCGACCTGTATCACATCCCAAACAGAGCTGTTATAATGGTATACTTTGCTTTGTAGCTAAAACCTTTGTCCACTCATGGCTCTGAACTTCAGAGGTATTTCTTTGTGTTGCATGTGGATCATCAGTGTTGGTAAGATGAAAACTTTTAAAGAAAAAAAAAAAGTGTTGCAACTGAAATGTTGTTTTATGTATACTTTATATGATGCATTTAATATTAATAATATTTTTTAATTAATAAATTATTTCTAAAATGGTAGTCTGGGTCTTAACGCATTATCCACGTGTTCTTTTGTTAGGGGAGACCAAGAAAGACGTTTTGTTTCAATGTCCAAATAAACTTGGGTATATATTCTCACTTTGTCTGCTTTAAATTGAAGTAGTTTAGAAATTAAGTCGTAAACTGTAAATTTAATGCGAAGTACAGTGGGTGTTACTAAACTAAAAGAATTGGCGATAATTCACTCCAAAATACAAACGATGATATACCCTGCAGGCGTGTCTGATGTGACTAATCTTTTTCGGTGGAACAAAAGATATTTACACGAATGTTTCAAAAATTTCTTCTCCCTATGAAAGACTTTATGTGCATGGACAAAAATATATATTATTTTCCAAAGAAGAAAGTGATATAGGTTATAATGGAACGTGGTTGAATAAATATCGCATTTCAGATGAGATAGTGAAAGCCAGTGATGCAAATTTTCACTTTTCTATTTATTACAATTTTTTTGTCATGTACAGTAAGCACCTAATGGGGGAGAGCAATTTGAAGGTTATTGTCTCAAACTTTCTAGCACCTGTTACAGGTAAAAATGACTTAAAACCAGCTACTTTTAAATCATGCATTCTAGAAACTTGGGCTAATTCTGTTTCACAACTTTCTATGGCTTATGTGGAAGTGAGCTCACCTTTGTATGTTTGTATGTTGAGTATACCTGTGTCTCAAAAACGTAATTTTTCAAACATGAGTATTCGGTTTCTATCTCTGCGACGTCGCGGCTGGAACAACAGCATACTATGACTATGATGATCTCAGGCACTGATTATGTGCTTTATTTAATGATAAAATGGTTTAATGTAAGTTTGAATATCATTTTGCGTGAATAACCATATTGAAAGTGACAAATAATAATTTACCTCAGTTCTTGGAAATAAATTTAAGGAAACAAAACGTTCAAACTGTCAACTCTTTCCGAACAAATATATTCTATGAATAAGACTGTATCATTCACTCAGTATGTACTTTTAATAATGTTAAAATGGTTTAATGTTTATAGATTATTTGATCAGATGATCATTGAGAGTGCAGTAGTCTCTGCAGAGCAAAGGTGGGCGTTTCAGACTTTGTGGGTGGTTTCAAACTGCTGGGTATTTCTAAATCATGCAATGAAAATGATTCTCTTTACCTGACCTAACTGTCACTATGAAGTAAGCCAATCAGCTAATAATGTCATAATGTCTGTCTGTTTTTGCCTCAACCACTGATCTGGTAACTCCCATTAATTTTCTGCAGAGACCTATACTTGTTATACCTGCTAAAGACTGCTTTATTAACATCTATTTAATTGTTTGCTCACATTTTTCTAGCCTCTTTTAAGGTGAATGTTCCTGAAAGGTGGTTAGTGGCAATCCGTGGTCATCCAGCTGTGCTGGGCTGTGAGTTTACTCCTGATCCTGATCTCTCCAGACTGGTGGTTACCTGGCAACGTCAGGAGGACTCACGAGTCGTCCACAGTTTCTATTATCAACGGGACAATTTGGACAGACAGAGTCCAGAATACCACAATCGGACCTTATTGTATATTTCAGAGCTTGGTAAAGGAAATGCCTCTCTAAGAATAAATTCATTTGGACCAAAGGATGCAGGCGGGTACCTGTGTCAAGTGAGCAATGCTAAAGGGACAGGAAAAGCACTGATAGAACTGGACTATGGGGGTATGTTATAGGCAGAATATTATTTTTAAAGCTTTTTATATTATTATAGGCTAAACAAGACATAGTCGAACTTGGAGTGAAGGTAATTCAGTTGATCATATACAGGTGCATCTAAAAAAATTAGAATATCGTGAAAAAGTTCTTTTTTTTTTTTGTTTGTAACTTATTTCAAAAAATGGAAACTTTCATATATTCTAGATTCATCACATGTAAAGTAAAACATTTCAAAAGTTTTTTTTGGTTTGTTTGTTTTAATTTGATGATTAGAGCATACGGCTAATGAAAGTCAAAAATCCAGTATCTCAAAATATTAGAATATTTACATTTGAGTTTCATTAAATGTCCACCCCTACAGTATAAATTCCTGGTATCTCTTGTTCTTTGAAACCACAATAATGGGGAAGACTGCTGATTTGGCAATGGTCCAGAAGACAATCACCTCCACAAAGAGGTTAAGTCACAGAAGGTCATTACTGAAAGGGGTGGCTGTTTACAGAGTGCTGTATCAAAGAATATTAAATGCAAAGTTGACAGGAAGGAAGAAATTGGGTAGGAAAAGGTGCACAAGCAACAGAGATGACCGCAAGCTTGAGAATACTGTCAAGCAAAGCCGATTCAAACACATGGGAGAGCTTCAAAAGGACTAGAATGAAGATGGAGTTAACACATCAAGAGTCACCACGCTTAGACGTCTTCAGGAAAAGGGCTTCTGAAACAGAAACAATGTCAGAAGCACCTTACCCTGGGCTAAGCAGAAAATGAACTGGACTGTTGCTCAGTGGTCCGACGTCCTCTTTTCAGATAAAAGTAAATTGTGCATTTCATGTTGAAATCATGATCCCAGAGTCTGGAGGAAGATTGGAGAGGCACAGAATCCAAGCTGCTTGAAGTCCAGTGTGAAGTTTCTGAAGTCAGTGATGATTTGTGGTGCCGTGACGTCTGCTGGTGTTGGTCTACTGTGTTTTATCAAGTCCAAAGTCAATGCAACTGTCTACCGGGAGATTTTGGAGCACTTTTTACTGCCCACAGTGCATAAACCACTTCCAAGTGATTTTCTGCCCATGATATTACTGTGCTTGATTGGCCAGCCAACTTTTTCACAATATTAAATTTTTTTGAGATGCACCTGTATAACCCTATCTTCCATAGAATTATCTGTATCAGTGGATGGCTCACAAAATAATAAAGTATCTAACATAGACAGCTTAATTCAGTACTGAGTTGTGTAGAATACCATGCTTTTGCATGTTATTTATTACTTTACTATTTACTCTCTCTCTGAATGTGTGTGTGTTTCAGCCCTTTATTCAGAGCCCAGGTTCAACATTCATGTGAACTCCACTACTGTGACAGTGCAGTTCGAGACAGAGGGTTTCCCCAAACCTGAGGTGACCTGGCTGGGGGAACACAACCAGAACCTCAGCTATCACTTGGAGCTCAACAACCAGACAGAAGATGGACTTTATTACATAAAAAGCAGTTATGAGGCCCAGAAGCCAGTGGTTAATGTTACATTTACACTAAAGAACCACCTACTGAACCAGAACCTGCAGAGACTGGTGTTCCTCCACTATGGTAAAGACCTTCCTTTACTTTGAACTAACACAGATTCTACACTGTAAAAAACATTTGTTGAGTCAGCTTAAAATAATTTGTTACCCCGCTGCCTTAAAATTTTAAGTTCAGTCAACTCAAATAAGTTTAGTCAACTTGAAATGTTAAGTTGTACTAAGTGACAACTTAGATATTTGTGTTTGTTAAACTTAAAAGCAAGGTAAGTAACCCAGCTGCCTTAAAATTTTAAGTTGAATCAACTCAAATATCGAAGTTGTCACATAGTGCAACTTAACATTTCAAATTAAGTAAACTTTTTTTTTTTTTTTTTATTTGACTGAACTTAAAATTTTAAGGCAGCCAGGTAACAAATTATTTTAAGTTGACTCAACAAATTGTTTTTTACAGTGTACGTGTCTGTGTGGATGATCATAAGAATAATACTCCATTGTATGTCAGTGGGAAAAAATATGCTTCTCTGATGTTTTTAACCAGTTTTGCTGGTTATTTCATCCTCATACCTCATTTCCACTTAAATAGAAAAGCAAGCTTATAGGCATGTAATTACAGGAAGAAAAGATGATAAAGGAAATAGTAACATTAAAAAAACAAACATAGATCTTACGACCACACTGGGAGGAAATTAACTGACTGTCTTCTTTTTTTAACCCATTTCTTTTGTAACCAACACAAAGGCAGTCATAAAAAATGAAATGAAATTATTGATTAGCCCATAAGGGTTTAACACAAACTTCATTTGCTCAACAAATAGCTAGATAAGCATCATGTATGATTACTGCTACAGCTGACACAAGGAAGATGATGCTGGGTTGTGATTTCTTCTAAATGTGTGGGACAAAAAAAAAAAAAAAAAAAAACGTATCACCATCAGGTTACTGTAAATAATAGTGTTATACACAAGCATGCAAATCATACTATATTGGTTTGAAATTCTAATTTGTGCAGTAACCGTCATTTAGGTTACATTGTGTCACTAACTAGAATGCAGAAAAAAATCAACCAAAAATATACAAAAATGTTACTAAATTTTATTATGGTTGCAGTTCAAAAGTCAAAAGTTTACAGACCTTGCAGAATTTTCAAAATGTTAATTATTTTACCAAAATAAGAGGGATCATACAAAATGCATGTTGTTTTTTTTTTTTTTTTTTTTTTTAATTCAAACTAACCTAAATGAAATATTTCACATAAAATACATGTACATATAGTTCACAAGAGATAATATTTGAATAATAGTTAAATTTATAAAAATGACCTCGAACAAAAGTTTACATTTGAATCTTAATTCTGTGTTGTTAATACAAAGCTGTGTAATTTTGTTTTGTGATTTTTGTTCATAAGTCCCTTGTTTGTCCTGAACAGTTAATTGTCCGCTGTTCTTCAGAAAAATCCTTCAGGTCTTACAAATTCTTTTGTTTTTCAGCATTTTTGTGTATTTGAACCCTTTCCAACAATGACTGTATGATTTTGAGATCCATCTGTTCACACTGAGAACAACTGAGGGACTCATATGCAACTATTACAGAAGGTTCAAACGCTCACTGATGCTTCTTTTTTTTTTCATGAACAACTATCACTAGACACGGGAAAAACACGGGGTAACCACACAGTATTAATGATCGTGTATGTAAACTTTTGAAAGGGGTCATTTTTATAAATTCAACTATTATTTGCTCTCATTGACTATATATTAATCTCTTTTATGTGAAATATCTTATTCAGGTCAGTACTAAATAAAAAAATAACATGCACTTTGTATGAGTCCTCTTATTTTGGTAAAATACAGTTTATGTAAACTTTTGACTTCAACTGTTTATAGCACCCTTGCACCTAAGGGGGAATTCTATCTGTTCAAAACACAAGGTACCTGTCGCCTTTTTTCTTAGTGTTTTTGAACTTCCTGCATGTTTCTGCAGGATCTTTGATGTTCTTTGGTGGTTTTCAGGTAGGATTATCTCCTCAAGTAGTAACTTGTTTCCTATCTAAAGTTTGATTTCAGTTTGGTGTCAAGTTATCCAAACCCATCTTAATAGCAGGCTTGAGGTAGGACTGATGCAAGCTTTGATGTACAGCTTATGTCTAATGTGTTTTTTCAGTTTCAGATGAGGATGGAGATGGAAGCACTGCAGTCATTATTCTCTCAGTTCTGTGTGTCATTCTTTTTGCTGTTGTGGTGTTTTTACTATTTCACAGAAAAATGAAGTCCTACCTATGAAACTCCAATCTTTTGCCTTCACTGTGTTCCTTTCTGATATGTTAAACCATCATTACTTCCAGCATTGCTTAGGGCTGATGCATATTTTTCCAGTGATCTATTCCAGTGACTATTTTTTTCCTAACATATGACTTACTTTCTCCTGAAACAAAATACCTTTGTCCAGTATTGTTCTGCATGTCATGAACTTTAACTGTATCAACAAAACATTCTTCAAAATACATTCCGTTATGTTCCTCTGAAGGTCATGCATTTACCTTTAAGACTCAGGATATAAATGAAGATGATAATGTGTTGTTTGTTGAGTCATTTTTTACTAAAAATACTGTTTTTCTTTGAGCTACCTATAAAGAGATAAAAAGACAATGGCCTGGTTTCACAGACATTTAAGTATTTTTTTTAAAAGGTTTTATTATTTTTATTTATCAGTTAGGACCTTTAAGTATCTTTTATAAAGGTGCCTTAGAAAATTACAATATGGTGTACATTTTGAAACAAAACAAAGGTACTGACATTCTTTAAAACAAGTGCGTGCAAGTTTCTTTCTGTTTAAAACAGCTCAAATCATGCATTTTATTCTGGCACCAGGCTTGGGCAAGGGATGGTTCACATAAGAATGAAAATTCTGTTATTAATCACTCACCTTCACATCGTTCCAAACCTGTAAGACCTTTGTTCTTCTTCAGAACACAAATGTAGGTATTTTTGATGATATCCGAGAGCTCTCTGACCCTCCATAGACAGCAATGCAAGTGACACATTCAAGGCCCAGAAAGATAGTAAGGACATTGTTAAAATAGTACTATTAATATTATATAATATTTTGTTGATGTTCTTGGTTTCTGAACAGGGTAGGACCCTTGCTGTCTATAGAGGGTCAGAGAGCTCTCGGACTTCCTCAAAAATATCTTAATTTGTGTTCTGAAGACGGACTAAGGTCTTAAGGGTTTGGAATCGACATGAGGATGAGTAATTAATGACAGAATTTTCTTTTTTTGGGTGAACTATCCCTTTAAGCCTTGTCTGTGAAACCTGGGTAATATCCTTTTTCTGTCTGCTCAGCTACAATATTATAATAAAACAGTCGAAAAAACATGTGGACTTGTGGGAATTTCCGCCTTTTTATCATTCTCATAAACCCTTTAATACACACAAACTTTATTTATGGTCCATGATGTATTATATTCAGGCATAATAGATGTGTACTAGCTTAAAGCAGTTCAGTACATCAAAGCTGTTTCCTATGCTGTCATCAGTGCAGTCTCCTCCCTATTTATTGCTAGTTGAGGACAAACACCTACAGAGAACAGAGAATTATGCGTTTACTGTGTCAACACTGTTGGCGCCAGAAAAATCCTTTAACGGTCAACAGCTGATACTGTAATTTTCTAAGATAACATAGAACAGGGGTGGGGAACGTCGGTCCTGGAGAGCCGCAGCCCTATGGAGTTTTGCTTTAACCCTAATCAAACAGAGGTGAACAAGCTAATCAAGGTCTGAAGGGTTACTAGGAAGCTACAGGCTGGTGAGCTTTTATTAGGGTTGGAGCTGAACTCTGCAGGGCTGTGGCTCTCCAGGACCAGAGCTCGCCACCCCTGATCTAGAAGGAGGTTGCTTATTTATCAAAGGCGCAACAACATAGTGCAATGATTTGTGTGTGGGTTGTTATGTTTGGTTTGGATGGGACAGCATAAACAATGATTGTCTAAGCCCTTTCTTGTTGACAAAAGTTAAATGTATCTTGAACAAACTTAAAAATATGCGGAAATTCAGGGTATTACTTATGTCAAGGTATGTACAATAATTCAACTCATACAGTACAGAATCATGTTTATTGCAGTAGTCAAAGTATGAAATATTTTATCGAAAATTTAAAGTGTGAGAACAAATACCTATGCTGATTTTGAGTAATATTAAATAAATTTTATATAATGGATTTAGTACAAATAAATAAGCATTGAACACATAAAGAAATGAATTGTTAAAGGAGAAGTTCACTTTCAGAACAAAAATGTACAGATAATTTACTCACCTCTTGTCATCCAAAATGTTCATGTCTTTCTTTCTTTCTAAAGAAATTATGTTTTTTGAAGGAAACATTTCAGGACTTTTCTCCATATAGTGGACTTCAATGGTGCACGTAAATTCGAACTTCCAAAATGCAGTTTAAATGCAGCTGCAAAGGGCTCGAAATAATCCCAGCCGAGGAAGAAGGGACTTATTTAGCAAACCAATGGTTATTTCCTAGAAAATTTTAAATTTATATACTTTTTAACCTCAAATGCTTGTCTGTTCTAGCTTTGCGTGAACTCTGTGTATTCCGGGTTAATAGAGTTAGGGTATGTCGAAAAACTCCCATCACATTTTCTCCTTCAACTTCAAAATTGTCCTATGTCGCTGCAGAAATACCGACCCAGTGTTTATAAAGTGAACATTCAAAGAAGATCAAACGTCCTTTACAAAAAAAGGTAAAACAGGGATGTAGGATGATTTGGAAGTTGAGGAGAAAATAAGATGGGAGTTTTTTGACATACCCTACCTGTCCTGAACTGGAACACACACAAACTCACGGGTACCATTGAAGTCCACTATATGGAGAAAAATCCTGAAATGTTTGCCTCAAAAAACAATTTCTATACGAATGAAGACAGAAAAACATGGACATCTTGGATAACAAGGGGGTGAGTAAATTATCTGTAAGTATTTGCTCTGGAAGTGAACTTCTCATTCTCCTAGTCTCCTACTGCTTGCTGTTCATACAACTATCCCTGTGGAAATTGACATCCACTGAAGAATTTTACATGTGCTCTGCTTGTGATTTATCAGTTTGGACACGTGATCATGGGCGTACATGTGAAGTATAAACACAGCAATGCAACAAGTCGAAACATGCATGCAATGTGTTATAGCTTCACTACTAATCATTACCTGTCATGGTTCACCGCCACACTGCCAGCCAAAACACTGAGAAGGAAAAAAAAAATGCAAATTTACCTTTATTTGCAGTTTTGTTCTCATCTGAAACAAAAGAAGACACTTTAGTTTAATATGGTAATATGATGGTTTAATATGTTATGCTTGTAAAGAATTATTAGGTGTCCCTATCTTACCATGACTTACAATAAGGGCGCTTTACAATCAGTTATTCACAGGACAAATAACAATCTCCACGCAGGCTAATGTTTGTAAATAACCTGAATAATGCTTTACTATTAATATCGCTGAATGCGTTGAAAACTTTTCACCATTGTAAGCTGCACTGGTGGGCTAGATTAAAACTTCATTTTTTAATCTGTTTAAAATATCATGTACTTTGTGCTGTGTGCACTAGATAACCTTTAGAAATGAATGCCAATTAATTGTCAAGAGCTCCACTAATGGACAATGATAGTACAGAGACTTTCTAAAGGTCATTTTTAGATTACAGGCTTTGGAGAAAATTCAAACACAGTCAATAGAATGACCAAAAATGGTATGTTTCTTATACTGTAGAGTAAACTCAGCACTGCTGCAGGCACACCAGGCACACTCGGTCACACTCAAAATTCCATTCCATGGCCTATTATGCAGCAGTTGGACAGCATTTGCGAGAACATTTTCGGTCATATCTAAGGAATGTAATATGAAGATTGTATAAAGTAACATTTTTTTTTAACAACATAGGGGAGATAGATAGGGGAGACCGAGGGCTGTAACATTGTTTTGTCTCAATGTCTGTTAACCAAAATCAACTAGGATATATGCTTGTCTGTTAAAAATGAAAGTACATTATTCGTAAACGGTGTAAAATTTAATTTGAAGTACAGAGGGCGCTGCTGTCACTAAAACGAAAACTTAGATGGGGAATTTACCCCAAAATGAAAACGATGATTTGCTCTGCTGCAACGTGCCTTTTTTTTTTTTTTTTTTGTTCAGAAAAGAAAGAAAGCTCTTACAGGATTGAAATGACATGAGGGTAAACTTTATTTTTTAGTGAACTATCCTGCTCGTATATGACCTCAAACCAGATAAGCTTGTGAAAAGCAAGTGATGTAAATGTTTTACTTTTCATAAAAAAAAAAAGAAAAAATAAAAAAAAAGAAGAGAAACGTGATAAGAAAACAAATGCAGGTTCTCGGAGGAAAACATTCCAGGATTCCCATCACCCTTAAGAAAAACTTAAGGGTGATAGGACAGTTTTTGAAATTCCGCTTTGTGCAAGGGTTCTTAACATAAATTTAAAACATCAGCCCAAAACATTATATATTTCTGTAATATTGAAGATGTTAGCTATCCATTTGAGGAGGAAACAATGTTGTATTAGGATGAAAGGATGTGAGGCATACACTTTCTCTAAACTCTCTCTCTCTCTCCTTCTGATTTGGCACATATTTGGCACATATTTTACGCCGGATGCCCTTCCTGCTTCCTACTTAATTACGACATTTGGGTGATTGGGACAGCACATTTTTTCATTGATTTAGGGTAGTGTAAGAATATTTACTGTATTGCACATGTTAGTTTATACTTTAATATAATTTTACATGCTTTTCTGTTCATCATTATTAAGTGCCCATGTTTATTTCTGTTCAACTATAATTCTCAGTTCATAAATCTATCCAAAATTCACACAGTACAACACAAGTAACTGAGGTAAAAGAAGGCCTGAAGTCCAAAAGTCTTAAGTTTATCTACTGTATGATGCTTCTATTTTCAAAACGATTCTATTTGTGAATTCTTATTTTGGCAAAAATCTAGCTAGTTCATGAATATTTTTGTGGTTGATTAGAGCTTGCACAAATAAAAAGGATGGAAACCATTGATTTAGAGCATAAACAGCATATACAATGGTTCTCTATTACAAGGTCAATCATTTTCTTAATTAGCAAAGCCTTTAAGCACTGTCCCAAGCACCCAAAATTATGCTGTCCCATCCACCCAAATTGTGTTTGGGTGGTTGGGACAAAATAAAAACAACCCAACCTAATTCACAAATTTTTTACTGATTTTGTAGAAGTAGTGCTTAATATTTATGTTTCCATCAAAACTTTGTATAATATAGTATCTATGACAATTTTAGGACCTTATTATGAAAACTACCAAAAGCTTATGTCATTTTCCTCTGTTCATGCTTTTCATGGTCAACTTCCTGTTTGATGCCCCACCCACCTACAAGATGTCACACCAATGAAGGCACCCCATTTTAATTATCTGGTCTTACACCAAAAGTTTTTATTTTCCCTCATTAGGTGAGAAAATAAATTCTGTATAGTTATAATGTCCCATTTTACCTTATGTCCCAATCACCCTTAATTCACCCTAGAGGATTTAAATGGTGGCCAACAGGTTGAAGGTCTAAACTGCTGTTCCAATGCAGCTTCAAAGGGCTCTACACGATCCCAGTCGATGAATGAGGGTCTTATCTAACCAAACGTGCACTAGCTCAACCTCACGCATTACATAATCACGCACGCGTGCATAGGCGGAAGCACCAACCCACTGTTTACAAAGCGAATGTGCAAATTCAAACGCCCTTTACAAAAAAAGGTAAAACGAGGATGTTAGTCAATATTAATGCTGGGAAAAGAAAATAAGATGGCCTACCTTTGCCCTACCCTACCTTTAACTGAAGTATACAGATGAAGAACTAACTGTGCATTACTTTTCCAACGTGATTAGGTAATTGCACGAAGATGCACATGTGCATTGCAGAGCTACTGCAAGATGAGCATTTGTGGTTTAAAAAGTATATAAATTTATATATTTTTTAAGAAAATGACTGAATGTTTAAATAAGACCCTTATTCCTCAGCTGGGATCTCTTTGAAGCTGCACTGAAACTGCAGTTTAGACCTTCAACCTGTTATCCACCATTGAAGTCCACTATATGAAGAAAATTCCTGGAACTTCTCCTTTAATGACAACAGTCAAGAATACCACAGACGGACTTAATTGTATATTTCAGAGCTTGGTAACAGAAAAAGCCTCTCTAAGAATAAATCCAGTTGGACCGATGGATGCGGCCTAGTACATGTGAGCGATGCTAAAGTGTCAGAAAAAGCACTGACAGAGCAGGACTACAAGGGTATGCTGGACATAATTAAACTTCAAGTGATGGTGACGTCAACATGTTAAATGGTTATATATTAATCTTCTTTACGAATGTCTGTATTTGAATATTTGCAGGTTTGTATAGTTAAATACCTTTGAGTTATGCAGTATCCAACAGACAGCTTATTCAGTAAAGAATTGTGGAGAAAATTAGTCTTTAAAAGGACCGAGTTATTTGACTTCGCATCTTTGCTTTACAAACAAATTCAAAAGTGAGTTGAGTAACCTCAGACTCTCAGCTATGGTAAAGACCTTCTTTCACTCTAAGTTAATGGAAGGTATTTACTATAAAATGGGGTGAGTGATGATATTAAAGGAGAAGTTCACTTCCAGAACAAAAATTTGCAGATAATTTACAGATGTTTGTGTCTTTCTTTCTTGTTGTATAGAAATTGTGTTTTTTTGAGGCAAGTATTTTAGGATTTTTCTCCATATAGTGGACTTCTATGGTGCCCGCAAGTTTGAACTTCCAAATGCAGTTTAAGTGTGGCTTCAAAGGGCTCTAAATGATCCCAGCCAATGAAGAAGGGTCTTATCTAGCAAAATGTTTGGTTATTTTCTAAATAAATTGACAATTTATATATTGTTAAACCTCAAATGCTCGTCTTGTCTTGCTCTGCGTGAACTCTGTGTATTCCGGTTCAAGGCAGTTAGGGTATGTCGAAAAACTCCCATCTCATTCTCCTCCAACTTCAAAATCGTCTCACAACACTGTTTTAAATTTTTTTGACTGTTTGACCCTCCTTCCGTGTTCACTTTGTAAACACTGAGTCAGTACTTCTGCAGTGATGTAGGATGATTTTGAAAGAGAAAGAGAAAAAAGAAAATCAGATGGGAGTTTTTCGACCTACCCTAAAAGTCATGAACTGGAATACACAGAATTCACTCAGAGCTAGACAAGACGAGAATTTGAAGTTAAATATAAACTGTCAATTTTTTTTTTAGAAAATAACGGATTGCTTCGCTAGATAAGACTCTTCTTCATCGGATGGGATCATTTAGAGTCCTTTAAAGTGCTCCTATTATGCCATTTTAAAGGTTGCTAATATTGTTTTATGAGTCTCCTATAACAGGTAGTGCTGCACGATTAATTCGCAATTTGCTTATGTAAGCGTATCGGACACACCTCTATGTTGTAAACTTTAACATTCTATAATGCATTAAGGCGGCTTTCACACCGAACGTGGAAAGCGCGTTCAGTGCAGCCCTTCAGACCGCATCGGCAAAAGTTTATTTGAACAACTTATTTGAACTTTGTCCGCGGCGTGCGCGCTCTGCTGCACGTCCGCGTAGGTCGAGGCAGAAACAAGCCATACTGGCAGGGTGGAAGACATTGGAACGAATGGGTTTCATAGTACAGCGCTTTCCGCATTCGGTGTGAAAGCCGCTTCGTACGCCATCCTTTATCATTACTTCAACTAATGAGACAGACAAGCTGCATCAATCACAAATTGTCAGACTACAGTGGGTCCACAGCTGAACAACAGAACTACAAAAGCGTGATTTAGCCGGTTAGAAAGCCATGTGCAGGGTTGTTACACAACCTAACATACACAACCACGTATTTTGAACGATCGCCAGAAAATACAATCTTTGTAGATTCATCTTTTGGAAGTGAATATAAAACAGTTTTACTCACAGCGTATGATACAGCGTCTTCTGTATAATGTACGTGTAAATTTCCATGTGACATAAACCACATGGAAATTTCACTGTTTGTGGGCGGACAAGTTGTTCGCGACGTAGAACGTGGGCGGGCATTAAGCAAATGTGTTACTTCGTGACGTGTGGCCGTAACAGAAAAAGATTCGAATTCCTGACGACTCGTTTAGGCAAATGTGAGCCGACTCTTTTTTTTGATAGACAATAACTTTATTTATTGTGCACTGTCGGCTTCACAACTTTGCAGATAGTTTATGTTCACATACAGCTACATGACACACTGCATGAAAGGACATATTTGAAAAGGCATAATAGGGGCACTTTAAATAAATAAGTGTGTGGACTTGAGAACACATACTTTCTGAGAACAGTTTGCTGATTGTCTGTGCCGCTAACAAAAGAAAACAAAACAAAACAAAACAATACAAAAAAGAACAAAAAAAAAGTTTAGACTCAGTATCCACCTTATTTTTTCAATGCGGAAGTAAGCTGTTTTCTGGTAATGTGTTAGACGTCCGGTTCATTATCCGCCATAGTGAAATAACGAGAAGAATATCGAAGTGCAGTAAACGGTAAAACAGTTTGCACTACAAACCAGTGTGTTCATAATTAAGATAACACATTAAAATAATATGGTAAGACACGCCAGTTTGCAATATCAAGCAGCAAAATGAGCTTTTGTGCAGCTAAAAATAGCTGGAAGTGGATGAGACCGGAAGCCAGACACAAAAAATGTACAAATGGCTGCACCCACTCTTATGGGAAAAATAAGGTGGATAGACAGTGCACGTGTGCGTGCGTGTTCACTTGTGTGCGCAGCGCAGAGAGACTAGAACGAAGATGGATGCAGAGGAGATCGACACTGATCTGGTAGCCAAAAAAAAAAAAAAACTTCCTTTGTTATATGGCGATATTTTGGATTTGAGATTACTGACACTAAGCAGAAAGAGGTACTGTGCAGGATTTGCAAAATTTAAGGCCCTGTTTGCACCTGGTATTAACAAGCGTTTTCGTCGATCTCACCACAAGTGGACAATGCTAAGTACAGGTGTAAACGGGGTGTAAAACGTCAGCTGTAAGTCAGGGGCGTCGCTAGGGCTAATCATTTGGGGCTCGAGCCCCGAAAGATTTTTCTCTAGCCCCGAATGTTTTTACGGGTTGGTATCGCCCTATGTTTTCCGAGGCATTTACGGAACTGTCATTACACTTGCATCAAATCGCGATATGGACTAGTATCTGTAAATATCCAGCCGCAAAATACCATTTAAATATGAATCCTGCATGTTCTGCGTGTCTCTTTATGAATGAATGGTGCAGACGTACGCGCGGTTTCCTTTACTACACACACGTATTTATTTGATAACCAGAAAAATTTAAATACACAACACAGAATTTCAAAAGGATGTTGTAGAAATAAATAAAAGTTGTTTTATGCATTCAAATAAATAGACATGCCAAAACAAATTTGGTAACAATTTCAAAGGGCCCTAAACATAACTTTTGATAAATTGATGTTAAAGTTTAATTGTTTTAATTAATTACACGTTTTTTTTGTTGTTGCTTTTGATTAATAAAATTAAATTTAACCATTAAAAAGGGGTCCAGAAAAATTAAAACAGAAAAAACAATTTCTCACATGATCAGTTCATGATCCGATGTTTTCAGAGTATCAGAAGAGGGGTGAGTCAGGTCATTGGCCTTTTTTCTTTGTTCAGTTTGCACACTGAACATGGGTTAACTTGGAGCTCTTATTTTTGAACTCTTAAAGTGCACCAGATTAATGAAGTTTTATTTAAAATATCTCAAATTTTGCATGGCCCCAGACCTCCCTAGAAGGATCCAGGTTCACCCACTTGTGTCTAACAAAATTGTACATAAATAATAAATATGATGTTAACTCCCATCCACCTCCACTAACCCTTGATGTTTTGGCACCAGCCCCGAATGTTTTCAAATCCTAGAAATGCCCCTGGCTGTAAGTACAAGTGCGCGATAACTTAACCCCTCCCGCTCCTGTTTTGACGCCGACAGAGGGATCCGTCCATTTATCCTCCTCTTGATGTACTGTAATCAGCACCACGGGGGGTAATGTGGTCAGAAGTGGTCAAAAGTGGACAGAACAGGCGGATTAAAAGGCCAGGTGTAAATGGCTCTCTCTCTTGTCCACTTGTGATCCGATTGACCAAAAACATAACCGGTTTCCTTTTCAAAAGAGTTTACACAGAGTATATGTTACATTCTGCATAAATGTCTGTTTGTTTGGACAAAATGTTTAAAATATCTTATTTTTGTTAGAATGTGTATGTTTTTTTTATTGTTTTATTTAATTTAGCTATACTTTTGAGAAAATAAGTTTACATTAATGCGAAAGCTATTTCATTTTGTAAAAAGAATTTATTTTGTAGTTTCACAAATACACATTTCAGCATTATCACTAATCTGTGTGTGCATTTTCCTTAAAAACCTATCAAGTTGACTTGCAATACCATTTATTATAATCACAATCGCATATCGCAATATTGACCTTGATAATCGCAATATGAAAATTTTCCCAAATCATGCAGCCCTAATAACAGGTTTACATGTAAGCAAGGCCAAAAAACACTTTAGTTTTCTCTAAAAATAGATTTAATTTTACCTAATTTTTAAATGATTCGTAAACGACTCGCGCGAAGCAGTTTGAAGAATCAGTCTCTCTAAACCCCTCCTTTCCGTGAGCCTTCACTGCCGTGATTGGCCAGATGGCACAGTCCTTTATGACTGGTCTATCACGTACAGCGCGTGTCGGAAAACGATATGCCCATTGCCATAACTGAATGACAGCCCTGGAGACTTGTTAATACATAGAAAAGATGGCATCGATTTTACCTTACCAATTCGAGCCGGAGTCTGACGATGAAATGGTTGAAGTGGCTGATCGTCAAGTTAGCACGGACTACTGTGGAAAGTGCTCGCAATTTGCTTATGTAAGCGAACGGGGCACACCTCTACGTTGTAAACTTCAACATTGTGTAATGAATGGGTTTCATAGCGCAGCGCTTTCCGCATTTGGTGTGAAAGCTGCTTCGTGCACCATTCTTTATCATTACTCCAGCTAATAAGACAGACAGACAGTCAAGCTGCATCAATCACAAATTTTTAGACTACAGTGGGCCCACAGCTGAACAACAGAACTACAGAAGCGTGAGTTAGCCGGTTAAGACATGTGCAGGGTTGTTACACAACATAATATACACAACTACGTATTTTGAACAGTTGCTAGAAAATACAATCTTTGTAGATTGGAAGTGAATATAAAACAAATTTACTCTCACAGCATCTTCTGGACATGATGTAAACCACATGGAAATTGTACTGTGTTTATGGGCGGGCAAGTTGTTTGCGACGTAGAACGTGGGCGGACATTATGGAAATATGTTACTTCGTGACGTATAGCCGTAACAGAATAAGATTCATATTCCTGACAACTCCTTCAGGCGATTGTGAGCCGACTCTTTTTTTTGATAGACAAAAACTTTATTTATTGTGTACTGTCGGCTTCACAACTTTGCAGATAGTTTATGTTCACATACAGCTACATGACACACTGCATGTAAGGTCATATTTGAAAAGGCATAATATGAGCACTTTAAAGCTGCATTTAAACTGCATTTTTGAAATTCAAACTTGCGGGCATGATTGAAGTCGACTATATGGAGAAAAAGCTGGAGGTATTACCAAATGTGAATTCATTCCAATCCCGCAGAATTTGCTGCTAGCAAAGTGTGCGCATGAGGTAACAGTCCATTGGAAAAAAACATGCTTCTCATCACCTCAGAGGGAAAGAATGAAACTGTTTTTTAATGGTTAATTTAGCCACATGCCAGACCACTCCATAAAAGGAAAGGAAGGAAAGCACAGGACGTGAGGCCAAGTATGGTGTTCCATATTCTGAATTTTACCCATTCAAGTGCACTCCCACAAGGAAATCTGTTCAAAGAAATCACCTCAGTCGTGGTATTGAGGGTGGAGAGAGCACTGGTTATTCACATTTATATACACCTTCAATCCCTGCCAGACCTGGGACGCATACTGTATAATGTCATCTAGGTTATGAAAAGAAGATAAAATGTGAGGAAATGTGTTCAGTCTTGTTTAATTCTGTTTTTAAACCCAGTTCCTTGTCCTTTAAACAAGACTGTTTAAAAAAGATTGAAACACTGATCTGGCCATAGTCGTTTCACACAAGCTTTATTTGCGTAATAAGCAACTATGTGAAATTACTGCTACAGTACATGTTATATTAATGCATAATTAATGGATAAGCTAACAGAAGGATAAACGGATGCTGGCTTGTGATTTGTTCTAAATGTTAAATGCATAAGGTTACTATCAATAATGCTTGAAGCGAGCCATACAACAACTGAGTTTTTAAAACCTAGTTTATACAGATTTGTTATGTCGTTCCAGTTATAATGTGTCACTGATTTGACAGATTACATTTAGAAAAAAAAAGAAAGAAATAAGGAAATTCAAACAAAAACATAAAACACATTCCTTTACCCTCTTTTTGTAAGCATGGACAGAATAAACAAATCATATTGGTGAAATGTATCACTACCACTGTGTGAACAGGATATTCAGGAGTTTCATGAAATGAAAGAAACTTTCAGTTCACATGCTCTTCAAGGGTGACTACACCTTTTTACCCAAGCTCAATGGGGCCTTTGACAGTGTTACTGAATTTCATACATGTCTCTGCAGGGTCTTCGATGCTCTTCAGTAGGTTTCAGGTATTAAGATTTGCTCCAAAAAAAAAAAAAAAGATCAAAGTATATTTATGACTTAAGTCATAGTATACTTATGATATAATCCTGATACAGCCTTCAGGCACAGCACAGCTTGCATCTAACAAAAGTCTTTTTCATTTTTTAAAATGGATGGAGACAGAAGTCAAACAGTCTATACAGCCTATACAGTCAAAGTCAGGGATCCAGTGTTGTTTTGGATCTCATTAACTTTCTTTGTGTGGACAAAACAGTTAAAAACTCAAAAAAATCATCTTTGTGTTATACAGAAAAAGGTATATCATACAGGTTTGGAATGAAATGAAGATGCGTAACTGCAGACAGGACTTTCAGTTTTCAACAACCAGTATATAAATGTGATGATAATCATATGCCCTCATGCAATTCTATTCCTGTGTCAGTTTTTCCTACAAACTGTTTTCACTGAGCTGCCTGGAAGAGATGATATGAAGATATGAACACACAGACATTTTATATAAATATATACAGTGTTGGGCAGTAACGCATTACTTTGTAACGCGTTACTGTAATTTGATTCTTTTTTTAGTAACTGAGTAATTTAACGCGTTATACTTTTTAAATGAGTAATTAGAGTATAGATACAAGCATGCGTTACTGCTGCGTTACATCATTGCCGACAGAAAGTGTTTTATCATCTAGATTGTAAAAAGAGTGTTGGCTAGCACGCCCGACGTCCTCTACCTGAGACCTACTTTGACTGTTAAGCGCCTGTGAGACAGATTCTACCAATGAAAACAAAGTCAGCATGGGGAAAGTACGCGTTCTGTAGCTGGAAATAGAATCATTATTTTGAGTTTATTTCTGTCAAAGGAAAGAACATTATTGTGCGTTGTCAATTAGAGGGGGAGAAAACTTTTTCAACCTTGAAAAACTTCATATTCATTTTAAAACACCTGAAAGTGCGGCACGGCACATTAAAACTTCTTGAGAATGTACCGGGTGCGAAGAGCAACGCACCAACTTCCATTTGTCTTCACATGAGTGTCTGCCCGCCCGCAGACCCGCACCCGCCCATCATGTCTTGCCGCGCGTCGACGCAACAGAGAGGGGCGCGGGACAAGACTTGATGGGCGAGTGCGGGCGCAAGCGGGCAGAGATGCGATGTGCGGGATACGATAGAATAAAATGATTTGCGGGACTCCCGCCAAATAGAAATATCAAAACATAAACAAATTAATTGCTATTCATGTATTGCACAAAAGCAACAAGAACAACTAATATAAATTAAAAACGATTAACACGCGTAAGCATAGGCAGAGTTTCTATTTATAACACGCGTTTGCAGCGTAAACAATGTTGATTTCTGGAACGCAATTGGCAAATCAGAGAATCCACTCACCGATCGAATGCCGTGCATTTTGCAACCACGCATGCAGCAGCCTATTGCTTTTAGTAAAAATAACAGTGGTTTGTGAATGTTGATGCTTTAATAACAAATATTTTTTGGGAGCGTTTATGCTGTGATGTTAGGCAACACAAAAACTATTTCACGTACATTTTGTGGATGTACAGAAAAAAAGTAATGTACCTAGTAATGGAACTAATTACTTTTGAAATAAAGTAATCAGAACAGTAATTTGATTACTTTTAAAAGGAGTAATCAGTAATCAGTAATTTAATTACATTTTCAGAGTAACTTGCCCAACACTGTATGTGTATATATATATATATATATATATATATATATATATATATATATATATATATATTTTTTTTTTTTTTTTTCTTAATAAATAAAAAAGCAGTAAAAAGATTAAGAAATGACATTCTGCGCACACCCGACTTCCACTTGTTGACATCTGTGTAAATTATTTAGAAATTCATTCTTGCGTAAAATTAGTGGATTTTGCAATTATTTTCAGTTTACACAAGAACAGTTTAATGAACATTTGCTCTCTTTGCATTTCATGAATAGTGCCATTAATGGTTGTTAGCACAAGTTTAAACATGCATGCAGACCTTCAGGGAACAGCTCCTTCGTTAACATTCATTAACTCTCATTATTCATCACAGGGAAGAGCTTCGCTTGTTCTGTTTCTTCATTGTTAACCAAATGATGCCAGTAATCAGTAGAAAGCAAACCACTGAGAGGACAACAAGCACAATCACGTAGTCTGTGGTGTCCTTATCTGAAATAGAAAAAGACCATTTGGTTTAATGTGTGGCATTTGTTTGATAGTGACAAATCAGCTGTTAAATCTAGATCCAAATCTAACTCTAATATTATAAATCACAGCATATAAAAAAGCTACAGTACTTGTACAAAATCATTGAAACTTACAACTACAAAAACGTCTTGAGCTTTCAAACCCTGGATATAGAATATATACTATATACTGGATATAGTATATGTACAATTTCTCAGAGAACAATTAATGCAAGCTAATATATTTTTGATTAAACTCAATACTGCTTATCTATTAACATCACTGGTGAGGTTGACACACTGGTTGGCTAGTCAGAATTTTTATCAGCTCAAACTGGCACATCCTGTGTGCTGGATAAATGTATGCCCATTGACATAGAAGTTAAACTAATGGAAATGTCTGCCGATAGTAGCTGGGCAACAAAAGCTGCAATCATTGTCCACATTATATTCAGTAGTAGCTTATCAGTGGTGAGAAATCACTGGTTGAAATGTATAGAAAAAAATCATTCGGTTAGTTAATGACAGACGGCGAACACTATTAAACCTATTATGCCCTGCTCCTTTGCTGCTCCCCAACCCCTTTTCCAGAACACAGCTGGGCAATTTCAGTTCGTATCACAGATCTCTGCTAAAAAACATCAGTTTGGTTTTGATCATCATGTATATCGCGCTGAAATCATGTGTTTTAAAGCCATATCAGTTTAAATGTCTGATATAAGTTTTTCTGGATGAACAGATCCGAAGCACACGATCAGAAAGCGCTTTCACACGGCACGTGAGTACTAAACTAAGTTCTCTTTCACACAGAAGTGTATGTTAAAAACAGCATTAGTTACAAGACACAGTTGGTTATGTCTGTGAAGTTAAACAGCTGGAAAAGAAAGTGCATGTTTATATTAGATCGGTGCATAAAGTGACAACAGCGTAACATACAGTACCTATACTGCTGTTTGAGTCTATGCTGTTAATATGACCCAAACAATACAATAAAAGCAGAAAATTACTCACTGCTCTGAACTGAACAACTTCTATAGCTGTAATAAGATGACATTTCTTACTTGAATGCTGCTTTTAAATGCTCTAGCGTGAAGGCTGCTTTTAAATGCTCTAGCGTTAAGATAAACATGGCAGATTGTGTGTGGCTCTCTCAGGGCGGTGTCTGCTAATACGATTCTTTGATCGGTAAATTCTGAGACACTGCTTATGATATATAGAGATAAAAAAAGGAGCAGGCAGATTTTTATTATTATAAGGTGGTTGTATATACACTGCCAACACACATTTATCTTCAAACAACATGTAAAAGTGAATTTTGCAAAATAGGTGACCTTTAACATTAATGATTATATCTTGCAATCAAACTTGTAGAAAAATTGAGTAGTTTTGTATGTTGTTTCACGGTTGACATCATCTGAGGTCCTCTGAGGGGTTGGCATGATTTCAAGTAAGACACATTGCATTTTCTTAAAAGATACTTATGTTTTACGAAAAACCCGGGACTGCTAATTATCTGTGTTTCTCAATCCTGTTCCTGGAGGCACACCACAAAACTCTTTTCCTAATCAAATTTAATTCCTGACTCATCAACTCATTAGTGAGTCGAGACAGCAATGGTGTTAGGGCATATCTTGTTTGATTTTTTAAGAAGGAGGATCTATCAAAGTCTCAGACAAAGAGTTGCTGTTGCTCATCAGGTTAAAAAAAAAAAGGTTACAAAACCATCTATAAAGAATTTAAGACTCCACAAATCTACAGTCAGACAGACAAATGGGGAAATCCAAGACCACAGTTAACCTCCCAAGGAGTGGTTGACCAACAAAGATCACTCTAAAAGCAAGACATGTAATAGTCTGTGAGGTTGCAAAGGATCCCAGGGTAACTTCTGAGCAATTAAATGCCTTTCTCAAATTGGCTAATGTTAATATTCATGACCATCAGGAGAACACTGAACAACTATGGTGTGCATGGCAGAGTTACAAGAAGAAAGCCAATGCTCTACAAAAAGAACATTAATGCCAGTCTGTAGTTCGTTTAAGATCATGTAGACAAGAGATCAAAATAGAACTTTCTGGTTTAAATGAGAAGCATTATGTTTGGGAAAAGGTAAACAAGAACGTTATCCCATTGGTGAAACATGGTGGTGGTGGTAGTATCATGGTTTGAGCTTGTTTTGCTGCATTTGGTCCTGGACGGCTTGCCATCATTGATGCATCAATGAATTCTGAATTATACCAGCAAATTCTAAGGAAAATATCAGGACTTTTTTTTTTTTTTTTTTTCAAAAACAGACTCCCAAGCACTTCACATACTTTTGCAATGCACAGACACTGGACCATTTTTCTCAATAAATAAATGACAAAGAAAATATTTTTGTCTCACTTGGTTGATTGGATTTTCTTTGTCTACTTTCAGGACTTGTGCGAATATCCAATGATGTTTTGGGTTATATTTGTGCAGAAATGTACTAAATTTTAATAGGTTCACAAACTTTCAAGCAGCACTGTATGTCAGGTTATACCCTCTCTGTTTAAAAAAAAAAAAAAGATACAGTAGAATGTGACTTCATTTTACAAACGTTGCAGTGTCTGTTGGTGTGTCCCCAGGAAGTTGGTTGGGAACCTTTAAATTATGGTTCATATAATTAAATTCATGGTATCCTGCAATTTAATCCATGCAAGTATAGAGTGCAATTATACAGCAGTACAGCAGTGCAACTTCTTTTAGCAGAAGTAAATGAGCAAAGCCACTTTTTAAGAGTTATATGCAAGTTATATATATATATATATATATATATATATATATATATATATATATATGAAGAGTTCAGATTCAAAACCAAATAAAAGCCATCTTGGTCAAAAATTAGATAATGATACTGAGTGAACGCTCCTGACACGTACTATACGTCCATCAAATACTTTTCATTCAAACTCGCTAAAATACCAGCCTCAGCCCAATCAGAAGTACCAGTACTTACATAGAAACCTATACAAAGTAGCCAGAAAGAAATGCTAATTTTAAAGAAATGCGTCAGATGGATTTAGGGGCTTTTGCATCTGAACTCTTCATATATATCATAAACAAAACATGTATGATTAACGAAAATATCAAATATTTATTTTATAGGTTATGTCTGTGCTTAATGGGAATGGACGGCGCTAAAGTACTCTTTTGGCATGTGACTCATATGCAACTATTACAGAAGGTTCAAACACTCACTGATGCTTTAGAAGGAAACATAATGCATTAAGAGCTGGAGGGTGAAAACTTTTTTGAATTTGAAGATGAGGATAAATGTAACTTATTTTGTTTCTGGGAAACATGTAAGTATCTTCTATAGCATTTGAAGGGCAGTACTACATGAAAAAAATATGATATTTAGGCAAAATATGAAAAATGTACACATCTTCATTCTGTTTAAAAATTTACACCCTGGCTCATAATGCATCATGTTTCCTTCTGAAGCATCAACACAATATTAAAGGAACACTCCACTTTTTTTTGAAATAGGTGCAGCAGGCGCAATGATATTACGCAGCCGTCAACTCTGCCGACTGCAACTCTGCATCTACACAAACTTAGTGCCGGTCACTTTCAGGCGCTGCGTAATATCATTGCGCCTGCTGCACCCATGGTACAGCAGCAAAATTCCTTGATTATTACGCTGGAATGAGAGCATAGTTCCTAGCCATATCGGCCTATAAAATCCCAACTTTTCATTTTCCGCCAGTCTTAGTACATGATGCAACTACAGAAGAGTCAAGTTTTAAATAGGAAAAATATCGAAACTCTTTAGTCATTTTATAGTGAGCTGCTAATGGTCTAATCGGACTCAATGATTTATGCTAAACTATGCTAAAAGTGCTACCACCAGACCCGGCGATCGGCTAAATGGATTCAAAAACGGTAAAACACATCTGTATAACTCCAGGGGAGTTGGAAAATGAACCTATTTTCAAAAAAAGTGGAGTGTTCCTTTAAGAATCAAGTGTATGTGCACTTTTAAACTGGGTCAATTTTATAAATTCAACTATTATTTTCTCTATATGTAAACATCTTTTATGTGAAATATTTTATTTTGGTCAGTACTAAATAAAAAATAACATGCATTTTGTATGATCCCTCTGATTTTGGTAAAATAATCAACATTTTGAAGATTTTGCAAGGTGTATGTAAACTTCTGACCTCAACTGTACTAAGCGTTAACTTCAAAACTTAAGTATAGGCCATGAGTATAGGCCGATTAAACCATAACCTACAAGGGATTATATCAAATGGAAATGATTGTTCGAGTCTATAGCCCACAGGCTAACCTTAAACCTAACCATTAAATATTATTGGTTGATAGGAGTGCTGATATTGAAACTTCTCATGCTTGGGTAAATGACAGCAAGTCTGATTTTAATATAGACAAACCATCTAAAAACACAGAGCTAGTTTCACAGCTTTAAATTGCTGTTAATTGCCTTTTGGTTTTGAAATGGGTGTAGCCAAAATGATTAACAGTTTCAGCACTGCAGAGTAAAGATAAAACTGCTACACCCTAAACCTGTGTTACCAATACCCAAGCCTCTTTAAATCCTCCACCACTTAAAAAAATTTAGTTTGATTTTGCATTCTTCTATTACAAAAGCATACACATATGTGTCGTCACCTCTTCACTTACATCAACATTTCATAACTGAAATAAATCAAATCTGTTTCAACTGAATCATGTTCTTACTCTTTCCAGTGTTATTTGTGGTTGGGCAAGTCAAAAATTCAGCTGACAGACAAAGGAGTTCTTTGTCATACAGCAGGGAAATGATCCTGTAAACACATACCTTAAAATCTTAAAGTAATGAAAGGCATGCCTCTAACTGTCAGTTTCTCACACACAATAAAGGTACTTACCATATCTGAAGAATACCGGTCTCTGCAGTTGCTGGTTTAGTAGGTGGTTCTTTAGTATAAATGTGACATTAACCACTGGTTTCTGGACCTCAAAGATGCTCTTTATAAAATAAAGTCCATCTTCTGTCTGGCCAATGATCTCCATGTGACAGCTGTGGTTCTGGTTGTGTACCCCCAGCCAGGTCACCTCAGGTTTGGGAAAACCTTCTGTCTCAAACTGCACTTTCAATGCAGAAGAGTTTACATGGATGCTTAACCTGGGCTCAGAGTAAAGAGCTGAGAAAGACAAACACAATCAGCTGCACTGTGTTGAAATGTACGTCTTAAGTTAAGTGCATATCAATTGATCTTATCAATCTCTAGCTGATTGAATGTTTTACAGAAAAGTATAACTTGAACACTAAGTTAACTGGAAATCAAAATTTTAACATTTTTATATTTCAGCATATTTCATAGGTTATGTGGTGACTATTTTTGTTGACTGAAAATAAAGCTGGGAGCTTCTTCAACATATTTTCTCCAGTGTTCATTATGTGCCTACCTCCATAGGTCACTTGCATCAAGGCTCTTCCTGTTCCCTTAGTGTTACTCACTATGCACAAGTACCAACCTGCATCTTTCGGTCTAACGGATGCGAGTATTAGAGAGGCATTTCCTTTACCAAGCTCTGAACCATACAAAGAGGTCCGGTTGTGGTATTTTGAACTCTGTCTGTCCAATTGGTCCTGTTGATAATAGAAACTGTGGACAACCCGTGAGTCCTCCTGTCTTTGCCAGGTAACAACCAGGTTAGACAGGTCAGTATCAGGTGTGAACTCACAGCCCAGTACTGCTGGACGACCTCGGATTGCCAGCAGATGTTTATTAGGGGCAGTCACTTCAAATGAGGCTGGGAAAGAGACAGTGAGAACAGTTGCTTGAAGAAACACCCTGGGTATATTTTTAAAGGATCATAACATATGAAATCAAGTTTTCCTTTATGTTATGAAAACATAAACATTGGACAGCAATAGATAGCAATGCAGCAAAAAATGTCCATAGTCTCAAGCCCTTCACTAGCAATTATCCTGTGCTGTGACATGAAAGCAAATTAAAAAAAATGAAGCTCCATCTAAACTTGTAGCTGCCCACAGTAGGACTGTAATCAAGAGATCAATTCTGTTCAATAAAACACAGAAGAGCCTTTTACTTCCACCTACACTAAAACTAGATAAAAGACTAAAACTCTAATAAAGCATATTAAGCTATAAGTACCCTTGTGGCTAGAAATTCATTCTATATTTGACATTCTAAAACCAATGGTTGTGCAGTCTTTAATTACATGACTTAAATAATACCTTCTTTCTATTTACCCTATAATATTTCAGGACAGAAAAAAGCTAAACCCAGTGGAGCACATCTGTCTCAACTAAAATTCAGCTCTGTCAAAATATACTTGCTTAAGGAAGACATTTAATCAAGTAAACATCTTGAGATTCAGTTAAGTTCACGACATCCCAAGACTTACAGTTTCAAGAATTTGAAGGTCACATCAAAACTGTCTAAGAAACACCATCCTTTCATCATTGTGTCAGATTCAGATATTCAATCTTTAACTAAAAAAACGTGAATTATTACGTTAGAACTATAAAAAACAAAATGAAAACGAGAAATATTTCAATATTCATTAAAGTAACGAAGTGACTTTTTTGTATTAAAATTAAATATATCACACAGTTGTGGTGCCATTTCCACCATAATAAGCCATTGTAGCCTACTTGATTTTGCATACAAGGTATGCATACAAGTATAACACCAAGGCACTTTTGGATATTATAACGCCTTCCGAATTTATTTTAAAGAAATGCAATTCTTACCCACAAGAACATCCACGACCACGACGAACAAAAGTAGCCAACGCATTTTCGCTGGGAGTTTAAGAACATGGTTTAAATAGCGAAGCCGTTCAGTGCATCATTGATGATCATATCAGTCAGAAATAAAACGTCTTAATCAATCTTTTTCAATCTTTAACGATTTACTTGATCTGTAATAGAGTCATGGTCAGGAGCTAAAGCACACGTAACAGTACCTGTGTGCTCCGCAAACAGACAAAAGACTTTTTAAGCGGGCAACCCTAATAAAGTACCTACAAGATAGGTTGCTCCACCTGGTGATTGAAAAAGGGAAGCGCTGAGTAGATCTTTTCAAAGAGCATGCATGCTTTATAGTCACTATTTACAATGGCAAGCTTAAAACAGAAATTTTGATAATAATTAAATCTTAAGCTGTTGTTTACATAAAGTTTCGTGCTAATAATGAAGACTTGACTATTATTCCTCAGAGACTGCAGACTTTGTAGTGTTTTTTAAAGTCTCTTTTGCTCATGACATGAAGGCTGTATTTATTTGATAAAAAAACTGAAAAACCCCCCCAGTAATTTAGCGAAATGTTATTACAATATAAAATAGTGTTTTCTATTTTAGTATGTTTTAAAATATAATTTATTTCTGTGATGCAAAGCTGAATTTTCATCAGCCATTACGCCAGTCTTAAGTGTCACGTGATCCTTCAGAAATCATTATAAAATGCTGATTTATTATTAAAATTTTCTATCTTGGCAACAGTTGTGCTGCCAAATATTTTTTTTGGATCCTGTGATACTTTTTAAAGGATACTTTGATGAATAAAAACTTAAAGGGGTCATCGGATGCCCATTTTCCACAAGTTGATATGATTCTTTAGGGTCTTAATGAAAAGTCTCTAATAGACTTTGATTAAAAATTCTGAATGGTTTTGTAAAACAACACCCTTTTACCTTGCAAAAATCAGCTCTGCAAAAATCAGCTCATTCTAAGGGGTTGTTCCTTTACATGCAAATGAGCTTTGCTCGCCCCGCCCCTCTCTTCTCTCTGTGGAAAGACGATCTTGTTTACTTTAGCCGCATTTAGCCGCTAAACTTCCTAACTACCACGTTATAAGGAAAGGCGATCGCAAAGATTCATAAAAAAAACGCTTATTCACACTTCTGCTGTAAGTGAAGCTGGATCATGAATGATTCGTGCGAACATAGACGGATATATGTAGATCGGGAGGTTCATTCCATTCACAAACAAATGTAATCTACTGCATCTTCAGCGGCTCAGATGTCAGGAGTAAATGACGACCACTACGTTCATTATTACATCCAGCAACACAACACCTCAATCGCTCAATCGGAGATATTCTTGTCTGACTTACATCCCTGCTCTGGCATCAAAACATGGCAAGTTACTGGACTGTAATAGCTGGTCTAAGGTAAGAGCTCATGTCAATCAACTATCGTGGGAGCGGCCTATGTTGGTGTGACGGCACACCGACAGGCATCTGAGAACGGCTCGATTTGAAAAAGGGGATATTATTTTTACAGATTAATTAAAAACCACTGTATGGATTTTTATCATTATAGGGTAGATTTGTACATACACTGCCAACACACATTAATGTTAAAACAACATGAAAAAGTGAACTTAGCATCCGATGACCCCTTTAAATTAAAAAATACAGGTGCCTCTCAAAAAATTAGAATATTGTGGAAAAGTTATTTTTTTTGTTTGTAACTTATTTAAATAACTGAAACTTTCATGTATTCTAGATTTATTACATGTAAAGTTTTTTTTGTTTGTTTTAATTTTGATGATTAGACCTTATAGCTCATGAAAGTCAAAATTCCAGTATCTCAAAATATTAGAATATTTACATTTGAGTTTCATTAAATGTCTACCCCTACAGTCTAAATCCCGGGTGTCTCTCGGTTTTTGAAACCACAATAATGGGGAAGACTCTTGACTTGGCAATGGTCCAGAAGACAATCATTAACACCCTCCACAAAGAGGATAAGTCACATAAAGGTCATTACTGTTTACAGAGTGCTGTATCAAGGCATATTAATTCAATTCAATTCAAATTTATTTGTATAGCGCTTTTCACGATACATATCGTTGCAAAGCAACTTTACACCAAATTAAAGTTTTTACAATATATTTAGTAGTAGCTTACTAATGGTGACTATGTCAAGTTGATGTACATATGGCCGAGATGTATGGTAAAGATCAAATTAATGACGTAATCAAACAGACAAAAAAACACCATAAACTAGTAGCAAAATTCGGTAGTGCTGTATGTTGTTTCAGGGTTGGCATCATCTGAAGTCTTCTGAGGGGTTGTCATCATCTCTTCTTAAGTGTTCTGGATCCAGACTGGAGTTTGTAAATTAGTTACCATGGAATGTCAATGTTGGTCCACTGTGTTTTATCAAGTCCAAAGTCAATGCAGCTGTCTACCGGGATATTTTGAAGCACTTTATGCTTCAATCTGCTGACAAGCTTTATGGAGATGGTGATTTCCTTTTCCAACAGGACTTTAGCACCTGCCCACAGTGCAAAAGCCACTTCCAAGTGGTTTGCTGATCATGATATTACTGTGCTTTATTGGCCAACCAACATGCCTGACCTGAACCCCATAGAGAATCTATGGGATATTTTCAAGAGAAAGATGAGAAACAGTCAATCCAACAATATACAGATGATCTGAAGGCTCAATAGTGCCTCACCAGTGCCACAGGCTGATCACTTCCATGCCACACTTCACTGATGCTGTAATTTGTGCTAGGAGCAAGTAATTTGCTGTAATATGTGCTGCCGACCAAGTATTGAGTGCATAAATGAACATACTTTAAAGAACTTGAAATTTTCTGTTTTGCATATCTGTTTTTTTGATTAATCTTAGGAAATATTCTAATATTTTGAGATACTGGATTTTTGACTTTCATGAGCTGTAAGCTCTAATCATCAAAATTAAAACAAACAAAAAAAAACTTTAGAAATGTTTTACTTTACATGTAATGAATCTAGAATATATGAAAGTGTTAGTTTTTGAAATAAGTTACAAACAAAAAATCAACTTTTTCACGATGTTCAAATTTTTTTAGATGCACCTATATATTCAAAAAAAATTATCTTTTCTAACAATACTCTTTTCAACAACAGTGCTATCACTTTTTATCAATTTAACACATCCTTTCTAAATAATTGTATTAATTTATTTAAAAAAAGAAAGAATAAAAATTGACTGACCCCAGACTATTGAATGGTAGTGTATATTGTTAGAAAAAATTCTATTTTAAATAAATGCTGTTCTTTTTAACTTTTTATTTATTAAAGAATCCTGAAAAAAGTGTCCCAGGTTCCAAAAAATATTAAGCAGCACAACTGTTTTCAACATTGATAATAAATCAGCATTTTAGAATGATTTCTGAAGGATCATGTGACACTGAAGATTGGAGTAATGATGCTGAAAAATCAGCATTAATCTCAGGAATAAATTAGATTTTAATGTATATTAAAATAGAAAAACGTTATTTTAAATGGTAATAATATTTCACAGCTTATTTCTGTATTTTTTTGTAAAATAAATGCAGCTCTGATGAGCATAAGAAACTTATTTAAAAAACATTAAAAATCTTACTGATCCCAAACTTTTAAACGCCAGTGCATATTAGTGTTTTACTATGCACATGATCGATAGTCTTGCAGAATTCTATTGAGCACAAAGTTACGTTTACATGTTACGTCAGTGTGATCGGTGCGTTTCCGACTATGTCATTACACAGGGAAATCAAGCAATAGGTTACTACTCTATCGCAAACTTTTGGGCCGAATACTTATACATTTACTTATTTTTGAGAAATATTTTGTTCAAAAAGAACGCCAGCGTTTATAATATGGTGTTATTGTCTCTTACAGTGTATTGTAATGGTGACAAGCAGTTATTACCCCCCTCTGCACTCACATTGGTATGAGCCGTATCGCACGCTGACTGGAAACATGTGTTTTTACCGGCTTGTCATGTAGACAAATATATCCCAGCTTTTGGTTAATAATAAAGTTATACAGTCTGTAAAACGACTGAGAAGCAAGAATACACAGGTTGTTACCTCGACAGACAGAAACTGAAAGGCCTTTACGGGCTCTCTGGACCAGACAGGTGAAGCCTGCGCTTGGTTATCTTCCAACGGTTTGAGGTACTTTTTCTTTTTAATCTCAATAATTAACCAGTCGACATCTGCACAGATCGTTACAGTTATTCAATAGGTTTTGGGGGATTCCAGATTTGCTTGTCAAGCAGAAGATTGCCACGTTGCAAGCTGGATGCAACGGTGCTGATTGCATGACAGTGATTAGAAGGGCGTAACGTTAACTTCCTTTGACTGTCAAGGATCGTGCTCATTTAGAAGATCTAATCTGTTTTATTTGGTACAGGGCGTTCAAATCGGTAACGACTGTGTCGATTTACAACGTGGGCTTGTTAGAGGTGCAGTTCGCTTCGTGAGCGCTTAGCGGCGCTGCTGTGCCGCTTTTAATGTGAGAATTCTGTGTTTTCCTTAGACCAGTGATGCCAAATGTATCACCTGGGAGCTCACAACACTTAATATGATATAACACATGTGTTTTCAAGAGTTTTGATATCAAGGACCCCAAAATATGAGACCAAGTAGGGTTCAGATCTAGATTTTGATCTGGTCAAAACATGAGCTTGATGAGACTTGTTCTCAAGCCACTTCTTGGTTGTCTTTGCGGTGTGGGCAAAAGCATTTTCTTGTTGAACAAAAGCATCTGATTGTTCCTCTTTAGATAACAACTTTTATTTGAGAAGCAAGCCATTCTGCAATAGAGGGTTTGTACTTGTGTCACGGTTTGGTCAGTTACCCAGATGTGCGGCCTTACTGGCGATACTCCGATGTAAACCACAGCATAGATTGGTTGGTTAATGTACTGAATACATTATTCTGCTAATTATGCTAAACCACGGAAAAAATGTGCGGAAGCTGCTTAATCATATACTGTAGTGCAATATTTTGACTAACTAAAGTTAATAGGTGGTAAAGATGTGTACAAGCAGTATTAATAAAGATATTAGCCTAATATTTCATCTACCTGACCAGAAATGACAAGCAAAAACATGAATGTTGTCAAGATTATTGCCCTGGAAACCCTGGTTCAGTCTGGCCAACAACAAACACCTTTTTTCCTCAGACAGTTTTTGCACTCTTCTCCTTGGTTTGTTAGCCTATAACTTTTAGCAGCCTATAGTACTCTAAATGTTTTGGTCTGACCGATTAGTACAGCCCAAAACATGACAATAATTGAGCATTTTCAGCAGCAATAATCAGCTAAATTTGCGAGTTCCGTTCGGTTCAGTGGCATTGTTTACGTTTAGTGCCGCCAATACGGCCGAAAACACACTATATTCTCTTACACTCCAAAGCATTAATTGACTTGCAACTACTTTTCTATCACAATTCATCACTCTACACAAATCTACTGTACCACTCTGAATCAAGCTTCCCATATTCTGCCAAAAACTTAATTCTGTCTTTGTTTTTCTGAGACAGCATTGGCTTTTTTAAGGAGTGTATTTGCTTAAATCTTGCTAATTTCCTTAACTGTCATATGTGGTTAAGACAATTAAAAGCTTAGTGTTTAACCGTTTTAGGCTTGGCCCTTTTTTGCCCAGGAGTGTATGTACTTTGTGTTAAATTGGCAACATGTCTTATATTGTACACACTAATAAAGTGAGATCTTCCGCCCTTAAAATAATGGTAACACTTTACAATAAGGTATGATTTGATAACATTAGTTAATACAAGTTAATATGTGCTAATGATGAGCAATATATTTTTACAGAATTTTAAGAATACAGTTCCTCATTGTTTGTTCATGTTAGTTCACAGTGCATTAACCAATGTTAAAAGATACGTTTTGTTAAAATTGTTAGTTCATGTTAACTAATGTGTTTAACTAATGTTAAGACATGAAACCTGGTTGTAAACCTTGTTGTATTTGGAGTTTATTTTTTCATTTAAAACTAGAGCTGTCAATAGAATAAAATAACTGTTTTTAAAGGAGTAGTTCACCCAAAAATGAAAATTTGATGAAAATTTACTCAACCTCAGGCCGTCCGAGATGTAGATGAGTGTGGAGAAAGTCGAACTGATTTGGAGAAATTTAGCATCGGAAAAATCCACACGACTCAAGTCCATCGGATAAAGTCTTGTGAAGTGAAAAGTTGCATGTTTGTAATAAACAAATTAATCATTAAAAAAGGATAGTTCACCCAAAAATGAAAATTCTGTCATTAATTGCTCATTGTAATGTCGCTCCAAGTCCGTAAGACCTTTGTTCATCTTCAGAACACAAACTAAGATATTTTTGATGAAATCTGAGAGATTTCTGACACTGCATAGATGGCAACGCAACTGAAATGTTCCCAGACCCAGAAACATATAGTAAGGACATCGTTAAAATAGTCCATGTGACATCAGTGGTTCAACCTTAATTTTATGAAGCTACGAGAATACTTTTTTGCACAAATTCTTCTCCTCCAAATAGCATATTCTGCCATTATCGAGAGCCTCTGCACGTAAACAAGGCTCTGTGTATGCATGTTCCATGTCAGCAGCACTACGCACATGCGTTGTTTATGTCCAGAGGTACTCGATGTCCTTACTTTGTTTCTGGGCCTAGGAACATTTCAGTTGGATTGCTGTCTATGCAGGGTCAGAAAGCTCTTGGATTTCTTAAAAAACATCTTAATTTGTGTTCCGAAGATGAACGAAAGTCTTACGGGTTTGGAACGACATGAGGTGTGTAATTTTTATTTTAGGGTGAACTACACCTTTAAGATTATTTTTAACTTTAAATCACTCTATCCATAATATTGCTTTCTCAGTTTGCCACTGATGCCATTTCACTGTAGCTGTACCTAGGATTGACTCTGTGTTCTCTCATGTGTTTTTACATGCGTGTAGAGATCATCCCCAGTGTTGTGTGTGCTGATTGGTCGTGACCATGAGGAAGTGTAAGAACTGTGGGGGGACGGACATTGATGTGGACCAGGCACGGGGTGATGCCGTGTGCATGGGATGCGGTTCTGTGTTGGAGGACAACATCATCGTTTCTGAGGTAACCTTCGTGGAGAACAGTGGAGGAGGATCGTCCGCCGTCGGCCAGTTTGTTGCCGGTGACTGTGAGTGTTGGTTTATCTACTCCAAACAAGAACAATTTTGCACTGAATTTGTGTCATTTGTTTTAATATATAAGTAAAGGAATATTAATGTGAGCTTATGAGAAACTGAATATGTACACAGAACCAAGGGTATAGTTTCCTCTCCTATTATTATTTGACTGTCTGTCTGTTTGTCTCAGTCTCTCTCACATAAGGAATTACATGGAAAGGTATTTACAAAGTTATTGTCTAAAATATTCAAACAGAGACATCCATTAGATGCCATTAGGGTTGATAACTTTGTAAATGGCCTCCTAAATTATCTGTAATATTCTCTCAGTCAGCTGTTGGTTTGTTTCAATCTGGTTATAAAAAGTTCTAGTCTTGGGCAAAATTTCTAGTTTTGAATAATCTTTTCTGAATTTAATAACACATTTCAAAAAAAAAAAAAAATCTGTACAAAGCATCTTTTTAATTACCTAGTGTGATAAATCAAACTGGGGGTGAATGGTTTATAATCAAATTGATGTAGTTGAAAAAATATAAAGATGTTTCCTCTCAAAACCAAAAATGAAAATTCTGTCATTAATTTCTCACCCTCATGTGGACCAAAATCTGGAAGACCTTTGTTTATCTTCAGAACACAAATTAAGATATTTTTGATGAAATACGAAAGCTTTCAGGCCCTACGTGGAGGGCAACACAACTACCATGCTCAAGGCCCAGAAAAGTAGTAAGCACGTCGTTAAAAATAGTCCATGTGACATCAGTGGTTCAACTGTAATTTTATGAAATTGCAAGAATTTTTTTTACTTTTTGTGTGCAAAGTAAACAAAAATAATGACTTTGTTCAACAGTTTCTTCTCTTCTGCTTCAGTCACATCAGTCACTCTCATAAACGCGCATTGACTGACACAGAAGAGAAGAAATTGTTGAATAAAGTCATTATTTTTGTTTTTTCTTGTGCACAAAAAGTGTTCTCGTAGCTTCATAAAATTACAGTTGAATAACTAGTTTCTGGCCTTTGAACATTGTAATTACATTGCTGTCTATGTAGGGTCAGCTCTCATATTTAACAAAAAATAACTTAATTTGTGTTCCGAAAATGAACAAAGGTCTTAGGGGTTTGGAACGATATGAGGGTGAGTAATTAATGACAGGATTTTTATTTTAGGGTGAACTATCCCTTTAAGAGTTTTTGTTTTGAACTGCAGTACCGTCTTCAAGCAGCAGATGGCCGTCAAGTTGTTTTTATTATTATTTTGTCATACAATGAAGACTTTAGTGGAAGCTGACTTTCAACAGCTCATCTACTTTTGGCTAGTATTAGATTTAAATATGGGTGTTGTTTTTACCTTTCTTTTAAGATAAGATATTAGAAGTATTATGCAAGCTGAAGATTACTAGGCAAGGCAAGTTTATTTGTTCAGTAGGAATACTAAGTGGTTCACAGAGGCATAATAAAACAACAAATGTATATGAATTTTAGCCCAATTAATAGCATAAATATATTAAAAATATTAAGAAAGTTAATACAAAAATGTATTAAGGAAAAAAAAAGAAACCGAAAGTATAAAGCTTAGTTATAAGATGTGTGTGTGGTCCTGTTTTTATGGTATTGTTTTTATTATTACTGATATAATTTATTTTTTGCCTTATTGTAGCATCTGGAAATGTGCCATCATTGGGAGGAAACTTCCACGCTGGGGTTGGTAGGGAGTCAAGAGCTGCCACTCTGCAGAATGGTGAGCGTTTATGTACAGTATATGCCATTCATGAAGAATTCATATGCGCTTTATCCACCCTTCATTTACCTCTTGACAGAAAGACACAAAAATTAGGCACCAAAGTTTTGGATTTGTTTCCTATGTTCATTAAAACCACATTTATTTGATTAGACATAAATAGTAACCATTTAAAAAAAACTCTGTTTCCATTTGTATAAATTTTATTTATTCATATGATGACAAAGCTGAATTTTCAGCAGCCTTTACTCCAGTCTTCTTTGGGAAATGAGCCCTCAGAAATCATTCTAATATGCTGATTTGATGCTCAAAAACATTTCTTCTTATCATTATTAATGCTAAAAACAACTGCTTTTTATGCAAAACATGATACACTTTTTTAGCAGTTTTAATTAATAGGAAGTTCAACAGTATTTATTTAAAATAGAAGTAATTTGTAACATAACTTATTTTACTCTCACTTTTGAGCATTTTAATTTGTGCATGCTGAATAAAAGTATTAATTTCTTTTAAAAAAAATCGTAATGTTTTAAAATTTCCTAATAGTTTTTACCTTCTTGTTTTTTACGTGACATGCCTAAGGTATCTTATTTCTATACCCTTTGTGATTTTCACTTCATCAAACTTTGCATTAAATATGTGTCATTGTAAAGTTTTGTAATTTGTAGCTTCTAAGTTTGCCAAAGCATTTTGAAACTGATTTCCTGTGAATATGAGACAAATATGAGTCACTGACAGTTTAACAACTTGTACAGTATTGTTTGTTTAATATACGTCTGCATAATGTTCCATTCCATCGAACATGATTGAGCAAGATGGTTAAGTATATGCGTCCTTTGTTTAAAAGAAAGGGGGATTCTTTGGAATCTGTGGGCTTGTGTAATGTGGTTTCAAGTTAAGCGTGTGAGGTTCATTTCAGCCAGATGGTAATGGTTGTTTTTGAAAGAGGTTTATTAAGCCTGAGAAGTCAAAAGGTGTGGTGCGTTTATGTGCTTTTGTGTAGTAAACGATGAATCAGTTTGTTCAGACAACCGTATGGTCTGTGTGTGAGCTGGGAGGGAGATGCAGAGGCCACTTTTATTTGTGTGTGTGTGTGTGGGAATGTACACGTGTGATTAATGGCCTCGTCTGCATCGAGATTTATACTATCTGTGTGTGGTGAGAGAACAAAAGATGTTCTGTGAGATCTTGAGTCTGTATAAACAGACCTGCTTTCAGCTTGAAGATGCTCTCCTCCCACTCTAAAAGACTCATATCTGTTCTCAAACAGCATGTCCACAGCAGGTGCTCATACAGAATGTAACTAAATGTTTACTTTGTAGTAACTTTGTAAAAACACACATATTGATTGTGGTTAAACTATCAGTTTTTGGTGTTAACTTTAAAAATAGAGACACTTTAAAAGCATTACTTTTAGTCAACTGCAAATGGAATGGGGAAAATTACACACTTCAGTATACTTACACTAGATTTCAACTAGAAATCGAAAAATCTCCTCATCAGTAACGTTTGCCAGACTTTCCAGTTTTATTCATATCCATATTCTGATTCTGTTCATATATCATTTGACTGATTTAAACAATTTTTTTATTCCTAAAACATGTATTTTTCCTAAAACATTATTCCTAAAACATGTATTTTCCGCCCTGTAGTTTTTTTCCTCTGCTAACTGTTACACTTGAATGTACGTAAAAACATGGAAGAAAAGATCTGTTACTATTTCCATTTCCATTTTTGCCTAGGAAAAAATGCTAAACCAAGAATAATCTGTGAGGCAATGTTTTTTTCTCCCTGTCTGGTTTAAAATGAATTTCAAAGTGCTTCAGTTGTTTTTGTTTGTTTGGTTTGTTTAGATTTAAACACAACATAGAGTTCTACTGGTAACCCAAAGATTTTTGGTTCAAACCCAGAAGGGGCAAACCAGGGGCTTTTACCATTGTGTGGTTTCACTCTTAAAGGGATAGCTCACCCAAAAATTAAAATTCTGTCATTAATTACTCACCCTTATGTCGTTACAAACCTGCAAGACCTTTGTTCATTTTCAGAACACAAATGAAGATACTTTTGATGAAATCTGAGAGCTTTCTTACCCTGCACAGACAGCAAAAAGTATTCTTGTAGCTTCATAAAATTACGGTTGAACCATTGATGTCTGTCACATGGACTATTTTAATGATGTCCTTACTGTCTTTTCAGGCCTTGAACATGGTAGTCGCATTGCTGTCTAAAACTCTCGAATTTCATCTTAATTTTTGTTCTGAAGATGAATTAAGTTCTTACGGGTTTGGAATGACATTAGCACGAGTAATTAATGACAGAATTTTTATTTTTGGGTAAACTATCCCTTTCACTTCTAAGGGACTAAATGAGCTATAAATGTGCTGTTAAAAGGCCTGACTGTTTTGTTTTGGTTGTATTTTGTTCAGCTAAGCGACAAATAAATCATCTCGGTCATCAGCTTCAAATGAATCAGCATTGTCTGGACACTGCCTTCAACTTTTACAAGATGGCCCTCTGCAAGCATCTGACCAGAGGACGCAAATCATCCCACGTCATCGCCGCCTGCCTCTACCTCGTCTGCCGAACAGAGGGAACACCTCGTATCCTTTTGGCTATGAGGTGACGGAAGCATTCAGAGAAAGAAGGTCTGTTATTCAGGTTGTGAATGGTTTAGGATGGGTATTTTTACATAGTTGTGATGCCAACGTGAGAAGATACACTACCAGTCAAAAGTTTTTGAACATTAAGATTTTTAATGTTTTTTTTAAAAGAAGTCTCTTCTGCTCATTAAGCCTGCATTTATTTGATCCAAAGTACAGCAATAACAGTAAAATTTTGAAATATTTTTACTATTTAAAATAACTGTTTTCTATTTGATTTTATTTTAAAGTGTAATTTATTCCTATGATTTTAAAGGTGAATTATTAGCATAATTACTCCAGTCACATGATGGAGAAATCATTCTAATATTCTGACTTTTGGTTCTTTCTGTTCATCAAAGAATCCTAAAAACAATGTACTCAACTGTTTGAAATATTGATAATAATAATAATAATAATAATAATAATAATAATAATAAATGTTTCTTGAACAGCAAATCAGCATATTAGAATGATTTCTGAAGGATCATGTGACACTGAAGACTGCAGTAATGGTGTGTCAAATTAAGCTTTGTTCACAGAAATGAATTACATTTTAAAATACATTCAAATAGGAAGCAATTATTTTAAATAGTAAATGTATTTTGGATCAAATAAATGCAGGCTTGGTGAGACTTCTTTAAAAAACATTAAAAATCTTACTGTCCAAAACTTTTGACTGATAGTGTATATATGAGGAGAGATTTCAAACTAGAATAAGAGGAGCTAAAGTGACTCAGATTGGATTTCACGGAAAGAAGACGGAGCGGTAAGGAAGAGGAGAGGTTGAGCAAGAGGGGTCCTCTGTGGGAGCTGATAGTCAATGGTGTTAGTCAGTCGTCTTGATTTGGTCTCATCACATACATCTGTCTGCATTCCGTACCGCACACTCACAGCGTTTAATGCTTAGTCATATAGCCTTGGTTCTCCTGTGTGTGAACACTCATGATTATTTTTGCAATAATCATCCTACACTCTCACACTGACTCACTGAGTCAGAGTCTAACACAGGTTGTTATCTTTAGTGTGTTTGTGTATAAAATCATTGACTTCCTGTTTAGCCTACGTTGCAGCGAGACCTCATCTGGTGTTTGAGATGGGGTCTCGCTTGTATTAGAGTTCAGGCTGTTTATGTGCGTTCAAAGGGAGGCAGGAAATAAGGCAGGGTGTGTCTCTCAGGAGGCTGCATTAGGCCTGCATTACACACAAAACTTGACTGGAACACCCTGCTTTAGTTTATTATAGTCTGAGTGGTTTTTAATAATCTTGTAGAGGGTCGGAGGCGAGGCCTGGCGGTAAGTGCACGTCCTCGGGCATTTTACCTCATGCAACGCAAGTTCAAATCCGGACATCATGACATTTCTTGATCCATTTCTATGTCTTCTAAACGCCATTTCCGGTCATTAAAATTAGCAAATGGATCTAAATAAATTAGTGCTCTCAAACGATTAATCGCATCCGAAATAAAAGTTTTTGTTTACATAATATGTGTGTGTACTGTGTATATTTATTATGTGTATGAATATACACACACACGCAAGGATATTTTTAAGAAAAAATGTTTATATATTGAAAATGTATAAATCGTATCGATTAGATGAATATGAATATATACATGTAAATGCATGTAAATATTTTCAAATTATATACTGTATGTGTTTGTATTTATATATACATAAATATAGCTGCAAACAGCGATTACCGGGGTTCAAGCGCTTTAAGACATTTAAGCACATATGAAAAAGGCATTACATATTATTTATCAAGCCTGTAATGACCTAAATCAGTGATTTAAAAAAAAGCATTTTTTGGCAAATCCAGGTCATTTATCATAGATATATGTTTCATGAAGTTTTGAGTTTTCATTTAGGCTTCATAGGCATTTGGGTATATTTCAGGAGTTCAGATGCAAAAGTGTTTTTTTTTTCAGATTGAGCAAAAAAACTAGCAATAGTTCTCAAAAGTAGTTTTTTTTACATTTTCTCAATCATCTAACAAATATTTGATTGACAGCAGTGGTTCTAGATAATAGAATACGAATATCGTGCATCTGTGTGAAAAAACACGCAATATACATTCGTTTACGGCCTTGAAAATGCGATATTGCCCCCCAGTGGCTGATTTGTTCAGTTGGATTGGCCTCCGTTAACCTGCTCTAATAGGTGCTCAAAGTTCATCGGCAGTCATGTTTTTTGAGATACGCAAATGTCCTTATAGTCCTTACTTTGTTTTTTTCCCCTCTTAGAGCACCACCAGGTGGCCAAGCTCTGCGACCCTTTTTTTGTTTGTTTTTTTTTTGTTTTTTTCCTTCAGGTGGCCTCAGATTCAGCTCTTACATACACGTTGTGAGTTTGGCAAAGATGTCTCATTCTGTTCAAAAGTTATGGCCGTTTTAGTAAAGGCAGCCCTGCCCCTTTCGAACATTTTGGCGTTCCTTTTGCAACAGAGAGTTAAAAGTTCAACTTTTTTTTTGGTAATTATTGATATTTACTCTCCAGAGAACCTCTATGCACTGGTTTGGTTTAGATCGAGTGAAAAACCTAGGACTAGTTTGCAAAAGTAGGTTTTTCAAAAAATGCAAAATACCTGAAAATTTCACTGGGTGACGGACAAATCTGAGGCATGTGTTTTGTCCGATGTGAGCCAAGGATTCCAACGACACAAGCCACTTGAGCCTGTGACAAACAGTTAAGGAATTATGAGCGATGTTATACTTTTGATCGCTGTAGCGCCCCCATCAGCCCGATTGGTGCGAGCCTTGGTGATGTTGTAGATTACTATGAGTATTGAGTACTACCATCCCTCCAAATTTCATATCTCTACAACTTACAGTTTGGTCTGCCCGATAATTTCTATGTCGGGATCGCTGATCCTTGGCCACTCTAACAATTGCAATAGGGTTTCAGCGCTATGTGCTTGACCCCCAAATAAATATACACAGTATAAACACATATATTATGTAAACAAAACCTTTTATTTTTTAATGTGATTAATCATGACTAATCGTTTGACGGCACTAAAATAAATGCTTTATAGGTTCATTTTACTTTTAATGTAAAGTGGGTATGAATGTGTCGTCTTTCTTATGGTAACCAACTCAAAATGTCCTCTCCACTAGCATGAGGTGCAATTGCTAACGTTGACGCATTTACAGATGGATGGATGTTTAATTGCACCAGTTTATTGTCGTCTAAACGCTGCATGTGAAAACGCTTGAGTACAAGGTGATTTTATTCAGCTTTCATCTGCTTTCTACAGTCTAAAAATGTTACTCACATATGTGTGCATTTGGATTTTCATGGACGATGCTGCTCGCTTTCACTTGTCCAAAAAAAGGCATAAATAGAGGGAACAGAAGCTGACAGCGTGTATCTTTCCGTCTCTCTGAGATTACGTAATGTACGTGTTCAGTCAGACGTCTGGTAGGGTTACATAAGAACTCATGAGAGAGCTTTCACTTTCTGCCCAGGAGGATGAAGGCTGTGTGTGTGTGTGTGTGAGAGAGAGAGAGAGAGAGAGAGAGAGAGAGAGAGAGAGAGAGTGCAAAGCATTGTTGGTCTCAATCTCCACTGGAAAGGGTAAATTTAGCCAAACAACTAGAATTATTTTCCAAATGTCAGCCTCTGAAATGTTTTTTTGCTCTCAGGATAGTTCTAAAACACCACTGTGGCTGAATTTTTGCACTCTTGTAACTGTATTCCCGTTTTATCCTTGACTGATTTTTTTTTTCTTTTTTAATATCTTGACACCTGAACACTGTAAATTCTGTAAAACATCATCTGTAAAGTGATTAGAGAAAACTTAATGGCCTTTAGCTAATTTTTCCATATGTGAGATTCCTTGCTGGAAAGGTTAAATCCTAAAAAATGATCATGACTTTAATCAGGTCATCCATAATCCCACAATTTTGGATTATCTCTTATTGTTGCCAGGGTGACTGAAAATCCCACAGTGACGTTTTTTTAATGGGATGTTTTAATACACTTTGTCTTGATTGGACAGGTGCGTTGGTCTCCATGGACACAGAGTACTCGGTTGCTGGGAGACGGGGAATTCCAGGGTTCACGGGTTGGTGGTTCAGTGGAGCTTTGCTCAAAGAGGGAAAATGTCAAGCAAAGGGACCAAATCTGACCAAAATCCCTCTCTGTTTCTTGCCTGTCTGTCTCTGTGCATGTGTTGGGTCATTATTGCACAATACCTAGAGTATTAGACTAAACAGTAAAGGTCATGGGTTTGATGCCAGGAAAATACATGCATTTGAATATTTTATATCTTGAATGCACTGTAAAGAGCTTTGGATAAAATTCATTCTTGTATCATTTCTTTAATGCACTTTCTCAGACATGCTGCTGGACTTGAGTGACCTCCTGCAAGTAAGTCCAGCATATCCATCTATCATATATATTTGACCCTGGACCACAAAACCAGTAGCACAGGTATATTTGTAGCAATAGCCAACAATACATTATATGGAACAAAATCATCAATTTTTCTTTTATACCAAAAATCATTTGGATATTAAGTAAGGATCATGTTCCATGAAGATATTTTGTACATTTTCTTATTGTAAATATATAGAAACTTAATTTTTGACTAGTAATATGCATTGCTAAAAACTTCATTTAGACAACTTTAAAGGTGATCTTCTCAATATTTAGTTTTTTTTTTTTGCAGAATGCAGTAATGTTTTCAAGAAGTTTATGCACTGTTTTAGGTCAAATAAAAGCTATTTTGTGACATTACTCATGTGAAAGGGAGCCAAGCAAAATGCTAAAACATTCTGAAGTTTATGTGCATTTTTAATTACAGCTTGTCACCCAAACTTGTTATGCTGGTTTAATTTAGAATAAATACGTTTGCATTAAACAGTAACATAATGCGAAATAGATGCACTTTCACTACTATCCCAGACGTTTGAACCCAGTTAGTGTGCGAAAGCCATTTTCCTCCAGCTGGTGTGTCCGTTTTATATTTTTACCCTCCCAGCTGTCCTATTAAACCCCCTCCCTGTCCCACACGCTAACACGCAGATCCTGTCCACTGCGGTATTTAAGTCATTAGGGGATTTTACCAGTGAAAGGACCCATAAATTCCTTTGCTCTCCCCCAGACAGAGGAGCTCTTTTGAGGCATAAGGCTGTCGCCGCCCCTCTCAGGTCAGGAGTGTGTGAGGGCCATCCTACTTTTCAGTGGTCACGACCTCTGACATCAACCAAAAAAGATTCCTCTTTACTGCCACAGGGCGCAGATGGAAGAAACAGGGTGTTTGTGCTTATGCATGTGCGTCATTTTTCAAGGATATCTTATTTTTTAATAATATTAAGGTGGTCCATGAAGATAAGTGCTGAGTTATATGATGTTTTATGAAATGTTTTTGTTATTGTAGTTCATCCTCTAAGGATAAGACACAGATATAGAGTTTGTGAGAAAGTGAAGACTCTGTGGTGATGCTGGTACGGATCCAAACCCCAGAGCTATGAACTCCGCAACCTTCAGCATCTGTTAAAATAGTGTTATGTTCCTTTATCTTATATGTCCCTCTCTTTCTGTATTTGTAGTAATTTTTTTCTTAACCACAAATTTGTGTCTATTTCTCACTCTTTCTTTCTCTTTCCCTAGGTGAATGTGTATGTTTTGGGAAAGACCTTTCTTGTTTTAGCCAGAGAGCTGTGTATCAACGCACCAGCTATTGGTAAGCATCACATAAGTGACATTGTAGTTTCCCATGATGCTTTGCTGTTAATCCACATTGACTGGTACTGTGTATGACTATGTGAGCTGGTCTGTGCAGTGCTGCTGTTAATGCCCAGAGGGTGCTGTGCAACTGTAAATGAAGCTTTGCTTGCAATGTAAATGTTTAACCTGAACTGAACACTTGATTGATGTGTTTTAAGAAGTCAGTCAGCCACTGAAGTTTAGATGAGAAAATGACCCTTTTCATTTTTAAGGTTTTGAAAGGCAACCTTTACCCAGAGTGAAACTGTTAAACCAAGTCTTATAACTGTGCATTAGACAAAAGAGAACAAAATACTGTTTAATGAATAGAAACAAATATTTTATGATTTTGCAGGCTCTTGAAACCCTTTTTAGGTCACTCAGCATCAAGCTGTCAACAAATAACAGTTAAATAACAAGACAGAGGAAAAGCTGCCTAGTTTCAAGTGCAAACTGCCCATGTTTCACTATACACAGGCAGAATATTGAATAATTAGAAATAAAATGTGCTTAAATTAAAGTACATGTTTTAAAACAATATGTTTAAAGAAATAAATAAGTTCGGGCAGCATTCCATTATATGTGAGACGTAAAAAAAAACGAATGAGAGGGGATCATCTCCTCTTCTAGTAGTGTCTTGCAGGTATATAGTGAGTAAAGGCATTTATTTGAGAGGGGAACCCCCCCGCTGTCTCTTCATTAATGGATCAGTCCAAGATTTCATGCATAAAATATCAGCTCCGGAATCTGTCCCCCCTGCACCCCTGTCCCGTTAGTACTGTCAGAGGAACACTGAAACTGAAAGGTGACTTTCCCACACTGCACTTCTGTCATTCCTTCCTGTCCAAAATAACTTAGCTCGCTCCCGTCAAGAACGGCGCTGACCGTGTAGAACGCGTCTTGCTCCACTTGTACCGGGTGCTCGAACCACACGGGGAACGTTGAGCTAGAACCATCTGACACAAATTTGGTCAAGTTTTGTGCCAGAAGCACTCCCTGTCTTTTCAGTTCAATTTTGACGCTATATTCCGCCTTCCCTCCGCTGGAACCATATAGACCGAGTCCGGCGATAAACACACGTTTGTCCACAGCGAACTGGATGCTGTCGCAGCGTCCGCGGTAGCGCCACTGGTTGCTTCGGTACGCAGAGGATTGGAACCGGTGACAGCGTTGCGGCGTCAGCCCCTTTCTGGGCGTAACCGGGAATCCCAGTGCGGGTTTCGTAGCAGCCGTGTACCATAGAAAGATGCTGTGCGTTTCCTCAAGGGTTAAAATGTTCGACTGCGCAGCTCCGTCTGCAAATTCCTGCAGCGTCATGGAAGGCAGACGCACAAGGTGCAATGCCTTCCCCAGCATGGAGCGCTGGTTCTGTGACGTGGGGGTCAGGCCTTGTCTCCGACACTCTGCGTCGGCCCATCCCAGAACGGCTTGGAAGACCACCGCCTCTTTCACATTTAGGGTTTCCCTCTGTAAGATGTGTTCCAGTGTGGGCAGGTCGATCTCGGTGAAGCCTTCCGAGTGCAGTGCAAGCTCCGCCTGGGCGTCGATCACTTCCCAACACCTCTGAGTGAGCTCCGGCTCCTCAAACAGCCGACTTTGAGATAGCAGCACGCACGCGTTTCGCGCCTCCAGGCTCGTCTCGAGGAAACCCACACATGCGCGAGCCAGAGCAGACACCAGGTATTTCTTGGCAGCGTAAAGCGTGGCCAGTACTGTGTCGGCCGCCAGCTCTATCTCATCACTGTACATGTATCTGATAAAGAAGAGGGAGATATAGAGGTTAGGGTAAATTTTAAAGTGACAGTTCACCCAAAAATGAAAATTCTGTCATTAATTGCTCACAATCGTGTCGTTCCAAACCTGTAAGACTTTCGTTCATCTTCGGAGCACAAATTAAGATATTTTCGCTTAAATAGTCCATGTGACATCACTGGCTCAATCGTAATTTTACGAAGCTACGAGAATACTTTTTGTGTGCAAAAAAATAAATAAATAACGACTTCATTTAACAATCCTCTGCGTCACCCTAGTGCTATTATTGAGAGTATCACGACGCATGCGCACTTTCCCCGCATGTAAACAACGAATGCACGTGGTGCACCCGAGCTTTGTTTACATTCAGAGTAGTGTTAATTTTGTCAGCTATTTTCAATTTTAGTCATCATCTCAGTCCTCTGTTAAATGTTAAACTTCTTTTTTGATTTTGGTAACGTTTTTATTTTTTTAATATATTTTAGTCTTGTCTTTTATCGTCAATAAAATTGCATGTTGATATAGTCATAATTATCATTTATTGACCTTATTGTCATCTGGTCTTTGTCTCTTTTTAGTCATGGGGAAAAAAGCTAGTCAACGAACATTTTTCGTCATAGTTTTTGCTCACGAAATTAACAATATTTTAGAGGAAAGCAAGTGCCTGCATCGTAATACTGTCCAAAATGGCACTAGGGTGACACAGAGAAGAATTGTTAAATAAAATCTTTATTTTTGTTAAATTATGATTGAACCACTGATGTCATGTGACATAGACTATTTTGTCAATGTTCTTGGTATCTTTCTGGACCTTTGACTGTGGTGGGACCCTTGCTGTCTATGCAGGGTCAGATTTCATCAAAAATATCTTAATTTGTGTTACGAATATGAACGAAGGTCTTACGGATTTGGAACAACATCAGAGTGAGTAATTAATAACAGAATTTTCATTTTTGCCTGAACTAACCCTTTAAGTTTAAAGCATAAAACGCTGATCTGTTTAACATGCTCTTTTTCTATTGCATCACTACTGCTTTAAATAGTGACTTCCCAGGGAAAAAGTACATCATTCGCATTCGCAATCCAATAAACGATCTCTAATAGCTCTGAAATAAGAGGGCGACTCCTAAACCAAGACATCACTGTCGGGGCCTCTGTGAACCCATCTGTGCTGCCTGGCATGAAAGCCGAGTCGCCCTGTTATTAATGCCCGGATGTGATTAGTGAGTGAGTCTTACTTGAGCAGGATGAGAAAAGCAGCAGGTTCCACATCTGGAATATGGATATCAGAGTCCCCTTCTGCGAGATCCCCGTAAAACATGGCACAGAAAACGGAGCTCCCCACTGCTAGCACATACTAAGAGAGGGGGGAAGAGACAAACCGTCAGTGTTTTATCTAGTTTCAAAGCATTTCCTGGATTTCTTCCTTTTTTGACACCTATTTTTGTTCAGCTGATGGGTTGAATCAGGTGTGTTCAGTTTTGGTGACAAAAAAAAAAAAAAAAAAAAAAGAGGTGTGTGGGCTCACCTTATGTGCCGGGACCCTTTCTGATTCACCGGGTGGACCAACAATGAAATGAACATCTGCCATGTGTTCATTATTGAACATTAGTGCATTTCTGCATAAAGTAAACATAAATAAATACATTTGGTCAAATTTTAAGTTATATTATTTAATAAATGTTTAGATATATATAAGATAAAATTACATATTAAATATATCAAACATCTAAATAGAAGCTTAATGAATCTCTCTGTGGAATCTCTCATTAATCTTGATTTAATGTCTTGCCTTTCGCGTAATGTCGGGTGCGCGGAGCTCCAGCTGGGAATTTCCACGTTGTTGTTGTTGATGTTTTGCTCTGTGGTCGGTGTGGTAGCGTTGGACGCGGTAGTCTGCGCAACCGGCTCTACGCTCCTCTTCTTCTCTGGCAGACTCAGCATCACAGTCCCGTTCTTCTGCACTGTTGCGTGATCGTTCACAGGGTACAGTTCCGCTGCCATTCTTTTCTTAAGGGAAAGAGTTAGGATGTTATAGCACAGAGACAGCCTGCCGGGGTGCTTGTTTGTCCGCTTCAACTTCTTTAACGTTTCGGGGAGCAGAAGTAAAAAAGTAACGCATTTCATGATCCGGCCATGATGGGACAGCTTGCATTCCGGCGCAGTGGGCATCAGAACAAAAAAGTTTGCCAAAACGCGTGTAGAAAAAATAATTATGAGCTACAACCGTGGTCCGTGGTATTCCTAAATAATATTGCGTGGTGTCCGTGGAAACAAAAATCGCTTCGCTGTCATTAAACGGTCACGTAAATTTTCTTTTTTTAAAGGAGATTTCATAGATATGCCATCCTCTTTTTTTCCTCACAGCCTCTTCAAACCCATACCGAAAACTCAAATCCAAATCGGGTTGAAATCCCTCAAAAACCTCACAACAAATAGGGTCTGCAGTCTTATAACGGCCAAGCAGGTCTTTCCTCTGCTGTGGCCACACGGAATGATGAAGTTTGAGTTTATTTTGAGCTCTCTCTCTTTCGTCTGACGTCAGAAGTGGAGGGTTGTCTCTCCCAGAGCTCTCTATCCCTCCTGTAATTATGTGTTGCCATGTCTGGCTGTTATAAGCAATACTTTGCTTGGATTTTCACAGCGTTATGTGTTGTTTTGGAGATTATTCACAGTATGTATATGTCAGTATTTGGATATACATACACAATATATTAATTTTTCTTCTATGTTGGTTATATTTATCAAACATATCTATTGCCACGAACCAGATTGTTTGTTTTTCACGCGGGATCTGGCAACCCTGCGAAAATAGAAGCTTTATGAATCTCTCTGTGGACTATATGCAGTGTTGAGGATTATTTAATTCTTCATATATACAACTGCATGTTTTTAAGTATATACTATAAACATCTCCTGTAATGATCCGAATCAAATACAAGATAATTTTGCACGTTAAATACGAAGTTCGTCTGTACACGTCGTTTGTTTTCGTTCCTCAGTATGTTTCTCCTTAAACACTCACGATGCAAATTCATTCTAACACTAAATGCATAACCATTATTTATATGCTATATTACGCATAGGTTTCCATTTAAAGCAGTGAGTGGAATACTTCGCTTACACCAGCCATCACCATCGATACATTTTAACCCGCACGCTGCAGATTGTTACAAACCAGCTTGCCTTCAGTAAATACAACGTTTACGTCAAACTGTAACTCTTAAGAGATAATATCGTGCGTGTTCTTACCTTAAATTCTGTATTTTATGCGTTAGTTTGTTGTCATCACACGGCTGAGACGGTGCGCTCGATTCAAAGCGATGTCAAAAGTTTTATTGCTCCGGTTCACGGTCGGTCGTGATGGAGCCTGAAACCGGACGAGGGCTGGACTTGTGGAAATACTGTAGTGCGCACGACTGCTCTCCGTTTTCCCAGTAAAGTCCTAGCGCAGCGTGATGCTTCTCTCTCTCTCTCCCCCCTGGTCTCTTCTTTTTCCCACAGACAGCACAGACGGATCTAAGCAGCTTATAGTGAACATATGTAGCGGGGATTAGATCAGTGTCTCAACCTTTCTTGATTTATGTACAACCACAGTCTCATCAGTAGGGCTTCAGCACCCCTTCATCAACAATAAACCAAAAATGTATTCATGATGTTGTGCTGAATGTACTGGATGCATATTTAACATTATGGCCATTAATATTATTGTTCACTTAACTACTGTATTTTTCTTATATATATATATATATATATATATATATATATATACACATATATTCAGACAAATAAAAAAAGATTCCTTCTTGGCATGTATGGTTTCATAACAATATAACTATAAATTTCCATTGCAAAAAAAGTGGGAAAAAATTTCCTTAGATGATTTAAATGTTCTTCAAACTAAAATAAAAAGGGTTGAATCACTGAAAGGTTCTTTCCCCCCAAAATAAACCTTTTGAGATCTTTATTTTTCAAAAGTGTAGCACCTCCTCAAACTGAAGCATTTTATTAAATTGATTTATTAAACAAGTACACTGCCGTTTGAAAGTTTGGGATCAGTGAAATGTTGTTTTTTTTTTTTTTTTAAATAAGCATCTTATGCTCATCAAGGCTGCATTTATTTAATCAAAAATTAAAAATTATTGCAGTTTAAAATACTAGTTTTCTATTTTAATATACTTCAAAATATAATTTATTAATGTAATGAAAAGCTGAATTTTTAGCATCATTACTCCAGTCTTCAGTGTCACATGATCCTTCAGAAATCATTCTAATAGGCTTGATTTATTATCAGTGTTGGAAACAGTTGTGATGCTTCATATTTTTTTGGAACAGTGTATGTGTACATTGTTACACAAGATTTCTGTTGTTCTTTTTAACTTTTATTCATCAAAGAATGCTGAAAAAAGTATCACAGGTTCCAAAAAATAAAAACGCATCACAACTGTTTCCAACACTGATAATAAATCAGTATATCAGAATAATTTCTGGAGGATCATATGACAATGAAGATAAAGTAATGATGCTGAAAATTCAGCCTTGTATCACAGAAATAAATTCTATTTTGAAGTATATTAAAATAGAAAACCATTGTTAAATTCCAGTACTATTTCACAATATTACTGTTTTTTTTTCTGTATTTTTGATCAAATAAATGCAGCCTTGACGTGCAGAAGAGACTTCTTTAAAAATCATTTCAAATCTTACTGATCCCAGACTTTTTAACAGCAGTGTATAAACACAAAAAGTACACATGAAATTGTTTTTTCACATTGGTTTTGAGCCAGTTTAAATCAGATACATATCTGATATCTGGACTTCTGAGCTATATCTAAAAATTTATATCCGATTCCCATTGGCATGATATCTAAGAAAAAGAAAATGTTTCTTAAAAAAGAAAAAAAAAAACTGCATTTAAATTGATATTGGTTTGATTGACTGGCTGAGGAATTTGATGAATTTGATTGAAAAAAACAAAAAAAAACAAAACAAAAAAAAAAACGCTGGATTTTTATGGAGAAGTATGAGGGTTGAGTAAAATCTCTCTCTCTCCAGGGTCTAATTACCATGAAAATCAAAGATTATTTATTTATATATTTATTAAAAAAAAAAAAAAAAAACTTTACAGCCTTAATAATATTTTGATGTCATCATTTCTGTTTTATCGTTTTTAACAACTCAGAATCACCCCCGTGGAGCCTGATTAAGTACCCACTGGGCTTCACATATCCCTGATTGGGAATCATTGGATTAAATGGAAGATTTGCTGATGCTTTGTTGAGCAGAAAGACTTTTGAGTTTCTCACACAGTGCCATCATCTTTTGAAAATATTATTGGGAAACTGTCAGAAAACTGAGCTTGCTCTCTTACCTGTAATGTTTATTTTACCATTTAAAACCATTTTGATAGTGTGAGAGTCAAGCAGTTTGCTAAACCTTAATAATGGAGGTTCTCTATGTCGCATTTAATGAGAATTGTAAGCATAATGGTAATATTAGTTGCATTATTATGACTAATTACATTTTTAACTGAAAACTCATCAGCTATAGTATTAGCACTTTAAACTTGTAGGCGATGGTGTGATATTTAATGTGCCCATTAAAAAAAAAAACGCCTTCCACAAACCCTCACACTCATTAGCAGCTTTAAACTTTAGATTTGACACTGATTGGCTGAACATTATTGAACTGAGAATGCAACAGTGTGTTTGAGAAAGTCTAAATATACTCTGTCTAGCTTTGTAATTCCAAGAGTTTTGTTTCATACAGATCCGTGTCTTTATATCCCACGCTTTGCACAAATGCTGGAATTTGGAGAGAAGAGCCATGAGGTTTCGATGACGGCACTGCGTCTCCTGCAGAGGATGAAGAGAGACTGGATGCACACGGGACGAAGACCTTCAGGCCTCTGCGGAGCAGGTAACCATGGCAACCCTCCCCTAACGGTGCGACCTCTTTAATGATGTGAGCTAGTGAAGGGTTGCTTTGTTACATGCGCAAAAGCACATCTCTGAAGCATCCACAGTTGGAGCGCACGCTACAGAAACCCATTCCAGAACTTAGTTTTGTGTCAGGAAACATTTTAAGATGCAGTTTGTCATAATGTTTAATTAGATCAGCTCATGCATTTGAAGCTGTTCCCGAATCGCCAATCAGTCTTGATGAAAGAGAATGGTTCCTGAAAGTGTTAGTTTTCTCACACTGCCGTTCTTGGCACTGTGAATTGCCTCCGAGATCCAGTGCGGCTAATTTCTAATGCATTTTCATCAATATCGGTTTTACTTTTTCACAGTCTTGTGTAAACTTGACACAGTCTGTTAAGACTGAGTTCCAGTAATTAAGTTTTTAGAATAACTGACTCCTCCTGACTCTCAGTTTGAGTTTCTTTGCCCCCCCACCACCCCCACCACTGCATAACCTGAATAATTAATCTCCCATTAATCTTTTAGAAGCAGCGCTGTGAAAAGAGGAAGCATGAGCCTAAAAGAGTTTGTTTCGCAGCAAGAGATCAGAGACTTGAGAAAGAAAGGCAGGCCAACAGAGAGAATGAAAGAATGTGAGAAAGACCCAGAATGAAGACAAACTGAGAGGCAGGGAGAGCCGCTGAGTGTGATGAAGGCCTTGAGCTTGTTGAATAGTCCTCATGTAGTAGCTGGAACACAGATTGGTTTGATATCCTGCAGGGTTAACAGCAGAGGAGGGAACAACTGTTTTTTTTATTACACCACATGAACCTGAGCACAGAATAGTGCTCGGTTAGCTGTAGTTGAGCCTGTGGACATATAGGGGAGAACATGGTAAAATGTGTCACTCATTTAATCTGTTACGAGATCATGTATTTGGATTTTTTTTACATTGTAGGGTCTATATAGATCTAAAAATATTCACTGTCGATCAAAAGTTTGAGGTCGGTAAGATATAAAGAACATTTTTTCAAAGAAGTCTTCACCAAAGTTGCATTTATTTGATGCAAAATACAAAAGTGTGACATCCTGAAATATTATTACAATTTCAAATAACTGTCGTCTGTTTTAATATCTATTAAAAATGTAATTTATTCCTGTGATGGAAAAGCTGAATTTTTAGCAAGCCTGTTCAGTATCACATGATCCTTGAGTTTATGAATTTTGAATTAGTTTTTTCTTGTTTATGTCCATATTTGCATTTGAAATCTAAATAGTGATTCACTTTACCACTTTTTGGAGAGATTAAAGGTTTAGTTCACTTCCGGAACAAAAAAAGTCCTGATAATGTACTCACCCCCATATCATCCAAGATATTCATATCTTTCTTTCATCAGTTTTTGAGGAAAACATTTCAGGATTTTTCTCCATATAGTGGACTTCAATGGTGGCTAATGGGTTGAAGGTCCAAATTGCAGTTTCAGTGCAGCTTTAAAGAGCTCTAAACGATCCCAGCCGAGAAATAAGGGTCTTGTCTAGCAAAACGATCATTTTCTTAAAAAAAAAAAAAAAAAAAAGGATTTTTATATACTTTTAAACCACAGTATTGAACTAGCTCTGCAATGCGCAATGCAAATCCTGGACTATTTTCCTTAAAAAAAAAAAAAAAAAAAAAATTTCTTTGCGACTGAAGAAAGAAAGGCATAAACACCTTGGATGATATGGGGGTGAGTAAGTTATCAGGAAATTTTTATTCTGAAAGTCAACTAATCCTTACCTAATACTTACAGGACAATCTAAATTAAAAGTGGCACACCTTACCCTTTTATCTATTCAAACTATGTTTCAGATTAAGCTGTTGCTGGCAAATGACAGTGAACCACAATGTCATATTTTTAATTAATTAGACTTTGTGGAGGCTTTAAGCTCTAAAAATCTTCGGTATCTTTTAAATGCTTGGATGCTTTGTTGTGTTGGACATTCTTCAGTTTGTCAGGTAGTTCAGAAGCGCATCTGGCTCTTCATGTTTCTTTAATGAATCAGAGTGAAACAGGCATCAGGGGTTCTGCGGTATTGCAGGTGCATTTAATGTCTGTTTGTTCTGCCTGAGGTGAGTCAGTAGGGGGGCAGGTACAGCGGACGCACTTTTCTGAAGCCCTATAAATGTTTCATATTTGACTATGCGCCACTCTCCTTTTCTTTTCTCTCATCATGCCTTTTTCTCCTGCCATTGGCTGAAAGTATGGATGTTATACCTACAGTTTGTGTATTTGTGTTCCCTGTAGCACTCTTGGTTGCTGCCCGTATGCACGAGTTCCGCCGCACAATTAAGGAAGTGATCAGTGTGGTGAAAGTCTGTGAAGCCACACTGAGAAAAAGGTGTGTTTTGTCTTAAAATAGTAATTTGTATTAATGCAATAGCATTAATATTATGTAATTGGTGTCATTTCTGTGTTTTGGTGTTTCTGTATATTGTGTTTCTAAGGCTTTGAATTTAGGGTCCATTTTGCTTTTCAGTTGTATGTCTTGACCCCCGGTGTGTTTGATTGACAGGCTGAATGAATTTGAGGACACGCCCACCAGTGAGCTGACAATTGAAGAGTTTATGCGGGTGGATCTGGAGCAGGAGTGCGACCCTCCCTCTTACACGGCTGGCCTCAGGAAGCAAAAGTTAAAACAGGTTACATATGAAATTTTAACATTTCAATCATCCATTCTTGCAATATGGACCACAAAACCAGTCATAAGGGTCAATTTTTTGGAATTAAGATTTAAACTTCTTAAAGCTGAATAAGTAAGCTTTCCATTGATGTATGGGTTGTTAGGATAGAATAGGATAATATTTGGCTGAGATAGCACTATTTGAAAATGTGGAATCTGAGGGTGCGAAAAAAATCTAAATACTGAGAAAATCACCTTTAAAGTTGTCCAAATAAAGTTTTTTGCAGTGCATATTACTAATCAAAAATTAAGTTTTGATATATTTACAGTAGGAAATGTACAAAATATCTTCATGGAACATGATCTTTATTTTAATATCCTAATGATTTTTGATATACCTGTGCTACTTAAGACTGGTTTTGTGGTCCAGGGTCACATATGTGCGATGTTATGTGCACAATATGCATCCATCCTTTTTTTTTTTTTCCTCTTTCCAAATCCTTCCACAGATTGAACAAGAGCTTGCAAAGAAAGTTGATGATATTGAAGGTACCTAGAAACATTTATGCTTCAATTAATATTGTTGGTGTTTGAATAAACCTAATATGTTGTGTTGTTGGCGTGTTCCTCTGTGTGTACACGTGTATGTCCTCTGCAGGTGAAATCTGTGGATATCAGGATGAGATTGAAGTCGAGCTGGAGAGCTGTAGGCCCAAAGCCAGAGGGATTTATTCATCCTATTCCAAAGATGGTACAGTGCTCACACACAATCCTGCAGAAAAATACACTAGCATTCCAAAGTTTGTGGTCCGTTAAGTTTTTGAAAGTCTCTTTTGCTCACCAAAGCTGCATTTATGTGATCAAAATGCAGTAAAATTATAAAGCTAGAAAAAAATATAATAAAGCTGTGTTTCAGCAGTCATTACTCCAGGCTTCAGTTTTGCAGGATTAGGTGATATATACAATATATGGATGAGAACAAGTATGCTTGTATAAATTCTGTGCTCCATGAGAACCAAAATTATTGGTGAGTGGCACCCAAAATGTTTGTGTTTAAAAGAAATAATTATCTTGTTGTCGGAATTGCTCTTTGCTTGGTGAAAGCAGCTGCTCTCACGTTTTCTTCCGGAAATTGAGTGTTACTTCCCTTGTGCAGAAATTCTGTTTGTGTTGCTGTCCAATTATCTCCTTGTTCAGCAGCACCCACAATCAGAGATCCAGTGCTTCCCCATGCGTGTTATCTCTCTCTCTAATGTAGTGATTACAGGAGGGAACTAATTAGGACCGCGAGCGTGGGAGTGTTTGCGTGCGTGTCTGAGTGTCTCTTTTCATGCATGTGTGTTCGCTTTACGGTAGTTTGTGTGCATGCATGTGCGTTACTGCGGTCATCTGTGTGTTTATATAATTACTTTCTCCCCATGTCAGCTGGATCATAGGGAAGTTCAAAATCAAAGGGCGACTGCATCTAGCATGTTTTATTAGCAAAGTAATTTAATTACAAAAATAAATTCACTTTATTTGCCTTCATACAGCAGTTTCTTTCTTCATTATGTTTTTGTTTGTTGTTCCTGCAATGATTCATTTCTCATGTGTGCATATTTTCTCACTTGCTTTTTTCAGATGATGTGATTTCCTTGGCATCATCTGGTATCCTTGCTGGTGATGAGGAAGGAGAGGATGATGAGCTGAGGGCAGCAGCATCTCACCTGTGCAATTCTGTATATGAAGAGGATGGAGGTGAAAATGAACAGGAGGGAGATGGAGAGAATGTCTCTCCAACCAAACGACCATCGTTAGCTTTATTGCTTGGAGCGCTGCCCACTGCGGCCAGTTTGGGCCTGCCCGAGTCCATCACTAAAATGAGAGAGGAAAAGGAGAATGGTAGGAGCATGATTTTATTTCCAAACTCCTATAAACACTTAATCTGCTTTTAATTCACAGTCATTGTTATCACTTATTTTTGCTGTGATAAAATCAAAAGTGTACAGACAGAAGATAAGGAGTGGCACTGGAATGACAGCATTTTGAAACATTAACGTTAATCAACTTTCTTTCCATCCTTTTTCATTTCACATTTGCTCTTGACACATTTTTTGTGTTTTGTAATGAGTTTAAGAAGAGGAGTGGAACTGAAGTGAGTCCTTTTTTAAACACTTGCATGAATGCACTTTCATTTAATCCACTTTTATTTTATGATCATCGTTCAACCGCACATTTGTGCTGTTACAACATGAGATACTAGAGTGACTCCTTTTGTAATCACTTACATTAATCCACTTTCATTCCACATTCATTGTTCATTGTCCATTTGTGCAGTTATTACATGAGAAGTTGAAAAGGGGAACTGGAGTGGCTCTTTTCTAAACACTCACATCAATCCATTTTCATTTAATCCGGTTCCATTACGCATTCATAGTTCAGTTGTGCATTTAAGCTATTATGATGTGTAAAAGAGTGTAAACGGAGTGATTCCTGTTCTAAGATCACATTAATCTGCTTTAATTCCAAATTCAACCTTCCTTTCCACATTTGTGCTGTTATGCCTTAAATATATGATGTGGAGTAGAACTGGAGTGACTAATTTTCTAGACATTCACATTAATCAATTTTTAATTCACTTTCATTCCAGATTCACCCTTTATTCCCACATTTGTGCTGTTATGCCATAAATATATGATGTGGAGTAGAACTGGAGTGACTCCTTTGCTAGACATTCACATTAATCCATTTTTAATTCACTTTCATTCTAGATTCACCCTTTATTCACACATTTGTGCTGTTATGCCATAAATAAAGGAAGAGGAGAGTAGAACTGGAGTGACTTCTAAACATTCACATGAATCCATTTTCTTTATAGATTACCCTTCATTCACGCAATTTTGCTGTTATGACATAAATAGAGGGAGAGATGTAAAACTGGAACGCCTTTTTTTCTAAAAATTCACATTAATCCATTTGTTTTAGATTCACCCTTTATTAACACAATTGTGCTGTCATTAGATAAATATATGATGTAGCGTGTAACTGGAGTGACTCCTTTTCTAGACATTCACATTAATCCATTTTGAATCTACTTTCATTCTAGATTTACCCTTCATTCACACATTTGTGCTGTTATTCCATAAATATATGATTTGGAGTAGTACTGGAGTGACTCCTTTTCTAGACATTTACATTTAATCCATTTTAATCCACTTTCATTCTAGATTTAACCTTCATTCACATATTTGTGCTGTTATGCCATAAATATAAATATATGATGTGGAGTAGAACTGGAGTGACTCCTTTTCTAGGCATTCATATAAATACATTTTTAATACATGTTCATTCTAGATTTACTCTTCATTCACACATTTGGGCTGTTATGCCATAAATGTATGATGTGGAGTAGAACTGGAGTGACTCCTTTTTTAAGCATTCACATTAATGCATTTTTAATCCACTTTCATTCTAGATTTGTCCTTCATTCTCACATTTGTGCTGTTATGCCATAAATATAAGATGTGGAGTAGAACTAGAGTGACTCCTTTTCAAATATATGATGTGGAGTAGAACTGGAGTGACTCCTTTTCTAGGTGTTTACATTAATACAATTTTAATCCACTTTCATTCTAGATTTACCCTTCATTCTCACATTTGTGCTGTTATGCCATAAATAGAGAAGAAGGAGTGGAACTGGAATGGCTTCTTTTCAAAGCATTCATATTAATCTATTTTCATTCTAGATTCATTCTTCATTAACAAATTTGTGCTGTTATGGCATAAATAGAAGAAGAGTGGTGAAACTTGAGTGACTTTTTTTCTAAAAATTCAGTCTATACCACGGGTACACTACAACGAATGTTACCCAGAGTCTGGATAACAGAGCTCAAGAGTGACTTATTTATCTGAAATGATTGCGTTATCTTTTGTGCTTGTTGCGTTTACACTATGTGAAAGCATTTGAGAGAAAGAACAAGACTTTGTTGATCACAGGCAGAAGAGCTGCAGCTGGTAAACTCCAGGGGATAGAGTGCTGGCAGGTTGTCAGATTGTGTGATTGGCTGTGCGAGCAGGTTGTCATGTTTTCGATTGGTTGTGGTGATTGTGGATGATTTGTATGGGGCGGAGGAATAGGAAGCCCCCCTCCACTCTTTGAAGCACTAATTGAACACAGCACCTTGTCATTAGCACACTGTCTTTCATCCACCCGCTACGGGTTGCTGTGTTCGAGTTTGATTGCTCATGAGACACGCTCGAACAGTGCGTGTGTATATTTTGGTTTGGTTTTTGAGTGGGGCTCAGGAAAAATCATGACTCAGAGATGAGGTATTTTTAGTGCTTTTGTTTTGCCCAGTGTCTCTATAAACTCAAGTAGATGCCTTGTAGATCTGCAGCAATATGTCATTTATTTCCCTCAATTTGCTTATTTCATCTCAGTGATTTGATATGGGCACTGACAATATGGCTGTCTATGTGTGTGTGTGCACTTTTGCCTTGGTTCTGTCTGCTTCAGCTGTTTATTTTTAGGTAGGCTCATTGTTCCATTCCAGACAATAAGATACTTGTTAGAGTGTTCTAGTTCTTTTATGTGAGAATGAGAGTGAGCAGGATTTTCTTATTTAAAAATGCAAAAATGTTAGTGTGATGTGCAAGTATTTGTTGCATCAGAGAGAAAGAGAGAGATAACTTCCTTATCACCATTATTGGCACCATTTGTGTTTTCCATAATTTACCTTAAAGCAGGGATAGGCAATGTTGGTCCTGGAGTCCCGATGTCCTGCAGAGTTTAGTTCCAACCCTGAAAAAAACCTCACCTGCCTGTAGCCCTAGTAATCCTGAAGACCTTGATTAGCTTGTTCAGGTGTGTTTGTTTAGAGTTGGAACTAAACTCTGCAGGTCATTGGCACTCCATGTTGCCTATCCCTGCCTTAAAGGATGAATGAAAATTCTGATAATTTACTAACTCTCATGTCGTTCCAAACCTGTTTGATTTTCTTTCTTCTCCACAACCCAAAATAAGGTATGTTTTGTGTTGATAACCAAATGCTTTTGGTGACCATTGGTTTCTATTGTTTGGAACAAAAAACATTGAGACATTTCTCAAAATATCTTTTTGTGTTCTACACAGCATACAGGTTTGTACCGAAATGAGGTGAATAAATGATTCCAGAATTGTCATTTCTGGATGAACCATCACAGTAACGTGTTAATTCATATTACATTTTTAATTTATTTCATTTTATTTAAATTCATCAGTTCTTACGGGCTACATTACTCCACATGGTTAGTTTATTTCCTCAGAAGCTGCATTTTAAATGATTTGCTGTACTTCTTTTACACTGTGTACTACGGTATACAGAGTATGAATTTTCAAAGGGTAGTAATGACTCGGATTCATCTTTTTTTTTTCTTTTTTTTCCACCGTTTTATAATTACCCAGATACAACGCGTATGTCTGCAAGATGTTTGTTAAAGATTGCTTCATCTGGAAAGCATCTGCTATGTGCAAACATCTGATAGACATTCTAAATCATAAACATCTTATAGACATTTAGAAAATGTCTATTTGACGTCTGATAGAAAACTTCCTTTAGACGTATTGCAGATGAGCAAACACTCTAAAAAATATGTCTTGCAGATATCAAATAGACGTTTCTGTGATGTACGTGTGCAGTCAGGAAAAGTGAAGAGTGTTTCAATGTGTTTCTCAATTGGTGTTGCTGCTAGCTTTAGTGTGTTGGTCAGAATGTCTTTTTTTCCTTAGATATACTATACAATAATGTAGAATGCTTGATTAAAGGAGAAGTTCACATATAATGTACTCACCCCCTTGTCATCCAAGATGTTCATGTTTTTCATTCTTCAGTCGTAAAGAAATTGTTTTTTAAAGAAAACATTTTAGCATTTTTCTCCATATAATGGACTGATATGGTGCCCCGATTTTGAACTTCCAAAATGCAGTTTAAATGCGTCTTCAAACGTTCCCAAATGTGGTTGTAAATGATCCCAGCCGAGAAAGAAAGGTCTTATCTAGTGAAACCATTGGTTATTTTCATAAAAGTAATACAATTTATATACTATTTAATGTCAAATGCTCATCTTGTCTCATCTCTGCATGGGCTGTTTTTTTTTTTTTTTTTGCGGTTCATGACAGTTATGTATAGGTATGTCGAAAAACTCCCATCTCATGTTCTCCCTCAACTTCAAATTTGTCCTATATCGCTGTTTTACCTTTTTTGTTAAGGGTGTTTGATCTTCTTTGCATGTTCACTTTGCAAAGACTGTGTAGGTACTTCTGCAGTGATGTAGGATGATTTTAAAATGATTTTTGAAGTTGAGGGAGAAAATACGATTAGAGTTTTTTGACATACCCTAACTGTCTTGAACCAGAATACACAGAGTTCAGGGAGAGCAAAGATGAGTGTTTGAGATTAAAAAGTATTTAAATATAATTTTTTTTTTAATGAAAACAACCAATCGTTTCACTAGATAAGCCCCTTCTTCCTCGGCTGGACTCGTTTACAACCGCATTTAGGATCATTTGAAGCTGCATTTAAACTGGAAGTTCAAAATCAGGGCACCATAGCAGTCCAATAAATCCTGAAATGGTTTTCCTCAAAAAACATAATTTCTTTACGACTGAAGAAAGAAAGACATGCACATCTTGGATGACAAGGGGGTGAGTACATTACATGTGAATCTGTTTTGGAAGTGGACTTCTCCTTTAACTTCCTCACAATTTCGCTATGCCTGTGATGGCAATATAAACACAGTTTTGCCATGCCGATAAAGCATACTCAATCGAAATTGTGTGAGAGAGAGCAAGTTATAAACTGGTGTTTGAAGGTCTCTATCCTCTGCTTATCCTGTTTTTCTTTTTTATACCTTTTCTTTTTGAGTTCTTCTGTTTTTCTAAGGTCAGATCTCTTCTGTGAGGATGTCAGAGGGGTTTCCCCTTTGTGTGTGTGTGTGTGTAGAGAAGGAGAAATCCAGTGCTGCTGTGTAATGCGGTGTAATTCTCTGAGGGGGCGGAGGACCTGTGATCTTAACAATGCCGCAGTGAGTGTGAGTCTCCAGATGGTCACTCACTGTCCTCTCTGGCCCCCTTGCTGACCACACAGTAGGATATGTCAGAATCCCTTGTTTTACAGTGCTTCCTTTTTCCTTTTGACCAGTCAATCCGTTAAGTTCATTTCCATCTCATTTCTGTTCACTGTTTGTCTGTAACATAAAAAAGTGGATGGATCCTGCCCTCCTCTTCTCATCTGTCAGAATCTCCCTGGACCTTCCGAGAGACTTGTTCATATACACTAAGAAAGAGGGATAAGTGGGAGGAGATAGATGGAGAGAGGAGGGGAGGGAGAGGTGCCTTTCAAAGGAGAATGAAAGACAGAGTAAGTGTGTGAGTGACATTTATTCTTCTTGCTTGCTTTGAACACATCCTCAGGACAGCTGTTAGAGGTTTGTAAAGGACAGATGGGCCAAAAGTGACGGTAATTTACATTCATAAGGCCTTTGTACGCACACAGATGTGCCTTTGTTAGTCTTTGTAATGATGTTCATAAACACAATGTTTAGAATCACTTCACGTATCACATGGTTTTGAGGTGCACCTTTCAAAAGTTATATATACTTTTAGGTTTTTTTATACGTTTATTTAGCTAGGACAGATTGATAAAAAATGACAGTAAAGACGTTACAAAAGATTTTTTATTTGAAGCGGTCATGACATGAGAAATCAAATTTGCCTTAATCTTTTGGCATATAAGAGATCTTTGTACCATTAAAACGTCCTGCAAGTTTCACTATCGTAAAACGTCCACCTCATTATAAACAAAGCATTTATTTAATCAAGCTGCAAAAATGGCTTGTTTGGATCTGAGGTGCAAGGTGATGTCACCTAAGCACAAACAATTGCATAAACACTGTCAACAGAGGAAGACATCGACGAATAGTCTTCTTTGAGCTCATTCGCGTCTTTGTACAGATATCAGAAGGATCCCAGTGTAAGGACAATTGGATAGTTTTTTTTAATGGCATCCAGGATTGTTGCGGATTGTTCGGACTTTGGAGCATGTTGTTTTGTAAACGAGGCACAGTGTCATGGAGAGTTCACAAAGAAACATTTGTTGAAAGATGAAGTGGTACTAGAGCTGATTGCAGCTGCATCACAAACTGTAAGTTAATGGTTTCATAATGCTTTGTCTGGAAATTACCATTTTTTAATCATATTGTCAAAACACTCACATGCAATAGCAAGGGAGCGTTGATACTGTTTCCTATGCAGTGATGTTAGCCAATCATAACAGTGGCTGATCACTAAGAAACCTTAAAGGACACGCCCCTTAAAACAGATCTTTTCAGACAGAGGGTCAGAATGGTTGAAAATAATTATTTTTCCACATTTTTATGTTTTTTTTTTTTTTTTGTGCAAAAAACATAAGTAAACCTAAAGGAAACTATTAAAATAATAAAAAAAATCCATGTCATGACCCCTTTAAATAATTTTTTTTTTTATTAAATTCTATTTTAAAGTTCCTGTTTATCAAAGATTCCTAAGAAAAAATGATCTATCATGTAAAAGGTTTCCACAAAAAGGTTAAGCAGCATAACTGTTAATTAAAACTGTTTCTTAAGTGGTATTCTCATATATAAATAAAAAATGTAATTCTCTCATCAAAAGCACATTAGAATCTGTGCAATATTGTAACTTAATTTGACTTCTCCAGCAAAATCTACATGAATATATCAAATTAAATTTTCCTTTTTCCTGCTGTTTGATTTGTTCTCTTTATCATTTTAATCCTTGTCGCTCATTTGTTGCTTTTTCTCCTAATGAAGTGCACTGTGAAGCACTGACAGTGATGTGATGTCATCCGACAGGGACACTGCTATCTGTGTGAAATATGACATCATAAACGTGTGACTGACTGACAGACGTGTGGAGAGGAAAAAAAACAGATGACTGTGGGAGGCCCGTTCCATGTGATAGACACGTTCACTGTTCCGTTAACATGCACTGACAGAAAAATCTGTGTGCAGACCCCCGTGAGGCTGTTTTGCTGTCTAGATTTAACACCTGACGGGCAACCGAACGTGTGCGAGAATGGGAAATCTCATGAATAAAGTCTGTTCAAATCTTTTTCTCTCTTCTCTCTGCTGTTAGATTTACATTTACATTTTTTTGTATGAAAATGTATCTAACCCTCCCCCATTTTTGCTCTGTGGATGTACAGTAGAGTGTGAAAAAGCACATGCATATATTTTCTCTTGACATTTTCTCTCTCTTTCCAGCCTCTGGGCGATATAGACAGTTGTAGCAGGTGTGTGAGTGGGCGAGGGGTTTCCCTGGGGAAGTCACAGGGGTAAGAAGGGGTCAGTTTTTAATGGGCCTGTCTGCCCTTTTCGCCTTCAGAAGAAACCCCCCTCTTCCTTTCTCATTCCATATCTCTGCATCTCCATTGTGCGTCTTTTCCCTTCCCCGGGCTTCAACGCCTGACCCGCCAGTCAGTTTGAGTGACGTTATCGGATGATTACATTTGGTGAGCTTCTGCTTGTGTTGAAGAGTGAGAATTGTCCAGGGAGAGAAAGAAAGGAGGTGTCCGTCTGGTTTTATCTTGAAGTATCAGTACGTCTTTAGTCAGGCACCTTGCTTGACGCTGAACAGGTGTTGGGGTCAGTGAAACCTCTGGAGATGAGGGGGGCCTTTGAACTCTTTCTGAACGCACGCGGAAACGCTAATGTCAAGGTGGACAACATCATTCAGAAATTTAGCCTCAGGACAGAGACGGTTGTAGATTTGAAGACCAGGGGAATAGATGAAGAGGGAGAATGATTAGTGTTAGGTGGAGTCTGTCATTTGTTATTTCTCTTCTCTGTAATTTTGTCGAACTTGGCTCCTTTTTTCTTCTTCACAGGGGGTTTTTGTCTCTGATTTTCAGGTGAGGTTAAAAAACTTGAAAAAACTATAAAAACAGCTTGAAAAGCACCAGTTCTTTGCCCTGATGATCTCCAGTGTGTCAGCATATTGTCAATATATCTTTTCATTGAATCAATTGATGTGGTTCACAAAAAGTTTAAACGATTACAAATAGGTTTGATCCAGTTCTAGAATTAGTGTTGCATGCTATCATGCACAAATCTCTTTATTGTTTTTTTGCCAAAGCAGTCTGGATACGATTCACAACATGTGAATATTTAGGGGTTTAAGCACGTAGCGCTGAAACCCAACTTGTAATTGTTAGAATGGCCAAGGATCAACAATCTCCACATAAAACTGATTGGGCAAACCAAACCATAAGTAATAGAGACTTGAAACTTGGAGGGATGGTAGTACTTGGATCGTCTACAATGTCACCAAGGCTGGCCCCAGTTGGCCTGACGGAGGCGCTACAGCAATCAAAAGTGCAAAATCGCTCATGACTCCTAAACCGTTTGCCGCAGGCCCAAGTGTCTTACATCATTGGAATCCTTGGCTCACGCTGGACAAACTGTCATACTTCAGGCTATTTTGCATTTTTTGAAAAACCTTACTTTTGCAAACTAGTCCTAGGTTTTTCACCTGATTGGAACCAAACCAGTGCAGGAAGATTCTCGGGAGAGTGAATATCAATAATTATCAAAAAAAAAAACGTGAACTTTCAAATCTATTTCGCTAATGGATGCCAAAACAGTTGAAAGGTGTAGGGCTGCCTTTACTAAAATGGCTATAACTTTTGAACGGACTTAGATATCCTCACCGAACTTACAATTCGACTGGAGCTGAGTCTGAGGTCACATGAAAAAAGCTGTGGAGCTTGGCCACTTAGTGGTGTTATAAGAGGGAAAAAAACATAAAAACAGCCATAACTATGCAACGCAACTACGAAACGGTTGTCCTATTGATGTGAAAATCGGTAGGCATGGTCTTGGTCCAAGCTGTCACAAGCATCTATAAGGACATTTGCATATCTCAAAAACATGGCCACCATAGGCCGACAAACTTTGAGCAACTGTTAGATAAGCAAGAAAGACATCAGCCATTGGTGGGTGATATTTCATTTTTAAGGGCATGAACGTTTGTATATTGCGCGTTTTTTCACACATACGCACAATATTCGTATCATACGATAGACCTCGTCTTTCCGAACGACTTTGCATCTAGAACCACTGCTGTCAATGAAACCGTTTGTTAAATTATTGAGAAAATGTAAAAAGAAAAAATTACTTTTGCAAACTAGTCCTAGGTTTTTCGCCGTTAATCTGGAAAAAACACTTCAGTGCAATTCTCTGGACTCATTAATTATTAAAAATGTTGAAATATACCCTTTGAAAAGCAATAACAGGGTTGTTCAGAAAAGGGGCCTGTCCAAATATACGCAGAAGCCTATAAAGCTTAAACGAAAACTTTATGAAACCTGGTGAGCACATTCTAAACATGCATGCAAAGATTTAGGGAGATCGGACCACAGTTGTCACTATAACGGTCATAAAAGTTAAAAAACATCATATTTCTATGGTAAATTACCAGGACTGGCCAAAATGCTTTTTAATCATTGATTAACGACTACAGGCTTGCTAAATAATATGTAAGCTTTTTTCATATGTTCTTAAATGTCTTAAATCGCTTGAACCTCGGTAATCGCTGCTTGCAGCTATATTTTATTTTATTTTATTTTTTACATTTTATTATATTTTATTTTAATTTTTTTTTTATGCACTGAAAAAAGCTTTCATAACAGCATGGAAAAGCACCATAAAAGCAACCAATGCAACTGTATTTTAAGTCCTCTGTAATCACATGATAACTTTGTGCAAAGAAAAGACTGAAATTAATCAATATTCATTAAAAATCTTAATCCCTCCCTCTGCCTTAGTGATGTCCAGTGTGTCAATATATTGTTCTTTATTTCAGATCTTTCCATTGAATCAATTGATCTGGTTCACAAAAACAATCTGAACAATTCATTCACAAATTAGATTGATCCAGTTCTAGAATTAATGTTGAATACTGTCATAAATCGAAATGGACAATTTAGTTTTTATAGAATTTTGCAGCATTTATCCACAAAAACATTTAGTGTATCACTATTTTTAGCTTTTGTAAAATTCATGTGCCCTCAAAATTAACAAACAACAATCCACCAACCCAGTCAATTTTAGATGGACAAAATCAAGTCCTACCCTGCTTTTTTTTCTTTTTCATTCGAGAAGCCAGATGTGCATTACAATAATGAAGAAAAGACGATTTGGAATGTCTTGTTCAATGTTGCAGAATTGAGATTCAGCATCATATTACTATTAATATTATCATGTTACCTGAAGACTTGAAATATATTGCATGTGTTGCATAGACTAAATTTAAGGTGCTTTTGGATTCTATTTGAAGTTTGAGTCCTTCAGTCCCCATTTATTGTAATTGCAAGCAAAAAACAAAACAAAACAAAACAAAAACATAAAACATGAAACTTTTTTGGATTAACATAAGGGTGAGTAAATGAGGACAGAATATTATTTTTTGGGTAGACTATCCCTTTAAAAGGGCAGCACTCATTACCAAGTCGATACTGAAAGAAAGTAACACTACCAGATTTGCTACAGGTATATTTAACAGTATAAGTCCCTAAGAGCTATCTGACTGACAAGCAGCTGCTGTCAAACACTCATGCATATGCATAAGTCTTCAGGTAGTGCGGCTGCGCATGTGAACGTTTTAAATGCTATTTTTAGTCAAAATGCCTTTGCTGGCAAGCTACACGCTGTTGGTTATGTCCTAAGTAAATGAAAACAGACGGTATGAAAAACAACATTTGAACATGAACACAAAGTTAGGCCTAATGGGAAAGACAGAGACTGCACTGCTGGTTTTATTACAGTTTGGCTTCTCTTCTTCTCTTTATTCATCTACTCTTTTCTTGAATCCAGCTGCACCTGGTAGTCTCTCTCTGTTGTGGTTTTATTTCGCCTGTTGTAACTAATCTCTGCTATACACGCTCTCACCACATCACACACATGTGACTCATGGCAGAGTGTGTTTTGATGTGTGATGTGTGCTTGTTTTGTCTGTGCGTGTTCAGAAGGTCAGGTTTCGTGACTTAGGGGATCTGCTGGCATTGAGGGCCCCTCGTTCAGAAGCGAGAAAAACAGAATTTCCCTCACTTTTTGTTTTTTTTTTTTATCCCCTAACCCCATCCTCATTACAACACATGAGAGAGGGATGCTCTATAAAGCAAACTTCTGAACCGTTGCCAACAATCTCCAGGCGGAAAGAAAAGAGTAAAGTTGGGGGAAGGGACTAACTGGACCTGGAAAAGAGGAAAAAACGGAAGGCAGAGGAAGAATAACCCTGGAAGTTGCTACTGTAGAGCCACAGTTATAATGATCCCAACAGCCCCAGTGGACTTTCCAGTAAGATTTGCTACAGGGCAGAAACCACAGAGAAACACACACATGTATTTGAGTTTATTTTGCCACGTGATTTTGCTGAGGGACATTTTATGTGAAGGTTTTAAGGTTGGACTGGAGTGGGATTTTCTGTATATATCCACTAACTTAAATGAACAACTGGCTCAGTTAAATGTTTTATGATGAATGGCAGCATAAATATAAATACTGAAGCTTTCATTGCATATAATCGGCATGTGTTTCTCCTTCGGAAAGTGAAACATTGTATACGCTTTTAATTTTTTTTATTCATTTTTTATTTTTTTGCCAAAGCAATCTGAATGAGATTCACAACATAAATTTGTATTATTTTATTTTATTTTATTTTATTTTATTTTTATTTCATTTTATTTATACTTTTAAGTGCTTTATTTTGTTTATTTTTTTTATATATAATTTTGAAAAAAAAAACAATTATAAATTGATCGTTGAATAATTAAACAGGGAAGTGTCTGTGCACAAATGAATTCAGAATTGTGATGTTATATGTCTACACGTAAAATCTTAAATATTTAGTAACAGTCTTTGTTTTTCTTCCTAAGATGTGGAGGGAGAAAACGGTGAGCTAGACCTGAGTGGTATCGACGAGGATGAGATCGATCGGGTGAGTTTTGACCTCACTATGGTAACGACATGGTAATTTGCTTTGAAAGCAAATAGAGAGTTATATAAGCTCACGTTTGAAGTCTTGTCCTTTGAGATATTCAGCATCATTGCGGTTCTATGAAGCTGAAATCTGAGATGGGGATTTCACATCCAAAAAATATAATGGGATTGCATTAGAATAGAGTGGCATGAGATATGTTGCAATTTACTCAATTGTCTCTTCAGCTTGTTCACCATGACGTGAGGGATTATGTATTGTGTTTCTCTGTTTTTTCTCTTAGTACATCCTTAATGAAAAGGAAATTAAGGTGAAGACTGAACTATGGATGCTTCAAAATGCAGACTACCTCAAAGAACAGAAAGGTGGAATGCGATTGAATATGTCCAGTTTGTTTAGTTTACCCTTGACAGATTCATTTGAGATGATTTCAAAACACTTTTGTTAAAGCCAAGTGTTTTTTCTTTAGAAAAGGAGGAAAGAATTGCAAAAGAAAAGGAGGAGGGTACATACAAAGAGCGGAAGGTAACAAAACCACTACATAAATGCAGATGCAGTTGTCAGGGTCACAAATGTGTATGTGTTTACCTTCTTGTTTTTGTGTCGTCTCAAAGCCTAAAAAGAAGGCACGGAGGCGTGAGCCCATCAATGCCAGCACTGCAGACGAAGCCATCGAAAAGATGTTGGAGCAGAAACGCATCTCCACTAAAATAAACTACGACGTTCTGAAAGACTTGAACAAATCCAGCCCAAAAAGTCCCACTCGCCAGACTGAAGAAGCTTCTGCCGGAGCCAAAAGAACCCCCGCGGCCCGCCAACGGAAACCCCAACTGACTTCACCCAAGATTGGCAAAACTATCAGCAGCTTTGGCAAGAGGTATGGAACTGTAGGAGAAAGGTTTCTTCTGTCTCGATTTATTTCTGTTTTTCTCTCACTCCCTGCTTTTTTGCCCACACACCTTCAAGTACACATTTTGTCCTAAAAAATCCTTTATACTACATAACTCGCCATCTGTCCTACAAAATTCACACCATCACAGTCTAACCCCACATCCTATCCAAGAATAATGCGAAAAAATCTCCTCCATCTTAAAAAAACTGCAATGAGTGACTAGACATTTTGTTGGTTGTTTTGGTTTCTAGTACTTTTTCTGTGTCAACCCAGGTTGCCCCGCCCACAGAGAAATCTTATTGGTCCGAAAAATCTGCATTGCTGCAAATTAAACCTCAAAAATAATCTGATTGGCTGTGATAGTGTTGCACTATACAACATTTTGAGATTTCCTAGGATGGGAAAATTATTTTAATGTTGTTCAAATGCTGAATTGGGCAGTCTAAATACAGATCCACTCCTATTGATACGCCCTGATTTTTATTCGTTTGCCCACACCCCTTTTTCTTTCCTGTAACCAACTCAGCTCTTTTTCTTCTCTATGCTAACTATAGACCTGCTTATACACAATAGCAGGGTACAAGACTGTAAATGTGCTTTTTCTATCTTTGTCTTTCAAATGTAAACATTTTTTGTTTTAACATTTTACAATGTTTAAAAAGGTCCATCTGCTACACAGACTCTGTTTTCTGTACATAAATTATTGAAATAATCATTTTGTTAAAGCTTTACTTCAACGTAGTAACAGCAAGCAGTCTAATAAAATTAGCCTATTATGCTGTAATGCTTTCTGCTTTGACGTTTTCCATGCTGCATTAGTCAAGCATGTCATGCAGATCACATGTTTTTGTGGTTATACTGGTGATTCTGTCTTGTTGATGCTGGTTTCTGTCACTAATATAGCATCTTGTTATAACTACAAATAATATCATAGTATTTCCATTGTTTCAGGTCCTTAAAAAATAGATAATTTTGCCTTTTGATTTAAAATGTGGCATGTAGATAAGAAAAGAAATTTGTAATGCAGAAAAAAGTTAATTAGGATCTCTCTCATGACCTTCAAATGGAAAATCCCTAGAGCTTTGTGGGTTGGGCTGCAAGTGTGAAAGGTTCTTATGTTTGTTTCTCTCTCTATTTTATGTCCTTTACCCTTTCCTGCCCTTGAGTACAGGGCAGGTCTGTTAAGAATAGCCCAGTCTGGGCTAAATTAGCCGTGGGTGTGTGTGTGAGAGAGGGAGAGAAAGTCCCATGCATATGGTCAGTCAGAATAGCCTCGTTCTGCTCTATATTTAGTCGTTAAATGCCGGTATGGAAAACAAGTTTAGAGTACGTATTTAAAGTGAGGCCCCACTGCGGCCCACTCCCTGGTACCCTCCTTTTTGGAGAGTGTACAGCGTGTGTGTGTGTTCTACTACTGTGTGCTCATTTTCATTCATGCTGTTAGTCTTTGGCTGAAGGCTCTTCTAGGTTGTCATTAGTCATGGATATATTCTCTCTTTAAGGAGAGACTCTTGGTGGCCCTGCACAGAAAATGTGCTCCACCTTCAGTTTGTCTCTGACATAGTGAGGCCAATATCATGGAACAATGAGCAATTCTCTCTCTTTTTTTCTCTGTCTCTCTCTTTGAGTGGCCAGTTTTATCTGCGTGTAGTGTTTTTCTCGATGAATGAACAGGATAGTTCTGTTGAATCATTCATTCTGAAAGTAGCTTTTATGTTTTGTTTTTTCTGAATGGAAAGGTGAACAATCTGAGCATCCTTTTAAAAGCCATTACACTGTTACCATGCCAATCCCGCTCTCTCTTTCCCAGTTTTTTTCTCTTTTTCTCACTCATAAAAGCCTACAGTCTGTTTACTGAATGGAGTCTACCTGCACAGGAGTGTCTGTATTATTCAGTGGCCTGTCTTTTACAGCTCAAAGATGACCTTTCGTTCCTTTTTCATTGTTTATTCATTTACTTATAAACTTTTTCTAGCTCAAAAAAAAAGGCTAAAAGATAAGATTTTTTTTTTAAAGGAATCTCTTCTGCCCATCAATGCTGCATTTATTTGATTAAAAATACAGAAAAACTGTAATATTTTGAAATATTATTACAGTTTAAAATAACTGTTTTGCATTTTAATATACTTTAAAATATATGCAAAACTGAATTTGATACAAAACTGAATTTTGATGCAAAGTCACATGACCTTCAGAAATCACTCTAATATGCTAATTTATTATCAGTGTTGGAAACAGTTGAGCTGCTTAATATTTTTTGCAACCTGTGATACTTTTTCAGGATTCTTTGATGAATAAAACGTTCAGAAGTACAGCAAAGACATCTTTTCTAACCATATAAGTCTCATTTTTTTTCATCAATTTAACACACCCTTCAGGTTTCTTTGAATAGAAAGTTCAGAAGAACAGCATTTATCTGAAATAGAAATCTTTTGTAACAGTATAAATGTTTTTATCATCTCTTTTGATCAATTTAAAGCATCCTTCTAAACAAAAGAACGGTATAGTGTATAATGTTACAAAAGCTTTTTATTTCAGATTCATCAAAGAATCCTGAAAAAAGTGTACTCAGCTGTTTTAAATATTGATGATGATGATAATAATAATAATAATAATAATAATAATGTTTCATGAACAGCAAATCAGCATATTAGAATGATTTCTGAAGGATCATATGACACTGAAGACTGTGCTTTCATCACAGAAATAAATTACATTTAAATATTTTAAATATTAAAAATATTTCACAATATTACTGCTTTCACTCTATTTTGGATCAAATAAATGCAGGCATGGTGAGTAGAAAAGACTTATTTAAAAAAACATTACAAATTTTAACTGGTAATGTATATCAAAAAAAAAAAGAAAAAAAAATGAATATTGTTAAAAAAGTGTATATAGTGTATATTATTTTTTTAAAAAAATCTATTTTAAATAAATGCCATTCTCGTTAATGTTTTTTTTTTTTCTTAAAAGAATCCTGAAAAAATGTTTCACAGGTTCCAAAAAAATATTAAGCAGCACAACTGTTTTCAACATTAATAAATCAGCATATTAGAATGATTTCTGAAGGATTATGTGACACTTAAGACTGGAGAAATGACTGAAGAAAATTCAGCTTTGCACTGCAGAAATAAATTATATTTTAAAGTATATTAAAATAGAAAACCATTATTTTAAACTGCAATAATATTTCACAATATTACTATGTTTTCTGTATTATTGATCAAATAAATGCAGCCTTGATGAGCATAAGAATCTTCTTTTGAACGCACTGAAAATCGAACTGATTAGCAGTGTATATATAAATGTTTTTTTGGTTTTTTTTAACCTACTCCTAATTTTTTTATTTATTTTTTCCTCCCAATCAAATGTACCATCCATGTATTTGACCAAACAACCATTGTAGCCAAATGGATTCAACATGCTTAAAACAAGAAAAATCACAGTGAAAATATAGATTGATATAATATATATTTTCCTCAGTTTTCGCCAAATGAATGCACACAAAAAATATATTACAAACATTTTATTTTATTAAATTTTATTATCCAGTGTAACCATAGACAAATAGTAAACAGCAGTATTTACATTGACAGTGTAACAGTATTAAGGTTTACAAAAACTTGAATGCATAAAATGTTATGCAGAGAATTTAATAAACTTTTTTTTTGAAAAACAAATCATTTTAATGAATAACTGAACTCTAACTTGTGTAGAAACCTAATGGTCAAATAATCAAATTAATGCATATTCACAAAGTTGCTTAATTTTAAATCGCAATTAAAATCATTGTCAATACAATGTGAATACTCAATATATTGCCCAAACCTAAGTCCCTCTTTTTTCAGGCTCTCTTAAGGGGTTTCCAGTCCTATTTCAGCTGAACCTGAATTTATCACAGAAACTCACATTAGTGTAGTTCAGTGTGTGTGTGCATGATGTTCTGCTGACAGTAAAGCCATTGTATTCCGCTCAGTCCACCCTCTGTGACACACTGAGGTATTGTGTACTGTTATACACGGACACGCACACACATAGACACGCAACCTCCCTTTTCTGCCTCTCTGCTGTTTTTCTTTTTTTTTTACAGCATATTCCCGCCATCCTGCAATTACCTGAACATCTACCCATCTGCTGGTCTGTTTGTCCCTCCATGCTTCTAAACCTTAAATTTAATAAGTCTCTCACTTTCTCTCACTGTTGTCCAGAAATAGCCTGTATAATTGCCCCCTGCTGTTTTAACCCCCTTTCCCTCGCTCTCCTCCCACCTTTTCTGGTCATTTTCTTGTCCTCCCAAATACCCACAGCTCAGCATTTATACAGAGCCATGGAGATTACAAAAAAGTGTGAGTGTTTGTGTGAGACAGTGTTCATTTTTTGCTGAAATGAAAAGGTTTTCATTAGAGAACCTGAGATGGATTACCCTCATTTTTGCAGTCCCCTGTTCCTTTGTTCTTCTAACACTTTTTCTGTATCCATACATGAGACCATCTCAAGTTAGACATTCACACCTGGAGTGCCAGAAATCGCCATCTCACACCATCACACATCTGGTAATTAAACAGTCTCCCCCTCTTGCTCTCTCAGACAGCTGTTATAGACTCTCTACCCGTTTTTTTTTTTTTTTTTTTCCTTTCTCTTGCTTCCTCCGAGGATCTTTCTGCTGTCGGCTCGAAGTTTCTTTCTTAATCAGCTTACTTGCAGAAAACCTGCATCTCTGGAGAGAGAGAGATGGAGAGGGAGAGGTGAGCTGTCTGCTGTCTGCGAGATCAAAGAAAGTTGGGTTTTTCTCAAGGCTGAATTGACCTAAAAACGAGAGGAAGTTTTCGTCATCCGTGAGGAAAAGAGCGACTCTTATTTTTGCCTGGAACAAAAGCATGCTTCTGAGATGAAGACACCTTCTTAGAAAGTGTTTGCTCATTTCATGCACTCAGCGCTAATGTCATACACCTTCAGCTTAATAAAATAAATGCCTCTGTTGACATCAGCCATTTAGTCATAGACTGAGAGCAGCGTGATGCAGAAGGTCAGAGTAAAAGCTGAATGGTTTATAATGTTCTGTGAGAGAGCAATGGAGTCATCGCAACCACAAACCAAAGACTCTCTGGAATGAGGTCATGCGAACATCATTACTAATTGTGAGAGAAAAAAAAATTATATCAAATAGCTGCTAGCTAAAATCAAAAGTATGATTTTGAAAAGTAGCAAGGTTCAGTTCTGATATAGGAAAATAGTGCAGTGCATCACAACACATCAATGTTTTGAATAACTGTCACAGAGAATCACAATATTATTGTATTGTGACCCAGATATCAATATAGCGCATCAGCAGGTCCCTGATTCCCACCCCTAATCATTATTGTTGTGCTCTGTGTTTTGAATAATTGACCCTCGCAGTGGTGTGAACAGTTTATCAGCCCTTGACGCACATGTGAATCTATGTGTTTGTGGAACAGACTGTTTCTCAGGAATAGAATGTTGTCGCTGTGTTTTGGCTCTGACTGCTTGTTTTCATGCCAAGTACCGCACCGCTCCCTATCCCAGAATGCACTGTAGTATCAATAGGACACTCACATGCTGGGTTGTGAAGGACTGTCAGCCATGCATGGCTGTGTTACTGACTGAGAATCTGAAGGAATCTATCTATCTATCTATCTATCTATCTGTCGTTCAATCGTTCTATCTATATATCGTTCTGTCGTTCTATCATTCTGTCTATCTATCTCATTGTATCGATCATTCTGTCGTTCTATATATCTGTCATTCTATCGTTCTATCTATGTTCCTATCTATATATCGTTCTATCGTTCTATCTATCTGTCATTCTGTCATTCTATCTGTCTATCTATCTATCATTGTATATATCTGTCATTCTAACGTTCTGTCTACCGTTCTATCTGACGTTCTGTTGTTCTGTCTGTCATTCTATCTATCGTTCTATCCATCTATCATTCTTTCGTTCTGTTTTCCTATCCATCTATCTATCGTTCTATCCATCTATCATTCTTTCATTGTTTTTCTATCTATCGTTCCATCTGTCGTTCTGTCGTTCCATCTTTCTATATATCTGTCATTCTATCTTTCTATCTATCGTTCTGTCTGTTGATCTATCTATCGTTCTATCTATCGTTCTATCCATCTATCATTCTTTCATTGTTTTTCTATCTATCTATCTATCTATCATCTATCATTCTATCGTTCTATCTATCTATCATTCTGTCGTTCTGTTTTCCTATCTATCTATTTATCGTTCTATCTATCTATCATTCTTTCATTGTTTTTCTGTCTATCCATCTATCTATCGTTCTATATATCTGTCATTCTATCGTTCTATCTGTCATTCTGTTCTATCTATCTATCTATCTATCTATCTATCTATCTATCTATCTATCATTCTGTCTGTCTATCTATCTATCTAGCTAGCATTCTGTCTATGTATCTGTCTATCTATCGTTCTATCATTCTTTCATTCTGTTTTTCTATCTATCTATCTGTCCTTTGTTCTATCATTCTGTTGTTCTATATATCTGTCATTTTATCGTTCTATCTGTCATTCTGTTGTTCTATCATTCTATCTATCGTTCTATCTGTCATTCTATCTATTGTTCTGTTGTTCTATCTATCTATCATCTATCTATCCATCTGTTGTTGTTTTTCTATCCTATCTATCTATCTATCTATCTATCTATCTATCTATCTATCTGTCTATCTGTCTATCTATCTATCTGTTGTTCTATCGTTCTTTGTTATTCTGTCTTTCTGTCTATCTATCTATCACTCTGTCGTTCTGTTCTAATGTCTATCTATCTATCTATCTATCTATTGTTCATTCTGTCATTGTCATTCGTTCTATTTATCCTTCTTTTTAATGCTCTATGGTTCTCTCAATGTATATATTTTTCTCTTTCTATCATCTTTCTATCCATCTTTCTTTTCATTGTTCTATTCTTCTATCATTCTATCCTCCTGTCTTCATTCCATCATCTTTCTATCATTCTATCCTGTCGTTCTGTCCATCCTTCATTCTATAATCCTTTTATCCATCTTTTGTTATATCCTATTTTCTATTATTTATATCGATCTATTTAACTTTCTATCTTTTCATTGTATCCTTCCATGGTTTTGTCCATCTTTTGTTATATTATTCTTTCTATTGTTCTGTCATCTTTCTATCATCCTACCCTTCTTTTTTTATCATTCTACCCTTCTTTCATTCTTTTTCTTTCTACTTCATCTTTCAATCATTTTTTCTGTCATTCTGTTCTTCTTTCTTTCCTTAATCCTGTTGTTCTATCCATTTTTATCCTTCTTTCTATTATTTTATCCATCTAATAATCCTCCTTTTTTATATCTGTTCTAATTTAGTATATTATTTCTATCATTCTATTCATCTTCTGATCATCTTTCTATCCTTTCTATTGTTCTGTCCATCTTTCTATCCTTCTTTTTGTCATCCTATCTTTCTTTTGTCTTCCCATCTTTCTATCGTTCATTCATTATATCCATGTTTCTATCATTCTTTCTTTTCATTTTTCTAACCTTCTGTCTGTGAGAGAGATGTTTGATTGGAGTTTAATATGTGCGTTTGAGTAGATTTGGGATGGCTTGTGGTTATATAAAGAGAGCTGCTCCCATGAGAGCTGAATCTATTCTGCATATTCAGATGTATTATCAGGAGAATCATATGATTCTGATTAGCGTATATTTATGCTTCGGGTTTAGTGCATCATATCCATACTTCATTAACATATCTTACATTTTGTTGGAATAATGAGTAAACTCATTATTCGAACTGTGCCACAGCACGTTGACTTGCAAATACTGAGATCGTAACTGCATCTCTGGATTCTTCTGTGCTTGTCCTGCCCCCTCTTTCTCTGTCTGTCTCTCGATCTCCCCCTCCTGTTGTCACTTGAGCTGCCATGTTTATTCCACTGGGAATTTTACAGTGAGAGATTTGAGGTTGACTGTAATTCAAGACAGGACTTGTCCATGTCTACCATCATGCGCTAGATTCACAATTGTTGTTCTTCGTGCATTTTGGCTCTGAAAAATACAGTGAATACATTTTAACAAAATATACAGAGTGACATTTCATCGTGAAACAGGGGGTCGCTAGAGTCTCTGTGGGTCTCATGCTTTTCTGGGTTGATAGAATTTAAATTACAGACATTTAGGGAATTAATTTAAATAATGTGTCAAGATTTGCATTATAATAAGTCAGTGACTTAAGCAGTGTAGTGAATTGAAAAGAATAGAGCTGAGGTAAATATTGAGTTTACTTACTGGATAGTAAGATTTTTTTTTTTTTTTTTTTTTTTAAATGAGATTTAGATTTAAAAAAAAAAAACTGAGCAGCTTTTAGAAAATTAGCCATGTTCTCTTAATGATCTTGTCTATATGTCTTTTTCACTCTCTCTCTCTCTCTCTTTCTTTTTTGCTGTCTCCAAGGTTACAGCCCCTTGTGTGTGCGCAGCCCTCTAAGAAGCTGGCCCTTGATCAGGTGAGTGAATTTAAATCACCGTCCTTCCTACTAGCACATCCTTGGCAGGTCTCTGGATATATTAAACCACTTTTCCTTAACCCTCAAATGCCCCTCTGGCCCAGAGCTTCACTTAGCTTATCTCCAGTGCAGGAAAACTGCATTAAGTTGACCTAGAAACGGGTCCTTCCTTTTCATGTCTAAATTAAGAGAATTATTTTGATCCAGCGAACTGCTCCTAGATCAGTCTAACTCTAAGCCGATACTCAAAGGCGCCAGTTTGTGTTGGCATAACGTAAGCTAATGTACCGCCTCTGACTGTAAGGGAAAGTGGGGCGCTGATGTCTGGACTCAGAGGAGGCCTTGATGACACATGCTCTTTTCTCTTGACTCCTGCTGATCCCTTGCTGGTGTTCTGGCCCGTAGACTGCTGGAGCTCTTCAGTGGCTCTGTCACTCCCTCCAGCTGTGTCTTCCATGATGCTTCATCTTTCTGTATGTCAGAGTCCTTGATCTTTTCTCCTCTGTCTTGTTTTTCTCTGTTAAGTCAGTCTGTCTGTCTTATCTTGGTCTCTGTTTTTTCTTCTACTACTTTTAAACTTCTGTGTGTGTGCGTGTGTGTGTGTGTGTGTGTGTGTGAGAAAATATATAATTAACGCTCTTTTGAACTCGGAAAAACTACTACCTCCAGGGGTCAATACTCGGGTAACTAGGCAACCTCTTGCCGTCACTCGGCAATGGAAAATGAAGCTTTGTGATTGACGGTATTCCCTTTGTCCCTCAGGAAAATAAACCACTTATAAATTCACTAACAAGGTTAACTGTTGCTAAATCTGAAGCTAACTTGTGATGATAAGTGTTATCCTCATTTGCAGGAGCATGATAATAGGAACACACAGTCAGAGTTTGTAAAGGGTGTTTTGTGAGTATGTTGAAGCCACCAAATCCAAGTTGACCCTAGTGACTTTATTAATACCTCTCTTTTATCTTATTGTGCAGTTCATTGATGCTCGTTATCCAAAAAAAAGAAACATATTCGTAATTGTTCTATCACCAAATATCTTGCTCTTTAAAGGTGACACATCATGAAAACCTGACTTTTTCCATGTTTGTGTTATAATTGGGTCCCCAGTGCATATACCAACCCAGAAAATGTGAAAAAGAACAACATAGTAAGCCATTTTCTCCAAGCATATGAAAAACAAGCGCGTCAGATTTTGCTCCACCGGTGAAGTGGTAAAAGGATCTTCTTATAACATTACCGCCCCATGGCAAAAGTTCAAGCAAAGCTTAATAACTGATTTGTTGTTGGCTGCACAGATGAGCACAGAACACTATTTAGACTCCCAGCCTTGGAGGAGACAAGAGAGAATTGGATTTATTGATTTATTTACTGTATATTACACTGCTGCCACACAGATCTAATATAAACATGCAATTTCTTTCCCAGCTGTGTTTGTAACTCCTGTGTGTTTTTAACATAAATTGTGTGCATTTGACAGTTGAAGCGCAATAAGACATGAAAGAGAACTTAGTTTAGTACTCACAATAATAAACAGCCTCAGTAAGAAATTACGTTATAGTTGCTCTGCTTCTGAAAACATGTTCATTTGACCTCACAAATTCTTATTTTTCAGCCCCTCCCCAGCCAACCGCTTTTCACTACCCAATCAATCAATTCCACTCTGCATTTTTACCTCACACAGAATATCCTGTTTCACTTGGAAACATGTTGGTGGTCACAAGATAAGCTGGGAATGCCATTTAATGTTGACTTTCTCTATCCTTCTGTACCTGTAGAACGGGGTTGGCGCCCCAGTGGCCACTCCTGCTGCTCCAACCCAGAATGCTGTTGTTGTGGAAAGCGGACCAGTGGCGTACGAAGACCTTGCTGATGAAGAAGAGGAAGAGGAGGAGGATGAACACTGTGTCAGTGCCATGGAGTTAATGGGTGGCACTGGTATGTGATGCAATGAAGTCTGCCCTTCACCTTTAGGATCAAATTATAAAGACATATTTCTTTTTAGGCCAGTGATATTTTAGTATTATTTATACATGTAGTATGTATTAATATTTTCAACTGGGATTTATTTTTTTGTTCTCAATTTTCATTTAATTGAGTAATTTTAACTTAAGTATTTATGTGCTTTTGTTATTTGTTAGTTGTATTTAAAATATATTTTTTTTTAGTACTTAAGCTTATTTCATTTCAGTTAGTTGACAACACGATATTTCTTTTTTTTTGTTATTAGGGGTTCAAGCACATAGCGCTGAAACCCTGTTGTAATTTTTATAATAGCAAGGATCAGCAATCTCCACGTAAAACTGATCCGGCAGACCAAACCATGAGTCGTAGAGATTTGAAACTCGGTAGAATGGTAGTACTCACACCAATGACAACGTCAGCAAGGCTCGCCCCAATCATCCTGACGAGGGCATTACAGCAATAAAAAGTACAAAATCGCTAATAACTCCTAAACTGTCAGTTGCAGGCTCGAGTGTTGTATGTCGTTAGAATTCTTGGCTCACGACGGACAAAATGATGACGTGAGCCTGGTGAAATTTTTGGTTATTTTGGCTTTTTTTAAAAAAACCTGCTTTTGCGAACTAGTCCTAGGTTTTTCGCTCAATCGGAACCAAAACAGTGCAGAAAGATCCTCTGGAGAGTGAATATCGACTCATCGTCACAGAGGGGCGCCAAAACGTTCGAAAGGGGTGGGGCCACTTTTAGTAAAATGCCTGGAACTCCTAAATGGAATGAGATATTTTCACCAAACTCAATCTGCAATCTGAGGTCACAGGAAAAAAATCGCAGAGCTTGGCCACTTGGTGGCGCTATGAGAGGAAAAAAATTTAAAATCGAAAAAATTAAAAATGCCTATACCAACCATTTGTCGTATCAACATGAAAATCGCTGTGCACAATCTTGGTCCAAAGTGCCACAAGTGTCTATAAGGACATTTGCGTATCTCAAAAAAAAAACATGGTCGCTATTGGCAGATGAAGTTTGAGCACCTATTAGACAAGGTTAACGGAGAGCGATTGGAACAAAGGTCTGTCAGAAATTTGAAAGAAATTGGCCACTGGGGGCAGATATTGCATTTTTCAAGGGCGTAAATGTACATTGTGCGGATTTTTGCACATACACACGATGTTCATATCATATGATAGAACTCTTTATTCCGGACGACTTTGCCTCTAGAACAGTGGTCTCAAACTCAGTTCCTAGAGGGCCACAGCTCTGCACATTTTCGCTCCAACTTTAATCAAACACACCTGGTCCAGCTAATCAAGGTCTTCAGGATTACTAGAAACTCCAAGCAGGTGTGAGTTGGAGCTGGTTGGAGCTGGTTGGAGCTAAACTCTGCAGAGCTGCGGCCCTCCAGGAATTGAGTTTGAGACCTCTGCTCTAGAACCACTGCTGTCAATCAAATCATTTGTTGAATGATTGAAAAGATGTAAAAAAGTTACTTTTGCAAACTAGTCCTAGGTTTTTCACTCAGTCTCAACTCTGCAGTACAATTCTCTGGACTTTCTAGATCAATAACTTTTTTAAAAAAAATTTTGAAATTTACACTTTGGGAAGCTATAATGGGGTCGTTTAGAAAAGGGACCAAATTTACCCTGTAAAGCCTAAAGGAAAACTCAAAACTTCACAAAACCTGTTTAGCAAATGCGATAGCTGATTCTAAACAAGCATGCAAAGTGTTAAGGAGATCAGACCACAACTGGTGCTATAACAGTCAGAAACATTAAAAAACATCATATTTCTATGGTAAATTACATGGATTTGCCAAAAAAAAAAAATTTAAATCATTGATTTAGGTGGTTACAGGCTTCATAAATATTGTCTTTTTTCATATGTGCTTAAATGCCTTAAAACGCTTGAACCCCGGTAATCAATGTTAGCAGCTGTATTTTAGTTAGTGTTTTTTTTTTTTTTTAAGTTAAAGTTTATCTAATATTTATATTTAACATTCCATATTTAAAATTCTGTCATTAATAACTCATGTACCTCATGTTGTTCCAAACCTGTAAGACCTTCGTTCATCTTCGGAACACAAATTAAGATATTTTTGATGAAATCCAAGAGCTTTCTGACTCTGAACAGACAGCAACACAACTGAAATGTTCAAGGCACAGAAAGGTAGTAAGGACATTATTAAAATAGTCCATGTGACATCAGTGGTTCAAATGTAATTTTATAAAGCTACGAGAATACTTTTTGTGTGCAAAGAAAACAAAAATAACTTCATTCAACAATTTACTTCTGTAGTACAGAAAGAGCATTAAGTTTTGTCCTAACATTTCTGTATTCTTTCCTGTCTACAGAATACGGCTGTGAAGTAGATGATGATGATGGCTTCTGAATCCAGAGTGCTTATGGGAGCACCGGTGGAGAGGACACCCTAACACTTAACCCTGCTGCTTATTCTGACCCCAAAACACACATATGCAACCTCCATCTCATTACCTCTAGTGTCCATGCTTATGTTTGCAGGATGAAAAGACTACACTACAGAGGATAGACAATTACAGCTAAACAAGAACAAAGATTCCACATTCTCGCTTTTCCATAGGTGCATGCGTGTTCTGAGCTGCTAAGTAACTTAAAAACCATTCGCAGCACACCAACAGGAGTGTGAGCAGGAGTGTGAGAGTAAATGGATGTGTGTGTGGTGACTGAGAGTGATGATTCTCTCTCTGGAGTGTGTAAGTCTGCTAGCTAACTGCATTACTGTTTGTTTTAGGCTAATGATGACATATGATCTTGCACATCTAAAACGATTAGCCCACACAAGGCTCAGGCTCCTGTGCGGACAAATGTGTGCATGTACACGTGCCTTTAAATATTGCAGTATACAGGCCTGGAAAATAGTGATGAGTTTCAGAGCCAAAGTGTTATTCTTTAAACCAGATCTAGCTTTATGTGCTTAGTATTCAGTTAGAGTGGATTACAGGTGTAAAATCTGATTAGTAACAGTGTTAAATTTTGCTCCGCTGCTTGGCTGGTTTTCTAGTGCCTTTTTTTTTATTATTATTATTGAATTGAACTGGTCAGGTGGATTTTCCATTTGGGCTAGTTAAGTTTTTTTTTTATTTTCAGTATAGTATTTAAATGGTACTTTGATTAGAATATAATTATTTTTGAAGTTTGCTGTTTTGCTGTTTTTCGGATTTATTATGGAGACATGGAAATCGAACCAAATGAGAATACTTGAACAATTCATTCCAGATAAATCTTTACAAAATGCAATCTATATATATTTTGTTTTTCAAAGAAAAAATGTTTACAGTGTTGGATTGTTTTGAAATGGACTGATGTCAGAGAAATAACATCGTTTAGTATTTGTTTGTTATTGAGGAAAAAAAGGGTTTTAATTGTACTACTTGTATCTGAATTCTCAGTATGGGAAAGATAGTGCTTTTTGAGAACATTTTACTTTATTTATAGTTTGTTCTCTCCCAGACCAAAAGATATGAGTAAAATATTTTTTCCTTCTGTTAGCAAAGTATTTGAAGGATTTCTTTTGTCAGTCATGCCACACACAACAGATATTACTCATGCAAAACCAAACCATTCCAAATGTAATAAAGGCGCCAAATAACAACTAAACTGATAAATGTAAGTACAGGTTACAGGGTAACCATATTAAAAAAAAACTGACTTCTGTATTGGCACCCACAATCGATGATGGTAAATACTTGTTAATGTTTTGGTAAATTCTGGCATGTGTAATAAAAATCAAATTCAGTATTTGATTCATCAGGATTAAAAAATGGACAGGTTTATCTTGGTCTTTAAGTTTAATCAGATATTGCTTAGTTGGCTATTAGAGTCAGTGTCATTTGCAGTCAATTGGTTTGGTCTTGAGACAGTAATAGTGACAATAAAACAGACTCAAAGTAGTATTCCATCAAACCTAAACAGTATTTATAGACAAGAAAATAAAGAGTAATCATTACGTCTTCTGTCTTTATTTTTCAGCGTCATCACTGTATAATGTATTCTTTTTGTCTGCCGTTTATAATCTGTCTGGTGTCTGTCTGAGTTCTTTGACACTATAACCTAAGACGGGCTATCTTTACTGCCAGTGGGTAAAGCTTTCTGGGAAATAAGGCAATGAAAGAGTTGAGCATCTGTTTTTAGGTTCATGAGCTCAAGGCTGTTATGTTTTGGTTGGCATAGAAACATGAGCAGAAGTAATTGTATGATCCCACTGGATGAGACCCTAGAAGTGACCTCACTCTCATCTCTGCAGGGCAAGGGCTGCTGGGAGTTGAAGTTCTTAAGGTCATCTGTATTTACTGGATGTGATGGTGGGGTATTTGCTAGCCTTCAAGGCTAGTAAAAGCTTTGAGAGGAAGGGAGCTCTGTCAACAACAGCAACTTTTTTTTTTCTTTTTTCGTATTCTCTTTTGTTTTACATGTTGTTGGATACAAAAACTACACAACTACTAGTTTCTCTGCATGTAGATATTCGGTCTCTGATCCTAATGGTATATGATGGTTCTGTGTCCTGTGGGAGGAAATCTGTCTAAAGCTTTGATCAATATCCACACAGACCCTGAGTGAAATGAACGCGGTCAACTCACCTCTTTGCACTTCTGTCTTTTTCATTAGCTTTTTTTTCCATTAGCTACTACTCTGACGTTTTACTATCACGCAAAACAGCGCTGATCAGAGAACAGGCCTGATGGGAGAGATTGTGGGTTAATCTGTTGAAGAATGTGAGAGAGACAGGATTTCCCGAGATCGTGAGAAAGGTGAGAAAATGAGCTGAGGGAATATTGATTGGTTTTGCTAATAAGGCTTTTTTTCCCCCCGCCCAGGCTGTCAGGCTGTTTAGGAATCTACCTATAATAGTGAATATCCATATTAAACACCAATGCACACACTCAGGTGAGACAACAGTTCCTGTCGACATTGAAGGAGGAAAGAAAAAGCAAATCTTTCTGTAAGTCACCTGTTCCGCAAAACACTCAATCATGGAGCTCGTTCTGAATGTTGTTAGAATAATTATTTATGCACGTATGTGCATATATTTATTTATTGCTTCAGGAATGCGGAGGGAATTTGGAATTAAAAGTTCCTCTTTATAATGCATAGAAAATGGCGCAAGAGGGCAGTGTTGTGCAGCTTTTAGCAACTGTGACTTAAATCATAAAAAGGCACACATTTTTCCTCTAAATTACACATAAAGAGGAAATCAAAGGTGTCTAGCAGTACACATTTCACATGAAATAAGTTGCTAGTTGTTTAATAATAAGTTTGTACCTGCTTTTGTTGATCAGTTAATGAAAATGTGGAAAACGGAAAAGGTACTAGTAATTTTCTGTCATGACATTGTCCGTTAAGTTGTACCCTGAAAACACAAAATACAATGTGTAGTTTTAAATTCAGGTAAAACACCTGTAAAAGATCGATACAGAAAATTCCTTCAAATTAATGCACTACACTGTGCCCTATGTGTAGCATACTAACTAACCACCAATACGCTGCTTAAAAATATGAGTGTTCAGAATGTGTAGTTTTAATAAGAAAATACATATAAAATGTAATTGTTCAAAAATGTGTAAATGTTCAGTAATTCAATGTTGTATCTAAAAGTTAATATATGATATCATTTATATTTTATTATTATATATCTTTTTGTTTTTGTTTTACTAACAAATCTAAATTAACATTTTTAAATCATATTCATATCATATTATTGCTTTTTATTGTTAAATAGTGTTGAATATTCTTATTTTCATTAAAAACAAACAAGCAAGGCCTGCCCCGATTTTAAAAGTAACGCAAAAGTAATGTAAGGCATTACTTTCCATAAAAAGTAACTAAGTAACGTAGTTACGTTTTTTTGGGAGTAATGCAACATTGCATTACTTTTAAATGTAACTTTCCCCAACACTGAACACAATAGTAGGCTATAGACCAGGGGTGGCAAACCCCGGTCCTGGAGAGCCGCAGCCCTGCAGAGTTCAGCTCCAACCCTAATTAAAACTCACCTGCCTGTAGCTTTCTAGTAATCTTGATTAGCTTGTTCAGGTGCGTTTGATTATGGTTGAAGCAAAACTATGCAAGGCTGCGGCTCTCCAGGACCGACGTTCGCCACCCCTGCTATAGACTGTTAGTAATAAAAAAATGTTTTCAACATTAACATATTCTGGCTACAGACAAAACAAGCTAAGAACAGTTTATGAATTTATGAATTAAACTGGGACTAAAATTATATAAAGAATGCAAAGAACACTGAAGCGGTCTATGACTTAAGTCTAATGTGAGTTACGCACTTTCGTAAAAACTTGACCGCGCACTGAACAACGGGTTCTTCCCGAATCAAAACAGCTAGAATCGAACATTGCATAAGCTCAACAGAAACGTCTGTGATTGGTTATAAATCTGAGCTCTATAAATCGCACGTCAAAAAGAGTGTCTGGTGCAACGTGAGCAAATCTATTTAAAATGTAATGCTGCGGTCGACACTTTTAATTCATTTTACATTTCACTTCCCTGGTGAAACAACCAGCATGGTAGGTATGTTTTGATGCTGGTTTAAGATGGTCCTTTGCTGGTTTATGTTGGTCCTTGACCAGCAACATGACCAGCTAAGGACCAGCATAAACCAGCATCAAAACATACCTACCAGCATATGCTGTTTTTTTTTTTTTTTTTTTTTTCTTCACCAGGGTTGACAACCATAGAAGATCTAGCTTAATTGTGCAGGGCAATTTTTTTTTGCTCCCTTCTCTTACATTTGGTGGTCTTTTGTTCATTTTGGTGGCACTTTTGCCCCTAGCCCCCCCTTAATTTCTGAACCTGGGTCTGTCAGTATTAAAATATAATATAACGTGTTAACTAATAATTGTATTGGAGTAGGGAAGACAGGTATTTTTATTTTATTTTTTTAAATTTTTTATTTATTTATTTATTTATTGTAGCGATCCAGTCCTCCCTTTTCTCAGAAAACAAAAGCGAAACTTATCTCTGCAATTACATCTGCGTGCAAGAGACGGTAAGTGTGTCAAGTGGCAAGAGTGTATTTAATAGTTTTGTAATTATAGTCCTGTAATTATTTAGTTTTACAAACGTGCTAATCTTAATCATTTTTGTTGAAGTCGTGTAGATTGTCTAATAGAATGTAGATGTTATTTTTGTTAAATTGCAATAAATAGCATAGCTTGTTGAGGATAGGATAGCTTGTTTTCACTAAGTGCAAAACATTGATCGATTCACGCAGAGTAAATAAGTAATATGCTATTTGTTGTAATGGTAAATTCTGAGCAAAAAGGGGTAGTTAGTGAAAACAGCCTGTGCTAGCGTGGTTACTTAATGCAATCAGACTGCCCATTTAGCTTGTATTATTTAGTTTCTCACCGGTCCAGGGAGTTATCACTTAGGAATGTTTGCCGTTGTCCTTTAAGATCACCTCATTTTTAATACATTGGAACTTATCAGGTCTGTAAATCCTTTTAATTTTTATTTTGCATAGTACGGGCAAGGCAGCATCGTGATAATTTGGCATTCCCTTGTCCAAATACATGATGCGCTGCTAATAATTATGATAACAACAAAAAATGCATATATAATATTACTTAAATAGCGAATTGCGAGGCACCGCGGATGTTGATAACTATGCATGTCGTTTACCAAGCGGCACTTTTATTGACCGTATGGGACGTTTGGGTTTGCCCTAAAGTAGGTGACCGTGACTAGGTAAAACAGGCCTGTGACAAGGCAAGTAAACATGTGGTGTATTTTGTTAGAGCAGAGGTGCCCATACCTTTTACCACGAGGGGTCAAATGCAAACTTGATTGAGGCCATGGGCCAAGAGTAAAAGTTACATTATATCAACTATAAAGTCAACTATATTATCACTTACTGTTTTTCTACAGTACTTCCGAGGGTCAAAGTACAAAATGGCAGAATCTTCTGACGATCAAAATCCTTTTAACTGTCCAATCTGTCTTTATCTTCTGAACAACCCAGTAACTACAACTTGTGGGCACAGTTTCTGTATGAACTGTCTTAATGAATTCTGGGATCGGGACGATCAGAAGGGCAATTATAGCTGTCCCCAGTGCAGGCAGACGTTCAGCCCGAGACCAGCTCTCAGCAGAAACACTGTGCTGGCTGAAGTTGTAGAGAGAATGAAGAGAGAAGCATCAGAAACAAGAACAGACTCTCCTGTCCTGAGTTTTGCTGTGTCTGGAGAAGTGGAGTGTGACATCTGCACAGAGACAAAACTAAAAGCCATCAAGTCTTGTCTGGCATGTTTGGCTTCTTACTGTGAAACTCACATTCAAACTCATTATACATCATCTGCATTAAGGAGGCACAAACTAGTCAATGCCTCGCCACATCTACTGGACCAGATCTGCTCCCAACATGATAAGCTACTGGAGCTGTATTGTTGCCAAGATAAGCAGCTGATATGTATACAGTGTGCTTTGATCAACCACCAGAACCATAGTATGACTTCACCTGCAGCAGAAAGACAAAAAATACAGGTAAAATGACTGATTTGTCTTCTGCTAAGTTGTAGCAGTTATAAGACTGACATAATAATAATAAAAATGTACAAATATATCAATCAGAATGGCGTGTGTGTGTATGTGCTTACCTGTTTCAAAGACATAAACACATTGTTAGAAACAGTAGTTACACTATTTTGTATTTTTAATTTGTTTTCCAATAAAAAGTTAAAATGATCTTTAATTATTCACAGGTACAGTTGGAGTCAAATCAGGATGAGCTACAAAAAGATATGCTTCAGCGCGAGATCAAGGTGAAGGAGCTAAGACAAGCCATAGACTCTTATAAGGTAAGTGCATTTTAGCCTGTTATAGTGTATGTAATGTTTTATTTTTACCAGTATGCTGCTACATTAATACTTCAGCTATGTGCAGGTGCAGACAATGGGCTGTGTCTAACAATAGTTAGATGTTTTTTTTTTGTTTTTTTTTTTATTATTACTATTTTTTTTATGTGTCTTCTGACAGCTCTCTGCAGAGACTTCAGTGGTGCACAGTGAGCAGATGTTTGCTGAGCTGGTCAGCTCCACGGAGAAGCATCAAGCTGATATAACGAAGATGATCAGAGCTCAGGAGAAAGCAGAAGTAACCAGAGTTGAGGAGGTCATACTTACACTGGAGCAGGAGATCAGTGAGCTGAGAAAGAAACATAACGAACTGGGGCAGCTTTCACTGATAAAAGATAACATCAGTTTCATTCAGGTAACAAAATGATATGGTAGAGTTTGGTTTAATAGTGTCAGTAGTAAGGTAAAGTGAGGTATCAATGCTCTATTGTGAAAACACCTTATTTTCTCTGATTTCTTGCCTTTTTCTGCATGTAGAAATTCTCATCTCTTTCCCACTACCAATGTACAAACTTGTGCACCATCTCCATCAGCCAGCATCTCACATTTGAGGAAATAGAAAAAGTTATCTGTGAGCTGAAAAGCCAACTAGATGATCTATGTGAACAAGACATATTGCGGATATCAGAGAAAGGTAAAATTACATATTTTTGACCACTAGAAAGTTTTATAAATCTTAAGAGCTTTACATTTCTTTTTTCACTTTATGAAGAAAATGCTCAACTGGGGTGGTTGGTGCCATGGTGTTGCTTCGCGGTTGCTAAGGGTTTATAGGTAGTATTTGGCATGTTATTATGTGGTTGGTACACCATCCTCATGTCTCTACCTCAGAAAGCTTCACGCTGTCAGGTCTCATTCATGTCTATAGCACAAACAGTATGGGATCAGTTATGGGCTTAAGTCTGAAACTTATGAGGTTATGTGTTTAGAACAAAGTATGTTCAATAATAATTTTGACGCTTGCAATTACTGTAAAATAGTAGTAGTGTTGTGAAGTACAGTGGTGTATTTTGTAATGGCTCTGATTTATAATTTGGGTGCATGTGAGGTAAAGATTATTAGTATATAGTGTTTAGTTTATTAGTATCTAAATGACTAATTAATAATATATATTAATTAGTTTTTATTGATTATGTTTCTTCTAATTTACGTTTTACTGTTTTACCCCTGCCGAGAGCTTTTTAGAATGTTTGAGTTTAAGAAAATTGTCTGTTTCAATTATTTGAAGAAGAGAAAAAATCTGAAGCCAGAATTGAAGTCATTGTTTATAATGTCTAACAAAAAATATAGCACAAACTGAAGATGCAGATTATATCATAGGCGTAATTTAAGGGTGGGACATGTCCCCACTACTTTTTGCCAGGGTCGATATGGTGGCCAACACTTTTTTTTTTTTTTTTTTGAACATCTCGCGGCACAGACGTACTAATGCTGATGAAACATTAGTTTCTGTTAAATAAATGCGATCTGGTGCTGGAATCTGTTGTTTCTGAAATCATGCTGAACGTTTGTTGCGATGTTATTAGTGTCGGAATATTCTTAATGCGGCTTGTGCTCAGTGTTCACACACGAGCGATTCAATTTAACGCTTAATAATGTTGTGAAGATTATCTATTCATTCCAGTTAAAAAACAAAACGAAAGACACACAAACGTGTCCCTCCTCTTGATATATGATCACTGATGAACATATTTGATTTTATTAAGGGGAGAAAAAATTATGTGAGGGCAGATTAGAACCCAGAACCTCGTCTGATGAAAATCCTACCACTAGATTGTTTGAAAAAACAAATGATTAATGCGTATCTGTGTACTTATTCACTGACATGAATTATCTCGGGGCTAATTTTATTATAGTTCATGTATGAATAAAACTATAACATTAAAAATTCTGTGTCATTACATTAACCCCCCCTCCCATCCCTCCCAAATCACACACTCCTGTCCAACCCACATTTTAAAACAAAGTTACACCACTGGATTATATTGTCATAATATTGTCAGCATTGTCATAATGATGTCATACAAATTTTACATTCCATAGTTCCCGCTGTCTATATAATGGCGAACAATGAAAAAGTCCCAAAGTGTAAGTCAAACATGCCTTTTTAATAAACACTGATAGCAGATAAACACACATACACATATACTGAGTTTTTTTTTTTTTTTTTTCCAGATCTGCCATCCCATCCCAAGACCAGAGAAGACTTCCTTATATGTGAGAGGCTTTTATAAAACAATAATACAAATAAATGTAGATTTTTTTAGAAAGGTGCTAAGCTATGGTGACTGAAAAGGTACATGTTTGGTTCACTTTGTTTTTACAAATTCAGCATAATGCATATATTAGCTTTTTCTCAATAACATTTATCTATGAGAAAACTCCACATAAAACTTTGTTCTGCATTCATATTCTGATTTGTTTCCTAAAAAGATTTATTTAAAAACATTGATTTTTAAATGAAAAAAGTCTTAACTTTATAATCATCCTTATTAATATATTAATGACTAGCATAATTGAAATTAAATTTGATTTAGATAAATGCTAAATATCAAATAATGAATATGAGTTTGGTCGTCAAAACACAATAAAACAAAGTGTATCGAACATGCACTTCCCCCATCACTGTATAAAGCAATGTTAAGTTGGCGGTATGAAAGTTGAATTCCATTTTCTTTTTATCAACAGATTCCTGTGATCTGAATCTGAATCAGTCATCAGCCTGCAGTCAGCTCTCTGTAAACAAGAAGTCTGTGTCAAGAATTAATTCTGGACAATACAATACCTTTGGGGCCCCACCATCTTCTTCTTTTGGCCACTTATATGTAAGTACACCCCAGGTATATACATACCAGGTGTTGTGTAATGAGAGTCTATCTGGACGCTGTTATTTTGAAGTTCAGTGGAAAGGAACAGGTTGCTCTATTGCATTCTCATATGACCAGATTAGTCGAAGAGGAACTTTAATATTTGGCTCTAACAACAGATCCTGGAAATTTGACTTTCCAACAGCTAATCTTAATGTGCAACATGAAAACCAACAGACTAACATTTGCTTAGTCTCTAAAATTGGAGTTTTTCTTGATCAAGAAGCAGGAACAGTGTCCTTTTACAATGTCTCTGACAAAATGATCCTCCTGCACAGAATGCAGACCACATTCACTGTGCCCCTCTACCCTGGATTTTCATTTAAGAATTGGGAAAATTACTCCTCAGTGACAATTTGTGATCTGTCATCTCCAAAGCAAAATGATTAATCTAATCAGAATTACAAGTGATAGCTAGTGAATTAACACTAAATACTGTTTTCATTATGAGACATGGCAAAAGCAAACATTTAAAATACACAATAATCCTACACTGCAACAGTGAACAGTTGCAACATCAGTGTATATACAGTATATTATGATGTACCATACGAATTACGTAGGCAGGCAGCATGCAGTCCATTTGAGTGCCATGTTAAATCATGTAATATTGTTAAAGCATAATCCTTAATTGTGTTTATAGTATTGATCTTAACAAAATGCTAAATTAAGTTGTCAGACTTTTAGATTGTTGGAGGTGGGCTTTGGCCATATACATCAGTTACTGGGCTATCACAATAAAAAGAGTTTTGTTGTTTTAAAATATAATTTCTTTACTTTGTGGAATAGCAACTACTTTCTCCACTGTTATTTGGTTTGGTTGTTTGCAAACTGACATGTCAAAAGATGGTATATTCTGCCAATTTCAGAGATCCAGAAAGTTGCAAACATCTCTTCTACCCAATATTGCACCGTTTATCGAGGGTTATGATGAGTGATGTTTTTGTTCCACTGACCTATTCCCATTAAAAATTGTGCACTCAGGTTAAACGTCCTTAGTGAATTGAATGTACAACAAATTACTTTTTTTTTCTACAAACTGAAAAATTCGTCTGTATACTTGCAGCAAAACAGGCCCATGAAATAAAAATGTAAACTTTCTCAAAACTGTCTCATGCACTTAATTTTGAATTTGAATGCTTTTTGCATGCATTCATTTTTAATATGTTTGTACTATAACAAGCAATTAATCATAAGGACACAGTAGTTCAAACTTGCGCGCTATGTACCTATGCATTCAACCATATAGTGTATGAATTATATAAGGTTATTTTTATCCATTATCCATAATAGAAGAAGTTTGGAACAATTAGAACTCTTCCTAAAGCTGGCCTCCTGGCCAAACTGAGCAATTGTTGGAGAAGGGACTCGGTTGGACTGGTGACCAAGAAGCTGATGGTCACTCTAGTTGAGCTCCATGATCATATATGCAGATGGGAAGACAGAAGGACAAACATCACTGCAACACTTCACCAATCTAGTGTTTATGGCTGTGTGGCCAAACTCAATCCTCTCCTCAGTGAAGACACATGAAAACCCAATTAAAATTTGTAACAAAGCACCTAAAGAAATCTTATAAGTTGTGAGAAACAAGATTCCAGAGATCCTCAAAGTATCGTGTTTGGAGGAAACCAGGCACTGCTCATCACCTGCACAGTAGCATCCCAACCTTAAAGTGTTTTGGTACACTCTAAAAAGTGCTGGGTTGTTTCTGTGAACACATTGTTGGGTTGATCATGCTGGGTCAAAGGGACTCCAGGGGTTCTTTCACCACTGAACACGCGGGATGGGTTATTTTAACCCAACCGGTTTGTTTATTTTTCCACTTCATCATTGGTCAGTTTATCAGAAATATTGATTGGAGGAAAGTCTGGGTATTACTTAATAAATATCTTCTTACAAATAAAATGAAAGAAATTTCATTTAAGATACTGCACAAGTTTTACCCTGCTAAGCATTTTTTAAACAGATTTATTGAAGAAATAAATGTAAATTGTTCATTTTGTACATCACACCCAGAAACAGTACCTCATATTTTCTGGCATTGTCAGTATGCAAGGAGGCTATGGTGGGAGGTTTCTAGATTTATAAATGACAAAGTGTTGGCCAACTTTTTTTTACTATATGAACATGTAATATTTGAATCAGAATCAGAAAGAGCTTTATTGCCAAGTGTGTTCACACACAAGGAATTGGTCTTGGTGTTAGGATGTTGGTGTTAGCTGGTTTTTTGAACTATGACAAGAAGCTGGAAAATGAGGCTTACATTATCAATCTCTTGATTATACTTAAGTTTCATATTCATCGCTGTAAATTTAGCAATCAGAAACCTCTTTTTTCTGTGGTACTTAAAGAATTAGATATTTATAAAAGTACTATTAAGGAGAGTACAAACAAAAAAGCTATAAAAACTCTGTGTTTGTTTGATTCATTTAAGTTATTGTGATTTAGCAAGGCCTGTCATTTCTCTTTTTTTTCTTTCTTTGTCTTTTTTTTTTTTTTAATTTAATTTATTTTTGTATGTATTTTATTTTCTTGTATTTAATTTTTTAATTCATTCTATTTGTTGATTCTTTATATTATTGTGTAGTTTATGTACTTGTGTTCATAATACATGTAAGCACTTGTTATATGTCTTGTGTATACCCTTGGCACTTTTGTACATGTTGTTCAAGCATTAATAAAAAAAAAAAAAAAAAAAAATTCGTTTCTCCCAAGGGGTACAACTCCGACCGGAAACTAACAATGAAATGAATTGTTCTGTGTTTTATAACGTCTACACCTACCCCAACCATAAACATAGCCCTTACTATAATAAAAAAAAAAAAAAAAAAAAGTATTATTGTTGTACAGTGTGACAAAAATAGCGTTAGATTTATGTGCGCATGCCCAGTAGCAAGAGCTGTATTCTTTATAGTCAACACCTAACTACGCAGTGACGTATCGATCTGCTATTGGTCACACGGTTTCACGTGATACGAATTCGCAGGTCAGAGTTCATAAAGCTTTAAGTGTGCAATGCTACTAAACGCCAAACTTTTGCACGCGTTTGCTTTTCTGAATGGAAGTCAATGGGACGAAAAGTGGTATCGACTGGAAGAATCTCCTCTCCAACGCACGCTATACGATGATTATAGAGAAGAAAAGAAATACGCCCGAATCAACGCTGCAAACGAGCGATTAAGGGATGCGGCATGAGTACACAAAGCCATGTGCGGTGAGCGTCTACTAGAGGCCAGCAACTCACGGATTCGCGGATTTGATGGAAGAAGAAGAGTCAGCCGCTCCTGTCTTGTGGTGAGTGAGAAAATGTAACGTTAAACAAGAGCCACAACAAAAGTAGTAACGTTAGTAGTGGTAACCTCAATTAAATTGCCTGACCAAATACCGACATAACCTGAAGGCCTAAATTAGTTTTAAAACGCCGTAAATAACGCTGTTTGACAATTTTCAAAAAAAAAAAAAAAAAACTAGTACGATGCAAAATAAAAAAAATAGTTTTGAATAACACCGTTTATGGGATAATGAGCACCGCTACTGTCGGCACTTTCTACAGTTTAAAATGCCATAAATAACGCCGTTTGACAATTTTCAAATAAAGAAACTAGTTAAATGCAAAATAAAAAAATAAATAAAAAAAATGTAAGTTACGCTGTTTAGGGGATAATGAGTTCCGCAACTGAGGTCGCTTTCTGTCGTTTAAAATGCCGCAAATAACGCAGTTTGACAATTTTCAAATAAAGAAACTAGTAAAATGCAAAATAAAAATTAATTTAAGTTGCGCCATTCAGGGGATAATGAGTGCCCCAACTGACTGCGCTTTCTGTCATATAACACCGTTTAGGGCAGAACTGGGCAGGCTCTAACCTGGAGGGCCGGGGTCCCTGCAGAGTTTAACTCCAACCTTGATAAAGCTCACTAGTTTGTAGCTTTCTAGTAAACCTGAAGACACTGATTAGCTTGTTCAGGTGAGTTTTATCAGGGTTGGAGCTAAACTCTGCAGGGACACCGGCCCTCCAGGATAGAGCTTGCCCAGTTCTGCCCTAAACGGTGTTATATGACAGAAAGCGCAGTCAGTTGGGACACTCATTATCCTCTAAACGGCGTAACTTAAATGAATTTTCTTTCCTCCAGGACTGAGTTTGCCCAGGTCTGGTTTAGGGGATAATGAGTGTCGCAACTGATGTAACTTTCTGTCGTTTAAAATGCTGTAAATAACGTAGTTTGATGATTTAAAAAAAAAAAAAAAAGTTGCGCCGTTTAGGGGATAATGAGTGCCGCAACTGACGTCGCCTTCTGTCATTTAAAATGCCGTAAATAACGCAGTTTGACCATTTTTAAATAAAACTAGTAAAATGCAAAATAAAAAAAAATAAAAATTCATTTAAGTTGCGCCGTTTAGGGGATAATGAGTGCCGCAACTGACAGCGCTCTCTGTCGTACAACATCGTTTAGGGCAGAACTGGGCAAGCTCTATCCTGGAGGGCCGGTGTCTCTGCAGAGTTTAACTCCAACCCTGATAAAACTCACCAGTTTGTAGCTTTCTAGTAAACCTGAAGACACTGATTAGCTTGTTCAGGTGAGTTTTATCAGGGTTGGAGCTAAACTCTGCAGAGACACCGGCCCTCCAGGATAGAGCTTGCCCAATTCTGCCCTAAACAATGTTGTATGACAGAGAGCGCTGTCAGTTGCAGCACTCCTTATCCCCTGAACGGCGTAACTTAAATGAATTTGATAATGAGTGCCGCAACTGACGTCGCTTTCTGTCATTTAAAATGCCACAAATAACGTAGTTTAATGATTTTAAAAAAAAAACTTAGTAAAATGCAAAATAAAAAAAAGTTTACCTTGTGCCGTTTAGGGGATAATGAGTGCTGCAACTGACATCGCTTTCTGTCATTTTAAAATGCCGCAAATAATGCCATTTGGCAATTTTTAAATAAGGAATATAGCAAAATAAAACGATAAATAAGTTAGGGAATAATGAGTGCCGCAACTGACGTCGCTTTCTGTCGTTTAAAATGCCGTAAAAAAAAAAAAATAGTAAAATGCAAAAGGAAAAAAAAAAAATTTAAATTACGCCAATTAGGGCAGGCCTGGGCAGACCCAGTCCTGGAGGGCCGGTGTCCCTGTAGAGTTTAGCTTCAACCCTGATTAAACACACCTGAACAAGCTAATCAGTGTCTTCAGGTTTACTAGAAAGTTACAAACAGGTGAGTTTTATCAGGGTTGGAGCTAAACTCTGCAGGGACACCGGCCTTCCAGGACTGAGTTTGCTCAGGTCTGGTTTAGGGGATAATGAGTGCCGCAACTGACGTCACTTTCTGTCACTTAAAATGCCACAAATAACGTAGTTTAATGATTTAAAAAAAAAAAAAAAAAAAAACTTAGCAAAATGCAAAATAAAAAAAAAATTACGTTGTGCCGTTTAGGGGATAATGAGTGCTGCAACTGACAGCGCTTTCTGTCATTTTAAAATGCCGCAAATAATGCCATTTGACAATTTTTAAATAAGGAATCTAGCAAAATAAAACAATAAATAAGTTTGAGTTGCACCGTTTAGGGAATAATGAGTGCCACAACTGACGTCGCTTTCTGTCGTTTAAAATGCTGTAAATAACGCAGTTTGACAATTTTTAAATAAAACTAGTAAAATGCAAAATAAAAAAAATTCATTTAAGTTGCGCCGTTTAGGGGATAATGAGTGCCGCAACTGACAGCGCTCTCTGTCATATAACACCGTTTAGGGCAGAACTGGGCAGGCTCTAACCTGGAGGACCGGGGTCCCTGCAGAGTTTAACTCCAACCCTGATAAAACTCACCAGTTTGTAGCTTTCTGGTAAACCTGAAGACACTGATTAGCTTGTTCAGGTGAGTTTTATCAGGGTTGGAGCTAAACTCTGCAGAGACACCGGCCCTCCAGGATAGAGCTTGCCCAGTTCTGCCCTAAACAATGTTGTACGACAGAGAGCGCTGTCAGTTGCAGCACTCATTATCCCCTAAACGGCGTAACTTAAATGAATTTGATAATGAGTGCCGCAACTGACGTCGCTTTCTGTCATTTTAAAATGCCACAAATAATGCCATTTGACAATTTTCAAATAAGGAATCTAGTAAAATGCAAAGAAAAACAATAAATAAGTTTAAGTTACACCGTTTAGGGAATAATGAGTGCCGCAACTGACGTCGCTTTCTGTCGTTTAAAATGCCGTAAAAAAAAAAACTAGTAAAAATGCAAAAGAAAAAAAAAAAAATTTAAATTACGCCAATTAGGGCAGGCCTGGGCAGACCCAGTCCTGGAGGGCTGGTGTCCCTGTAGAGTTTAGCTTCAACCCTGATTAAACACACCTGAACAAGCTAATCAGTGTCTTCAGGTTTACTAGAAAGTTACAAACAGGTGAGTTTTATCAGGGTTGGAGCTAAACTCTGCAGGGACACCGGCCCTCCAGGACAGAGTTTGCTCAGGTCTGGTTTAGGGGATAATGAGTGCCGCAACTGACGTCACTTTCTGTCATTTAAAATGCCACAAATAACGTAGTTTAATGATTTTAAAAAAAAAACTTAGTAAAATGCAAAATAAAAAAAAGTTTACCTTGTGCCGTTTAGGGGATAATGAGTGCTGCAACTGACATCGCTTTCTGTCATTTTAAAATGCCGCAAATAATGCCATTTGGCAATTTTTAAATAGGGAATATAGCAAAATAAAACGATAAATAAGTTAGGGAATAATGAGTGCCGCAACTGACGTCGCTTTCTGTTGTCTAAAATGCCGTAAATAACACAGTTTGACAATTTAAAAAAAAAAAAAAAAAAAAAACCTAGTAAAATGCAAAAGAAGAGAAAAATTTGTTACGCCCTTTAGGGCAGGCCTGGGCAGACCCAGTCCTGGAGGGCTGGTGTCCCTACAGAGTTTAGCTTCAACCCTGATTAAACACACCTGAACAAGCTAATCAGTGTCTTCAGGTTTACTAGAAAGTTACAAGCAGGTGAGTTTTATCAGGGTTGGAGCTAAACTCTGCAGGGACAGGACCGAGTTTGCCCAGGTCTGGTTTAGGGGATAATGAGTGCAGCAACTGACGGCGTTTTTCTGACGTTTGACAATAAATTGACATTAAATAACACCGTTTGAGAATTTTTCAAATAAAGAAACTAGTAAAATGCAAAATTAAAAAATTATGCTGTTTAGGGGATAATGAGCGCCACAACTGACGTCACTTTGTCATTTTAAAATGCCGTCATTTGACAATTTAAAAAAAAAAAAAACCTAGTAAAATGCGAAAGAAAAAAATAAATATTTAAGTTACGCCGTTTAGAGCAGACCCAGTCCTGGAGAGCCGGTGTCCATGCAGAGTTTAGCTCCAACCCTGATTAAACACCTGAACAAGCTAATCAGTGTCTTCAGGTTTACTAGAAAGTTACAAACAGGTGAGTTTTATCAGGGTTGGAGTTAAACTCTGCAGGGACACCGGCCCTCCAGGACTGAGTTTGCTCAGGTCTGGTTTAGGGGATAATGAGTGCCGCAACTGACGTCACTTTCTGTCATTTAAAATGCCACAAATAACGTAGTTTAATGATTTTAAAAAAAAAACTTAGTAAAATGCAAAATAAAAAAAAGTTTACCTTGTGCCGTTTAGGGGATAATGAGTGCTGCAACTGACATCGCTTTCTGTCATTTTAAAATGCCGCAAATAATGCCATTTGGCAATTTTTAAATAGGGAATATAGCAAAATAAAACGATAAATAAGTTAGGGAATAATGAGTGCCGCAACTGACGTCGCTTTCTGTTGTCTAAAATGCCGTAAATAACACAGTTTGACAATTTAAAAAAAAAAAAAAAAAAAAAAACCTAGTAAAATGCAAAAGAAGAGAAAAATTTGTTACGCCCTTTAGGGCAGGCCTGGGCAGACCCAGTCCTGGAGGGCTGGTGTCCCTACAGAGTTTAGCTTCAACCCTGATTAAACACACCTGAACAAGCTAATCAGTGTCTTCAGGTTTACTAGAAAGTTACAAGCAGGTGAGTTTTATCAGGGTTGGAGCTAAACTCTGCAGGGACAGGACCGAGTTTGCCCAGGTCTGGTTTAGGGGATAATGAGTGCAGCAACTGACGGCGTTTTTCTGACGTTTGACAATAAATTGACATTAAATAACACCGTTTGAGAATTTTTCAAATAAAGAAACTAGTAAAATGCAAAATTAAAAAATTATGCTGTTTAGGGGATAATGAGCGCCACAACTGACGTCACTGTCATTTTAAAATGCCGTCATTTGACAATTTAAAAAAAAAAAAAACCTAGTAAAATGCGAAAGAAAAAAATAAATATTTAAGTTACGCCGTTTAGAGCAGACCCAGTCCTGGAGAGCCGGTGTCCATGCAGAGTTTAGCTCCAACCCTGATTAAACACCTGAACAAGCTAATCAGTGTCTTCAGGTTTACTAGAAAGTTACAAACAGGTGAGTTTTATCAGGGTTGGAGTTAAACTCTGCAGGGACACCGGCCCTCCAGGACTGAGTTTGCTCAGGTCTGGTTTAGGGGATAATGAGTGCAGCAACTGACAGAGCTTTCTTACGTTTGACAATAAATTGACATTAAAAATGCCGTTTGACACTTTTCAAATAATAAAACTAGTAAAATGCAAAAAAATTAATAGTTAATTTACGCCGTTCAGGGGATAATGAGCGCCACAACTAATGGCGTTTTCTGCCGTTTAAAGCACCGTAATTTAATGCCGTTTCACAATTTTCAAAACCGAAAACTAGTAGTATGCGAAATGAATAAACTAATTTAATTACACCATTTTGACAATTTTGGAAAAAAAAAAAAAAAAAAATCTAGTCATGGAAAATAAATAATTTTTTTTATGGATTTGCGTCTGTAGTCAGTTTCTCATGGGATTGCTGTCTTGGATGGTGGTGGATAACGTTGGGTGGTGAGTGCTGTCCCATCACACCATATCTATGGGAATGAGCCAAGGCATCAGGTGGTGTGACTGTCTCACTCGCCCAACGTTCACCTGAAGCACTCTTACCATAGCGAGACGCTGCTCTAAATTCTCGCACTGTCAGTGAGAGATCAGTAGTGAGGCATCGCTCGGTGGGTGACGGATGGTGTCAAAGACAGCTTCTCGTGAGATTGTTGACTACAAATATAATTTTGTAGTTTAAGGGATAATGAGCGCCGCAACTGACGGCATTTTCTGCAGTTTAAAACACCGTAAATAACACCGATTGACAATTTTCAAATAAAGAAACTAGTTAAATGCAAAATAAAAAAAAATAATAAAAATTTAAAAAATTAAGTTACGCTGTTTAGGGGATAGTAAGTGCTGCAACTGGAATCACTTTCTGTCGTTTAAAATGCCATAAATAATGCCATTTGACAGTTCTAAACAAAAAAAAAAACTAGTAAAATGCAAAAGAAAAAAATTAAGTTACGCCGTTTAGGGCAGACTCGGTCCTGGAGGGCCAGTGTCCCTGTAGAGTTTAGCTTCAACCCTGATTAAACACACCTGAACAAGCTAATCAGTGTCTTCAGGTTTACTAGAAAGTTACAAACAGGTGAGTTTTATCAGGGTTGGAGCTAAACTCTGCAGGGACACCAGCCCTCCAGGACCGAGTTTGCCCATGTCTGGTTTAGGGATAATGAGATAATGAGTGCAGCAACTGACGGCGTTTTCTGCAGTTAAAAACACCATAAATAATGCCGTTTGACAATTTTCAAGTGAAGAAACTAGTAAAAAAAAAAAAAAAAAATTATATATATATAATATATTACGCTGTTTAGGGGATAATGAGCGCTGCAACTGACGGTGCTTTCTGACGTTTAAAATGCTGTAAATAACGCCGTTTGTCAATTTTAAAATAAAAAAATATATGGTCCTATTTCAAAAAAAATGTTTTGATGGATTTGCGTCTGTAGTCAATTTTTCATGGGATTGCTGTCTTGGATGGCGGTGGATATTGTTGGGTGGTGAGTGCTGTCCCATCACACCATATCTATGGGAATGAGCCAAGGCATCAGGTGGTGTGACTGTCTCACTCACCCAACATTCACCTGAAGCACTCTTACCATAGCGAGACGCTGCTCTAAATTCTCGCACTGTCAGTGAGAGATCAGTAGTGAGGCATCGCTCGGTGGGTGACGGATGGTGTCAAAGACAGCTTCTCGTTAGATTGTTGACTACAAAAATAGCCCTGGCTTATGCCTCAGAGGGCTTGCAATGCCCTCTAAGTTTAAGGGCCCACTCCACAAACATGCAACTTTTCACTTTACAAAGATGTTAAATGGAGTCGTGTAAATTACTTACGGATAATTTTGATGTTTTTATTAGCTGTTTGAACTCTCAATCTGGCGGCACCCATTCACTGCAGAGGATCCATTGGAGGGCAAGTGATGTAATGCTAAAATTCTACAAATCTGTTGTGTTGAAGAGACAAGCTCATCTACAATCTGGACAGCTTGCAAGGTGAGTAAATTTTCAGTTTTTTATATCAATCAGCTATAATCATTCAAATACACCGGCCAGATTTGGACACGTTGGCCAGATGTTCATTGAATGGCTAATTCAATTATGCTGTCAGCTTCCAAGAAGGATGTAGAGAATCTTGGCCCACTTTTACACATTTTACCAGCCATTCCACAGAATACTGTAGATTTTAAATTGGCATGCTTTATATATGATGCAAGATCACTAACTAATTTTGCAAATAGTTGCATACATTTGCATCAGAAAAATCTGTAGTGGAAAGGGATTGTGGGCTCCAAAAGCTTCGAAATACTTCAAAAATTCCCTGGAAATAGTACTCTTAGACACATTTAGACTTATGAGATATACACAACAAATCAAAAGTTTTTGAACAGTAAGATTTTTAATGTTTTTAAAGAAGTCTCTTCTGCTTACAAAGCCTGCATTTATTTTATCCAAATTACAGCAAAACGGTTACATTTTGAAATATTTTTAATATTTGAAATAACTGTTTTCGATTTGTATATTTTAAAAATCTGATTATTCCTTTGATCAAAGCTAAATTTTCAGCATTACTCCAGTCTTCGTTGTCATATGATCCTTTAGAAATCATTCTAATTTGCTGATTTGCTGTTCAAGAAACATTTATTATTATCAATATTTAAAACAGTTGAGTAAATTATTATTTTTTTTTTTTTCCCAGGATTCTTTGATGAATAGAAAGATCCAACGATCAGCATTTATCTGAAATAAAAAGCTTTTATAACCTTATACACTATACCAAAAGCTTGGAGTCAGTATTTTTTTTTTTAGGGGAAGAAATAATGGGAATTATTTTCTTTAGCAAGGATGCTCTAAATTAATCAAAAGTGATGATAAAGACATTTTGTACTGTTACAAAAGATTTCTATTTCAGATAAATGCTGTTCTTCTGAACTTTCTATTCAAAGCAACCTGAAAAAAATTATACTCAGCTGTTTTTAGCATAATAATAATAATAATAATAATAATAATAATAATAATAATAATAATAATGGTTTTTTTAGCAGCAAATCAGAATATTACAATGCTTTCTGAAGGATCATGTGACTGGAGTAATGATGCTAAAAATGTAGCTTTGAAATCACAAGAATGAATTACATTTTAAAATGTATTCAAATAGAAAACAGTTATTTTAAATAGTAAAAATATTTCAGAATTTTACTGTTTTTGCTGTACTTTGGATCAAATAAATGCAGGCTTGGTGAACAGAAGACACTTCTGTTAAAAACACTTCAAAATCTTACGGTTCTGTATTGCGATTTTATTTTATTAGGATTCTGCTTGTTTTTTCTCCTAATTTAGCTTTTTTTATATTGATATCTAATGGCTAAATACTGCTTTAACATGTTTTGTAGAGTGTGGAAGAATATGGCCTGATATGGATCACCTCAGATTTAATATCTGTGGCGATTGTCATTGGCATCTTCATTTTTCAGAAGTAAGTGCATCTTTTATGTCCTTCAAGTTGTTTCTTAATGCTTTTAATACTGGAAGCTATTTTGCTGTGTCAGTAGTGGCTTTAATCTTTAATTAATATTTCTGTGCTTGCACACATTTGCACGAAAGCAGTCCTTGGCGTTAATGTTAGGTTGTTTTGTAGTTAGAACGCTTGCTATATCTCTGCTGTGTGGCCGGGCGCTTTTCAACTGATGGCTCTGCTCTTTATTTCTTGGCAATCTCTACTTTCCATTTTCTCTCTGTCCTCTGCTCTTTGTATGCGCCTGTCCTCCGCTGCTCGCTGAAATTGCTCAGCTATCACCTGATCAGGTAATGAGGCAGAGTATTTTAGAGTCTTGATTTGTTGTGTTTATGTCTGTTTGTATTTTTCGTTCCAGTAATTATCATTCTTAATGCCTTTACTTTAGTGTTGCTCTTTAATCCTTTTAAGTGTTCTCAGTCACTTTATCTCATCAAATATTTCAAGATCCAATACTTAATGAGCAGAACTTTGTGGCACTTTCAAATCCTCAGAAGTGTGTTTTGTTGACTGTAGTGAATTTAACTTTCGCCAACCTAGGGAGGTGAAATAGGGTAGTGATGGGTACTCGTGTCACAGCTGATGTTATAATTCTTGGATCATGTGTCAGCAGGGTCCGAAATTAACACTCGCCACTCGCCAAATGCGAGCAAATTCTCTGTCTGGCGAGTTAAATTTAAAGCACCATCCGCCACATGGCGAGTAAATCTTTTCACCAGTAATATTAATCAGTATCAGTCTCGCGGATCTCTGTGATGCTCCCCCACCCCCGTCTGCATGCGACGTACCGAAGCGTAAGTGAAACGCGAGCGCCGCATTCACGTCATTTCCGTCTATCCCACGCTCAACGTAGCGGTAGTTTCGTGCTAGTGGCGAGATGTGGCGGTTTTTAACTGGAGCCAGCCAGCCTTCAAAAAGAAAGCTTGGCGAATTAGAAGAAAAGCCACCACCAGAATTCTTATTGATGTTTTAATTTAGGGCTGGACAATAATTCGATATCAATATATATCGCGATAGAATTTTTTTCAATAACGGTGATACGATTTTTAAACCCATTTCCGATATTTCGATATACATTTGTATATATATATATATATATATATATATATATATATATATATATATATATATATATATATATATATATATATATATATATATATATATATATATATATATATATATATAATTTTATACATTAGCATTTGTCACTGAATGACGTTCAGTGCTCAGCCGTCAGAAAGAGCAGAACAGAATTGCGTGATGACGTACATCACAGACCCGCTGCCAGCGCTCAGCAGGAGTTGGTTAAGTTCCGTCGCGGAAAGTTTTAGCTACAAAATGAGTACCCCTGACCAGAAATTATATTTCTTACCAGAATAATATTTCTTGCCAGAAACCTCTAGAGCCTGTCATAGGGTGTCATCAACACTAGGGATGTTCATTTCGGTTATTTTTCCTAACCGATTATTTACCGTTAACCGACAAGATTATTTTAAATTAGAATATAATTATTTTAGAAAGGATAAGTGTCTGTGACCCGTTAAAATACTAACATTTGTTTTCCGGGATTAATTTTACATGCGCAAAAAGCAGCAAACAACAGAACATGAGGATTCACATGGACACGTTGCATCACCTGCAGCTTCTGCGAATGGAGAAAAACATCATAAAGCTAGGCTATATATATAATGAAAGAATATGCCTATAAGATAAATATTTTTACTTAATAAAACAAACAAAAAAAAGTGCAACAAGTAGCTAGTATGCAGAGTTTTCGTTCATTTTTGTGCTGCGCGAAAGGAAGACGGCTGAAAGCGGCATCCTATTTCTCTTTATTTTACAAACAGCAAACCGTTTACAGTTTTGATTACCTGTAAAGAGTCGTTTCCCCTGTTAGAAGGAAAAAAATCAAGTGATTGCGCCGGCGCCGCACGCGCACACACAATCAGCCAAACATATGGGGGAAAAAAAAATCACACTGCTTAATCGTTATCAACGTACTGCCGTGATATTATGCCAAACATTTTTTTTATGTGGATATTTTAATGCGAGAAGTACAAAACCAGGTTTACATAACAAATAATATTTTAGCATTCAAATACATCTTGAATACGGAGACATTTGTATTTGTGTCGTATGAGACACAATATTAGTTTCAGTTTCGCTTTAGCCTCAATGGTTTGGTTTTGGCTTGTCGCCGAGCTTCTTATATTTTTCATTCTTGTTCTTTTCTAAATACTGTTAAATTGAAAGGATTTTTTTGTGGAGTGAGGGGAACTAAAATAGCCTAGCCTATGTTTATAGTGTATGGTAAATATTTCGCGTCGACACAGGTCTTTCTTAATAATAAAATGCGACTTAACGTTATAGGCCTACGCGATTTATCTCTTTTCTCTCAAAAATGCAATTTCATTTTATTTTAACCATCCAGAAAACGTTTTACAATATTTTGATTACTGAAAAAAAAAAGACCTTTTAAACCGTTTAACTGATTCTGTCGGTTAACGGTTAACCGGTTAAAATGAGCATCCCTAATCAACACTCAACAATGTTCCGGCCAGAGCAATGTGTTTTTGTTGTTGCTCACTCTTTATTTATTTTATTGTATTATTTTTGTTTCTTTATCCTGGCTGAAGCAGTTTGTTTGTTGTTTCAATTTATATGAATATTCAGCCTGTTCTAGTTTAAATGGAAATATATTATTGTTAATAAGCTGAGTCTGAGAGTTTTATTTATTTGATAGTTTATTTCACATTTCTTGTTTGTAAAGGCTAAATACAAATAAAATGTGACCCTTATTTTTTTTTGTACGGTTTCTATTTTTTAAAAAAATTATATAATTTTAATAGGAGGAGCCTGGAGGTATTATAGACTTTGCAAATTCAGTTTGCAGACATTTGTAGGTACAGACATCCATTGTGTGTGTTTTTCCTGAGGCTTTTTAATATTGTCCGTATCGATATCGGAATTATATCGTATCGACCGAAATTAAGAAATATATCGTGATATGAATTTTTGCCATATCGTCCAGCCCTATTTTAATTGTCACTCCTCTCTGTCCAGAGCACACATAATATACAGAATAACGTGCTTTGGATATATCTGTGTTAAATAGTTCAGAATTTTGGCAGGTAAAAAATAAGCTTGGCCGGTTGATTTTTTTTAATCCACCGGCCAACTTGGCCGGTGTGTCAAAAACTTAATTTCGGTCCCTGTGTGTCAGTTAATGTGTGGTTATGAGTACATCACATAAGAAAGATTGGTGGGATCTCTAACTTGTAGAACCTCTTCTGTATTATCAACACAAGGAAGACAAGTTGTAATAAAATAAATTTTATTAACAAAAGATAGACAAGCGTAATCAACTACTAAATGGATGCATGAATGAAAAAGGAATAAAGTGCATAAGATGCATAAAAAGCAAGTGATAATGTTGGGAGTTGCTATGTCAGAGCTACGTTATCTAGAAAGATAAACTGTTGCTACTCTGAAACAAATAAGGTGAATAACCTTACTATGCATCAAACAAATACGTGTAGGATTTATCAACTGCAATCAGCTATATAATATCTAATGTAAATTAGAAAATCATATGCTGATAATATACAACAATGCCAAGGTCTCTGGAAGAGGTTTGGAAGTGATATTTACGTTCGCTGTGGTTGAGTGAGCAGTCTGGTGGCGGTGACTTCTTCCACTGGTTGCGCTGGTGGCAGTACAGTGGGGAAAGGAGCAGGAATCCATTTTGACAGCCTTGAAGATGAAGCGCTGTAGGATGCTGATCTCCTGGAGCACCAAGGGTCCTAAGATCTGGAACACGCTGATGTGGCCCTGGAGTAGGTGCTGAAGGTCCTTAGCTTGGAACACGCAAGCAAAAGTACCTGAAGTGAAGGTTTGCTCGGTGGAGCTTAACCTTGTTGTAATGTCTGTGTGTCTTCTGCCTCTCTGGGCTAGAGACTCAGAACTTGGTCAATCCGCTTTGTCTCTCTAGGATGGAGACCCAAGATGCTGCATCTGTTGTTGTCTCGCTGGACGAAGACTCTGAACGTAGGTTATTTCTTTCCTTGCAGGCTGGAGGCTCAGAACGTGGTCGTATCTGTTGCTGCCTCAAAACCTGGAGACTCAGACTTGTTATCTGTTGTTGTCTCACCCTTGTGGGTCGCAGACTCAGAACTGGTTGTTCTGTTGGTGTCTCTTGGACGTGCCGAAGACTCAGAACGGGGTGTTTCTGCTATTGTCTCACCCTTGCAGGGCTCAGACTCAGAACGAAGGTTGATCTGTTGCTGCCTTCCCTGTAGCCGGCTGCAGACTCAGAACGGAGGTTGTCCTGTTAGTGTCACTTCTTTACAAGTCGCAGACTCAGAACTGGTTGTTCTGTTACAGTCGTTTCCTTTGTGGGCAGCAGACTCAGAACAGGTGTTTCCTCGACCAGCCGCAGACTCAGAACTGTGTATCCTGCTATAGTCCCTTCCCTCGCGGGTAGCAGACTCAGAACGGGGGTTTGTTCTGTTGGTGTCTTTTCCTTCACAGGACTCAGACTCAGAACTTTGAACAGAGGTTTGTTCAGTTTGTCTTTTCCTTCACAGGTAGCAGACTCAGAACAAGGAGTGTCTTTTGGAAGGGTACCTTTATCCCTTTCCGATGAGGAGGAGATTGCAATTTGGTGCTTCTCCATTTCTGTGCTGTGATTGGCTGGTTCCATCAGAGTGAGGGGACACGTGGTGGCCCACCCTTCTTTCTTCCTGTGGAATTTATTTGCATAGTCCAAACACAAAGCTAGAAAAGTGTCACTAAAGTTTTACCGGTGTGTTTCTCACTTCTCAAACCATAACGGAATGCATTTGGCAATGTTACGAACACATTAAGTCCAAACATGATGGGAAAAGATTGAACTGTCATGCATGCATTAATTTGTCCATTAACAGCTAAGTTTGTGTAAGAGATTGCACTACACGTTGCTGTCACAAGGAATACTTATTTCTCTGAATAGGTATAAGATGTGTGTGTTGTAGTGTGCATCAGTTGTAAGGATTGAAAACCGTTATGAATGGATTTGGATAGATCTCAATGATCTCTCTTAGTTTCACCCACTGCTGCTGCATCTGGACGTCCTAAGGAATTTTTATGGTCGGTCACAGGCCAAACCCTTAGGAATCAGTCTCAAGGTGGGTGAAGGGCACAAACTGCATTTTGACCAATGGGAAGTTCTGTCCTTCCTGGGCTTTGTACCAAAGGTGGTCGTCTTGTGCTCTAAGAGATGTCTGGCTGTTGTCCTGGCATCTTTATCTGATGGCGTTGGACAGTTTGTTTATGTTAGTTCACCAAGATCCAATCAAAATGTAGCAAACCTATGTCCAGTATTGTGGTCAGGGAGGGCCCCTGCCATAAACTGGGCCCTGGAATGTGCTGTCCACTACAGCTGTGTGTTGTCATGTTTTTTGTTTTTTCCTCAGGTGGAAGATGAGTGGTATGCGCAGCTACAACCCTGAGCAGATCACGCTAAGCTCTGTAGTACGTCGGCCGAGTCATGACGTCAACCTCATGAAGGAGAAACTGATCTTTTCAGGTGAGACTGAGCACACAGCTGTGTGGAGGTAAAGCCTGGTTAATGGACCCTTATCGCACCGGAATTGAACACCGGAAGCGCTTGTCGAAGCAGTGTATCGATTCTTCAGGTTACGTATATTTTTCAACATGCGGTAATCACTGAATAAAATGAGCATCTGCAGGATGATTTCAAACTCCGGACATTTTCAGAGACAGGCGAAGAAATATTCTGATGATTACTGTGCACAGAATTTTCCAAACCCAATGGAACTTGTAGTTTTAATCCAACGTACCGATCTGAGAAACCCATGGCTCGTAAACATTCGTGATTTCCCCACACTGCGTCAATGCTGCAGTGTGTGAGACCTGATGAATAAGATCAGAATCAACACATATATATTTTATTATTATTATTATTATTATTATTATTATTATTATTTTTTTTTTTTTTTAATTTTTCAAAATGCAAACTGATATTTCCCACTGATACACTACAGCAAAAAATAGAAATCACTGACTTAAAACCATTTTTTAGCTGGTGAAAATACTAGTGTTCCAATCATTTTGGCCACCACTGTATGAGGTGTTCAGATGTAAAAGACTAAATGTGCAGTTTGAAATTTTCTTCTAAAATGAGAAATTTTTTTTTTTTTTTTTTTTTTTTTTTTTTTCCAAGAATAAGTGTTGTATATTTAACAGGTGGGGACCAGCATGGTGGATTTGTGCCTTGGGGACGAGACAATGACATTGCAGACCTTCGCCTTTGTTACGGGCTGTGCCACTGAAGCGGACTCGTTGCCTGGGAATTTCTCCAGCTTGCAGTATATTATATTGATGGACATAAGTCTTCATGTGTGAATTTTTTTTTTTTTTTTTTTTTTTTTTTTTTTTTTTTTTAAGGCCAACAGTTTTTTTTTTTTTTTTTTTTTTTTTTTTTTTCTGGCCACTTGTAACGCGTTTGAAATTGTCATATGTATTGTCTGGTGGACACTTTGTTTGGCTTAGTTTTAATAGCACAATGTTTGGAACGATTCTCATGTGGTAATAATTAATTTTTGAGTGTTCTGCTGCTGCAATGTTGACAAAGAATCGAAATCTACAGTGCCTGTTTTAAGTTTTGTGTTTTAAATGAACTGATCTACTAAAGTTGTTGTTTTATGTGTCTGTAATGGTTGGATAAAATGTGTAACAGCTGCAATTGAAAATTGTTTTAAAAAGAAATAAAACTGAAGAAAATTTATGTTTAGTTGCATTTTTTGTTTTTCTAACTGTATTGCAGAAAAGCAATAATAATTTTACATTCTTTTGTGATTATTTATTATTATTGGTAAATATAAAGGTAGCATGGCAATATAACAACAGATAACCCAATGATTAGGTTTTGTTTAACCCAGCAACACAGTTAACCTGACCCACTGGTTGGGTCAAATAAACAACCCAGCATTCTGGGTCAAACGATTAAACCCAGCACTTGGGTCAAAACAACCCAATGCGTGTTCTGTCAAAAAGTTACCCAGCGGCTGGGTTAAGGTTGGGTTGTTTTTTAACCCAGCACTTTTTAGAGTGTATCAGCCTCATGCAATGGGGCTGTTTTTCAACGGCAAGGACTGAGGGATGTCAGAAGAAAAGCTCAACACAGCAAAATATAGAGATAACCTTAATGAAAACCCAGTCCAGAGCACTGAGAACCTCAGAATGGGGAGAAGGTTGACTTCCAACAGGACAATGACCCTAAACACAGCAAGAGTGGCTTATATACAACTCTGTGAATGGTCATTGAGTGGCCTGGCCACAGCCTGGGCTTGAACCCAATCAAACATTTCGGGAGAAACCTGAAAATGTCTGCCAGCCCCCATCCAAGCTGACAGAGTTCAAGAGACGAAGAGGTGAGAAGTGGAATGGCAGGTAATTGCCAAATGCCGATGTGCAAAGCCTGTTGCCTCATACCCAAAAAGACTTAAGGCTGTAAAAAGGGGCCTCAACCAAGTACTGAGCTAAGGGTATAAACACTTATGCAATATACTTATTTAAGTGTTTTGTTTTTAATAAATTCACAAAATTTCAATAATCTGCATTGTGCTTTGTCATTATGGTGTATGGAGTATAGATTGATGTGGGGAAAAAAGTAATTTAAAGCAGTTTAACATAAGGCTGCAAAATAAAACATGAAAAAATGAAGGGATGAATATCTGTCCATCTGTCTATCTATCTATTTGAAATTTGAAGTTGACTCTTCTACAACAGCTACAGGCCTAAATGGCACAAGATGGCAGCAGCGTGTAGTGTAAGGGCTTTTTCAAAACACCACACACACAGAAATTAGGGTAGTCAATATATCAAATATGAAAAATCCAATAATATATTATGTAGCCTAATGTGTTAAATATTATGAATATAAAACGTTGTAAAGTAAATATATATATATATATTTTATATTAGTATGCCGAAATAATTCCTTAATTGTGTTCCTAATTTTTCTCCAGAGCGAGAAAGCTGCATTTAATTTACGAGAAGTAGGCCTACAGGCATCTTTATCGCAAAGACAGAACATAAAAATAAGAAATAAGATCCTTTTCTTTTGTGTGCAATCCAAAATCTATTAAAATCAAAACTGCTCCCTTTTCTCAGAACACAAAAGTTGAACTGCTCTCTGTCTGCATTACAACTGCGTGCAAAAGAGGAAGTGTCCAGTTGCAACGGTGTATTAAACAGCTCCGTAATTAATCGCAGCATATTAATCTATTCATCTTTATTTATTACAGTAACGTACGGCCAGTGTTGGTGGAGCATTCTAGATTGTGATGTTCAAGTCTTCCCTTGTTTGAATATGCCACTGCTCTGTTACAAATTAACAAGACACCACAGATTACATTTTAATAGCATTTATTTGTATCATTTATGCATCTCGTCCACAGTTAACACTACTTTTAAAATATTCTTCTATTTTATGCATTTCCGAACCGCTTTGATTCTTGGGAAATTGCAGCCGCTGTCGTATGTATGACGTATTCGGTTCAGAGGAAATACTTTTGGCGCGTCTCTCATGTGCTGTTAGTGGATCGTGGTCTCTCTTCCCAAGTGAGTACAGAGATTCCTGTGTGCGTAGACACTTTTAATGAACGTAAGTTTGACCTCAAGTTCAACTGATTACTAGGTATTAAACAAGGCTAAAATAGGGCGTGTTAACGTAAGGTGTGCCCGAGGTGCCATGTCACAGTTTGTTAGAAGAGTAAGTTAGAAAGAAAAATGAGGTCGGTTTGATTTGACAAGATAGAGGCGGCAAACTAATCATTTTAATCACCGGTAAATAGATTAATTATATAATTAATGTGTTTAACTAAGTGTAGTTTTAAGCATAACGCTACATTCCTGCAAAGATGCATTACCTCATTAAAACTTTTTAGCAGATATTGAACTTCTCTTATAGTTGCAATATAAAGTGTTTTTATTTTTTATTCAAACTTGAGGTTTTGATTACATGTTCCAGTCTTTTCCAGTAACATCACCTACAGTTTTTGTGTTTTCACAGCAGCAAAATGGCAGAATCTTCTGATGATCATATTCTCTTTAACTGTCCGATCTGTCTTCATCTTCTGAACAACCCAGTAACTACAACTTGTGGGCACAGTTTCTGTATGAACTGTCTTAATGAATTCTGGGATCGGGATGATCAGAAGGGTGCTTACAGCTGCCCCCAATGCAGGCAGACGTTCAGCCCAAGACCAACTCTCAGCAGAAACACTGTGCTCGCTGAAGTCGTAGATAGATTGAAGAAAGAAGCACCAGAAACAAGAACAGACTCTCCTATGCTGAGTTTTGCTGTGTCTGGAGACATGGAGTGTGACATCTGTACAGAGACCAAACTAAAAGCCATCAAGTCCTGTCTCACATGTTTGGCTTCTTACTGTGAATCTCACATCCAAACTCATTATACATCTCCTGCATTAAAATGGCATAAACTGGTCAATGCCTCACCGCATCTACTGGACCAGATCTGCTCCCAACATCGTAAGCTACTGGAGCTGTACTGTTGCAAAGATAAGCAGCTGATATGTATGCAGTGTGCTTTGATCAACCACCAGAACCATAGGATGACTTCACCTGCAGCAGAAAGACAAAAAATGCAGGTAAAGTGACTGATTCATCTGCATAATATTTTGGATCAGTAAATAAAGTGATGCAAAATTAGTCAGTCAAATATAGTAAACAGAGAAAACTTATATTAGACTAATTATCATAATCTCATAATATTGTCAAATGAAGTTCCTTTCAGTAAAATTTAAAACAAATGGGGGTCTGTTTTAACAGCCAGTGTGTCACACGCTCAGTTGTGTTCATTGTTTCACTTGGTAACAGTAAAAAACTTTGAATAGTTTCCTTAACAAACATATTACGGAAATAATATTGAACTATTGCAAATTCAATCACAGGTACAGTTGAAAAAAAATCAGGATGGCCTACAAATGGAAATGCGTCAGCGAGAGTTGAAGGTACAGGAATTACGACAAGCTGTGGACTCTCATAAGGTAAGATGATTGTAACTTGTAGTTACTAATTTTAACACCATGCTATTTCATTAGTTCCTCAGATTTATATGCATATGCAGTTGATCTGGACTGTAAACAGCTATATGATTATCGTACTTATTAAAGTAGTACTGTATAGTATTGTACAATAATTACTGTACAATGAACTATATTGTATTATAGTTTTGTAATTAATGTGCCATTGAGAAAAAGAATTTTCCTTGGACTATGGGAAAAATTAAACATTTTATCTAACAGTGCTCTGCAAAGGCAGCAGTGGAGCACAGTGAGCAGATATTTACTGAGCTGATCAGCTCCATGAAGAAAAGACGAGCAGAGATAACAAAGATGATCAGAGCTCAAGAGAAAGCAGAAGTAAGCAGAGTTGAGGAGGTCATACTCGCACTGGAGCAGGAGATCAGTGACCTGAGAAAGAGACACGACAAACTGGAGCAGCTTTCCCTGGTAGAGGATGACATCTATGTCATTCAGGTAACTCTGATCATCTACAGGAGATTTTTTTTTTTTTTTTTTTTAGGGATAGGACATGCCATAGGGCGCCATTGTGGAATGACATTACACAATGCGTTGTGTTACAAAATGCGTCCTAGGGTGATATGGGGAATTGTTGAATAAAGTCGTTATTTTTGTTTTTTTTGCACACAAAAAGTATCCTCGTAGCTTTGTAAAATTATGGTTGAACCACTGATGTCACATGGACTGTTTTACCAATGTCCTCACTGCATTTCTATGCCTTGACCATGGTAAAGGCCTTGCTGTCTATGGAGGGTTCCAAAACTCTTGAATTTCATAAAAAATATCTTAATTTGTGTTCCAAAGAATTTGTGTTCGTCCTGGTTTAGATCGTATCTCTTTGGACGCACTCAGTTTGTGCAACTTAAACACTTTAAATCTGAATCATCAAATGTTACTGCAGGTGTTCCCCAAGGTTCAGTCTTGGTCCCTCTTTTGTTTAAAATTTATTTATTGCCTCTGGGACAAATCTTTAGAAAATGTGGCATCCAATTTCATTGTTATGCAGACGACCCCCAACTTTACATGTCTTCTTTACCCACTTCTGTCATACCTTTACTACCTCTGTTAAGCTGTTTGGCTGAAATCAAAACCTGGTTTTCATCTAATTTTCTGAAACTCAATAGTGACAAAACTGAAATTCTTCTTATAGCATCCAGGTCTAATTTGGCAAAATCTAGTAGGTTTTCTGTATCTATTGATTAGTCTACAGTTACTCCTTCTTTACAGGCAAAACGTTTAGGTGTCGCCCTTGATAATCTTTTGAAACTCACATTATTAATACTGTCAGATCCACTTATTTTTACTTACGAAATGTAAGCCGTAAATATAAGCCCCCCCATCAGAATTTTGTTCTATTTGGAATCTGAATGACACTTGAATTCTCATTCTAACATCCAGTCAAATCAGAGTTCTCTTAAACTGCACATAGCTTTTAAAACAGGCAAACCACTTTCAGTTCAACCAAATAAACTGAGCTGTGAATTTTATTTATTTATTTATTTATTTTCTCCATCTACAGAAATTCTCCTCTTTTCCCCACTACCAATGTTCAGACTTGTGCAACACATCTGTCAGCCAACAACTGACATTTGAGGAAATAGAAAAAGTGATCAGTGAGCTCAAAAGGCAACTGGATGATCTCTGTGAACAAGATGTTGTGAGGATATCAGAGAAAGGTGAAAGATCTTTAAAAGATGTTTGTGTATATAATTTTTACAGTTTGGAAAACATGTCTTCAGTTGCAATCGTTATTTGTAGTGTGCCAGCCCCCCAATAGCAATAAGCTTTGTGCTTTTGATACTTTTAATATAAAACAGCTTCAGCTTTCAAAATCAATTTTATAGCAAAATACAAACTCTTACAATGATGTGTTTTTCAAGCTCTTTAATGTAGCTTGACAGATCGCTGTGTTCATGTGAAGCAATTCATTAAATTGTACTGTTTTTTTTGTGAAAATTTCACCACCTACTCCGCAAAAGCGTACCACCCAAAACCAGCCACCCAGTAATCGCAATAATTTTGTGCTTTGTTGCTTTTAATATAACACTGCTCAGCTTTCAAGTTCTGTTAATTTTATCACAAAATACAAATAATAAATGTGTTTTTCCTCTTTATTTCAAGTTTATAGCAAGAAGGAACAACAGAAGAATGGGATAAAAAAAAAAAAAAACAGTTTAGCCTAATTTAACGGAACAAATGTCTCATTATTGTAATTGGAAAGATAACTTTATGCAGTTTAAACTGAAGCGAAAACAGCTATCTGTCATGCCACATTAAAAAGCGTGAAAAATGCATAATTGTAAGACATATTGTTTGTATTTAGCTAGAAAGCTGACAGAATTTGAAAGCTTAGACTTTTAAATTTCTCCCGGTGCCCCATCTGGGCCATTTGCATGCGCAACAGGCTAGAATATACTCTCAAAATATTATAACTTTAATCTCGGAATTGCTACAAATTAATTTTCGTAATTTTGACTTTATTCTCAGAATATTTTGACTTTATTTTTAAAACATTTTGACTTTATTATCGTAATTTCGACTTTATGCTAGAAATATTTCAACTTTATTCTTGTAGTATTTTGACTTTATTCTCGTAATTTTGACTTTATTCTCAAGATTTTGACTTTATTCTTGAAATATTCTGACTTTAATCTCGTAATCTTAGAATTTTTTTAAACAAGGCACTAAAACGCCATCATTATATACAGTATGCAGGCAGATTGTAAAAATCATGCATGTTTATCTTTTTAGTTCCCACTGTCCATGTAATGGTGAACTCTGTGAACAATAAGATGCTCAAAAAGTGTAAGTCAGCATTCTTTTTTCTCTCACATTACACACACAAAAAAACTCCACTACAAAAAATAATATACATAATGTTTTGTTTGTTCAGATTTGCCATCTCAACCCAAGACCAGAGAAGAGTTCCTTATGCGTAAGTTGCTTCGTAATTGTGTATAAATGTGCTGAATGCAGATACACAACATGTTTTATAGAGTGAACTCCTGTGGGACTTAAAGGATGCCAACCTTGGAGAGGCTTTTATTGATCAGTAATAAAAAAAAAAAGTCAGATTAATTAAAAATTAATCCAAGATCTGACAGAAGTGAGTAAAAACCCATGCTAACTTAAGTGTATAATACAGTTTTCTTTTTATCAACAGATTCCGTTGATCTGAATCTGAATGCTCCAAGCTCCTCTACGCTCTCTGTGAAAAACAACAAATCTGTGCGAAGGTGTGATAACGGTTACATGAGTTATGAGCACAGTTTTCAGGTTTTGTGTAAAGAGAATCTATCTGGGCGCTGTTATTTTGAAGTTCAGTGGGAAGGAGCAGGCTGCTGTATTGCATTCTCATATGACAGTACTACAAGTTCTGTCTTTGGATCTAACAAACTATCTTGGAAATGTGACTTTCCAAAATCAAATATTAGTGTGCGGCACAATCGGCACCAGACTGACATTTTCTTGGTCTCTAAAATTGGAGTGTTTTTTGATCAAGAGGCGGGAACGGTGTCCTTTTACAATGTCTCTGATAAAATGACTCTCCTGCACAAAATCCAGACCACAATCACTGCACCCCTCTACCCTGGGTTTTCATTGTATAAATTGGGAACTGACTCATCAGTGACAATTTGTGATCTTCCATAGCTAAACCTGTAAATCTAATCTGTACCAATGGTGCCAATTAGTGAACAGACAATAAATACAACTCAAACAGTAATAGTAAGCAGCAGCAAACAGTATTTCTGCTGCTAAGTGAGTGTTCTTATACAGCATTGGTAAATTCTTTGATTAAAGAGTTAATTATATTAACTTTCAGAAAAAAAAAGGGGGGGGGGGGGGGTCATATAATAAATAGGGCTCTCAAATAATTAATCGCATACAAAATAAAAGTTTGAGATTGCCTAATAAATGTGTGTGTGCTGTGTGTAATTATTATGTATATATAAATACAAACACATTCATGTATATATTTAAGAAATATTTACAAGTATATGTATTTATTATAATTTTTATATTATTTATAAATAAAAATATTCTGTACATAACATAATTGTCTTAAATGTACATTAATTTGTTTGTATTTATATATATATATTTATATATATATATACATAATAATTACACACACTTTTATCAGGCAAACTCAAAACTTTTATTTTTGCGATTAATCGTTTGACAGCCCTAATAATAAAGTGAGATACCAAATACGTGTTTTTTTTGTTTTGTTTTTTTTTTTAACGATTTCTGTTTGTCTTTATGGAATAGCAACCACTTGTTCTTCTGACTTTTGGTGTGATTGTGTGAAATTTGACATGTCATGGGATGCTTTGTTGGTTCTGCCTGTTTTTTCACTCACTTTATAGGGTGTTTGTTTAACTGATTCCCTTATATTGTATTTAGACTGAACTTCCATAGTGAAATGAATGTATTATGAAAAATAAATTACTTTTTGTACCAACTGAGAAGTTGTTAATAGATGTGTATTACAAAAGAACCATTAAAGATATTTAACCATTCCCAGAACTGTCTAACTTGATTTAGCACAGCACCTTGGAATGTATTTATTTTGCAGAAGGTGTTATCTCAAGTGATGTGCAAATTAGGAATATTACGATAACCAGCAAGTGATCATTAGAGGACAATAAGATTTTAAGCATTAATAGTGTTATATTGGGGTGGCAGGTGCCGTCTGACCGTTTAACTTCTACTTGCATTATGCATGTGGGGTTTTCTATTTCAAAAGACAGATGCCAAAACTGATGTGTGTGTGTGTGTGTAGAAGGTCAGAGATTAAGAATGGCTGGATTACTAAAGCATCCAGCAGTAGGTGGTAGTAGATACAATGGGAAAAGTTTAATAGAGACATTTAAGCCTGCTTTCTTCTAAACAACACATCCACCCACACACACACACTGGTTGTGGTCTGCTTCAGTCAGGGTCTGTAATAAGCGTGGCAGAGGTCAGCAGGGGTCGTACCAAACCTCTTTTGTGCAGTCAGCATTCTTATTTTATCTCTGAACTGTTAAATGTGGACTATGAGATACTTGTATTATAAGCAATAACAAAATGGACGTCTGTAAAATGCTATGCAAATAAAATTGAATTTACACTGTGAAATACATTGACATAAAGTCACTTATTGACATAAAAATGCTGAAAAACCAAAGAATTTGTGGGACCTGAAGGACTTTTCTGAAGAACAGTGGGCAGTTTAACTGTTCAGGACAAACAAGGGACTCATGAACAACTATCACTAAAAAAAAAAAAAAAAAAAAAGAATTAAACGGGGTCATTTTTATAAATTCAACTATTATTTTATCTTGTGGGCTATATGTAAACATCTTTTATGTGAAATATCTTATTAGGGTCAGTACTAAATAAGAAATAACATGCATTTTGTATGATCCCTCTTATTTTGGTAAAATGATTAACATTCGGCAGATTCTGCAAGTTGTATGTAAACTTTTGACCTCAACTGTACATCTAACGTTATACTAATAGTGTGTAGGAAAAAATCACATACGTGGCAAATTCAGACGAGTAGTATTAACTCTGTGTTTGTGTACAGCGACACCTGCTGGTCAAATTCGAGAATAGATTCCCTTTATATTGCACTGTGTCCTTCTCTCTCACACACGCTTTTCTGAACAAGATGGCTCATTAAATTTGTCTTTTGTGAGGTTCTCTCTCTTTCTCAAAAGAGCCTGGGGTTGTACAAATCTGCATTAATTATCATATTTTCATATTCAAATAAGGCCCGATGGTCGTTAAACCCATGAGGGGTTAATGATGAGAGGAAACTCGTTAAGGCCAGGCCAATTAAACTGCACAAGAATCCCGGCAGAAGCGCTCCGTGTAAAGGAGGGCAATTAAAGACTAATTAGGAAGAATTTTCTTAATTAATTCCAAAAGGGCACAAGTGTGTGAGACCTCCCATATGATAGTTACTGTTACAAAAACACAGACTGTGTATCTGGAAAACACGCGTACATCTTCATATCCTTCACCCAGTTCTCAGAAAATGGGTCACCATCAAAGAGAAACTGGAAAATAGACACATTATGAAATATTTCTGCTCTAAGATCATTAGAATTAACCACCAGGGATTTTTACTTTAAAACAGCTGTCCTGGCATACTGTACTGTGTGTGCTAAATTAAGATTTTAATAAGATGATTGCAGGATGAGATATCGAGAGTGATCTTATTTTTCAAATTACAGAACATCTCACTGATTCAGGTGTGATAAATTAATTTTTAAATAGACTTGTCTGACCGCAGACAAAGGGACATTTCTTTATCACATGTGGCAGAAGAAATTCCATAACTACCATTTTCCCTATTTGAAATTACGTATTTGAAATCAGTTTTCTTCCAGTTAAAACTTTTGACTAACAAAATTTCAAAATGATTTGATATCCTGCTGACAGTGAACTTGCAATCAGTTAAAGGCATCTAAGCACAGCATGAAAATCTATTCAGATAAGAAAAGTTCGGTTGGTAAGTTTTTAAAAATCGATTGGTTGATTCCACTTCCGCTTTTATTATTATAATTATTAGTATTCAAAAACGAATTTAGTGCTCCCTCACGTGGTTATGAAGGGTATTGCTATATACTTCTGAGATGCATAGTTTGTCGGCACATCAAAATCAAAGCTTGACTGATAATTGCAAAAACATTTGAGTATGTTGAGTACATGTGACCTTTCAGTGTTATTCATTTCCTTCTTACTTCCATAGACACCATTAGACTGTGGTCTTAAAAGCTTTGTTTATGTTTTTCAATAAAATGATGCTAAAATTACGAAGGGGTGGATTTACATTTATTTATCATTACCTTTGTGGCAGATATATAAAATATGGATATACCATTATATTTGAGCTTGAAACATTTTTGTTTTCTCAGTGAGCGTGCATATTTGTGTTGAAATCATGAAATTATTTATCATAAAGACAGTGATTTACAATGTAACACTGCATTATTATGTGGTCAGGTAATAATTGGCTTCTGCGTAAAAGACTGACCGTAATACTGCATTTTGAAGCCAGACGATTTAAAATCTTACTTAAAAGACACTTCTCTGTTCACACACACTATTAAGTTAATCCATATCCAGACGTGCAGACGCACACACATATTTTGAAGTCAAAACAGCTGCAGGACCCACCTTCACAGATCTCTCTAAGCACAGAGAGACGCTGCGTCTGTTATCGTGAGGTTTTAATGAATGATACTGTAGTTCGGTGGATGTATAGGTGGTGAGTGTGTGTGTGTCTTTGATGCAGTGTGGAGACGTTATGTCTAGCAGTGTTTAAGAGCAGTAATGCTCAGGTAAAGGTTGAATCAGCGTCATCCACCTGTCCTTTGTGTGGGCTTGTCATCTATCATCCTAAGAGAAAAGCAAATGATCCCCTGCAAAGCCCTGGACAATAATAAAAAACATAATTGGTTTATATCAGCGCTTCTCAAATGGTAGTTTTTGCAGGGCTGCTCTAATAGATGGGCAATAGTAAATGCAAATAATAAAATGTCAGTAAGAATGTAATGCTTTTTTACAATGACAAGATAAGGCTTATCATCTTTTAAAAGAAAACAGAAAACACGTTTTATACTGATACTTGCTTCAAAGATTGACTCAAACTATAATATGTATTTGTATATGTATATGTATTTTGTTATAATCTATCACTCGACAATATGATTAATAATGATACATTATTTGGTCCAAGATTTGTTCCATGTGTTTACCTGGCAAATAAAATGCATTTATGCACATATTTTTAAAATCATTTTGTAAAAATGGAGTATATTTACCAAAAATGTTATGTCAAACTTTCTAATTTAATATTTAATGTTTAATTCAGTGAAAAATAGTTAATTCTTTAAAAATATTAAATAGAACTAGTTTAAAATAGTTAAAAATAAATCCTACACCATGGTAATGTGAAATTTCAATATTCCATATACACTGACTTACATTTGCACTACCAGTCAAAGGTTTTTGGACAGTAAGGTTTTTAATGGCTCACCACGCCTGCATTTATTTTATCCAAAGTATAGCAAAAACATTAAAATTTCGAAATATTTGTACTATTTAAAATAACTTTCTGTTTAAATATATTTTCAAATTTAATTTATTGCTGTGATCTCATAGCTGAATTTTTAGCATCATTACTCCAGTCACATGATCCTTCAGAAAATAATTCTAAAATGCTGATTTGCTGTTTAAGAAACATTTATTATTATTATTATTATTATTATTATTATTATTATTATTATTATTATTATTAATATTTAAAACAGTTGAGTGCATTTTTTACATTCTTTGGTGAATAGAAAGATCCAAAAATCAGCATTTATCTGAAATAAAAAGCTTTTGTAATGTTATACACTTTCAAAAGCTTGGAGTCAGTATAATGGGGTTTTTTTTTGTTTGTTTGTTTTTTGAAAGAAATATTAGAAATTAATACTTTTATTTAGCATGGATGCTTTAAATTGATCAAAAGTGATAATAAAGACACTTATAATGTTACAAAAGATTTCTATTTCAGATAATTGCTGTTCTTCCGAAGTTTTTATTCATCAAAGAAACCTGAAAAAAATCTACTCAGATGTTTTCAACATAATAATAATAATATTATATGTTTTCTGAGCAGCAACATTTTGAATTGATGTGCAATGGGAAATCTGCGTCTTAAAATAAAAACTTTTATACGAATAGAAGAGCAGGGGACAGAACAGATGAATAAAACAAGAGATGTAGAAACAAAATGGCCTAATTTTAAGCCTTCACAGCTACAAAGTGTTTTTAAAAATGTGCGATGAAAGCAATGCATATTATGATATTTATATCAAAACATCAATATGTTTTCCAGTGTACACTAAATGAAAGTATGTGGACTCCTGACACCACACCCATTCGTGCTTGCTGAACATTTTAATTCAAAACCATCATCCTGAAACCATCATTTTGCTGCTATAACAGCTTCCTCACTTCTGGGAAGGCTTTTCACTGCATGTTGGAACATAGCTGTGGGTTTGCTACCATTCAAACACAAGAGCATCAGGGAGATTAGGTGGTGATGTTAGGAGATTCAGCTCTGAACTGTAAAAAGGTCTTCCATGCTAAATTCTTTAAATAATTTCTTTATGGACCACGCTTGGTGGACTGAAGAAATCAACCCTCCGTGAACTGTTGCAACAAAGTTAGCAAGGTAGCAGGTTATTTTAATCATGACATCACAGCATTCTTTTGGCATTGCGCTGCTAAGTTGCCACATTATCAGTTCATATGAGAACAATTAGAAAATGATCAATCACAGACCGGCATGTTTATCTTCCGCAAGACAAGATGCTCCCGGGAGCTTCTGAAATACAAACCACCATGAATCTGAGCAGCGCCAAGGATCTGAGGCGTCAAAGACAAACAGATCAAGCTCTTTAAACTCTTAACTGTCAACACAGTTGACTCCATTCAGCACCGAATCCAGAACTCAGATTTGTGATGTCACAAAGAGCCTTCGGGAGAACTCTGGAGTGTTCTGTGCTTACAGTAAACAAAGATAAGAGCCATTCTCATCTTCTCTTGTTTGAGAAGCGTTTTCCTCTCTTCTGCTCTACTTTGATTGATAAGATCTGCACAGGCATTACTTTTGGCATTAGGACAAATGTGAGTGTGCACTTTGTAGTCTTCTTGACATGTAGAGGCCAGACTTTCCTCCTCTTTGACGCTCTCTCTGTCTCCTTTTCCAGAGAAATTAATACCAGAATCTTGCACATGAAAGGATTATTGCCCCACATATAAAGGTTTGCCCTCCAACATCGTGTCAAGGTTCAGGAATTAGTATCATTCATGCAAAAACTAGGAATGTGATTTGGCATGGGATTGTACAGGCTGAGATTTACCGTGAAAGAGGGAGAGAGATATGACCTTGACTCTGTGTGTTTTTCCTGTGCTGCTAAACTGAGCTGTGAAGTGTTTGGAACAGAATGGAATGTCTGTGGAATTCCCCTCGATTCCCCCGCATCTCATAGTCGGCCTACCTTTGACAGATTTCACTGTAATGAAGTCTCTTAACCACTTTTTCTCTCATTCTCTCTCTATTGCAGGAAATGTTACCTCATACAGAAAAATACCTCTATGTGTGAAACACAATTGCACAGGATCTTTCCCTGCCCAAGAACATTTCCAACGGTTCTCTTGTTCCTGTTCCAAAAAAACATGAGAACACAGAGGAGTGTGCAAGAAGTCATTAAAGAACATCTTAACAAGTCTTAACAAGAGAGAAAAACATGTTCAAGCATCAGGTAATAAGTGAAAGTACATGCCTTTAAAAACAGGAAAGCTGAAGAGGAACTTAATTTGGTATAAAAGGTTTTATAGAAAACTAATGAGCAAAACATGAGCAAGAGTGCTGATGTTACAAATATCACTGATACCAACAGCAACATTTCAAATGAGATATTGCAACACACGTGCAATCCCACGGTAATTATAACTATTTTACACTGACAAAAATTATAAACGCAACACTTTTATTTTTGCCCCCATTTTTCATGAGCTGAACTCAACGATCTAAGATGTTTTCTATGTACGCAAAAGGCCTGTTTTTTTTCTCAAATATTGTTCACAAATCTGTCTAAATCTGAGCACTTCTCCTTTGCTGAGATAATCCATCCACCTCACAGGTGTGGCATATCAAGATGCTGATTAGACAGCATGATTATTGCACAGGTGTGCCTTAGGCTGGCCACAATAAAAGGCCACTCTAAATAAAAACAGTCCGAAAACCAGTCAGTATCTGGTATGACCACCATTTGCCTCACGCAGTGCAACACATCTCCGTCACATACAGTTGATCAGGTTGTTGATTGTGGCCTGTGGAATGTTGGTCCACTCCTCTTCAATGGCTGTGCGAAGTTGCTGGATATTGGCAGGAACTGGAACATGCTGTCGTATACACCGATCCAGAGCATCCCAAAAATGCTCAATGGGTGACATGTCCGATGAGTATGCTGGCCATGCAAGAACTGGGATGTTTTCAGCTTCCAGGAATTGTGTACAGATCATTGCAACATGGGGCCGTGCATTATCATGCTGCAACATGAGGTGATGGTCGTGGATAAATGGCACAACAATGGGCCTCAGGATCTCATCATGGTATCTCTGTGCATTCAAAATGCCATCAATAAAATGCACCTGTGTTCGTTGTCCATAACAAATGCCTGCCCATACCATAACCCCACCGCCACCATGGGCCACTTGATCCACAACATTTACATCAGCAAACCGCTCACTCACACAACGCCATACACGCTGTCTGCCATCTGCCCTGTACAGTGAAAACTGGGATTCATCTGTGAAGAGAACACCTCTCCAAAGTGCCAGACGCCATCGAATGTGAGCATTTGCCCACTCAAGACGGTTACGACGCCGAACTGCAGTCAGGTCGAGACCCCGATGAAGACGACGAGCATGCAAATGAGCTTCCCTGAGACGGTTTATGACAGTTTGTGCAGAAATTCTTTGGTTATGCAAACCGATTGTTGCAGCAGCTGTCCGGGTGGCTAGTCTCAGACGATCTTGGAGGTGAAGATGCTGGATGTGGAGGTCCTGGGCTGGTGTGGTTACACATGGTCTGTGGTTGTGAGGCCGGTTGGATGTACCTCAAAACTTGCGACATCTGTGGCATTGTGCTGTGTGATAAAACTGCACATTTTAGAGTGGCCTTTAATGTGGCCAGCCTAAGGCACACCCGTGCAATAATCATGCTGTCTAATCAGCATCTTGATATGCCACACCTGTGAGGTGGATGGATTATCTCAGCAAAGGAGAAGTGCTCACTAACACAGATTTAGAGAGATTTGTGAACAATATTTAAGAGAAATAGGCCTTTTCCGTGGTAAAAAAAAACAGCATATGCTGGTAGGTATGTTTTGATGCTGGGATGCTGGTTAGGTATGTTTTGATGCTGGTTTAAGCTGGTCCTTTGCTGGTTTATGCTGATCTTTTGCTGGTTTATGCTGGTCTTAGCTGGTCAAGGACCAGCATAAACCAGCAAAGGACCAGCGTAAACCAGAAAAGGACCAGCTTAAACCAGCATCAGCACATACCTAACCAGCATCCCAACATCAAAACATACCTACCAGTATATGCTGTTTTTTTCACCAGGGTTGTGTACATAGAAAAAGTCTTAGATCTTTGAGTTCAGCTCATGAAAAATGGGGGCAAAAGCAAAAGTGTTGCGTTTATAATTTTGGCGTATTTGGCGGGCAACTTGTATGAGTTCATACAATATCATTTATGCTCTTTTGTGAGATCTGATAATTAGGTTTAAGGGTGGACCTTCGTTTTCCTACATTTTTTCTAAAAATCATGTTTTCTGTACTGATCACATTGTACAAATTCACATGAAATCACATATCAGATAAGGTTGGATATTGTTTTTAAAAAACAGTTCAATAGACAAAACATAATACAATTTTAGACACAATATTGTCAAGTGCTTTGTCTATTTTTCATGAGAAACCAAAACAGAATTTGCGTCTCAGAGCAAGACATAGTGGTGTTTCTATAAATGAATCAGTGTTTTAAACCAATTGGTTGAGTGAATAATTTAATGACTCACTTAGAACAGCCACTGGCTTCTTTACTAAATAAATCTAGCTGCGTTCAAAATCAGAAGTACTAGGTCATCCAGGTAGTTTTCACCTACTGTTTTTCACAGCACTTAATGCATTGTGTTTTCTTCTGAAGCATCAGTCAGCGTTTGAACCTTCTGTAATAGTTGCATATGAGTCCCTCACTTGTCCTCAGTGTGAAAGACGGATCTGAAAATCATACAGTCATTGTTGGAACGGGTTCAAATACACAAAAAAGCTAAAAAAAACCAAAGAATTTGTGGAACCTGAAGAATTTTTCTGAAGAACAGCAGGCAGTTTAACCGTTCAAGACAAACAGACTCATGAACAACTATCACTAAACAAAAAACACAGCTGTGGGTCATTCAGGTAACAACACATTATTAAGAATCAGGGGGATGTACATTTTTGAACAGGGTCTTTTTTGTAAATTCAACAATTATTTTCTCTTGTGGACTATATGTAAATATCTTTTATGTGAAATATCATATTTAGGTCAGTACTAAATAAACAATAACATGCATTTTGTATGATCCCTCTTATTTTGGTAAAATAATTAACATTTTCAATGATTCTGAAAGGGGGATGCAAACTTTTGACCTCAACTGTATATAGTATGGAAGCAGGCATATTCGGACTCAGCATCTGTGTTTTTTAACAAATCGTTTAAGTGAATGAGTGAAAAACTTGCTTCTTGAATTAATCAATTTTTTTGTTTGTTTGTTTGTTTGTTTGTTTTAAACAAATTTATTGAATGAATGATTCAGTGGTGTACTCATAAAGATAGTCACTTGTCACCACCTACTGGCAGAATGTAACCAGCAGCAAGAGTCACTGTAAAACGGTTTTGACTCAACAGAATATTCAAAGACGTGAATTTTGTGTTTTAGCATTTTAATTTAGATACATTGATAATTTATTAGTTTAAAAACTTTTAAGCCATTCTACAACAAAACTTTTAAGTCATCCTCTTCGCTAAGGGCCCTAGTGGGTGAAATCTCCAGCACTAATGCACAGACCTTCTGTCTTAAATGTGCAAACACAGGCAGGCCGAGCAATAAATCAGTAAAAAGTCCTAGTCATATTCGACAAGTGTTTTATGTATATAATATATTATATGCACCCCCTCAACACACACACATATTAGAGAATATTCTCATGTGTAGAAGGTCACAGTCACACACAAGGGGTCCTTAGGGATTTCTCTGAGAAACACATAATCCATGCACAACCAGCCCTGCCTATCTCCTTCTATTCAGCACTGTATATAAGCAACACAATGTCTCATTGTGTGTGCGTGTGTGTGTGTGCGCGTACTCCTCCCTCTCTTACAGCACGCTAATGCAATGAATGATTGGCACAGCTGACTGAGCTGATAACAGCTCCATCCTCTACATACCCACCCACTGCAAGGCACGCACATACCCGTCTGAGGTTAACCTTCATGGGCCACAGACATATACTCTGCCATGGCATCTATTCCCAGAAGCCTGGATCAAAACCACAGCTGGGTTTTAAAAACTGGCCTATGTGGTGGGGTCACATAGCTGTCTAATTACCAGTGGTTTACAGTCTCAGGCTTGTGATTTATTTTTTTCATTTAGATTTTTGTAATTTTGTAATTTTGTAATTGAAATGTGTAATTCTGTCACTAGCAGCACCTAACATTGCTTCAATCCGTCTGAATGCCCTGAAAAGCCAGAGTAACAACATTGGTTCAATTACCAGAATAGGTATGTTATTGAACAACCTGTTTGTCCAAACGCAATTTTGTTTGGTGCAATGGTGCTGCGCCACTGGTCGCAGAAATAACCATCAAAATAAAATTAGATATGCTTACAAGCTGTATTCAAGTATATTAGTGGATTGTTTGCCAGTTTGCTTAGTGAAATCCTATAAAGATATAGAGTGATTTCATAACGCGTCATCAGTCGGCCTTATTGGTGGCACAGAGCGTAAACAGTGCCACTGAACCGAAAGAAACTTGCATATTTCACTGATTATTCCTGCTGAAAATGTTTAATTATTGTCAAGTTAGCCTATTTTCAGGTGCTGCGTAATATCATTGCGCCTGCTGCACCCATGGTACGGCAGCAATTTATATGCCGTTATGAGAGTATAGTTCCTAGCCATATCAGCCTAGATTATTGCAACTTTTCATTTTCCATCGGTCTTAGTACACGATGTAACTACAGAAGAGTCAAGTTTTAAATAGAAAAAATATTGAAACTCTTTGGTCATTCTTGAGCGAAATGCTAACGGTCTAATCAGATTCAATGATTTATGCTAAGCTATGCAAAAAGTGCTACCGCCAGACCTGGAGATCTGCTGAATGGATTTGAAAACGGTAAAACTCAACTGTTTAACTCTAGAGGAGTTGGAAAATGAGCCTATTTTCAAAAATAGTGGCGTGTTCCTTTAAAAGGATATTTCCACTTTCTTTCTTTAGCTGAATACAAAATGTGGAACATAACTTCATACAAGTGGATAGGGAGAATGGTCTGTCAAGCTTCAAAAAGGGGGAAAAACACAAAAACAATTATTTTATTTTATTCACGTTTGAAAACGTGAACACAAGCGTTCGCGATTCTTGCCCCGCCTCCGCCGTCTTCTGATTGGCCACTGTTTCGTAACTGACGTTTGATGAGTCGCAATGTGTGCCAATTAAAGTTTTGTTTATTTCAATTTGACTCGGCAACCATACGTGGAACGAAACGCTGGAAAAGAAACAATACGCCGCATTAAACATGAAAAAGCAGCGCAGCTGAACCCAAAAACGCGCTATTTGTAAACCAGCCCTTATGATAACGAAATACATGAGACAAATATGTTCTCTGAGTGCACACAACATGTAAGTATAATTCAAGACATGTCTTGTTTTTTTCAGTGAGCATAACCAATAGCTGTGATTAAAAACAAAATGTAAAACTAATAAGTTTCATTGCAGTCAGCTTTTTAGGAATTGCAATCCTTCAGAGATCTGTCAAAACAGGGCAAGCTGAGGTGAGCTGTAAGCTGCCTCTTCTGAAGATGACATATTCAGGTCAACCCATTGACATGTCGCACCCCTCCAGTGACCCTGAAAGAGGTGTAGAGTGCACACACTGAGGGAATCTGCATTAGCCGTAATAGTAGTCTGACTTGAGGTCAAAGGTTAAGCACTCTCACACTCCATCACTGACATTTATAAACCTGAGACAGAATTTCACACCTCCCAATGACACACCTGCTCACTAACTCTTCTGCTTCTCTCTGTGTCTTCAAGTGGAAGGAGAGAGAATGAGATGAGTGAGACAGAGTGAGATAAAGGCCCACATAGATTTGGGCACTTAAGATATGCTTAACCCTGTAAAGCCTTATATATATATATATATATATATATATATATATATATATATATATATATATATATATATATATATATATATATATATATATGTAAGTCAGAAAAAACTCATATTATTATTGAAATAGAACAGTTTAGATAAAATACATAAATAAATAAAAAATTTAAGTAAAGTATGAAGTTTATGTACCCATCCAAGTTGGAAAAATTACATTTATTTTGTTAATTTTTTAAGCTGTTGTGGTTATTATATATATATATATAATTCAGATTAGAAATTACAGGAAATAAAGTACATTTTAAAATCTATTCAAATAGTAGTAAAAATATAGTAAAAATATTTTCAGATTGTACTGTTTTTGCTGTATTTTGGATTAAATAAATGCAGGCTTGGTGAGCAGAAAAGACTTATTTAAAAAAACATTAAAAATTTTACTGGTAGTGTACGAATGTTATTTTGTATGTGAGCTAATCTCTTAGACAAAGCTGTAATCTTTTATCTTATCCTGCGCCAAACAAATCAATCAGCATCACTGTATCAAAACTACAATTGTATTTCTGACTGCAGGCCAAACCTCAGTTGTTATAATAGAGCTACAATGGCAACGATGACGACAACAACAACACTTCAATTAGTCATACGCTCAGACCCAAGTAACGTGTGCTTCTTTGGTGTAGATATTATTCCATGTGCATTTGCTGGAAAACAGAAGTAGTTTCCCGTCCAGAATCTGTACATGTTCAATGAATTCAACAGAATGCAGGTGCCTTTCTTTCTATCACAGCCAGAGTGTGTCACATCCTCAGAGTGCAGCAAGCATTGTTAACATCTAATTCCTCTGCATGCAGCTCTCGGGCTGACTTCCTCTCTTTATTCTGGCTATGGACCGGCACTAGAGGAACGCAGGATGGAGTCTGACGGCAAGATTAGGACTGTAGCGTCACCCATTTCCTAATGAATGAGAGAGCGAGAGTAGAAACAGACAAAGACAGATGTTAACAAAAAGCAGGACGTGACACAGCTATACAGAAAATCGGTGATATCATCTGGTTTAGTCTATTATTAACAAACTCTTTTATTTTCTAAAGAGCAAAAGTTCAGGTCTGGAATCATGGCTAAGGGGTGGAAAGCCTTTGACCAAAAAAAAAAAAAAAAAAACATTCCCACGCTGTTTTATCAGACTTCAAATTATAAAAAGATGTGAGAGTAATATTGGCAAGTGCTTAATGTAAACACACAAACAGACATGTTTAATTTTACTATATTCATGAGAACATCTCAAAAACATGATTAGACTGTTTTATGCAGATTTTAAATTGTAATGACCACTTCAAAAGTCTTTGCAAGTTGTTTAGCATGTACACTATCAGACAAATGTTTTTGGCAGTAAGATTTTTAATGTTTTCAAAGAAGTGTCTTCTGCTCACCAAGACTGTATTTGATTTAAAGTACAGCAAAAACAGTACAATATTGAAAAAATTTTGCTATTTAAAATAACAGTTTTCTTTTGGAATATATTTTAAAATTTAATTTATTCCTGTGATTAAAGATACATTTTTTAGCATCATTACCCCAGTCTTCAGTGTCACATGATTCTTCAGAAATCATTCTAATATGCTGATTTGCTGTTCAGTAAATATATAGAAATACATTATAGAAATGAATACTTTTATTTAGCAAGGATGCTTTAAATTTATCAAAAGTAATGCTAAAGACATTTGTAATGTCACAAAAGATTTCTAATTTTAGATAAATGCTGAACTTTCTATTCATCAAAAAAACCTAAAAAAAATTATACTCAGCTTTTTCCAACATCATAATAATTATAAATGTTTTTTGAGAAGTAAATCAGAATATTAGAATGATTTCTGAAGGATCATGTGACTGGAGCAATGATGCTAAACATTCAGCATTGAAATCACAGGAATAAATTACATTTAAAATATATTCTAATAGAAAACAGTTGTTTTAAATATTAAAAATATTTAACCATTTTTTTATTGTTTTTGCTGTACTTTGGATGAAATAAATGCAGGCTTGGTGAGCAGAAGAGAATTAAAAAAAATAAAAAAAAAATTAAAAATTGTACTTTCCAAAAACTTTTAACTGGTAGTGTAGCCTATTTATCTGTTTACCTGTTTACATTTTTTGGATTCTGTTAAAAAGAAAAGAAAAGAAAACAAAACAAAAAGACAGGACTAAAGTCTTTTTTATTTATAACTTTTCAGGAGGAAAGCTGTGTAATACAATACATTTAACGCATATACGCCAGTAATCGATCACTAGAGGGCGCTCTGTATCTGTTACCCACAATCATTCACCCATGCCTTGACATGAGTGTGGATTTGGATTGTGAAATAGTACAAACAGGGCAAAATGCTACCCCAAAAAAAGAAAAAGAAGAAAAAAAAAACCTTAGTGTGTAATAATCGTTTGCAGAATGTCAACATACTTCTACCAGTAATTATAAATCCATTCAATTGCCAAATATTTTAGAATTGAAATGTATCCCTGCTGTGAAAGATTACAATTTTTAAATAATAACAGTACTTGTTTGACGCTTTAAAATCTTTTTCCTTTCCTTTACAACCTAAGTCAATAAGCCTGACAGATCTATAATTTATAGGAAGACCCCGCCCTCTGACAATGCGATTGGCTGACGCAGACGTTCTACTACAGCTGATGGCTTGCCAATGGTTTATTGAGCTGTCAATCAAGCCCCTTCAGACGGCTAGTAGTTGACTGATATAGTGAGCGCAGCGCGTTGGAGGAGCGAGTGGATGTATGTGTGTGACTTTCATCTCATCTTCTGGAGGTCTTGCGGAGAACGGAATCATTTTGAATGGCTGGATTTTTGTGGATAACGATGCATATATGAGTTTTCTTTTTTTTAATCATGTCGTATTAACTTCATAGGAGTCATGCATAACTATTTTGGAGCTTGTTTCTCAGTAGTGTTCTTAATTTTGACGTTTTGGACTGAGGTGAGTTAAACTTCCTTATGCCTTTTTAAGTCCACATTTGACTAGTTGTAAAGTCAAAGATTAAACAACTGTTTTACACTGGAGTGAAACTCATTCATTTTTGTCAAATTAGATTTTGGGATTCTTGACCTAATAGAATTATCCTGCTGTCAGTGGAATCATGTGAGCCTTAAACTTTAAAAGACGTTTTAAAATCAGTCCGCTTGCACTGCAGTCGAAACTTTAGGCATTGCCTAAATCAATCGTACAGTAAAGTGCATATTTTATTATTGCACCAACCTGTTTATTCATATTTGCTGCGAGTGCACTGTTTGCAATACCTGTATTACGATAAAATCACGCAAATGTAAGTCAGTGCACTGTATCCGCTATATTGTTTTGTGCTGCATGTTCTGTCTTGTATTTTAATGGGAGTAAGACAAATTATTCTGTGCAGTCTTACAAAGCCACGCTGTTTGCATTTCATATTTTAACTGCTGTTTATGTTATTTTTAGGTGTGCCAGTCGTCGGGTTATTTGGAGCTCCAGTTGATCAGCGTGGAGAATGACAGGGGTGAGCTTGCGAATGGAAACTGCTGTGACGGCGCACGGAGCGCACAAGACGGTCTGTGCGACCGGGACGAATGTGACACGTACTTGAGAGTGTGTCTAAAGGAATACCAGGTGGAGGTCACCACATCTGGCTTTTGTACGTACGGCACTGGAAGCTCAAGCGTGATCGGAGGGAATACGTTTCAGTTGAAAGGATTCAATGGAAACCCAAACAAGGCCAATGACCTCGGGACCGTTATCATCCCCTTTCAGTTCGCCTGGCCGGTAGGTGCTCACCGATACCCTCTTTCATCAGCTCCTCAACAACAAACAAACCCTTTTTGTAAACATTTTCTACATAGTTATCTGAATATACCATGTGAAAAAAAATGCTTGAAATTATACGTTTTCAGAGTTTGAACTCGAATTTTCTTCAGAAATTAAATTTCAGGGGTGTCAAAACTTAACACTGCTGATTGTAATTTTGATTTTACTTAAAATAATAAGAAAGCAAGCAGTTAAATTTAAGGTTGAACATTTATTTACAGTATAAAGATGTTTGTATTGCAACCACAATAGGACTGCAACCAGGTTTTCTGAAATTGAAAACACATTATAGGCCTATACACTCAAATGCTGGGTTAAAAACAACCCAGTGCTGGGTGAAATATGGACAAACCCAGCAATTGGGTTGTTTTGACCCAGCGGTTGGGTTAAATGTTTAACCCAGCCTTCTGGGTAGTTTTATTTAACTCAACTGTTGCTTTAAAATTACTATATTTCTTGCTTAAAATAGGTTGGAAATGAAAATTTATAAATAAGTTGAATAAATAATGATTAAGTTATTGATCAATGTTCACCTTTTGATTATTGCTGATGCGTCTAGTAATTTTGTGTCTGATTTTTTAACTTACAACCTATTTTGGGTTCATTTTAAGCCAGCCATATAGTAATTTTTAAACAATAGTTGAGTTACATAAAACTACCCAAAAGGCTGGGTTAAACATTTAACTCATCTGCTGGATCAGAACCACACAGTCACTGGGTTTGTCCAAATTTCACCCAGCACTGGGTTGTTTTTTAATCCAGCATTTTTTAAAGGGCATGACTTTTGGGAAATATCAAGTCACAAATAATATAAAGCCCAGCTTATTTTAAGCATTTATTGCTGTATCACATATTATCCAGCTTAAGATGGTATCTGTGGAAATGATGTGAAATTGATATTTCCACTTTAAGCCAGCTTGACCATCTTAAGATTGTGTAACGAGCCAGTAGCTGGTTTGTTGTTGGTCCAAGATGGACTACTAGTTTGTACTAGCTAATGACCAGTTTAGACCAGCTAGAAACCACCTTGTTCACCACACGTTTTCAGCAGATGGTCAAGACACACACAAGTGAACATGCATGGCTACTTGGTCTTAACAACACCAACTGGTAGCCTACGCTTTAAACACTCATTGCAAAGCAAATGTTTGACTCGGTGGAAAGAGGAGAGCTCGGTGTCACGGTGGTCACTGGCGTTAATCGTAGAGATGATGAGCATCTCCGGTTACGGCGCGCGTTTGGCTGCGCGAGCGGTGGCTAGTGTGTGTCTCTCGCGCGCGCGGAGTGTACAGTTACACGCTTAACTGATGGTGTCGTATTTATAGGACGTAGTGTGTTTTACTTCATGGCATGCAGACTGGGCTGCATGAAAAACATGTTTTGTGGAGTTTAGAAGGAAGACGATCAATAGACATTCATCTGTCTCTCTATCTATCTATCTATCTATCTATCTATCTACCTATCTATCTATCCATGATGGTGTGCCTGAAAAGTGGTAAAAAGGTGGTTTCTTCTGTATCTGTTTTTTAGCAGGGAGTCTACAACATTTACAAAATAGTTCCTACGGTTGATGTTACTGTAGTAAGGAATCATTAATGAACATGTCACTTTCTCAGTAAAACAGCTGTGAGCATCTTAGCAAATTTTTCTTAGTGAAAGAATCTTAATATATGGGCAACAGTCGCATGAGCACACAGGAATGCTGTTTTGAGCAAAAATGAGATTGCACTTTTTTTTTTTTTTTTTTAAGAATGGCACGATTTACATAAGATGGAGTTCTTGACTAGAGCTGGCATGCTCATGGAGTGATATCACAACCAGAGAGATAGAGAAGAGAAAGAGAGAGGCAGTGGGAGTTGTCTACACGATCATGTTTCAGATAGCAGCATTGTCGCTAAATAGACCAGAACAGATAGTTTGTAAGATAACGCAAGGCACATTACTGTGGGTAAAACATTTAACTCAAACCACACAGTGCTTACCTCAGTGTGAGTTTGTTGTTGTTTTCTTAAGCCTTGTAAATATGTTTTGTAAGTACTGAAAATGCTGAATCACTGCATTTGAGTGTTGTTTGCCTCCAGATTTCGGCCAGGGTGATAACAGTAGCGCTGTGGTCAGAGCTGCCTCTGTTCTTCTGTTATGTATACATGTCTTTTAAAGTGGCTTTGTTTTAAACACACAATAATTGCTCATTTGAAGATGAAATCATGTACACAGTAAGGAGATGCTTTAGGACTGTGCGTGATTATTTCTATATCTCTGCGATGGCTGAGTTGAATGTTGATTTTGGAAGAACCCGACCAGGACTGAACTTGAGACAATTTACAGATTGTTCAGTTAAGGGTTTGTTTCAAGGGAACAAATCAAGATTATTCCTAGAATATTATTTTATAGGGCTCTGCAACAACTTACAACTCTGCATCCATCTTTCCATCCATGCACCCATCTATTCTCTATATCTGTCTATCTATCTATCTATCTATGGGATGTAACAATATCAAAATCTCATGATATATCTCTCGATATGAAGTCCTCGATACAATATTTATTGCAAAATTTAAAAAAAGACAAATGAAGACTTGAAAATAATGAAAAAATTGTACATTTTACATCTAATGCACTTTGAGAGTTCAAAATTAAAAGCTGCAACCCTTGTTCTTAACTAAGAAAACGTAAGTAAGAAAAAAGTCTTGTACTGAACTTTAAAGGGGACTCAGCCTTCTTTTTGTTTGTGGTATACTGTCCCAGTCTAACTTGCATTCACACTGGTGTTTTAGGAAGCCAAGCAAATTAGAATATAATAATAATAACAACAATTTATATTTGTTATTCCTATGACAGTAATAGCCATATGTTGTAAAACAATTGCACTGTAAAATAAGTGAAAATGAATATTTCTTAGGTGTATTATTTTTACTTTACACTACAGTAGGGATATACTTCTTTCCTAATTTTTACACTTGAAAGAAATATTTAGAATTTGGACTGTAGTAACATTAGCTGTCAGCAATTCATACTGCACTTTTAAGCTTTTATTTTGACGGAAACGGCAGTAGAGCTTTTATTTTGATGGAAAACTCCAGCTTAAGTGAAAACAGGCTTACAAAAATGCACCTCACTACAAATCTAGTGAAATGCTGTAATCATCCACCGTGAAAATAAAGCGTAATTGGTGGCCGTTGCATTTCCAAACGTGCGCTAAACTCACACCGCATGCAATAAATGGAGCTGTACGGAGGCGGGGAAAACACCAGATCACGAGCTGATTACCTGAACGAAGTGCATGCTTTGCTTTGAAACGTGCAGCGAAAACAGAATTTATCTGTCTATCTATCTATCTCTAGACTTTGTCTCAGAACCGTTATCTGGTCACCTGACTATGAGTAGATTCATAAGTGCTGTTTAAACAGCTTTGCAGGTGAGTCATTTGAGTAACTGCTTTCACATTCTGCTGGTGAACTTCTAAAGATTCTTCCCTGCTGTAACTCCGTTGAAGTCTGTAAAGTCTGAAGTGAGAGATATTTGCAGTCTTGTGTTAACACTGGTGAAGACAGCCCATAGTAGGAAGGAAATCCTCCTGCTGTGATGTTTAATAGTTATTTTTGGAACTGGCAAACCACAAAAACAAACACTTGCTAATGGGAATAATCCTCCTATAATGTTCTCTGCAGCACGTGTGTGTTTAATGAATGGAAATAAAGGTAGACAATATACTTTTGGTTACAGCTGCATCATTGCACTCGGTGCATCATTAGACGCCTACATCTGCCGTTGTCCATAGTTTCTTAGCTAATCGGGTGTGCCAGGGGAGGGACACGGTTTACGGAAGGTGATGTTTATGAGCCTTATAAGTCCTACTGTGCCTGACGTCCTACAGCTGTGAGATCTTTGATTCTCTTCCAGCATACCATCCTTTGTTTTTGGATAAAAATCCCATCCTACTGAGCACACACACACACACACACCACAATTTTTTTTTTTTTTTTAATGCAAGCTTTTCCAAGTAAGAGCTCAACAAGTCCATGTTCTGTTTAGACTTATTCTAAACCCTGAATGCATAGTTAAGAAAAGAGATCTTTTTATAAAACAAACAGAAATATACAACAGCAGTGTATCTTTACCAAAGATAACGTTAGCTCTTTCTAAAGCAGTCAGTGTATCTGGCTGTTTTGAGATATGGGTCAGGACACTTAAATTACTGTATCTTTGCTCTGTCATTTCTGTCTCTGTTTTAAGTCGTTCATATGTAGACCTGCCAAAATGCAAGGGAGATTGTTTCACATTAAAATTTTTAATGAAAATAGAAAGTCATGCTACTAACAGATAAACCTGGCTCATTCATTTTTAAACAGTTATGAGGGCATTTATTTGATCTCCTCTACTCTTTCCATTATTTCTTTACTTTCAGATCTTTCCTGTCCTCCTTTCACCCCATCCTGCTTTCTTTAAATCTTGGATGAGTGTTGGGTCTCTCGTTTCATGACTGTTTCTCTCTCCTCTTTTCTGTGAGCGCTCTGCACAGTTGGCTGCGCATTAGATCACAGGTGTTTGATGCAAACCCGCTTTGTGTTATTCAAACGGACTGTGATGTCGTCTGCTGGTTACAGGAGTGATAACAGTTGTTATTTGACTATCAGACCTATTAATGCAAACATGTTTCCATCTGGGCTGATTTACTCTTGAGCAGCTTAAATGATTAGTTCACTTCCAGAACAAAAAATTCCTGATAATTTGCTCACCCCCATGTCATTCAAGATGACATGTCATTCATGTCTTTCTTTCTTCAGTCAAAATGAAATTAAGGTTTTTGAGGAAAACATTCCTGGATTTTTTTTCCATATAGTGGACTTTTCCATATAGTGCACCCAATGTGTTGAAAGTCCAAATTGCAGTTTCAATGCCGCTTCAAAGGGCTCTACGTGATCCCAGCCGAGGAATAAGGGTCTTAAGGGTAATTTTCTAAAAAAATAAGGATGTATGTACTTTTTAACCACAAATGCTTGTCTTGAACTAACTCTGCGATGCATGTCTACGACTTCACACATTACATACTCACGTTGGAAAGGTCACCCGTGGTTAGTTCTTCATCAGTTTACTTCTGTTCAAAGAGGTAGGGTTGGGTGAAAAAAAAAAACCTCAATCTTATTTTCTCTTTTAACTTCAACATCGTCTGACGTTGTTGGGTAATTCCATGCAAATGTCAACCTTACTATGAAAAATCATTTACTATACTGATAGCACAGATGTCAACATTTGGTGGTTCAAATATCCGTCTCTCTTAAAGCATTTTTTTTTTTTTTTTTTAAGTTTTAGTGCATGATTTTCCATTGTCACATCCATAACAGTACATATTCCTCATAAATGAACCTCAAAATGAAAATAAAATAACAATTATATGTTCTGTGAAGAGCCATCGCTTCTCTATTTGTTGGGTATTATTGTGTCTGGTTTGTGCATTTTAATTCACAGAAATTCTACAAAGTATGTAGTCTTTTAAAAAACGGTGTCCTTTTTTGTCACATCCATAACGCATGATTGTTTGCCTTTTTTTAACATGGAAAACTTGTGCATAGAAAACTTCAAGAAGACTTGACTGATATTTTTCTGATGATTAGACTCTATTAACAAAGTTTTATCAAATATAAACAGATGGTTTGGTATATTGGTAACACATACATTCTCTAAGCATTTATATGCCACATCTATAACGCTGGATTTGCCCTGTTTTACCTTTTTTTGTAAAGGGCATTTGATGTTCTTCACACATTCGCTTTGTAAACACTTGGTCGGTACCTCCACCTACGTCATGTTGGCCTTTCCAACGTGTCTATGTGATGTGTGAGGTTGGACTAGTGCAAGACAAGCATTTGTGGTTAAAAAAAAGTATATAAAATTTGTATTTTTATTTGTAGAAATTGCGGATCATTTCACTAGATAAGACCCTAGAAGCCGCATTAAAACAATTTAGACCTTCAACCCGTTGGCAACCACTGAAGTCCACTATATGGAGAAAAATCCTGGAATGTTTTTCTCAAAAACCTCAATTTGTTTTTGACTGAAAAAAGAAAGATAAACATCTTGGATGACGTGTAGGTGAGTAATTTATCAGGAAATTTTTAATCTGGAAGTGAACTAATCCTTTAATGTTTGTCTTTTCATGAACACCTTTCATCTCTACCACAATTACTACTGACATTCATATTAAATGTTTTCTTAAGAGTTTTGCATACTTCACATATCTGTGGTAGTCTCTCTGTATATTCAAATCTCTAAATGTCAGTAAAATGTCAGTGAATGTCATTTTGGCACTTGACAGTGCAGATTTTATTTTAAATATTTATTTTAAACGGCTTTAAAATGAACAACACACAGCTTCTCAGCTTATTGCTTTAATAAAACACCACCTCTTTCACTGAAAAACTGCACATAATGGAATTGCATTGTTAATTCTGTGCCACAGAAACCCAAGCACATGGGGTATGAAGTGACTTACACAGGTGTGTTACCAGCCTGCACATATCACATTCAGCTTTTAGGTGGAACAGTTCCTGTGTAAGTGTGTTACTGTGCATTGATTTGCATTTGACCTGAATCCTTATGGACCGGTATATTAAAATCTGGTGTGAGTGTATGTGATAAAATAAAAGGCACATCCAGGTTGGGTTCTCACAATATTTGTCCTCCTCGCTGCCCTCTGAGGTGTAAAAACTGTGGCACTGCCTGCTCAGTGTCACTTAGGAGGTGTAATTTATTCATTGCCAGTGTGTGCGTGTGTTCCTGTGTATCTGTTGGCATGTGTATATGCATGTGGGTGTCTTATTTCCCTCTGACTAAGGAAAGATAAAATCTTCCCTGCTCCTGCTCATCCCTGGACTTGTGGCTGGTGTCTGATGGCTGTCTTTGGAGTATAGTACCTTTGTCTTACGCCGCTGCACTGTCCAGGTGTTTACATCAATATGCTGCATACAGCAACTAACAGCCTTTCATTAGTTTGCTGACACTGATTGCTGAACATCCTGACACATTTAATGGATTTGGATGTTATTCTTGATTTATTATAAAGCAGTAGGCAACCCCTAGGGGGCCTGTGGCAGAATTGCATGGGGTCTGCCAATTATTGTTTCTTGTCAAACAAAATGTATGTGGAAAAAATAAAATATACATTGCACAAAAATACAATATTAGGTTAACTACAACCAAACAGAAGTTAAACTAGTTGGCTTTGAAATATAAGCAATGTAACAAAGTACTTAAAAACATTAATGAGATTTCACCAAAAAATGAGATTTTTGTCACCCTCAAGCTGTTCTAAACCTGTTATTTTCATCGTTGGGTAGACTGTCAATTTATTATGGCAAAACTGCATACAAGGCAGATCATTTTCTTTCGTAAGCTGATTATGACGCATTTTGATCAAATAAAATTGATCAAATGTGACAGTAAAGACATTTATAATGATACAAAAGATTTCTATTTCAAATTAGGTAACACATTACAATAAGGTGTCATTTGTTAACATTAATTAATGTATTAACTAACATGAACGAACAATGAACAATGCATTTATTACACTATTTTTTAATCTTTGTTAATGTTAGTTAATAAAGTCATTCATTGTTTATGTCAGTTCACAGTGCATTAACTATGTTAACAAACACAACTTGTGATTTTAATAATCCATTAGTAAATGTTGGAATTAACATTAATAAATGCTGTAGAAGTATTGTTCATTCTTCATTCATGTTAACTAATTTAACCAATGAACCTTATTGTAAAGTGTTACCGAAAATTCAGCATTGCATGAATAATGTCAATTTTAAAATAAATTAATTATAAAAAATCTCAAATTTTAGTATTATCACATTATTTTTGATCAAATAAATTATCTTAGTGAAAATAAGTTGACATTTATGACACATGTCCAAATGAAAGGGAATCATAAAGAGTAGTGATCAATAAATCAAGAAGTGCATCTTTGAGGATGAAGTTTGTTTGAAGTTTTCATAAGGATGTGATGATTGCAAAGAGCTCCAGGCTTAATCAGATGAACTTTGAAATATTTTAGTGAAACAAATATCACTTGTTTTTTCAGTTTATGACTCATAAGAACTGGCTCAATAGTTTGCGTATGCCTTGCCCATTTTAAAAGCGTCTGTACAGCTTTCACAATGTTAAGATTCACTTTCTCATTTCTTTAAGAAATTGAAATAATGTCAGTTATTATTTTGCTGGCTAATAATATGTTATTAACACAGCATACACTTGCACTGATGCAGAACAGCGGGATATAACCGAAAACTGGTTTTGTCAAGGCAGATTTGACATTCGTGGCTTTTAACAAGAAGCTGGACAAACAGCGAAACACCTGTGCAAAGGAAAACAGCCTAAAAATGCATGGGCAGAATGGCATAACCCAACACGACAGTAAATGTGATGACATTTCTGATGGAATATTACAGCCGCACTTTTAAGTTCAGTAATACTTTTTTGGATGGTGATGGTATTTTGTAGCTGTCCATCAGTTGTTGGTTTCTTCATGAACAACCTTCAGATTCTACCACCGTTACTCCTAACACTCATGTTAAGGGTTTTGCATACTTTACGGATTTGTAGTAGCCTGTCTATATACATACAGAAATGTACATCTATAAGTGTCAATGAAATGCCAAAACATTACGTTTTTTTTGTAAGATACATGAATTTTGTTTGAAGTTTAGTGAAAGTTTTGAAGCCATGCTTGTATCAGGACTCTTTCCTTCCTACCATTTACTGCATGCACCTACAAGTTTGAGTGGTTTGGCTTCACTGATGTTAGCGTGCTGATTCATGCTTCCAGAGAAAAGATGCGTGAGTGTCAGCACACGAAATCCATGGGCATGTTTCTCATGCCCTGTCACCACAGTTAACCTGATCTCTGCTAAACCAAAAAATACAACCTTTCAGCCAAACATATACCTGCTAAAATCACCTCTTCAGAAATGTCCAGTTTTCCAGTGTGTTTTTGTAAAGCAAAATTATATTATACATCATAAAAAGCTGTTTCATTGCATTTGTTGTGCCATTGAAAATCAGTGGTGGTGAGATTTTATGCCATTTGCATTTGATTTAAGCTGAAGGAAAACATTTGTAACTACACAGAAGCTTGTTACACTCTGTTGTATGCTGACCCACAGATTTTGTCCTAAAGTTTCAGACGTTTCCTGAAATGTTCATCCAGGACAATGTTTGTAATCCAAAAGCACTCAGGTTCTGTCAGATTAAAGGAAAGAAACGTTACTACCCCTCATTTGAGTGAAAAAAACATGACCTCTCCCATCTTACAGTCATTTCACCTCAGTCACTGTGAAATACTGCTGGTTCAGAAACCTTTTGAAATCCTTCTGCACATGCTGTTATTTGACTTGAGTTAGCAAACCATTTTCCCACAAAATAAATGAACTAAAGGACACTGTTGAAGCATGTGTCTGTGTGAAAATAAGTGCATGCATAAACATCATGTAATCATTTATGAATTGTTGACTGCAGCAGTGACCTGATACACGCTCCTACAAACATCCTTGCACCTCATCATTCATCTGGTTTATAACCCAGCTAATCAGTCACCAGTCCGTGGGAACCAGGTTATTCACATTGCTGTTATGACTTGCATCCTGTTAAGAAGGCACGCACACATATACACGGTATCAATATGAGGACGTAAAATAGATATTCATTGTTTGATAATAACTACACACTAACCCAACCCTAGAATGACTGGAAAAAATCACTAGATATTATTATAATTAATGAATAAGTGTTTTTTTTTTCTTTGAGGATGTCCCCAGATGCCCTTTTAAGAGTGGTTTTGTGAGGTTAATGTGAAAAACGCCTTTAGAAAGGAAGTTTGGATGTTTAATTTGAAAGGCATGACTTCTATTCCTATAGCCGGCATACCAGGTGTTACTTTCTTGTATTCTTCTCCTTATATTGTCTTAGTAAACAACTGTTCAAAAGTTTAGGGTAAGTAGTATTTATTTATTTTTTATAAATTAATACTTCTAGTTAGGGCTGGGCGATAATTCGATAACGATAATTATGGCGATATAATTTTCCTCGATAAAATGATATGAAGAGTTCGATAAATGTTCGATATAATTTTTACGTGACAAAAGCGGAACAAAACAGCGCGACTCATTTGAATCGCGCCACACGGGCCATTTATCCACTTGGACCAAAGTTCCAACTGCCGCGCTGCTCAAGCTCACTAGAAAAAATGCATTTATTATCTCTATGTGGCGCGGACGCGCCTGGAAAAACCGATAACCACTTCCGTTATGAGCGCAGCTGCATTTGAAATAACAAACTTGAATGTGCGAAAGACGCGATGTGGGATATTCACAGATGTTACTGATTGATAATGAACAAAAATGTACCTCTGCATCCTCAAGCTACTATCAAATGTGCATTTCTAAGAGACAAAAAAGTGATTTTATTAATATTATTATTATTATTATTATTATTATTATCAGACAACCCAAACCTGTTTCTTGATTTGAAACAATATAACTCATTAGAACATGCAGAAATACATAAGGCATTTTGATTTTCTGAGCAGCATGACATCATATTTCTCAGGCGCCGCCCACAACCACAACCATATTAGCATATTTGCACTCTTAGTCAGTTGTACACTGCTTATTTTGTTTAGTTTTGTTTTTGATGGTAACACCACCGAATACACAAAAAATGGAAGAGAAGGGTGGAGTGAGCAGTAGCTCATTATCATTTAAAGAGATATGCATCGAAACGGTGGATGTAAACAGAGCTGTTTTTAGCAAGATAAAAAATGTGTTGTTTTACACAACCATTGAGGAGTTTTAACCAAAGTATGTTGCAGACATTTCATGAAAAACCTTAAAGAATCATACCAACTTGTGGAAAACGGGCATCCGATGACCCCTTTTAGCAGTGTTTTCAACATTGATAATTTTAAGAAATGTGTCTTGAGCAGCAAATCAGCATATTACAATGATTTCTGAAGGATCATGTGACTGTGAAGACTGTAGTAGAGGCTGCAAAAAACGGTAAATTAGAAAGCCATTATTAAATTGTAATAATATTTCTGTTTTTACTGTATTTTGATCTAATAAATGTAGCCTTGGTGAGCATAAGAAACTTCATTCATAAACATTAATGAACAAACATTAATCTACAAAATAAAATCTTACTGACCTCAAACTTTTGAATGGTAGTGTACTAAGAGTCTTTCTTTTATTTTGAGTCTGTAGGTAGACTAATATGAATTTTTTATGTCTGTGCTTCTTGTGCCATTGTTTGTGTGAGTGTGTGTGTTTTATTGATATTTTGTGTTTGTCTTCAGCATAGACTTTGACTGTAGAGACCTATATGTCCGTGTAAATTAGCTAACCAACTCTTTCTCTCTATCTCCTAGCGAGCTTATACTCTGATCGTGGAGGCTTGGGACTGGGACAACCAAACGATCCCAGACAGCAGTGAGTAATGATTTCTCAACACCTTGACACACACCAACATGCACTGCTGTTCATGCTGTCTCATCAGTACTGACAATCTCTCTCTTAAGCAAGTTCACATGTAAGGCTACAGGTGACACAGAACATTGTTTCTGAAGCGAGATTCAAGATGTGTCCTTGCAGACAAAGTTACTCAAAACAGTGCAGAGGGACTGATGCATTAGCCTGGGGTTTGAAGTATGCTGTGCTTTCATGTAAAATTCAAAGTTCTCTGCAAGTCTTTCTTAGAGAGATTCCTGTTCATTTTGTATGTGAGGCTATGTCCTTTTTACATATTCACACAGACAGCTGCTGTTTCTTTTAGTACAACAAACAAAGCAGGTGGCCGTTTAGAGTATTAAGTCAGAGCTGGATGCCTGTGGTCTGAAGTGTCTTTGAACCGCAAAGAGTTACCGACTGACCAATTAAGAATTTGCATGCACAGAACTCAGCAGAAAATTATACAGATTTCTGCAGAATGCCTGTCAGGCACTAAGTTCCACACATCCTCCCTTACAAGCTTGTGGTTAAATATTTTAGCTAAATTGGTCTACATTATTTAAATTTGGCATGTAGAGGCTATTAACCTCGAAAGAGGCTATTAACACTACACTCTTAAAAATAAAGGTTCTTTACTGGCACCAGTGGTTCTGTGAAGAACCTTGAACATCCATGGAACATTTCAAATGCAGAAAAGGTTCTTTATAGTCGAAAGTTCTTTAGATTTTAAAATGTTTTTCAAAATGGTTCTTTTAGGAACTGTTCTCTGAAAGGTTCTTTGGGGAACCAGTAATGGTTCTTGTATGGCATCACTGCAGAAACACCCTTTTGAAACCTTTATATTTAAGAGTGTAAGTGCAAATAGCAATTAGATGCTATTTACACTAAGTGCAAAGAGGCAATTATCTGCACCTCAGTATCGTAGTACATTATAAAACAGTATGCAGTAATAACGTATTGAGTGTAAATTATAGTTTTAATTCAGATTATTAAATGGATGCTGCCTTATTGGGACAATCTGTACACCTACCGTAACCAATACTTTATTTTCAACTTTTTGATTTTGTTCTTTCCTTTTTACTGAAAATAAATGCCTTTCCTATATGATATGAGATTTGAAAAGGGAGGAAAAAAGTTTGCCAAAGAGTACAATACGCGCTTTACCATCTGTGCCAATAGAGTTGAGGTCTAATGATCGTAAAACTGCATTTTTGTAACACAAACAGTATCTGAAAATGTTTCAGTTTTGCATATCGACCAGCGCAAATATAGCCAATTTCTGAGTGCATCTTTAAACCAGCTTGAGTTTATAGTTTAGAAAGCACTGTAGGTCCAAGGGTATGGAAAGCCAGTGTGCAGGACATGTTAAAGGAGAAGTTCACTTCCAGAACAAAAATTTACAAATAATTTACTCACCCCCTTGTCATCCAAGATGTTCATGTCTTTCTTTCTTCAGTTGTAAAGAAATAGTTTTTTGAGAAAAACATTTCAGGATTTTTCTCCATATAGTGAACTTATATAGTGTCCCCGAGTTTGAACTTCCAAAATGTAGTTTAAATGCAGCTTCAAAGGGCTCTAAATGATCCCAGCCAAGGAAGAAGGGTCTTATCTAGCAAAAACGATTGGTTATTTTCTAAAAAAATTACAATTTATATACCTTTTAACCTTAAACGCTCGTCTTGTCTAGCTCTGTGGTTCATGACAGTTAGGATAGATCGAAAAACTCCCATCTCATTTTATTCTCCAACAAAATCGTCCTACATCGCCATTTTACCTTTTTTTTTGTAAAGGGCGTTTGATCTTTTTTGAATGTTCAATTTGTAAACACTGGATCGGTACTTCTGCAGCAATGTAGGATGAATTTGAAGTTGGAGAAGAAAATGAGATGGGAGTTTTTCGACCTACCCTAACCATCAAGAACTGGAATACACAGAGTTTGCACAGAGCTAAACAAGACGAGCATTTGAGGTTAAAAAAAACAACTTCTATTTTAGAAAATAACCAGTTGTTTTGCTAGATAAGACCCTTCTTCCTCGGCTGGGATCATTTAGAGCCCTTTGAAGCTGCATTTAAACTGGATTTTGGAAGTTCAAACTCAGGGGCACCATAGAAGTCCATTATATGGAGAGAAGTCCTGAAATGTTTGCCTCATCATTTCTTTACGAGTGAAGAAAGAAAGACATAAACATCTTGGATTACAAGAAGGTGAGTAAATTATCTGTAAATTTTTGCTTTGGAAGTGAACTTCTCCTTTAACACACGGTGTGAATGTTGATGTGTGTGTGTGTGTGTTGTCTCACGCAGATGTGTCCTGTTTTCCTTTTCTCCTCCTGTGGTTCTCCATTGCTCCATAATACATGATGACTCTGACAGGATGTACCATTAATGAAGGAATTCATGTTCTGGGAGTTGGCTGATCATTTACAATGTACACTATAATCCCTAACAAGCTAAATATACTCAAAGAATTTCAGGTATTTAATTACCTTGAAGAAATTAAGATTCGATTTGCCATCACAGGAATAAATTACATTTTAAAATATAATAAAATAGAAATCAGTTATTTAAAATTTAAATAATATTTCACAACATTACTATATTTTGGATCAAATAAATACAACCTTGATGAGCATAAGACACTTTTTTTTTTTTTTTTTTTTTTAATTCCAAACTTTTGAATGGTGGTTTAAACATATTAAGCCAAATTCACCTAAGGAACTTTACACTGAGGAGTTTTACTAAGAAAAAAAGCTGAGCATTAAAAGCATTAAAAAAAGCTGAGACTGGAATGGAGATTCAAATATTCGACTGGATGGGAAGAGTTTATGCTAGAAAGTAAACAGTTATTTTATGTGTTTTGGGAAAAACAAGTGATGTGAAGATAGAGTTAATGTCACTGCTCTGTGAGGATTTCTACTGTGGTGATGGCTAGAGTCTCTGGTTTGGTCAGAAACAAGTTATATAAACTGCTCTATAACAAGCAAATCCTAATCCATTCTATCTGATAATGTCTTATTGTATAAGCTAAGTATACTTCTTAAAAGAACAACATTTATTCTACTGCAAAGCAGTAAGAAGAGGTAAAACATCTACATGCACATCCATTTCGTGTAAAACTTCATTTTACGCCTCTCTAGACGCTTTACGGCAGATTTGAGTATTTGTATAGGTTAGTTTATGTTTATTTGTGTATGAATATCTTATGTGGTTGTTTGTTGCTAGTGTGCTAGTGCCCTTAATGGGACATGGAGGTTGTTTTAGCATGCAAATGGAAACTGTTTATACTCAGTGTGTCATGTTTAAAGTCCCTGGAGAGAGTTTGGGTCTAAACAAAGAGTATGAGGTCATCGCCTCGTTAAGACATTAATTACTGTAGCGGCTCGTTATTTTCCACACATGTCTGTGAGCTAATTATTGTCTGAGCAGCTGCAATGCTACTATTCTTCACACTACATGCACACATACAAACAAATACACCGCCGGCAATTAGTCATAAAGCAAAGGGCTATTGACAGGACTGGCATGAATATACACTCTCACAAATACACACAACACTAACAAGGCATTGATATGTTCGCATACACAGCTCTGTCGGACAGCTGTCACGTGACTTTTTGAAATTCTGCGCAGGACATTTGGTTACTACAAATGGAGACTAGATCTCAGACAGACAGCATGAGCAAGATCTAGGCTGCATTTTTTTGAGATGATCAGCCAGATGACAAGATGTTGATGTTGAGACATCAACAGGTGAAGAGGCTTTGAATGCTCCTGATGCACTGTGGGTGGCAGGGTGCCAAGAATTACTGTTTTTTTTTTTTTTTACATTTTTTTTTTATTAATAATTGGTAGTATTTAATTAATGCTTAATAATAAAACAATCTTTACTATTCTTGTTTAATTCATTATTATTTAAGTATATATTTAATTCTAAATTATACATATACACTGCCGTTCAAAAGTTTGGGATCTGTAAGATTTTTAATGTTTTTTAAAGAAGTCTCTTATGCTCATCAAGGCTGCATTTATTTGATCAAAAATACAGAAAAACAGTTATATTGCAAAATATTATTACAATATAAAATAATGGTTTCTATTTTAATATAGTTTAAAATAGAATTTATTCCTGTGATGCAAAGCTGAATTTTCATCACCCATTACTCCAGTCTTAATTGTCACATGATCTTTCAGAAATCATTCTAATATGCTGATTTGTTATTGAAATTATCAATGTTGGCAACAGTTGTGCTTCCAAATATTTTTTTGGAACCTGTGATACTTTTTTCAGGAATCTTTGATGAATAAAAAGTTAAAAAGAACAGCAATTATTCAAAATATAAATATTTTCTAACAATAAGTCTTTGCTATCCCTTTTTTTAAATCAATTTAACATATCCTTGAAGAATAAAAATATTAATTTCTTTCAAAAAAAAAAAAAAAATAGAATAAAAATCTACTTACCCCAAACTTTTGAACGGTGGTGTATATTGTTAGAAAAGATTTCAATTTTAAATAAATGTTGTTCTTTTTAACTTTTTATTCATTAAAGAATCCTGAAAAAAGTATCAAAGGTTTCAAAAACATATTAAGCAGCACAACCGTTTCAACATTGGCAAAAATAAATCAGCATATTAGAATGATTTCTGAAGGATCGTGTGACACTGAAGACTGGAGTAATGATGCTAAAAATTCAGCTTTGATCACAGGAATAAATTAAATTTTAATGCATATTAAAATAGAAAATCTTTATTTTATGTCATAATAATATTTCACAATATTACATTTTGTTCTATATTTTTGATCAAATAAACACAGCCTTGATGAGCACAAGAAACTTCTTCTTACTGATACCAGCCTTTTGAACGACAGTGTTTATATATAGTTTTAGAAAATATTTATATTTTTGTAAAATTTTCTTGATTTCTATTTTTTATGTAAATATTTACTTTTATTAATATTCACTTTAATATTGTGTAATATTACACAATAAAAAATATAGCATAACATTTCTTATTATTAATTACACATCATTAGGTTTTGTGTAATGGATAGTTATAATAATGACAAAGCACTTCTTTGATAGAAAAAAATCATCACAGCGGGTGGTTTCTGTGTTTATGTTTTTGTTTCCTAGACACCACAGACAAATCTGCTGTCGGCAGTAGATCAATTCATCATCAGGGTATCATACCTGCCTCTTGGTTTCATTTTTTATACAGGTGTTTTTTCCAACTCTGCCTTCTAGAATTAGCTCACTGACGTAGATCAGGCCTTGAAGTACTAAGAAAAAAAAAATCTGGCTTCAGATGCAAGAAGCCGGTTTTGGCGTTTGCAGGGCATCAGGTAGCGGGGGCCCTTGGAGGAGAGGGTCCCGCGGGGCTGTTTACCTTTCAGGAAGTCCGTCTCAACGTTTGGACTCTAAACAGCTCTTTCTGGCCAGCAGGTCAACTGCATTGTTCACGTATTGTCAAGGGGCAGAGAAAGAGGCGTTATTGTGTTTCACTTGTACTGTAGTGCTGGCTGGTAGATCGCTAGATGGTAATAAAGTGGATAAGTGGAAAAAATGCAAAGGGGAAGTTAAGAAAGGTGGGGTGCATTAACATGAAGGAAAACTTAGAAAAGTGGGTGAGAGAGCGTTGTGTAGTTATAGGGGAAATTATTTGGCCTTGTGCTACTCTTTGGTCTATTGTTTGTGATCTGTTATCGCAGTGGCGATGAGGGCCGAATCGCACCCATTGTGATGGAGGCAGTGAAACAGAGCAAACTGGAGACAGACTGATGGAGAGATGTGAATGAGACAGAAAGAAAATAATAGAAAGAAAAAGAAACTAAGAAAAGATGTTTTGTTTTTAAGGCTAACAGCAGCCATCATCTGCATTTCCTGAGATTTTTCTTTATCTAAAGCTGTTGTTGTGAGTTAAAGAGAGCCTCTCAGATCAAGGCTGAAGTTCTAGTGTTGATTGAGCTCGCGGATAAACGCGACTGATTGCGTTTCAGACTCGGCGAGAGCTGTTCATCTGCTTACCTGTTTGATAGTTGCAGCTCTTATGCATGTGTGTGACTGTGTTCTTGAGCTGGCTTATCTTCAGGGTCTCTTTCTCTCTCTCTCTCTCTCTCTCTCTCTCCCACACACACAAACACACACACGCTACTGTGCCTCTACCCAGTAACAGTCTCTAAGTGTCTCCTTCAGCTTATAGAGAGGGAGTGATTGGTGTGTATTTTTGTAACTAATTGCTGTAGATGAATTAGGAGATGAGTACTAGATTTTTTTGGTATTTATAAGTGGGGGGAGAGTGAGAGGGGGAAGAGAGGACAGCAAAAAGGGGGGATGGCACATTTGATATGAAAGAGCGTGTCGAATTCCTTTTTTTAGTCGGAAAGTAGGAAAGTATGTCAAAGCTTTTGTTCCACTTCTGGAATCGTGTGTCCATTTAAGGAAGAGAGCAAGTGGACTGAGATGGGGCGAGCGGGGTGATTTCAGCTGTGGGGAAGGATTCGTGAGAGAACGTGCACAAGGACGATTTATAGAGCACCTTGGCTGGCGGTCAAACATAACGACCTGTCAGAAATACCACTGCTGTATATTTAAGACATCTTCAAATTGGTTATCTGACAGTTTTTTTTTTCTAGGTTTTCTAAATATTCTCTCCATTCAAGTGGGAGTTTATGGGTATATGTGTATATATTAGGGCTGTCAGTCGATTAAAAATTTTAATCTAATTAATTACATGATGTTTCGATTAATTAATCACAAAATAAATGTGACTGAAAATACACACGAAAGATTATTTAAAGCTATTTTTGTTTTAAATGAGAGAGTATAGACATTACAAATTGTAGCTTTAGAAAGAAATATTTTATTTGATTCGACATAAAGTTTATTACACATAAACATTTAGGCTGCAACGGCCTAGAAAAGAAGATAATTTGAGAAATATCTTTTATATTTTCTGTTCATATAATGAAAGTCATTGGTAACCAAAACAGCTTTGTTACCAACAGTCTTCAAAACTATCCCTTTAATGTTTTTTTTTTTTTTGTATGAAATTATATTCTAAATTAGAAGCTAAATCTGCCAGCAGGTGGCAGTAAATGTCTTTATAAGTCATTCATTTATTCATTCGATTCGTTCAAATGGCTGATTCATTCAAGTAAATGGCTCTCTTAATGAATGGGCCTTTGAATCATTGATTCACACGATTCGTTCAAAACGTGTAATGTACACGTGTAATGATGTGCAACAAATCTGCTATGGCTTCAAAGGTAATATGTTCTCTGCAAAATTGAGCAAAAACACATAATATTGTTTAAATATAGCAGGATATCAACTTCTTATTTACTGAACTTTTGTATAAAATATCTAAAAATGAATATGTGACAAAACACATGTTTTTGCATCAATATCTTTAACTTTAGGGCATAACTGCATCTATGGAGGTGTGGCCCTGGATCATATTTGTCAACAGTTAGCGATATGAAATATAAGATGACGTACAGATCTGAGGGCGGGGCCAGGGCGTTAACTGCTTTAAAATATTTTTAATCACGTTATCTTTTCATAACTAGTTAAATTAACGCATTAAACTGACAGCCCTAGTATATACATATATATATATATTAATTCTTCCAGTTTAACAGCGTTAAAAATATGTAACGCAGGGGCGGGGCTAGGGTTGGCCACTCCACTCACAACTGCTGCTTCTGTCTCTTTTTTTCTTGACAAGAAGTGTGTTTATTTAGATGCAGAATGTCTTTACGACCACATAAAATTGGAGACTTTTTAGACGCATACTCCAACTTCACTTCAGCGTCAGGTGCTAGTCAAACGAGCGTGGTTAAAGTACAGGAGATGAGAGAGCTTCAGTAAAACAATAGTGAACTGCGGTCAGCCATTATACTGTGCTCATAGCACGCGTGCTTCAATTGCACGCACAAATGCGGCAGTGTGCGCTGTAGCCTGTTTCTTTTCATATTAAAGCGTAAATTAAACTGCCAGCATGCGTGTCAGATCCGCGTCACGTTCAACAGCAGCAGCTCTTGAAGAAATAGCAGCCAAATAACCTTATAACCCAGCTGATTTGACGTCTTAATTGAAGAACAAAATAAAAAAAGGAAATCAGTAACTTTTGTAGCTTTAAGGATTCACTATATTTAATTTAGTATTTAGTGTTTGGTAACTTTATTCAATTTCTGTATACTTCCTACTTGCTGAAGTGCACAGGTAAATAATGGGTTTATGTGACGATTGTTTTAAGTTCACTTAAATTAAAATTTGTTGTTTTTCAGAATCTAAAAAATGTAAAAATTTTTAGCTTTTATTTATACTAAAATGTTGAATGGCTATAGTCAATGGTTAAATATTTGGAAAAAAAGAACAATTTCCTAGAGACATCAGTAATATTGGTGTGACTGACACTCACCTTCAGTCATAAAATGTTTTTTTTCTTTATGTTGTTTCTACATTAATTTGAAGATTGAATGTGAAATTCTTGCGATATAAAAGTATATTTAAAAACTTTAATGTTAGGTGTGATTATTTGCGATTAATCGTGATTAATTTCAGAAAAAAATGATTAATTAGTTAATTTTTTTAATCGATTGACACCACTAATATTTATCCATTCACATAATTTATTGTATAGTTAAAGGGATAGTTCACCCAAAAATGAACATTCTGTCATTAATTACTCACCATGTCGTTCCAAACCTGTAAGACTTTTGTTCGTCTTCAGAACACAAATTAAGATATTTCTAATGAAATCCGAGAGCTTTCTGACCCTGCATAGACAGCAATGCAACTACACCGTTAAGGCCCAGAAAGGTAGTAAGGACATCATTAAAATAGCCCATGTGGCATCATTGGTTCAATTTTATGAAGTTAAGACAATAATGTTTGGAACAACGTGAGGGTGAGTAATTAATTACAGAATTTTAATTTTTGTGTGAACTATCCCTTTAAAATGTACAGTTTGATGCCTAAATTCACTTGTAGCATTTAAGTGATTGATTTTAGTGTCATTTATTTATTTAAATTAGTGTAGATGTTGCCACTCATTTTAGTAATATGCAAATGATTCTCTGGCCTCAGGTATGTGATTGGGCCTCGGACGATCATGTCACCCCCTCATTCAGCCATATCCCCTGTCAGATCCCTAGACGATAATATTGCTAATTTAATCAGGTGTGAATTTCTTGTTTGGAATGGAAAGTGCTGCAATGTGAGAATCTCAAGCCAACACCCACCTTCATGAACAGCATAGATTAGATTTGAATCATTGTTGATGTTGTGTTCTCTCGCACTTTAAGACGCTGTTTGTCTTTTTCCCACACACCCACACACACCCACAAACAGACTTTCCCTCTCCCCTACATTGTGACTGTAGTTGTTCGCAAGGTCAAAGCGTTTCTCTTCGCTTCTCGAAAGGGAGTTTGGGTGTGTGTGTGTTTTCTTGGGGGTTGGGGGGGGGGTTCTTCCTGGTCTGTTCCTGATTGTATTATTTCCTCACTGGCTCCCAAGCAGTCTGAGACAAGTGTGTGTTCCACTGAAGCAGGAAGACAGGCCGTGTTTCGTCATACTCACACACACACGCACACACACACACATATATATAAATGAATGTTTTTGTCTCTTTCATAGATGATGATCTGTTGATCGAGAGGAGTGTTAATCGTGGAGAAATGAACCCAGGAGAGGAGCGACAGCTCATTCAGTATAAGGGCCGAACAGCCAGCATCCAGTACAGCGTGCGCGTGCGGTGTGATCGCCACTACTACGGCAACAAGTGCAACAAACAGTGTCGTCCCCGAGATGATTACTTTGGCCATTACATATGCGATCAGTTCGGCAATCAGCAGTGCATGGAGGGCTGGACTGGGCAAGACTGCAAGAAAGGTGTGCGAGTTTGCTAACACTCTCCTGAGATTGCAGCAATTAATAAACGACAGTGATCCAACAATCCAATTAAGTCCCACCCTACATCTTTCCTTATTTAAGAACCCATTTTACCATTAATTACTCACCCTCATGTCGTTCCAAACAAGCAAGACCTTCGTTCATCTTCGGAACACAAATTGAGATATTTTGATGAAATCCAAAATCTTTCTGATCCTTCATAGACAGCAACGCAACTGACATGTTCAAGGCCAAGAAAGGTAGTAAGGACATCGTTAGGACACAGAAGAGAAGAAATTGTTGAATAAAGTCGTTATTTTTGTTTTCTTTGTGTGGAAAAAGTATTCTTGTAGCTTCATAAAATAAGGTTGAACCACTGATGTCACATGGACTATTTTAACAATGTCTTAACTACCTTTCTGGGCCTTGAATGTGGTAGTTGCATTGCTTTCTATGCAGGGTCAAAAAGCTCTTGGATCTCATCAAAAATATCTTAATTTCTGTTCTAAAGATGAACGAAAGTCTTATGGGTTTGGAATGACATGAGGGTGAGTAATTATTGACAGAATTTTCATTTTTGAGTAAACTAATGCTTTACTATATTGTTGCAATTCATAAACAAATGCAAATTATTGACAGAATTTTAATCTCTTAGACTTGCTAGTCTTAACTTTTTACAGGTAATACATCCCATTTATGATAAAGTTTTTACATTTTCTCCGACCTCTAGCAGTGAACTTATTATATGTGTGAACACCTTATTATTGTTGTTGTCATTCAGTGACTGTAAATTGCATGTCTAAATCAAGGGAGAGCAAAGGAATTTAATAAAGCTCATTCATATTTCTCCGTCTTTCAGCTATCTGTAAGCAAGGCTGCAGTGAGCTTCACGGATCCTGTGTCACTCCGGGAGAATGTGTGTAAGTGTTGTTTGAGCTCTCTCTCTCTCTCTCTCTCTCTCTCTCTCTCTCTCTCTCTCTCTCTCTCTCTCTTTCTGTTCACAGGCCATGCATCCCGACAAGATGAATGAGTCTGTTCGTTAGAGTAAAATTGTTTCGCACACACATTTTCTGGCATGCACAGCCGCTTTAAATAGTCTTAAATGAGCTGAGCAGACAACTGAAGGATAATATGATAATATTAGCTCCGCCTACCTCATCAATGTCTATATTCAGAATGGAATACGAGCTTATTAATGAATTCTCTGCAGTGAATCCTGGATGTTATTTTTAAATATATAAAAATGAACGCATTAAACATTTCAAAGAATCTGTGCTACTGTTTACAGTTACAGACATATGAGCTTAGTGTGTTTGTCACATGATCTCTTCATATTTGCATGTTCAATTTGGCCAGTGTTTACTTTTAAAAATGTAATTGAAACTTTTTTAAATTTAGCATTTGGTTATTTAATTAAATAATCAGTAAAAGATCTTCAGAATGGTAGTAAAAGTGTGCTATTTGATATAGTAAACATTGTAAAGTGGCCATCTGTGTATTACTGCACATAGATACCGAAAGTTTACATACAGTATGCTATACAGTATAGTAAAGTAGTATGGTAGTATGCCGTTTTGAATCGTCACCTCTCTCATAAGTGTGCAAGTCCAGTTTTATGTCTGAGTGATGTTTCTTTTCCTCTGTGTTAATTCAACCATCTTTCAAAGTATGTGAGGTGGAAATGACCTTTGACCTCCAGTCTGTCTGGAATTCATTGCTGTCTAAGATTAGGAAAGAGGCAGAGGTCATGACCCGTGTCTGCTACTGGAAAGAAGTTTACACTCCTGTCTCCGTCATACTCAGACTTCCCTCTCTTAGAGTTACCGGTGTAGTGTACATGTGCAATGTGTGACACTACCAGACATGCTAGTATTTCTGTGCGAATCAAGAACTTTTCAAATGTGTGACTAAAAAGAAAGTGGAAAATCATGCTATGTTGACATGATGTAATAGGTTTAACCGCTGTTTGACAAATGTGTTCAATGGTATAGATTCAGTTCTTAGACGCTTGTGCAGAATTATCTCACGCACACACACACACTCACTCCTGCTCATGCTCTGTTTGTTTTTTAGCTGTAGGTACGGCTGGCAGGGCCCACTGTGCGATGAGTGTTTGCCATATCCGGGCTGTGTGCACGGCACCTGCTCGAAACCCTGGACGTGCACCTGTGAGAAGAACTGGGGAGGATTTCTGTGTGACAAAGGTAGATTCAATCAGCATATTAGAATTATTTCTGAAGGCTCATGTGACACTGGAGACTGAAGTAATGATGCTGAAAATTCAGCTTTGACATCACAGGAATAAATTACATTTTAAAACATTAAAATATAAAAGAGTTCTTTTGCATTGTAATATTCACAATATTACTGTTTTAAAGCATAAGAGACTTCTTTCAAAGAAAAAAAAACACTTTACCTAAACAATTTGCAGACATTCACAAAAAAAAAACTTTTATATAAGACCTGAAATGTCTCACTTAACACAAAAATGTTTTGTTAAGATAGCAAATGAATGCAGTCGAGGTCTGTTCCCTCTCACTTGAGACATTCACTGACATCCACAACATTTTTCTCCTCTGAATGGAGTGTTGTGATGACTTCTGCCATATTCTTTCCTGCTGGAAAAAGAAATGCATGTTGTTTATGTGTTTATTTCTGTACAGATCTAAATTACTGCGGCACACACAAGCCCTGTGTAAATGGAGGCACGTGTCTGAATACAGAGCCAGATGAATATTTCTGCTCCTGCCCTGAGGGTTACTCAGGCAAAAACTGTCATATTGGTAAGAAACCTTAATAAAACTCTGACAAAAGTATTATAATTTCTCAAAAGGTATTCTTAAAGGGGTCATGACATGGATTTTTTTTTTATTATTTTAACATGTTCCTTGAGAATTACTTGTAATGTTAATAGAGTTGTTTTGCACAACAATACAAATAAATACGTGGAAGAATGATTATTTTCAACCCTCATTCTGACCCCCTATCTAAAACGACCTGTTTAAGGGGGCGGGTCTTTTAAGACTTGTCGGTAATTGGTCACTGTTATGATTGGCTAAAGTCATTGCATAGGACATAATTAGACGCCCCCTAAAAAATCTTTTCCAGACAAAGCATTATTAAATAATTTACTTACAGTTTGTGATGCAGCTGCAGTCAGATCTAGCACCGCTTTATTTTTGAACAAATGTTTCTTTGTGAACTCTTCTTGACAATGTGTCTCATTTATAAAACAAAATGCTCCAATCGATCCTCAGACCCGATCCGGGATGCCATTAAAAATAAACTATCCACTTATTCCTTACGCTGCGATCCTTCTGATATCTGTACAAAGACGCCAACGATCCGTTTAAACCAAACACATCAAAGCAAATGTTCTTTCACTCCATTTGTCCTATTGACGACAGACTCAAGCGCATGGACTGTGTCAGAAAGTAAACATGCGTCTGTTTACTGTATCCAGTGTAGAAAAAATATTGGCAGTGATGATAATTTATATTTGCTTTTGATGCACACAACACTCGCCTTTAAGCGACTGAAAGCCAGTGGGTGGGCCTATGGTGAGAAGATGACTATTCGTCCATGTCTTGCTCTGGAGGCAGCATTTGTGCAAACGTTGTGCCCAGGTGACATCATCTTGGATCTCAAATCCAAATTAGCCATTTTTGGAGCTTGATTAAATAAATGCTTTGTTTATAATGAGGAGAACGTTTTAAGCTATAAAACTTCCAGGATGTTTTAATGATACAAAGATCTCTTATATGCCAGAAGATAAAGGCAAATTTGATTTCTCATGTCATGACCCCCTTTAATGGTTAAACATAATATACAGTATACAAATAATACATATACAACCTGCAATTTGAGTATAACAAGGTATACCAAAATGTGTGTGTGTGTGTGTGTACCTTACAGCCGAGCATGCGTGCATGTCAAACCCATGTGCAAATGGTGGGACATGTCACGAGCTGACATCAGGGTTTGAGTGCCAGTGTCCCCCAGGGTGGGACGGCCCAACTTGTGCTAAAGGTCAGAAGTCATTCTTTTTTTTTCTTTACTCTAGATGAGGCAGACTATATTCTAAATTACCATATTGTGCAAATTCATTTAAATTTTCTATCTTTCGTTTATGCACTTTTCAGATATAGATGAGTGCATTTCAAACCCGTGCGCTCATGGTGGGACCTGCTTCGATCTGGTGAACGGCTTTGAATGTTTATGCCTCCCACAGTGGACCGGCAAGACCTGTCAGATAGGTGAGACCTAAAGTTTGCGTGAATTCATACTCAAATCTACTGGGGGTCACAAAACAGTACCAGGTTTAACTGGATCGTAGCATGTCTAAATAGGGGGTCAGATGGCACCTCTCAAATATCAGCAGTTTTCTGAGTGTGCATAGTGCTTGTTTAATGTAATGAGGTGTGTAACTGAATGTCGCGTTTACGTCTTACACCACAAATTACTCACAGTTGATTGTGTTACAGTGTGAGTGTGCGTCTTTGATTGTTTTTTTTCTGAGTGCATGAGCGTGTGATATGCCTGCAACTATGTATATATGTTGGCATTGCGTGCTTGTATGTTTATTTAACCTGAGTTTGCGAGTATGTACTGTATGTGTGTGATATGGAATTTTGTCTGAGGCTGTGTGGTCATGGCAGATAGCTGAATATTATCTGTAACCGGACCCAGGTGATTTAAGTATTGCTATATATATCAACGGGCCTGGCAACTGCTAAGACAGGGGCTAAATTTATCTTTTTGCGGGACTATATTAGAGTAATCATGGTGGGGAGAAAGAAGCTCGAAAGGGGTGTGGTAGAAGTATGTTACTCTGCTGCTGCTAGTGCGACAGGAAATGCTTTATAACCTGTAAACAAGCGCAGTGTGGAATTGTAGCCGTGGTGTCTGGTTATGGGGGCGAGTCAAGTTTCCCAGGTTGCACTCCGGTCTCAGGTGTGGAGCAGGCAGGGTTACCTGTGCAGGATTGAGAAGAGAGTTCGATTTCATCTATGCCACAGCATCAGTGCCATATAGCCACAGAGCTACACACAACTTTTTTACCAAGTGAGAGTTTGCAAGGGGCCTGCACGTGGTTCATGAGTTGTTAAAAAAGCTAATAATTAATAATATTCAGTGTTAAGTTAAAATAAATAAATAGGGCATAGTCTGACATACTGCATATTTCAGAGTTATGATGCACATTTGTGACCAAACCACTCTTAAGTAGCATGGGTATAATTGTAGCAATAGCCAAAAATACATTGCATGGGTCAAAAAAGAAAAAAAAAAAATGATGCCAAAAATCATTAGGGTATTAAGGAAAGATCATGTTCCATGAAGATATTTTGTGAATTTCCTACCGTAAATATATCAAAACGTAATTTTTTATTAGTAATATACATTGCTACGAACTTCATTTGGACAACTTTAAAAGCGATTTTTCTTAATATTTTGATTTTTTTTTGCACCCGCAGATTCCAGATTTTCAAATAGTCGTATCTCGCCCAACTATTGTCCCATTCTCTCAAATCAATGGAAAGCTTATTAATTTGGCTTGATGATGTATAAATCTAAATTTCAAAAGAGTGACCCTTATGACTGGTTTTGTGATCCAGGACCACATTTCATTATCATAGTGCTCAAATAAGAAACTATTGTAATTTACAACAGTAACGTTTTGCTGTCACTATTTTAATAATTTAGCCAAACATGCTATTACTATACCATATTTTACTCTCTATTTTAATTTCTACTCAATAAAATATTTTAGAGCTTTGTATAAATATGATAATAAAATTATTATAAAAATGTCCATAAACGTAAAAGAAATCCCATTTTCAAAATCAGGCTTCCTCATATATTCATGTTTTCCAAGAATCCTGCTTCTTGTCAAAAAAAAAAAAAAAAAACAACATATATATATATATATATATATATATATATATATATATATATTAATAAAATATACATATGGTATGTGTGTTGGAGGCTTGCGATCATTGACACTATAGTAATAACACATACAGGGTAATTTAAATGTAAAGCTGTTAGTACAGAGGATGTGAATATGCCATGGTACATCATGGGAATCATGGGACATGACCGAGATCTTGTGCTTGGTGGTGGGGCTTGAACTTCCATGCTCTCTCTAGCTCCCCTCATCCTCCTCTTCTCTCTCACACAGATGTGAATGAGTGTACGAGGAGACCTTGTCTAAATGCTTACGCTTGTAAAAATCTAATTGGTGGATATCATTGCAACTGCTACCCGGGCTGGGCGGGACCGAACTGTAATATCAGTCAGTATACAAACTCTAAAAAGTCTACAAAGTCTATATCCCTTATACTTTTACCCTCTTTTTCTGCAAAGCAGCAAACTTTTGCTCTTCTTCTTCCTCTTCTCCTAATGCTGATTAAAGCTGTTCTGTTTGTCCTGAAGCAGAAAAAATAGCTTTAAAGGAATAGTGCACCCAAAAATTCATATAGCTTTGTGAAGTGGATCAGCCAATTCATAGAAAAGATCTGACTCAAATAAATGATTTGTTCACAAATAAGGCATTTTTCTTGTAAATGTTCCAAGAAAAGCACATTTTGCTCTGTTCATCACACCAAGTTATCATATAGCTTCAGAAGACCACTTTTATGATGCTTTTATTGTGCTTTTTTATGTTTGAAAGCTTCTTAATTGCATGGAAAGAGTGACCAACATAGTCTTCAGAATTAATGTAAGCAACAGAAATGTGGTCATTTTTGAGAAACCAGTGAGAGTAAAGCTGTATTTTCCATCTTCAATTATTCTGCATTGCATTGCCTCTTAATTGTGCATGTGTTCTGTTAATCTGCCTGCTCATGCATGTCTAAAAGCCATTTAGATCTCTTGTTTTCTTCTTTTTTTGACACGTTTTGGACCAGAATGTTGTGTTGATTGTTCATGATTATTTTACAGATGTCAACAGCTGTTATGGCCAGTGTCAGAATGGAGGAACCTGTCAGGTGGGCATATGACTATTTTACAAATTTTTTTTTCTTTTAGACATTCTGGGTTAAATCAGATGCACTGCATCCTCTACAACCAACACTCAGAACAATGCAAATTTGTTTCTTCATGCTGTTACACTACATAATTCAGTTAGTTAAAAAAAAAACTCAGTGCATGCCAGATTTAAGCCAGATTTATTACTGAAATTTTTTGTAGACATTAGTGAATACCTCCCTTTCTGGTATTTTTAACATTTTCCTTTGATGTTGCTACTGTATGAAAAAGTTTTTTCCAGAATATTAGAATTCAGTGAAATAAACCATGAACATCCTAAACGCAAACCATACAGATTTTGCTGCCATTTAAGTTATACTTCTTACGGAGAGCAAAATTTGCATATTTTTTTCTGTTCTCAAGGAACCAACAGATGTTGGCACAGGTGCGAGCACACAAATGGTAAAGCTAAAGAGATAAAAAGAAATTGAGTAGGTGTTGGTTCCTTAAATAATAACCGAACCCTTTAAGAAAATACAACGTAATGGAATTTATATTGGAGTAGGTTATCATTTCTTGGTTATTTCCTCCCTAACTTTTACAAGCTTTCTTGGGCTTCTGCCCTGCACACCTGTGAATCATCTCCACCTCTGTGTGTTTTTGTTAGGATGGTCGTCATGGTTATGTGTGCCAGTGCCAGCCAGGCTTCATGGGAAGGCACTGCGAAGTGCAGCAGAGCAGGTGTGCCAACTCCCCTTGCCAAAATGGTGGACGCTGCCATTCGCTAGCCGCGGGTTATGAGTGCAAGTGTCTGTATGGATACACCGGAACCAACTGTGAGGTGAGGTCGATAATTACAGTACATACGGAACATATAAGAACTTTCTTTCTCAATTGCTCATTCGTTCTCTCACTCTCTCTGTAGGTGCAGGTGGATCCATGCAGTCCAAACCCATGTCAGAATAAAGGCCAGTGTCACTCTATGCAGGGAGATTTTTACTGCGCCTGCGCAGATGAATACGAGGGGAAGACATGTACTCAGTTACGAGACCACTGCAAAACCAGCACCTGCCAAGGTAGATAAATTACCTCACTAAAGGCCTCATAAAGTTTATGATGTTGCTGTAGCTCAGTTAGTAGAGCGCAGCGCTGTTTGATTCCCAGGGAGTGCACTAGATAAAAGTTGTGCTGCGTAATATATGCACTGTAATAAGCTAACTACTATTTCTATTCCCTTTTGTATGTGCCCTTCTGATATTACACATACATTAATGCCAGTGTTTGGTTAATCTTGTTTTGGATGTTGTTCTTTTTCCTCATTAGTGATTGACAGTTGTACTATTGCGGTGACAAGCAATGGCACAGCGAAAGCGGTTCGGCACATCTTATCAAATGTGTGTGGTCCTCACGGGCGCTGCATCAGTCAGTCAGGAGGAAACTTCACCTGTGCCTGCCAACCAGGATTCACTGGGACATACTGTCATGAGAGTGAGTAATATTACACACATCCAAACAAACGCCACTATTAAAAAGATGAAAATTATGTTATTACTCACCCTCATGTCATTCCAAACTTGTAAGACCTTTGTTCATCTTCGGAACACAAATTAAGATATTTCTGATAAAATCTAAAACTTTCTGACCTTACATTGATAGCAATGTGACTACCACGTTTAAGGCCTAGAGAGGTAGTAAGGACACTGATAAAATAGTGACATCAGTGGTTCAACCTTATTTTATGAAGTTACGAGAGCGCTGTTTGTGCACAAAGAAAACAAAAATAAAGACTTTATTTAACAATTTCTTCTCTTCTGAGTCAATCGAAATGTGTTCACAAGAGTACCACGACCCACAATACACACACCAGTTAATGGGGGTTTCTTTTCTGTTTTCTTTCTCAGATATAAATGACTGTGCATCATCTCCTTGTCGGAACGGAGGAACATGCATTGATGACATCGATTCTTTTCGCTGTGTTTGTCCTGATGGCTTTAATGGGCAACTCTGTGAGCAGGGTAAACATATCAGCTCTACATGCTTTACTATTGTCTTTTATAGTAGTGGAGCACTCAATATGTTTAGTTAGAAAGAAATTTATGTCCACAGAAATGTAAAGAATTAGATTACTTTCAGAATAAAAATTTCCTGATAATTTGCTCACTCCCATGTCCAAGATGTTCATGTCTTTCTTTTTTCAATCGCAAAGAAATTAAGTTTTTGGAGGAAAACATGCCAGGAATTTTCTCCATACAGTGGTTCCCCAGGGTTTCAACTTCCAAATTTGCTGTGCACGATCCCAGGCAAGGAATAAGGGTCTTATCTAGCACAACAATCCCCCCTTTTTTTTTTTTTTTTTTTAAATAAAACATTTATATAATTTTTAACCACATGCTCATCTTGCACTAGCTTGGAAAGGTCACGTGTGCTTAGTTCTAGATTGTGTACTTTGGTTCAAAAAGTTAAAAAAAACTCCATCTCATTTTCTCCTCCAACTTCAAAATCATCCAACATCGTTTTACCTTATTTTGTAAAGGGCGTTTGACTTTCTTTGCACGTTCGCTTTGTAAACACTGGGTTGGTACCTCTGCCTACGTCACACATGCATGATTACGTAATGTGTGAAGTTGAGCTAGTGCAAGACAAGCATTTGTGGTTAAAAAGTATACAAATTTGTATCTTTCTTAGAAAATGACTGATCGTTTTACTAGATAAGACCCTTATTCCTCTGCTGGGATCTTGTAGAGCCCTTTGAAGCTGCATTGAAACTGCAATTTGAAAGTTCAATCCATTGGGAACCATAGCAGTCCACTCTATGGAGAAAAATCCTGGAATGTTTTCCTCAAAAAAGCTTTATTTCTTTTTGACTGAAGAAAGAAAGACATGAACATTTGGATGACAAGTTGTGAGTAAATTATCAGGGAAAACTTTATTCTGAAAGTGAACTAATCCTTTAAGCAGCACAACTGTTTTCAACATTGATAATAATAATAGTTTTTTTAAGCACCAAACCACCATATTAGAATGATTTCTGATAGATCATGTAATGCTGAAAATTCAGCTTCAGAAATAAATTCTATTTTATAATATATTCATATAATATATATATATATATCGTTTGAGTTTTAGCATAATCTTTGCACTTAAAAGTAAAGTACACCAACTTAATTTACAGGAGCAAATGCTATTGATAATGTATAATTTTTATAATCATGTTTATAATCTTCTCTTCAGACGTGAATGAGTGTAGTAGTGACCCTTGTCTAAATGGAGGCATGTGCAAAGATCTGCTAAATGATTTCTACTGTCGCTGCACTGACAGCTGGAAAGGAAAGACGTGTAATTCACGTAAGTAAATGTATGTTTTAATTTTCATTTTAGGCATCTAACTATGTACTTGTACTCAAGGTATATTTGTTGTTACAGGAGACAGTCAGTGTGATATCAGTACATGCGCTAACGGAGGAACATGCTATGATCACGGAGACTCATTCCGATGTGCGTGTCCCTCTGGTTGGGGTGGCAGTACCTGTAACACAGGTGAGATGCAAACCAGAACACCTCCATGTTGACCTCATCTAGTCTATATTTTTCTGAATCTCTGTCTGTCTCTAGCCATGAACAGCTCGTGTGAATCAGGTCCGTGCCTAAATGGCGGGACTTGTATTGGAGGGGGCAGCGTGTTCACTTGCATCTGTAAGGATGGATGGGAGGGGCCTACCTGTGCTCAAGGTAAGGCCACGCCCACTTATCAGTTCCTTTCAACTCTCTCTTTTCCAAAAATATCCGCCAACTAAACTTAAATGGGATATATTCCCACGTGTTTACCTGTGATTGGACTTCAGGTGTGCTGGCATGCTGTGATTTGCCCTGACAGGTCTAGTTCTGATTTATCATCTGGTAGTTCTGCCTTTATGAGGTGTTTTCATTCTGTTTTCAGATGTTGATGACTGCAACCCTCATCCATGGTAAGTGATGCAACCGATAATGTAAGTGAGGAAAAGTACTGAAAAGAGAACAAAACAATCACTCCCGTAAACATGTCACTCAAAATACTTGAACTTTTGAATCTGAATATAGAATATAAATGTGTCTAAAGCCATACATCTAAGTAAAGCTACTAGATAATGCACCTGTAGCATCTTTATCTTGGTAAGCTTGTAAGATAAACTATGTATTACTCAGATGCCATTGCTCTGTCCTTTCTTTCTGTAGTTATAATGGGGGACAGTGCGTGGACGGGGTTAACTGGTTTCGGTGTGAGTGTGCACCTGGATTTGCAGGACCCGACTGTCGCATCAGTGAGTAAATAAATACGCAAATATCTCTGAATATGATTTGGCGAAACAGCAAGGACTATGAATATTCATGACGGATTTTAAAACATGAAAAATACTTATGGTTAATTCATCAAAAAATGAAAATTCTGTGATTAATTACACTCTCATGTTGTTCCAAAACCGTAAGACCTTCATTCATCTTTGGAACACAAATTAAGATATTTTTGATGAAATCCAACAGCTTTCTGATCCTGCATAGACAGTAAGTCAACCGATACGTTCAAGATCAGAAAGGTAGTAAAGACATTGTTAAAATAGTCCGTGTGACATCAGTCGACATCAGTCGTTCAACCTTAGTTTTATGAAACTATGAGAATACTTTTTGTGCACATTGAAAACAAAAATAACTTTCCTAATGTCAACTGCAAGCTTGCATTCATGTCTGCCTCCATCTAATCAAACCCAATAAATTGAGGCATTTCACTCGGATGTGTCACAATACAAAAAGAAAAGATCTGACGCTACTATCGATACTACATTCAGGCTAACACTCTCTACTTCTGTCACTTGCTTGATCTCAGACATAGATGAGTGTCAGTCCTCTCCCTGTTCGTATGGAGCCACATGTGTGGATGAGATTAATGGATATCGCTGTGTTTGCCCTGTGGGACGAGCTGGACCACGCTGCCAGGAGTGTGAGTTCCCACTGACAGACCACCCTACTTGTTTGCATTATGTGAAATGAAGTGTTGAAAATCTTTGCTGTCTACTCATGTCGTGTGAGCCCACCTTAACTGCAGCCAAACAAAACTGAACTAGACTAAATTGCCTGTTTCAGCAGGGGTCTGTGGCGGTACTGCACGGGCTCTGCCAACGTTTGTGTGGGAAAAAATTGAAATATGCATTAAACAAAAATACAGCTAAATGTTTCATTGTCCCTTACAAATTAAAATGCATAAGTAAAATGTTATAATTATTTATTCATTAAAAAATGGGATGACATATTATTATTTGATGAATATTATTATAGGACAGACTTTTATTTTAATTTTTATTATTATATATTATATATATATAATATTTAATTTAATATAAATCTTCCTATTTTAATTTTAAAATGTTATTTATTTATGTGATTGCAAAGGTGAAACCAGTGTCACATGATCCTTCAGAAATCATTCTAATATGCAGATTTGGTACTTTTTTAATCAATTTTGTGGAAACCCAACTGATATATATATATATATATATATATATATATATATATAATTTTTTTTTTTTATTGATAAATGGAAAGTTCAAAAGAACAACATTTATTTTAAATATTACAAATGTCTTTACTGTCACTTTTAATCAAGTTAATGTATCCCTACTAAATATAAGTAACTTTCAAAGTCTGATCTCTCTTTCTTTATTTGTGTTCCTCTCCATCTCTCTTTATCTGTAGTTATTGGTGTTGGAAAGGCATGCGATCGCTCTGGGGTGCAGGTTCATCACGGTGAGCGTTGGGAGGATGGATGCAACAGCTGTCAGTGCATGAATGGAAACATCAGATGCACTAAAGTGAGTCGAACTATCTACCACAGACTGTACTACTGTACCAACCAAATACCAACTGTAGGCATATGCAGTGTAAAACCTTAATGTTGGTTTTCATTTTCTTTTTATTTATAATATAACATTGAAAATGTTTTAAGGTAGATTTATTCTTTTATTTTATTATCACTATTTTTATTTTTATTTTTATTTCAATGTAGATATACACTAAAAATCTTACTGTTAAAAAACTTTTGACTTGTAATGTTTTGTTTAAAGGAGAAGTCCACTTCCAAAACAAAAATTCACATATAATGTACTCACCCCCTTGTCATTGAAGATGTTGATGTCTTTCTTACTTTAGTTCTTACATATAATGGACTGCTATAGTGCCCCGATTTTAATCTTCCAAAAGGCAGTTTAAATGTGGCTTCAAATGATCCTAAATGTGGTTGTAAATGATCCCAGCCGAGAAAGAAGGGTCTTATCAAGCAAAAACATTAAAAATCTTGCTGTTCAAAAACTTTTGACTGGCAGTGTAGATTCTTCATTAATTAATTAATTTATTTATTTATTTATTTTTATTGTGACCACAGGTGCACTGTGGTCATCAGCCCTGCTTGTTGCAGTCAGACTCTGGTGAGCTACAGCGCCCCCTGTGTCCACTCGGACAAGAGTGTATAGAGCATCATTTTCTGTCTTGCCTTCGTCCACCATGCAATCATCTGGGTATATGCTCAGCTCATGAACGTCCACAACCCACCAGCACTCGGTGCCGACCCAACAACGGCTACCTAGATGACAACTGTGCTCGCGTTATGCTTGTATTTGACTCTGACAGTGTCCCACAGGTAAGAGGTTTACATTTAGTGAATGCTGAAAGTACTGAAAGACAGACTGAAGGAATATATACAGCTCTTCATCTCAGATACACTTTTTTTTTCCAATCAAAATGTTTTGGGTTTGTTTAACAGGGCACTACTGCTGAAGGTGTTTGCACAGAGCTAACGTATCTGCCAATCACACGAACCCTGGCCAGAGACCACACCCTTTCCATTCTTTGTGACCAGTCACCTTCCAGCCAAAATGCAGTGGAGGTTGCTATGGTGAGCTCACTTTCTTTAATCATCAGTCGTTAATCCTATAAAATTACCTCATCTCGTTGTAAACAAACCCCGTCTGCTCAGTACTCATGTTCAGTCTCAGAGTCGCTGAGAAAAAAGGAACAAATCTTGACATATTAAAAACACAGGACATTAAAAAAAATGAGTGCTGAAGATTTAACCATTTCGTTACCTCAAATTGTCAGTTCATCATTCGTTAGAAGCTGTTCTCAAATGCCAACAAATACAAACACAAACTTTTTACTTGGAAAGTTGGCCCTTGAAGAAAATCCCATTTCCTGCTGCTAAACACAACTGTGGCGACATTTATGTGTGCTTATCTCATAAAAGCAATTACTCTAACATAACTTGAAGGCAGCATAAAACAGCGTGTATCAAAATACTCAATTTTTTCATCCAATAACACGCTCTTCCTGAAACCATCACATCTGTTTTCCTTCACTTTAGAGTGTTTATTTCTTTCTTTCCGTCTCGCCTGTCCTTTAAAACATTTCTCTGCCTTTCTTCCAGTTTGCACTTCTTCAGAAAAGGCCCTTTAAATCTGAGTCAAACAGCTTCCAAAGAGAGCTTGTAAAATTTGATTCTTTTTTTCTGATCTTTTTGTGCATTCAAGACTTGTTTTCTTTCATTTCTCTCATCTAAATGTTTCTTTCACATCAAAAATCCAGCTTTTCACCTTTGACATACCTCACCTGTCCTGCTCTACACCCTCTCGTCTTTCTTTCTTTATCTCCTTCACTCACTTCGAGACCATTTCTGTAGTAATGCAGACTCTTGGGGAAAGTTCTGGCCCTCTACTTTAAGCCCTTAATGGCCAAAATCTTAGTTCTACTCTTTCTGTGATGTTGTAATGCTGTCAAGATTTATGTTGTAACATTGAAAGTTTTCCGGAAAAGGAGCGGTAACCTTTTATGGCGTGAGCTCTCATAAGACTGTGCTTTTACTGATGTTATAAGCTCAGCTTTGGGACGTCCCCCGTGGACTCTAGCGTGGTTATACCCTGACTATTACCACAGACAAATTACATGTGGCTGGTCATGAAATTTAAGGGAAAGGTGAAAAACGTGTCCAGTCAGGTCTAACTTCTTTCATTTCTGATCCAACAATTCATTTTTGCCCTCCTCTCTCTAAATTCCTTTCCTCCTATTTCATGCTGTCTTTCTTCCTCTGTCATTCCAATGTCTCCATCATTCCTCCTTCCCTTTTCTCTGACTGCACTTTTTTTAGTTTCAATTTAAATATGCTTTCTTATGAAATCAAAGGGAGTAAAGAAGTAATATTATTACTTCACAAAATTTTATTTCCAGATTCAAATGAGATTTTCCCTTATTAGTTATCCTAATAGGACAGGGACTTTCTCATTGCTTGCCACATAATCAAATGTTTGTTTTATGCTTTATTTTGTGGTTAAACTTTTCCTGCATGTCGTAATTTTTAACCTGTGTCTGCTTGTTTCAGTAGTGAGGTTGTGTTTGATGAGTCTCTACCAATTTGGCTCTGTTGTTTTTTTTATTTGACTGTTTACCATTGTGTACTGTCTTTTTAGGGTCAAATAGCATTATATTACTCTGTTGATGTTACTGTTACTGTTGTTGTTTTTGAGTTTTCCAAAAAGTGATGCAGTTATGTGAATGCAAGTAAATCATCAAGACTATAGCTAAAAGATAGGACTTGAGTCTTCGCAAATTTTCATTTGCTCTTTTTTGTTCTCTCTGTTTTGATTTCCACAGTCATATGAGCAAAACGGCTTTATTGAGGGACGAGCTCAGATAGAGGATGTTGTCCGCACCATCATTGATGTTTTGTCCAAACCTCACAATAGCAGTTTACTGTTGGCTGTGAGAGAGGTCAGAGTTGATACTCAGGACCCACGTCCCCAAGTCGGTGAGTCAGATGTGTCTCTTTTAAACATTATAACAAATTCATTAAGATAATTAATAATTTGTTTTTTAATTTATTAATGAAGTTAAAAGTTTCTTAATAAAATGATTTATATGTATACATAATAATAATAAAAACATTTGGAGTCATTTATTATTTTAAAATGCAGTTTATTCCTGTGATGGCAAAGCTGAATTTTCAGCAGCCATTACTCCAGGCTTCAATGTCACATGATCCTTCAGAAATAATTCTAATATGCTGATTTGCTGTCCAAGAACCATTTTTTTTATTATTATCATGTTGAAAGCAGTTGCTTAATTTTTTTGAGGAATTTTGATTGATTTGAAATCTATATTACCAGTCAGAAGTTTTTGAACAGTAAGATTTTTAATATTTTTAAGTCTCTTCTGCTCACCAAGCCTACATTTATTTGATCCAAAGTACTGCAAAAATAGTAAAATTTTGATTTTGTGAATTCAAAGCTGAATTTTTAGCATCATTACTCATGTCACATGATCCTTCAGAAATGATTCTTATATTCTGATTGCTGCTCAGAAAACATTATGTTTAAAACAGCTGAGTAGAAATATTTTCAGGTTTTTAGAAAGTTAAGAACAACAGAGCAAGATTTTTCCTGAAATAGAAATCATTTATAACTTTAGAAATGTCTTTGTCATCACTTTTGATCAATTTAAAGCATCTTTGCTAAATAAAAGTATTAATTAAAAAAAAATTATACTGACTCCAAGCTTTTGAATGGTACAGTATAGTGTATAATGTTAAAAAAAAAAAATGAAGGATCATGTGACATTGAAGACTGGAGTAATAATGCTGAAAATTTAGCTGTGATCACAGAAATAAATTACATTTTAGAATATATTCAAATAGAAAGCGGTTATTTTATATAGTAAAAATATTTCACAATATTACAGCTTTTGCTGTATTTTGGATCAAATAAATGCAGGCTTGGTGAGCAGAAGAGACTAAAAACATTAAAAATCTTACTGTTCAAAACCTTTTGACTGGTAGTGTAAATCTTTTGTAATATTATATATGCCTTTGTTGTCACTTTTGATCCATTTATATTGATAAAGTATTAAATTCTTTAAAAAAAATCTTATTGACCCCAACATTTTGAACAGTAGTGAATATATTTAATGTATTTTTTTGTCTCTCTTTCTACAGGTTACCTCATCCCATTGCTATGTGTGCTGTTTGTGGTATTATGGATCTCCTGTGTCATCGTGTGTGTGTGGTGGTTCAGGAGACGCAGGAAAGCGAGACAACGAGAGGACACGCAGATGGAAGAGAGCATCAACAACCAGCGTGGGACACTACTGAGCACTCGCACGCCTCACAAAGACAACCCTGACCCACTGCAGGAGAACAAGAACCTGCTTTACCCTCTGGATAGGGTTGGAGACGGAGCTGAGCGAGAGGACGAGGAGGAAGAGGGAGATGAAGAGAGCGACAGGGGGCTGGTTCTGCATAAGTGCTCATCTCTTGCGTACTCTAAAGGGGACGCCATGTACACTATTCACACTACAGCCCCAAATCAGCCAAACAGGACACACTACAGCAGCAAAGACAACCGCTGCAAGAACAATGTGAACGAGAGCTTAAGCGAGCACATGAAAGATCATTATGTATGAAAAAAGCAGACAAACTGGAAAAATACAAGTATTTTTTGCCATCTGATCTGAAAGCTTCTGGGCTTGTGCGATTGGTGTTTTTCATCCTTTCTTCATCTTTGGGTAGTCAAACGAAACGGATTTGTGTCACAAAAATGCAGCAAATGAGACATTCAGAGAAAATCCTTTTCTTTTGTTTACACTTGCACTCACTTTCCTTAAAAAGAAGGACATTTTTACACAAAGCTGAACTTTACGATTATGTCTGTGAACTGTGGTGAGACCTTTGACCCTTGGGACTGAAGAGGAATCAGTGATAGGCAGCTTTAAAGTGTTTTTGATTATATCCAGACCTGCCCAAAGTCAAGTGTTAGAAGCCGTTAAATTTTCCAGAGGTATATATACACAAGTGCCTCATTGAATCTTCATGATAGCGCTTACCTTTTATACACATTTCTCACACATATGTCGGTTCTTGTTTTTGTTAACAAATGGTATAGACTCACTTAAATGGGTAGTTCACCTAAAGGAAGATTCTGTCATCATTTACTCACTCTCATGTCATTCCAAACCTGTATGACTTACTGTCTTTTAGGGCTGCCCCCTAAAAGTCGACTAATTAGTTAGTTGACAAGAAGAGGCTTGGCCGACCAAAATTTTCGCAGAAAGTCGCAGAAAAAAAAATCCACACGAAGTGGCGAATTCAGGCAGTCCATGACAGATCATTAATGGTTGGTCAATGTGGTAATATAATACATCAGGTAGGACATCCATACGCTCACCTATCACTCATCGACCACATATATGGCTTTTCATCTTAAATATGTAGTAGGAACTTTACAAGGCAGCTCAATCTAATGTTAATCTAAAAAAAATGTGACTGTGCTGAGTGTGGAAACTGAATAGTAGTGCACTTACTGAATGATAGATGGAGGCGCCGGTGCGGTCACTTGCTCTTAAAATACTCTGGCATTTTTGGACATACAGATAAAACGAATATATCTTTCATATCTGTAATTTGTAACTTATTTGTGTGCACTGACAATAACAACAAAACGTTGCGCTTTTGTAAAATAATTAAAGCAAACCGGATGCGCTTTCTGCCGTCTCTGTGAACTTGAGCACGTCACTTCTAAACTCAGTGTATTCTTGCCTTATTACAGACATAAAAAATATATCCATAGAGAGTGAAATGTGTACTTTTAAATGAACCAATTCAAATTCAACAAATATTCTCAGTTTATGTAATCCGTATGAAACATGCATACAGGTGCATCACTACTGCGGAGATGACGAGTCAGTGTTGCCGACTTCATCTCTTGAGCCTAAAACAAAGAAAGCACTAGTTTATTAATAAATTATTAAAACGTTACTGCAGTGTACTTTTTTCCCCTAACACACGCATAATTATTATATTAGCCAATGCACTGTGGCAAGCTTTTTTTGTGCGCTTGATCGCTTATTAGGCTATGCAAGCAATTAAAGGCTCATTATTATGATTTATATGGTTTATTAATAAAGTGATTTTGCTACAAAAAAACGGCATTTGGAACAACATGAGGATGACTAAATGATAAAAGTTTCATTTTTGGGTGAACCAAGATGCTGTTAAGTATAAAAGGTTTACTTTTCAACTGAAAATCGCCTTCTTTGGGTATTGGTACTCATAGTCCAGACAGTAAGAGTATTCTGGCTGATAAACTCTCGCTCTGCTCTTGATGGATTGAAATTATTGCTCTGTTTTTTTGATACTGTATAAATCGAACAGTCATGATGTAAAGAATCAAGGGCCACTTCAGTCAACGCACTATTGTGTTGTCCCAAATCACTTGGGCTTTTTGGTCACACAGTAGGGGACAGTGATTTTAGTTCTTTAATCACTGAGAGATATTGAAAAAAATATTCATATGTACATATGTAAATAGTGAAAAAAAAGACATAGCTGTGTATATTTGAGTTTAGTAAGTTATGTGATGCCTTTTTATCATTGTCATTCTTAGAATTACTACTTTTTCTTATTCTCTCCTTCAGTCGCTCTCCTTTTCAACAGTGTCATTCCTTTTATTTATGTTGGTCAGAAATGTTTTATATATATATATATAAATATGTAAAATGGCCACAGGTTGGTAGTCTATCTGTGGGGACTTTATAAGAAATGCTTTATAAGAAACATTAGATGATCTGTCTTCATGTTAGAATAGATTATCGGTGTTATTTTTATGACTTTCCTAAAGAATGTCGACTAAGGATTGGACACAGTGACTGTGCTGAAAGTAAAAAACCAACAAATGTTTTGCCGCTGATCAATCGCTGCATTCTTCTGAAGGTCTACTGTACATCATTGGAGAAAGACTCAAAGATTTCAAAGAAATATGCTGCGTGTCCAAATGGCACTCTGTCTCTTTGGAAAAGTCCAACACCTGCATTTTCAAGCCAGTGTCAGTCATGATATAATTATGTGTTTATATTAGTGTCCCAGACTGTCTGGTTTTTAAGTTGGATGTTGGAAGACTTTGGAAGATTTTTTTTTTAATCTTAATGTTTTCAGAACATCATTGCTTGGTATTACGCTACAATTCAAACTGAACCACAAATGGACCAGTCTTGACCCACATCAAGGACAGAAACACTTGATTTCAAAGTGTATCTTCTGCCTGAGTATTGTGTTGAATATCAGATTTTATATTTATAAAATGGTACTATATTTCTATAATACCATTTTCAAAAGAACACTGAGTAAAGATTTACGGTATCAGAGATCCTCCCGTAGTCGGGTATTTTTCCCTCCTTTATTCATGAGCTTTTCAGTCATATTTGATTGGGGTCAAATCAAATGCAATTAAGGTTTTTGGAAGGTCAGAAAAATTGTATCAGTGCATGTTGCTGTGGCTGAATGAAGGGAACAATTTATGTTTTTTTTACTGTCATGTGTTTCATTTGATGTCTTTAGTGCACAGAAAATATTGGATAATGATTGGATCATGCAAAATGTGACACTAATTCAGATTTACGTTCTGAATATTGAATGGAATTGAAACACTCCCTAACGAGGAAAAAAAAAAGATCCATTACATTTCTGGCTGTGATTAGTTCTACATGCACTGATGCTCATACTGAATCTGGCATTTCATTTGTTAAATCTGTTTGATTTTCCCAACAAGTATTTATTAAAGACTTTTGTACCTATGCGGTTTACAAGTTTTTTGTTTTTTGTTTTTATATGTATATATTTAGCATTTTCTATTTAAAAGAAGAGCCAAAATATCAGCTCACGCCTCATCTATCAGCTGCTGACATCATGCATGACAGTAAAATCCACAGAACCAGAGAAGAATCCTCAGAGAGCTGACGAGGCTGATAACAAGGGTTTTGTTTTGACTCAGTCAGAGTAACGATGTGTATCATCTCTCTTAAAGATTAACTTGTTCTAACTCATCCTGCGTCTCAGGGCTTTAATTTCCCAAGGAAAAAAAGACACACCCACATAAAAATTCTTCCATTTCTTTTCAGAACTATTCACCTTGGATTACCGGATCTTTCTGCAGGATGAGGGTGTAAAGCATTGGGGTTTTTATGTGACGTAAGCCTTCAAAGATTTGGAGCAACAAATGTATAGCATTAATAGTCACGATTCAACCAGTAAATATATACTTTTGATCAATGCTAACTCTTCATCTTTGAACAGTAAAGACTTTTACATTGTTACAAAAGATTTCTATTACAAATAAATGTTCTCCTGAACTTTCTATTCATCAAAAATCCAGAAAAAATCATGTTTTCCAAAAAAAAAAAAAAAAACAGTTTTGAACATTGATAATAATAAGAAAAATCTTGAGAATTTTCTTGACCACCAAACCATCATATTAGAATGATTTCTGAAGGATCACATGACACTAAAGACCGTCTTGCCACCTTTTAGAATATATTAAAATAAAAAACACATTTAAATTGCAAAAATATTTCTGAATATTACTGTTTTACTGTATATTTATTCAAGCAATAGCTCACCCAAAAATTTTAATTATCCCATGATTTACTCATTTTCAAGCCACCCTAGGTGTATATGACTTTCTTTTTTCAGACGAATACAATCGGAGCTATATTAAAAAATGTCCTGGCTCTTCCACGCTTTATAATGGCAGTGAATGGCTGTTGACATTTTGAAGCAAAATAAAGTGCATCCATCCATCATAAGAAATTTTCCACATGGCTCAGAGGGGTTAATAAAGGCCTTCTGAAGCAAATTGATGCATTTGTGTAAGAATATTTACAATTTTACAAACCGCAGTTTCTAGCTTCCGCTAACTGCTGTATGGATGGCGCAGGACGTAGGTGTAGTGTAAGCAGCAAAGGAAAATCAGTCTCCTCTGGGCTTATTTCCAAATCCTCCAACATTTTTCTTTACAAATCCTTGTTTTGTACTAATTCGTGGCGGTTTTGTTTTGCTCTCATCTCTGTGCTTCCATGTTAGTCACAGCGTTCACCTAAATCCTACGACATCCGCTGGAACGCCACTCTCTCGTGTACGACAGTTAGCGGAAGCTAAAGATTACGGTTTATAAAATTGTAAATATAGATATTTTTTCTTACACAAACACTTTGGCTTCAGAAGGCCTTTATTAACTTTTTATGATGGATGAACGCACTTTATTGGACTTCAAAATGTCAACAGCCATTCATTGCCATTATAAAGCTTGAAAGAGCCAGGACATTTTTTAATGCAACTCCGATTAAATTTGTCTGAAAGAAGAAAGTCATATACATATAGGATGGCTTGAGGGTGAGAAAATCATGGGGTCATTTTTATTTTTGGGTGAACTTTCACTTTAAATACATAGTACATGATAGCATGGAAAAGAGCATATTTGTGACCCTGGAACACAAAACTGGTCATAAGGGTGAACTTTTTTAAATTAAGATTTATACATCATCTGAAACTGAACCTGAAGAGCCCTGTCTGCAGTTCTGCAGTCTCAGGTCCTGTTAGGTGGCCTGATGCCCTTGGTCTGAACTCTGGGCTGAAATGACTTTATCCTGTAGCACGTCTGTGGTAGTGGAAAGGTGTCTATTTTAAGAGCGTGTTTTTCTTGCCGTACTGTAATATATACTTCATGCGGAGAGCAGGTGCTGGTAAGCTTACTGTATGGAGGGACTGTAAGTGCACTTGATTGCTAATGTCAACAGTAGTAGGTGTACATGTAGGTACTTTGGCGTGTGTGTATGAGCTTTGATTTGTTGGATGTTAGGTCAATGCTAACCTGTAGAATTATTGCTGAGTCAGCAGTGGTATCAGGTTCACAATCTGAGCTGCATGCACAGACATAAAGAAAAGAATTTAACAAAAACATTTGTTCTGCCAACAGAGGAAGCTGCCAACAGGCATCTGGCAGCTTGGCCTTCAGTACCTGAAACTTGAGGTACACCTCACATTCCTGTTTTATAAACTGAGAGAGAATGACAAAGAGATGAAATCAGAAACTATGCTGTAAAAAGGGATCTTGCTTTTAAGTTGTCTGCACTCAAAATTCATTTCATTGTTAAACAATCAATGCAACTGAAGTAGCTGAGAGAACTTAAATGCTATGAGAAATACTGCACATTTAACTCATATAAACTGTGAAAAGGAATATGAAGTAAAGGCAACATGATGCATTCAAATATTTAAGTTCTCTCAACTATTCTCTTAAAGGGACAGTTCATCCAAATATGAAAATTCTGTCATTAATTACCCCCATGTCGTTCCAAACCCGTAAGAACTTTGTTCATCTTTGGAACACAGAATTAGATATTTTTAACGAAATTCGAGAGCTTACTGACCCTGCATAGACAGCAACGTAACTACCACGTTCAAGGCCCAGAAAGGTAGTAAGGACATTGTTAAAATAGTCCATGTGACATCAGTGGTTCAACCCTAATGTTATAAAGCTACAAGAATATTTTTGTTTATTTTTATGTCAGAACGCCAGATTCTGTGTCAGCAGCTCACGCATGCGTCGCGGTACTCTTATGAACGTGCATTGAAGACTGAGATGGAAGAGAAAAAATTGTGGAATGAAGTCATTATTTTTGTTTTCTTTGCTCAAAAAGGATATTCACATAGCTTCATAAAATTAAGGTTGAACCACTGATGTCACATGGACTTTTTTAACGATGTCCATTGCTGTCTATGCAGGGTCGGCAGTGTTTCCCCTAGGATTCCAGTTTTTTTCTTTTTCTTTTTTTGCAGAAATTCTTGTGTGTTTTAATTTTTCTGATAATCAAATACAGGCATTAAATATTTATTTTATTTTTAATGAAATGAAAAATGAACTCTTTTATTTGTTGCCAAACAAACAGAGTTTTTTCTGTTATTTCTGTTATTATTATAATTTCTGCATTTAATCGTTTTATTTAAATTTGCCAGAAATAGGAACATTTAAACACCTACATTATACTGTACAAATGTAATACAAGACTAATACATTTTTGTTACGTTAAACCGTAATTTTATTTTGACAGGTTGCCGGTTAGTTTTTGTGTGTATACACTATGATATGATGCTAATTTTCTCAAATGAAACGGTAAAATTTACATGAAGTGATTCTCACAGCAGTTCTGGAGATTAAGTTTATGCGTTTATGTCGTCATATAATGGGACGCAGAGGCCGAAAATAACCGCGAACGTCACGTGTGCTTCAGTATTTGTGTTGTAAACAAAACCGCGTCTCTGCCATTCATTCATACAGCGCCAAGCGGAACATGGAGGATTAATATTTAAACCGGCTTTTTGCGTTTTAATATTCACAGGCACTAGTCCATGTCGCGATTCGAATTAAGTTAGAGACTTACTTTTGATTTATTAATTCAAAAATTGACGAATTCTGTGGCATCCCTTGCTATAGAGTATCCGTTTTTATGAATGGACTACAGTAATCAACATTTGAAGTGGATCAAAACTTTTCATTAAAGTTGTCCTAATACTAAAATAATACCCGTTCTTGTCTTAGGACAACTTTGATTAACTTTTTTGATCCACTTCAAATGTTGACTACTGTAGACGTGTGTCCACGTAATCTTAGAGACAGAAATGACATGCTGTTGTGTAAATAAGATAAATAACATAAGGCTATTTCGTTTGTTTAATAAAAGAACAAGGTATAGACCGGTTCTATAGGAAAGGTAACCTTAAATGACGTTTGTTGTGACCTGGCACTATATAGAAAAAAAAGTTTACTTGTCCTTCAAGGGGGGCAGCGGCTGCCCTTGGGGGGGCTCTTGGATTTCATCAAAAAACATCTTAATTTGTGTGACCGAAGGTCTAACGACATGAGGGTGAGTAATTAATGACACAATTTTCATTTTTGGATGAACTATCCCTTTAATAAGTGTCCTAAGTAACACTTTATTTTCTCATTTTCAATTTGTACATTCACCAAAAGCAAGATGGTAACCATAACGACAAAACAACAACAAAAGTTTAAAGTAAGTCAGCATAACCACCAAATATATTCATGCTGCAGTGTATGCTGGGAACCCTTAAACATCCCAGCAATATATTCAATACGAAAATCTTTGTTAAGACTACTTTGGGGAAATGTCGTTGGGGTTTTTATATATGTATTTAAATAATTTACATTTCTTTATATATGTGACTCAAAAGGTCTTGTGTATATTTTTTAATAATTTACATTTATTTTGTATTTGTGACTCAAAAAGTGCCTTTTTTACAGTGTGATTTCTCAGAATATACAATTAACATTAGAATCATTTCTCGATTATTTCAAAATTCTTCGTTTTAAAGCAGTTCTGAGCTCAAGGTCTGTAAACCCCTCCCTTTCATAAGCCTACTCTGCTTTGATTGGTCAGCTGGCCAAGTCTGTGGTGATTGGTCTTTCCGTAAACAATGTGTGTCGGAAACAAAACATCTATTACCATAATTAATGTTTTGCTCCGGAGGGTTACTTGTAAACAAAAATGGCATCAATATTACCATATCAATTCGAGCCGATGCAGTTGCTCAGCCGGAAGTTCCATCGTAAGCATGACTTGATCAGGACACTTCTCAGTGGTAAGTTTAAACTTTGTATGTGGTACGAATTGTATAGCTGTGGTATCGTGGAAAAAAAAATATTTTAACCACTGATTCTTCACATTATCATCTTTCGGCAATAAAAACAAAAACTTGCCTTCACAGCACAGACCACAGCGTCTTCTCAACATGATGTAAACACACTAACTAGTGGAAGTGTTTGTGGGCAGACTGTTTGTATTTTGTGGACAGGTGGGGATTATACTAATGTGTTACCGAGTGACGTATATCGGTAACAGGCAGAAGATTCGACTCGTTAAGGCAGTTCTAAGTTGATTTTTTCTTATGAGGAGCAATATTTTTATCCATCACTTACTTTTTTGATTAACAACTTTGCAGACTGTTTACATTGAAGGATAGCTACGTTATAAACTGCAATAAATGTATTTTTTGAAAACCCATATGACCTGCTCTTATATAAAATATAAATATATACTAGACATGCTCAAACATGGCCTACAAAATGCTGATAATCAGCAAACAATTTTCAGTTAAAAAGACAAACTGAATATTACAAAAAAGAAAGTAGAATTGGTGTGTCAGCACAGTAATTATTTGACCTGATACAATATTTTCAGTCAATGCAAAGCTTTGTAAGTATACTTTTTATACATTAATTAGCCTGTGCATTGAGGCTGTTGAAGTGTTGGATATTTTATTTTAAATGCAGACCAGTGTATGAAACACTAAGGGATCCGTGCTTGGATTTCCAGTGGGAGACTAAAGATGAGTCAAAGCCTGTATTTCACTCCTCTCAATACCTTAATTGTTTGTGGAAACAGCTGCTAAAGACCCTCTGCGGGTTTAAGACTCCATGCTGGCATTGAACACATCCCAGAATTCCTCTTGCTCTCAACTGAACTTCATTCAGCTAGTGCTGGCAAAAAAACGACAGCAGCTGCCAATCGAAACTCCTCTCATCCTAAAACTTTCATTACCAAATGTGGTTTAAAATCAGATAATGAAATACTGCATAATTGTTAAAAACCATCATTTGCTTCAAGCACAAATAGTTGGGCATTTCAGGCGTGATTTTCTGAGAAAACGGAATGGACGGTGATTATATTATTACTCCGATTAATCATTAAATTCCTGCCCTGCATTCTCGGGCATGTTTTGATCTGCCTTCTTACCTTGTGCTATATATGAAGAGCCGTGCAGGTCTAGATCAAACGAAATGTTCTCCAGGACTATTACAGAAGACGCCACTAGCATATCTCAGCACTTTTTCACGTCACAGAGTTCAGAGAATTAGAAGTGATTTGAACTAGCCTAAAGCAAGACGTAACAGTATGACTTAAGACACATACTCGCATCTCAAAATATATCTTAATTTCTGTCCAAACTAATAACAACTGTGCATGAAATCTTTCAAATCAGAGGTTTTGTCATCAGCTTAAACTTGCAAAAGCATCCAAGCATGTGTGTGTTCAGTTGATCTATGCTTACAAAAATCATGTAGCAGCACGGATCACATTTTACATGCGCACACACTTACACGCCACACCCTGAATTAAATCTCTGTTTGGGAAAAAAAAAAACGCTGGAGTGATTTTTATTTGATGTTGGGACAAGAAAAGACCTGCGTTATTCCAGGCCCTGACACAGAGGGTGTTACGTTCACCGCTCTACTGACGCGATTAAGATCTCATGTCCAGTGTTATCCCAGATAATAAATATGAGCTAAGCAATTCTTCCTTTCTTTTTCTTCACTTTAGGGTGGACCCAACCTTAAAAGAAAAGTAAGGTAAATAGACACTCATGCGCGCACACACACGTTTTTACCTACTTGCCTATTTCTGTCTCTCTTTCCAGAAGAATTGCAATACAGGCATACATGTGGCATCATGTCTCAGTCTTCCTCCTGGACATCCCACCACTAAAGGTGCGGTCACACTTGACTTTGAGAATGGGAAACTTCTTCTAAACCTGCAACTAATAGGATATGATGTCACATTCTATTTAGCAATTACTTTTGTGTCCACTCTTACAATACATTAATAATTCCAAGTAAACTTCCTTGACATATTTAAGAGAATTGTACACAATTGTGACTGTTTTTTCATTGTGTGCTTTACCATCTCTGGTCCGCTTCTCATTACTTGTCTCAACTTAATTACAATAGTGCTGATAGTACAGCTACAGCAGTGTCTCAAACACAAGTCATTTCTTTCAAAGGTATCTTCCTAAATGAAGCTTGCACAGTTGCCATATGCATAATGGAATAGATTAGTTATAAAATGGAACTTCAGGCTGTTATTATAAAAGACTGTTAAGCATACCACTCTATATGAATCTGTGTGATTCAAGACCAGGTGTAGAAGTTACTCACTGATGACTATGTGTAGTGGTTACAAGGTTGGTGATATTTATAGAAAACGCTATTGTGCTGAGAAGACAATTCAGATAAAATATGATTTTAGTATATAAATTTCTTCAATGCAATAAAATTTAGGAAAACATTTTCATGCATTTCGTTTAAAAGAGGATTCCACTTCCAAAACAAAGATTCACATATAATGTACTCATCCCCTTGTCATCCAAGATATTAATGTCTTTTCTTTTTTCAGTCGTAAAGTTATCATTTTTGAGGAAAACATTTCAGCATTTTTCTTCATATAATGGACTGATATGGTGCCCCGATTTTGAACTTTCAAAAAGCAGTTTAAATGCAGCTTCAAACGATCCCACCCGAGGAAGAAGGGTCTTATCTAGCGAAACGATTGGTTATTTTCATTAAAAAAATACAATTTAAAATACTTTTTCATCTCAAACGCTCGTCATGACCTTTCTCTCCCTGAACTCTTGTGTATTCTGACTCAAGACAGTTAGGGTATGTCGAAAAGTTCCAATCGTACTTTCTCCCTCAACTTCAAAAATCATTTCAAAATCACCCTACATTGCTGCAGAAGTACCAACCAGTCTTTGAAAAGTGAACATGCAAAGAAGATCAAACACCCTCAACAAAAATAGTAAAACACCGATATAGGACGATTTTGAAGTTGAGGGAGAACATGAGATGGGAGTTTTTCGACATACCCTAACTGTCATAAACCGGAAAAAACAGTCCAGGCAGAGTAAGACAAGATGAGCGTTTGACATTAAAAAGTATATAAATTGTATTATTTTTATGAAAATAATCGATCGTTTTGCTAGAAAAGACCCTTCTTTCTTGGCTGGGATCATTTGCAATGGCATTTGGGATCGTTTGAAGCCGCATTTAAACTGCATTTTGGAAGTTCAAAATTGGGGCACCATATGTCCATTATATGAAGAAAAATGCTGAAATGTTTTCCTCAAAAAACAAATTTTCTTTACGACTGAAGAAAGAAAGACATCAAGATCTTGGATGACAAAGGGGTGAGTACATTATATGTGAAATCTTTGTTTTGGAAGTGGACTTCTCCTTTAAGTTTGTACAAGACTAGACGTTAATTTAAACAAATTATTTATATATATATATATATATATATATATATATATATATATATATAGCCCTAACTAGGGCTGCGATTATTGAATCGCAAAGGCTGTCATTTTTTTTTCCTTTTTCTTTTTGTGATTTTTACTTAAAGTCTCCTTGAAATCAAAATAGAAGTTTTTTAGCTTTTAGTATGAATATGTTAACCTTAAAGTTATCTGTAAGCTAGTGTGCTCCAAAACAATGACAAAATTCACATTTAGAAGATAAAAGCGTTCAAAAATTAGTCTCTTAACTTCCGCCAATATGGATCAACGATTTTGATGACATCACCCAGCACTTCAGCTTCTCACCAAACCTTCCTTCCAATCAAATGCACTCTAGAATCCAAAGTGTCCCGCCCCCTGCACTATAAATAAATGCTGGAGCTGAAGCTGAAAACAGTCATTTGTTCACAGAATTACTATTTTCTGTATGGTGAATGGCACGTAGTGCACTATGTAGGGGATAGGCAAAGATTCAGACAGTGTAAATATGCTTTCCATTCGGGCGAAAGGAGTCTGGTTTTTTTCTGGTTTCGCGCTGTCACATGAACCACCACAGTGCGCACGCAGTCTGCTCCGGTCCAGAGAACGCGATAGCACGGAGCGGATCATATGCGCGAATTGGCGCAGACCCACATATCAGACCCATTAAAATTCTGCACAGAGTGCTATATTTTATAATTATATGGATGAGACTTTGGCTGTCATATGCTGTTAAATGTGGCTGTACCAAGCTAAACAGCTCTGGCCCAAGCTGTGATATATATATATAAAAAGCTATTGGCTAAAATAAAAAAGGGGCGGGGCTGCTTGATATGTCCCACCCAGTTTTAGTTTTCATTTTATATACTAGCAAGGGGCAGTTGAGGCCTAATGGTTAGAGAGTCAGACTTGTAACCCAAACGTAGCGGGATCGAGTCTCAGGTCCGGCAGGGGTTGTAGGTGGGGTGAGTGAATTCCCAGCACTCTCTCCAACCTCAATACCACGACTGAGGTGAACCCCCAACTGCTTCAGGTGTGTGTGTGCGCGTATTTGTTCACCACTCACTGCTTTGTGTGTGCACTTGGATGGGTTAAATGCAGAGCACAAATTCCGCGTATGGAAACCCACCATACTTGGCCACACATCATGTCCTTTCCTTTCCTTTCCTTAGTAAAGACTCAAGTGTTACCAAATCCATTGGAAGGAATTACTATCCAGGGCTGCGTTCCCCAAAAGCATCTTACGACCACCAGTGGTCTCTATGATCAACTTACCTTATGATATTTTTGAGAAATACAGCCTAGAACCTTATAAAAACTAAAAGCTTCAAAAGCTTACAATGACTTCAGTCATTACTAGGGAGTTACCATGATCTTCACTTATAAGAACACTGATCCAAATAATCAGTAATTCCTTTAGAAGGATGTAGTAACACTTGACTCATTACTATCCAGTACTTTACACAATACTCAAAAGCTTACAATGATTTCATTACTAGAGAGTTATCATGTTATTCACGTTACAGTACTGATCCAAATAATTAGTAATTCCTTCTGAAGGATTTGGTAATACTTGAGTCATTACTAGTGGTTACCACTTCACTTTAGAATAAACTACACATTATGCATTATTCATATCGATTATGAACCTGTATATAGCAGTTCTAAGCAGTTCTTGGGGAGGTATGAAAAATAGTAGTTACTGATTAGATAATAGTGAACTTTAACATTCGACGAAGCACTATTACTAATTCATTCATCAGGGCATGAAAAAAAATGCTATGGAAGTCGGTGGCTACTATCAACTGCTTGGTTACCAACATACATCTCCTTTAAAGGAGAAGTTCACTTCCAGAACAAAAATTTATAGATAATTTACTCAGCCCCTTGTCATCAAAGATGTTCATGTCTTTCTTTCTTCAGTCGTAAAGAAATTATGTTTTTTAAGGAAAACATTTCAAGATTTTTCTCTATAGTGAACTTCAATGGTGCCCGCGAGTTTGAACTTCCAAAATGCCGTTTAAATGCAGCTTCAAAGGGCTCTAAATGATCCCAGCCGAGGAAGAAGAGTCTTATCTAGCGATATAATCGGTTATTTTCTAAAAAAAAAACTTCTTGCACTAAATCTTACACTAGCTCTGCAATGCAAACTCCGGGTCAATACAGTAAGGGTATGTTGAAAAACTCCCATCTCATTTTCTCCTCCAACTTCAAAATCGTCCTACATTGCTGTAGATGTACTGACCCAGTGTTTACAAAGTGAACGTGTACGGAGGGTCAAACACCCTTTACAAAAAAAAAAAAAGGTGATGTAGGACGATTTTGAAGTTGGAGGAGAAAATGAGAGAGAGATGTTCTGGAAGTGAACTTCTTCTGTAAAGGGGTCATCAGATGCCCATTTTCCACAAGCTGATATGATTCTTTAGGGTATTAATGAGAAGTCTATAACATACTTCGGTTAAAATTTCTTAGTGGTAGTGTAAAAAACACCCTTTTTACCATATCAAAACCAGCCCTGTTTAGAGCGAGACATTCCATTGCATGTTCCTTTAAATGCTAATGAGCTCTGCTCACCCCACCCCTCTCCTCTGAGCCAGTCTGTTTACTTTAGCTGCGAAACTTGCTAACTAGAACATTATTAAGAAAGGCAATTTGCAAAGATGCATAAAAACCTTTATACTCACTTCTGCTGTAGATGAAGCTGCATCATAAATGATTAGCGCAAACACAGATGCATTTATGTAGATGGCCATCTAAGGTAAGACAGTCATGTCAATCAACTATCGTGGAAATGGCCTTTGTCGGTGTGATGTCACACCGACAAGAATGGCTTGATTTGAAAAAGGGGATATTTCTTATAAAGATTACAAAAATACCGCTGGGTGGATTTTTATTATAATAGAGTGGTTGTGTACACACACTGCCAACACACATTTATGTTCAAACAACATGTAAAAGTGAGTTTTGCATGTGATGACCCCTTTAAGTGAACACAATAAAACTACCAAGAATTTGTTTACAAACATAGCATTCACAAATTATCTAAGATATCTGCGACCAATATGTAAAACCATTGCTAGAGGAAAATTGCTAGAAAATATAATTTTCGTGACAGCTAGCTCCATGCGCCAAATAGCCCCCTGCATAAGGTGCATGTTTTTGTTTTTGTAAACCAAACGAAGTAAAGAGCAGTGTGTGTCTATGAGCACATACATGTGTTTGAGCGATCGTTCAGCTGTCTGTACCAACGCAGCTGTCCGTCGTCATACAGGCAGCTGCCACCGTCAACCTATCAATGAATCATTACTCCTTTACATAAACAAACCATGAGTGTGTGTGCTTTTTCAAATACAAGTATTGTGTTACAGCAAATGTTAAGATTGCTTGTTCTCCTTCCTTTGGTCTATGCGTCTATATGCGCGCATATTTATGGATAATGATGAATGCATTGTAATGCATCCATGCATCTTTGTGTGGGCTGCAGGTTTAATGTCAAAAACTAGTGAAGCCAGGTTTCAGACTGAGAAACTACAATGCACCTAAATTGCCTTTGTGAGAAGCATTGAACTACTGAATGCTCCAGGCTACTGTCCTTTTAGTGTCAAGTGTGACACAGTGAGAATGCAGCAGGGTAGATGGTTTCTCATAGATACAAAGTGGTTAAAAACACTTTCCACATGCATTTGTTTAAGATGAATTCACCAGACAAGAGACAGACCAGTTGCAATAAATGGTGCATCTCAACACACACTGCCAGCTTTGTCAATTTTCTTCCGTATGGACAGCACATACCCATGCATGGAGATCAGACAGTGTGTGTACAGTAACCCCACCAAGGGTCTGGCCGTGACCCTTGAAGCCCTATACTGTTCTGATAAGATATTTGAAATTAAGAAAAGATATTTAGAAATAAACATCCCCTCAGATCTGTAACCTTACAGTGTCACATGTAAGTGTAGTGTGTGTCTGTGCGTTAGTGTCTATGTCTATATATCTGTTCTCTCATATCCCTGGCAATAGTTAGGTTGCAGCTGTTGCTCTCAGATGAGTCCAGTCATTCCTCAGCTGTTCCACTTCTGATCACTGAACATGTGCATGTGTGTATTTCTTCAAAGGAAACTCACTAACCTCACTAAATCACTCAAATGAAGCTGCAAAGTTGCATTACCTGCCTTTACAGAAAAATGTTTATTATGCAGACAAATGGCAGCAAAAACTGTGGCACTGGCTAAGATTCAGTCAGTTTCAGTGACTAGTTTCACTCTGAAAGCTCGGTTCTTCAGATGCGCTCCTCCCACTCACTACCTTTGGGAAAAACAGTAGAAATATAACATGGGAAAGACTTCAAAGAGATATGCAATAACACATCATCAGTCAATCTGATTGGCCACTATATGGAAAAGATTGTTCTGGGAAAAAAAAGTGGTATGTGCAATTGTATGTGCCTCTACGTGTTGAGTATTGTGATCAGAAAACGTGATCATCAAAATCAACTTCTATTCATTTAAAGCCAAGTCATCAGCTTGCAAACACACACACACACACACACACACACACACACACCACACACACACACATTTTTTGATTGCTTAAGGTTTTCCATCCAGTGTTGTTATTGTTAACTAAGAGCCTTTAAAAATGTTTACATTAATTGAAATAAAGCTAAAAATTAAACAAAATATTGGATAAAAACTTTTAAAAAAGCTTAAAAATTAGAAATGTTGTCTTAAAAAAAACATACTGATATAAAACACGTTTAAGCTTAAGTACTAAAATTACTTAAATTAAAACTGAAATAAATCACAACAGAAACATAAAAAATGGAAAAATTACAAAAGTACAGGACTAAAACCTGAACTAAACAAGAAATACACTTCCAGTCAAAAAGATATTTAATGTTTTTTTTTAAAAAAGTCTACTCACCAAGCATGCATTTATTTGATCCAAAGTACAGAAAACTGTGATACAAAAACAGTAAAATTTTGAAGTATTTTAACTATTTAAAATAACTGTTTTCTATTTGAATATATTTGAAAATGTAATTTATTCCTGTGATTTCAAAGCTGAATTTTTAAGCATCATTACTCCAGTCACATGATCCTTCAGAAATCATTCTAATATTCTGAGTTGCTGCTCAAAAAACATTATTATTTTTATGTTAAAAACAGCTTTGTAGAATTTTTTCAGGTTTCCTTAATAAAAAAGAAAGTTCAGAAGAACAGCATTTATCTGAAACAGAAATCTTTTGTAACATTATTAATGTCTTTATCATCACTTTTCAATTTAAAGCATCCTTGCTAAACAAACAAAAAAAAAAAACTATTAATGTCTATAAAAAATAAATTACACTGACTCCAAGCTTTTGAATGGTATAGTGTATAATGTTATAAAAGCTTTTTATTTAAGATAAATTCTGATCTTTGGATCTTTCTATTTATCAAAGAATCCTAAAAAAATTACATATTTTATATTATATTGTATAATATTTAATACTGTTTTAAATATTGATAATAATAATAACAATAATAATAAATGTTTCTTGAACAGTAAATCAGCATATTAGAATGATTTTTGAAGGATCTTGTGACACTGAAGATGGGAGTAATGATGCTGAAAATTTAGCTTTGATCACAAAAATAAATTACATTTTAAAATATATTCAAATAGAACTTTAAATAGTAAAAATATTCCACAATATTACTGCTTTTGCTGTATTTTGGATCAGATAAATGTAGACTGTTCAAAAACTGTTGACTGGTAGTGTATGAAAATACATTTTAATTTAAATATTGATAGTATATAAAACTAAAATAACTCTTTTCACCTGCAAAGATCTGACTGTGATTTTTACGTACTGATTTAAGGGTAAAGCTCTGTAGTTTCACTGTACAACTGGCCCATATTGAAGGTAGTACAATTTAATCAAAACTGTATTATCTGTGTGCATGCAGGTTTATGAGTACACAAACACACACACACTGATACTGGATTCACTTCAGTGATGTCATCATTTACCCAAGCGTTTATCCCTGGAGTCGTGGAAGTGTGTGTGAGGCGTGTTATTGTGCATCTCAGATGAGAGTATTATAGTGGTTTACTGATTTACTGTGAGTCTTCAGTCAGTTATGTCTTTATTAGGGTCTGTCATTAACCACCTTCTGTGAGATGGAAACACACTGGCAGAGTCTGGGAACTGGCCCTAGGCTGTGGGGTGTAGCCTGGGATTGTGTATGTGTGTGTGTGTATGTGTGTGTTAATGGGTGTGGCAGACTACTGTCTCCCTCAATGAGACGCAGACTTTTCCCAGCCTTGGTAATGGAGCCAGTCCTAAAATAAACCATCCAACACACACAGATAAATACACACTGCAGCGCACATTATTACTAGTAACTGCAGAATGCGTTACCTGAGAGGGATCTTTATCAGTTCAAAGGGAACTGACCCATTAAAGTGACCACTAATGGTGGGCTTCTGTGATGTTAATGTAATGACACATTGACTGTTGCATCTGAAATTTTGCCACTCCTCATTTGGGTCTGTTACGTATTACAACGTCACATTTAGCCATCCAATCAACATTACGCTAACTAAAATAACAAAAGGAGAATCACGTGAATGGTGCATGCAATAATACAAAACACATTTTTACCACAATTGAAATAATATTTGGTTACTGCCAAGCTCATAAATTAACCCACTTGCCAAAAGTCACTAAGAAAAATCCAGACTATTCATTGCTCCCAGAGGGTGCAAAAAGAATTGGTATGACCATTAACTCTGCAGGGAGTTGAGCTGATGGTCAACAACTGACAGACAAGGTCACACACAACTCAAAAGGATCATTCGAAAACATTATGTAATGACTGAAATTCCATGTAAGAATCTGTTATCTTAATGTACAGCAAAGCTTCTAATATGAGACATGACTTGGTACCCATATTGTGAAACAACAGTGACAAAAAACAGTTTGTTCGTGCTTTTGTAAACACTGCATATGCAAGTAGGGAGTGTTTGAGAAAGAGATCAAATGTGCTTTCATTTATAATGCGCCATGAAAGGAACATTACATTTAGATGACAGGTACTCAGGGTGTGATGTTCAATCAGAAACTGTATCCGTGACTATAAGCAAGATAAACAGTGGTTCTGATCAGTGTTGGGAAAAGTTACTTTTAAAAGTAATGTGTTACAATTTTGTGTTACTCCCTAAAAAAGTAACTAATTACGTTGCTTAGTTACTTTTTATGGAAAGTAATGTGTTACGTTATTTTTGCGTTACTTTTTATCTAGGCAGAGCTTGCTTGTTTGTTTATAATATAAAAATTTCTCATTTTGGCAAACGCAAAAGCCCTTTCACACCAAAAGTGAAATGAATGCACCTCAGGCTGAAATAAAAGTAAATGCTCTCAGGAGAAGAACAGTCTTCAGCAATAAAACATGAAGAACAAATGTTAGTGTATATAAAATAATTTTTGCTTATTAGTATGGTTGAATTGGATCATCGAAGGACAGGTCAGCAGCAAAGACATTGGTTAATAAACCAGGATTAAATACAAAAAGGATATTTATGACCCTGGACCACAAAACCAGTCTTAAGTAGCATGGGTATATTTGTAACAATAGCCAAAAATACATTGTATGGGTCCAAATTAGCGATTTTTCTTTTACGCCAAAAATCAGTAAGATAATAAGTAAAGATCATGTTCCATGAAGATATTTTGTAAATTTCCTACCATAAATATATCAAAACTTAATTTTTGATTAGTATTATGCATTGCTAAGAACTTTATTTGGACAACTTTAAAGGCGATTTTCTCAATATTTTGATTGTTTTGCACCCTCAGATTCCAGATTTTCAAATAGTTGTATCTCAGCCAGATATTGTCCTATCCTAACAAAACATACATCGATGTAAAGCTTATTTATTCACATATATGATGTATAAACCTCATTTTCAAAAAAGTAAATATTGCATCATATTCTGAGTTTCCATTTCACTGTTTTTTATAAATTTTAAGGAATACTGAATATGTTTTTTATTTTTGTGAGTTAATGCACAATAGTTACTCTAGATTTCCAGACAGGACACTTGTCAGTCAATAAATGTTAAAAAAAAAAAAAAAAAGTAACTCGGATATTTTCTTATAAATTTAAATGTGATGCGTTACTTTACTAGTTACTTGAAAAAAGTAATCTGATTACGTAACTCGTGTTACTTGTAATGCGTTACCCCTAACACTGGTTATGATTGTATTTAAAAAGAAAAAAACTAGTGCTGTCAAACTATTAATCGCATCCAAAATAAAAGTTTTTGTTTACATAATGTGTGTGTGTGTATGTGTGTGTGTACTGTGTATATTTACTACGTACATATAGCACATATTTTGAACATATTTACATGTATTTACCTGTGTATATTTTTATTCATATAATGAACATTATATTATATCCATGCATGTGTGTGTATTATATACATAATAAATATACACAGTACACACAAATATTATGTAAACAAAAACTTATTTTGGATGCGACTAATCGTGTTTAATCGTTTGACAGCACTAGAGACAGAAGTTTATCAAATATTTTCACCTAGGAAAAATTAAACAAATACTGATGAAATGAAGAATAATACAGAAAATTGTATTTGTTTCAAAAGTTCAATTACACAAATGTATGTTTTCTCTAGCTGTATGGAAAAACACCCTGAAAAAAAAAAAATAAATAATAAATTAATATTAATAAAAGTAGTATACATCAAAGATGCTTTAAACTTTCTATTTATAAAAGAATTCTAGTAAAAATAAAAAAAGATAATAGGTAGATCAACTATTTTTAACATTAATAAAGGAAAGACTAGAGTAAAGGCTGCTGAGAAAATTTAAAATACATTTTAAAATATATTCAAATGAAAAAAAAAATTATAATAATTATATATATACATGGGAATAGTATTTCACAAATAGTACTGTTTTACTGATTATTGACCTAATTTTTTTAAAATCTCACCAACCCCATTTTTGAATGGTAGTGAAACTGGAATGATGAATTTGCCCTACATAGAGTGTTGCTTATTAAAATATTGTTTGTTCTTTTATCTAATTTCAATTAAATGGTTAAGTGGCAATCTGAATTTGTTCTCTTAATTCATAGAGCATAATTAGCCCAATATTTAAACATTAAATTCAAGCTCCTGCAAGCAGCAGTAAGGAGAGTAACATAAATCTGGACCTTGCAATACCTGGGTTTTCAGATTTTTTTCCTTTTGGCAATAGGCAAGGCAAGGATCATCCCTTCAAGCTAATGCACTCTTTGACAAAGAGCCAAAAATCAAGATGTCTCTAAAACATGACATTAATCTCTATCAGAATTTCACTGCTTGGGTTTACAAATCAGTACTTGATATCTTATCAAAGAATGCATTGATTCTATCATTCTTACACCCCTCCCAGTGTTTTCATGGGAATCTGCAACTTTAGAACATGGTGCTTGGAGACCTATGATTTATTTGCAATACTAGTAGAAATGTTTAGTGGGCTGGAAGGCTTACTTTGGGCATCCTCTACTATGCAGGTTAGTTTAGGCTAAAATGTCAACGTAGCTTTTGTCTCCTTTAGGAGTCTTTTTTCAAATAAAAGAAAAGGGAAAGTATGAGTAAATCGGTATGACTGTATTGTCACAATACTTAATCTAATCACATGAACAAGAATTATGTCATATCATAATCCAAGCATTGTCATAATGTTCCTGGCAATTCCCATTTACTGTAAATCCTACCACTGCAAAAACGGCAGCAAAAAGCTTTTTCACATTTGCGGGATCATTTGCTTAGAGATTGACCCAAGGACCAAACACCTGGAGTCTTTTAAAGTGCTATGCATTTTCATCTCAAATCCATTCAATATGACGGAGGGCTTCTTTAGACCCCTCAGAATATCTGTTTGAAACTAGGACACATCTGCAATGCAGCTGTGATGATACTTCATTCAACACTAGTCTATTGGATAAATCTAGAAAGGCAGGTGACAGTTGGTGGGACATCACTAAAAGACTGTGACACAAGCACTGACCTTTTGCGGTTTGGGGTTACATTTTATATCTTCATAGTCCTCCGCGTCCATAGCCTGATCAGTAATATTTTTCAGACATTGTTTCACAGTGTTCAACGTTGGGTGGATGCAGCTCTCCAGGAAAATAGAAGAAAGCACTAGAAAAGAGGACGTGGCAGCACCGTCTATTAGTTTTTAATAGTCTATTAACTGAAACTTAAGGGTTATTTGATGGGATTCTTGGAAACTTCTTCAGCACTGGCGTGTGTCTTAATCTGGCCAAAACGCATCTGTTATGGTAGTTGTAGCCTTGTAGACTTGTTTAAATATGGGCTAACAGCTGTTACATTCTATTAAATGTGCAACCAAGACAAGAATGGCTTAATTAAACAAGTTAATATCCAGTAACTTACATTACTGACATCATATTTCCAAATTATTTTCGACCAGTCAACAGAAACTGCTCCAAACGAAACTAACGCCAAGTTAACCGAAGCTCGTTTCTGAGTGGGTTGCCTGGTCCTCGCAACAAAACCCAACCAATTTGCTACTTAAATCGCGTTTCGAGGAAAGTCAGCCTTGGTGGGGTACCCCAGGTACAATTCGCCTTCCAGGGGCTAAATATCGCGTTATTGGGGTCGCTTCAACCCGCAGCGACAGAGTTACAGTATCCCAATTTCCGCGGGAAAACTGCGGACTTGGCAACACTGTCTCAGAGATAATACAAGGTAGCAGTGTTTCCTTCTTGAATGAATCAGTGTTTCTGAGCGAATCGTTTGAGTGAACGATTCAGTGAATCACTGATAAAGTCAGGGTGCGTCCTAGACCAGTCCTTCGTTTTGAAGCTTCAAGGCTGGAGTCCTTCTCAGCATTAAATGCTAGAATAAGACAGTCTAGGAATTTCTCTACATCACAAATTTTTCAGCCCCGCTTAAAATTATAATTTGGTAATTGGAAGAATCCTTTATATTGACTATATATATATATATATATATATATATATATATATATATATATATTAACTGACTTTATAATTATGCAGTACTGGTAATGAGAATTGTCTGTGAGGATTACACAGAAAACATAAGGCCTTCATCTCAAAAATCATTTTATGTCTTCCATATATGGGGGAAAATTACAAGGCCTTTCAAGTATGTGTCCTTTTGTTTCAGAAGCACCCATAGTTTCGATTATGAATGAATCAGTGTTGTTGAACGAATCAGTTGAGTAAAGATTCAATGACTCACTTACAAAACAGATGCTTGTAACCATATACAGACAGTACAGTACACATACAGTAACTATGAAAAGAGTACAGTAACCTGGGGAAAGAGTCACTGAAAAATCCCAACCACTAATGAATGGACAGTCTGGAAAGTCAGTCCCAGACAAGGGTAGAACAGTGTAAACACAGACAAGGGTAGAACAGTGTTGTTATTGTTAACTAAAACTATTAAAAATAACTAGCAAAAAATAACAAAAACAAAAATATCAACAATGTAAAATTAAAAATACAAAAAACACTACAAAAAAGCTCATTTAAAAAAATAATACTAAAATAGTATACAAATAATACTAAAATAACGATGGTGGAGATACACAAAAAGTGCTGTATGACTAAATATTACACGGACCGGAAATATTTGACTCGCCATTATTAATAACATAGATCGGAATTGGTTGTATCATAGTGAAGTTGTAGCAAAGTCTATGCCTAAGTAACTATAAAGTCCACTTCAATACTTTTTTTTGTAATAGTCAGATTTTCCAATCAAACCAACTTTCATGTCAATAGCTACTGTACAGTGACTTATGAATCTGAATCTGAATGAATTTGAATGTTTTGTAAATGTTTGAAAACATTTTATCATTTTTACAGTGATGTCCAAACTGCTATTGGATCCATTTAAAACTGCAATGCAGCTAAAACACGTTGAACACACAAACATACACTGTGGAGCACTGAATCGGTACAGTAGTAATCAGTAAAGGTGTAATTATCTCTGTCTGTCTCTGCTGTCTATTATTTTAGGGTTCTGCTGCTTGTCTGTGAAGGGGTCAAAGTTGACCATAAAAAGAGGCCTACACAGCCCCCTCTATTTCTTTCTCTCTAATTGGCTCATGTACACACACACACGCACACACACACACACACACACACACACACACACACACACATCCTCTCTTTGACATTGCTGTTTGCCTGTTTATCCCTTTGAGTGTGAGTGTGTGTGTGTTTCAACAGCTGTTTTCAGCAGTTGCTTGTCACTTTGTCTGTGTTTTTTCATAGTGATTTTCTTTCATGACCGTGACCATGAATATGACACACATCCAATCACTTCACATGTCTATAAAAACACTAACTGCTTGTGTGTGTACAGTATATATATGTTATTAGCTGTTAATTGTTGAGCTGCTTCTACCTGATTTAACACATAAAAATTTTTTTTGTTTAAATTAATGTATTTAGGTTGATTCAGTAATTAGGGGCCAAGCACCGAAGGTGCAATGGCACCTATTGTATCTATTGGCGCTCTTATTATATTTCTTCTTCCGCTCTTGAGTCTATGACAGCCCATAGAACCACTTGCGGGGAAGTTATGAAATATGGCAAACTGATAGAGGACAGTTGCAACATTAACCACCACAAGTTTGGAGTCTCTAACTCAAACTCTCTAGCTCCACCACTTGTCCAAAGTTTCATTCATGTTTATGCGAATAACTTTTGAACCATAAGGTCTAGAAGGAAAATTCCTCTGAATCCTTGAGTTGATTGGACACCAAAATGTACATTTTGTAAGGTCACGTTTTTTACTACTTTTTTAACTACTTTTTCGATCTTGTCCTAGGCGGTTTGTCTGATTGTCACCAAATTTGGCTCAGATCATCTTCAGTCCATGCTGGCAAAATGTTATGGAATTCAAGTTGATTAGTCACACTGTTCTCGACTAATGTATAAACGAATTCGATGAAGAGCATGCAGAAATGGATCTAAGGCTATATCTCTGCAAAGGTTTGGCATATTAAGACCAAACTTGGTTGTGTTATAATAATCATGACCTGAGGCTACCTGCACAGTTTTGGTGCAGCACCACCTAGTGGTCAGGAGATATAAAAAAAAATATATTTATATTTCTGCTTATAACTTCTGAATGGTTTGACGAAAAATCAAAACTGGTCTCTTTATGTTCATTGCAGCATGCCAAGTCGAACCATACCCAATTTTCCCATATCAACCATTTTGGCCATTCTCAATTTTGTCGTAAAATACTATATTTTATGAACGCATTGTAGAATCTTTACGAAACTTGGTGTGTTTCTTTGGCACCATGCCCTGATGGTACTGAAAATGTTTCAGTGGTCAAACAATATAATGACATTTACAAAAATCCTAATAACTTTTGGTATATTAGCCTATTGTAATGAAACTGGTCTTGATCGATTCTTTAGATCATGCCGAGAACGTCGATACGAATCATGCCAAAATTGGCCAAACTTCCTTTCTGCCATTTTGATTTATGTTGAAAACCTGCTTTTTCAAACTCCTCCTCGAACGTTGGTTTGATTTTCACCATATTTGACTCAGATCATCTTCAGACCATGCTGGCGAAAAGTTATGGATTGCGTGTTGATATATACAAAACAGTTATCGTTTAACGCATCAACAAATTTGCTGGAATGATCCCAGACTTTGTATGTGCCATTGTCTCCTCACACTGACCACGCCACATCAGTTTGGTAACAGTGCTACCTATTGGTCAAAAGTAATAAACCATTCATTAACCATTAACAACGAAATTTCCAAAAATGCTAATAACTTTGCACTAGCCTATTGTAATTAACTGGTCTCAAAATACTCCTAAACGGATAATACAGAGAACATAGATACCAATTTTGTCATAGTGAGCCAGACTTCCTGTCCGTCTTTTATGTTGAAAACCTATTTTTTCAAACTCTTCCTAGACCGTTCGTCTGATTTGAATCAAAATCGAGTCAGATGATCTTCAGACTGTGCTGACAAAATATTATGGATTTTATGTTGATATACAAAACTGCTTTTGTATAGCACCGTAAAAATATTGAGGCATGATGCCAGATAATGTCTGAGGCTGTGTCTCTGCAAAGCTTTGACATATTGATTTTATAAATCACCTATTGGTCAAAAGTGATAATATTACTACATGTTGTATTTATAATTTTTTTTTAGCCAGTTTGACTAAAATCATCCTGGATCCTCATTTTGCCTCCCTTTTGCTTGGCCCCTTAATTGCTGCTTGCAGCTATATTTTAGATATAAATTTAGGCTACGCTTTTTTCTTTCAGTTTTTCAGTGCCATTTTTCCCTTAATACTGATGCATTTGACCCTCTCAGCACCTGCGGTTTTATGGCCTTATGCTTCAAAGGAGCCATGTCCAATATTTTTAACAATTCTATAACTAATTCTGTATTTTATGGGTATTTCGAATTATCTCAATTATCTTTAATTTATTCAATTATGTTTTAGAGACATTGGAACAGAAAGCAGAGTTCAGGTACAAAATGGAAACATAAATATATGTATCACTGCAACATCACTCCATTATCATCTTTGCTTGTCTTGAATGCTCTGTTGAGTCACGTTTCTGCTTTAATAAAGATTCTAGGTTGAGGCAACTTCCCAATGAATCAAAAAGACATATCCGCTTCATGTTACACGCATTCCTTGAGATTTCTGACTTGGGTCATACAGCAAGCCAGGACATGCCCTTCCTCTCAGATCACACAAGCACACACATATGTACGCACTTACACTAAAAGCACCAATAAAAACGAGTACCTGTTTCCTGCACGTGAACCCTGCAGGTGACCAATCAGAATCTGTATCGGCTTATTCCGTGCAATTTATGTGCATATAAATCATTCTGTGGGGAACACAGAATCTGAACTTAAAGTTTTTTCAGAAAATACATTTTCTTTTTTCAGAAAATACAGTTTTCTGTTGCATTGTCCATCCCAATAAATAAATATATGAATAAATAAATAAATAGGTTTGTTTCCTCTCTTTGTATGTCATCTTTACATTTACAACGTGTGCAATAAGAAATTGGATCAGTGTGTTTTGGCAAGTGTGAATCCATGAGCTGCTGACTCTGTGTGTGTTCATACCTGTCTGCGCTCTTAAGGTGTATTGTGTGTAATGGAAGCTTGGCCATTAATCTGAGTCTCAGACACTCTGTCATAAACATGTATTACTTAGCTAGAAGCTATACTTATTGAATGGGCAGTGTGTACAAATATATACGTGCATTAGTATGTGTGTGTCTGTTTGTGTGTGTCACGCCCAGTCATAAACTCTGACACTGGGTGCCTTCAGGCTATGCTTTTTTGTCTTTTTAATCCCAGTGTGGCGTCTTCTTGTTATTCCCTGAGTCTGCACCTGCACCATTTCTCTGCCAACACTGCCTCCTGCTGGACAGGAGGGGTCAGAGTGGCTATTGTTTAATGATAACACTTTTTTTTTTCATCAGACCCCAGTCTTGGCACATTAAAAGACCCAGACATCTTACACACCTGTTGTGTGGTCCCAGAAGTTGGCTTGGTTTATTGATTTTCCTCACGGCCAGAAGAATGCGTGTCGCACACGTGTGCATGTGGCCAAACAGCAGTGTTCTCTGTTTGTAATTGATTTCAGCTGTCTGAAGACAGCTCTAAAATCTCAAGAATTTATTATCAACCTCTATTGCTGATGAACATCACAGTGCTGCCTGTTTATTTGGTCGCTGTTGTATTTGCTGAATTTTTTAAGATGTTTATAACATAAATGGTCTGTTTAGCATTAAAATGCTATTCTTTTATTTTTTTAAAAATGTCTTTAAATGAAGGATTAAGATGACTTCATGGAAAAAACTGCCAGTGATAAGATATTTAGACACCTTTATATCACATTGGAGGGGTTTTGTTTGGTGTTAAACTACTCTTCTGAAGGTTTCGTGTTCCCCAACATCATTGTTCACTCAGAACTCACAAGGAGTCTTTTGTCTTCAATAAAGGCTGAATGGTTTGGTGTGGCCTATATAGAAAAAGCATAAGAGACAGTAGAAAACAGAACTGTCTGTCGCAAAGTAACAGGGTGGGGATTCAAAATGCAGCCCAACATACCAGAAGAACAAAACCTCAGAGGTGGAACTGTGTCGCTTACAAGAATCACCATTCACCCCACAATGTATCAGTCAGCGGAGACCGCCACAGTCTGAAACGATCGCCTGCTATCAAGATAAAAGTATCGTTTTAACACGCACCATTTTGGTGTCTTGTTTGCACTGCCAGCGAGCGATGGGGTTTGATAGGGGGTTACAGTATTTTTCATATGGATCTATGTATTTGTGGAACAAATCTCATTTTAAAATACAAATAATACTAATTAAGTTACATTTGAAACTTTATACATAGCCCTCAAAATCAAGCTATGGTATGGGCATATCTGCATGAGATATTAATACCATGGTGTGTTGATTCACTCAGTTGAAAAGATACTGTAAAAGAGCATCAGATGCAGGAAGTCAAATGAGACTGGAAAATCGACAGAACTGCAACAAAAGCACTGAGATGTGAAAGAAATGTGGTCATATTAAGATCTATAACACAGAGAACAGCGCTCAGATCTCTGAAGCCGTACAGGATGCACGTAAAGATCCCCGTGCTTTGCCCTCATCCTTTCTGTGTGTATATATGTGTGTTTATATCCTAGGGGCTTGTTACCACATCAAGGTTCAGGAACAATGGACCCAGAGCGGATATCCTCCACATGGACAGGTGTGGTGAGAAAAACCTCATACCCACTTTTTCTCTCTTCCTCTTTCTCACTCTCTTTCCATCTTTTCCTTTTGTATCTCTTTATTTCTCAAAGCATCATATCTCGCCTAATCACTCATCTTTGACCAACAGGTTTGTGCTCCCTTTAGCTGAAGTGGGCACTGTCCATTATTAGTCTCAATGTGTTGCATTATTCTACTTGTGCAAGGCAGATGAGGTTTGATTGTAAAGTCAGACAGGTGGGACGTAAACTGATATTACTGTCCACTCAACTGCTCTCAACAGTTCCCTATCAGTTGCTGTTTTGTGTGGAAGAGTGTGGGAGCACATTGCGTGAACTTAAGGAGAACGTGTGGGCTTACTCAGCGGTCAGGAGACAATTTTGTGAGGTAAATCTGACGCAACTGTTCTTTGCCTGTGACTCTTTTGGTGGGTTACATAGTTAGACCAATAGGTGGCGACTGTCCTAATGAATGAGTCAAGTTCATTTAAAGGGGCGGTCTACCAGCTTTTTTTGAAGGCTTGATTGTATAGGGTGCACTGTAATGTGTTCATTCCTCATTTTTTTTTTTTTTAATTAGCATTATTTTTCACATATTTTACCTTTATTTTACATTGCTTGTCCGTTCTTCTAAAAACGGTCTATTGACTTCCTGATTTTTCCCTCAGAAATGGGCTCAGATTGGTTAGCTGGCACAGTGTGTTGTGATTCGCTAACCACCTACTTCACGTTGGCCGGAAACTTCACACCTCTTACCATGATGGGTAATTGCATGCGCTTGGTGTTGAGCCCGAATCAGACCCAGAGACTATTACTGATGAGGACTGAGCAGAACCTATGCAAGTACAACTCTTACTAGATGTTTCTGAATGGTATGTTTTTTGTTGCTGTTTCATATTTTTCAGATAAGCTGGAATTTCTCTTCATTCTGTCTTTTGATATCCAGTTTTATCAGTTCTAAAGCTTTATCCATACTACAACATAAAAGCAATGATTTTTGGCCTTTATTACAATTAGACAGATCACAGCTAACAGGAAGTGAAGTGGGAGAGAGAAGGGGGTGGGATCGGGAAAGGTCCTCGAGCCGGGATTCGAACTCAGGACGCCCGTAGCGCAGTGGCACTGTATGTCGACACGCTGCCCACAAGGTTATCAGAGCCAACGTAATGATAGAAACTATTAATGGAAAACACATCAACAAAGAATAAAACATACTTACAGGTTGTGGCCCATAAACAATAGCTTCTGCTTTTATCCACCTTTTTCCACAACGTAGAAATAAGCCTATGGGTGAGACTTCCGGTTCATTATACACTATAGGGAAATAATGAATAAGAAAGACAATGTGCAATAAATGGTTTGCACTACAAATCAGTGTGTTCATAATTAAGATAATACATTTAAATAATATGGTAAGACACGCCAATTTGCAATATCACGCAGCAAAACAAGCTGTTTTGTACAGCTAAAAATAACTTGACGTAGATCAGACCGGAAGCCCAACTCATATGTGAAGAAAAAGGTGGATCTGATATTTTAACTACTCCATCTTTGAGGACAAGCTTTTGGGCGAATCTGGCATTGAACTTGCGTAGATTGAGGAAGCTGTCCTCTATAAAATGTCCAGCACAAAGAGCTATTTTTGGACTATAATTTTCAGGAATCCCACCCCGGGGGCGGGGTTTATGTAAATTTCAGGTTTTGTGATGTCACTAACCCAGGAAGTAGCTTGTTGTAGTCCCTACCAGCCATTTTTTGTAGGCCATAAAACGCGAATTCTGTAAAAGACAATTTTCAACCACATTCCACATTAACTAAAGTTAAAAATGTGAAATTGTAATCTATAACCCCTTTAACACTGGATGCATCCAAAATCACATATTTCTCTACTATATAGAGTGGACACAGAAGTATGTCTGAATTCACAGCATACATAAAACCCCAGCAGGCACAAGACGTCAATATAACATCATGTTGATGTTGGACCAGACGCTGCGTTTTGGTTGAGAATAAAAATCGGGTTGACGTCAATTTGACATTGACTTTACGTTGGATTTTGGTTACACAACCTAAAAACAATAAAATATCAACGTTGGACATCAAATTAACATTGACAATGGAAGCTGAGTGTGCCTGCTGGGACAGTAGTTAAAAAAGTTCCTGGATGACTTACTTCCTCCAGCGAGATTCTGAAGTGCAAGATTTGTGAATGAATGTAGGTGTGTTTCCTTCACAGATTTGCACAAAACTTTGGCGATGTTTTATAAATGTTAAAAAAACTGTTCCGAAATGCTGATGTTTCCACTGACCGATGTTATGTGACTAAAGCTTTTTTCCTCTGTCTTCCTCTCTTCCTATCTTTACAGAAGCAGTGCGGAGAGCCGCTTCTGAAACTGAAATGAGCTGTGGCGTACATGATATATACACAAGCATTGACTAGAGTGGCCAACGATCAGCTCCACAGACTTGTGCAGTGTAAATAAGGGGTTATCCAAGCTTTAATGGCAAGGAAAGACCTTTATTCAAGCATTGTGTAGTAGCATATGTGACCCAGGTCCACAAAACCAGTCATAAGGGTCAATTTTTTGAAATTCAGATTTTTACATAATAAAAAAATACATAAAAAATTAGCTTTCCATTGATGTATAGAACATTATTTGACTGAGATAAAACTATTTGAAAATCTGGAATCTTAGGGTGCAAAAAAATCAAAATAATGAGAAAATCACCTTTAAAGTTGTCCAAATGAAGTTAGTAGCAATGCATATTACTAATCAAAAATTAAGTTTTGATATATTTACAGTAGGGAATTTACAAAATATCTTCATGAAACATGATCTTTACTTAATATTTTTTGGCATAAAAGAAAATTCAGTAATTTTGACTCATACAGTGTATTTTTGGCTATTGCTACAAATTTACCTGTGCTACTTAAGACTAGTTTAGTGGTCCAGGGTCACATATGTGGTGTTGTTTGAGGTTATAGTACATTAAACAATGATCATGTGACTTTTATGTATGCAAGGTGACCTGTAAATGTGAAAAAGCCATTTCCATTGCAGTTTTGCCAAATTCATATTTTTCAAATTGCCTGAAAAACCACCTCATGTGAGCATAAAAACTTTTTGGGAGTTTTTGAGAAATTGACGTATTTCCATTATAGGCATATTTTCAATTCGCAATGTCAAATCGCACAATTCGAAGGGTAATGGAAATGCAGCTAGTGAACTGACATTGATAAGTCACATGACAATGACAACATGGTAAATGTAGTATGTCTGGATTAATTTCATAGTAACATTCATACTACACAGGCATGAAGTTATTACTTATTCAGAAGAATTACCTATGGGATTTTGAACGCAGACACTATTTAATTCTGGAACGAATCATTGAATCAATCTCTCAACTGATTCATTCATTCACATTGATTTATTTAGGAATGAAAACTTGTGTATTGTTCATATCAAGACGTTTTTTTTGTGTCTCATAATTTGTATGACATAATTTGACCAAACGCCAGGAGTACACATGACAAACATGCATATGTTTATTTATTTTTACTTATTTTAACTGCAGATCTATTTATTTATTGGAGTATGATATTGGGTTTAAAATGAAAATGAAATGAAATCCAATCACTGGAAATGAATTAAAGTCTGTACTTTGCAGCTTCTTTTAATTGCCCCTACAATTCTTGTTTTCATTTCAAACAGTTTCTTAAATGGCCTGAACTCTCAGATGAAAAGAGCTGATGGGTGAACTCCAACCTTATTACAGACCCTTAGTAACAACTTTTAAAAGGACCATTGATTTTATTCTCACAGAGTTTCTTTGCCCGTCTCAAAAGCTGTTTTTCCAGAGCATCCACAAGAAAGTAACTAGACGAGGAAGAAGAAAGGAACCAGAGAGAAGTGGAATTACTTGGGGTTCAGTGGTGCCACCAGCACCCCTTCATGTTGTTTTCCATGACACTCTTTTAATCAGCTCTCTACTCTCCTTTTATGAAGTCATAAATCATTATCTGACTGCAGTGAAATAATTTCACCGCCTCTTTGCTTTGTAACCATAGCAGCTGGTCAATAAACTGCAACTTAAACACACTGTGTGTGTGTATTCTTCATGGTAACTTGAGATTCACTCATTCACAGCTTTAAAATGAGGCTGTTTTTCCTTTTTACAACCTAAAATCAAATGCACGCAGCATTAATATTATGCGTTTGGTTTTAGTGACTGAAAGTCACTCACGCACACACATTCAGTGTAATCTTCATCTTCAAAACTGACATTGTTAAACAACACTGCCATTTCATTTAGGGATTTTCAGCCACAAGACTGACTTCATATAACCACAGCCCCCAAAGAATGTGTATGCACTGCCATTTTCAGAATAATACCATAACATAATACAGTTACAGAGTGTAACACTGGAGAGGGGAGCTGTTTCCAAAGCCGTCAGAAGCCAGAAATGTTCTCACATGGGCCTAGATATTTGTCATCATCTTTAATTGTTGCATATGTTGGAAATGAGCTTGGGGGGATGAAAACGGTTGTGTTGAAATAACCTTTGACCTCATCTCCCTTGCATTAGCTCAGGTTATGGGGTTCACAGTAGCAGATCTGCCCAAAACACACACATATAAATGAATCCACAGTGTTGAGATCGATTTTGCTGGCAGATTTACTCACACATGCAGAAAGTAGTACACACAGGACCCTCTTGATTGGGAAATGTTTTGGCCATGTCCAGTAGGACCCAGTGGACATCAAGCTTATTGTGTAAGTTCACAGCAGCCCTGGAGACCCCTGAACTAACAGGGTTCAAAGAGATCATCTCTTTCTGCACCAGATGGGTAACCGCCCCCTTCCCAGCAGCCAATCAGACTTCGATGATCTCTTTTGTACCAACAAACCAAACGCTTCTACCCTAAGTCTTTTGAGCAATCGCCACACTTGCTTCATCTGCACGCTGTGTGTAATTCCATTTTAACAGTCACTTCGGCACAGACCTACAGAGCAACGGTTCCGTAACATAAAGACATTTTAAATTAGCATTGCAAAACAGCATAACCACACACTTACACAAGAGCATGACTAGAGAACAATTACAGTGCTAAAACTGCGCAGCAAAGAAGTGTTGCATGAGAGTGAATGCTAGAATGTTTTACAACAGGTTTTTCTGAAAAACAATTTCTCAGACCATGCTAACATGCATATTGTTTGCTGATTAAGCTCACATAAATGACAAACGCTCAGCATATTCCAATGAAACAGACATGTATGTTCTTGTCTTGCTATTCTGTTTGTAGAAGTACTAGTGATGAGGGGTAACCAAACAGTTGATGGTAGCCATTGACTTTCATAGTATTTTCTTCCATACTATGGAAGTCGATGGCTACCGTCATTGTTCAAAATATCTTCTTTTGTGCTCAACAGAAGAAATAAACTAATACAGGTTAGGAGCAACTTTGGGGTAAGTAAAGCATGACAGATTTTTAATTTTTGGGTGAACTATTCCTTTAATTTTCAGTGATTTTGCACAGAAACTCATTTCTTTGACAACAGCACACAAAAATGAAAAATATGCAAAAAGTAGGGTATGAGGTGTTTACACCCATCTTGCTTTTCTTTTTTTTTTTTCATTTCTTCTAACGTTTGGGGAAAAACTACCCTCCTCCTTTCTTGAAAAAAAAATTATAACTTGAGTTTTCACAACTGCTTTGCTTATGTATGCACATGAACAGATATAAATGATTATTCTGTTACAGTGGATGTTCCAAATACCCAAACTTCTGATTAATAGAGACAAATACCACCAAACTTTGAAGTAAATTAGTTATAACAGATGCCATTGCTGGATGAAAGTCACCTCTGAAATGTGACCCAGGACCAGAAAACCAGTCATAAGGGTTTGTACATTTATGCACCATCTGAAATAAACAAGCTTTCCACTGATGTATGGTTTGTTAGGATATGACAACATTTGGCTGAGATACAACTATTTGAAAATCTGCAACCTGAGGGTGCAAAAAATTAAAATATTAAGAAAATCGCCTTTAAAGTTATCCAAATTAAGTTCTTAGCAATGGATATTACTAATCAAAAATTAAGTTTTGATATATTTACGGTAAGATATTTACAAAATATCTTCATGGAACATGATCTTTACTTAATATCCTAATGATTTTTGGCATAAAAGAAAAATCGATCATTTTAACCCATAAAATGTATTTTTGGCTATTGCTACAAATATACCTGTGCTACTTATGTGGTCTTTTGTGGTCCAGGGTCACAAATGATCTGTGAGTGAGAGATGAGTGAGAGTTTATAACTTGCTTATATAACAGCATGTGTGTGTTTTGAAAGTGTGTTCAGAGTGAAGTGGAATTCCTCTGTGCAACACTGATGCCCAAATAGCACTGATATGATTTATAACACTTCTCCATGTCTTTTTTATTTTGTATTTATCTTTCCATAAGTCTGGCTGACCTAATACCAGTATTATTGGTCTCTTGGGCAGGGGTGTCACTATGGTTCCTGGGACCCCTGAACATCATACTGACTCGGGCCCCCCTGTGATTGCGTTCTGTAAAAATCATATTCCCGGGATCCCTCTCCCTCGTCAGGCCCTTGGAATTGTCCCTACCTTGCCCCCTGTTGCAGTGCCCCTGCTTTTGGGTAACCTCAGGAAAATCACTTGATAAAATATGATTTTAGGTTGGTAATTCCGTCACATGCACAGTGTTATTTAATGTGTTGACGTAACTTCCACTGAAACAGGAAGTCAGGGCGGGACATATCTTAAAATTTAAGGAAAATTATATTAAAGGGATAGTTCACCCAAAAATGAAAATTCTGTCCATAATTACTCACCCTTATGTCGTTCCAAACCCACAAGACCTTCGTTCATCTACGGAACACAAATTAAAGGAGAATTCCACTTCCAGAACAACAATTTAGAAGTAATTTACTCACCCCCTTGTCATCCAAGATGTTCATGTCTTTCTTTCTTCAGTCGTAAAGAAATTATGTTTTTTGGGGAAAACATTTTAGCATTTTTCTCCGTATAATGGACTGATATGGTGCCCCGACTTTGAACTTCCAAAATGCAGTTTAAATGCGGCTTCAAACGATCCCAAATGTGGTTGTAAACGATCCCAGCCGAGGAAGAAGGGTCGGTCGGTCAAACGATTGGTTAGTTTCATAAAAAATAATACGATTTAAATACTGTTTAATGTCAAACATTGTCATGTCTTGCTCTTCCTGACCTCTGTTTTTTTTTTTTTTTTGTGTTCATGTTCACAGTTAGGGTAACGTTATGTCGAAAAACTCCCATCTCATGTTCTCCCTTTTTTGTTAAGGGTGTTTGATCTTCCTTGCATGTTCACTTTGCAAAGACTGTGTCGGTACTTCTGCAGTGATGTAGGATGATTTTGAAATGATTTTTGAAGTTAAGGGAGAAAATACGATTGGAGTTTTTCGACATACCCTAACTGTCTTAAGTCAGCATACACAAGAGTTCAGGGAGAGAAAGGCAAGACGAGCGTTTGAGATTAAAAAGTATTTAAATTGTATTTTTTTTAAATGAAAATAACCGATCGTTACCACAAAATAACCACAAAAGCACCAAGAACATCAACAAAATAGCCCATGTGACATCAGTGGTTCAACCGTAATTTTATGAAGCTACAGAAATACTTTTCATGGGCTAAATAAATAAATACATACATACAACAACTTTATTCATCAATTCTTGTCCCCTGAGTTACCGTCTATTGCCATTATTGAGAGTTGTAGGACCCTTGCTGTCTATGAGGGTCAGAAAGCTTGCGGATTTCATCAAAAATATCTTAATTTGTGTTCCAAAGATGAACAAAGGTCTTTGGAATGACATGAGGGTGAGTAATTAATGACAGAATTTTCATTTTTGGTTGATCTATTCCTTTAAGGATTATAGGGTGGGCTACACTGCCCTCTTTTGGCCATTTGTCATAATTTTCCTTTACTTTAATGTACAACAGTGGTTCTGGGGACCAACTGCTCCAGTGTCTTCTGAGTAGAAAGACACTGGTGTAGAGTAAAATTATCATACACTCATCTCTGCAAACTCTAACTAAAGTATAATAAAACAAAATAAAATAAAATAAAAACATCTCTGCCCCACATTCCAAAGACATGCAGAATAAGCGAATTGGACAGACTAAATTGTATGCAGGGATGTTTGGGTAATAGCAAAGAGATGCTGTTTTGATAGCGGTGTGGTAGCGCCATCTAGTAAATACACGTTTATGATTGATTGCTATTGATTTTCATTCATTGCTCACTGTATACCCTAAAAATTGACTTAATGTACTAAGAAAGTGTGGAAATCAAAACTCAGTAACATGTTATGTGTGTAATATGTAATGTGACTTACAGAAGTCAACTGTGGAGAACGTTTGAGCTATTAATACATTCTATACCAGCAATGCTGTTTCGCTAATAAGCTAAACAAATTGAGCTAACTGTAGTGTAAAATGCAATATTAGTAAATGTTCACCTTTAAGTGAATGTGTGAATGTTTCTTTATCAGGACTGCACATGCACACATTCCCACATGAGCAGAGAACCTGTCCCATCATGCTCAACTGGACTGACAGAACAGACTTTAAAACAATATAGAGAATTATAGGTGCGCTGTAATTCCTCTAAACTTACAAAGCAACAGAAATGTAGGCTGATATATAGCCTATATAGAAAATGTTTAATAAATGACTAGACTTGCAAGCATCATAATTGAAAGAAAACAAATAAAGCATTTAGAAAACAGCAATATTAGAAAAAAAGTGCAATATTATTCTCTAGAGGAAGCATTCCTGTCCTCTAGAATGATTTTGGAAAAAAAAACAATGAATCACTCAATAAATATATACAAAATGACAAAAATTAGAAGAAAAAAGAATGAATGAATGAATGAATTAATTAATTAACTAATATATCATGTATTTATGTGTACAATTTAGTTTTCTGTTTATCTTTATCATTTTATAATTTTTGCATGGTTGACTTGAATGCAGCTTGAATCTAAATTTGTTTTTAAATTTCGAACAAAGTACGTCAGGCTAAAGAAAAATAAAATTGGAGAACTCTCTTACCAATGTTACCTCTTAGGTTTTTGCTTTAAAAATTTGATTGGTCAGAAACTGTCAGCTAACGTTGTTACATGACATTTCAAAACATCTCAGTCATTTTTAAAACTATGTTTAAGAGAAAATGACATTTGTTGATTATTGTGTATTTTGTCTATAGGTTAACCGTTTTTTCAGTTAGATTTTTTATTTTTTCAGAATATTTTAAATCTTACGGGTTTGAAATTCTGAGGATAAAAACCCTTTAATAGAACAAAGCATAATTCTTAAGTAGGCCTGAAGAATGGCGTTATGAGTAACTAAGCAGTTGACAAAAATCACCATGATTATACGTCATGTGTAGATCATTTTTACACCTGGATCCTTACGTTCGTGCTAATGTAATATTTGTGCCCCTCTCACCAAATAAGGGTCTTTGACAGATTCTGTCTTCCTTATAAGGGTGTTTTGTTCAGTCTTCATCTCCTAACTGCGTCTGACTCACCTGAGCGTTTTCACGTATCACTTATATGACTTCCTTATCACAGGCACAAAATATAAATAATCGGATTCAGGCGACAACAGGATATATCACAACACAACCATCCTGTAACTAATAGTCTTTGCAGTTGAGCACAGCAGGTAGAAAGTCAGGTCATTCACGACTGATCTGTTCTGAAGAGGGTGTGTTTAGATCCCACAGACGTTTGCTGAGACGTTTCTTTAAATTCTTTACTGCGCAGGGCAGCAACGTACTTATCTCCTCCGTCTCAGAGCAAACGTCAGGCATGGTAAGTCCTCAGACTTGGGTTTGAGTTTTCTTTCAGTGTACATTTTGCATGCTGTTCAACCATTTCGTAAAAACTGGCTTGTGTTCATGCAACGCAGTTGTATTATGTACATGTGCTACAATGCGTCATGCTAAACTCTATCTTTGTAACCAGCGTTATGCTAATTCCTGCTCCTCTTATTGATTACGAAAATATATGTAATGTTTTTATTGAAAACACTGAAGGATAAACGTCATTTTGTATCATTAAATCTTCCGTCAAAAATAACTCTACAAGGTTGTTGGCATAGGCGAAAAAAGTCATTATAGTTTGTTATTTCCCTTATTCCTATATTTTCTTTTTTTTAATTATTGCAGTGCTTTTGTAGAGAATTATTTGGATAGGACAGAAAGTATTGGGCCACACCTTACATCACATTGTTGATGTGTCATAAGGTCTAAGTAATGCTTATGAATTACTTGTGTGACATACTAAATGTCAATCACACAATCACACATACCTGTCATTATTATTACCAGTGTTTTCAACAAGGGGTCCATGGTCGGTTGGAGGTCCACCAAGTTACTCCATGAGGCCTGTGAATAGATATAGCATATAGAACTTACAATTCATAACTACTTGACTTTCTAACAATCTTTTAAGCATGAAATAATGTAGTAACAGGTGTTTCGGGTGAGCTGGAAGTCTGACTAGGTCTGTTAAGTTGGAAAACTCATAATATTATAGCATGTAAAATTAAAAAAAAATCAAGGATAGTCTATTGGGAAGTGCTACCAAAAAGTTATTGAGACATTCCTGAGTTGTTTGAGGTGTAACTCGGCTTCTTGTTTCGACTTGCTTGTAAAGCACGTCATATCTTAAACTAAAGCATATATAAAAATTGTAAATACCTATTGAACGTAAATTTAAAAAAGAATACAAAATTGTTTAGTGGTAGTCATGTGTCCACCTAATCTAATAAAGATAATTTTATGATGTTCATGCAGTGATCTTCTTTATGCTTTCCTCAAAAATAAAGCCAACTTAGTTAACAGTCCAACTGTACAGTTATCACTTCTGCATGTTTTATCATTATTCTTTCCCATGTCACCCAGGCCTCAGGTGTAGCCATCAGTGATGAGGTGATAAAACACTATAATTTAATCCGGGTGCGCCAAGTGGGAGCTGATGTGGGGCAAAGGTTTAAACTTGTGGTCATGTGTTTGAGCGATGACCAAAAGAGCATCGTAGTGGACCATGAAAACTGCCTGAAAGTCAAAGATGTGGGGAGCACGGATGTCTTAAAGAAGGTCCTCAGTAAGCTTCCTACCAATAAGTGCCGCTACGGCTTGTACGACTGCTCGTATGCGACCACGGAGAGCATGAAGGAGGACCTAATCTTCATCTTATCGTATGAGGCTTTTGTATATCATTGCTCAGTCTACTTTTGCAGTCATGTGATGTCTTGTGTTCCATGTGAATGTTTGGTTATGCTAAGAATAGCTCAAGAGTATATCATGCCATTTTCAATGAGCTCCTTTTAGAGTAAGTGGACATATTTAGGCTTTGTCAAAGAAGTCTCCTAGGAATGGGCTGAAAAAGTCCCAATGAAGTCAAGTCTATGCTTCGTTTGGCAATACATGCTCATTGGTGACATTTGTGACCCTGGACCACAAAACCAGTTTAAGTAGCACAGGTATATTTCTAGCAATAGCCAAAAATACATTGTATGGGTGAAAATGATACATTTTTCTTTTATGCCAAAAATCATTAGGATATTAAGTAAAGATCATGTTCCATTAAGATATTTTGTAAATTTCCTACCTTAAATATATCAAAACTTATTTTTTGATTAGTAATATGCATTGCTAAGAACTTCATTTGGACATTTCATTCATTTCATTTTTTTTTGCACCCTCAGATTCCAGATTTTCAAATAGTTGTATCTCGGCCAAATATTGTCCTGTCATAACAATTAACCATACATCAATAAAGCATTTTTTTTAGCTTTCAGATGTTGTATAAATCTCAATTTAAAAAAAAAAAAAACTCACTCTAATGACCCTTTGTGGTCCAGGGTCACATCCAGCAGAAATAAACATGGATATGTAAGATCAGCTCATAATAAAAAAGTGAGCCGACGTAACATTTTTGTCATACAGGTTTTCATAAAAAACAATTAGAAAGCAGCACAATGGAACACAAAATGCATTGTTTAAGAAGCAGCCCTTACCTTTTTCTGACTTTTATTTTCACCATCTTGCTTGCGTGTCTCTTTAATCCACAGTGCCCCTCATGACGCCCCCTCAAAGAGTAAAATGATCTATGCAAGCACAAAGGCTGCTCTTAAGTCCAAAATGCCAGGTTGGTTATGGATCTTTTAATGTTGCAATTAATATTTACATTTTTTTGTAAAGCGCTTCTTACAGTGTACATTTTTCCAAAGCAGTTATATAGAAAATGAAAACTAAAAAAGATAACCTGTGCTTTTCCCTTATAGGTTTGAAATTTGAGTGGCAAATTAATGAACATGCAGACAGAGACGCATCATGTCTTGTGCAGAAACTTGGAAACGTAAAGTCTTTGGAAGGGAACCCTGTGTAAAATTACACCAGTCAGACCAGTGATCCAACAGACTCCTTATCAGTCTGTTGGTCAAAATGAAAAATTTTACCTCTAAGAATTTTTTTTAGGTATGTTAATAAACTTTGTATTTCATTGGAACCAGTATTTGTCATTTGACCAAGTGAGAACAACTCATATCTAACCATTTACAATTAATGATCATCATTAAGCAAATACCAGCACTACTTGTGATAAACCATCAAATATAGAATAATGACAGAAAAAATCCTGTGTTAGAAATTACAACTGGACTGTTACCTAAAGCAACTATGTGTACTTGAAAAATAAAATCATGTGATTTTCAAAAACTTTTAATGCATTTCTTAATTAACTTTGAAATTTACAAAAGACACAAAAAAGACGGTCTTGTTAGGCATTATAAAATGTTTTTGCATTTTATAAACTATTAATTCTAAATCTAGAGGCACCTATGTCAAAAAACAAACATTTTCTTTTTAAACATAATGACTATATTTAATATTGAGATGGGGGGGGGGGGCATAATCCAACATTCCTTCTTAAAGGGATAGTTCACCCAAAAATGAAAATTCTGTCATTAATTACTCACCCGAATGTCATTCCAAACCCGTAAGACCTTTGTTCTTCTTCGGAACACAAATGAAGATATTTTCAATGAAATCCAAGAGCCATTTGATACAGACAGCAATGCAACTAAAATGTTCCCAGGGAAAGGTTCATTTATGTTAAGTTCATAACTAAATGGTATTAAGCCATCAACCATTTTTGGAAGACTTATTCTATTCTTTTGTTAATTCTGACATCAAGCGTCCCCTCTTCCTTGACTTCTGGGTCCAAATGCTCTATCAGATGACATGAGAAAACAACAAATGGTACTAATTATACACTTACAATGTTATATAATACTACCAAAAAATTATAATCCTACGCTTTAAATCCCAGACAGCCATACACTGAAAATATAAATATAAATAAATACATATAAAAATTATTTGTGTTTGGGACGCTGTGAGCATGGAGACTGTAGTGTACATCGTAAATTTGAAAACGTTCAGCTTAAATGTTTAATATGAATAAACAGTGCTCATAAACAGCTGCTGAGATAGTATTCTCAAGTGAAATGAGTTGGGGTTTGGACCTGGAAACAGCGTTCCTTGGTGCATTCAGTGGACGCATTACGTCATCATCATTTTGAGACACAACCATGTTTAGTACTGAAAAATCTATCTAATACTGCCAAGTGAGGCAAGGGATGCCGTTCCGCGTCGCACCCTAACCTGACACTCCTCTGCCTCAGGCTGCCCCTTCTCTGCCACTCCCTGAGCTCGCTTTGTCACGTCACTCAATTGCTGCCTGACCTGGAAATAAAAGCTGTCACTCAACAAAACCAACTTCCTTGGCAAAATCTCCTGTTGTCCTGGCACATGACTGTGGATAAACAAACAACAAAAAAAGTGTAAACCTGTAGCAAATGCTTTGGACTTCAAGAGAAACCAACCTGTGAAAGCTCCTCCCTCTGTGTCTGTATCTTCTTCTGGGCCGCACTCAGCTGCCTTACTGATTCTGATGAAAACGTTTCATCTGAAAACAAACAAAAGAACTGTTAAGTGGCAGAGCAGGACTAAATCGCAAGATCTTTTCATAACCGTTTTGAGATTAGTAGTGTACAGGGCTTAAAGTTCTCCATCGCTATGACGGACTTCTGTCAGTTAGAAAAAATCAGGGGAAAAGAAACATGTAGTGCCACGGCTGGAGCTTCTCAGTGACAACATAGGCCACATTCACACTACATTACACATTCACACTATTGTACATGTGCTGCAGTGTGTCATGCTAAAATCTATCTATTTTAAAAAGCATTATACTAATTCCTGCATGCGATTTCTATGGCCTCTTATTAAGAAACTACATTGAATATTTATTTATTCATTAAAAAAAACAAAAGCGAACTTATCATGTATTAGTGGAGGAAAGAGGCGATGGTGTATTCATTATTATTATTATTATTATTTATTTATTTTTTTTTTGTCAAAAATAGACTACTGTAAGCTTATTGACATGTTGGTGCAACTGCCAGATCACTGAGTTTCCAAACATTCAGAATGTTTTCATTTTTCATTTGTATTTTGGTGTGTTTAGTAATTCTGAATGGGTCCGTATAATAGTTTATATGGATTTCTTTAGCACATCCTTGTGGTCTTGTTTGGTATGGCAGGTTGACTTGTGGCTATTTGTTAACTTACTGCATAATTGAGCTTTAGGTACTTTAGGTACTTTTAAGCAAGTCAAAAGTTTACATACATTTTTTTACTTAGTACTGACTTGAATAAGATATTTCACATGAAAGACGTTTACATATACTCCACAACAGAAAATAATAGTTGAATTTATAAAAATGACCCCGTTCAAAAGTTTACATACACTCGATTCTTAACACTGTGCTGTTACCTGAATGATCCACAGCTGTATTTTTGTTTTTTTTTTGTTTGTTTGTTTGATTGTTTTTTAGTGATAGTTGTTAATGAGTCTCTTGTTTGTCCTGAACAGTTAAACTTCCCACTGTTCTTCAGAAAAATCCTTCAGGTCCCACAAATTCTGTTTTTTCAGCATTTTGTTTATTTGAACCCTTTCCAACAATGGTTGCATGATTTCGAGATCCATCTTTTCACACTGAGGACAACTGAGGGACTCATATGCAACTATTACAGAAGGTTCAAACACTCAATGATGCTCCAAAAGGAAACACAATACATTAAGAGCCAGAGGTGAAAACTTCTTGAATTTTAAGATCAGGGTAAATTTTGTTAAACTTGTTAAATTTGTTTAAACTTTTTGTCAGAATTGTTTCTGGGAAACATCTAAGTATCTTCAGTAGTTTTGAAGCGCAGCACTAAATGAAAAAAAAGCTCTTAACGCATTGTGTTTGAACCTTCTGTAATAGTTGCGTCTATTCAAGTCATGCGTATAAGCGAAGATGAAAATTCCCTCATAGAGTCAAAGATATGGGGAACTTGGATGTCTTGAAGATTCTCAGTAAGCTTCCTACCAATGAGTGCTGCTACGCCCTGTACGTCTGCTCCTATGTGAAGAATGAGAGTGCGAAGGAGGACATGGATCTACTTTTGAAGATAATGTGATGCATGTGACTGTTTGGTTGTGCTAAGAAAATCTCAAAAGAGAATCATACCATTTTCACTGAGCTCATTTTAGAGTAAGTGGACATATCTTTTGTCGATTGTCAAAAATATCTAAAGTCTATCAGGGCTGTAGCAATTCGCCGATTTTATTCGAGTATTCGATTGTAAAAAAAAAAAAAAAATCCTTGAATTCATTTTGCCGGCGTCGAGTAACCGGAAGTGGCGCATTTCACAGAGGAGAATCCATGAAACGCATTGTTAGACTGTTTTCAAAGGCTGCATGATATATTAAACCCTTTTAAAAAATTATAATTAAGTATAATTGTGAATTCATAAACGCTGTGATTTAATTAAATATGCGATGCAGGTTTAATTTATGTGCCTCATGCGTGCAGGTTATGAATGTGCCTGTCAGAGCAGCTTCATTCACAGTAAATGCTGCTCCACTCCTGTTATCATTTACATGTGTGAAGCATAGATATAAATACAAATAAATAAATATAAATTTACATACGTTTATGGAGCGCATCAAAATCCATCTCTTAAATTGTTATGAGTCTGGGTTTATTACAACGTTCATCTGGGAAGGCAACGTGCGTCATTTGTAAGGTAAATAATTTAGAAACCTACACAAACTACGAATATCTTTCTCAATATATAAACTTTTAATCGCAAACTTACAGTGGCTATAGCATTTCTTAAGTGGACATTTGAACTAAATGATGTTTAGTCAATATTAAACAAGGATTAGATCGCCCAGTAAAGTGTAATAACAACGGTCAGGTCGTTGGCGCCCTCTGCAGGCCTTTGTTGTAATGCCTAATGTACATTAGCTCTATTGTTTTTAATACATTACGTATTTTAACAGTTCTGTTCAATAAAACCATATGATTTCTTGCTTTTGATACTTTATTTTAACTAATTATTATTGCCTCATTGCTATTACGTATGTATTTTAAGTCATTTTAAAGGCTACTGTTCACTCACATCTATTTTTATTAGCACAAAAAAAAAAAATTGTGTAATTATCGGGTCCTATGAAAACAGTTTTTTTTTTCCAAGTTCATTTTTTTCCAATTCAATTCGAAATTGAGTTTTACAGTTTTAATACCAAAATTCTTGACCAAAATTTTAATGGTTTCAATAAACGTTAATAATCAAAAGCATCTACAATTAATTGATTTTATTAAAACAAAATATTATTTTTTAATCTTTTTTTCCAGAAGAATTGTATTTACACTTTCTCCTTTATATATATATATATATATATATAATATATAATATATATATAATTTTTTTTTTTTTTTTTTTTTTTTTTTGGGGGGGGGGTGTATTGTTTAATCAATTAATGTTATAATAAATATTTTATTTGTAAAGCGCTTATTACAGTACACAAATTTTAATTTTGGAGTGAACTATTTCTTTAAATTAAAAAAAGCCAAAACAAAGAAAGAAAGAAAAAAAGATGACAGTAAAATAAAGCTATGTTGCCATTTATTATTTATTATTGAACAATACAATGGTGTTAAAGCCAGATACAGAGTGGGATTCCAAATGCTGTACCCATGTACCAATACAATTATGCATCCTCATTCATTTACAAGAAATTAATTGCACTAGTTGATGTACGCATAACGTACATGTGGTTTCCCTTTTAACACTGACATCAGGAGAGGTGCGGGAACACTAAGAATATGGCAGTTGAGGAATATTTTCTGACATAGCCAGAAGGTTTCAGATGGAATGTAATGTGAACACATCTCCGAAATAAAACATTTGCATGAGTTAGATTTCTCCAAAAGTCTTCAAGCTATTTTACCCAAGACTATAGTATGACAGAAAAAAAAAGGGAAGAAAACAAATTTTGGAATGCTTCATTTTGGTCATCTTAAGGCAATTTTTGGCTTTTTGTTTGTTTGTTTTACACCTCAAACAGAAGTGCCTTGCTTCAGCTCTCCATCACCCTCCTGGAAAACAAAGAGCGTAAACGAATGTTAACACAGGCATACAGCTATCCGTCCTTTTAATAATATGTACAATGTTTGTACCTTGTCTTGCAGTTGATCCTGCAGGGTTCTGACTTTCTCTCTCTCTTTGGCAAGTTGTTCCTGACTGTTTCTTAGCAGCTGTTGGAGTTTGGTGGCTGCCTGGCCCAAATCTTTGGTCATCTTTCGCTCCTTCTCTAGACACTCCTACAAACACCAAGTCGTGAACATTAGGGATATAAACAGAAGTGCACTTCTAATAGTTAAACAAGAAACATTTTTAGATAATGCATGGACAAAGTCATAATTAAAAGTGCTTATCTTTTATTGCCATGTGAATATCTATACAATATATTCATGGCCAAATAAATAAAAGACGTACAAATAAACTTATTACAATAACAACTACTTATGTTGTTTAAAATTTAAAGTACTAAATTATTCTATCCTTTTTGAGCGAGTTCACAAATTCTGTTTCTTTCTTTCTTAGCATCAAAAGCTATATTCATGGCAAACTAGGCAAAATAGACTTAGGTTAATTGTACACAATTTAACAAGACTTTTACACAAATATATTATATACAGTTGAGGTCAAAAGTTTTCAGACACCTTGCAGAATCTGCAAAATTTTAATTTGGGATTATCCAAAATGCATGTTATTTTTTATTTAGTACTGACCTGAATAAGATATTTCACATAAAAGATGTTTACATATAGTCCACAAGAGAAAATAATAGCTGAATTTATAAAAGTTCAAAAGTTTACACACGCTTGATTGTGTTGTTACCTGGATGACCTACAACTGTTTTTTTTTTGTTTAGTGATAGTTGTTCATGAGTTCAAATCCTTCAGGTCTCACAAATTCTTTGGTTTTTCAGCATTTTTGTGTATTTGAATCCTTTCCAATAATGACTGTATTATTTTCAGATCCATATTTTCACACCACGGACATCTAAATATTACAGAAGGCTCAAACGCTCACTGATGCTCCAACATTTTCAACATTTTTCTTATTTTGCCTAAACATCAGAATTTTTTTTCATTTAGTACTACCCTTCAGAAGCTACAGAATAACATGTTTCCCAGAAGACAAAATGAGTTAAATTTACCCTGATGTTCAAATTCCAGTTGTCCTGTATTGTAAATCAGGGAAATCAGGGAAAGCCCCTTATACTTGAGACTGGCTACGTATGAAGTGTTTCTTGGAGTTTACTGTACGTTGAAGAATGATCATATGACTTTTTACATATGCCATGTGACCTGTAAATGCAAAAAAGCTGTTTTCATTGCAGTTTTGCAAAATATTCCTTTTTCGAATTGCCTGAAAAACCACCTCATGCAAGCGTAAAAACTTTTTAGCGTTATATGGGAGTTTTTACGAAATTGACGCGTTTCCATTAGGCGTATTTTCATTTCGCAATTTAAATTTGCGCATCTTGAAGGGTAATGGAAACACAGCTAGTGTTGGAAAGGGTTCAAATTGCACAAAATGCTAAAAAAAACAAAGAATTTGTGGAACGTGAAGGATTTTTCTGAAGAACAGCAGGCAATTTTAACTGTTCAGGACAAACAAGGGACTCAAAAACAACTGTCACTAAACAAAAGGTCAGTACTAAATAAAAAATAACATGCATTTTGTATGACCCCTCTTATTTTGGTAAAATGATTAACATTGTGTGTGTAAACTTTTGATCTCAACTGTAAATCTAGTACCGACAACACATGTTGGTATTTGACATTGTCATTCCCAGCTGAAGTGCTTTCTTAGCAACTTTATTTGCCTGTTCTGTACCATCCAGTCCCATAAAGCCCAATACACTTAAAAATGACAGGAAAAAGCTATTCGAAGTACCTTCAGCTGAACAACATCCTCCATGGCTCCAGCATCTTCAGCTGACTTAATCTGTTCTAGATGGCTCTGAAGCTGTTTTTGAGCCTATAAAGGATGGAATAGTGAGTTTAAAGAATAACATGTTTTTAGAAATCAAGACAAAAGGTCTTGGCCACCAACATACCTGCTCCACTTCTGCAGAGAGCTGCTGGTTTAGAGCCTGTTCACCCTGCAGTTTTTCCAATGTCTGCTCTAGCTGAGCCTGGACCTGACCAAACCAACAATACCACGCAAGTAGATTAGTCACTGTGGCTAACCCATGAACGACTGCAAAACCTTTCCATGCCAGCCAAAACTAGAGCTGCATTAGTACACAATGCATTCAGAAAATGAGTGAAAACAAGCATAAAATCCTCAAAAAAATAGTAGGATCTTCAAAGAAGTATGAGTTTCAAATGCAAAAGACAAATGTTAGTGGTTAAAAAAAGGCTAGTGACAGATAAAAACCCAAGAGTGCAGATATTCAGAGATGAAAACAGGCGCCTGGGTTAACAGAAGCTGCTGAAACAAAATGCTGAAACAAGTAAAACATCCCCTCATTGGCAGTACTGGATAAGGAGAATAACATATGGCACATAAATATAGCCTCTTTTATAAGGTAAAATCATCCCAATGTGTGGAGTGAAAAGCACTATGTAAATAAATTTGACCTTGTTTCTCGTAACTTAATCAGCGAAGTAAGCAGTATTTTAGTAAAGCATTTTTGGAAGATTTATTCTATAGGCACTGATAGGTTTTGAGGGCTGAAAAAAAAAATCCATCTAATACTGCCAAGTGAGATGCAGGGTGCTTTTCCGTGTCGCACCCTAACCTGACACTCCTCCGCCTCAGGCTGCCCGTTCTCTGCCACTCCCTGAGCTCGCTTTGTGACGTCACTCATTTGCTGCCTGACCTGGAAATAAAAGCTGTCACTCAACAAAACCATCTTTGTTTATTTTCCTTGGTAAAATCTCCTGTTTAGCACATGATTGTGGGTAAACAACAACAAAAAAAAAAAAAAAAAAAAGTGTAAACCTGTAACAAATGCTTTGGACTTTAAGGGAAACCAACCTGTGAAAGCTCCTCCTTCTGTGTCTGTATCTCCTTCTGGGCCGCACTTAGCTGTTTTTCTGATTCTGATAAAACATTCTTCAACTGAAAACAAACAAAATGAAAAAAAACTTAAGTGGCACGATCATCTTTTCACAACCATGTTTCATGTTAAAATTAAACAATGCTTGTCTATCAACCTATTCACAAAGGCAAAACTGTTATAAAAAATATATATAGCAAATAAAATGCATTAACTAAGGTGACTGACTAAGGTGGATTTCTTTTGCTTTTGTATCTCATATGTTTTAGTGAATAAGCCTTCATTTTTCACATAAGCCTTCGTACATTTGCCAGTCACATTTAATTAAATTATAAATAAACAAAATTTTAAAGGCTGTGTCACAAATCCTTTATTTCAGTTATCAAGTTTAAAAATTTCCCAGCTTATAATGATAATAGGGATATCTGCTATGACCTTAAATTTGAGTTTTTAAGGACTCCGGCACATAAATGGTTACATTTGCTCAGTGGAGAAAAAGTCATCTAAATGTAAATCAATAATAAATGCACAAGTTGAGTCCCAATATTAAATATTTTGTTTTCTGATAATACTTTATTTTCTTAGAACTTAATAAAGAGGACTATTTAAACGCACACCTTTATTTGTATAGGACCTTGTCATATATTGCAAACAGTCACTGGTTATTTTCAAGTAATGGTTCATTTATAAAGCCTGAAACATTATTGTACTCCGTAATACTCATCAAAAACTCATTTCCACAGGTGAAATCTGTACCTGTTGGGTCTTCTGGTTCTCCGCTTTCAAGCTCTCTGTTGTCTCTTCTAATTCCTGCACCTTTTTGAGTGCCTGCATAAAATGACAGATTGAAACTTTAACATTCGCTGTCATTCGAATAACCCACCAAACTAAATATAATGAACATTTTCAATAACACTCTGATAACAAAATCTGAACCAAAAAAAGTTTACTATGATGAAAGAAAAATTAATAAACTCTTCTACCTACATCTGTACTTACACTGTGTCTTCAGATTTAGAGTTGAGGTCGAAAGTTTACATACACCTTGCAGAATCTGCAAAATGTTAATTATTTTACCAAAATAAGAGGGATCATGCAAAATGCATGTTGTTTTTTTTATTTAGTACTGAACTGAATAAGATATTTCACACAAAATGTGTTTACATATAGTCCACAAGAGAAAACAGTAGTTGAATTTATAAAAATTATCACGTTCAAAAGTTTAAGTTACTGGTTTTTAATACTGTGTTGTTACATGAATGATCCACAGCTGTTTTTTTTTTGTTTAGAGATGGTTGTTCATGAGTCTCTTGTTTGTACTGAAAAGTTAAACTGCCTGCTGTTCTTCAGAAAAATCTTTCAGGTCCCACAAATTCTTTGGTTTTTCAGCATTTTTGTGTATTTGAACCCTTTCCAACAATGACTGTATGATTGTGAGATTGAACTTTTCACAGGACAACTGAGGGACTCATATGCAGCTATTACAGAAGGTTCAAATGCTCACTGATGCTCCAGAAGGGAAAACGATGCATTAAGAGCCATGGGGTTAAAACTTTTTGAATTTGAAGATCAGGGTAAATTGAACTTATTTTGTCTTGTGGGAAACATGCAAGTATCTTCTGTAGCTTCTGAAGGGCAGTACTAAATGAAAAAAAAAGAAAAAAAAGAAATGTACACATCTCCATTCTGTTCAAAAGTTTTCACCCCCGGCTCTTGATGCATTGTGTTTTCTTTCTGGAGCATCAGTGAGCATTTAAACCTTCTGTAATAGTTGCATATGAGTCCCTCAGTTGTCCTCAGTGTGAAAAGATGGATCTCAAAATCATACAGTCATTGTTGGAAAAGGTTCAAATACGCAAAAATGCAGAAAAACCAAAGAATTTGTAGGACCTGAAGGATTTTTCTGAAGAACTGCAGGCCTTTCAGACAAACAAGAGACTTATGAACAACTATCACCAAACAAACAAACAAAAAAAAAAAAAACATCTGTGGATCACTCAGGTAACAACACAGCATTAAGAATCAATCGTATGTAAACTTGAACGGTGTAGCTATTATTTTTTCTTGCAGCCTATATGTAAACATCTTTTATGTGAAATATGTTATTTAGGTCAGTACTAAATAAAAAAAATAACATGCACTTTGTATGATCCCTCTCATTTTGGTAAAATAATTAACATCTTGTAGATTCTGCAAGGTGTATGTAAACGTTTGACCTCAACTGTATGTGTGTGTGTGTTAATACAGTGAATAAACCTACCATCCTCAGTTTCTCCTCTGACTCCACTATCTGGGTCCTCCACACCCTCTCCTCCTCCTCTACACTCTTCTGAAGTGTTTTCAGCATCCCCTCCTAAAGAGCATCAGGAAGCAAATCCATCTCACACTCCAGATCACATTCCCATTAAGGCTTTGCTGAAACAGATTCTTGGTGTATAATCTCACCGTCTCAGCCAGTACACTCCTGTACTGTTCACACTCAGACTGTAATGTGCACTGACTCTCCTGGGCTGCCTGCAGTTTCCCCATTATCTCCTAATAATAAAAACAGCATTGTAGCAACTACAAATATGCCTTACATCCCCACTAGGGGGCAACAAAAACCGACTTTAAGAAGATAAGTAGCACAAGGCCACAAACCGCATCACACTTACCACCATCTCTGTGCTTTGCTGGGATTCTTGGCTCTGTTGCTTTTGATTTAGCACCTCTTGTGCTTTCACAGCAAAGTTCTGCAGCCAATTGGTCTGAAGGAAGAGAATGAGAGACTCAGATTAGTTAACATTCAAGAATGTGAATAGGGAAAGTGTATCAACCACCATTTAATTTTATATACAAAATTAATAATAATATGAAAAACATTTATTGAATGCTAAAATCATCATATTAAAATGATTTCTGAAAGATCATGTGACACTGAAGACTGGAGTAATGCATACTGAAAATTTACCATCACATGAATACATTAAAATTGTAAAAATATTAACATAGAAATGGTAATCTGTTTCACTTTATTACTGTTTTTATGATCAAATAAATGCAGCCTTGGTGAACAAACTTTTGAATGGTACTGTATGTCCTGTTGTAATATGTACTGATATTACGTGTATTTGCTTTTCCAAAACAAGGCAGTACTGCAAGTGAATCCAAAAACAAAACTGAGAAATGAAACCATGACAAAACTGAAATCCTAGACACCTGTGCTGTCTCTATGTTGATGTGTGGGAAAAGAGAATGAAGAACTTCTTTGGTCTCAGCCTTGACAGATTTCAGCGTGTCCTCCAAACTTTCCTGTAACAACATTATATGCTCAGTGACAACTGAACCCAACCTCTAAAACCAACAAAAGATAGTGCTTAGATTTGAATTTATGTCTTCGTTAAAAGCTGAAACAGTGGTTCAGAAGGAAAGCACAATGCATTAAGAGCCGGGGGGTGAAAACTTTTTGAATTTGAAGATCAGGGTAAATTCAAGTTATTTTGTCTTCTTTGAAACATGTAAGTGTCTTCTGTAGCTTCTGAAGGTCAGTACTAAATGAAAAAAAATATGATATTTAGGCAAAATAAGAAAAATGTACACATCTTCATTCCATTCAAAAGTTTTCACCCCCGGCTCTTAATGCATAATTTTTCCTTTTGAAGCATCAGTGAGCATTTGAACCTTCTGTAATAGTTGCATATGAGCCCTTCAGTTGCCCTCAGAGTAAAAAGATGGATCTCAAAATCATACAGTCGTTGAAAAGGGTTCAAATACACAAAAATGCTGAAAAACCAAAGAATGTGTGGGCACTGAAGGATATTTCGGAAGAACAGCAGGCAAACAAGGCACTCATGAACAACTATCACTAAACAAAAAAAACAAAACAGCTGTGTATCATTCAGATAAAGTATTAAGAATCACATGTATGTAAACTTTTGAACAGGGTCATTTTTATTATTTTCTCTCGTAGACTGTAAATGTATTTTATGTGAAATATCTCATTCAGGTCAGTACTAAAAAAATAACATGCATTTTGTATGATCCCTCTTATTTTGGTAAAATAATTCACATTTTGCAGATTCTGCAAGGTGTAAGTAAACTTTTGACCTCAATTCTAAATCTGAAGACACAGTGTAAGTACAGATGTAAGAAATAAAATAATTAACATTATTGTAAATTTTGACTTCAACTGTAGTGGGATAACATTAAACCTAAATGATTTAAGGTTTCTTTAAAACTAAAAACTGTTGAGTAAAATGAAGACCTTTAACATTTCCTTTATCTGTCACCATTTTTAATACCAGTAGTACCGGTCACATTTTACACACACAGAAAAACCTATATATGGTTCTTTGAAAGTCCTGAAATAGAAATGGAGGAGCACTACAACAATCTGCTTTGTACAGCAAGACCGTATACCCAGCTGACATGTTGAGATAAGATGTGTGCCTACGCATGTTTTTATGAATCACTGTGTACATGTAATATAATGACAAGCACGTCCACAACTGTCTCAGCTACTTACGTAAGTCTTGCCTTGTGACTGATTTAGTTCCTTGAGCTGCTGCACTTCCTGTTGTAGTGATGTCACTAGGTTCTCTTTTTCAGTGACGCTGAAAAACATTATGAAAAACCACTCAGTTTTTGTGGAGGAAGACGCTTGTCACAGAATGGTGTTAATGTGGGTGGCGTACAGGAACATGCAGTGGCCTTCAGTAAGGCTATATATGTACCTTTTATGTAGTGACTCCAGCTTGGCTGTGCTGTCTGCCAGCTGCAAATGAAGAGTGCATTATTAGAAATTTGTGGATAGTTTTAAACTAACAAATGATACACTTTAGCTTTAAAAGTCAAACATATTATTATAAGAATAACAGTGAAGTCTCTTACTTTAGTGTCATACTGTTCTTTACACTGCTTCATCTCTTCTTCAAACAGAGCCACCCGAGACTCCTTTTCTTTCAAACTAAAAGAGAACGTATGGCATTAAATCTTAATAAGAGAATTTGAAAAACATATTAATGTTTGAATCACAAATGACGCATACCTGTTTTGAAGCTGTTCCAGCATTTCTGTGTTTTCAATCTTGGAATAATTAAAAATAAATGAGATTAGTGGTTAAGTCTAAACTGAATTTATTGTTTGAAGTGTGAAGGTTTGCATATGATAAACTTACTCTGGTGAGGTCTGAACTTTTTTCTTTAACCTGTTGGAGCTCTCCCTGAAGAGTTGCTATTTGGTCATCCTTGTCTTTAATGCTTCAATTTAAAGGAAAAAAAAAATCAAATAAACAGATTTTAATCATTCAAATCAACTACTGAAATGTGTAAATGAAGCATTAGAAAACATCCTTATCGTACCTGTTCTGCAATTGCTGCACCTTTGTTGTGTCAGCCACCTGAAGAGGACATGTGATTGGTTCAAATTTGGTAGCACAAAAAATAACGTTTTATACATTGAAAGTCAAAGAAAATGTCTAAAAAGCAGTAAGTTTGGCTTCACCTGATTGGTGATTGTGTTTTTGAGTTGGATCAGCTCCGCTTCTTTCTCCTTCAGGCTAGAGATTAAACATTTTAGTTAAACTGTACTAAAATTGTGCCTTATGTAAAAAAAAACTAAATGTGTCACTGAAGAAAAAATAAACATTTCATTGTCATCTAAAAACTTCCATAGTTTTTGCAAATCTCAAGCAAATATAGCCTTATATCTTACCTGCTCTTCGCTTGCTCCAGTTCAGCCATCAAAGCCTGTAAATATTAAACATGCAAATGCTTATGAAACTACCTCACATCCATATACGCTACCAGTCAAAAGTTTTTGAACAGTAAGATTTTTAATGTTTTTTAAAGAAGTCTCTTCTGCTCACCAAGCCTACATTTACCAACACACAGCAAAATTAATAATAAATATCTATCTGTTTTCTATTTGAATATATTTTAAAATGTAATTTATTCCAGCAAATTCAAAGCTGAATTTTTAGCATCATGACTCCAGTCACTTGATCCTTCAGAAATCATTCTAATATTCTGATTTGCTGCTCAAAACAGCATTTATTATTATGTTGAAAACAGCCAAGTAGAATTTTTTTCAGGTTTGTTTGATTAACAGAAAGTTCAGAAGAACAGCATTTATCTGAAATAGAAATCTTTTGTAACATTATAAATGTCTTTATCATCACTTTTGATCAGTTTAAAGCATCCTTGCTAAATAAAAGTATTCATTTCTATAATTTCTTAAATGCAGGCTTGGTGAGCAAAAGAGATTTCTTTAAAAAAAACATTAAAAATCTTACCGTTCAAAAAATTTGACTGGTAGTGTATGAACATACATTTTAATTTAAATGTTGATTATAGTATACATAGAAAGTAGAATGTCACCTCTGAATTGTGGGTTTGTTCTTTGTTCTGGCTTGCCTCCATAAGTTTCAGCTGGCTCTGCAGACTCTCCAACTGTCCGGTCCGCTCTTTCATTTCTGCCTCCATACTGGCCACACGAGCTTGAGCCTCTGAAATAGTGTAGTTAGGAAGATTACTAATTTATATTTTCACTGAAGCTTTTGTCCAAAGCAACTTATAGTACAAGAAACCTGATGTTAAGTGTTTTGTTAAAGGACACATTGGGGATACTGCAAGCATAACACCTTGCAGGATTTGTAGCTCAGATCAAACCAACTTTTCAGTTATAAAGAAATGTTTTAAAAGCAAACTGAATCTTGTGGTCTTGTGGAATCCATCTTGTGGTTCTAACACAGTGCTTCCTTGCTTAGGAACCAAGTGGGTGCTGACCTGCTAGAGCAGTGGCATCTTTCTGAGCTTGTTCAAGCTGTGTCTGAAGGCTCTTTCTGCTGCTCTGGGTCTGCCTGAGCTCCTCACTCACTTCCTCCAGACGCTTCTGCAAGGCCTGTTCACTGCTCACCCAGTTCGTCTGCAGGGGACAAAGCATGATAACAGAAAACAGATTCGGTTATACAATGCCTTTTTTTGAAGTTTTTTGAAGAAAACATTTCAGGATTTCTCTCCATATAATGGATATGTATGGTGTCCCTGAGTTTGAACCTCTAAAATGCAGTTTAAATGCAGCTTCAAAGGGTGGTTAAAAAGTATATAAATTGTCTTTTTTTAGAAAATAACCCATCGTTTCACTAGATTAGACCCTTCTTCCTCAGCTGGGATTTAGAGCCATTTGAAGCTGCATTTAAACTGCATTATGGAAGTACAAACTTGAGGCACCATAGATATCCATTATATGGAGAGAAATCCTGAAATGTTTTCCTCAAAAAACATAATTTCTTTACGACTAAAGAAAGAAAGACATGAACATCTTGGATGACAAGGGGGTGAGCAAATTATTTGTAAATTTTTGTTTCTACTCCTTGAACAGTAGAGTACATTGCTAGCAACACCAAGGTCATGAGTTCGATGCCTAGGGAAAGCAAGAACTGGTGAAATGTAAAATGTGTACCTTGAATGCAATCTAAGTCACACTGGATAAACACAACAGAGCATAACCACCTAAAATTTTAAAAACAAAAACAGTAACCACAATTTTATGTTCTGATATGACTTTTTTGGAGGGAGGCAATGTGAATTAAATTTATTTTACAGTTGTGGCCAAAATTATTAGAACACTAGTATTTTCACCAGCTCAAAAATGGTTTTAAGTCAGTTATTTCTATTTTTTGTTGTAGTGTGTCAGTAGGAAATATCAATTTACATTTCCAAACATTCATTTTGCCATTAATTTTTTTAATCCAGTGAGATTTTTGTTTGCACAAGTAGTCTGACAACAGCTAGTGCTCCACACAGAAATCTGATCTCATCATCATCTAGTCTGTCTGGAATGACATGAAGAAACAACAAACTGAGACAGACTAAATCCATTTTTAGCTGGTGAAAATACTAGGTGTTCTAATAATTTAGGCCACCACTGTATGCCCTAATGGTTATTTAGACTCATTTCCAACTGGGAACTAACGTAACATACGTCACTTACACAGAGATAATATCAAAACCTTTAAAAAATAAAGTTTCTCAAAAGGTAACTCTACACAAAAATTCCATTTAAATCACTGTCTCACACTCTCCAGACATGACCCATGTCTTTCCTAAGCTAGTACACTGTCTATATGCTTAAAATGGGCTCAGGACATACTTAAACACAAGGCTGCTTTTTATTCAGTGGTCTTTAGTTTGTGTAGTGAAGAGACGCTAAAGCGTTTTTATCTGCGTTTCCAGTATGAATAATCAGATACTTCTGTCTGAAACTGTACTGCTCAGGCAAGCTCACATTCCAGATCGTACGAAGAAGCGCTTCCCTGTAGCGTGGGCCATGTTCCAGCACACAGAGCGCTGCTGAGCGATCAAACTGGCAATCAAATGTTCTGCCAGCATGTGAACAATCTCATTAGTAGAAGCACCAGCGCTGGGGGGTCAAAGCCTCAGCTTTACCAGCAAGCCTAATCAAGCTTCTTAAATACACACACACAGATCGCAAGAAACTAAGCTTGCCTACCTGCGGATGTGCAAGGCTAAATAGCCCAGCGAGAGGTAGCAGAAGGCTCTAATGAGCCTGGTGCTCACACTGGGAGATGTTTTATAAGAATTAGAGTGGCATTTTGAACTCTTTCGTAAGCAGCATCACAAAACCTACAACAACTCGGCAAACTAAACAACAGGATCGATTGGCGTCTGCGGTGCAAGGAATGATTTTAGAAGGGTGGGGATCTGACCTGCAGCTGGGTCAGTTGTTTCTCAGCCGTGGCAGCTTTAGATTCCAGATTTTTCCTGAGCTGTTCGTCAGCCTGCAAGGCCTCGTTTTTCTCTGTCAGTTCCTTATTCAGTCGAATGCTGTCCTGACGCAGTTTGGCCAATTCAGCATTTTGTCTAAAGGATAGTAGAGTTAAAGTTAACTTGAAACATCATTTGCAACACATTTTGCTATTGTGATCTCCAAGTGAAAATCCATCTGGTATTGATTAGATTGTGAAAAGTGGATGTTATGTTTAAAGGGATGACATACTGATATAAAAAAAAAAATATATATATACATAAAAAAATAAAATTAATATATAAAATAATACATAAATATATGATAGTAATATATATGAAATGATCAAAAAAGACAGGAAAAAACAAATAAACAGAAAGATAAATAAAGTAAAAATAAAGGTAATTCTTTATGTCTGAAAAATTATGAGGACAATATTTAAATAATGAGTACTGGTAAACTGTGCACAAAAACATCAGGAATATGCAAATATAAAAGGAAAATCAATTTTGCATGGACAGTACAAATATGAGTTAAGTTAATCTTGTCGACCCACATGAAGACATTTTGACGGCTGCTTGGTAACTATTTTTGATACACTACCAGTCAAAAGTTTCTGAACAGTAAGATTTTTTTAATGTTTTTAAAAGAATTCTCTTCTGCTCACCAAGCCTGCATTTATTTGATCAAAAAAGGCAAAAGCAGTAATATTGTGAAATATTTTTACTATTTAAAATAACTGCTTTCTATTTAAATATATTTTAAAATGTAATTTATTCCTGTGATCAAAGCTCATTTTTCAGCATCATTGCTCCAGTCTTCAGTATCACATAATCCTCCAGAAATCATTCTAACATGCTGATTTGCTGTTCAATAAACATTTTTTATTCCTATTATCATCAATATTTAAAACAACTGAGTACATTTTTTTTTCAGGATTCTTTGATGAATAGAAAGATCCACAGATCTGCATTTATCTGAAATAAAAAGCTTTTGTAACATTATACACTATACCATTCAAAAGCTTGGAGTCAGTATTTGTTTTTGTTTGGGAAAGAAATTATAGAAATTAAAACTTTTATTTAGCAAGGATGCTTTAAACTGATAAAAAGTGATGATAAAAGACATTTATAATCTCACTAAATATTTCTATTTGAGATAAATGCTGTTCTTCTGAACTTTATGTTCAAATAAACCTGAAAAAAAAAAATTCCACAAATTGTTTTCAAAATAATAATAATAATAATAATAATAATAATAATAATAATAATAATAATAACAAATGTTTTTGAGCAGCAAATCAGAATATTACAATGATTTCTGAAGGATCATGTGACACTGAAGACTGGAGTAATGATGCAAAAAATTCAGCTTTGAAAAATCACAGAAATAAATTACATTTTAAAATACATTTAAACAGAAAAGAGTTATTTTCAATAGTAAAAATTATTCAAAATTTTACTGTTTTTGCTGTACTTTGCATCAAATAAATGCAGGCTTGGTGAACAGAAAAGACTTCTTTAAAAAAAAAAAAAAAAACTCAGCTGTTTTCAACATAATAAATGCTGTTTTGAGCAGCAAATCAGAATATTAGAACGATTTCTGAAGGATCGTGTGACTGGAGTAATGATGCTAAAAATTCAGCTTTGAATTTGCAGGAATAAATTACATTTTAAAATATATTCAAATAGAAAACAGATAGATATTTATTATTAAAATTTTGCTGTTTTTGCTGTGTTTTGGATCAGGTAAATGTAGGCTTGGTGAGCAGAAGAGACTTCTTTAAAAAACATTAAAAATCTTACTCTTCAAAAACTTTTGACTGGTAGTGTGTCTCAAGCAATTTAGTCTGTTGCAATCTTATCATTTAAAAAATTTGAACATCCAGGTGTTGCCTCTAATATAAAACAATGTCTGTCACTACTGCAAAACAGATGAATAAAGCAAGAAAGACGTTATTGGGTTGGGCAGGAGCTGCAGCTTCATACTTGCTCTCCGTCTGACTGGTGGCTTGGTTAAGTGCATCTCTGAGGATAGAGTTCTCCTGCTGCAGACGGGCCAACTGAGCATTAGGGCCTTTTTCCAGCTGGTCCTGGAGAGCCGAGACCTAAGGAGGAGCAGAAAGGGCTTAGGCACAACACGTAAATATTAGGGCTGCCAAAGCTCACTAATGTGATTAGTTAAAAGCAACCAATCCTGTTAAATGTAATGCATTTACTTACTTTGACATCATACCTAACGTTAATGAGAAAACCACCAACTATGTTACAATCTATGATAAGTAAATGCACATTTTGGAAGAAAAATATTTCATTATCTTTGTAATCATGTGACGTCTTAGAGAATCTTGCTACCATGCAGGTGTACGGCAAAGAATCTGTGCTGAGTTCTCACTTTGGCATTAAGCTGCTGAGTCTCCGCAAGGTGGTCTTGATAACTGGCCTGCATGCGTGCTTGCAGGGCGATAATGTCCTGCTCTCGCTTACTCAGCTGAGAGCTCAGCCTGGTCTCTACAGATGCCACCTTTGACTTCTCCACAGAGAGCTCCTACACACAAACATAAATCATAAACAGGTCATGACCTGGTGGGAAAATACTTGTGGCATCTAGTTGAAGGCCTGTGAGTTTGAACTTCCAAAATGCATTTTAAATACATCTTCAAAGGGCTCTAAACGATCCCAGCTGAGGAAGGAGGGTCTTATCTAGCGAAACAATCTGTCATTTTCTTAAATTAATATTTATACACTTTTTAACCACAAATGCTCATCTAGTCTACCTCTGCGATGCGCATGTGTCCGGGTCAATACAGTTAGGGCATGTCGAAAAACTCCCATCTCATTTTCTCCCCAAACTTCAAAATCGTTCTACATCGCTTCAGAAGTACCAACCCAGGGTTTACAAAGTGAATGTGCAAAGATGATCAAATGCCCTTTAAAAAAAAATAAAATAAAAATGTAAAACAGGGATGCAGGACGATTTTAAAGTTGGAGGAGAAAATTAGATGGGACTTTTTTAACATACCCTATCTTGAACCGGATGCATGCGCATCGCAGAGCTAGACAAGCTGAGCATTTTTGGTTAGAAAGTGTATAAATATTCATTTATTTAAGAAAATGATGATCGCTCCGCTAGATGAGACACTTCTTCGACTGGGATTGTTTAGAGCCCTTTGAAGCTACATTTAAACAGGATTTTGGAAATTAAATCTTACGCACACCGTAGAACTCCACTATATATACCTGGAAAAAACAATTTCTTCACGACTGAAAGAAAGACATGAATACCTTGGATGACAAGGTAAATTATCTTTAAATTTTTGTTCTGGAAGTGAATTAATCCTTTAAATCACAAGAGTGGACAATTTTCTCCTAATAGAGTCTATAATAGAGTACTTACAAGGCTTAATCCGTGTACACATAACAAACTTTTCCTAATTTGTATGTGATTATTTTTTAGATTTGCATGACTCACTTTAGTCAAATCCCTCAGTCGGCTTTTAACAGCTGCTGAGTCTTCCTGCTCAGCTGCCAGCTGCTTGTCTCGTTCTTCCAGCTGTTTCTTTAGCACAACTACTGGATCACCCTTCTGTGTGGCCTATAAACATGCATGAAACTCTGTTTAGACAAACTTCCTGGTTGAGTTTAAATACAGTGATGGGTGTAAGATCACTCATTTACAAATATAAAACAAGACATTAAATAACAACTTTAGGAAATTGGCCATACCTTGTGCCATGTGTCCTGAATAATGCCAGCCTTATCAGACAGAATCTCAATGAGCTGCTGGGCCTCTCCTTCAGTGAACACCATACTCCTCACCGTGGAAAGCAGGGCCTTGTAGGGCAGGTACAGTGGACTGTCCGCGGGGTCTGCAGCCACCGCTACAGAGAGAGAGACAAAAAAAACTGATCATTATGCTTAATTAAAAAAAAAAAATAAAAAATGTGACCCTGGACCACAAAACCAGTCATACTGGTTAATTTCTAAATACTGAGAAAGTCAAAACTTAAGTTTTGATATATTTACGACAGGAAATTTACAAAATCTCTTCATGGAACATAAAAGAAAAATGTATCATTTTGACCCATACGATGCATTGTTTGCTATTGCTACAAATATACCCGTGCTCACAAATAAGAACTCACAGAGTTAACTGCTATCCACTGAGAAAACAGTTACATTCTTTTAAAGAGCCAGTGTGTCATTCTGTATTTGAAAGACGCAAAATCAGAAAGCTAAGAAGTGCTTTGCGGCAAAACAGTCTCTGGTCGCAGCAGGGTGTCCGCTAAACTAAACGAATTGTGTTTATGAGCGAATTCTCCGAATCATTTTATTACACTTCTAAACATCCCCTAAACACCCACAACATGATCTCCAGCATCCAATCAAACACGCTCACCACAGCAGTCATAAAAAAAAAAAAAAAAAAAAAAAAAAAAAAAAAAAAAAATCAAACAGACAGACCAAAACAAGTGCAGCTTCCAGAGAATGACGTGTACAATACACTTAACTGAATGCTTGTACAATGGTGTGTGCATGTACTATCATGTTCTTTATTGACTCGAGGTGTTATTTAGACAGTGCCAGCATGGCATGAGTGCAGTGTGGCACCAGGGTGAGATGGCACCTAGGACCGGCGATAAACTCCTATTGTCCAGTCACTAAAGGCCTTTGTGTGCTCCCCTAATGGAGCAGCTGAGGCAAAAGTATTGTTTGAACAGTGCTTCGCGAAGAGGAGTGGAATTCTGGGCGCACGGAAACGCACCTGTGCGCTGCCACAAACTCTTCGCTTTTTCCCATGGCCAAGGCAAAGCAATACCTCATCACAAGTGAGTGGAAAATGTATTAGGACTGACTCTGTGGGAATGCGTAAAACGAGTTAAAAAAAAAAAAAAAAAAAGATATGTTTGACCACAAGAAGAAAAAAAAAACTACAGTAGTAATGAGACATGATCAGAGTTATTTCATTATCATTTAATATATGTGACCCTGGACCACAAAACCAGTCATAAGTAGCATGGGTATATTTGTAGCAATAGCCAACAATACATTGTATGGGTCAAAGTTATAGATTTTTTTTTTATGCCAAAAATAGTATATTAAGAAAAGATCATTTTGATATTTTGTAAATATCCTACTGTAAATATATCAAAACTTAATTTTGATTAGTAAAATGTAGGGGTGTAACGATACATGCATTTGTTCCGAAGCGTCACAGTACGGGCATCTCGGTTCAGTGCATGAGGCCTTACAATGAATACAGGCAATTCACCCTCAATCCAGAAGGGGGAGCCCGCAGTAATGTAACTCTGTTTGATAACCGCTGGCAGAAGAACAGCAAGTTGCACACTCGAAAACAAAGCCCACTAGACATTGACCATGAGAGGATTTGATCGCGTCTCTCACTGACAAAGAAGTATAACGTTACTTTAAAGGCTTGCGCAATCAACTGTCTGCGAAATGGAGCTTTGTGCTCTCATATCCTACCTCTCTCATTCGGCACAAATCCAAATATTCCATAATATTTCCATATTTACGATGCATACAGATGCTAAACTATTATTTATTATGTAAATTATAGACTTTGTACTTCAATCGCGTTCTAACGGTTTCACAGTGAGGCGGGCGTGCTGATGTTTGGTTCTTTGTGTTTTGTTTTGATAAAGTACCAACTGCGCTGTCAAGTTAGTAATGCTAGAAGCCTGGAACTGATATGTTTTGTGTTTGTGTGCGCCGGCGTGATTACTTCAACTTTCCTCATACCAGCAAAATCAACTTAAACAAAAAACAAATAGAATGTCGCTTTCTGCCATTTGACTTTCCTTTCTGTCACAAGACTAAACTGAAACTCAGCAAATACAGGCTAAGTTACATGTCGCACTGTTTTTTTTCCCTTGTCTATCAGTTAACTAAATTAAATATATTTCAAGTATTTATTCCTTGTATGTATATGTACTACAGATTTTATAGCCTATATATGACATTAGTAGTTTAGTAGTATTTTCACACGTAGGTGGAAAAAATTGTAATTTGTACTACTGTCTGTTTAAAATAAATGACAAGAAACCTAGCATAGTAGATTTGTTTTGTTTTTTTTTTTCTGTTGTACCGAAATTGTATCGAACCCTGACCCTTGAACCGAGGCATGTACGAACCGTTACATCTGTGTAACGTTACACCCCTAGTAATATGCATTGCTAAGAACTTAATTTGGACAACTTTAAAGGTGATTTTCTCAATATTTTGATTTTTTTTGCACCCTCAGACACCAGATTTGTATCTCGTTGCATCTCGGGCAAATATTGTCCTATCCTAACAAACCACACAACAACAGAAAGCTTAATTATTCATTTATTCAGCTTTCATATGATATATAAATCTTAATTTAAAAAAATAAATAAATAAATAAAAATTACCCTTATGACTGGTTTTGTGGTCCATGGTCACATATTATAGTTTTAATTATTTTATTTATTATTATTAATTTATTAATTTATTTATGTTTTTATTATTTTTTAAATTATGTTTTAAAAATAACTTAAAGGGATAGTTGACCCAAAAATAAAAGAAAATTCTGTCATTAATTACTCAGCAACACAACTACCACATTCAAGGTCCAGAAAGGTAGTAAAGTCATTGTTAAAACAGTCCATGTAACCTTTGCTCAAACTTAATTTTGTGAAGCTACGAAAATACTTTTTGTGCACAAAGAACACGTCCTGGAACTCTCGTGAATGTGTGTCAAAGACTGACAAAGAAGAGAAGAAATTGTTGAATAAAGATGTTATTTTTGTTTTCTTTGTGCACAAAAAAAGTATTCTTGTATTATATTCTCATAAAGTATTCTCTCATGGACTATTTTATTGATGTCTTTACTACTTTTCTGGGCCTTGATTGTGCTAGTTGTGTTGCTGTCTATGCAGGGTCAGAAAGCTCTCAGACTTTATAAAAAATATCTTGATTTGTGTTTTAGAGATGAACACAGGTCTTACAGGTTTGGAACAACATGAGGGTGAGAAATTAATGACAAAATTTTTATTTCTGGGTGAACTACCCCTTTAAAGTTCTAATAATTTAGTTGTTTGTCATTTTGATTAGTTTTTCTCTAATCACTTAAAATGTCAGCTAACTAAAAGAGTTTTTTATATTTTATGATTTAACAAATGCTTTTATTATTAGTTTTACTTGATAACAATACTGAATGGTTGACCATTCTAACAAGAGTTAAGAGTGGTATTGCTCTAGTTTGCGTTAGGACTAGTCAGTTTTGACAATGCGTAGTTTTTCACATCTCTAGTTCACAGAGTGTGCAAAAAAAAAAAAAAGAAAGAAAGAAAGAAAGAAAGAAAGGCACAGAGAATAAAATGAAGTCAAAACTATGCATAAGAATCAAGGACAAGGCAGAATATGAAACCGCTATTAAATGAAACTCAAACTATCACATGCTCAAGAGCCTTTGAACTAGCACACGCGTGCATGAAAGCCAGCACTAGAGCAGAAGAATGCAGCTCACTGCCTCCATTCCCCTGTGAGTAGCACTTCAGAAAACCACTGAGCTCTCTGCAACCAATCAGAGCCAACATCAGCAAATAAGGAGTAGTGCTAATCCAACACCCCGCCCACAAAGGAAATAGAGCACATCAGTGCTATTTGTCAGAAGAAACAATCCAGACAGTACTCTGAACTACAGATGAATGACATCAGGAAGTGACACGTATATAAACTCACAAGTCAGCCACTTCACATACACCATATATTCAGGTTTTCCAGACTCCGCTCGGAGGTTTATTACATGTAGATGTCATCTGTGTGGTCTAGCCAAAACAGTTTTATCTCTGTTTATTTAAGGGTCTGGCAAACCAATCAAAAGTATCCTGTTATTACACACTTCCTTTACGACATACCTGGGCCCAACATATTCATTCAGACCAGCTTTTTTCAATTCACAGGTCTATTATTAGCATCTGCTACACTTCAGAAAAATGACACTTTATTCTCCTAATAATGTAAAATTATATAAATATAATATTTAACAAATGCATAATAATTAAATATGTACTATTGTAAAGCACTAAAAAGTCTTTGAGCTGTAGTTGAGGATTTTATTGTAAGCCTTTATTTTCAGCAGCACTTTCAGTGTAGCAAAAGAAAGATAAAGAGGGAAAGTTGGAAGAATAGGAAACAGAATAACACAAGAACTCCTCAAATTTGATGATGTCATCCTACTGACTACTATTGAAAGCTCCTATTATTAATAATAATGTTATTTTTAATTATTAAGCCAATTGTGTGAAATGTCTAAAAATTTACATAAAGAAACAGGAGGGGGCAGTCTCCTTCACTTTCTTTAGGTCTATGCACCTCACCTAACAATTATCTGACCACTTTAAGGGATAGTTCACCCAAAAATGAAAATCCTGTCATTAATTACTCAGCTTAATGTCGTTCCAAACCCATAAGACCTTCATTCATCTACGGACTACAAATTAAAATACTTCTGATGAAACTGATTTTCTTTGCACACAGAAAATATTCTTGTAGCTTCATAAAATTTACAATTGAACCACTGATGTCACATGGACCTTTTTAACAATGTCCTCACTACGTTTCTGTGCCTTGACCGTGGAAGGACGCTAGCTCTATATGGAGGGTCAGAAAGCACTCAGATTTCATCAAAAATATCTTAATCTGTGTTCTGAAGACGAAAGAAGGTTTTACAGATTTAGAATGACATGAGGGTGAGTAATTAATGACAGAATTTTCATTTTTGCACAAACTAACCCTTCAATATAGGTGGTTTTGTGGATATAACAGCATACCTGGCTCTGCCTTCTTCTTGGATCCTCCTTTCTTCTTGGCTGGAGCATCTTGTTTGGGCTCTTCTGCTTTGGCCGGCACAGCAGTTGCTACGGGAGCTTTCGGAGTACCCACTGGAGGCACTGCCATGACAGGAACATTCTTGGTCACCATCTCCAATGGAGCCACAGATTTGGCCTGAACCTCAGCAGAAACAGACTCTGCTTTGGCTTTCTTCTTCCTTTTATCTTTAGGAGAGGGCGCAGGTGGAGCATCTTCAGGAGTAGGACGGGACACAGGAGGGGGAGTACCTGTAGCAGCCTTCTGGGAAGGGGCCGAGGCAGGTGGACTGGATTTTCGTTCAGGTGGAGAGGATTTTTGGGCTGGGGCTGGTGGAGTGACTTTCTGGGCTGGGGCTGGTGGAGCAACTTTCTGGGCTGGGGTGGGAGAGCCAGCTTTCTGGTTCGGAGCAGACTTTTGGGATTGGGCAGGCTGAGAAGATTTCTGCGTTGGGGCAGTTGGAGAAGCTTTTTGGGATGGGGCAGGTTGAGGGGATTTCTGCACTGGGGCAGGTGGGGCAGCCTTTTGGGATGGGGCAGGTTGAGAGGATTTCTGCGTTGCAGCAGTCGGACCAGGCTTTTGAGTTTGGGCAGATTTTTGTGTGGTGGCCTGTGGAGCAGATTTCTGGGCAGGGGCAGGTGGAACGGCTTTCTGCTCTGGGGCAGGTGAAGCTGATTTCTGGGCAGGGGTAGGTGGAGTGGCTTTTTGAGCTGATGCAGGTGGAGCAGCTTTCTGGGCCGACTTCTGAGCGGGTGCAGGTGAAGTGGATTTCTGTGCAGGGGCAGCCGGAGCGGACTTTGGGGCTGGGACAGGTGAAGATTTCTGGGTAGGAGGAGGTGAACCAGATTTCTGGGTAGAGGGAGCTGGAGAGGATTTCTGGGCAGCAGGAGCTGGAGTAGACTTTTGGGAAGGTGAAGCAGATTTCTGGGCCGGGGGAGGTGGAGCTGACTTCTGGACTGGGACAGTTGAAGCTGATTTCTGAGCCGGGGTAGGTTGAGCGGGCTTCTGAGAAGAAGTGGGTTGGGAAGACTTCTGAGCTGGGGCCTCTTGTTTAGCTGCTAGTGCAGCATCTTGTTCCGGGGCTGGAGGAGTTAGAGTACTGTGCTCAGCTGGCACTTCTGTAACCTCAGGGGTAGCCTCTGACTCCAGGAGCTTCCCGTTGGGCTTATCTTCTTTTTTCTTAGCACGGTTTTTCTTCTCAGCTGCCTTGTCCTTTTTCTTCTTGTCTGACCGTTGGATGGATAGGGTCTTCCCCTGCTCCTTCCGCTGCTTGGCTATAGCTTCTTCATACGAAGTCTCCTTCATGGAAAATGTTGAGACCAGAGCAATCCCGATGGCTGAGAACACCATGAAGCCACCAAACACCACAATTCCAAGGGTCTGAGGATCGTAGATGTCCATGACTGCTAGTTTCCTTTATGACTAAAAAGAAAAAAAAGAGGTGAGGTTTGGTGCATTTTTATATCCAAAATATTATATATATATATATATATATATATATATATATATATATATATATATATATATATATATATATATATATATATATATATATATATTAGTTTAAAGACTTTTTACCACAAGAGCGGCAAATAAAGCTTCCAGTAATGTGAGGCCCTCTCAACTTCAGATTCCCTTTATCAACACATACTTATAACACTACTAGTTAAAATGTTGTACCAAGGACATTATACTAAATTCACTTTTGAATGCTGACCTGAAGACAAGCTTCTTCCATACAATATGCAAACACTCTATTTGGTAAAAGAGCAGTTATGCAACAGAGTTTTCCATTCCACCATGTGCTGCTGTCTGCAAATTTCTATACTCTGCTGCTTCCATGGGATTCATGCCATACCAATTTCAAACTTCAAACGTGCACCAAGGCACAAACGCACTGGGAAAAAAAAAGCTGTGAACTCGCTGTATCTCAGAAACAAGAACAGTCTAGACATCTTTAAGAGCGCAATGCAGAGGTTTACTGGCCATTTGCAAGTTTGTACGTTTTTTGGTAAACCGATTTGTGCATTTAAACTGCTCTATTTTCCATAGCCCTCAACAATGTTTTCTTGTGTTGTAATACATAATGACTGGATTGGGTGCCAATTGAAGAGATTACAAAGCAGACATAAATGAATGAAAAAGTGTAATCCGTATTAGATTTATAAAAAAAAAAAAAAACTGTACTGTAAGATTATTTGCATTATGTTCATACCGTGACATCCACTTATATACCTGCTCAAAGTAAAATGGGCCAAAAGGAGAAAATGGGGGGAGGGGGGCTTTTCTCTCTTTTCATGAGCATGCTTCTAAAATGTGACAGGCTACATTTTTGACTTCTGTCTCACATATTTAATATGCTATAAGAAATATATATTTTTTATTAATAGTTACTATATGGTTCATTCGTAATGACTTTACTAGGAGCCATTTAAAGAGCCAATAGGAAATTAATGGGGACAGTCGGCATCTGCTATGAAAGTGAATTAAAAGGCTGATTCACATTAGATGAAACGGTATTTGTTCCAGATTCCATACTCTCATTTGACACCTATTCAGCTGTTCAATGAACAACTGATAAGAAATCAAGGTTGAGAGTTTCCGAACTCCACAGCTGTACTTGGAACGTGAATGAACTATCAAATATATGTTTAAACAAATTTCGGATCATTTTCAAAACATTAAAGCTGTTTCAAAAAGAGAAATGTGTTATTTAAAGCACAGTTTTCTTTGCTAGCTCACAATGGAATAGCTGGTATTAACTGTCTCCCTACAACAGAGCATCACCCAAACCAAAATGTGAAAGCACTTATTATTGTCATGCTATTCGCTTCATAACTACACTAAGATGTCTTCAACCCACTCGGCTTACGAGCTAGTTAAATAGGAGGGCAAATAAATGGGAGAGATCAAAGTTTACTGCTAATTACAACTGAAAATCGTTTAAGCTTTTAATGAATAACGCCATAACAAAAGCTTTAAATCTCACCTTTTCTCGCGGCAGATTTCCGTTGGATGAATCACTTCAGGAAGAGTTTAAACAAAAGTGATTATCTCGAATCCAACTGCCTCACCACGCCAACCAAAAAAAAAACAAAAAAAACAAAAAAAAATCTTATCCCCAGCTTGAGGAGTCAGTCGATGTCTGTGTGGAGTCGTGGCACTTTCTCGCGCTGGCATTACGCCGGTCAGTGGCCCACATTCCGTCTATCCAGAAGACAGCTGATTGGCTAGAGTGGAATCAGTCAAACTGGTGCGAACCAATAGGATTATGCTGTCGTAAAAGAAGGCTGAACTTTGTGACTCTTATGGGAGTTGTAGTTTTTTTTGGCCGTTTTTTTTAACAATTCTTTCAGAATTTCCCGTAAGAGATTTAATTTGAATTACAAACGATTTAATTTGACTACCTCTTACACCACCAGTCTGGATGCTTGGTATGCATTTTAATTATTGTTTTTTGTTTGTTTATATAATTTAGGCCTATACCTTAAATGTTCAGGAAACATTGTTTTCAAATGCATTGTCTCAGTTTAATTTTTTTATATATAAATATAACCTGTAATATTAGAATATAATAATAGAATAATAATTCCACATCATCTAAACGTAAACAAAGTTTTTAGGAGTCATGAACTACCATTTATATCATTCTTATGAGACCTTTTTAAAGGTAAATGGTATACTGTTTAAAATACTGCGACTTAGCTGGGCAAGACTGTTGTAAAAGTATTGTGTAAATTTAGGTGTGAATTATTTATTGCTAATATCCTTTACAGACCAGTCAATATTTATATTCTTTATCTTTATTTGCCTTAAGCATATACCATGACACTCAGGTATGGAGCTGCTTATTGAACATAGACTACACAAAATATCTTAATTTACTTTGGTAAGGTTATTCTTTGGTGTGGTTGTGTTGTGTTATGTGTGTGGTGTAACATTCATTTGTTTAGCAGCGGGTGTGGTTTCCATAGAGCAATAGAACATCAGTAGAAATGTTTTTACAAATGTAAACATTTAAATGTTAAACACATTATATTATATTATCTAATTAAAACTTAAAAATGAAGCTTGTAGAAGTTAAACTGTACACTTCAAAGTAGATTTTAGGAACTATAAGGACACAGATACATACGAGTGAACTAAAGATTACTTTAAAGGAGTGGATGCACACATTCCATGTTCATTTGTTTATTGTGTGTGGTGTATGGTGTAATAGTACTCACAGTATCAAATTGAATAAGAATTTGTTTTGTTTACACGTAGAGTAAAGCAGATTTGCCTCAATTTAGTGCGTCACTCCACACCTTGTTGCACAAGTAATTTCAGGCATGCTTTCATTTAATTACTTTCTGGGTGAAATGTCTTGTCATTGTTTTCTATATTTTTAGATAGGTGACAATAGTGTGCATCACTGCATTATTAGGACTTCATTTTCTTCTTTGTAGTTGCATAATCCTCTATGGTTGTTGAACCTGTACATGTCAACCTATTTCAGTATTTCCAAATGTTTATTCACACTCAGTGCCCACAATTGCTTCATAACAGTCTTGAGTTTTACAACAGGTCCCATATGTATGGAAATGTTAGAAAAACTGGCATGGAACTGTTAGATTCACTGCTGACTCATGAATTTATCGGTCAGCCATTCGAGGTCAAGTCAACGTGGTCTGTTTGCTTAGTGAGTGAGAAAGTCAGAGCTACAGTAGCACATGGTCTAGAAAAGTAATTGTCAAAGGAGTATTCACAAATTTTTATTCATTGCTTGTTGAATATGGCCTAACCCCCAACCTAAACAGTTGCAATTAGACCATGTATATGTTTCCATCATTTCAAATTAAATGCTTTCACTTCAAATATCAAGCTGGAGACAAAAATATAATGCAATAAATATGCTAAAAATGTTTTTGCATTTATACAAGCACAAAATTTTAAAGTCTTTTGCATAGTCTAGAGCACAGATGGAGCCCAGAACATTATATAACCTATAAATGACTGCATGGTGGATAGTGTCTCAGCTGTTACTGCAATGTTTGATGTCTGTAGAGTAAACAAAACTGCTTCTCCAACTTTATCAAAAGAAGTGGACAAACTGGTCTGCTTATTGAAGGTGTATAAAAGTACTCTATACTAGCCCTATACGTTTCTGGGAATCATGGACATCCAAATTACTGTCAGAGCCAATTTCTGTTATTTTTGTATTAGGTAATGCATTTTTATCACATTTTCCTTAGGTCCATTTATAATGTTAATTATCCACCTTTTTTCTCAATGCAGAAGCCTATGGGTGAGACTTCCGGTTCATTATCCGCTATAGGGAACAACATTCAGTAAACTGTAAAACTGTTTGCACTACAAATCAGTCTGTTCATAATTAAGATAATACATTAAAACTAGTTGAGTATATAGATGTTACTGGCATGATTTAGCACATTGCTTACATGATTTAACATGTTGTTGGCATGTTTTAGCATGATTAGCTTGTTGTTTGCATTTTTATAGGCTGATTACAATGTTGTTATCATGATTAACATGTTGTTAGCATGTTGCTAGCATGATTAGCATGTTAACCGAATGTTCATAACATGATTAGCAAGTTACTAGCATGTTGCTGGCATGATTAACATGTCTCTAGCATGATTAGCATGTTTAAACCAGCTAAAAAAACAGTTAATTCCATATAAACAGCTACAAAAAACTGCTGAAACCAGCCTAGGCTGGTTGTCTAGTTTTCATTATTGGCCCTTACGAAAATCAGCCATGGTTTTATTATAGTAAGAGTGTGGTAACCATGTTTTTTTTTTTTTTGGCGTATTGACTACCATTTGTATAACCACAAATGGAGGGGGACCCCTGCAGTGTTGCCAAGTCTGTGGTTTCCCCGTGGAATTTGGCTACTTTAACACTGTTGCCGCAGGTTGTTTTTCATGTCTGTGGGTTTAAGTGACCCCACTTATGTCATATTTAGCCCCTGGAATGCAAATTTACCAGAGGAACCCCAACAAAAAACATGTATTTTACACCCCGGAACACGATATTTAATGGGGAACCTCCCTCCAATTGCGATTGGGCTAGTTTTGGGCTAGTTTTGAGAAGCAATTGGGCGGGTTTTGTTGTGAAAATGAAAAACAACCTGCAACAACAGTGTTACAACTAGCCCAATTTCACAGGAAAACAGCAGACTTGGCAACACTGGCTCATTATGAGTTTTTTCCCTTTTGTAGCATCTTGCTGGGGAGCCCCGCCCATTGTGAAATCTCATTGATCAAAACACGCTCCTCATAACATCGCTCAGGAAATGCTCCCTAATAGCATTTCCTCTTCTCAATTAAGTGACTTTGCCACTATCAACTTTCAACTGTTAGCAGCAATACAAATATTAAACAGGCAGTCAGCAATTACTTAAGACATATGAGTCAACAAAGAAGTAACTTTACATATACCAAGTTCCATATAACTTGAACTCTATTACCTTCCCAGTTTCTGAGGCTACTTTTTAAGTGTTGCATTGCGTTTTCACTTGACTGTACTTAGCTGTTCTTTAAAAGGAAAAAAAAAAAAGCTACTGTAAGACAATGAAGTGGGAGGGGGGAGGCATTTTGCCCTTGCCATCTTCTATTTTGTGCAGGTGCAGTCATTTGACACAGGACAAGACACTCTGACCCAGAATTCTGACATGTGATTGGGTAATCCAAAGACAATATTGAAATTCTGTAGGAAAGTAGGTCCGTAAAATGATTTTTAGATTGTTGTTAAAAGGAAACTGGGACAGAAGTATATAAAGATTTAATAGCATTGTAAGAGCGTTATGAAAGCCTAGTATGACTGGAAAGTGGGTGGAATTGTGTTGGATGACCCACTTAACATCTTATATTTCTGTTTCAGCTACTCAACTTTGTATTGTATATGTAAGGGAGAATGTATATTCAGCCTGCGCACTTCCCTTCAGGTTCCTGATCATCCTAAGGGGCTTTGCTTTATGACTATGATGGACAGGTTGATGTTATTCTCATTTTTATTGAGCTACTAATCAAATAAATAAATGGACATTACATTTCTGAAATTATTTTATAATGTGCTAACTGCTAAGTGACACAAAAGACGTGAAACTACACTGTAAAAATGCTAGTAAAAACTGTTAACTGTTAACAGTAAGTTTCCTTACTACACAGCGGAAAAGTGCAATAGATTTAACCGTACATTTCATGTAATTTTACAGCAAAATACTAATTAATGTATAGGTTTTGAAAGCAAAAGAAAAAAATTGTATAATCATCTTATAATATACAGTGAAAACCCTTAAACTGACATTCCCAGAATTCTCTGGGCTTTATATTTAACGGTGTTTTGTGTAAATTATTGTGTTTTGTAATACTTTTTGTTATCGGCTACATATATGAGGGTTATATGTTACAACTCATGTTGTTTAATAAGTGTTTACTACATTATTTTAGTGTTATGTGTTACCATGATAGCTTTGTGTTTGTGTGTATGACACTGAGTGCACCATCTGGCCCATATATTTTTATTCATGTCAGCTTATGGAAAGATTACTTGCAATGAACTTTGATTCTTCATGTGGCTTTTTCTTTACCGCCTGTGTTATTACTTTTTTTTTTTTAGCATATGTTAAAGGTACAACCCAGATTTTAGTAGCTGCATGGCCTTGACATTACAGCAGATTAAACTGATTTTGATAGTTTTTTTTTAGTTTTGTTATTTATTATACAAAAAATATTTGAGCACTGAATGCCATTACTGATCAGAATCAAACACTACAAACAGGCTTTTAGCTATGTACAGTATGTTGCTTTGGAGCCAAAGGCCATTCTACAGAACTGGTGCAGTCAGAGTTAGAAACATCTTGAAAAAAATGTGTCTTTTTGCACAAATTTGTTATGTATTAAAAATTGTAAAATATCCAATGTACACATTTGTAGTAATTGTGCAGTTAATTATTGTATTTTCATAGTTTTGGAATATTTGTCCTCTCCCCAAATTAGTCACTACCGAGACACAGTATTATAATATCTAATTTAATAAGAAGGGTTATATTAACCTATTAAGATTTTGTTTACATCTTCCTTGTAAATACATATTATTTGCTATTTTATTAACATTTCAAGTGTGATTTATGAGATTTGTTGTATTTTGAATCCGATTTTTTTATTATTTTTTTGTAAAAGGCAAAAAAGTTGATAATACTGATTTCAAACTTTAGGATTCTTTAGTCTGAGTGTACATTGAACCAAACACTATCATAATATCTTATTTTGACAAAACATCCCATGTTTTGTAGTGACTGCACATTTTTGATAGTGACAGTAAAGTTTTGGTATCGACCACATCACATTACAGAATTTTAACCCTCATACTAAAAGACTAAAATGCTAAGATTTTGTTTATTTTGCCCAAATAAAGGGTTATTTGTTTCCTTTTTGACACATTTCGGTCATGAGTGTTTCGGTAGTGACAATTTACCAAACATTTTAGATACTTTTGGGCCCATCTCAAAGATGCTAATCAGCACATGGTTAGCTAGCACAGTTCTGAACAATTGTACACATAGAAAAACTAAATGTTATGGAATAACTCCCAAAAAAGTATGTTTAATTATAGAAAAATGCTGTTCGGTAGTGGCATTCTTAAAAGTTACACACAGATTTTTCATACTTTTGAACACATTTACCTCAGAATGATGAGGCCTATCCACTCACTATATAGCATGAGAGAGAATGACACATAAATATGTGAATGTAAGGTTGTAGTTAAAATCAGTTTTAGCCAATAGACTAAAACATACAGTGAACTTTACCTTTTTAAAAAATCTAAATATATTTTCGAAAACAACAATAGAATAAAATGCAAAAAAAATTTCAATATCATTTTCATAAGTTGAAATTTAGGGGTTAGGGTTCGGGACAGCCACCTCCCAGTTGAAAGTACACAATAAATGATGATTTTATATATAACAAGGTTACTGATATTTTAAATATTATTGTGGGTTTCAGTAGATAATACATAAACATTAGAGATCGACCGATATATCGATTTACCGATATTTTTCCCGATATTTAAGCATTTTACCATAATCGGTTATCGGTTTTGTAATATCGGGTTCACCGATAAACGCCGCCATCTTGTGGTTGTTTTGAGAATTGCGCACATGCAGCGCGCCTGAGGGGAAACCGGACAACAGCGTGCAAAGGTAAAGCATAGCCTGCTTTCTTGCTTTGCTGTAATTAGTCAACTTTATTTAATAATACAGGCATTAATGCTCATATTAGATGTGATACATAAATGCCTGATATGTAACTAGTTTATGCAGCTCGGCTCTAGGAAATAGAGACGAACTTACAGTCACGTAAATTTATTCAAGTCCTGTGGCAATAAACATAACTTTGCCTGAATTAAATAATATACAGCCATGAATGAGCACATGTTGGAAATGAAAGCGCTGACTTTAATTATCTCTCTGTTGTATGTTCATTATAGTCTTATGAAGTCACATATAAGCTTAAACCGTCATAAGAAATCTAAATAAAATCTATAGGTATAGGCCTAAAAGAGTTAAAGTATAAAGCAATGTTAGTTTCAATGTTAAACTTGGATAAATGTGCGCTATTAGGCACATACCCAATGGTTTGTGCGGAGAGTGGAAGCTAAAGCTGCTTACAGGACACGGAGGCGCCAGCGCGATCAGTAATCACATTTCTTTCAGTGGAAACAATTTGATTATTCCGTCATTTTTGCTCATAAAGGTAGAGTAATCATTCGGAACTGTAAAGGGACTACTTTTATTTCTGTGTACTCACAATATCAACAAAACGTTGCAAACGGTGCATTTATAAAACAATCATTATGCGCTTTCTGTTGTCTCAACGGGAGCGCTTCACAAAATAAACAGAAACTCAGCGAATGCAAACCGCACAGACATAATAAATATACCTGTAGAAAGCTCAAAATTATTACTTAACGAAATAAATCAAATCGAAAACAAAGACTCTTTAGTTATATAATCTGTAATGATGGTTTTTAAAGGCTCGTCCAAAGAGAAGATGGCGAGTCCGGATCGGCAATTTTTTCCTGAAATCAAAACACTTTATTAATAAATCTAAAAAATCTACTTCTTATTTTCCTCTCGACACATTCATGGTAATTACGTTTGCACTTGAACGCGAATCTCTTCCCGCTGCGCTGAAGGCGCGCTCGCTGATGCTGCTGATGGCGACGCTAAACGCCTTCCGAGCCGGTCTCAAAAGTGAAAGCGAAAGTGACGTTTTGTGTTTGTTTTCACCAGCGCGGAATTTTTTCATCACCATAAATTGTGACTGTTAAAAGTATAAAAATAAGAAGCATAAAACAGACCTGAAGCCCGGCCCGCATCTGAGCTATGTCTTGAATATTGGCCCGAAGCCCGGCCCTAGAGTCGTAAAAAAGTCGGGGCCCATCGGGCTCGGGGTGAAATGCAGGGCTCTACGTTCACTCACCGGGTTGATGCTCTGACGGCCACCGCATGTAACTTTTAACAAGATTCACTTGTTTAAAACACCCTCAATTATATTAACATGTACTATATAACCATTATTTTTCTAATACACTTCTAAATGTGTACAACCCTATGGAAATTATGTATTATTTTTGCCAGCCATCACAGTTTGAGTATACTTCTATATACTCTTCTATACTTAGTAATTCTGATATAACATGCCAGTTGAGAAATACAATGATGTTTTGTTATATTTGTTTGTTATATGCTAATTTTCAACACTTTTTAGGATGACTTAAAGGAGGAAAAACCAAAGTGAAGTATGGACTTAATTTACTCAGTCACTGATTTACTTCATAACAGTAAATAAATATCGGTTCTGCATATCGGTTATCGGGCACATACTTATGAAAATAATCGGTATCGGTATCAGTTATAAAAAATCAATATCGGTCGATCACTAATAAACATCTAAGATTTGAATACTTTGTAAATGTGTTTTTTGGTTGTGGGACAGCAGTTTGCACCAATTCTGTAGAATGGCCCATATACAGTAGATGATGAACTCTACACTTACGTACAACAATTTAAATCCAAAACCACAAAATTTCCACCTCAGATGCTCACATCTACCACATCTATGTGTGGTTTGGAAGAGCTGGCCCACATCCTGACTGCAATGACAACATTTTCCAAATTGTTTGAAAATCCAGCTTCCCTCATCATTGATCTAACAAATTAAGTTTTTGTTTTTTTGGCAGTGCATGGTGCAGTGGTCTGCCATAAAATTCTTGCATTCTTGCAACAGCACATAGATGGTTGGCCAGTCATGATGAGTCACATTACATTACATCACTATACCACCATGATCAGCTTAACTGTAAAAGAGACCTGGCTATTATAAACTGATGAAGTTAAAATGTGGAAAGTCTTGTAGAAAGCCCCTCACCTATAATCGCAACGTCATTAATATTCATGAGCTAAGCGTCACCATTTAATGACATCACAGCTAGCATATTGCTGAAAATCCTCATCAGCAGGCGGAAGTGTTGCCAAGTCCGCGATTTTCCCGCGGAATTGGGCTACTTTAACACTGTTGCCGCGCGTTGTTTTTCTTGTCCGCGGCTTGAAGCGACCACAATAACGTGATATTTAGCCCCTGGAATGCGAATTGTACCAGGGGAACCCCGACAAAAAAAAAACGTGTATTTTAGCCCCCAGAACGCGATTGGGCTAGTTTTGAGTGGCAATTGTGCGGGTTTTGTTGCGAAAACCTGGCAACCCTGGCAGGCGGACAGTTACAGTACGTCTCTGGGAACATTCGCTGAACGACATTCAAAAAGGGTAGGTCATAAGGTCTGAGATGGCGAATAACAGGGAAATATAACCAGAATGGAGAAGTAACCAGTTCCTCTTCTCATCGACAGAAAATATGAATCAGTGAATAATGCAGTGAGCCCTACAGCCAAAAAGTAGACAGCAGCTCCAGCTCAAAATGAGAGTAAGGAAGGCACTGAGGGGAAAAAAACCAAAAATCAATGGGTTTTTGGCAAAAAGGAAGTCAATGCAGTAAATGTGTCTGATTCTGTTCATCCCATTTATTGATCTCAAGCTGTGACAGAAAATATTAAATATTACAAAGCTTCCACCAACGCCACTGGTAAAGAGCTATTGCTGCTTTTTAGCTGCAAGAGTGTATCTTAATGTGATGTCTGATATTTAGCATTTCTCACAGCAAGCGACCAATTACTGGTGTCATTTAAATTCATAAGCACTGCCACCCTCTGGTGGAAAAAGAACATTTAAAGCATTAATAATTGATATGTAATAGTGGCCAGTAATGAACATTGAGACGAAAATGTGTAAAATGTAGGTGCGGTGAGGGAATGAACAGTGCTATCATCCACCCTCAATATCCATGACTGAGGTGGGTTATGTATACTTATACACAAGTATGCTTTTCTGTTGCATTTTAGACCTAAGGTTCAACATCTGTCACATCTCATACAAAAAGCAAGTTAAAAAAAAAAAAAAAAGACATAAAAAGCCACAAAATGGGAAAGCAGGGCATATTTATTTTCATTATAGCAAGCTTTCATAAAAATGATGATAGTCCATATGAAAAAACTTTTTTCATCTATACAATCATTTATAAAATTTGTCTTTCTGAGACATGATTGTAATAGTGCTTTTACAAAACATAATCTCCATAATCAGTAAAGCTACATCCTTTTGTGGTTTTACATGAAACCAAACCTTACACACATTTTGGTCCAATTTAAATGTAGCGAGACTAACCTGTTAGTAACAACATCAAGAGAAAACATTTATTTAAGTAAAAAAATACATTTGAATAAGGAATGCTGATTTTATTTAATAGTGAAAGGATCAACTATCAAACTAAATTAACTAAACTGTAAATCGGTGGCATTGTAGAATCCGACTTCAGTCTTCAGATAAGGAAGAGTTCAGGGAAAAACATGCAGCTCACTAGAGGCAAATAGTTTTTTGCTCACACATATATGGAAGCACCAACTTATTCATGGCTGTGTAACCTTTACCATAAAAAAATCCTGGATTCCACAAACTACTAATAGTAACTGAAAATTGAGAGTTGTGCGATTCACCCACAAACACCAAATGAGGACATAAGAGTCAGTCTACAATTTAAAACAAAAATAACCAGATTCAATACAAAAAGTGCTGGTTTTGATCCTGGCAAAGGCTAATTTGACATAGAGCTTGATTGTAAATTACTGTGACATTTTATGTTGTGTCTTCGAATGAAGCTCAACTGAGTAGAAAAATGTTATAAAGAAAGATCTGAAGTCACATAACACTTCTCAGGTTTATACTGCTCACATAGCAAGTTTACATAATAGTTCATGATTAGTATGCATCAGCTTTCCAGTGTGACAGCAAAAGCAGATTAATCACATTTAAAGGTACGAAATTGCAGTCATAATCAAATCAATAGAAAAAAAAAAAGGAAACGCTGAAATTATGCACTTTATCTTCTTTTGTCGTTGTGGTGATTTATATCTGTCTGCATAATCTTAGCTAAAACATCTCATTTTGAAAAAAACTGGAATACTTAAAAAAAGAAAGGGATGCTAACACAGATGTGTTATTGATAATTCAATTCATAAATGGGAGAGATTTTGGGTGATGTTTACTGCCCTCAGTTTGGTGGCAAGATACCAGCAGTAAAAAGGGGCATCAGAGAAAATAAAAAAAGCTAGATAAAGTGTAAACATGATAGAGACATTGCTGGTGGTGGCTCTTTTTTCACGTTTTAGAAAGGTTACTGAACCACATTTAGAACTTTTGAAGTAGGTGCATTCAGGTTCCCCTCTAATGGGTTGGTAACAATGCAAGAAGCTCAAGATGATCCAGTGACCTCATCGTGTGGGTCAGTTGCTCTTGAGGATCTCAATGCTGCCTTGCAGAAGGGACATGCTGTTCTGCAGTGAGTGTACAGAAGAGAAAACACAACAGAGAAAAAAGAGAGAGAACAGATGGAAGAAAGTCACCATGTTGGATCAAACCACATTAAAAATCATGTTCTTCATGCTCTTCTAAAAATCATGTTCTTCATGTTCTAGCTGCTGAAATATTTTATAGCTTTATCTAGATGAACATACACTACTTGCCAAATGTTTTGGATCAGTAAAAACGGTAACGTGTTTTTGAAATCAGTCCATGTTCACCAAGGCTGGATTTATTATTTATTATTATATTCAACACATTTAAATATAGACATCTCCAGGCCTGGAAATCACATCTTTACACTGCAAAAATGATTTTATTAATTAGTATTTTTGTCTTGTTTTCCAATATAAATATATAAACATTCTTAAATCCAGATGAAATATGGAAATATTCAGATTTTTGTTCTTGTTTAAACAAAAACTAACAAGATTTCTCAGAAAACAAGCAAATTAGTGTTGGAGCAATTCCATAAAAGCGCTGATGGGAGGGGAAAATTCTGCGTGTGATTTACTAACAATGCGCACATTAAAGAACACAGACGCAGCCAGATCATTTCCATAATGATCAGTGCAATCTACCAAAAGCAGTGCAAATTAGCGCCTGCTTTGAGACATGCTTTTTTAGGCATTAAACAATGGTGCAAATACCAGTAATTTGACGTGCGCAAACATTAGTAAATCTGCTGCATTTTAATCCTAAAAGGGAAATTCCTTCAAATGCATATTTAATAAGGTCAGGTGCAAAAATAACTGTGTCCATGCCTTTTTAGTGCCAATTCTTCACTGTGCGTCTTTAGTAAATGCTGACAGTACAATTTTTTTTTTTGCTTTAGGAACCCTCAACTAGGAATCACACAATACCAGGTCCATCAAAACTTTTAGCAAACCTTAATTTTTTGGCCTCCGGTTATTTTGTACGTACTGTAGCTTCTTTATTTATTTATTTGCGACTAGGCTAATTTTAGTCTCAATCTCAGATGTCACATCCACAGAAAGTTGGCACACTTAGCTGGAAACACTTCAGGAGTTTCAAAGTCGTCATTGGATTGGTTCGATTATACAGGATTTTTGGGAGACGTGTGTGTCGCCCTCTTTAACGTTCCGCCAGGAAACAAAAATTCCGTGGCGCCAAACCCCCTCACGAAAGAAGAAAGCCTGTCGTGTTTACAACTGTGACAATGAGCGCTTATCAGGATCAACTAAATGCTGGATTTTCAAAAGTATGTGAAAAATTGAAAGTTTGCGGCATAGAATCTTTAAAAGAGTTTTACACACCGGTCTGTTATTGTGGCGACATTTCCATGCCCCTAAACATGACATGGCACAAAACGAAATGTGACTAGTTGCTGTACCAGTCATATGGACTCTTGGACGGGCCTTGGCCATTCAAAGCGACCATCAGTTTGAAGGTCTGGCTATGCGAGACTAGGCTAATTTGCGCTGGGCTTGGTATATTGCGTTGGTCGATATTTAAATGAAGTGTTGCGTCTGTGTTCTTTCATTTGCGCATTGTTAGTAAATCACCTGCAGAATTTCCCCTCCTATCATTTTGCTTCTGAACGTAAATTTATCAATATATCAAAAATATCTTAATTCAAAAATGTTTAGATATTTGTACTAGAAAACATGACAAAAATACTAAGAAAGTCATTTTTTGCTGTTTAAAATTTTCTGGTGTTACCAGGTTATCCATGAGAACACCTGAACACTGCCGAATAAACATTTAACAACACACAAAACACTTCAGGCTCCTCACCTTGGCATGTTTTATTTCTAGCTCAGTCATCTCGATCAAGTTCTTACGGAAGGCTACTACACGCCTTGCCTTGAAACTGGTGAGCTCTGCAAACACAAGAGAACAATGTTAGAACATAAGGAACAGTTCACCAAAAACTGATCATTAAACCAATTTAAAGATACAGTTTTTCACCACCATTCTTTAACATTTCTTTGTAATTCACTGTCTTACCAGACATAAGAATAATATTTCACAGATAGCTCCTTGCAAGATTTAAACCTACAATCTTTTGGCTACCAGCCTAGATCTATAAACACCATATTAACTCTTCATATACTATAAACTCACACCATCAGTGTAACTCATCAAGGTTATTAGACAGTTAAATAAAACTACATTTTGATTGTACATCACCTTTCTTGCCAGACTCAGAGAGCTTGTTGAACTTCTGCAGACACTGCTTCTGGTTTTCCTCGGTCTGTGGGATGTCCTTACCCTTCAGACGAGCCTTGTCAAGAGCTTTATTAGAGTTCTCAAAATCGGCAAGTGCCCTTGCACGTCTATACAACAGGTCCTGATGGAAGCAATGGAATGCGTTATTGCTTAACCTATAATCAGGATAAATCAACTTATTTAAGTGTTGCTAATGAACAATGACCCAGAGTGGTAGCCCAAATGCAGGTACTTTTTACACAGTGGCAGGCAAGCTACAGTATAAAATGTTTTAGATTAAAAAGAAATTCTGTTGCTGTTAGTACCAATAATGTGCACTTGAACGATGCACACATCTGATCGACTGGTTAAAAAAAAAAAACGTAAACGGCATTTAAGTTTGGTGGGCAAAAATAGAAATGATACAATCCAATATATGTAACCAATGTAGCATTATGTATTTGAAATAACACAAACAATGAAGGTGTCACCTTAGCAGCCTGGATGTCTCTTGTGTAGTATCTCAACAATTCTGTCAGCTTGAGCTCCTGATCCGATGCCACCCTGTCTTCCAGTTTCTGCAAAACACATACACTTGTCATCTCATGAAAAGAAAGTAAAAATTAAGTTGGTAAGATAGCTCCCACACGATACTTACTCTAAGCTTCTCAAAAACGTCAGCACATTTTTCTAAGTGCCTGAAAAGAGAACAAAGAAATCTTATTGGGGCCATTTACATGTCTTCAGCCAAAAACTGGAAACTTTTTATGTGTTTTGTCTGTGTCGTTTACACGACACTGACATTTGGGGACTGAAAGCGCATAATTTTGAAAACGGGTTTCAAAGTGCAAGTTTTTGAAAACGCCACCGTTATCAATTTGGTGTAAACACTCGTTACGGGAATCTTTGAAAATGGTGATGTCATGGAGGTGTGTAGTACGTAGTACTACAGTACGTGTCGATTTTAAAAGCAAGCACGAACAAACAACGCGCCAACTACTGGCAGTTTTTGTGGATATGTGTAAACGCAAATAATTCAGAAAACGTTGTTTTAAAAATGCTGTTGTTTTTGACTACATCATTGTCGTATAAACGCAGCCTAAAACAGGGTCTGCAGTGTTTTCAAAAGTCTCAGTTTTCGACCCTCGAAACACTACATAGTACTGTAAACGACAGGTGTAACCGTAGCAAAAGTTATGGATTTTAAAACAAAAATGCACTGGTATAAACATAGCCTTAAACACTAGCTTTGTTGAATAATTGTTGTTATTTCAATTTAAATATCTAAATTTCGCTGATTTATACTTTTAAATGTGACACAATGTGTCCCGAGTTTGAATCCCGGCTCGTGGACCTTTCCCAATCCCACCCCTCTCCCTCCCACTTTGCTTCCTGTCTCTTCCACACTGTCCTATTCACCTTTTTCCTGAGTAACCGATAAGCGCCACCCATGATGGATTCTAACTTCCATTTGGGTGCTCTCATGTTCTAGTGTCCATAGAAATCTGTTAAAATGGGGTGAAATGATCGACTGAATTAATTAAACTGAAACTTTTTAAATATAACTAAATATAAAAATCTGCGTGGGGTTAAGCCGTGCGTTAATTTGACTAGAAACACCAGTTTTCAGTTATGAGGCGGACGAGACTTCTGCGTTCAGGAAAAAGGTGGATACTAACAAAGAAAAAAAAAAAACCACCAAAAATAAATTTTACGCTATATAAACACATTTATTTATTTATTTTTTTTGCACGGTGAGGCCACTGAAAATGTTGACAGGACAAGCAAAAAAAAAAAACACCTGATTATTGAGTCATAAAAGGTATTTAAAAAATGCACATCCACTTCTTGTCCAAAGTACCATGATGCAGCATGTGCATTCCTCATTCAAGGTGCCGACTGACATGGAAGAGAAGAAATTGTTTAAAAAATCTTTTTTTTTTTTTTTTTCTTTGTACAGAGAAACTATTCTGGTAGCTTCATAAAATAACGGCTGAATCACTGATGTCACATGGACTATTTTAATGATGTCCTTACTACCTTTCTGGGCCTTGAACGAAATTTGTGTCACGAAGATGAACGAAAGACTTACGGGTTTGGAATGACATGAGGGTGAGTAATTAATGACAGAAATTAGCATTTTTGGGAGAACTATCCCTTTAATCACTGCAATAATGGTCCAATCCTAGACTCATATCGTGATTTTTTTTTTTTTTGGCCAGGTTGTGTGCATAACAGTACTGACTGTTATAAGTAAGTTCTAACTCTACTAAGGAGCTAGTTTCACATCCACATCATTTGCATATCTCCTTATTGAGTCAAAAACAATGTTGATGTTCTTTACTAAATGGTGTTAATGGTGCAAACAATATAAAAATATAATGCATTTCTCACTTTTTAAACACAGTGTTGTTGTCTGCAGCAATGTTGTTCAGCGACCCAGAAATGTGGTTATAATCATCAGCAACATCTTAGAAAAGAAAGACAATCTTTTTGTGAATATGAATTTCTCTTAGCATTAACAATTAACCATTTGATTCATTTAGATAAAATGGTCTCACTTTTGTGCGAACGTGTCATTTTCTCAGCCTTAGCAGTGGCATCTTTGATTTTACCGGAATAATCCAACAGAAAAGTCTTCTCCTGTTCAAAAAACTCATCAACCTCCTGCAAAAAGAAAGACATATCATGACATGAGACAGAACACTGCTGCCTTGTGTTGATATTAATAAAACCACACCCACAGAGAGTTGACTGACACACTGACCTTGACCCCTGAGATAAGGACCTCATCAGCAGTCTTTACCATGTTCTTAAAGAACCCACCAAACATTTCCTTGGCATTTTTCCTTCTCACAGTGAGCTAAACAACAACAAAATAAGAAAAGAATTACAGAGTCAAGTACAATATAAACCAGTCAGAAGGCAGAACCATAATGTATCTTTGGCTGAGATCCAAAGAAGTCACTTGTCTTTGTTATCAGTATAACTGACACTTATCAGTGCGATACAAAACTTAGAGGTTATGGCTTTAAGAGTTTTAAAACACTTTTTCTATACATATGTGAATCAGCAAAAACAGTTGTCCAGTCAGAGACAGTTTTTGCGCTGAACTAAGCAGGAAGTGCCTCTCAGAGTAATATCCTCTCATCCCCTCCCCCTTTATCTTCTGCACTCATCCTCCACTCTCTCTCCATTTGTGTATAAACTGCCAACATCGCAGCTTCGCAGGAAATGAGCAATGCCAACAGTCCCTCAAACTGTCTCTCCGTTTCCTGGTCTGGGAAGAATAGGACTGGCCAAGACAAAACGGAAGACTCACATCCTGGTCGTATTCCAGGAATATCTGGAAGTTTCTGTCCTTTCTGAAGATGGGGTGGGAGGAGAGTCGCTGAAGAAAAACTTCATGAACCTGCACGGTCTTCTTAAAAACAGCAAGATATTCCCTGAAAGGATGCAATGTTTTAAATACATACCTTTAAATGTCAGTAATGCCACAAAAAAAAAGAGGAAAAATCTAAAAATATAATTTAGAATAAAACTCACGCCTCAAGTTCCTGCTTCATTTTAGCATATTCCTCCTTTGTCATGCTCGATTCCCCTTCTCCCAATTTATGCATCTTCTCCCGCGGACCCTCAAAGTCAGGTTTTGGTGGGGCAGGAGGAATCTAAGGAATATGGTAAATGCAAGACAATTCCATTCAATATGACTTTTGGCTATTCCAACAGTCTACAATGCAGACTGATGGTCAGTAGAGAAGCTTTGTGGTTTGCATGTTGGCTGACAGAATGCCTGTTGCTTTCATAAATCTAGACAATATGAATATAGGTTTAACTTACAATGAGGCCAGCGTATTCCTCAGTCTCCACGATCGTGTCATGAAGCCAGATGAAATCTTCATGCTGTCGTGGCACAGAAAAATCTGGCTTCTGAAAGGAACTAAGTGTGGTCTGAGAGGAATTGAAGAGCAAATCGACACTATGAGTCAAAAGTGTACTGTCCTCCACTACTACAGATCATGGTATACTACCAGTCAAACGTTTTTGAACAGTTTTTTAAATTTTTTTTTTAAAAGAAGTCTCTTGTGCTCACCAAGTCACCAAAAATATTTTTGTTATTTAAAACAACTGGTTTGTATTTAAATATATTTTCAAATGTAATTTATTCCTGTGATTTCAAAGCTGAATTTTTAGCATCATTAATCCAGTCACATGATCCTTCAGAAATCATTCTAATATTCTGATTTGCTGCTCAAAAAATGTATTATTATTATTATTATTATTATTATTATTATTATTATTATTATGTTGAAAACTGCTGAGAAGATTTTTTGAGGTCTCTTTAATGGATAGAAAGTTCAGAAGAACAGCATTTATCTGAAATAGAAACCTTTGATCAATTTAAAGCATCCTTGCTAAATAAAAGTATTAATTTCTATAGTTTCTCTATAATGTAACAAAAGCTTTTTATTTCAGATAAATTCTGATCTTTGGATTTTTCAACTCATCAGTGGAACCTGAAAAAATATACTCAACTGTTATAAATTGTAAAAATATTTAAAAATTGTACTGCTTTTGCTGTATTTTGGATCAAATAAATGCAGGCTTGGTGAGCAGAAGAGAATTTTTAAAAAAACATGAAAAAACTGTTCAAAAACTTTTGACTGGTAGTGTACATGAATGTGTGCAAAATACTGACTTATTTGAAAGACTATAGATTTAATCTGTTGGCTCACCTTGGTGTGGACGGTAAATTTGACTTTGTCACGTTCACAGAGGGCATCAGGAATATCGATGACGAGAGATGCATCATTGTTCAAGTCGACTGATACAGAACGCACCTATATAGAAACATTATTTGTTTCACAAAGAGATTCAAACAAGGACTGAGAACTAAAGTTATGTCATGTCAAATCTGTTTTTGAATAGTTTTGGGGGGAAAATGCATAAATATTTTATTTTACAGTCTATGCTTTGAACTTAGGTTCATGAGCTCAGTTAAAAAACCTTGTTACTGAAGGAAACTTATTCAGTATCCCACAAACCGTAACTGTAGTTTGGACAAGAGTTCAGAAAAAGAGAAATTTCCTCACATCATTTCTACAGAAAAGAAACTACAGCAAATACAACAGAAATACAAAACAAACACAACTAACCTCTTGGTCAATATCACTAGAGTATAATTACACTGACAACTAAAACAATATAATTATTATTAGACAGATAGACAGATAGATAGATAGATAGATAGATAGATAGATATGACACGAAGACAATAGGGAACAGCTAGTAAAGAGTTAACGCTATCAGTCAGAGTGACAAACATGCGATTACACACTATAAAGTGCAAAGTAGAGCTGGGCGGTTAGTAAGCAACCGAGCAAGATGACTGCTTAAAACAGCAATTAATAAGCTTTATCTTTACAATAGTGAGATGTGACAACATTTACCTTGTCCTTATCACTGTCCCCTGAGATAGATGTCATGTTCAGAAAATATTTCGCTTATTTTATCGTCTCTGGGTTGTACATTAAACTGTACTTTTAACTTTTCAGCTGCAGCTCGCTGCTCTTCAGTCTCCACTTTCGCCTGTCACTGTGGACATCCGGCTCGAATATTTTTCTGGCAGCACGTCAAAATAAAAGTCTTTAAAACTTGAAATGGTTCAATTTTGACAGAACCCAGTGAAAAGAGAGAGAAAACTTATTACAAACCCAAAATACATGTAAATGTATTTAACGACCATATTAACAATATGTTATGACGTATGAGAAGCGGTTGCTCGGAGTTTTGACCTCCAGATGGTAGTAACATGTTGAAAAGCTTCAGGTGATTTCAATACAATTGTTTTTTTTTTTTTTTTTATGTGAGCCTATATATATAACATATGCGTTGGCTATCAATAAAAAAACTACAAAAAAAAATACTATTTTCAAAGCCATAAAGTCGCATTGTGGGAAATGGTGTTTTATGAGAACGTGTTAAACATGCTTTCGGTGCAGTTCGAACTACAATTCCCATAATTCCCCAGTAGATCCAGTTCAAATTGCGCTGCATTTGAAACCGGAGTGTAACAACCTCATGATCCCTAATCCCCTCTAAAACTTTTTTTTGTCCGTTTTTCAAACCATGCGCAAATAGCCGCAACAATCACCACAGAGGCAGGATAAGAACATCACCTATGCCGATTACAATGCAAGTATTGAAGCTGGTGATACAATGCAAGTGTGTGAGATCAATGGGCTTTCCCTCTGGTCAGTTCTCGCGTGTGGACAACATTTCAACCAGCTGTCAATGGCGAGCACGCAAAAAGAACAGTCAGTACAGCACAGTGGACACAGAGCGGTACTCATCTCTGGTGCGAGAGGTGTTGTCCTCAAAAACCAGCTCCCAGACTCCTGAAAGCATCGAGGATGAAGACTGTCAGCTGTACGGACCTATAGTAAGATCCAGACCGCCTTCACAACAGCCCAAAGTACCTAAAAACCTGCATCCCCTGTTAAACGATGCCAAAGGTCAGTCGGAGTATGTCCCGGGACCTTTGGCTCGTATAACATTAAAGAGGGACTCTAATAACACACATATACCCAGCGTGACCCGGATCCTTCAGAAGACCATGCCACCTGACCAAGCCTTTTACCTGGAAAGGTGGAAGAGAAGGATGATAGCTGAACTAGGAGAGGAAGGGTTTCGCGAATACAGCTCGAGTAAGAAGAATTATTTCTCTTTCATTACTGCTTTTTAAAAGAACTGCTCCTTCCAATTCCTCTGTGTTCTTTTAGACCTTTTCAGACAAGGAAAGCTGTTCCATGCAGCCATTGAGGACACTTTCATCCAGGAAACCCCTTCTAAGGAGGACCAGGAGTGTCCAGCAGAGGTGTCCGGATATATAGAGAGTGTGTCTGATGTATTGAGTGATATAACAGGAGTGAGAGCTATTGAGAGTGCTGTGCATCATTCTGCATTACAGTACCTCGGCATTGTAGATTGCGTTGCCCAATACAGGTGAGATTCATTTAGTTAAATCAAGAGTCACATGTATAAGAATTTATAATCATCATACATCATGAACTTTTTAATGTATATGAATGCATATATATGTTATGTTTAATTTTAAGTCTTCTCTGCTTTCACACAGAGGTTCATTGTGTGTCATTGATTGGAAGACGTCAGAGAAGCCTAAACCCTTCCTTCGCCACACTTATGACAATCCATTACAAGTAGCTGCATACATTGGAGCTTTGAATAGTGACCACAACTACAACTACCAGGTAAACATCACTATGACACCTGATATAGAGTGTTTTCACGACACATCATCAATCGGCCATATTGGCGGCACTGAACTCAGCAAGCAATAGTTGTGATTTCAACGTCTGGTTTAACTATAGACCCGATATAGTCCGGCTATTTGTAACCCACTTCTAGACCAAATAATCTTGAATTTAGTTACATGTCATTTTTTGGCAAAATACTTGTGAGATGTATGATATTTCATCATGTAAGCAAAGTGAACAGCGTTTACAAGGTGTTTGGTTTTATTTCTATATTTATACATATTTATATATATATTTATATATATATTTATTTACAGTCTATTCTAGGGCTATGTTTAGACGTCTATTAAATTTTCACTGACAGCCCAATGACAACCTTATTTTAGCCTGGACGTCTGGGCTGTTTCAACGGCTAATATACGTTTTTTTAGACCAAAAATTGCTCGCTGGGAATGTAAACAATGCCACTGAACCGAACAAAACTTGCATATTTTGCTGATTATTGCTGCTGAAAATAGTCACTTATTGTCATGTTTTGGGCTGTACTAATAGGTCGAACTGGGAAAAACATTTGAAATACTATAGACTGCCGAAAGTTATAACAAATCAAGGAAAAGAGTGCAAAAAACTGTCTGAGGAACAAAAGACATTTGAGGTTGGCCAAACTAAACCAGATGCGCAAGAATCTTGACAACATTCGTGTTTGTTCTTATAATTTCCGGTCATTTAGGTGAAATATTAGGCTAATATCTTAATTAATAATTAATATCTTAATATGTATCTTTACCACCTATTAACTTTAGTTTGTCAAAATATTGTGCCCTCTCCTGCTTACTAAGTCCTTCTCTATATGATTAAGCAGGTTCCACGTTTTTTTCCAAGGTTAAGATAGCATAAATTGGCAGAACGACGTATTCAGTAGTACCATTACCTGTGCAATCCATGCTGTTGTTTACATCCGAGTATCACCAGTATGGCCGCGCATCCAGGTAACTGACCAAATCGTGACATAAGTGCAAACCCTCTATTATTGGCTCCTTGACAAATTGCTTTTGTTCCTCTTTTTCTAAGTTGCTTTGGATAAAAGCATCAGCTAAATGCATACATGTGTTTTTTATTGAAGTCTTTCATCTTATGTCATTTATGTACAGGTAGAAAATGGCCTAATTGTGGTGGCCTACAAAGATGGATCACCTGCACATACTCACTTCCTGACCTCAAAGCAGATTATGCCATTCTGGGAGAAATGGCTGCTTCGACTAGAAGAATATGCAGAAAAATAACTAGCATAACAAATCTGATTATACACAATGTGTAATTCGACTGTTAATGTTTTATATTTGATACGAAGAATAAATGGTTAAGTGTTTTACACATTTTATTCATGGAATTAGTTATTTATAAATCATTAAAATGGTGTCCTTGTTAAAAGTAAAAAACTCCAGCTTTTACATAATCCTACATAGCGGACAGAAGCTAAACAATAATGACTGGCTGGTCTGATGGGACCCAATTACAAATCATTAAAGACAAACCAGGCTGCCCTGTAATCTGGTTCTTCTGTGAAACCCAGGCTTGTGAAGAGGCTGTAGGATAACTTGTTTTCTTTTTCTATAAAACAGTACACTGGATAACCCTGAGAGTGGAGTCTCTTTGACATAACAGTGACCAATGCTTTTGCATAGCCTTTGCCTCTGTGTTCTGGAAGTGTGTACAGCATTCCCAGTGCACAGGAGGGATAAGTTAATATCCATGCTACTGGCTGATCATCTGAGTCCAGGACACAACAAGATGGGAAGTTTAAAATCATATTCTTAATCATTCGTTTGCTGTCTTCACAGCCAAACTTCCAGCTACGGTTGACTAGCGCAAGATGAGACTCGTTGAGAGAAGACAGCTTCAGTGATGAACTGTGGGGAAAAAGAAAAACGTCAAAACAGAACAAATACAATAAGCAAAATATTTGTTTTAATGAAATGAATGCACTATATTTTGTGTCAGAAATATTTATTCTTAAATATTTAGTATTTTGAGAAGATTTCATGGTATCCCTGCTGAAAAATATAGCTAAAACCAGCTTAAGATGGTTTTAACTGGTCATCCAGGCTGGTCTTAGCTGGTCAGCAGGCTGGTTTTAGAGGGGTTTTGACCACTTCCAGGCTGGTCTTAGCTGGTCAGGCTGGGAGACCAGCTGGAACCAGCTACTTCCAGCCTAGGCTGGTTTTAGCTGTTTTTTTTCAGCAGGGATTAGAGAATATTCACCTCTAAATTATCCACATTTTTTACATAAAATAATACAATCTCTGGTTGCTTTTAAGAGTATTTCCAGATGTAATTTTATTAGGTTTTGCAGTTTTTAACATTGACTTTTTTTGTAGATGGTAGCTCAAAAAATGCTTTTAGTATTTCACATTTTTTTCCTATGGCATTCATTTTTTTTTACTGCAAAGATCCTAAGTGTGGTTATTTTTAAGATCATTTATCATTTTCTGATCATGTCCACTATTATTTGTTCATCCAGCAAACTTAAAAATTTAAAAGGTAAATACAATGATGATGACTGAGCACTCATTACTAGGTTACATGTTACAGTGTAGTCAGTGACATATTACTGCAATGTAGCTTGGCCTAAACTATGACCTGTCATAAAGTGTGATGTTAATGATTACAGTTAAAATAATTCACCTATCAACTTGTGAAAGTTTTGATGGATCCCGAAGAACCAACATGTAGCACACAGCTTCTTTCTTCATAGGTACACCTCTGTGTACTGCCACAACTTCCAGCATCTTCTCATGATGAAGCTCAGCAGCTTTTTACAAAGGAACATGTTTAAGACCTTAAAGATTTTCAGGGATTCATACTAATGTAAAACACTGACAAAAGAAAAATGCAAGTACCCAAGCAAATAAACATCTTCCAATCAATGACGTCTGTATGTGCCAGCAGGTCTTTGAGGAGGACATCGTTTTTTGAAAACACAGTCACGTCTTTGAAAAAGTCTGCCTTCTGTAATAAAACAAAATAGATTGTTGAACCTCTCGTAAATAATTGTGAAACATTACTCCAAGCATTTATATTTCGCAATATTCTTGATACCTCGCGGAATTCTGGTTTAATAAGTAAAACGGTGAACTCTGGCCACTGATCAACAAGCACACTAACAGGGTCAGCTCTCTGTCCATTCCTATTGAGTTGGAAAATATATCCATACGCCTGTATATATTCAGGGAAAAACACAAACAAACGACCAAATTAAATGTTTGCAAAAGCCTACAAAACATTAAAGCTTCACAAATAATGACTTTACTGCTGTCACTCACAGTTAAGCAGCATGTAAAGCATTCTACGCATATTAACGGTACCAAACACGACCACTGTAAAATGAGCTACTTTAATAGCTCCATAAACGCTTTCTAACCTGCAGAGACTGTGGAAAGTAGTTTTGAAGATCTACTTCCAGGGTCTTCAGATCCTCTACAGTCAGCTGACGCATTGCGAGGTCTCCCGCTAGCAACTTTTTTTCACTTGCGTCGCTCGGCGTCAGTGGGTCTACTGTTTTGCTAGCAGTGCTTTTAAAAGGCAAGTTTTTAAAAGACCCAGTGAGGAGGTAGGCAGGGGTTGCGGGTTATTGTATGTAGAAGTTTAATCAGAGAGTTTAAAAGTCCTCATGCAATCAGTCTGGAATGTAGCGCCCTCAAGTAATCGTTTCCGGTAAACTTTTTTTTTTTTTTTACTTATTTACTTAAGCAATATTTATTTAAAACAGATATGTAACACATGATTGAAACACCTGTGTTTGAGAGATCACATCAGAAAATCATTTTCTTTGTCGAAGTAAATCTTATGGAGATGAAAGCTATGTGTCAGATCATATATATTTTATCATATATATATATATATATATATATATATATATATATATATATATATATATATATATATATATGATAAAAAGATATGGCTTTCTATATCTTGGAGTAAAGTATGCAAGAGGGTTAACTAATTTAAAAAGTTAAGTAAAGAGAATCCCACCTTACAAAGAAAATGATTATGGATTCCGATTTTCTTTACAAAATTATGATGACAGGTCTAAAGTTTGGCAACATTTTGTATTTCCCTGTAAGCATGTTTATAGAGTCTTTTATAGAGATTTATTTCACAACATTGAAATATTACCTTCTTATGGCTGGTGTACAAATACCCCTAAAAAATGAATATTTATATCCAGATATATATCCAGCTGATTATTAAAATGGATTATTAAAATTGTGATGTTCTTCATTACTTACAGACTGGCAGTTTGACCATCATTCATAAAATAATAAGTGAAAGTTGTACAAGACAATGTCTTCATTAATATTTATTTAAAATGTTGTGTATAAAATAAAACTTTTTATATGAATTTACAAAAAATAAATCATGTAGTTATAGTCAGTATGAAACAAAAAGTGATTCTTCATTATCCATTGTGATACCTGAGTGAAACAGATTTTTGTTGGAATTGATTGTGGGCTTATTCATCAGAAGAGATGTGGTAAGGAAGTATTACATTACAAATCAGAATTGTCAATTTTGATTTCATGATGACTTCCTAGGAGTTTTTTCCCCCCTTTCAAGCAGGAGTACTGATGAGTATTCACACTAATAATTGAATTCATACCAGGTGGATCTATAAGAGGGGTCCTCTGTAAAACCCAGGCTTTCAAAAAGTTTGTAGGAAAGCTCATTCCATTCTTCAATAAAACAGTACACAGGATAGCCCTGAGAATGGAGCCTCTTTGCCATTGTGGTGATCAGGGCTTTGGCATAGCCTTTCCCACGATGCTCTGGCTGAGTGTACAACATCCCCATGGCACAGTAATCATACGTCAACACCCAGGACACAGGCTGGTTGTTCTCATCTGTAATGCAGCATGAGGGGAAATGTCTGATGAGATGCAGGATGTTCCTGTAACTTTTTTCATTCCCACCATATTTCCACGTCTCGTTAATTACATCGGCATGTGACTCATTGAGGACAGACACTCTGGACTTGAGGTCACTGAGGAAAGAAGCAAATACATATAGTAAAGTTTAACCATATTTATTTAGAAAAGATTATAGTTTGAGCCTTTATTTAGAACGCTTAATAAAAGCAACCATCTTACCTGGTAACAAGCTCAGGTAAATGACTGGGCTCTGTTAATGTCATAAGGTGCACCAAGGAAAACTCTTTAATATTGACACCCCGAGAAGCAGCAATTTCCTTCAGCATTGGTAAATGACGTACATCACATCCTAAAAATTAAAATAACCAGAAGTTATTAAAATAACCAGAAATAATTAATAGGCTATAAGATTTTTGGGGAAGAAAGCCACACCTCCTATTAGAAAGTTTGTGCTCCAGTCAATTAGGCTTTCCGCAGTCAGCATTCTTCTCAGGACTTCTTCATCAGTGCTGTATAGAGTCACCTTATTCAAATAGTCCTTTGCTCGAATATTCTAAAGATTTCAGAAGAACATTGATGATATAACAGTGGTTTACTTGGATAAAGTTTTTAAATAGTTAATAATAAAGAACGAAATCTCACATTTGGATCTGGTCGAAAAATTATAGTGGTAAAAGCTGGCCACGTATCCACTAATACCTCCGAAGCATGTGGTTTCCCTCTGTTCATAGCGAAAACACATCCATACACCTAAAAACCAACAGGTGTTTGATTCAGTGCGACTGCAAAAGCACAAGCGCTACACGATTTGCTTCGACATTACAAATAAACGCCAGGCTACTTACCTTTGTGGATTTAGGCAGATGTGCATATAAAGTAGCCTCCGCTAATTTTAACTCATCTGAATTTAAAATTTTCATGTTTCAACGTGAAATCAGTCTGTAAAATCTGTAAAATAAATGTATTTTGCTACAAAGAGGTGAAAAATGTCTTACACCAGACTTGGCTAGAATATCCACCCCATTAGACGTCCAGAGACGAGGAGCTGGACGTCCTTTGACTCTGTGGTGAGTACCACTTGGAAATATGGGCTTGTTAAGTGATGACGTAATGCGTCGGTCTTTGTCAGTCACGTGCGTTTATTATGTGTGACGTCACAGATGTGCCATTTTGAAGGTATCGTTGCATTCAGCAGTGAACTGAAGGTATGCAGAGCCGTAAAGTAAAGACCGTTTAAATCATTATACTGGAGAAACAGAAGCAAACCAAGTAGGCATGGGACCGAGATAATCTCAGCAGACGTTTTAGAAACCGTAACTTATATAATTTGTCATTAACAATTAACACTGATCCATACCTGACCGCAAAAAGTTGAGTGTTGCCGGTGTTCAACCTCGTTGGAAATATGACTTGCTCTTGTTTACGGTATAAAAACGTATATTATTTACTTACACTTCGTATGACCGTATGTTCTGTTTTTGTCTACCATTGATTTGCACGCATAATTTTCACAGTTGTAATTACGTTATGTGAGTCGATACCATTAAACTTTACCCTGTTTGTTCAACATTTTCTGTACTTCATTTGGCTGATAACAAGTACTGATAAGGAGACAATCAAAAACACATTTATGAAAATGTCATTATACATACTTTATTATAAATGCAACACTGTGTTGAAAATCAGCTTCAAAATGCATAACCTCATAACAGAAGATGTGACAAGCATGATGAACATCAACATGTATTCTTAAGTGGACACAGTGCAAGTACTACAAAGAAAGTTGAATAAATTTATAATAATAATAATAATAATTATAATAATAATAATAATGATATGATGATTTGATGCTTCAGCCAAACATTTCTGATGACCCTTTCTACGTTGATTCTCAGAAGTGCTAGATGATCTGTCAAATACTTAATAGTGCTTGTAGGTAGAACACACTTTTACACTGACTGTTTTCTCTGTGGAAATCTCAAAGCAGTCAATCATTGCTTTACTGTGTCCAAAGGACTCCACAAACTAATGAGGGATAATTTTGTGCCTGTAACAGTTGTATAAAACAGTGTTTGTGCAGGCAGATCCAGTCTGAGGTGCATGAAGTTAACAGAAGTATTTAAAATGAAGTGAGAATTTCCCTTATGTCTGACATGAAAATCAGTCAGTTTTCTTCAGTCACATTCAGTTTGTGGCACCAAGTGGTGTCTTGAGAAGTCGACCATCTCCTCCAGCCTTCAGTGTGTAGCTGACCATCTCCTCCAGCCTGGTGGGTCGTCATCTCAGTTGACTGCAATGTGTGTGGTTTTCTTTTTTTTTTAACTGCTCCCACTTACAGTTTAGTCACACCAACCTATATGAAATATAGAAATATAGAAAATATAGAAATATTAAAAATGTATTTTAGTTAGGTATTCAGGTAAGTATTTAGTTAAGAATTTCAGTAGTGAAATAAAATAAATCTCTACACCTATGCATAAAACGATTGCGTGACGTTTCATGGTACATGACGCGTTTCTGCTCCCTGGCTGTCTGCTTAGTGGTGCCCTGGCACCACTAACCGGTTCACCGGTTAAGAACTTGCTTTTCATTTTTAAGGTATTGTTTTCGCTATAATGTACTGATTCAAATTAGTTATCAATAAGAATTATTTTACCACTAAGCGCGCCTCCCCTGACATGCTCTCGCGTATGAACAGGCAGCATCTGGGGTGGGGGGATGGCACTGGTGCAGCCATCAAATATACACTGACCAAAATCATAAACGCAACACTTTTGTTTTTGCCCCCATTTTTCATGAGCTAAACTCAAAGAACTAAGACGTTTTCTATGTACACAAAAGGCCTATTTCTCTCAAATATTGCTCACAAATCTGTTTAAATCTGTTTTAGTGAGCACTTTTCCTTTGCTGAGATAATCCATCCAGCTCACAAGTGTGGCATATAAAGATGCTGATTAGACAGCATGATTATTGCACAGGAGTGCCTTAGGCTGGCCACAATAAAAGGCCACTCTAAAATGTGCAGTTTTACTGTATTGGGGGGGTCTGGGGTGTCCAAAACCAGTCAGCATCTGGTGTGACCACCATTTGCCTCACGCAGCACAACACATCTCCTTCAGATAGAGTTGATCAGGTTGTTGATTGTGGCCTGTGGAATGTTGGTCCACTCCTTTTCAATGGCTGTGCGAAGTTGCTGGATATTGGCAGGAACTGAAACACGCTGTCGTATACGCCGATCCAGAGCATCCCAAACATGCTCAATGGGTAACATGTCCAGTGAGTATGCTGGCCATGCAAGAACTGGGATGTCTTCAGCTTCCAGGAATTGTGTACAGATCCTTGCAACATGGGGCTGTGTATTATCATGCTGGAACATGAGGTGATGGTCGTGGATGAATGGCACAACAATGGGGCTCAGGATCTCGTCACGGTATCTCTGTGCATTCAAAATGCCATCAATAAAATGCACCTGTGTTCGTTATCCATAACATACGCCTGCCCATACCATAACCCCACCGCTACCATGGGCCACTCGATCCACAACGTTGACATCAGCAAACCACTCACCCACACGACACCATACACGCTCTCTGCCATCTGCCCTGTACAGTGAAAACCAGGATTCATCAGTGAAGAGAACACCTCTCCAAAGTGCCAGACGCCATCGAATGTAAGCATTTGCCCACTCAAGTCGGTTACGATGATGAACTGCAGTCAGGTCGAGACCCCAATGAGGACGATGAGCATGCAGATGAGATTCCTGAGACGGTTTCTGAGAGTTTGTGCAGAAATTCTTTGGGCTGGTGTGGTTACACGTGGCCTGCGGTTGTGAGGCTGGTTGGATGTACTGCCAAATTCTCTGAAACGCCTTGGAGACGACTTATGGTAGAGAAATGAACATTCAATTCATGGGCAACAGCTCTGGTGGACATTCCTGCAGTCAGCATGCCAGTTGCACGCTCCCTCAAAACTTGCAACATCTGTGGCATTGTGCTAAAACTGCACATTTTAGAGTGGTCTTTTATTGTGGCCAGTCTATGGCACACCTGTGCAATAATCATGCTGTCTAATCAGCATCTTGATATGCCACACCTGTGAGGTGGATGGATTATCTCGGCAAAGGAGAAATGCTCACTAACACAGATTTAGACAGATTTGTGAACAATATTTGAGAGAAATAGGCCTTTTATGTATCTAGTTTGAGCTTGAATGTGCTCCTGGATAGAGGGTATGCAAAACACAAAATGGGGGAAAATATTTTTGATTTGAATCCCTTTTCCTGCATTTGCATACATTACAAACTCGACTGACCGGCTTCTTTCCTGTATGATTTCATGTGAGTCTCTTCAGACCTTTGAACTGTACATGAATTATGAGCATGAACGTTTGATCTCCTAACTCAAGATCTTTTTACAAATATAAATAAAAACAGTATAAATAAAAAAATAGTCTAAACAAAAAATACTCGTATTAAGTGCAAACAATAAGTGCAGCCATAATCAAAGTAGGCTAGGCTACTCTCTCAATATTCAAAGTGCAAATAGAGACCAAATTTTTCAAGCATGATACAGAGCTATAGACAATGACACTAGCCTACATACAAATAACAGCCTAGATATGTTTTGTAGCCTAATTTGCGGGGGGAACGTGTCTCCCTGTCCTCAGTGAAAATTACGCCTCTGTTTGCACTTATGTCACGATTTGGTCAGTTACCCAGATGTGCGGCCTTATTGGCGATACACGGATGTAAACAACAGCGTGGATTACACGGTTAATGTACTACTAAATACGTTGTTCTGCTAATTTATGCTGTCTAAACCACAAAAAAAAAAAAAAAAAACATTTGAAAGCTGCTAAATCATATAGAGGAGGACTTAGTAAGCAGGAAGGGACGCAATATTCGTAAACATACATACGAGCAGTACTAATTAAGATTATTAACCTTATATTTCACCTACCTGACAGGAAATGATAAACACAAACATGAATGTTTTCAAGATTCTTGCCAATATGGCCAATTGATGACGCATCGTGAAAACACTCTATACTTAAGTAAAATTAAGCATTAAACCAAATTGCATGGATAAATTTGTAAAAAGTAGGGCTAGCCTATATACAAATGATACAAATATATGGTTTTCTCTTAAAATTGGTAGCTGGAAATGGTAACTTATTCCTAGCAAAGAGAATCCCACCTTACAAAAAAAAAAAAAATTATTATGGATTTTCCCTACAAAATTATGTATTAAGATGATAGTGTAGCCACACAACATTTGGCAACATTTTGTATATGAATATTTATATCCAGATATATATATCCATCTGAAATACAACTCTCGATGGGATACTGGATTATTAAAAATGTGTAAAGATGTTCTTCATTACTTACAGACTGGCGGTTTGACCTTCATTCATACAATGATAAGTGAAAGTTGTACAAGACAATGTCTTCATTAAAATTTATTTAAAATGTTGTGTATAAAATACAACTTTTTATATGAATTTACAAAAATGAAATCATGTAGTTATAGTCAGTATGAAACAAAATGTGATCATCTTTATTATCCATTGTGATACCTGATTTTAGTTCGAACTGAATGTGGGCTTATTCATCAGAAGAGATGTGGTTGGGAAGTATTATATTACAAATCAGAATTGTCAATTTTGATTTCATGATGACTTCCTAAGAGTTTTTTTCCCCCTTTCAAACAGGATTACCGATGAGTATTCACACTAATAATTGAATTCATACCAGGTGGCTCTATAAGAGGGGTCCTCTGTAAAACCCAGGCTTTTAAAAAGTTTGTAGGAAAGCTCATTGCATTCTTCAATGAAGCAGTACACAGGATAGCCCTGAGAATGGAGCCTCTTTGCCATTGTGGTGATCAGGGCTTTGGCATAGCCTTTCCCACGATGCTCTGGCTGAGTGTACAACATCCCCATGGCATAGTAATCATATGACAGCACCCAAGACACAGGCTGGTTGTTTTCATCTGTAATGCAGCATGAGGGGAAATGTGTAATGAGATGCAGGATGTTCCTGTAACTTTTTTCATCCCCACCAAATTTCCAAGTCTTGTTAATTATATTGACATGTGACTCATTGAGGACAGACACTCTGGACTCGAGGTCACTGAGGAAAGAAGCAAATGCATAAGGGAATGTTTAACCATGTTTATTTAGAAAAGATTATAGTTTGAGGCTTTATTTAGAAAGCTTAATAAAAGTGACGATCTTACCTGGTAACAAGCTCAGGTAAATGACTGGGATCCGTTAATGTCATAAGGTGCACCAAAGAGAACTCTTTCATATTGACACCCCGAGAAGCAGCAATTTCCTTCAGCATTGGTATATGACGTACATCACATCCTAGGAATTAAAATAACCAGAAGTTATTAAAATAACCAGAAATAATTTTAATAATAGGCTATAGGATTTTTGGGGAAGAAAGCCACACCTCCTATTAGAAAGTTTGTGCTCCAGTCAATTGTGTTTTCCGCAGTCAGCATTTTTCTCAGGACTTCTTCATCAGTGCTGTATAGAGTCACCTTCTTCAAATAGTCCTTTGCTCGAATATTCTAAAGATTTCAGACGAACATTGGTGATATAACAGTGGTTTACTTGGATAAAGTTTTTAAATAGTTAATAATAAAGAACGAAATCTCACATTTGGATCTGGTCGAAAAATTATAGTGGTAAAAGCTGGCCACGTATCCACTAATACCTCCAAAGCTTGTGGTTTCCCTCTGTTCATAGCGAAAACAAATCCATACACCTAAAAACCAACATTTGTTTGATTCAGTGCGACTGCAAAAGCACAAGCGCTACACGATTTGCTTCGACATTAATCAAACGCCAGGCTACTTACCTTTATGGATTTAGGCAGATGTGCATATAAAGTAGCCTCCGCTATTTTTAACTCATCTGAATTTAAAATTTTCATGTTTCAAAGTAAAATCAGTCTTTAAAATCTGTAAAATGAAGTTTTTTTTCCAGAAAGAGGTGAAATATGTCTTTGACCAAAGTCAGACAGCTAGAGTATCCAACAACACCCACAACTCTCCGTTAGACGTTCAGAGAGGAGGAGCTGGAAGTCATTTGACTCTGCAGTGAGTACTTCTTGGAAATATAGGGTGCTTCTCAAACGAAAGACTGCATCCCACAAAGGCTGGTTATCACGGCTGCCACATTATCAAATGTAGCTAAATGTTGCTAAAGGCAGTTGTTATGAAATTTTCCGTGGGCGGAGCAGACATGAATATTTTTCCCCCCGACACGCGTGGAACTGAGAATTTTAGTTAACGCTACTTGTATCTCATATACCTAAACTGCATTTGTTCATCATTTTGTAACAGTTTATAATGTTTTTTATTAGTATGCACGTTTTGTGCAGCCGTCATGACAAAATGATTGCAGACATTCTTAGTGTAATGTTTGGATAAAACACAGCAAACCAGCTGTGTGAGTGCAACAATTAAAATACACTTGTATCTGTGCGCTGATCATTTTTCATTTATCCTGGTGTGACTGTTCTTAAACTATTTGGTTTATATTTACAACATGAACAGGAATCTAAGACCTCACACATGCATGAAAGTGTTCCTTGAATAGAGGGTTTGCACTTACATCACAATTTGGTCAGTTACCTGGATGCGCGGCCATATTGGCGATACACGGATCTAAACAACAGTGTGGATTATACGGTTAATGTATTACTAAATACGTTGTTCTGCTAATTTATGCTGTCTAAACCATGCAAAAACCACATGGAAGCTGAAAATCATATAGAGGAGGACTTAGTGAGCAAGAAGGGGTGCAATATTTTGACAAACTAAAGTTAATAGGTCGTAAAGATATGTACGAGCAGTATTAATTAAGATTATTAGCCTAATATTTCACCTACCTGACCGGAAATGATAAGCACAAACATTAATGTTGTCAAGTGTCACAATGCCGCTACAACCACTGCCACATTGGATCTTAAAACAGCTGCCACCAGAAATCAGCTGGCTAGTTATTGTATCGTTTGTCTAAAATTGTAACGTGTACTTTTGCCGTGGGGCCTGAGATGAGAACGAAAGAGTGGAGTACTGCAAAGTGAATCATTTAAGTCCCAGTGCTTTTATTCATGACAGCTGTCTCGTCACTCGTGCTCCATCAACATTTCAAAATAAACAAAAATAAATCAACAAAATTTCCAAAATAAACTATACAAAACATACAAAGAAAACGTGCTGAGAGCAGCAAAATAAGGCCTAGGCAGTAGCCTCAAAGAACAGATTAACACTTGAATCCGACACTTGACTTAAAATACAAGGCCTTAGGCCTCCCATGGCCCAACTAACTCTAAACCCAGAAACCCTCAACTTTCCCGCCATACACTAGCGGGATGAACCATTAACGGGGGTAGATCAGGATGACAGAATATAGTTCAACAACAGTATTAAAACATATACATTCAACACACATTCTGATATTCAAGGCTAGAATACAATCATCGAAATGCTCTCCCACATCAAATCATAAACAAACAAAAATCAATAAACGTTATAATTCTGTAACTGATGTTCACATGATGATAATCCAGTTCATCATCACATCAAGATTCTTGTCCTGGAAATCCTGGTTCAGTTTGGCCAACCAAACGCTCTTGTTCCTCAGACAGTTTTTTGCTCTCTTCTCCTTGATTTGTTATAACTTTTGGCAGTGTATAGTACTCCAATTTTTTTCCCCATCACACCGATTAGTACATCCCAAAATATGTCAATAATTGACCATTTTCAGCAGCAATAATAAGCAAAATATGCGAATTTCGTTTGGTTCAGTGGCATTGTTTACATTTAGTGCCACCAATATGGCTGATTGATGACCCATCGTAAAAACACTTTATACATAAGTGAAATTAAACAAAATTGTATGGACAAACGTGTAAAAAGTAAGCCTTGCCTACCTACAAATAATACAAATATATGGTTTTCTCCTAAAAATGGTAGCTGTGGAGTATGTGCCAGTGGGTTAACTAATTTTACCTTTGGAGAAAAAAAAAAACCCTAACTTAACCCTAGCAAAGAGAATCCCACCTTACAAAGAAAATTATTATGGATTTTCCCTACAAAATTATGTATTAAGATGATACTGCAGCCACACAAAGTTTGGCAACATTTTGTATTTCCCTGTAAGCATGATAATAGTGTCTTGAGATTTATTTCACAACATTGAAATATTGCCTTCTTAAGGCTTGTATATAAATACCTCCAGAATTGTCCATTTTGATTTCATGATGACTTCCGAGGAGTTTTTTTTTTCTATCAAACAGGAGTACTGATGAGTATTCACACTAACAGTTGAATTCATACCAGGCAGCCCTATAAGAGGGGTCCTCTGTAAAACCCAGGCTTTGAAAAAGTTTGTAGGAAAGCTGATTGGATTCTTCAATAAAACAGTACACGGGATAGCCCTGAGAATGGAGCCTCTTTGCCATTGTGGTGATCAGGGCTTTGGCATAGCCTTTTCCACGATGCTCTGGTTGAGTGTACAAAATCCCCATGGCACAATAATCATACAACAGCACCCAGGACACAGGCTGGTTGTTCTCATCTGTAATGCAGCATGTGGGGTAATGCCTGATGAGATTCAGGATGTTCCTGTAACCTTTGTCATCCCCACCAAATTTCCAAGTGTTGTTAACTACATCCACATGTGACTCATTGAGGACAGACATTCTGGACTCAAGGTCACTGAGGAAAAAAGTAGAAATATAAGGGAAGGTTTAAGCGTGTTTAAGCTTTTTTTTAAATGCATCATATTGTACAAATTGGTATATATATATGTACATACATATATACATATACACTTGTTTAAAATGCATAATAAAAGTGATCATCTTACCTGGTAATGAGCTCAGGTAAATGACTGGGATCAGTTAATGTCATAAGGTGCACCAAGCTATACCCTTTCATATTGATACCCCGGGATGCAGCAATTTCCTTCAGCATTGGTAAATGACGTACATTACATCCTAAAAAATAAAAATAACCAGACATTATTAAAATAACCAAAAGCCATATTAATAATATATTATAATGTAATACATTTTGGGGAAGAAAGTCATACCTCCTAGTAGGAAGTATGTGCTCCAGTCAACTGCATTTTCCACAGTCAACATTCTTCTCAAAACTTCCTCATCAGTGCTGTATAGAGTCACCTTCTTTCTAAAGTCCTTTGCTCGATTATTCTAAAGATTTCCGACGAACATTAGTGATATAACACTGGTATACTTGGAAGTTTTTAAATAGTTAATAATAAAAAAACGTATAATCTCACATTTCGATCTGGTTGAACAATGATAGTGGTAAAAGCTGGCCACGTATCCACCAATACCTCCAAAGTGTGTGGTTTCCCTTTATTCATAGCGAAAACAAATCCATACACCTAAAAACCAACAGGTATTTGATTCAGTGCGACTGTGAAAGCACAACAAGCGCTACACGGTTTACTTCGACACGAAACAAACGCAGGCTACTTACCTTTATGGATTTAGGCAGATGTGCATATAAAGTAGCCTCCGCTATTTTTAACTCATCTGAATTTAAAATTTTCATGTTTCAAAGTACAAGAAGTCTATAAAGTTAATGTATTTTGCCAGAAAGAGATCAAATATGTGTTATCCAGATCAGCTTTAAAAGACGTAAGCTTAGTGAAATATATAGGATAATATTTAACCTAGATTGACCGGACGTCCAGTTTTTCCGGAACAGCCCCGTTTTTTGATGGCCTGTCCCTATTCGAGGTGTCTTCGGAAATGTTCTAGTTTCATAAGCTGAAAACACCCCGAAAATACATTACAAAAGCCCGACCAACATAACCTGTTGGCTACAAAACCAATCGTACAGTGTTTACTGTCACCAACAGAGGGCGATACAAGATTCACTGATGACTTCGTCGTACATGCAACATGTACAGTTGAAGTCAAAAGTTTTCATACACCTCATAGAATCTGCAAAATGTTAATTATTTATATAAAATAAGAGGGATCATACAAAATCAACTGTATGTAAACTTTTGAACGGGGTCATTTTTATAAATTCAACTATTATTTTCTCTTGTGGACTATATGTGAAATATCTCATTCAGATCAATACTAAATAAAAAATAACATGCATTTTGTATGATCCCTCTTATTTTGAAGATTCTGCAAGGTGTATGTAAACTTTTGGCGTCAACTGTATGTAGAACCCATAACATTTAAAAAAAAAAAAAAAACATACAAAAATGTCTTATCACAGCTTTTTAATTCAGGGATGACAAGGGATAATTGACAAGATTTCAATTATATTTTGACCACTGAACTAGGAAATGTCACCTTTTTTAATTTTAAGAAACTTCTTCTGCGATATTAGGTAATACATTTATTTATTTGTATTGCTGTAATGTCTGCCATTTCATTAATTATTATTGGTATATGATAAAAAACAAAACACCCTTAAAATTATTCTTCATTTTTTGACAGAAAGAAAAATAACAAAAGACTACTAAGGTGATCCAACTACAGTAATTGTGGCAAACAAAATAAGATAGTTTCAGCACTTGTATCAACATGATTGTATTAATGCAGCAACTTTGCAGAGGTTTATTTCATGCACAGAGAAAACGTGAGTGCAACATTGTGACTTTTCTAAAATGTAAAAAGATTATTTTCTTTATGTACAATATTAATACTTTTAACCAAATAAACAGCACACAGACATATTGTGTTTAACAATTTTTAATAGTAAAGGATGAAATAATATAGAAACATGCATTTTATCATTCAGAAGTTCCTACAAATTGTAGCTTTTTTCAGAACAATGGAATCTAATGAGTTTATATGATTATGTGTTAGTGAAGCATTCCTTTATCATGATTTGTTGTTGACAGGTTTTCAGGACAAATAAAATTCTAATTATTTTATCAAGAGTAAAGACTTAAGGTTCACCATTATAACCAATAGCAAGTAAAATTTATTGCTGCATGAGTGTTGAAAAGCTCCAAACTGCACTAGTAACAAGCTCTTTACGGGCAGGTGTTCTGAACGACTTTAATGAATTGTTCCCATGGCTTGCTCCAGACTGCCATTTTGCACTCAGTGACCTTGAAGGAAAAGATAAAAAAGGTTAATCTCAACATGGAAATCGAGAAGAAATGTAAACAGATAACCACAGTATTGTAAATTAGAAACAGTGTGTCTTACCCGTGCAACACTGGGATCCTCATGAATGGCACAGAGGGTCTCATCTCCACCCTTTCTGCAGGTGGTTCTGCCCATTTTCACAGTGAAGATGTATTTCATGCCAGCAACAACCTGGAATTTTCAATATTTATTGAACATGTCTAGCAAATCACATTTGAACAATCCTTTACTCTCTTGCTTTATAGAAAATTATTTTTTCCTTAAGTGGCATATGCACAGACTAGTATCTATTTGGTTTGCTACTAGTCTCTATAACAAACTGCAATTGTTTGCTATTGAATTCTTTGGCAGTAGTTACGTTGAAAAAATAACAGTCACTATTTGACTACAGACTCTTGAAAAAAACGTAATATACTTAAAATACTTTAATAACATAAATAACGTAGTTTAAGAAACCAATTATTTGAACCAAGAAACATTAAAACAGTTTGTTATTCGTATCCACCTTCTTTTTCCCATAAGAGTGGGTGTAGCCATTCGTAAATTTTTTGTGTCTGGCTTCCAGTCTCATCCCCTTCCAGCTATTTTTAGCTGCACAAAAAGCTCGTTTTGCTGTTTGATATTGCAAATTGGTGTGTCTTACCATTTTATTTTAATGTATTATCTTAATTATGAACACACTGGTTTATAGTGCAAACTGTTTTACCGTTTACTGCACTTCGATATTCTTCTTGTTATTCCCTATGGCGGATTATGAACAGGTGTTATGCCGAATTCTGACCCCCGCCGGATTACTACCCCCCTAGTATTGGTAGGTTTAGGGTTAGGTGCGAGGGAGGGGTTAGGATTAGGCAATCAGGTAGCGATTTCAACGAGAGGGGGTAATAACCGGACGTCAAACACAATACCACAAAACATCTTACTTCCACATTGAAAAATAAGGTGGATACACCCCTTTGACTAACAGAAATACTGTTTATGCCCCGTCTTGCATTAAACAGGCCCGTTATGTCAAGAAAATCAGGTCTGATGACATGTCATCATTATTCAGTCACCATGGCAGCGTTCTAGGAGGAACTGTATCACTGGGTGTGATTCAGCGACGTTCCCAGTTTAAACAACAAATGACAAACCGAATAAACGTTTAAAGTACTTACTTGTTTTTGGGCCTTGACAACCTTGGAAACCTGACTCACATACGCATCATTGCTTTGTCTGTTGTACTGGGCCACTGCGAACTGTAACGCATTTCTAACGTCTTCATCGTTAATGTCGGCGTCCATAGGTCCTCCAGTCATCCCAGCGCTTGCCACGGCCAAAATCACGGCCAAAAACGGCACAATCACTTTAAGATACATTGTCGACCGGGATTAAATAACTCAGTCTGTCTTGGTTCTTCCTTGTTATGTCGACAAACTGTAACCAAATCAGCTCACCGAGATTATATAAACAAAACGTCATTCTCTGAAGCTCTGCGTATTGGGGCGTGGCGTCGTGCCTCTACCAATCGCAGTTTCAGGGAGGCACAATGGGTTTGGAAAAAAATCATTGTTTTGTTTTTTTAATTTAATTAAAGCACTTGTATATGAAGGAGTGGCACTTAAAAATAAAATAAAAAATAAATTTATCAATTAAAAAATTATATAAATAAATCACTTTTTAAATGGACAAATGAATTGTATTATTTTTTATTATTTTATTTTATTTTTATTAATGTATTTTTATTTAAATGTATTATTGATTGTTTTATTTTTAATCGGACAAATTATTTTGTTTTATTAAACTCCATTTAAAAACACAAATTAAATAAACAACATTAATTTGTCCATTTAAAAAGTTAATTATTTATTTACATTTTATGTTTAAATTATTAAATTGATAAACTGATTCTTCATTTTTATAAAGGATGTTATGGAATGGGTTGAAATATCAGAATGTAATTTGGGGTTTTCATGTGAAACAAATCGAAATTTTATTCACAAAGCTTGTTTTGTTAGACAGTTGTTTTTAGTTGGTTGAGATGTTTGAAAAAAATAATGCAATTAAATTATTGAATGTATTAAAAAACACTGGAATTACTTTAATTTGGTTAAGAAATATTGTATTTGTTTGTTGTATTTATTTAGATATCTGCTCCACCTACCTGATATTTGTTGTAATGATTTGATTATGTTGGTTGTATACATTTTAATGTTTATGGACACGCTTGAGAAAAAAACTTTATTAACTTGTAAGTTTATAAAAACATATATATATATATTTAAGATGATTAATATTAAGCCTATATAAATCACCAGTCTTTACAAAACAAACCAATCAGCCACTGTGTCTGAATTTTTGTAAATCCCCTTTATTTTTTTGTTGACAAATTATTTTCTGTTGACCCCATTTGTATAAGGAGCTTGGATAAGACATGCAGGTCTTTATGGCTTATGGTTTTATAAATCTGTCCCTGTTATTGTGATCTCAACAAAAGCAGGCACAAAGTAGCACAGAATGAAAGCCCTATAAAACAAAATTCAAAACCCCTGTTTGAAAAAATATATGTTGTAAAAAATGTAACTTCCTTAAACTTTTTTTTTTTAAGTTTCAGTCCTCCCATAATGTTTCAGCAAAATCAAAGTGGTGCCAATGGTGCTGTATAAGAGAAAAGATCGCATAATGGTTTTATTCACTGCAACTCAAACAAAAACTGCACATTCATACAGAATCAGGCCTTTGTGAGTATTTTAACTCACTGAGTAAACAGGGTTTTAACCTCATGCAAAGTCACAGTGATGATTCCCGTAAGTCAGTGGCCTGGGATTTTTTTTTTAAAAAGCACTTCCGATTACCATTCCAAACTGTCCTTTAATTACAGTTTCTCTAGCTTTGTACTATTTTGTAATCCTGTTGTGGCACTGCTAATGCTGTAATCTCCTTTATGACCAATCGTGAGGTTTTTTTTCTTATTTTTAAGTCACATTTGCTAAATCTTTTGTCTCAGCTCTTTATGATCAGTATATTTAATCAGTGCTCAGTGTGAAGTATCCCAATGATTGATTCTTACCACTAAACTAATCACTGTTATTTGCAGAAAGTAAGGAACAGGAAGTGCCCCATCAGTTTCCTTCCCTGGATTTTTTATGATTATTTTACAACAAATGGTCTTGAAACCAGGCAGACGTTTACATCATTATTTAAAACCACTGTAGACAGGGTTGCAACAAACTCCTTAAGTAAACAAAAAGCTTACTGTAGCTATAATTGTACAGGTATAATCACTAAGGATTTTTAAAGGGCTTTGTTGCAGCTGGCTGCAGGACTTTAGCATAATCTCAAAGATTATAATGATTTGCCTCAGTTTAGTCGATTGTTAATAAATTGCCCGAACTTGCTCCTGGAGTTCCCAGGGGCTTCTGGAGACACACTGTCCAGGAGAGTTTCGCTACAAACCTATGATGAATGTAATAATGTATTATCATCCCACCCACTGATTTGGAAATGACAGTAAGTAAAGTCAAAGAGAGTCATTTGTGGATTCACAAACTGATATGTAGGCCTATTACGAAATACAAAACTGCAACATTATGAACATGTTGCTGGAAGCATAACACGAACAATTCAGGTGTAAATGCAAATTAGTGACAGACAAATGAAGACAAACAGGAGTTTATAAAAACTTCAACAGAGTCCGTACCGCACAAGTTTTCCTCTTAGACAACAAAGCGCAAACCCCGCCCCGCAGCCGATTCTAAAGATTTGATTGGTCATGTCAATCACAGAGCGTCATGTCTACGCAACACTGAAACAAATAATAATCCTTAACGCTAATAGCCTTATCCACAGAATAGCATTGATAACACGCCGTGATAGATAACTAAACGACTGTTATACTGACACTCTTAATCGCGATCGAAATTCATGATTTTTCTTAAGTTTTCTTGACAGGTGACAGTTTGACTGAGCTGACCAATGAAATCGGCCAAGGGGCGGGGTTTCTGTGGGTGGCTAGTAAGTTTGGGGGGAAAAATACCACCTTTGCGCCTTGAACCTATTTGCACTTCGAACATTACATAAGCGCTTTTAATTGTAAGCACAGTTCAACATAGCATTGTCTGGAAAAGACAGCTACTTAACGTACGATGGGCTTTGAGGACTCTGTTATGCAGACAATTGAATACGTCAAGTGAGTAAAACTGTGGAGCGCGGACTGTGTATAGATTTTTTGCTAGTGCAGCCTGTCCTAGTATTTGAGGCGCGGTTAAACCATTTCCGTTGGTGTGCAGCAGCATGCTAGTCATTTCGAGGTCATTCCATGTTACTTCACCAGTTTCCTGCAACTTAACCACATTCGTCTTGTTTGTTAAGAAAAAAACTAAACAAAACATGCACGAATGGCTTTTTGTTGAGCATTCATTCACTACTTAATTATTGTAAGTAAACGTCGTGAGTTTAAATGTTGTCAATGTAAACAATTTTCTTGAGTGGCATACTTTTAAATAAGCCAGATGTTTGTTGTCTCATGTTTTCTATGAAAAATGTACATGCCATAAAGAGCAGTGTGCGACATGTAAAAGACTCAACAGTAATGAAATACCTTAAAATGTAATTTTGAGAAATAAACTCATTCTGACATCACAAGACAACACATTATGCAATGTAATGACAAAATAAACAAGAGCAATGTAAAGAAACCTGACCAATGGTCCAACAGTGCAACTATATTAAGTATTATTGCCCTGGAGCATTGGTGGGAAAAGGGTGGATGAGGGTGAATAACAAAATAATGGTTTTCCTAGTGTGGGGCTATTTGAACTTAAAAAAAAGGTTTGCTTAGCAAATAAATAAAAGCCTAAATAAAGTAAGTAAATAAAAACACAGTTCTGCTCTGAGAACACAAATTAAGATATTTTTGATGAAATCCGAGAGATTTCTGACCCTGCATAGACAGCAATGCGACTGAAAAGTTCAAGGCCTAGAAAGGTAGTAAGGACATTGATAAAATAATCCATTTATTTAATGAAGCTACGAGAATACTTTTTGTGCACAAAGAAAACAAAAATAACGACTTTATTAAAAAAATTCTTCTTGTTCGTATTAGACTTCCAGGGCCTTGTATTTTCGTTGCTGTCTATGTGGGGTCAGAAAGCTTTTGGATTTCATCAAAAATATCTTAGGGTGTGTTTACACTTGTAGTTAAGGTCGCTTGGTTCATTTGGTCCGGACCAAAAAGGAAAATTATACATTTGGTCCTGGTCCCCTTAGTGCTCACACTGACATTTTTGACAGCAAACCTAGGCCTAGTGATGTGTTCATAACCTGATTAAATATACCGGGTTGAATGAGGTATATTTAATGACGAAACTCACTGAACACTCCAAACAAAAGGAAAAGGTGTGTTTGACTTAAAGCGGCAATGTGGGTGTATGATATCAAAGTACCCATTCACTTATCGGTCTGCTCAGCGCTGCTTTAAGCCAAATACACCTAATGTCGTCTGCTGGACTAAGCATGCTCATTGTTGCTTGCATGTGATTTCATTTTCTTGGACGTTTAGAAGTATTTGGTCCGTGTTGCACCATAGTTCATTTGGAAGTGGACCGAGACCCATCTTTTTGTGGTCTCGGTCCGCTTGTTTGGTGCGCACAAGTATTCGGATGGTAGCATTCACACTTACTCAAATGAACCACACTAACAGAGCAAGCACACCAGAGTTTGTTTTAATCGAACCAAACAAGACAAGTGTAAACACGCCCCTAACTGATGTTACGAAGTTGAACTAAGGTCTTATGGGTTTATAATTAAGGGTGAATAATTAATGACAAAATTGTCATTTTTGGGTGAACTATCCCTTTAAGATTTTGGGCAGTCGTTGATTGATTTTACAGAAAAATGTGTAGGGTGTGATGTGCACAGATAAAGTTTTTTTTTTTTTTTACATTTTCATATTATTTCACTAGTTAGAGTATATCAGACATGAGATTCTTAGCCAATTTATTACATAGTGTTTTCATTTGTCATGCATCTGCTAGAAACAAGACACATATTTCTACATGAGTTTGTTGTGTTTGAACTAGAAAGCCTTACATAGTTTTTTTGATGTTTGTTGTCAACTATCTTTCTTCACTTTTAGAGAGACCCTTGGTAACCTCGATCGGTCTAAGCTACAGCTCCTAGCGCTCTCTTCTGCTGGTGTTGGAGCTGTTTTGTGCTACTTGGCATGGAAGCAAAGCCCCAAAACAATACCGATCGGGGATGGCTGGTGGGGAGCTGGAGAGAATCCTTTAACTGAGGACGAAACCATTCACAAATTTGTAGTGAAGACCTCGGTGGAAGAGATAGAGGTGGGTGTACAACGATAATAAGAGTGCATATGTTTTGGGTGGAGAATGGTGTGTCAATCAGCAATTTTAGAATCAAATAATAGGTTTACACATAAAGATCACTCTCTTCCACTTTCATGTGTGTTAAACATACATTCACTCAACCACTATATTTTAAAAGTCATCATTAACCCCACTGTTTTCTTCAGGATCTACACAGACGCATTGATCAAACTCGTTTTACGGACCCACTGGAGGATAGCCGCTTTAATTATGGATTTAACTCTAACTATCTTAAACGGGTGGTCTCTTATTGGAGGCACCAGTTCGACTGGGAAAAGCAGGTGAAGGTGATTAACCAGTATCCTCACTTCAAAACCAAAATTGAGGGTAAGCACCTAACACTTTTAAAAGTGATCATTTACCTTGCTAGATAAAACATGTAGTAACAAAGCATGTAATTTTCATCTTGTGGTTGAACTTACACATCTTGCATTTACAAAATGTGTTCTGGAGTTTTTGTTTCTTAAAACATTTTAGTGAAAGTCTGTACTGTTTCTCAGGAATAGACGTGCATTACGTCCATGTGAGGCCTATCCAGAAGGCTGGACAGACAGTTCTCCCTCTCATGATGGTTCATGGCTGGCCTGGTTCCTTCTATGAGTTTTACAGGATCATACCATTGCTCACTAAGACTGATTCAGATGTGGTCTTTGAGGTCATCTGTCCCTCCATTCCAGGCTACGGCTACTCTGAAGCACCACATAAGAAAGGTAAGCCTGTCAACATTTGTGACCCTGGACCACAATACCAGTCATAAGTAGCTCGGATATATTTGTAGCAATAGCCAACAATACATTGTACGGGTCAAAATTGATTTTTCTTTAATGCCAAAAATAATTAGGATAAGTAAAGATCATGTTCCATTAAGATACTGTGTAAATTTCCTATCATAAATATACCAAAACTTCATTTTTGATTAATAATATGCATTGCTAATACCTTCATTTGGACAACTTTAAAGGTGGTTTTCTCAGTAATTCGGCAATTTGGCGTCAGTTGCTTAAATACAATTCAAGCAACAAGTTAATACAACGTTACACTAACTTAGCCTATAAATAATCATAGAACTTTTATTAACAAAACGAATAAAAATAGCTTACACTATGCTATATGTCTAGGCTAATATAAAATAACAAATAACGTAGGCTACATAAAGTTTAAACGCTGTGGAACCAAATAACATTTATTAGCAAAATGAATAAGAAAGAAATTACACAAAGTTTAAATAAAGTAAAAATCAGCAAACACTGTAGAACTGTAGAAACAAATGTTAAAAAAAACCACAGATAAACGGCAAAGGTCAACAGGTTTTTCACAATGAAAAGCATTGCCTAACATGAGCTATTGCGTTTGGTTTCGAAACTAAATCTTTCACCATCGTCTTGTCTGTTTCACCTGACCACACTCTTTTAACTCTTTGTACAGCAGTCATTGTAAATTCTAAATGTATTTTAATGTAGAACGTATGTTACATAAATATATAAAATATACAACATATGGGCTAAAAAAAACAGTGCTGCTAGTCTGCCAGTGGGTGCCCCCCGTCACGCCACACTGTCTGGCACTGTTGTGCAGAATAAAAGGGCCTCTTTAAACTCAGAAAATGTGAACAAGTTAGTCTGTCTTAGCAACTGGTTAAAAGAGAAATAAGAATTTAGACTAGTGTAGCATAAGGGACAGGCTTATGATCAATAACAATAATGTCATGTCCATTGCAATTTAGTTGATAGGCTTGTGTTCAGTAATAAAATTGTCATGGTCGTTGTTACCTTAGACATTGGTTTATGTTCAGTAATAATTAAAACTCATTTGTAACCAGTTGTGACATTGTAACCAATGTCATTGGTTTGTGTTCAAAAAGTTACAATTGTCATACACTGTAACCTGATTCATTGGTTTGTGTTCAGTCAGTAATAAAAATGTCATGACCATTGTAGCCTAAGTTATAGGCTTGTATCTAATAACAAATGGTAAAAAACTGCTTCTTGTAATGTCTGACTTGGATAATTTTTCACTGTAAATATACTAATATACAATGGATAATATACAATGTAAACAAATGCAAATAGATGGGAAATGAAGAATAGACCTGCTGTTCTTTTTATTATTTCACATGAAGGATTCAACACTTTGGAGGCTGCTCGCATCTTCCTTAAGCTGATGGAAAGACTGGGATTCCCTGAGTTTTATGTGCAAGGAGGAGACTGGGGAGCCTTCATTACTGCCAACATGGCCCAGATGAGGCCAGAGTAAGTTTAATTTTTTTATGACATGAATCTCTGTCAATAGGTTGTGTCTTTTTTTCTTTAATATGTGTTTAGTGGTGCCTTTTTTATAAAAGTATATTGTAAGTCGAATCAAGTCGAGTCGAGCTTTATTGTCATTCCGCTACATGTGTGGACATACAGTGAAACGAAATGTGTCTCGCAGGACCATGGTGCTACATAAATAAACATAAATATAAACATACAGCACTAGACATAAGAGCAATTTTTAAACCTACACATAACTAACTTACTAAAAGTGGTAATCTAACTATACATATACTATAAATAGTTAACTATACATAAAACATAACCTAAGACAGACTATACAAGTACTTTACATTATAACTGTGCTTGATATTGTGCAAAAAAAAAAAAAGGTATTTAATGTAAAGAAGCAAATAGTGCAATGATTTGTGGTGCATTCACAAGTAAAACATTTAAGTCCTTATTAAGTTCTTGTAACATGGTTACAAGTGTTAATGAGAAAGAGTCTGGTGCATTTAGAGAGTAAGGAGTTTGTTTCTACAGGTGGTTTGTCTAGCCCACTCACCTCAGAATTGCACATAGTTTTCCTTGTAACATAGAGTGTTTATAAGAAAGTGCCTGGTGCATATAGAGAGGAAAGATTGTGTTTTCTACAGGTGGTAAAGTAAAAAGCTGTCTGTTGCTCTGTTTAAAATAAGGTGCATTCGTGGTCTGCACTTGAACATGGTCATTGCCAGGACAGACAGCCTTGGACAGCTCCTCTCCTTAGTCATTGGCCGCTACCTGCCGTTCCTGGTGGGCTTCACAAAGGAAGATGTCCGACGACTCTATCCTTACATGGAGAAAAATATATATGACATACTGAGAGAAACTGGCTATTTACACATTCAAGCCACTAAACCAGACACAGCAGGTAATGCTTGGCACATATCATATTATGCTTTTGGTTCATGTCAGATTAACACCTAATTAAGAACTTAAAGGGATAGTTCACCCAAAAGTGAAAATTCTGTCATTAATTACTCACCCTCATGTCGTTCCAAACCTGTAAGACGTTCATTCATCTTCGGAACACAAATTAAGATATTTTGGATGAAATCCAAGAGCTCTCTGACCCTCCATAGACAGCATAGGTCCTACCACGTTCAAGGTCCAGAAAGGTGCCAAGAACTTCAACAAAATAGTCTGTGTGACATTGGTGGTTCAACCATAATTTTATGAAGCTACGAGAATACTTTTTGTTGCGCAAAAACATAAAATAACGACTTTATTCAACAATTCTTCTCCTTTGTAAGTAATGACAGAATCTTCATTTATAGGTGAACTGTTCCTTTAATTTTTCTAAAAAATGTTTTGTGCATTTTTGTCACCCCTGAAGGTCGTGCACTGAATGACTCCCCAGTCGGCTTGGCTGCCTATATCTTGGAGAAATTCTCCTCCTGGACAGACTTAGGAAACAGAGACTTGGAGGATGGAGGTTTGGAGAGGTGAAGAGAGATTAATCTCATACAGTTGCAGTCATTTTGCACAAATATAAATGTATACTATTGTTCCAAAGTTTGTGAAAAACTGATACTTTTTAGGGTTCTTTGATGAATGTAAAGTTCAGATAAAGACATTAATTTGAAATACAATTTTTTTTGTTACATTTCACATTTTGATTCATTTAACGCATGTTTTAGTTTTGGCAGCGGCTGTTTGCACCAAGTGTAAATAGCAATTAGATGCAATTAGATCTCAGTCCTCGGTCCTGGGGGTCCACTGCTCTGCACATTTTGCATGTCTCTATTATTTAACACACCTGATTGAGATCATCAGTTCGTCAGTTCAGTTCATGGATCTCTCTTCTAATGAGCTGATGATCTCAATCAGGTGTGTTAAATAAGAGAGACATGCAAAATGTGCAGAGCAGTGGACCCCTAGGACCAGGATTGAGAACCACTGCTATATACACTAAGTGAAAATAGTATATTTTCTTAGTGATAGATGCTATTTACACAAAGCGCAAATAGCTATAGATTCTATTTAGACTATTAAAATAGCAGGATTTTCTGCTATTTTTACTTATTGCAAATAGTGGCAATTACCTGCACCTCAGTACTGTAGTACATTATAAAACAGTAAGCAATAATAATGTATTGAGTGACAATTATAATTACAATTATTAAATGGATGGCACTTTATTTGGGACAGTATAAGCTCTCCCTACACATACCCGATACTTTTTCAACTTTTCACTTATTTCCTTAATTTTTATATGAATAAATGCCTTTGCAATGAGATATGTGATATGCGATTTGAAAAGGGAGAACGGCACACACTTTACCCTCTACGCCACTGGAGCTGTTGTTTGATTTTCGTTTTTTGTAGTGTTTACTAGCCCAATCGCACCCTGGTGGGCGGAGCTAGTGTAAATAGCCTCTGCTAACAAGGGGGGCTATTTGCACTTAGTATAAAACTTAGGCGCTCCATTTAGATTTTTATTTATTTTTTTGTCCTTAAATCCTACTAATCGCAAACTTTAGAACTTTTATATATTTTAGGTTGTAGCATTAATTAACTTAAATGCATAACTAACAAATTCTGAAAATATAAACGTTTAGTTCAATTTTAATTTAGTGGCTTTGTCATTTGTTCCATCATAGAAAGTTCAGCCTAGATGACCTCCTTACAAATGTCATGATCTATTGGACCACATCTTCCATCATTCCCTCAATGCGCTTCTACAAAGAGAACCTGAAGAAAGATTTCAAGACGAGGGTGGACAGAGTGTAAGTTCAAAAAGTCTTTGTAGTGATCCAAAGTCAATACTCATCTAAATGTTTGCTTGAACTCTGTTTTCCTTCTTTCCATTCAGGACAAGCATGTATGTGCCCACTGGCCTGGCTGCTTTTCCTAATGAGCTACTCCACTGCCCTAGGGCCTGGGCTGGCGCACGGTTTACAGATGTGCGTTCTTTCACCTACATGCCCCGAGGGGGACACTTTGCTGCCCTTGAAGAACCCCAGCTGATGGCTGAAGACATCATTCAGTTTGTGGAAAAAGTGGAGAGCAAAGGCAACAAATAACAGCTTTATTTCAGTATCTGAAGAAAATAATGCACTGCTCTGATCATTTCAGTTTAGTGTCATTTGAAGTTAATTCAGTTGAAAACACAAGGTTCTTAAGAAATGTGATTTTTCAATGAACCAATTGAAGTTATATATAAACGTTCTGTACAATATAATTTTGTATTTTTTTGCATGATGATTTGAGCATAAAAACTGTAAAGATATCATTTTTACTGTGTACTGTTAAAAACAGTAAACATTTCTGAAAATAAAACACTAACATCTGCATGCTAAAAAAAAAGAAATTTCGTTTCATTGTACATTACAATATACATGCTACAATAATCAGTCTGCATCATTTCAGCCCGATTTAATGAACCCTGAATTTTTTTTAAGTGAATGGAAATGGCAATAAAAACAAACAGTACAAAGATATAGCACCAGGAAGTGTTAAAATGTTATTTTCATGAAAATATATACTGACAGATCTGAAGAGCCAGACTTTAAGTACATTAAAATCAAATACATGCATCCGTTTCCAGAAGCTGCCATCTAGCAGTTGGTTTTAATTCATAGTGACTTATAAATTGGTACGAATGGATTTGGAGTGAGTAGCAGCCAAGATTGTTAAACCACCACTGTATACTGTAAAAATAATAATGTAAAAAATATACAGATTAGCTGATAATGTAAACATGGCATAAATAATCTGAGGTTTTAAAACATTACAATTCACACAAAATTCCTTAAGAATAATAATAAAAACACAACTTTAGGTCAATCATACAGCTGTGATCCCTGAGAATGGAGTGAAATGTATTTCAACATTCCCTGAAATCTGTTACTTTATTCCTTTATCATTTACAGAAGCCTTTCACAGTGACAGGGGCTTGAAACCATATATAGTCCTCCAGATTTCTTTTACTTTTTTGAAAATCCCCAGTGAGTGACACATCACTGGCTATAGAGATGACTTGCCTTTTCACTTTTGTGGGAACTTTAAAATCCACTTTGGGTTTAAACCCAGTCACGCCACAATCCCGGTGACCCAAAGCCATGACCGTGGTAGTCATGAGGCGTACGGACTTGGCATCCGACAGCAGGTCAGCCACAAACAGCATGCGGAAAAGCTGTCTTAGACAGGTTGAAGTCCTTAAGCTGTTTTCCCCGGCCCCCATGGCCACGGCTTCCATGTCCACCTCATACAGCTCGGTGGGAAGGATGGTAGACCCACCTAACATGAAAAGCACACGAGGAACATGGCTAAGAGAGAACAACGTCTCAAGGTGGGCCAGGACTTCATCCAGCTCCTGCAACGTCCGCTGGCATCGACGCCAATCCAAGCCCTCAGATGTCTTTGCAGACCGTCGGTTTACCACGTTCTCTGTCTGTGAGAAACAAAACACTATTTAGTCAAACTATAAGAATTATGAATTGGGATACATCTAGACACATTAGCTTTTCTGTACTACCTGAGTGGCATTATGCTGCTGTTTCTGGAGGAACACCATTTGGTCATATGTCATGGGCAACTGCTGTCGCTGGTAAAGGACACACTTCAGAAGCTCACAAACAAATCTACAGCAGCCATCCTGAGTGATACGGCCAGGAAAGACAACATCCACTCGTCCTTCTTCTCTTGCTCTCCTGAATATTTCCTCATCATCAATGTGGTTTGCAGACACTCCACTAGATTCACAATTCCTCTGACTGGCAGAAGAATTGGCCATAGCATCAATCTGCTGGCAACCTTTAAATAAGATATTTGCATGGCATTATTTGTGTGAAAAATAAAAACAGCGGAATCAAAATTTTCAGAGGCAAAGGCTGAATTAGACAAACATAAAGGTCAGTGATTTGGTCCAAATCTAAGAATTATTTACAGTTATGTAAAGCAGGTAGACAAATAAGTTACACTACCAGTCAAAAGTTTTTGAACAGTAAAATTTATGTTTTTAAAAAAAGTAGCTTCTGCTCACCAAGCCTGCATTTATTTGAACCGAAGTACAGCAAAGAGTCAAATTTTGAAATATTTCTACTATTTAAGATAACTGTTCTATTTGAATATATTTTAAAATGTCATTTATTCCTGTGATTTCAAAGCTGAATTTTTAGTGTCATTACTCCAGACACATGATCCTTCAGAAATCATTCTAATATTATGATTTGCTGCTCAAAAAACATTTATTATCATTATGTTGAAAATAGCTGAGTAGAATTTTTCAGGTTTCTTTGATGAATAAAAAGTTAAGAAGAACAGCATTTATCTGAAATGGAAATCTTTTGTAACATAAATGGCTTTATCATCACTTTTGATCAATTAAGCCTTCTTTCTAAATAAAAGTATTCATTTGTATTAATTCAAAGAATCCTGAAAAAAAAAAAAAAAAAAAAAAAAGTACTCAACTGTTTTAAATATTGATACTACTACTACTACTAATATTTCTTGAACAGCAAATCAGCATAATAGAATGATTCCTGAAGGATCATGTGAAACTGAAGACTGGAGTAACTGAATCTGTAGCTTTGAGCACAAGAATAAATTACATTTTCAAATATATTCAAATAGAAAAGTTATTTTAAATAGTAAAAATATTTGAACATTTTTACCGTTTTTGCTGTACTTCGGATCAAATAAAGGGAGGCTTGGTGAGCAGAAGAGACTCTTTAAAAAAATAAACATTAAAAATCTTACTGTTCAAAACTTTTGACTGGCTAAAATAATTAAATGCGTTGGGCATACAAATTATAAAAAAATATATACTTTTTACTCTGTACTGTTTAAGTCAATAAACATTTTCAAGATATAACATCTGGCTGCTAAAAAGAAAATTTGTTGAATGGAAATACAAATAAAAGGAAACTGTACAAAGATACAGCAACAGATGGAAATGAAGCATTATTTTCAATAAAATATATAATTAAGAGACTTGAAAAGCCTAGAACACAATTTATTAACTTTAAGATAATTAAAATCATGTACATTCATCAGTTTCCAGAAGCTGCCATTTAGCAGCTGCTTTAATTCATAGTCATATATATGTGTGTGTGATAAATTTACATTCTTGTTATTCTAAAGATATCTCATTTGTAATCAACTTATTTAGCAGTGAGAAGCGCAAACAGGAAATCTAACCATTTGCCACAACTTGCGTTACATCACGACCGTTACCTGTCTGCTCTGTTCTTGCATGTGTGGGGTTATTTTTATTTTCTTTGTCCTCTGATGGGTTTAAATGCTCCCCGTCTCTCTCACCCTCACCAACGTTGTCCAACAAGCGCACATTTTCCACATTAGATTTCGAAGAGGATTCAGGATCATCGACATGGCACAAAATGTTCCTTTCCTTATCTCCATCAGACGAAACCTTTGATTCTTCTTCTTCAGATGTACACTGATCGGTGTGAATTATTGTGTTGTTATAGCTGTTGTTAGAAGTTTCGCTGGTGTTGGTATATTTGATGACAGTCATGTTTGCACACTCAAACTCTCCCTTCCTCGATCCCTCTTCCATTTCTACTGTTTGAATTTGCCCACCGGGCACGGCATCATGGGAAACACGGGAACCGGAAATCACGAGAACTGTAATAAAAGTTTCTCCCTTGCATTTTAATTTCACATTTTATATATTATAAATAAAACTTTGGCTAAATGAACACGGGAATTCAGATTTGTTTCTTTTTTCTTTTTTTTTTTTAATAGTCAGGCAATTTGTCCTGTCTTTTTATTAGATTTAAAAAAATATTCTGATTTAAAGCGGTGACTGCCGCCCTCTGCAGGTTGAGTTTTTCATATAATCCTGTCAGGACTATTAGGTTATTGGGCATTCTTGTCTAAATACTATTAGGTGCTATTATTGATTAAAAGTTGCTAAATTGATTAAAAAATGCTATTATTGATTAAAATTTATTTTTGCATTCTGTGCTCTGGTCAGGTGAGAGACTGCAGAGACCAGCAGATACTGTTATGCATTGAATTGTTGGACTTAGACTTCTAAATCATGTCTTGTCACATAAACTTTTTTTTCTTAAATATTTACTGATAATATGAAATAACATATTTTTGGAACAGGGTGAAAATACTAAGAATGACCAAAAAAGATTTTGACATGTCCACATTTTCTTTAAAATGAGCAAATCCCTACCGGTTATATATTAAGCACTAATTAATAGGTAAGAAAGAATTAAATGTGAAAATGTACACACTGTAGTTAATCAGTGCCTTAAAGTAACAGATTCAATGTATCTGAAGTCATGGAGCTCCTTTTTAAAAACAGTTCATATGCAATCTATTTGAGATTAAACACATCTGCAGATATTTGTATACAGCAAACCGGCTGCTACAAAAGGTTGATTAATAAATCACGAATATCATCAGATTTATCTTTTCCATTAATACATAGTGTAAATATGGATGAATAATAATATATAGTTAGATCCGTTTCATCTTGTGCTTCAGTGGAAGCGGGTTTGACCCTTTGTACAAATGTTACATAGATTTTAAGTAAGTATGTGAGTAGAATGGAATTTTTAAAAGTTTCAGCAATTATGAAAGTTTTATTACAAGTTAGTATTTTGCACTGAGCAAAAACGCTAAAGAACAGAAGTTGCGTTTGCAAGTACTGGAATTTCTATTGTTTTATTATAGATTTACACTACCAGTCAAGAGTTTTTGAACAGAAAGATTTTTAATGTTTTTTAAAGAAATCTCTTTTGCTCAGCTAGCCTGCATTTATTTGATCCAAAGTACAGCAAAAGCAGTAATGTAAGTAATATAGTGAAATATTTTTACTATTTAAAATAACTGCTTTCTATTTGAATGTATTTTAAAATGTAATTTATTCCTGTGATCAAAGATACATTTTCAGCATTATTACTCCAGACGTCAGATAGATGATCCTTCAGAAATCATTCTAATATGCTGATTTGCTGTTCAGAGACATTTATTATTATTATCAGTATTTAAAAATTCTTTGATGAATAGAAAGATCCAAAGATCAGCATTTATGTGAAATAAAAAGGTTTTGTAACAACTATACCATACAAAAGCTTGGAGTCAGTATAATTTATTTTTTTTTTTTTTGGAAAAGAAATTATAGAAATTTATACTTTTATTTAGCAAGGATGCTTTAAATTAATCAAAAGTGATGCTAAAGACATTTATAATGTTACAAAAGATTTCTATTTCAGATAAATGTTGTTCTTCTGAACTTTCTATTCATCAAAGAAAATTGACAAAAAAATCTACTCAGTTGTTTTCAAAATAATAATAATAATAATAATAATAAAAAAAATAAATAAATAAAAATAATAATAATAATAAATGTTTTCTGATCAGCAAATCAGAATATTCGAATGATTTCTGAAGGATCATGTGACTGGAGTAATGAAGCTATAATTCAGCTTTGAATTCAAAGAAATAAATTACATTTTAAAATATATTAAAATGTAAAACAGTTATTTTTATTAGTAAAATATGTAAAAAATGTACTGTGCTTGCTGTACTTTGGATGAAATAAATGCAGGCTTGGTGAGCAGAAGAGACTTCTTTGAAAACATTAAAAATTAAAAAATATTACTGTTCAAAAACTTTTGACTTGTAGTGTAGATAGATAGATAGATAGATAGATAGATACAACAATGCTTTATAACAAGTCGATTCTGAGGTAAAAGTATGCCGATAAAGTTGCATATCACTAAACCTATACCAAATGCGTGCTCTATCTCCGTATTCCACTAACACGCACGGCGCTCCAGCCTTCTGAAGCTTTCACTCACTCCCCTTGGTTGCTACCCTACCAACCCTACAACGCTTTGACGCTCAACCTAGCGCACGTCAAGCGTATGCGCGTTTTCTCGGACTGCCGCATGAAACCATCCAATCGCAACGCCACTTCCTCTTACGAGCCGACCAATCGCCGCGCCCTATTTTCCAAGCAGCCACCACCGTTAGCGTTAAGGTAGGTTGCATCATCGCACAGTCTCCCTACCAACTACAATTTGACAGTTTCTCAGGTGAGGCGTCACGCAACGGAGCTCTTTCACTTTCTCTTGAGTTTCAGCGCGCACATCACTGTGAGCCTGGGGTTGCTTAACTCAAAAACCAGTTACCAGAAGCCCTCACACCACGGCACCATGAGCAAAAAGAAAAAGGAGTGGAGAGCGGAAAAAGGTAAGGGTCTTTTGGACTCTGCTCGTGTCTCTTCCGTTTAAAGAGAGGATTCATAACGGTAGTGTCAGTCTGGGGTTTGACATCCACGGGGTTGAACCCGGGGTCACGGCACGCACGTGGCGGGAGAAATGTCTTCTTATAGACGCTCTGCCTCTTGAATCAACAGCATGCACAGATGCACACCTTCAGATGCAGGTGGAGCATCAGTACATGATGCTGTGATCAAGGCCCTGATGTGTCCTGCGTTAAAATCTGTTTAAGTGCAAATAGAATTAGTGTTTAATCCTTTATAAATGAATTGGAGCATGCACGTTTAATTGGTGCAGTCAGTGAAACACGTATGATGACAAAAACACCATCATGGTGCTTTCAATGAACTATGACCATTGCACCTTTGATCTAAACGACAAAGCCTGTGTGTCTGACTCTGTGTATTCTGAACCTGTAACAAATGCACTGTAAGTCAGTTTTTATAAATGCAACATAAATTACAAATTAAAAGGTGTGTTAATTATTAATTTTAAAAGATAAGTATCATGCATGCAAGCATGCACTTTTGCTTGATCCTGGTCCTGGATATTCACCTTCATAGGTAATTTAGTTCTAGAGCCGTTCTCTAAAATTGTAAGCATACTTCTCAAAAATGAATTGATTTAGGTCTGTGCAGTTTAACTTTTCTGGAAGTTTGATTTCTAGGAACAGAATGATACAGTGCAGCTTTGATAGTGTTTGGACGTTCTGCATTGTCCAAGCCGGTTTGATATAATCATATTTTAGCTCATACTGACCTGAGAACCTTAATGATTTTGGGTTACAACAGATGCACTTTATCATTAAAAGAGCATAAATTTATAATAATTAAAAGTGCACAAGAACTGCCACCTGTTCTTGACATAAACATCAGTCAGTGTGAGCTGAAGTTCACAACAACACTGTTTATTGATTGTTGAAAGTTTGACCTCCGGTGAAGAATGGCTATGTCATGTCCAATTAAGTTGCAGGAATGTAAATCATTGGGTTGACTGATGCTACTCGACATACATTAATAGTCTGCTATCGTAAATCAAACACTTTATAATCTAATAATTGTATACGATGAGAGCTGTTGACTTACGGCCTAGTGTAATACAGTGCATTGCGGTAAACAAACATCAAATACTTCTGTTATAATATCTTTTGATGGCGATTTGATGAAATGAATCAGCTTTGTCGGTGCTTGTGCTATTTTAAAATTGCAAGTACCCGTTGCAGTCATAAAGCAGCCTTTGTGAGAGAGATCTTCATTCGTGTAGCAATAGGGAGTGCAGGAGGATAAAAACGGAGAAAATAAATTAATAAAGATGGCTGAAAAGGCAGATGTAGGGGCAGCCAGCATGAAAAATCTGTAGTGTCGGCAGGGGCACTTTGGAGCTGGTTTATATAGAGAATAGCAAGGTAAATTTTATTTTGTCTTGAGTCAAAACACAGTTTTTGAGTGCTTCTTAGAGCTTGTTACAACCTTACCACAAAATAACAAATGTTGTTGAGTTTTTAATTTCTGTTAGTACCTTTGCTTTGTATATTTCTGATTTTACAATTTTATGTTTACAAATGTAGTTCAATGAAGACAAGTGAAAATACAATGTTAAATGGTTTTCTAGAAGTGTTGGATTCTAATAAAAACAAGACTTGTTTAACTTAATTTTATTTCTTATAGTTCTTTTTAAGTATAGAATTATAGAAAGTTTTTTTATTATAATTATTTTTTTTTTTAAAACCCTCCCTCCTATGAAAGTTATGTAACAAGTTTTATGTTTACTGCCAGCAAAGGTTGCATTAATGGAAGAAACAAAAGTGAAACTAAAACCAAAGGAAAAAAGTTGTCAACTTGTGTATGGAGAATGAAAAGAGAAAGAATGATATAGATTGTAATCCGATACCAACTGTGTAAACTTCACTCTGTTGCAATTTGAGCTAGTCAGTGAAACATGTTCTCAAGTTTTGGCCACATACATTTTAGGAAATTATTGACTTATACTGTCCATGTAAACTAGATAGAACAGATCACACACAGTCTGGTTGCATGTCAGGCCTGCAGCTGTATGCTGAGCAGTGTACCCTCATTAGCCTGTCACTTCGTTCTCTCACACACTTACATGGCTGCCACAATTACCACACCAAAGAGTACCACTCTGACACGATGCATAGAGCTAGTCGCAGATGTTCCTTTATGAACCCCTCTGATTCAAACTGATTAGCTTTGCTTCACAAGACATGCTCTTGTCTGTCTGTATACTGTGACAGTATTGTTTCTTTTTTTTTTTTTACAGAGCGCTTACTCGGTCTCAATCTAGAGGATAGGCGCAAAGATTATCGGGGAAACTATGTGCCATTGGAAAAAATCTCTACCTGGGCAAATCATGACAATAATACAGGTAAATCTCAATGGCTTTCTGACAATTGTTTTTCAGCCAGTGGCAGACTTGGAAAAGCTGTTTGAAAATGATTTGCAGTTTGTTTTGTGGTGCAGAAATTACACTGTTCACATGCTTTTGTAACAGTGAATTGCTGCCATTCATAATTTTGGGATCAGTTTTTTTATTTTTTTATTCAGCGGTGATGCATTCAGGACATTTATAATGTTACAAAAAGCTTTTGTTTTCAAGTAAATGCTAAACTTTATGAACATTCTGAAAAGAGTAAGCACCGTTGTTTTCAATAATAGTGTTTCTTGAGCACCAAATCGATATATTAGAATCATTTCTGAAGGATCATGTGACACTAAAGACTGGAGTAATGGCTGCTGCAAATTCAGCTTTGCTATCACATGAATAAACTACTTTTAAAATTATATTAGAATAAAAAAAACAGTAATTTTTAATTGTAAAAATGTATATCACAGTATTACTGTTTCTATTGTATTTTTGATTAAACAAATACAGTCCGGTTGAACCTAAGAACCAACCCTAAACATTTGAATGGTATTGTATGTGTATTGGTGAACAGCTTTAGGGCGTATTCTGTTATATTAAAGATGCATAGTCATTCTGGAAGAAGATACTGGTTGTTTCATGCCCTTCTCTGCCAGCAGACATGATAGTCACTCTGCATGCAAGTGACTTGCTGCCCTTTTAAAGGGAAAGGACACATGGATCAGTGTGACCCTGACAGCTCAGATATCATGGCTTATTTATGGTTGAAGATAGTTGTGCTACCCTGACCAGCTATCTAAGTTTTATTAGTAAATATAGTTGAGCAAATAAATATGATATGTACAGCAGAATTATTCTTCATAATATCTACTTATGTGTTCAGCAAAATAAGTCTGGAAAAGTCATTTTTGGGCGAACTGTCCCTTTAAGTTCCGACCCGAGTGGGGAGTGCTAAATACAAGTGTAAGCGGGTCTAAAACGTTTTGTGATCTGGGCCCGTATTCACAAAACATTTTATCTTACCACTAAGAGTTCTCCTAAATAGCAGTAAAGGTTTTTAGCTAAAAGTTTTCCCTTAAAACCTATTAACAAGGCTAAAAGTAGCTCCTGACTCGCCGATTTAGAAGAAAATCTTAAAAATAATGGGCGTGTCAGTCCTAAATTTAGGACTCCTACGTTTTTGCTCTCACAAAGCGTTTTAGCACTATGGCTGTTGCCGGCTATCTGCCTCACAACATCGCGATTTTGAATAGAGGTATTACAAAACGTTAGAATTAGACACTTCAACAATATGCCAATTATAACAGTAAAAAGAAAAGAACGATCCAACCGCCTGTCGGCGCACGTGATTAACTGCTCACGTGTGACGCTCTCATATCAAGAAACGTCCGGACGCGAAACGCGTTCAGACGGAATGTGCTTTTGTGTTGACAAAGGTGGGACGTGGAATAGGAAAAACATAAAAGCAGATGGGAGTGAACGTCTTTTAACTTTAGTGCCGCATTTTGTAATGCCGTTTCATGCATGAGACGCTGCAAGAAGTCAACGCGAGTGCAACAGCCAAACAAGTCCATGTTTACAATTGGGATTTTAATTTTTTGCCATATTGCCCAGCCCTACTGTCAACCATGATTATTCTAGTCTGTTAATTAAAAGGCTGTTTATGCATATTTACTAATTGTTTACGTGAAGCATACATGTAAGAGGCTGACATTTAGACTAAACATATTTGACCCTGGACCACAAAACCAGTCTTAAGTCGCTGGGGTATATTTGTAGCAATAGCCAAAAATACATTGTATGGGTCAAAATTATAGATTTTTCTTTTATGCCAAAAATCATTAGGACATTAAGTAAAGATCATGTTCCATGAAGATATTCCATCAAATTCCTTCTGTAAATATATCAAAACTTAATTTTTGATTAGTAATATGCATTGTTAAGAACTTTATTTGGACATCTTTAAAGGCGATTTTCTAAATTTTTTATTTATTTATTTATTTTTTGCACCCTCAGATTTCAGATTTTCAAATGGTTGTATCTCAGCCAAATATTGTCCTATCTTAACAAACCAAACATCAATGGAAAGATTATTTATTCAGCTTTCAGATAATTTATTGACCCTTATGACTGATTTTTGTGGTCCAGGGTCACATATAGTTGTTTAATTAGTGACACTTTATTTGAATATGGCAAAATAATATCACACTCTACAATATTTATTTGAATAGGCCTAAATCTCTTACAGAGACCCCTGCCCTATCAGCCAATCACTGTGTGCATAGTTAGTAATAGTATAGTATAGCATAGTAGCAACCAGGTCAACCCCTCCCTTACTCTTAGCTTCTTTTACTTCTCTTTATCCCTTAGTAAAAGTTTGTTTCAGCCGCTTTGTGAATATGTTTTAAAGGAGAAGTCCACTTCCAAAACAGTGATGCACATATAATGTAAAAGTTCAAAATCGGGGCACCATAGCAGTCCATTATATGGAGAAAAATAATTTCCTTACGACTGAAAAAATGCAGGCTAAGTGTCACTAATTACACAAGTATATGTTCAGCTGATTGTCAGACTTTTACATATGTGCTTCTTATAATCAATTAGCTGATATGCATATAAACAGCCTTTTTATTAACAGAATAGAGTAATCATGGCTGATGGTAAGATGTGCAAATGTAAAAGAAAACCAAACTGGACGCAAGAAAAGCTGTTACTTCTTGCCCAACGTGTTAATGACAACAAAGATATAATCAAGCGGAAGGAGTTGGTATAACCTCCAAAACCAAAAAAGTTGTGTGGGAAAACATATGTGTGCAGATAAATGCAGAGTGTTTCTAAATTGTTTAAGCTTACAGACAGATTGCTAACAACAGCCATTTTGGGATAGTTGGGATCTGGTCTTACTGACTAAGGAGTCCTCTTCAATACTTTAAACATTTCACAGATTTAGGAGCTAGTTTTAGTGCTAAAATGCTTTGTGGAAAACTCTTAGAGCAAACATTTAGTCCTAAATTTAGCACTGACACACCTGTTATTTGTAAGATTTTCTCCTAAATCTGCAAGTTATGAGCTACTTTTAGCCATAAGATGTTTTGTGAATACGGGCCCTGATCACTAAAATCTTAGGGGCCATTCACACAGAATGCATTTTTCCATTTCAAGGGGATGTTCACACAGGAATAGTTTAAACGTGATGCAATAATGAAAATATTTCTCTCCAGGCTCTTTTTTTAAGAAACAGATTGTTAATCACTTACAAAAATGTAATTATATAATTCAGGGTATCTGGACACAGCCACTATGAGTGTAGTCTCAGCCTCAGACATCATGTCACGCCCCAGGCACACAAAAGTGGAAACGCTTCAGGAGTTTCAAAGTCGTCACCGGATTGGTTGAGTCATACAGCATTTCTGCCAAATGTGTTTGTAGCGTTCTTTAACGTTCTGCCTGGAAACAAAAATGCTTTGATGCCAAAGCCCTTCATGCAAGAAGAAAGCTGTCGTGTTTACAACTGTGAGAGTGAGCGCTTGTCAGGATCAACTAAACACTGGATTTTCAAAAGTATGTGAAATATTTAAAGTTCGCAGCACAAAAACCTTTAAAATACATCCAGGAGTTTTACACACTGTTATTGTGGGGACATTTTCACGCCCCTAAACATGGCATGGCATGGCACAAAATGAAATGTGATTGGTTGCTTTACCTGTCAGTCATATGGACTTTTGGTCAGGCATTGGCCATTCAAAGTGGTTCCCAGACTTTCTCCCATCAGTCTGAAGGTCTGGCTACACAAGACTACCATGTTGCCATCAAATAAAACAGTTGCCATACCAACTAGCTACCGTAAACAAAAGCTTGCAGCGCTTGTCCCACCTCCAGGGTCTTCTGATTGGCACACTCTTTTGGAACTGATATTGATTAGTGGTGGTGCATGTAATGGTATGTGCACAACAAAAGCAAAGCGAATATTTGCATCTAGTTACTTGCTCTAGATCAGTGGTTCTGAAAGTGTAGTACTGCTCCCTCCAGTGGTACGCAGAGGAATCACTAAATTAAATATAAATTAATGTTAAAACACAATTTAATTTAATTTAATCTTTAAGTTATTTATTATTATTATTATTTTTTTTACATTTACTTTTACAGTAGTTTTTATTTAACTTTTAGGTACAACACATTTTAATTTAATCATTATTTAAATTTTGTTTATTTACCTGTTTATAAGCACTGTGCAGTGTTAATGTTCAAACTCTGTATTTGCAATGTTAAAGTGGCTGACAACAATAAATATTCTTATTAGGAATAAAACTGCCTTGCTTTTGAACTGTGCAGAGTTATAGCTGAATAGTTAGGCCTACTACGCTACTGTATTTTAATGCTGGTCATTATGGTGGTACTTGGAGAACCAAGTATTTTCGTAGGTGGTAATTGGTATAAAAGTTTGAGAACCACTGCTCTAGATTACTCATGGGATTTTTATTTTCATCACTCGTGCGAAAAAAAAAAAAAAAAACATTGCGCAATGAGTGTCTTCACGCACAACAGCAACAACATTTCTTTCTGCCATGTTACCTAACTATTTCCACTCTGTACCTGTTGTGGAGGCCCCAAATACGCCTGAAACTGTTCTCTGTATGAATAATGGAGTGTGCACACCAAAAGCAATGCTCTAGATTTCTCCCAGGATGTTTTTCGTCACTCACGTGAATAAAAACGTTGCACGTGCTCCCCTCCATTTTCTGATACAACCGAACGGGTCAAACCTGACATGTCCATAACCTCTTCGCTGATTGTCTTAGACACTGCGGCATGTAAATTTCGGCAATTAAGGTGAATATCGTGTGTTTGCGGTAATTGTGTCGCCCAATTTGTGCATTTGCATTGACTTTGTAATCTACTTGATTTTGGTGTGCACACACCATAAAAGTTGACTTGACAAAGCTTTTTAAACATGTGCTACTTTTCCATTGTTTTTCTATGTAAACACTCACAAGACAGACATGTACAACTGTTGTGCTCATGTTTCACGTTTTTTGCTGCATAAAGACATAGTTCACCCAAATAAGAGAATTCTGTCATCATTTACCTACCTCCATGCCTAACCCCTACAAGTTTTATAAACTAGATCAGCAGATTAATTAAAAAGATTTGGCTCAAATGATTTGTTCAATGATCAGACATCAGTATTTCTCTCATAAATTTGGCAAAAGTTTTAGTGAATGATGATTTACATTTTTGTCTACTTCACACACAAAGCTACTGGTGATTTCAGAAGATTTGTGTAGTACTAGCCTTTTATTATGCTATGTGTGCTTTGTGAAGCCTAATGTAAAAGTCATGTAAAACAGATTTTTGTTCCACTGAAGAAAGTCAGTCATACATGTTTGAAATGATATGACGGTGAGTATATAAAGACAGCTTTTTCATTTTAAACTTCCTTTAGGAATTTTTCTCTGCATTTCATCTGGTTTGTCTGAAGGCGAAAAATCTAGGAGAGCATGAAGTGCATGTTTGTTTTTTCCTGAGGCACAGTGAGAAAGAGGTTTTATACAAAATGGCAGACAAGTGCAAATATACAGTATTTTTATTATTTTCACACAAATAACATTTATAAAAGGCTTGAATACACTCAAATTTTTGAAATGTTCCTTGTTTTCTTAATGTTCTAGAATTCAAAAGAAAGTTCTTTCTAATTCATTTAATGTGACAGGAACACACGTAGGCTTGGTGCCTGTGTGGCTATGATCCAGATCAGGATTCCAGCATACAGCTCTGAGATTCTGGGTTTCATCTGAAACGAGATCATGAAAAACAGATTTTCTTTTTGTGTTCCATGAAAGAAAGTCAAGTCATACAGGTTTGAAACGGCGTATAGATGAGTAATTGATAATTTTATTTCAATCACTTGACTGAAGTTATGAAGTGAGTTTTAAGTAAAAACATTAAATTTGGTATTTACATGTGCTTTCAGATTTAGCAGCATTTACGCCGTAGTTCACCGAGAAACTACGCAAGCAAATTTATTGCAGCGTGATTTGATAATATCGATATATAATATCAATGATATCGTCTGTGTGGTTTTGCGCAGCTTGTCTGTAAACTACGGCTCTGTATATTGACGCTGCTCTATCTGAAAGCACGCACATGATGGAGATTTACTGCTGATTACAGAACTGGCTTTAATGAGAAAATGCACAAGGATATCGTGTCTGAAATTATTATTATTTTTTTTTTTTCTCTCCATGCAGCCCTAGTCTATAAGGACATTTGTGTATCTCAAAAAATATGGCCGCCATTGGCCGTCGAAGTTTGAGCACCTGTTAGACAAGGTTAATGGAGGTCGATTGGAATGAAACTCTGTGGGCCGGTTCGACTCATGGCCCCGAAGGTCTGTGAGAAATTTGAAAGATATTGGCAAAGGGTGTAAATGATTGTACGTTGCGTCATGTTGTTGTGGATTTTTTTTTTTTTTTTTTTGCACATTCCAGCATACAGCTCTAAGATTCTGGATTTCATCTGTGCTGCAAATAGTACAGTGAAACGAGATCATAAAAAACACATTTTCTTTTTGTGTTCCATGAAAGAAAGTCAAGTCATACAGGTTTGAAACGGCATGTGGATGAGTAATTGATGACAGCATTTTCATTTTCATTTTCATTTAATTTCTGATTTTCTTTGCCATGTTATTCATCTTGCTTGTTTGAATGCAAAAAAAGGGCATGAATTACATGTTTTTTTCTGAGGCACAGTTGGACAGACGTTTCATACGCACAGTCAGACAAAGCGCAAACATACATATCAAATTTATAAAAGACTTGAATCCAATTGAATCCACCCCAATTCTGGAAATGTTACATGGTTTCTCATAACATTCTAGAATTAGCAGTGTTTCAGTGAGACAGGAACACGTGAAGGCATAGTGCCTGTATTTCTATGATCCACAGATCAGTATATTCAGCATAAGGCACAGCTCTTGAGTTTCTGTGTTTCATCTGCACTACAAATGCTTCAGATGAACTCTAGTAAAAAAAAAAACTCCACATTTCTCACAGTTTTGTTAACAGGACTCACATAGCAATGATGATTGTATGTATATTACTGTAAATGCTATTGGATTTATTAACAAAACTCAGTGGGCCTGTATGACTCGTGGCCCCAGAGGTCTGTGAGAAATTTGAAAGAAATTGACCAAGGGCATAAATGATTGTACATTGCATGTTTTTTTTTTTTTTTTTTTTTTTGCACATACACACGATATTCTTATCATATGATAGACCTCCTCATTCTTAACAACTTTGCCTCTAGAACCACTGCTGTCAATTGAATCATTTGTTAAATGATTGAGAAGATGTCAAAAACCTACTTTCATGAACTAATCCTAGGTTTTTTGCTGGATTTGCCAAAAATGCTTATTTCATCATTGATTTTGGTGGGTACAGCCTTGCTAAATAATATGCAATGTATTTTTCCTTACACGATTAAATGGCTTAAGTGCTTGAACCCTGGTAATCTCTGCTTGCAGCTATATTTTATTTATTGGTTATTCAGCTTTTTGCTTTTTATTAGATAGGACAGTGGAGAGTGATATCCTACCCTCTTTGCCACTGCTTCAACATTTTTTGTGGCTTTTGCAAACTGAACAATGAGTCAAAGCTATTCTCTTGTAATAGACAATGCTGTGCTTTGCGTAGAGCTTAACATGTATTGAACCCTAAACCATTTTTTTTTTTTTTTTTTTTTTTTAACTCATAACCTTTCTTGGTTTGGTTTTCATTGGTGAGCATCTATATTAGTGTTTTCATATTATTTAAAGATGTAATTTCTACTCTAGTGGCACCAAATAAAATTGCATTCATTTTAAATGATTTAAAATGGGCTTCTTAAATGCTTCCCCCCATTGATATTTTTAGTCCAATCACATTTTTTTGTGTCCTTCTGGTTGGGATGCTCAATAGAAAATCTTTTATGGTAAGTATTGTTGTATTGTGGTACTCTTTTGATGGAAATTAACTACAAATGCTGATCAGAGTTATACTCTTGAGCTCAGTTTAACATGTGTATAAAGTGTTTAAATCTATTACTTTTAGTCCAAAATCAGCTTGGAAAATGTGAAAGACTCATCAGATTCTGTGTGGGCCTGTTTCCGTTTATTGCCCTTTTAGTTTTAAGAAATCCTTAAAAACACATTGCTTAAAATCCTCAGGCCATTTTCATCTTTAGCACTATAGTCGGAAATGCTAAATGGAACATTTCCGCTGTCTTGGATGAGGTTTGTTCCTTGCACATCCTGTGCGTGCTCCACCAAATGGCTAAGTTTCCTGTGCCAGCAGGCCTGGATATGAACTGACAGGAGCTGAACTGGTCCATTCACATTAGAGCTGGATATTTGCTCTGGCTCTACTAATCTAAGAGGACAGTCTGTAGGATGTGCTATAGGCAATTATTCACATGAGCATAATGAACACTGCTTATTTTAGATTGCAAATGTTCATGAGATTTTTGCATATCATTCTGTTGCATGCCTGTGGCATCAAATAGAGCTGACCAACTGGCCAGTGCCAGCAATTTGAGGCCTGATGGTTTGGACGTTCTACTCATTGGACTACTATCTGTTCTGTTAACCCATATGCACAGTGTTACATGCCAACGCTTTAACCGACCAGATCTGATTTCATTGGTTCTTGCTCTATCAGCATTCTGGGAGCTGGTACAAAGCTATTTTGAAAAGGTAATTGTTGTTTGTAGATTTACATATATTTGCACACCTGTTCCACTATAGAGAACCCATTGTGAAGCTGGTTAAAATGTGCAGTCAGCTTTTAGGTTTGACATTTGATTATGTAAACTTCCAGTCAAAAGTTTTGACATTTTTGGACTGAAAATTTATTTTTGTATTTATATTTGGATATTTTACAATGCCATTTTAAAACACTTTTTTTTTTTTTTTTAAATTCCTATTTGAATATACACACACACACACACACACATATATATTTATATAAATATATAAATATATAAATGAATATATATATATATATATATATATATATATATATATATATATATATATATATATATATATATATATATATATATATATATATATATACATACTCTGTACTGACATGGCTAAAGACGCGATAGAAGAACAGATGAGCCGAATCAATTGTGATTCGGGAGCGAGTCATTTATTCTGGAACCACTCCAACTGATTCAAACTTGATCACTCATTTAAAGTGATTTACTAGCAAAAACCAGATCAAATTAAAAGAGCTATTCATTTGAAAAATTTTGCCATCGCTTGTAATGATTTTAAAAAGCATGTAGTGATGGGTGAAACAAAGCTTTTCAAAACTCATTCAAAACCATTGTGCCGCAAAATGATTCACTTTTTGGAAGCGCTCTAATTGGATCGCATATCATTTGTTTGAGATCGGGACTTCAAATTGCATATCGCAAATAATTAGATTTGGATCAGAACTTCTGAGCGGGTTTGCAAGTCATTTGATTCAGTTGGGGACTTCTGAGTGCATATGGCAAATCATTTGTTTCAAATCAGACTTTGGAGCGAATCTTTTTTCTTTTTTTTTCCCCTAAAACGTAGAAAACATCAAACCGTTCAGCACAATTACCATGTTTAAATACAAACATGGTAATTGTATCTACAGATATCTACAAATACCATGGTTAAACTCACCAAGGCTGCATTAATTTGATTTGATTTAAAAAAAAAAAACACAGTAAAACAGCAACACTTTAATATTACACTTTAAAATGGCTGTTTGCTATGTGAATATAAATTAAATGTAATTTATTCCTGTAATCAAAGCTGAATTTTCAGCATCATTACTCCAGTCTTCAGTGCAGGATTTGTACAAGGTGCTTCAAGTGCTTGAAAATCAAAAAAGTAGTTCTTGAAAGTCCAGGAATTTCACTTTACAGTATCTGTACGAACCCTGTGAAAATTACCCCATGATTTCCTCACCCTCAAGCCATCCTAGGTGGCTTTCTTCTTTCAGATGAATACAATCAAAGTTCAGTCAGGACCTCTTAAGTCAAAAAAAGAAACCTTAGACAAACCTTTAAATAAACTTTTATTAGCATGTTATAAATTTACATTTGTCGGTATGGCTCTGTTCTAAATTGCCTGTCCTTTTCATGAGCTCCGTGAAAGCCAAGACAGGGAAACAGCAGCAGCCATTTTAAGAATAGGAGTGCAGCACAAAATCCCCCAGAACAGAGCATGCAACAATGACAACAGAATGACATTGTTTAAGTTAAACACAAAATAAAGCAGGAGATGGGGAGGAGGTGGGTTGCAAAGCAGCATGCAGAGGAAGCAGCGAAGCAAACAGACAAAAGCTGAGTTTAAGTAAGGCGCCCTGTTTGAGTTTTGCCAATTGAGTGCTTAGGAGTCTGATCAGCTGTTAGGAGCTGGGTTTAAATTTTCCAATTGGCTGATAGCAGAGCTTGACTACGAGGCCTGCCTGAACTAACGCAGAATGCTTGATTTATATTAAAAAATGTCCTTGATCTTCCAAGCTTAATAATGGCAGTGAATGGCTGTTGAGATTTTGAAGTCCAATAAAGTGCATCCATCCATCATAAAAAGTTCTCCACATGACTATGGGGTTAATAAAGGCCTTCTGAAGTGAATCGATGTGTTTGTATAAGGAAAATATCCATATTCAAAACATAAACAGTAATCTCTAGCTTCACGTGCATGAGAGAGTAGCAGATTCCAGCAGATGACGTAGGACATGAGCATAGGCTTTTTTGTGTCAACTATCCCTTTAATATTATTGTGGAAACCGTGATGCTTTTTTACAGAATTGTTTAATTTTACTAGAAAGTTAAGTACAGTATTTATTTAAAACTGAAATCATTTGTAACATTGCATTTCACTGTCATTTCTGAACAAGTTTAGATTTTTTTTTTTACCTGCAAAATGCACCACAATGAGACACGTCCGAGTATGTTTGTCAAATAGGCCATGTCTCTGACAAGAGATTTGTTGTTTTGTTTGTTTGTCAAATAGGCCATGTCTCTGACAAGAGATTTGTTGTTTTGTTTGTATTTTTTGACCACTGGCCACAGTGTGGCATCACTCTACCGCTTCTCATTTAATATCTTCTAGTCCAGTTCCAAGTTTGTCATTATAGAGTGATTATAAAGCAGATGTGGGTCAGTAGAGTATTGTAGGACTGTTGATGAACATGTTTTGTTTTGAGAAAAAAAAAAAAAAAAATCAGCATGCAATGTTAGCTGAAATAATAGTAGCTTTTCTTTAAATTGACCTCTACTCCATCTTTACAATACAGCTCCTGAGGAAGAAGAACAAAAGCCTCTCTCCTTGGCTGACAAAGTGTCTCTGTACAAAGGTGACATCACCATCCTGGAGTTGGATGCCATAGTGAATGCTGGTGAGTTTACTGATTTTTCTAAAGCTTCAGTACATTAGCAAAGCAGTTAGTGCACACGCGTGGCACTGTTCATTTATTTTATTTTTTAATTTTTAAATACAATTAATTTGTACCTTTGCTCCTGCTGGGTGTTTTGCATATGCTAGGATCCATTTTGCATTTGTTGTGCTTGCCTGACCTCTGGTGTTTATAAGAGGTACAGGCATGACTACCGTTTTTTTCCCCCCTTGTTTGTACTGATGTGTTTTACAGGACAGATGAGATTTCTGCTTATGTATGTTTAAATCTATGCACTGCGTTTTCTCTCTGCGGTTCATTTTGCTGTTTTGATGTGCAGTGAATGTTCTTTCACAGGGATGATGCTTTTCCTTTTCAGGTTGAAACGGGATGCTAGGGTACAAATTTTGTTTACAGGATGAGATGATATTATCTGCCTCTCTGGCTTTTTAATTGTCTTGTTGCAGTGATACAAAATCAATTTATTTGTACCTACTATTGTTTCTTTAGTATAAGGGCAGTTTTAAATCTGTTCTGAAGTGAAAGGAGTGGTTTCATAGTAGACGCTCTGCGGAAATAGACTGGGATCAACTGTGGTGAGAGAGCAGACAGATAATGCTGTCATGGTTTACCTCAAGTCATGGAAACTAGAGTCATAAGGATAGATAAGTGTGGTAACCCAACATAAGTGCTTCCTTGAGTGTTTAGTATATATTGTATGGGAGATTGTCATTGATTAGATGTTCTTTACTCAAGATGTTTATGTCAGTGTCATTCATTGAGGGGAATAGTTTAACATTCCTGCCACAGAGAGTGATTGCAGTTCATGTCTGAAACTGCTGTCTGTTTGACAAGTGCATCCGTGAAATGTGATTTTTGCTGGACCGTTGAATCCCTAACAACAAATGGAAACTCTTAACAGCTGTGTTGTGCTCTGCCTACAACATGTACAAAAATGTGTTTGTGAATGATTGAGGTTTTTTGTTTATCTCAATGTAGCTCAGGCATTATGCGGCCTAATTGAAGTAACGATGCCTATGAGCTTTGGGATATTTAGACGAATTTAAACCTTCTGTTGAGTTTACTGCTGCTCTGTGAGCCATGAAACTTGCAAACTAGTAGATTCATTATCACTGGAGCTTGTCTGATTTTAACATTTCCGTTATGTGTATTTTCTCTTACATACTAGGTTGTTTCTAAGGTTTCCCTAGTGTGATGTAAGCTGCAGGCTAATATAGTAAAATATGACATGATTTTCAGTAAACGATAAATGTGTGTGCGTGCATGTGTGTGTATGAGCCATTCTACAGAATTGGTGCAAAGTCGGAGTTGGAAACATCTTAAAAGACATTTCTTTTTCCACAATCTATGTATGTATGCAAATTGTATAATATCCAAGGTACACAATTCTAGTAATTGTGCAGATAATTCTCATATTGTATTTTTGGAAAGTTTTGGAATTGGAATTTCCTCTCCCCAAATTTGTCAATACTGAAACAACAGTAATATATCATTTAATAAGAATGTTTATATTGACCTATTAAGATTTTGCTTACATCTACTTTGTAAATATATTTTTTGCTGTTTTATAAAGAAAAATCAGAGGTAAATCAATAACAATTACAATTTAAACAGTATTTCAAATGTAATTTATGAGATTTGTTGTATTTTGAATCCATTTTTTTTTTATTGTATAAGACAAAAAGTTGATCATACTGATTTCAAAGTTAAGGATTCATTAGTTTGAAATTACATTGAAGCAAACACTATCATAACATCTTTGATAATTCAGTATTCTTTATTTTTGACAAAACATCCCATGTTTTGGTTGTGACTGTACTACAATAGTGACAAATGCTAATCAGCACATGGTTAGCTAGCACAGCTCTGAACAGTTGCCCTGCTAAACCAGCTAAAACCAGCTACATTTAGCTTAAACCAGCTAAGACCAGCCAACCAGCCTAGGCTGGTTTAAGCTGTTTTTTTCAGCAGGGTGTAGACACATTAAAAATTAAATTTTATGGAATAACACCCAAAATAACAGTGATGTCACTACCGAAACTTCACCAAATGTTTAGTTTGTGACTGTTTCGGTAGTGACAATTTTAGGCATTTAGAGCCTAGCTCAAAGTTGCTAATCAGCACATGGTTAGCTAGCAGAGTTGTACAGTTGTACACACACAAAAACTAAATGTTCTGGAGTAACTCCCAAAAAAGTGTGCTTAATTGCAGAAAAAAGGCGTGGGTGTATTTAAAATCAGTCACAGCCAATGGACTAAAACATTGTTTCGGCAGTGACGTGAAAATGCGTGACACATTTCATAATTTACAAAGAGAATATAAAATAAATATAATATTTAAAAAAAAAAAAAAAATGGAATAAAATACAAAAATTATTTTAATATGATTTTCATAAGTTGAAATTTAGGGGTTAGGGATAGTGTTGGGTGATTGTGCTCAATTTTCATATCATCCTGTCGTCAGCCTACGAGAAAACCGGAAAAACAGTGCGCATCAGAAAACGATTGCACGCTTTCGCGAGCGTCAGCAACTGCATGCACGCGCAGATTGCATGCTTCTCACCCGAAACACCCCTCCCGCTCACCATGATTTGTTTATACCAGCCACCTCGCGACAAGTTTCTGAAGCGCCCCAGAAGCGGCTCTCTGCATTGCATCGCTAAAGTTAGGCGCCTAATCTATTTTTGACGAATAATAATAATCATCTTGTTATCGTCAAAGGCATCAGCCACAGGCGATATCTCTGACTATGGTCGATACACGATACTATCGTCTATCGGCACAGCCCTAGTTAGGGTTTAGGACATCCACCTCCAAATTGAAGGTACCAAAAAAAAATTGATTATTTATTATATATATATATATATATATATATATATATATATAGAATGGCCTATATGTATATAGTTTTAAAACTTTGCACTTTTATGTCAGTATGCCACTTTTAAGTCAATATGATTGTGCATCATTCAGACTGTAAGTCCTATGAAGCCATAAGGCACCTCAATAATTCATATTAACAGAGAAAGACGAAAAACAGATGAAAGGGACTTTTCCCTTCTTTGCATTGTGAAGTTTTTGTTTATGAGACAACTTCTCTTCTGAAACTTTCTGCAAGGTTGCAGCGAGGTCAGTCAGCATAGAAAACAGGAAATAAGAAAACATGCCGAATAGGATGCTGGTCTAATCTTGGTGTCTGATGCAATCAAACCGATGTGAAACTGCAACAGTAAGCAAAATGAATCAAAATTAATCACATGTTCAATTGCAGTGTGGTTGAACTTCTCTCAGTGCTTATTTCAACAAGTTTGTTGGTGCGTTCTTCACATCAGTGGTCGCATAAAAATAATGTGAAACCATTTCGTAGGGTTTGTGGCATTGAATTAGGAAAGTAATTGGTTTAAAGGCTTCAGAGTATGAGGGAGACGACTTATCATGCAGACGGGTGGCTGTTCATCCATCAAAGGCCAGCGGCTCAGGCCAAGAAAGTAATCGCATTATTGCAACAGTGCTTTGGACTGATTCTTAAAGCCCCATTTGCTCCAGTGTTTTTGAGTTTAGATTCCTGGAATGATGTTTCATCTCAAAGCTATAATATGATGATAAGAACAATCAGAAAGCATTTCTGTGATTGCGGGGAACTGTCTTTTTTCCCCAGTGGTCCTTATGAAAATATACAGCATTGTGCTTACAGATAAAAAAAACAAACAAACAGTTGCTTAAATGTGCTGTGATTTTGAATCAATTCAAATCCTGCTCTAGAAGTTTTCTTGTTGACTATCTATATGTCAAAATTGCTTGTAAACACTTTACTTTAATCCAACCAAATAACTATTGCATTGAACTGGAAAAGTGAGATGAATTGCCATGAATTGAGCTGCTTGTGCGGTAGACATTTTGCCTGTCTAGTCCCCACTGTAAGTCTCACCATCCTGAGTCATTTCCCTCTGTCGTTGGCTTTGTGACCATTTGCGAACGTTAAAAAAAGTTTTTTCTACTCAGTATGAATGCGTGTAGTATCTGGATGTACTATATTGGCCATGTTATGATTGTCATGTAACATACCAACGCCAGTTGCATTGCTTCACTGCCATTTAAAAATCCTTTTCTGTGGCCTCATGGGATATTGAAGGAGGCACACAGGTCATTTGGATACTTACGCGTACTGTGTTATGAATTTTGTGATTTTTTTTTTGACATGCTAGTTTTCTAACACACTTGGTAGGCATGTATCTATTTTCGAACACAGTCATTCTACTGAAGAAACAGGTGGATGAAGGAAAGTCTCTTCCAATCCCACTAAGATTTGATAAATCTATTGAGCAGTTGTACTGATTGGCAATTTCTTCCTTAAGGAGGAGGGTTGCATCATCTAATAGCTTTGGTTTCTTTTTGAACATCTTACATGTTAGAAGAAAGACAACCACCCTTACCAAAAACCTCCCAGCTGACTCTGACTCAGCTTTCCCCCGCATTTAGTCTGACTCTTTTTCGTTTTTTTTTTTTTTTTTCTTTTTCCTTCTTGGTGTGTTGGTTTATAGGTAATCACAGTTATTTTCTTGCACTTAGAAATCTAACTCAACTTGATGAGCCTAATTTCCATTGTCCTCACACATACAACAGTATTATCTCAGTCTCCTGGCCCTCAAAGAAAAAAACAACGTTATAATAATCCAAGAAAGGAGTGAAATTGACTGATTATCGTAGTTATTCTCCTAATCATGCAGAGAGGTTGACGCAAAAGCCGCCTGACCATCATAAACCTTTTTTTTTTTTTTTTTTTTTTTTCTCTTTCGATTAGAATAGTTTTTACTCCTCTCTGGCACTTTTATTGCGTGCAGCGTTGAGGAATATTACTGTAATAAAGAAACCTCTTGAGGCTTTTGCTCAAAAGGCCTACTTTAGATCATGTAATATTATTATATTCCGTAACTTGAGTTTGAGGACTTTATTGGTGACCAGAGGTGAGAACGATTAATTCATTTGGCGTTTATGTTCTTTCTGTAGTAGAAAGGTGTGGTTACTCGCATGCGTAATTCTTTTATATAATGGTCTTTTTATGTTTAACCAGAAAAGCATGGAGAAAGGCCAAAAAAAGCACCATAGAATTGGTCCGTACAACAACTACTGAAAAACACTACTGAATAGCTTTAGAATGCATATCAGGACTGTTCACTCTAGGACTATCACTAACAATTATTTAATCTGACGATTAATCGAGTAATCAGATAATTATAATATTTTTTTTTTTTTGCCATTAAAAATAGACCCAAGCAAACAATAGCCTTTTAAATGACCTGACAATTGTTTTTACACGTTACAGCGCCATCTATTCCTTGTTTAATATTGACTAAACAACATTTAATTTAAATGTCCACTTAATCTTTAATATTTGGTCATATCTTTTTGACAGAAATGCAACAGCCACGGTACTTTCTTGAATATGTGGACATCAAAACTTGTAAACCCAAAGCGAGGGTTTAAACTTTTATTTTGAAATCGCAGCGAACAGTTAGCATATTGAGAAAGATATTGATGTATTCTTCTGTGTTTGCATAGGTTTAAAAATGATTTACCTTAAACAAATCTGATGAAATGGTGGACGTTGCATTTTCAGATGAACGTTATAATAAACCCAAACTCACAGCAATATGCAGAGATGGAGCTTGGGATGCTCTATACATAAAAATGATAACTGTTTGTGTGGAGCAGCATTTACTGTGACTAAGCGCATGTATTAAACCTGCATCACATATATTTATTTAATTAAATCGTAGCATTTGTGAATTCACAATAGCATTATGCTTTATGATTTTAAATGGGTTTAATATATCATGTAGCCTTGAAAAATGGTCCGATAATGCATTTCATGGATTCTCGTTTGTGCAAAAAAGGGCCGCTTCCAGTATGTTGCCGGTTGCTCAACACAATCAATGCAATCGAGGATTTTTTTTTTTTTGGAAAATTGGGTACTCGAATTGAATCGAGGAATCAGCCCTAGTTCACTCATATTACTATGAATGGAAGAAACTGCAATTTGCAATATTGCTGAATAATTCCCGCCTTCTAAACAATTGGTCAGTAGACAGTTTATAAAGTCTTCGTGATATTGCAGCTGCCTTTCCCATAGAAACAGTCCTTAGATTTGTACTTGGTATTGCACATGTGGATTGGCTGGGGCAACCTAAAATATGCTTAAAAAGTTAAAAAATGTATAATGAACAACATTTATGGGACAGTTCATGTCAGATTTTTCTTGCTTTTCATCGAAAATAGTATTTAAATGTGAGCTTGTCAGTCAGCCTTTGATGTTCTGTTATTTCCGCACAAAAAAAGATAGGCCAACCGATCAGTATCTGGTTCTGGAGAATTCCCCCTTGAGATGGTTTTGCTGCCTTCACATCCATTTGATTTACTGAAAACAAAAATTAGTTTTAATCCAGCTATATTAGTTAATAAAGTGTGCCGGTTTTACACTCAGACCCTGTAGAGTTTGCATTGGAAATGTCAGGCAGCATGAAATTAAATGGCAACAGTAATTAATTCTGGGCGGCTTCATGCTGCATGCTGTGAGAGGTGAGGCTGTAAGCATGTTAAATGGGTTTTTAAATCACTCTCTGGATGGCCAATTATTTTTTCATAGAAATAAATTTCTTGTCAGAGCTGCTAATTGAAATAGCAACTGACATCAGGGTCGTGATAGGTGCGGAAATTTTAATTGCTCTCCCTTTCTTGTTTTCACACAAGGTGTCGGTTCGCAAAGCAAGCAAAACAAACACAGAATAAAAAAAAAAATGGTGAAGTCTGACAGGGCGGTCAGATGGTGAAGCTGTTAGATGTAGCGTTGAAACTTACGCCAAAAATATCTGTCTGGCAAAAAAAAATGAGAACAAGCAGGGAACCTGAACCTTAAACTAAAAATAAAAATGGAAAAAACACAAAGTTGAGCATACGGTTGAGCGCTCCACCATTTGAAGATGTCGTGCAGGCTTTGTGCTCAGGAGGGGAGAGTGTCGTTTTGTAATTATGGGAGCTCTTCAGAAAGGAATGGAAAGCTGTGTCTTTTGCCCTGTAGCGTGGTGAGACGCAGCCACAGATGAATGCAGTAATGGAGTCTAATGCACTCTGCACATTAAATGTTCTATGAGTCACAAAGCTTAATGGAGAGCACTTGCATGTTTAACCGAAGACGGGCCTCAGCTCTTTTGTAATTGACATTTGAAAGTGGGAAAAGAGCACTCCTTATCAACACAACTTGCAAAAAGGGGAAAAAAGGGCCAGCGTGCACTCTGTCATCATCAAAAAAAGGTCCCTAAGATTTAAATCAGAGCTTATGTTGCTAAAAGCATTAGAAGTATCTTTTGAGATGACAAAGTAAATTCACATTCATTTTCTATCTCTTCGTTTAATGTATGCATCTTGACATATCTTTGAGAGGGTAATGACCAAGGACATGGAACTGTACCTGCAGAACTCCTGACATTCACCAAGTTCCACACATATCCTCTTCATTCATATTAGTGTAAGTATTTTGGCTAATTTTAAGCTTTCAGATACCAGTAAGTAAGGCTTTGCAATATAGCTAAAACAAGATCCAGATTTATAGTTTTTTTTTTTTTTTTTTTTTTTAATTGTTTTTTGTTGTTTATTTAGTTTTATTAATTTTTTAAACATCAGGATCTAAATAAATAATTTAATTTAGTTTTAGTTCAGTAAATATTTTTTTTCAGTATGACTGTGATAAATGTTGTCTATTTAAATGTATTTAAAGATACTGTTTATCTTTCCTAGTAAAAAAGTAATGGGTTTAAAATGCATTTATTTTATACTAAGTTTAGTTCAAATCTATTAACATATTCACTGGCAGATCATTTGAGACTCACTGATATAAAACTGATAAAAAAGTTGTAATTAAAATTTATTTGGAGTACTACTGGTGCACAATGCACATTTCTTAATATTTACCCTAAAATATGTTTTAATGTCACTATTAACCCATTTAATGGTCACAATAGTGGCCGGTGGGATACAGTGAACTTAGGTATACAATATAAATCCAATTGAAGTTGTTAGTGAAAATTACACTAAAATGTAGCAGTGACAACATATTGCACTAAATTAAAAGTTCAAATGTTCAAATGCATAATAGTAACCCTAGAATGTGATCAAAGTGCTTAAAATAGCTGGGCTAAGATATATAACAATTTTTATGACTGCAGAAATATGCTAATTCAGTACACACATTGTCCCACCGGTCACAATGACCGTGACCGACCATAAAACACTATTTTTCACACACTTCTCCAAAAAAAAAAAAAAAAAAATGATTTCAAAGGGTTAATAATGATGCATCATTTGTATATTTTCATGTTTGGATATTTTCAACATTCATTTTTTTTTTTTTTTTTTTTAATGTTTAAAAATTCTGATTATTTAATGTTTGAAAGTTGTTGTTTTTTTTTTTTTGTTTTTTTTTACAAGAGGAGTCATTTATAGCATTATAAATGTTTTTACTGTCACTTTTGATTAATTAAAAGTGCCCTTGCTGTATAAAACTATTAATTTCTTAAATGTATTTATTCATATTTTTATGGTGTGACTAAAGGGATAGTTACCCAAAAATGAAAATTCTGTTGTTAATTACTCACCCTCATGTCGTTCCAAACCCGTAAGACCTTCGTTCATCCTCGAAACACAAATTGAGAAGTTTTTAATTAAATCCGAGAACTTTCTACCCCTCCATAGACCGCAACCCAACTGAAATATTCAAGACCCAAAAAGGTAGTAAGAATATTGTTAAAACAGTCCATGTGACATCAGTGCTTCAACCTTAATTTTGTAAAGCTACGAGAATACTTTTTGTGTGCAAAGAAAACAAAAATAATGACTTTATTCAACAATTTCTTCTCTTCAGTGTCAGTCTCTGCAGCCATTCAATCATGCATCATTTTTGGGTGAACTAATTATTTAAGACACATACATTTATTTCAGTTTGAGCTAATTCACAGAAAATTAATTGAATTCGCAAACATGTAACATTGTATTGCTACCTTAATGACTATTAAAAACCATCTCTGTCTGAATATTCTTGTTTTCAATTGGCTGAGTTGTAAAATACTTATGTTCTTCTATGTTGTTTTGAAAACCTAATGGCCGCATGAACCATGCGTTAATAGTGATATTCACTGTGTTACTTATTGTTTTGCCAGCAAAACATATTGTTAATATTCGATAAGTCACTCAGTACCAGTACTAGTGTTGTGCTCTGAGTTCAACTTTACACATTTTACCATGTTCAAAACTTTCGTACTATATATAAATCAGTGCAGACAAGCATTACTGCAATTACTAATGGGACTCTGTGAAAAATAGTGGCATTAGTAATAGCAGCGATGGTTGTCCTCCTAGCCCAGATGGAAAACTTTGGTCAGGCTTGAAGTCTTCTCAACTCACAGTAAAACATGTCTTGCAGAAGTTCAGTAACAGCAGTCCTTGTTTCAAGGATGTTTTTCTTTGATGTCTATGATTGTTTTAGGGCAAGAGAGCCTGGGCAATTTGAAGACTTCAAGGCTAAGTCATTTTCAGCAGTATTGATTCTGCAGTGATGTGAGCAAGAGAAAGAGTGTGTGTTAGAGAGTTCTTGCTGCATTGAGGTGGGGGTGTTTGTGTCTGTGTGTGTATGTGTATGACTGGATGGAGAAGGGAACCGAGGTGGACAATTTGGTCTGATATTTCTGGTCAAGGCTTTGGCACTTAATAAAATCGGTTTTTGATATAATGCCTTACTGACCTCCGCTCCCAAGTTTATATTGATTACAGACCCTCTAAAACACACTTACTGACAGAGTTCATATCCAAGTCCACAGTTCAGGCTGGACAGTAGCAAGTGAGTTGATGTGCAAACTTGTGATTGTTGCAATGTTGCATCAGGAATGAAAATCGATGGCCGCTGCCCATGGCAGTTGCTGCTCTAATGAACAGTGAAATAACTGATGTGTGTGTGTGTGAGTGCAGAACTGAACTCACTTTTTAAAAAACCCTGTTAATACTGTCAGCATGATGGGATTCAGGCTCAGGGCTTTCTGTAATGCTACACGCACACACATTCTCTTCCTTCCCCTTTTTCCCCCAGATTTGCATTGCTGATTGCAAATGGAAATGAAATTGACCTCAATTCTGGAACTGTCTCGCACTCTCGTAGATTTGTGGCTTGACCTTTTGACCTTTGAAAGGAAAAGTGCAGGGATTTTCTCAGGTATTTTCAGGGTGTTTTAGGAGGCTTAGTCTTGTTGGTTTCATGATTTGAGTTTCATGATGTCGCGCATACTAATAGAAGTGTCACTATGCAAGCTGACTTTTTACTTGCACTCTGTGCTGTTAAAGAATTTCTGAATGTGGATTTTCAGATCTGGATTTGATGTCCTCCCAAACATCAGCCATAATTCTGTCTTTCTCTTCCACATTATTTTCTCTGAATGGACCACCAGCCTGTCTAAACTCTTTACAAAAGCTGATTGTGAATCTGTTTATCGAGATTAAGATTATATCTTTTGTGGAACTGTAAAGGGCTGTTTGTCATTGCAGTATTGCCAGTTAGTAGATTTTATCCCGTTATGAAACTAGAGGAATTTTAGAATAAATTTTCAGTGTTTTAATTTGCATAAGTTAATGTAGTCTCATTTACTGACGAATCAACAGATAATAAATGTTATATATACATTATCTGTCAAAAGTTTGGAATCATTAAAATACATTTTTACAGGATTCTTTGATTTTAAAAATTCAAACTAACAGAATTTCTTTGAAATGAAAATCCTTGGTAACATTACAAATGTTTTTACTGTCACTTTTAATTAATTTTATGTCTTTGCTAAAGGAAAGGTCTTTCTTTCTTTCTTTCTTTCTTTCTTTCTTTCTTTCTTTCTTTCTTTCTTTCTGTCTGTCTGTCTGTCTGTCTGTCTGTCTGTCTTTCTTTTTATTTTTTTTTTTGTCTGTTGGTCTGTCTTTCTCCTTTTCTTTGTCTGTCTTTCTCTTTTTCTTTTTTCTGTCTGTCTTTCTTTTTTTCTGTCTCTTTTTTTTTTTCTTTTTGTCTGTTTCTTCTTTATTTCTTTTTCTTTTTTCTTTCTTTCTGTCTGTCTGTCATTCTATTTCTGTCTCTTTCTTTTTTCTTTCTGTCTGTCTGTCTTTCTATTTCTGTCTGTCTTTCTTTCGTTTGTCTGTCTTTCTCTTTTTATTTTTATTTTTTCTGTCTGTCTGTCTTTCTCATTTTCTTTTTTTCTGTCTGTCTTTCTTTCTTTCTTTCTGTCTCTCTTTTTTTCTTTTTGTCTGTTTCTTTATTTCTTTTTCTTTCTTTCTTTCTTTCTTTCTTTCTTTCTTTCTTTCTTTCTTTCTTTCTTTCTTTCTTTCTTTCTGTCAGTCTTTCTGTCTGTCTTTCTCTTTTTTTCTGTCTTTTTTCTTTCTTTCTTTCTTTCTTTCTTTGTCTTTTTTCTTTCTGTCTGTCTGTCTTTCTATTTCTGTCTGTCTGTCTTTCTCTTTTTTTCTGTCTGTCTTTCTTTCTTTCTGTTTGTCTGTCTTTCTCTTTTTATTTTTATTTTTTCTGTCTGTCTGTCTTTCTGTCTGTCTGTTGGTCTCTTTCTCCTTTTCTTTGTCTGTCTTTCTCCTTTTCTTTTTTCTGTCTGTCTTTCTCCTTTTCTTTTTTCTATCTGTCTTTGTCTTTTTCTTTCTGTCTGTCTCTTTTTTTTTTTTTCTTCCTGTCTGTCTTTTCTATTTTTCCTTTTTTCTTTTTTCCTTATTTATTTTTCCTTTTCTTTCTTTCTCTTTGTCTGTCTTTTTTTCCTTCTGTCTCTTTCTCTTTTTCTGTCTTTCTTTTTCTTTCTCTTTCTTTTTCTTTTTCTTTTCTTTTCTTTTCTTTTCTTTTCTTTTCTTTTCTTTCTTTCTTTCTTTCTTTCTTTCTGTCCGTCTTTCTCTTTTTCTGTCTTTCTGCCTTTTTTTTTGTCTGTCCGCCTTTCTCTTTCTCTCTTTCTTTCTTTCTTTCTTTCTTTCTTTCTTTCTTTCTTTCTGTCGATCTTTCTCTTTTTCTGTCTCTCTGTCTTTCTTATTTCTGTCTGTCCGTCTTTCTCTTTTTCTGTCTTTCTGCCTTTTTTTTTTGTCTTTCCGCCTTTCTCTTTCTCTCTTTCTTTCTTTCTTTCTTTCTTTCTTTCTTTCTTTCTTTCTTTCTTTCTGTCCGTCTTTCTCTTTTTCTGTCTTTCTGCCTTTATTTTTTTTATCTGTCCGTCTTTCTCTTTCTTTCTTTCTTTCTTTCTTTCTTTCTTTCTTTCTTTCTTTCTTTCTTTCTTTCTGTCCATCTTTCTCTTTTTCTGTCTCTGTCTTTCTTATTTCTGTCTGTCCGTCTTTCTCTTTTTCTTTCTTTCTTTCTTTCTTTCTTTCCACAAAAATATTAAATTATCTTATATGTTGTAGAATTACCTCTGAATTTGATGTTTGCGTAGTCTTTGGTGGAAAATACTGGATTTACCAGAGAGAAAGAGCATTATTTTTCCAGCAGAATTTGATGTATTTTTTATGCAGTGGGGTCTAAAGGATTTTTTTATTCTTTTGAGATAAAATAAGTTTTAGGATTTTGAAAAGTAAATGTAAAAGTGGAACAAACTAACTTCATGTTTATTTTTTTATCTTATGACTACAGTGTAGTTTGTAAAGTACGAGTATCACTAGTGGTCTCAGATATTTGAATCCCAGTGTGTTTTTACAACTTCTCTACAAAACTACATTCTCAGTCTGAGTGTGTCAAATGCTAATGAATCCAAGAGTCTTTCTCTTGAGCGCTCAATTGGTGCTGCTGGGCAGTTTGACATTTTCGCCTTAAGGGGGCACTGTGTATCCACGAGAAACCTGACCCTGAGTGCAACCTGAGAAAACGGCTCAGACCTCTCATGCAAACTGCCAGTGCTCATCTCTGTTGTTTTGACCAAATCCACAGCGCTTGTTTGGATAGCTGCTTGTATTCCAGGGATGTCGCGGTTGTGACGGATGGCTCTCGTCTTACTTTATTCTCAGGTTACTGAGATGAGAGGATGTTGCTCTTTGGTTCTGTATATTTGTACACGTGGGCAGTCGCAGACATGCAGTTGGTTTTCGGCTAAGATAAAATACATTTTAAACCATCTTGAAGAGAAGGGAAAATAAGATCTGAGAGAAAATAGAGCATCAGTCAAAACATGTAGAATAGTGGTTTGGTGAGAGGGAACTTGCACAAGCAAGCAAAGAGAAAAACATGTTAAAATAAGCACAGAACGATGATGTATTCATAGCCTCTCGACAGCATCCCGTTCCTTTTCGTGGAAACTCATTTTCCCAGAAGTTAGTTCGGCCCAGCCACCTGCTGGCTGCCCGACGTCTATGCCGCAGCCTTGCTGCGAATTTCCCCAGATATATCCACGTCTTCCTCATTTTTCCTACCGTTTTATCCATTTTTTTTTTTTCACTAAACGTTAGTGTTTCAGACGTTCGTTGAAGTCTGGATTCCGAGTTACAAGCGCAAGACTCTGGGAAACTGTGTGCCTTAGCAGAAATGCTTATTAGGTGCTTGGTTACATGCCCACGGTGGGAATATTTGCAGTAATGGCCCCTCTGAACATTTTCATAATGGGCCGTTCAGCGCTTCACAAATACAGATTTCAGAAAGCATGTGCTGTTTTTGAAGGAGGTTGTTTGTCGAGCGGAGGGCTTTCTTCCTCTCTTTGAAAAAGACATGTCGGTTAATGCTGACCACCAATGGGCTTATCAGAGTTATGCCTTCCAGTAATACCCCTAAGCTTGGGATACAATTGGATTTTCTTCCCCCCTTCTCCGTAAAAGACCTCTCCCAATGTTCAGCGCTCATTTCATAACAGTCGGTCGTTCCCTCGGCGCACACCGCTTTGTAATCAGCCTGAGAATTTTTGATCTGTTGCCCGTTTGCTCGTGGTTTCTATAGTTATGCGGCGCCTTTTGCAAAGTGAGCTGTTTTACACAGAAGCCCCTTCAAGGGCCTGCAATGAATTCTGGGATAAATGCAGTTGAATTGAGCTTTAATTAACAGCCCATAATTATAAAACACTCAGCACTGAGCAGCATTAATGGGTGGAATTTAGACTTGATGTTTAAACTGAAACGCGGCTGCACTTTCCTCGCGTTAGCGCGTAACTTTATCTGTGTGATTGCGGATCAAATGGTGGTATGAGGAAATTGATTTTGATGGTGGTGTAGCTGTCCTGCACTTTAACAGATGGAATTGAATGGATCTCTGCTTCATTGCTGTTCTCGCGTTCTCCTTCATCTGTATGCTAATGCCAGACGATTGGCGTTTGTTAGGAAATGAGTTTCAATTGACTTGACAGGAGTTATATTATTGTTCTCAATGCACAACCGCATAAGCCAGCCCCACTTTTCAGCTTAGCGCACTGAAGTTTAATGCTGTTATGGGCAGATAGCATTTCAAAAGCCTTCATGTGATTTCTGACTAATAATTCTTTGTAATCAAATCCAGGAAGTACTGCATGAAAGCAGGTTGGAAAGCATGTATAAGCACATGATGACAGGGTTTCAACAGACTCTTTACTCTAGATGTACAGATCTCTGTTGGTAACAACAGAGGTGGTGTTTGATGTAGTTGGTGGAATTATGATCTTTGAGTATTGCTAGCTTCTAATGCGAACTTTGAAGTTTTTGTTTTTTATCTGCTTAACTGCATAAATATGGGTTGTTAATTTAATGGAACTGTTCTCTCCCTTAGAATGATTTTAAAGAGAAAATGCTATAAAATGCTGTAGTTTTGAGGTACAGATTTTTTTTTTTAATTACTTAGAAGGTTGAAAAGTTACGTTTATAGAATTTTGTTGTTTTGCACTTGTTCCCTGCCAAAACGTTTTGTGACCATGGACCACAAAACCAGTCATTTGGGTCAATTTTTTGAAATTTAGATTTATACATTAAACCATACATTTCCATTGATTTATGGTTTGTTAGGATATGATTTGGCTGAGATACAACTATTTGAAAATCTGAGGGTGCAAAAAAATCAAAATATTGAGAAAATCGCCTTTAAAGTTGTTCAAATGATGTTCTTAGGAATGCATATAACTAATCAAACAATTTTTATATTTACAATAGGAAATTTACAAAATATCTTCATGAAACATGATCTTTACGTAATATCCTAATGATTTTTCGCATAATTTTGACCCATACGATGTATTGTTGGCTATTGCTACAAATGCGACCCTGGACCACAAAACCAGTCATAAGGGTCAATTTTTCGAAATTGAGATTTATTCATCATCTGAAAGCTGAATAAATAATCTTTCCATTGATGTATGGTTATATTTGGCTGATATACAACTATTTGAAATCTAAAATCTGAGGGTGCAAAAAAATCTGAATATTGAGAAAATAGCCTTTAAAGTTGTCCAAATGAAGTGCCTAACAATGCATATTACTAATCAGAAAAAGTTTTGATATATTTGCAGTAGGAATTTTACAAAATATCTTCATGAAACATGATCTTTACTTAATTTCCTAATGATTTTTGGCATAAAAGAACAATCAATAATTCTGACCAATACAATGTATTTTTGGCTATTGCTACAAATATACCCCAGCGACTTAAGACTGGTTTTGTAGTCCAGGGTCACATAAAAAACAAAAAACAAAAACAGCAACAACAACAAAAAAACCTCTTTTAATAATAGTATTTAGAATTGTATTAAAAATTATTGCTGTCAAATGTCATTAATTAAGAGTTTATTTGATGATCTGTGAGTATAATTTCTAAATATCTCCAAATATCCAGTATTTGGAGATATATGGAGACATTTATATTCCAAATATCAAGTATTTGAGAATTGTATTGCAGAAATGATCCATTTCTCTCTCTCTCTCTCTTTTTTTTTTCTTTGCTTTTACATTACAGCAATCGAAAGTTGGTAAAGGCCATGATCAGATCCTCTTTCTAGGATAAATGATTTCACACATACAACAGAAGTTGTTTCATTTTTTTTAATCTTTCAAGGCGTCAAAAGTGATTCCTGACAAAATGTGACGTGTGCTGGCAAAATGAGTCACAATGAGCAAATTTTCCAAAAGCAAGTTCTTTTTCTTTCTTTCTTTTTATTAAAAAGCCTTCAAGATGATGTGTGATTTGTTGGAATTGACCAAAAAATGACTGAGATCACCCGTTTGAGTCAGCAAAGTTAATTTTGAGAAGTTTGCTCTTTTCCTCATTTTCTTTGTTTTAATAATCACAATGTAGCTATTTTTTGTTTTATCTTTGTTATTAAAGATTAGAACAAAGATGAAAACAAACAGTAGAACAAATTTAATATAAGAAACAAGTTTAAATAGTGCACTACTTTGTTCATCTTGCATCTAAACGGAAGCATTCAAGTAAGAAAAACAAAAAGGCTAATCAAACATAAAAATCACTTTAGTGTATTCATTACAAATAAACAACTTATTAAAACTACAATAATAGTTAAATCGAGATGAGTGATTACCTCTTTTCTTTTATTGCTAGATTAACATTAATGAGACAGGTGGTCTATATATTAAGACATACTGTAATGTTACACATCAGATGTTTATTCCCAAACAGTTAACCAAATGTTCATTAAAGTCCAACTTTTCACACTGAGGACAACTTGTATGCAACTATTACAGGAGATTCAAACAATCACTGATGCTCCAGAAGAAAAAATGATGCAGTCCCTCATTTACCCTCAGTGTAAAAAGATGGATCTCAAAATCATACAGTCATTGTTGGAAAGGGTTCAAAACACAAAAATGCTGAAAAACCAAAGACTTTGTGGGACTTGAAAGATTTTTCTGAAGAACAGCAGGCAGTTTAACTGTTCAGGACAAACAAGGAACTCATAAACAACTATCACTAAACAAAAAAACAAAAAAAACACAGCTGTGTATAATTCAGGTAACAACAGAGTATTGAGAATCAAGTGTATGGAAACTTTTGAATGGGGTCTAACTATTTTCTTTTGTGGACTATATGCAAACATCTTTTATGTGAAATATCTTATTCAGGTCAGTACTAAATATAAAATAACATGAATTTTGTGTGATCCCTCTTATTTTGGTAAAATAATTAACATTTTGCAGATTCTGCAAGGTGTATGTAAACTTTTGACTGTGTACATACATACTTTTTCTTTATTAGCAGCTGAAAAAGCATCAACACCACCTGTCAACTGTAAGTTAATTAAACAAGGTATAAATAACATAACCATTTTTAATGCAGTTTGCTACTTTTATAATACAGACACATTTACATACAAACACTCACCTCTGTTATTGTGCAGCAAAGAGATAGACAGAGAGAGCTAAAAGGAAAGCATTGGTTGCCTTGGATACAATGGGCAATGTCTGTTTTGTGTTCTGGAAACACTGTTCTGCTGTTCTGTTTATTGGTTTTCTCAACTGGCCCTTCATTGAACCCTCTGATAACACATGCCTTAATGTCTTCTTCAAATGGTAATTGTGGGATTTCGCAAGGCGCAAGATCCAATAATTGAATTCCCTTAAATTGTTTCAGTGTCTAATTTTTATCACCTGGGTTGATTGGGTATTTTCTTTTAAATGAATATTAATCCCAGGGTCTTTGTAAACCGCTTTGATTACGTCCATTAAGTGGCCCCGTTTAAATAAGATGGAGCCGGTGGCTGAACTGTGTGAACCAAGCATGCAGCAAGAGACTGTGATAGAGACATGCGTAAAGTCTGTAGAGCCACAGGGTCGTGTAGAGGAGATGAAGAAATGCTGTTGAATTGCAGCGCTCCCTGCATGAGTTTGTCAGAAGCACAATTCAGAAGTTGTGACCTTACACAAACTGCATTTGTTTAACCTCCTCTGGCTTTTCGACACATAATGGGATGATGGCTGCTGCCATTACCGTGATGAAATGGCCAAATAAGTGACTTAAGCGTGGCCTCATAAGCGGCAAAGCTTGTCGGCATGCTGTTTTGTTGCCCTTTGATGGCATGGTTGGCAAGCCCACCCGTCAGATTAAGACTGCCACTGTGACATGAACAAGTCTTTTAAGTATCACAGAATTATAAAAAATGTCCAACGCTCACATGTTTTGACATGCTGTGAGACACAAAGGAACGTGAAACTGTCTTGCAGCAGATTTCTAGTGATTTGCTTTTGGACGTTTCTTTTTTTTTCCTTCTTTTTTTTTTTTTAAACCAGGGGAGATAGGAACTATAAACCTGACATGACTACTGCAGATCAAACAGCTGTTTTTTTTTGTACTTTGGCTTTAATGCAGCATTCTCAAATCAACAATAGCATCAGGTCATAAATTCAGTTTCAGCTGTTATGTCGATGATGGGGCTACAGGGGTACGTCAGACCAAAAAAGCGTGAGAAGGACCGACGTGAAGGATTAATACTACACGTTGGATAATTATTTGAGATAAATGCAAATAAATATGCAAATTCTGTGTAAAGATGCAAAATCATCACATGCTGCCTTGTTTCCTGTCAGCTCATTGTAAGCAGTAGCCAAAACTAATTGCCCTGTTTGTTTTGAGAAAATGTCTGGCAGTAGGGCAGACAATTAGTTTGACAGAGAGGGAAAGAACTTGTAATCAGAGCAGATGAAGATTATCCTGAAAAATGGATTGAAATAAAGGGGGCAATATGGTGAATTAGTGTTTCTTTTTTTTTTTTTTTTAATTTAGGGTTGTCTGAACGTTTTGTGTTAAATGAATCTTTCAGTTGATTTATTTAAATGGACTGTTTGAACTGATTCTTAACATGAATCAGACTTACAAGCTCTGCAGAAGATATAAGTTGCTGTTTAAAGATCTATTTCTTAAAGCTCTTGTGATTCGTGAACTAAAAAAGGTTTATGAAATTCTGTGGAAAAGGCCTGTTTATTATGAATTTCCGCGATGCAGAAAACACGGACGGAATCGTGGAATTCAGTCAAAAATGGAATTTACTGTGTAATGCAGGATGTCATGGAATTTGACAGATTTGGGATGAGTAAATCAAAAGTAGGTTAGTACAGGTAAATCAAAACGTGATATGTACTAATGTCTGTGAATATTAAGCCACAAAATACTATTTAAACATGAATTCTAAATGTTCTGTGTGACTGAATGTTTACTACAAACTAAAGCGTACGAGGCGGTTTTTATTTTTTTTTATTTATTTATTTTTTTTAGCCTCTGCTGCCTTAATACGAGTACATAAACATATAAATATAATCTCTAGAACTGCGCTGAGAGTCACTTCATGTGCATTTTACTGTTTATTGTGAGAAAAACCTATGCTTTTGTCAAATCCAGTGTTGCCAAATCTGCGGTTTTCCCGCAGAGTTGGGCTGCTTTAACACTGCATTGTTTTTCTTTACTGTGGGTTGAAGTGACCTCAGTAAGGTGATATTTAGCCTCTGGAATGCCAATTTTACCAGTGGAACCCCGCCAAAAATGTGTATTTTACCCCACACAGCGCAAATTTTAACAGGGGACTCCCCTCGAAACAAAATTGGGCTAGTTTTGAGTAGTAGTTAGGTGTGTTTTGTTGTGAAAACCTGACAACCCTTGTCATATCATATACAAAAAGAAACTTTTTTCGAGCAATCTGTCAAAATAAAAGTTTGGTTTAACTTGAAACGGTGACAAAAATGTTGCTTAATTAAATGATACTACTAATACTAAAATTATTATTAAAACATTATTTTTAAGGAATATTAACCAGGAAAAAGTATTTACCAGAATGTATTTACTAGAAAAATGTAAATACAAAACAATATTTCTAAAAATAAGATTTTTTTTTTTTTTTTTTTTAATAAAAAAATTAATTATTTAGAGATGCTTTTGATTTATTAAATTTGAATGAAACCATTAAAATGGAATCCAGAAAATTAATGGAAAACACAGAATTTGGCAAGGATAAAACTAAATTTGAGAAAGGGCCTTAAAAATGTATTTTTTTTTGTCATTGTTAAACTTTTAATAAATTCTAACATTTTAATAATAAAGTTTCAAGATTTCAATTAATTAGACATACATTTTAATTAATAACATTTAATTTAAACCATTAAAACAGTCTAGAAAAATTTAAACGGAAGAACGGAATTAAAAAAAAAATCATATTTAGCACTGTTTTAACATGATTGGAATCGTAATTTATTAATAAATGCATTAATGCCGCTTCTGTGCTGCATTAAAGCTGGTATATACAACTTTTTGTGCCATATATGCCACTTCACATGCTGCTTCACTGCTGCTTTTACAGTTTAAACATAGCTAATGTTAACAGTTTGTCCATTATATTACAGAATAAACTCTAATAAGTTGATCAGATCCTTGATGTGTATTAAGTTAGAAATGTTTGTGTCGAATAACTTAAGTCAATTAGAAAACCAGCTTCACTGATTACCAGTTGCTGATTCCAACTTTTTGCGATTGTTTAGCTCCAAGCCTTTTATCTCCATAGCTAAGACTGGATGTCACAGTGTTAATTATCTCCAGTCATCTCCTGAGTTAAACATGCCATGAAACATCAGAGACTTCATTCTTAACAACCCAACAGATACTCTCAAATGTCTCAACTCTAATGAAACAGCAAGCAGACTTGCACATTCTTTAACGCACACTCTCTCTCTCTCTCTTTCTCTGACTCTTTCTCTGTCTCTCTCTCTCTCTCTCTCTCTCTCTCTCACTCGTGTTCTCCGTCTCTCTAGCTTTCTCAACAATCCTTCCGGCAAGCAGGTGTTGATTGATTTGAAAGAATGTCATTCGCCGTTTTAATGTGAGAGCGAAAAAAAGAGGAGGGAAGAAAGAAAGAGAATAAATAAGGCATTTTTGCTGTTTGGTGGTGTTTTTTTCTTTTCTTTTTTTCTTCTTCATCATGGATTCTGTTACTCCGACAAACAGGAAGACAAGGTGTCTTTGCCTCGTAGGGAAAATGTATTTATAGTGCTGTTCTCAGAACTGCAATAGCAGTCACAGCAAATAGCAGAAGAAAGAACAGCAAAAGGCGACGTTGTTTCCAGTCAGAACTTAATTGCATGTTTGTCCAGTCCACTCAGTCTAATATCACGTGTAAACCGCTCTTTAACCGGTGCGTGTGCCGACTGAAGTGGTATGCTTTAATGATTAATTAACGTAGCATTAAGTATATACAGGTGGATGGTTTAAAAGGAAGTGACAAGGCTACTAACTACTGCCCTGTCATCTTGACACGTGTATGAAGCATTACTTGTCTCGTCTTATTTCTGTTCTCCACTCTCACCCTGTTTCTGCCTACGCCTCCGCATTGCTCTTTACAAGGAACCTTGCTCAGAGCACTCGCACTGCTCACATCTGTACGGCAACAGCTCCGCAGAACAAGCCCTGAATGTGAGCGTCTGAGCGATGACAGTGGCCAAAGGGCTGCCGAGTGGACGGTTTAATTGAAAGCGAAGCTGTGATGCATTGGTAGTGAATAGACAGCAACGTGAGATCAAGAAGTGGGGGACAAAAAAAAAATCCTCTGAGTAATTTACACCGGCTAAGAGCAGGCCCTATTGTAGAAAGCCAATGTCACGTCTGCTTTTTTGCGGCGTCAGTTAGCAGCAAGTGGTAAACACGGAATAAATGCTCGAGGTCACTTTTGCTTTTAAAGGCCACAATATGCCTTCACCTAACATGAGTGCAGGGCTCTGAGGACTGTGTGGGCACACCGAAATGTGTGGCACAGTAGAATGGGACTCTTGAAAGGAGTAAGATGGCCGTAGCATCCCTTTATTCTTTTTTTTAATTTCCTTTGCCAAGGTGGATATATGGAGGAAATCTGAAACTGGACCCAGTAATTTAATAAGCAATAACAATAAACATTATTATTATTATTATTATTATTATTATTATTATTATTATTATTATTATTATTATTATTATTATTATTATTATTATCATTATTATTATTATTATTATTATTTGGAGGATATCTGTAATTTGACGCAACAATTTGATAATAAATTCTATTTTTTGTTGTTGTTGTTGTTGTTGTTGTTGTTGTTGATGATGATAATGTAATTAATTGTAGCAGTAGTAGTAATAATAATAATAATAATAATAATAATAATGAATTATTTAATAATTATTTTGGTTTTTATTATTATTATTATTAGCATTATTATTGTTGTTGTTGTTATTGCAATTTTATAACAATAATATAGTAATAGTAATATAATAATAATAATAATAATAATATCTAATAATGAATGCATTAAAACAAAAAAGAAACCTATACAATTAACATACTTTTATAATAATGATGATGATGATGATGTTGTTGTTGTTGTTGTTGTTGTTGTTGTTGTTGTTGTTAACATCAACAACAACAATTTATTTAACAACAATGTATTTAATTGTAGTAGTAGTAGTAGTAGTGGTAGTAGTGACCAAAAAAATAATTATTAAATAATTCATTATTATTATTATTATTATTATTATAGTTGTTGTTATTCCAATTTGTAAAAAATAATATAATAATAATAATAATAATAATGATAATAATAATAATAATAATAGACGATAACAACAACAATAATAATAATATCTAATAATGCATTAAAAAGAAACCTATACAATTAACATACTTTTATAATAATAATACTAATAATAATGTTATTGTTATTAACAATAACAATAGCAACAACAATTATATCGTTATTGTTAACAACAACAACAACAACAACAATAATATTGTTACAACAACAACAATGTATGTAGTAGTAGTAGTAGTAGTAGTAGTAGTAGTAGTAGTTGTTATTTAAAAATATTACAAATGATAAAATACTTTACCAACTTTTTAGCTTACTATGCAGAAACGGCTATAAGCCATTTGGAGGTTCCCTGAGAAGTGTATACGCTATAACTCTGTGGTTTTAAAAATTATGCTGTGTGAGCATTTGGTAGCGCTTAAGTTAGTTTCCCTAACCTTACACATTTGCATTTTTATTATCTTTTTTTTATTTTTTTTTTTATTTTTTTTTGCGGTGCAGGCATGGAGTTCTGTAATACCTGGAGAAAACTATCCGGTATTCCCATTCGTCTCAATGGCAGCCCCGCAGGCACACAATCTGGATGCTGGCATCTTTGTTTCATGGCCACTCAGTAGAAGCATTTTTTGAGTCAATCACCTAGGCTGATATGGAAAATCTGGCTACATTTGAATAGCTGTCAGCAAGTTATTTTGCCCAGGCATTTCCCAGGAAACCTCACTGAATGAGTGCACTGCAGATATTCTCTGTAATCATGCATTTGTGTTGACAATGAAAGCCTTAGATGCTGTTTTTTTTTTTTTTTTTAGTTTTCAATTCACAAAGAGCATCCTGATATGTCCTGATTAAATTAAAGCCAGGTCAATATTTTTTACAGTGCATTCCTTAATTTTTTATGTGGACGCATTGTCTACATATTAACCTTTTGCAACATAGGCTATTATTTTTCCCATTCGTGCACAGTTACTCTGCTCCAAAGCAGGCAAAAAAAGCCCTAAAAAACCAAAACAACTCTTTCGCACATTTAAACCCAAACACTTGTATAAAGTTTCAGAAAAAATGACATGTTCTCCTAAACTTGCCAAAAGCAGACTTTGAGAAGCAGTCCTTGCGCTCTGGAAGAGAAGAGCGTCAGCTATCTCTAAGGGTTTGTAATGCCGAGTGCATTGCAGAGAGGATTTCTGAATGGAATTGACTGACACCATCACACTGCCTTGTCTCCAGAGTCTCATCAATGTCAGGCACAGCAGCAGACCTGCCTGTCATCTCTGATATAGAAGCTGTCATTTGCTGTAAATCGAGCACTTGGCCCGGGCCGGCGGTTGGCCCTACGGAGGTGTTAAAAAAAGCACAAACTAAACAAAATGGAGGATGGCTGTAGGTCAGAAGCAGACAGGACTGCTCCCTATTGACTATCAGTCTTTCAGTTACGAGAGTCAAACCTTGCAAACTCATAAACACCAGCTGCTATTTCAATTACTGTGTTCTGCTGTGCAGTTTTAACATGGATCAACAGACTGCTGTTACTGTTTGCCAAGCGAATTTTGGATACAGTGGGAAGTGAATTCCATTTTAAGTTCAGATTTCTTTTTTTTTTTTTTGGAGTCTCTTTGCTGTTGTTTCCCTCGTGGTTTCCAGACTCTGTGATGGCTGCAGTTGGCATTACGAAATTCTAGCTAACACTGAAACGAGAATTAGAATCTTTTATTGTTCTTACAGCTAGCTTATGTTATTTTGTTAAGCAGGATTACCATGTTTGAAACGGATAGTTTCAAGTCTTTAATCTAATTGGGTGTTGAATGTTCTTATAGAATAGCCAAAAGTGCATGCATAAGACTGCACACAGGGTCCAGAATGGTTAAAATGAACTTTGGCAAGAGCTACTCTCCAGTTGGCTACCAATTTTATCAACTGCAATGTAATGCATGGTTTAAATGAAATTATAAGAATTATTGTCTGACCCTCTGTACTTTTTGATAAATAAATAAATAAATAAATAAATAAATAAATATTGAGTCTTAATTAAACTTATTTTATTTTATTTTATTTTATTTTATTTTATTTTATTTTATTTTATTTTATTTTATCTTATTTTATTTTATTTTATCTTATTTTATCATCATAAGTTTATCTAGGATGCCTATTTGTTTTTTTTTCATTCCAGCCTTATGTGACATACATAATTGTCTTTGAATTAAGCCAACAAAACAAAAAATGTGAGGAACAAAATCAGGTTGAGGTTTTTGTATTTTTGTGACTGGTGCAGTTTTACTGAGAGACAGAGACTGTCTCATCTTGTATATGATGCAATGAGTGACACTGTGCTCTCTGTCACAAATATGGAGGAAAATAGCTGAATAATTCAACACACCAAAAATATATTTAATAAAAAATAATGAAAAATTCAATTCCAGAAAAAAATATATTTTAGCCTTATCTTCCAAAACTAGTTTTTCTTTATTTCTATAAAACTAGTTTGAATTGTCTGCCAATCATTTGTTCATAGTGACTTTTGATTGATGGGAAGACAACAACAATAAACAATAAGCAGTTAGACTAATTCATTTTTTTTTTTTTTGAGATACATTTGTATTGGTACCATAACAGTTGTTAGTCTCTGCATTACTTATACTTATAGAATATTATTTGAATATTGATTTTTTTTTTTTTTTTTTTTTGCTAAAACTGTAGTTTCCAGCAAGCTTTGCTTGGGACTTAATGAGGAGAGTAAAAAAGCATGATGAGCAAGATTAGGAAAGTGGGAGACTTGATAGTGTTTAATAATATTCAATTATGTTGGAATTATTAGAACCATTTAAATTACACAGGGTTACCATTAGGTCATTTGCTCTCATAGACATAAAAGTAATGCATCTTTCGATTCTGTAAAGACTCTATTTGTTTGTGCGCACTGACAATAACAACAAAACATTGCACTCTTGTAAAATAATGAAAACAAACTGGAAATGCTTTCAGCCGTCTTGGTCTCTGAACTTGAGCGCAAAACTCAGAAACTTAGTGTAATCTTACTTCACAGACATAAAAAAATCTGTAGAGAATCTATAGAGAGTGACATGTCTACATTCAAATAAACCAATTGGAAAACAAATATTGGCAGATTATGTAATCCTTATGAAACATGCATACAGGCGCATCACTACTGCGGAGATGACGAATCAGTGTCGCCGACTTCATCTCTTAAGCCGAAAATAAAGAAAGCACTAGTTTATCAATAAATTATTAAAATGTTAATGCAACCTCCTTACTGTTTTTCCCTGACATATTCATAATTATTATATCTGCCGGTATGATTTGGTAAGTTTCATATGTGCACTTGAGTGAGTATGTATGTATGTATGTATGTATGTATGTATGTATGTATGTATGTATGTATGTATGTATGTATGTATGTATGTATGTATGTATGTATGTGTTATTGCTAGCTAATAGCTTGTTAGCTGCTTAGTCCAAGCTTATAATTCATTTAATATGACAGAAAATGTATGAAGTAAAATAAATGAATGCTGTCGAGGAATAGATAAAATCATTTTGAGGTTACTTAATTGAGTCACTTAAAAAATGACTTCATTCTGTGATATTGAAATTATGTAAAAAGATTTAGTTTATTCAACTTAATTGATTCATGTGAGACTTATGTACATGATTAAATCATGTAAATCCAACACACTCTTTTTTTTCAGTGTACTTTGGCCGTTTGGTCCTTTTGCTGGTAAACTTTTGTCTAGTACTAGATGGCAGTCTGACTTGAGGGCCGTCATCCACTGGCTAACACCAGGTCACATCACTGCACGCTTATGCATTCAACTTATTTAGATTAACATCAGCCAAGTGATTCATCACACAGCCTTTACTTCTCTCCACACACAAGAGCATCACGAGAGCCTGTGACAGCCAAGACAGGTAATGCAGGAAAATCAACATGCCCCCCTTTGAGCTCCCGTTTCTAAAGATGAAGACCCGATTTCCGCTTATCTATTCATGTATTCCTTGTCGGGCCTTAATAAATGCAGCCTCTTTCTCTGTCTGTTTTTTTTTCTTTAGGAACGTTGTCTGTCTGGTCGCATGACTCCTGTTTTGTGGAGAGCTGGTAGGGGCGTGAAGGATGCGCTTTTAGCTGTGCTCTTCCTTAATGGCTTTTCAAAGAAAAGAGCGGAAAAAAAATCAGAAAGCAAAGACGTGAGGGTATTAATCATAATAAAAAGCCAACAGCGGCATGTCCCGTCTAGATCTAAAAATGGGAGATAAAGAACACGTCGGGAAGAGATGATCAAAACGGTTGAGATATGTTACAGTGTCCTCCAAGTCTCCTTACCAACGTCGCATCTTCTCCACCGAAAAACCTCAACTCGAACGATTGCTCAAGCACCCTTCCGACTGTCTGATACGTATCTGAATCAAATTGAAAAATGAAGTTGGAGGCCTTGATTCGGGATGAGAGCCTAAGTGCACAGTGACAATCTGAGCAGGAGCTGGAGTGGCTGTTAATGAAATGTTTTGAGGTTTAATGGAGTGGTCCAAGATTTGATCCTCATCCTTCAAGTGCACCACTTGCTGCCAAACAACCGCAAGGTTATTTCTTAATGGCACCGCACGTTCTCCTCACTTGACCACGTATGGATGGATAATTGAAGGTGATATTGTTGTGGTTCTTTTACCGACTGGGACCGTCGGCGGAAAGCAGTAATTTGACTATTCAATTCAGTGTCATTTTCTTTTACGGTTTTTCTCATTCCCTCACCTCTTTCCCCAAACATATGTGCTCACGGACCATTTGAACGCATTCCAGGAGGCTTCGCTTTTCGGCGTAAGCGGTTGGGTCTGGTTTTCATTATGGAAATGCTCTGATTATAATTAGCGGTTAACGGATTACCCTGAATGTTACCCTCTGATTACGTTGTTTTTTCAAAGGCAAGATGGATAGCGTTTCATTTTGTGCTTTTGCGTTTTTTCTTTTAATTTTCAATTTGGGCCGTTGGCTTGAAACCATGGGTTTATGGGGGAAAATGTTGTTGAAAATACTGCAGTTGAGGGATTTTGCTGTGTGACTGAGCATATCATAAAAAAATATCATGTAAATGAAGTGTCAAGGAGAATGTTGTGGAATTAATTCAGCTCTCTTGATTGTAATCAAGTATTTTTTTTGGTTCCAAGGATCTTTTCTAACTCGCTAACAGTGGTGTACTTCAAAGAGCTTGGTTGTATGTTAAAGTTCAAGATTGTTATTCACATTTAAATAATAGGCACAAATGACGAATAGTAAGACTGTTCTTGAGTTTGACCTTTTTCTGCGGTTTATTACCCTGTAGACAAACAAAATAACATTTGGCGGTGAAAGTTTAAGTGTTAATTTCAGTGTCATTATTGTGAATGTGATAAATATTACACATTGTCATTCGTTCATTCATTCATTCATTCATTCATTTATTTATTTATTTATTTAATTGTATTTTTTTATATTTTATTTTATTATTTTATTTTTAATTTAATTGTATTTAATTGTATTTTTATTTTTATATTTTATTTTATTTATTATTTTATTGTATTTTATTTTATTTTTAATTTAATCATTTATTTACACTTTTTTTTAATCTTTTACACTACACTTACATGTGTGTCAGTATTTTTATGTTTTATTTTTTCTAATTTCAGTGTCATTATTGTGGATGTGATAAATATTACACAATTTTCTTATTTACAATTTTCAAAATATTTTAGATTTTGTTTTATTTTATATATTTTATTTTGTTTTATTTTATTTTAATTTTTTAATTTTAATTTAATTAAATTTAATTTAATTACACTATAGTTTATGTAGTCTATTACGCTATAGTCTATAGTTTCTTTTTTGTTTCTAATTTCAATGTCATTATTGTGGATGTGATAAATATTAGTGTCCTTACTAATTTAATTTTCAACTTAATTTAATTTAATTGTATTTTTAATTGTAGTTAATTTAATTGTATTATTTTATATTTTATATTTTGTTTTATTTTATATATTTTATTGTATTTTAATTTACAGTTTAGTTTAATTTAGTTTAATTAATTTAATTGTATTGTATTGTATTGTATTGTATTTTTAATTTATTTAATTTTATTAATCCAAGATCCAAGGATCTTTTCTAACTAGCTAACAGTGGTGTACTTTTTTTTTTTTTTTTTTTTTTTTTTTTTTTGTCTTTATTATGATAGGAAAGATAATAGCTGACAGGAAGCGAAGTGGGGCAGAGAGAGAAGGGGACAGGATTGGGATTCGAACTTGGGATGCCGTAGCGCAATGGCACTGTATCTCGGCGTGTTGCCCACAAGTTCAAGATTGTTATTCACCATTCAAATAATAGGCACAAATAACAAATAATGAGACTGTTCTTGAGTTTGACCTTTTTCTGCATTTTATTACCCTGTAGACAAACAAAATAACATTTGGCCGTCAACCAAAGTCGAAGAAAGTTTTCATTTCTGAAGCCGATTGGCAGACGTTCCACTGTGGCTGAAGTTGAGCTGATTTATACCAGCGCTCGCTGCCACAGAGTCAGGCCTGACTTCAAAAGACATTTCTCGGGGATAAATTGCCATTTGCAGGAAGAGGTGTTGACTGACTGGAGAGTTTATTCATTCATATATGCATTTATGACTGCTAGGCTTGTCTTTGGAGCCCGGGCGGTGCGAAAAAGAGCGCGAGGCGAAAGATGAATACCTGATAGCTTCTCTCCCCAGACGTTGTTAAACGAGCAAACGGGCAGTTTACAGCGTTGCCACGGCCAAGCCTGCATATTTTATAAATGAGCAGTCCTAGGTGTAGAGGAATATCCCCTCTCACTCAAAATGGAGCGCCGTCCTGCCTATTTGATTTTAACAGCCACTTATGGGCTCTTATTACTCGCTTTTTTCTTCGCATTTGCTTGTGTTTCTTCAGAAACGTCCATTACGGAGGGCGGAAAAGCTTAAATGAAGTCTTAAACACAGCAACGTGTGATTAAATGTCATGACTTTTATTTCACAGGCCACCTGTGTGGTTCTTTTGCAGAGGTGGAGAGTAAAAATGAGCGTTTCCTTCGCTCCTGCACTTATAAATGGCAGAAGAAAAGGAGATTGCCAAGCAGTAATAACTATTTCTGTGCCAGCGCTGCTTTTGTGACCTTCACTTTCACTCCAACCTCAATTATAGCTCTGTATGAGCCCCGGTGTGGAGGGACGCATATGGGCTGTGTGTGTGCGTGTGTTTATTAGTCTACATACGCTATCTTTACACTGTAGTTTACTTTATGTGTGTCTAATTAATAATTTTTTTTGGTAATTTCAGTGTCATTATTGTTGATTTGGTAAATATTACACAGTGTCCTTATTTAATGTAATTTTATTTTGTAATTACATTTTTTTTATTTATTTATTTTTTTTTTTATCTTTTACACTATAGTCTACTTCATGTGTGTCAGTATTTTTTTTTTTTTTCTAATTGCAGTGTCATTATTGTGAATGTGATAAATATTACACATTGTCATTACTATTTTATTTAATTGTATTTAATTGTATTTTTATTTCTTTATTTTATTTTATTTTATTTTTAATTGTAATGTAATGTAATTTAATTTAATATTTTATTTACTCTATCTTTTACTCTATACTCTACTATGTGTCAGTATTTTTTTTTTCTAATTTTAGTGTCGTTATTGTGTCTTCATTTAATGTAATTTAATTAATTTAATTGTATTGTTAATTGTAATTAATTTCATTATATATATATATATATATATATATATATATATATATATATATATATATATATATATATATATATATATTTATTTATTTATTTATTTATTTATTTATTTATTTATTTATTTATTTATTTTTATTTTATTTTATTTTTTTTTATAATGTAATTAAATTAAATTAAGTTACACTATAGTCTAGACTCTTCAGTTTATCTTTTACACTATAGTCTATTTCATGTGCGTGAGTAATTTTTTGTTTGTCTAATTTCAGTGTCATTATTGCGGAGGGGATTTATTTTATTTTATTTTATTTTATTGCCCCATTTGTCTTGGACTTCATACATCTTTACTAAAAGGTATCTTTAGAAAGTTTCTTAGTTTCTTAAGTCGACTCTACCTGTCTTTATTTTTCTCAGTACCTCTCTTAGGTCCTGGAGAGCCACTTCCTAGTCTTTAGTGTGAAGCCTCTATGCGACACAATACTCGGGTCAGACCCTACAGATTGTCTGCTGAGCGCTCAAGTCTCTCAGGCAGCTGTTATAGGGGCCAGGTGTCGCCCTCCTGTCGCTAAGGCTGGATGAACCTGGGGAAGAGGCGTAGCCTGAAGAAATTCTTTACAAAGGACCTTCAAGTTTCCAATTAACACCAGCTCCTTCTACCCCTGGTGGTAACCTAAAACTCCTCCCAGAACACCACATCTCTCTTCACAACACGTTCCTCACTTGAAAAATCTCTCACACTAGTCTTTCCTCTCCACGCTGACCCACAGACTAAGGTCATCACTGCGAGACAAAAACGATTCTTATCTCTGCAGTCCTGCCCCACTCACTGCCGTCTCACTGTCCCTGTAGACTGAGCGATGGCCCCCTCTGAAAATGGATATCAGTGATATAATCTAGGTGATGCCTCAAACAGTCTTTGAGTGGACTGGCTCTGGCAACAAGATTCCTGCTCAGGCGTTCAACCTTTGGGCTTTTAGTTTGTATATGCGTGCACAGAAACACTTGAGGTGATGTAAGGTCTAGTTTAAGAATTATCTCATGTTTTGAGTTGATGGCCCTAATACGTGACCACAAAAGTGGGAGGAATTTAGGTAAAGAATGTTATCATTAGAGGATGTTATTACTACAGAAGCCCCTTTCTGCCACTGAATAAAAAATGTAAAAAAGTAATTGCGACCTTTTATCTCATAATTCTGACTTTTTTTTTCTCAGAATTGTGAGATGTAAACGTGAAATTCTGAGATATGACGCCAGAATTGTGTGATATAAACTCACAATTGTGAGTTATAGTCAGAATTGTGAGATATAAACTCGCAGTTGCGAGAAAAGTCAGAATTGTGAATATTTCTCACAATTCAATTGTGAGTTTGTCACACAATTCTGACAAAAAAAAAAAAAAAAAAAATCAGAATTATGACTTTATATCTTGCAATTAGGACTTTTTGACTTGCAGTTGCAAGTTTATATTTCACAATTCTAACATCATTTTTCAAAATTGCAAGTTTATATCTCACAATTCGGAGAAAAAAGTCAGAATTGTGCGATTAAAAAGTCACAATAACCTTTTTTTTTTTTTTTTTGTTTTTCAGTGGCTGAAACGGTCTTCCTTATATTACAGTGTCCTTACCTTTTCTTTATTTTTCTTTCTTTATTTTTTTTAATCATAGCTATGTATCAGGGAACTCAGTAAGTGCAGTAAGTCTGTTTTTTCTAATAATAATTAAATAATAGCAATCTATATTATAATAATAGTAGTAGTAATAAATAATAATAATACTAAAAATATGTTGTATTTATTTAATTAGATTTTATTTTTATCTTTATATTGACAACTTTCGATGGATGCATGAACAGTATTCTTGATATTGATGTCTTGCTATGGAGTGAAACGTCTTTTTCTTGTCTGATATGATTGAGATCTTCATCTCATATGAGTGTTTATCGTGTTTTAACAATATTTCATAATTACATTTATTGTTTTGTGTCATTGTGTAATTTTTGTTTTCTAATCAGTTGCGACTGTTGTGCCGCATAAAGTATGTGCTTTCAGTGTGGAGAAATTTTTTCTCTCTGGGCACTTGTTGCACCACAACTGTTATTTTATTTTATTTTATTTTTGTTAATGCTTACCAGTGTTGTGCAGAAGATGAATTTAAAGGGGTATTTTAAATCTTATTAAATTAAATTTAAATGTATTTCTCTTGTTGCACCACTGTACAGTACACATTTTATTATTTTATTTTATTTTATTTTATTTTATTTTATTTTATATTTTTAGAATATATTTAAGTATTTTTAGAAACTACTTTACTTTTTTTTTTTTTGTAAATTGTTAGTGCCACCCCCAGTCCTGGGAAAATATCAATTTATTTAGTGAACAAACATGCTTACCGGTGTTGTGCTGAAGATGGATTTAAAAGGTTTCCTGTTGTCCTCGTCATCTCCCTTTTAGTGACTTAAGTCCCTGCTTTCTCCAGAGTCTATTGTTAGGCCTCGGGTTAAACCACAGCTCAAGGCAGGGGAGCTGCTGGGCTTATTTCCCCTTTATAATGACAGAGCGAATCTTTTCTTTTGCGCTCAGGAGGCCAAAGGGAATAATTTTATTTGAGGTCTATTGGCAGAAGCGGTGGTGGTTCTGAGACGTTGCTGGGTGTGGATGAAGATGTTAAGATGCAGGTCAGAAAAGCCCCTGACAGAATTAAATAAAGGGATTATGAGAGGATTTTGAAAAATATTGAAGGTCATATAAATTTGTAGGACAACAGCTTTTTGTACTAGCCCGCAACTATCTTTTAAAGGAACATCGATCTTTTCTTAACTGCAATTCTGTTCTTTTGGCCAAAACACTACAGGAGCATGATTAAATATTCATTGAACACTCAATTGACCCCTCTCCCCTGTCATTTCTGATCAATCAAATCAATGCCAGATCTATCAAAACTGCTTAGAATAAGACTCCTCTGCAATAAAACGATCAGTGCAGGCCATTGTCTCAAGACCATCCCATCAATTAAGCCAATCCCTGTCCAACTGCTTAGCGCACTTCAGATCGAGTCCACCATGCTGGACGGTCAAGTTAATTCGCTTTTCGCACAGCCAGCGTCAGTCTGAAATTTCACCATGGTAACTGCTTGTTGTTCACGTGCAGCGCACTGCATGCCTGGATCATCACTGAGCTGTCACCCCCCTGTCCCTCATCCGCCTTATCTCTGTAGGTGTTAATACATCTGAGAGTGGAGAAAGAAGGGACAGCTGTGTCTTTCTTGCGGAATGAAGGAGATGGAAAGGTGGAGGAGGAGGGAAAGGAATCAAAGGGAGGACTGCATCGCCCCTGTGGCTACGGGCGCAGGGATAATAGAGTAAAATTGCACACAGCCCTGACTCTGGGCAAGCCTGGCTTCCTCCCCATCCCATTGTGTCCTCAGCATGGCGGTCTTTGTGGCGACTCCTGTGTTCTGGTAATGAACACGGCAGCCCGCATGCCTGCTCCACTCAGTCTGAGAGGCTCGGATGCGGGGAGGGGTGTGGACGAGAGCTGGTTTCATTAGCCGAGGAGAATGGGCAAATTTCAGGGCTCTGATCAAGCGTGACATGGAGGGCTAACTTTTTCTTCGTTTTTTGACAGACGCGGACTGAAGTTCGCGGAACTAAAGCTGCAGTGCGTCCAGATGGGGTCTGGGAGCCGCTGATTACGCCCCTAACCCCCCCTCTGAACTATATCCTCCTTCCTCCTCCTCCTCTTCAGGTCTCATCTCCCTCGCCTGGACACTGTCCGCCTTCTTGAAGTCATTTAGGACGTAACGTGATGTAATCTCTTCCGTCGCCACACAGTCTATTCTGCTTATATGTGATCTGCATGAAACCTGTCAACCGCCCAGTCGTCACAAATGGGAACGGTTAAGTTCCAATCTGGTAGATGGTTTACAATGGCATGTCCAGTGGTGGTCTTATCTTTTGGTGTCTTATCTTTAAAAGTTTGATTTTCAGTTGGACTAGAACTATTTTTTTTTTTAAATGATGGTTGTGCACAGTTCAGAATTTAATTATTTAAAACATTCTGTAAATTCGTTCAATTTCTAAATTTGAATTTAGAAGCCAAACAATATGCAGAATTGCAATTTGAATTTGATTTTAAGGAAGTAGAGGTAAAATAAACTATACTTAAAATAAACTATAATAAACTATATATATATATATATATATATATATATATATATATATATATATATATATATTATATATATATATATATATATATATATATATATATATATATATATATATATATTTGCAATGAGTGAAACTAGAGAAGAAAAGTTCAAGATAAACTTTGAATAAATGGCTTTACAAAGTCTTTTCTAAAAATGTTTATAAAGTTTAAAGAAGTCTAAAAGTTGTATAGCACTTCCAGACCAATGCACAGACAAACAGGTTTATTGGAAATGTAGTATTTATACCTTGATATATTGTACGTGGTGGAATAATATGGTAGAATCATTTGCACAAATTCCACTTTTTAAATTCTAATTCAAACTCTATTTCAAATTCTTGTGGGGCATTTCAATGCAGTTTAAACTCTTATAGTCTTTAGTCTAATTAAAATTGTAGTAGACAATGAGATAAGACGTACACTCTAAAAAATGCTGGGTTAAAAACAACCCAGCGATGGGTGAAATATGGACAAACCCAGCGATTGGATTGTTTTGACCCAGCGGTTGGGTTAAATGTTAAACCAACCGTCTGGGTATTTTTATTTAATTCAACTAGTGCTTAAAAATGACTTTATTTCTTACTTAAAATGAACCCAAAATAGGTTGAAAATGTACATTTATTAATATGTTCAATAAATGAACATTAATAAGTTGAATAAATAATAATTAAATACTTTTTTTAAATTGCTTGGTGAATAAATGTTCACCTTTCCATTATTGTTGAGCCTCTAGTAATTATGCATCTGATTTTTAATATACAACCGATTTTGCATTCATTTTAAGCCAGCCATAGAGTCATTTTTAAACAATAGTTGAGTTAAAGGGATAGTTCACCAAAAAAATTAAAATTAGCCAATTATTTACTCTAGGCATGGTATGGGCGGGTGTTTCTTTTTAACAGTCCAAAACAAGTCTAATAAAGTGCATCCATCCATAATAAGAAGTGCCTCACATGGCTCCGGGGGTGAATAAAGGCCTCCTTTAGTGAATCAATGCATGTTTGTAAGAAAAATATCCATATTTAAGACTTAATAATCACTTTAATCTAGCTTGCGCAAACTGGTCATACTCGGAAGTTTCCTTACTTAGTAAAGAAAAAAACAGCCTCTTCTTAGTTTATATTGAAATCCTCCAACATTTTTCTTGACAAATCCTTGTTTTGTACTTCTAATTCATGATTCATGTATTTCTCTCCACGGCACCTTCGTTCTCGTCACTTCTAAGTCATCCACCCGGAAGGGCTTCTGTGTACAACCAGTTTGCGCAAGCTAGATTAAAGTGATTATTACAAAAATGTATCAATTCACTAAAGGAGCCCTTTATTCACCCCCCAAAGCTGTGTGAGGCACTTTTTATTATGGATTTATGCACTTTATTGGACTTGTTTTGGACTGATGAAGAGAAACATCTGCGCATGCCATTCTAAAACTTGGAAGTGCTAGGATAATTTTTAGTATAACTCAGATTGGATTTGTCTGAAAGAAGGAAGTCATATACACCTAGGATGCCTGGGAGGGTGAGTAAATAATGGGCTAATTTTCATTTTTGGGTGAACTAACCCTTTAAATAAAATTACCCAGAAGGTTGGGTTAAACATTTAACCCAACTGCTGGGTCAAAACAACCCAGTCGCTGAGTTTGTCCATAAATCACACAGCATGTGAACACATTAATTTGCTTAAAATTGGCCTCTGCATTGTGCATTTGCTCCGACAACAAGGTGATATGCGGCATGTATATAATCCTTTAAATATTTGATTATGTTTTGTCATGTATACTTGAACAGATTGTAGCTTAGCTACTCAAAAAACCCTCTGTAGCATATACATGATTTACAAATTGAATATTTGAAAGATTACATATACATCACCTTTTGTCTTTTCTAACAAGCACACAGTGCCGAGTCCAATTGTCCAATTGAGTTATGATTGCATTATCTACGTTTACTAGAAAAATGGACTAAAGCTTTTATGTGGCATGCTTTATTCCTTTAGTCCATCTGAAATCAAACTTTTAAAGTAAAAGCACTTATTGACGATGTTTGTATGCACTTGGGTACCCAGCATGTGTGTTGGCAAATGGTAGTCTCTTTTCTTGGCCAGGACTTCAATATGGAGTCCAGTTGCCTTCTACAGACTGTAGACTAAATTGAAGAACTCTGGTCTCTTATCTCATCCACTCTTTTGTTTCACCTCCTCAACGCTTGTGGTTTAGCCTGGTTATCTTGATCCCTGGACTGAATCCTCTCCTACACAAATTGCCCTTTGTTGCAGGCCTTGGAAGCATGTGTGCTGCAGATGGTACAAATCTTCTGTTTAGCTTCAGGATTTAAGTTTCTTATTTACTTTCACAGGTATATCCTTTGTTTCCCTTGCCCTCTTTTGTGAACGCTCAGAGCAGCCTGTGAGGGAGTGTCCCAGCTTTTTGTCCTGACTTAGTTTGGCTCAACTCTTGGGGTTTGGGCCATATGTTTGAGAGCGAGTCTTTCTTTTTAAGTGCAGGACAAAAGATAAAGAAGAGGGCTGCTTCTCTCTATGTAAATACCAGGCCGTCACTGGTAGGAGAAGGGCCATGTACTGATCGATTACCTCAGCGGGGACTGTTCGAGCCAAGCCGTCCTCTGTAGGGCTTCTTATTAGCTGCTGGTTCGGACCGTAGGCGTGAATGAGCTTTCATGCCGCCTGCACTCGATGAAAAACCCAGGGGCTTGCGAGTGGGTTTCATATGCATGGGCTAGTGCTCACACATTTCTTTTCTTCTATCAGTCACTCCCTCTCTCTCTGTAGCCACTTGTCAATCACGGGGTAGAACAGCTGCAAGTCTGGTGGTGGGAGCAGAAGAGAAACCGTTGGAGCGATTGGAGCTGGCATTGATGGACATTAGGAGATGAGCTTGGAGGCATCAGCTTTAACGAAACTAGTAATTTGTCATCCATAATCATGATTACTTTTTTGACCCTTTAGCCCAAAGGTCAATGAGGATCTGACCTTTCAGACCATCCCTGAGGGATCACAGGACAAGAAGCCTTTCATCTTTTGTTGAGGAGACATCAGAGCCTCCAAAATCCCTCTTCTTACACGATCCGTCATGCATTAATTGCGTGCAATCATGCAACCAAATAACAGTCGAAGAATGTTGATGTCACTCAACTTGCGGCAACGGATTATGGCAGAACGCCACTGTGAGTGACAGAGAAATAATCTCCTTTGAAAGAGTGTAAAATCCACACCTGGGTGACAAATGTCAAGCCATCCTAGCTGCAACCATGAAGCGAAAGTGAAGGGTTTTCTGGAAAGGCCAGTGCTGAAGCACTTTGTGAATTTTAAGCTGCGTGCTGTTGTCTGCCTGCAGTACTAGAAGACCAAAGGTTTAAAAACAAAAGGAGCGAGGTGGTGGAAAATCTGCATACATTTGCATGCATTTGTAAATGAGTGTTAATTTTACAGCCGTCTTTCAGAGCTATGCTTATGATCTGTCTGGATGGATAATACCCTTGCAGACTTGAAGTTTCTATTGACTATATAAAGGTCTAACGCTTATAGCCACGCTGAAAAAGATGCTAACATCACCCACGCGGTTTCTTTGTGCTGTCTATTCTAAATTGTATCCCAACTCCTCTCTTTATTGTTCATTGAAGCATAGCTATCAATGCCTGTGGATCTACACAAGAGAACTCATCACTAGATGCAGAGAGAGAGGTCTTTTATTCCCAAGGAGATGTTCAGCCTCCACACCACCATTTGGAGTCCAGAATTTGAGTAATTATGCTAGAGTTACTGTGAGCTTTGTTTTCAGCCTGTTGTTATATCTCGTGTGTCTCTTAGGACTCTTCATTGACCAGACACTGTCGATGCATGTATACTATGACTGTGATACTCTGCTCTCAAACTCGATTTTCTTACATCCTTGCTTTATCAACTTTTTGTAGTTTCTACCTTTGTCGTGTTTTTTTGGCAGTTTGTCTGCTAGTAGTTGAAGGATTAGTTCACTTCCAAAATAAATATTTCCTGACAATTTGCTCACCTCAAAGTCATCGAAGACGTCTGTCTTTCTTTAGTTGAAAAGAGGGGTTTTCGAGAAGAAAATTCCAGGATTTTTCTCCATATAGTGGACTTTAAAGGGAGCCAACGGGTTGAAGGTCCAAATTGCTCCAATAAGAGTCTTATCTAGCAAAACATTGTCATTTTCTCAAAAAACAAAAAAGAACATTTATATACTTTTTAACCACAAATGCTTGTCTTACACTAGCTTGACTTGCGTTATGTAGTCACGTTGGAAAGGTAATTCGTGAAGTAGGCGAAAGTACTGACCCAGTGTTTACAAAGCGAACTCGGAAAGAAAGTCAAACGCCATTTTTTTACAAAAAAATGTTGAACAATTATGTTGGATGATTTTAAAGTTGGAGTAGAAAATGAGATGGAGTTTTCTGCTCTAAAAAAAAAAAAAAAGGTTCGTTATTGAAATCAATAGTTCTATGAAGACCCTTAAACATCCATGGAACCTTTCAAATGCAGAAAAGGTTCTTTATAGTCGAAAAAGTTTTTTTTAGATTTTTAAAATGTTTTTCAAAATGGTTCTTTTAGGGACTGTTCACTGAAAGGTTCATTGGGGAACCAAAATGGTTCCTTTATGGCATCACTGCAAAAACACCCTTTTGGAAACTTTATTTTTTAAGGGGAACCTATTTTGCCTCTTTTTACAAGATGTCATATTAATCTAATGGCTCTCCTGATTGTGCCTGTGAAGTTTCAGATCCAAATACAATACAGATCATTTATTATAACGTGTTGAAAAGTGTCATTTTTGGGGCAGGATCTACATGATCCTTTACATGAAAATGAGCTGCAACTTCCCGCCCAACTCCAGAAGGGGGCAGAGCCTAGACGTCTCTGTTTTGCGTATGACAATAAACAGAGAGAAGAAGCAACATGAGCGAGCATGAATATTTTTACTGTACTTAAATGGAACAAATACACGATTTCTTACCAAGAGTTGCTGAACAATGAATCAAAGCGTGCAGTCTGTGATCGCTTGCAGTTGCTGACGATCATGAAAGCGGGCAGTCGCTTTCTTATGCATGCTGTTTTACCGGTTTCACTTTCGCTTTCGAAATCTATCACGTTTGGCAAGGAGGGGAGAGGATGAACAGGGGAGCACGACCCGGGAATGCCCCCCACTTTGGTGTGACACCTGTCCTGCTTGATGTAGATGCAAAGTAATCTGTTTAACACATTTACATAGCAGAATTTAAATTTTGTTTGTTTATAGAAAGGTTTATCCCACCCCTCTCAAACCGATTACAATTATATCAGTTTTGAGCATTTTTATTCCAGTTCAGGTGTTTATATGGAGCATTTTCATTTGGATTGGACTTTTAAACCGATTACAATGCTCCATGTAAACACACCTAGTGAGTGCCATAAATAGAATATAACTGCAGTAGCCTGTTAGATGATCTTACAAAACGTTTAGCTTCATGTTTTATGCATAAATAGTCAATCAACAAGATAAACTCTGTACCTTACTGATTTTATTTGTCAAGTAATCCATGAAAACTTGCATAATGTAATTACTTTATTTTGCAGGTGTAGAAAAATATCAGTCAACTTTACAAAAAGATATATAAATAAACTCTTACAAACATTTGTAAAACCAAATCGTATTTGTGCATAGACTAAAAAGCCTCAGTAGACATTTACAGCAGAAACGCTAACATCCTTGAATGTTTTATGATCATGAAACAGAGCAAGGGTGTTCCTGGAAGGACACTGCTTTCACACAGCCGATTACATGCAGACAAAATGGCTGAGGATATGGTAATTCGCGCCTGTCAGTCAGTAGCGGTGGGCAGGGCTACCGAAACATGACGTTATTTTGCGGACAGGCTGCAAAGTGCTTGTTTTTGGAGCCTGATTTGATTTTATAAAGATTTAAAAAAAAAAGACTGGATGTATTTTTAGCATTCCAAGATGGCTGTGTACACACAATTCCAACACATATTTCTGTCCAAACACCTTCTAAAAGTGGATTTTGCATAATAAGTGCCCTTTAAGAGTGTAGCCTACCTTTTTGAACTGGAGAACACCGATGAAGAACTAATGGTGCGTGACCTTTCCAACTGCATTGCATGGCAAGTGCAAGATGAGAATTTGTGGTTAAAAAGTATATAATCTTTTATTTTATCAGAAAATGACAGATTTTCGACTGAAGAAAGAAAAGACATAAACATGTAAATTACCAGGAAACTTTGATTCTGGAGGTGAACTAATCCTTCAAAATGACTCTACTAGCTGTGTGTTCTATAGTATACTGTATGTATTTAATTCTCTTAAAAGAACCAGTATAAAAGAGTCATTTGTTCTTGAATCAGTGTGGAAAACATTGACAGAAGATCAATTTATAGATTTTAAGAATCAATATCGAAACCATTCAGTTGAGTGTTGAGATTTAATCAGATAATCAATATTTTTGGTGCTACATCAACTCTTTATTCAAGAGGTTATTGGCTTGTATGTGTAAACAATTATTAATGCTCAACATGGGCACATTTTCATCATCTGTGGAATGTTGCCAGTTTAATCCCTTGCTAGTATACTCCTACCCAGGAACAGCACAATTTGCACCCATTCCTCTAACCCGTTACCGTGTTCGGCTAAATTAGAAAGGGGAGAGATTGCAGCAGGTGCTATTTCTCCAGGCTCTGCAAATGAAGGCACCCATTTATTCTCCTCCCAGTAAGGTTTATTCTCAAGGCCGCTGATAAGTTTGCAGTGTTCCCTCTTTCGAAAAGAGCTGCACATCCAGTCCTGATTGGGTAATGGTCCCAGACGGAATGTATTGACCTATTCGATTGATGCTCATTGCAAGGTTTGCTGCCTTTTTTTTTTTTTTTCCTCTTAAGGATCTTTTGGATCAACTACTGTATGAGTACTTAGATTGGAAGTTCAGTTGGTAATATCTCTAGTAGAAATTGCATTGCCCCATTGGGTCTGTGAGTAAAGTCTAACTTAAATGTGCAAAATATATTGCACAGACCTGAACACTGAATATGCCAGCATGTGAGAAGTCAAACCACATAGTTTTCTGTGCCGCCTTTGGCCATTTTTGTTAGATTTGTATTACTCCATTTATCTCAGTACTTGCCAGGATGCAGTGTGACAAGCAATGAGGTGGTTTTATTTTGGCTCTCATCTTCTGACTTCAAGTTTAATGACCACTTACCGCTCAGCTGATGCTGAATGACCTGTCATTGTATTCAATATCCTAGTGGAAATAAGGGAATTTTGTCACTTAGATGTGTTATCTGAAAGATAAATATCCTACCTGAGGATGATTTTTAGCTCTAAATCAAAGACTCCCAATTTTTTTCTTTCACCAAAGCCACTGTGGGTCCAAATGCACTATTCTCTACAGAAAAAAAGTAAAGTCTCCTCCCTTATTATAACCTGAAAACCTGGTCTAAATTACCTTTATCAGGAGAAAAACTGTCGCTCCAAAAGAAAGAATCTATTTCTTAATTTTTTTTTTTTTTTTTTTTTTTTTTAAGGAGAGTCTTTATTCAGCTCAGAAAATGAATACCATTATTCAGACATAGACTTGTAATTTTCTGTAATTGTGATCATTTTTTTTTTCTCTCTCTCCTTATACTTTGGTTTGTGGCGACATTCAATAATCGTAGTACAGGACGATGGTAGCGATGTTAATGAATCTAAATGTTGCTTTTTTTTTTCCTCTCATCAGAGGCTGTTTGAAGTAATTGTAGGGAGCCTCTGTATGTGGTCCTGAGGGAGGGAGGGGGCGAAATTGCAAGCACCTCACACGCCTCTGCAATCTGATCCTATTATCTGACAGTGCTCTAAAACCTGCTTCAATCACTACGTTTAGTGAGACACTGTGCCTTCCACCTTTCCATTTGTCTCCTTCTTTCATTTTTCTTTTTGCTCTGCTGAAAAAGTCACTTTTTTTTTTTGTCACATGGATAGTGTTGGCGAGCTCAAAATGAAGGAAGTTGTCTTTGTCTGTGGAGCGTACAGCCTCTATCCCTTCATTTACTTAAAGAGCATTCTCCAAATGCTGTGTCAGTATATAATGAACAATTTTTCCTGAGAAGGTTGACATAATTGCACTTTGTAAGACTGAAGTGCATACTGATTAAACACGATACGTGTTGTGTTTTTGAAGTGCCCACTGATGAGTAAATAATTGCCAGATAAATCACAATTTAAGAGATTCCTATGCAGACTATTCGGATTGCTGGCAATTTACAAAATTGCGTATTTTTGTGACGGGGTGCAGCATTCTTTTGATCAATTGTTCAGACTTTTGTTGTTACACATACACTAAGCGACAACATTAGTGTTAATTGAAATAATAATAATTGAAACTAGCAAAACAGGAAAAACGGAAACTAAACTCACATGCAGTATGTTTAGAAAAATAACTAGGAGGAAAAAATATAAATGGGAGTTTCTTGACAATGTGTTTAGCATTTTTTTTAATAATCAAATGGTCCATTTACTCCTGCTGTTACTGCTTTGAGGACTGTAAAAAGGTGTGTTCATTAAAGTAAAAGCTGAACTGAAACTAAACCCAAATGTAGTGCGTTTTATGACTCAAACAAAAAAATTTATATAAAATTTAGGATTGTTTTTGATAAATTGTGCAGACTTTTGTTGTTACTTTTATTGGAACACTACAGATGTTAATTAGTTCACTTCCAGAATAAAAATTTCCTGACCCTTCACTCACCCTATGTCGTCCAAGATGTTCATGTCTTTCTTTCTTCAGTCGAAAAGAAAATAAGGTTTTTGAGGAAAATGTTCCAGGATTTTTCTCCCTATAGTACTCCAATGGTGGCCAACGTGTTGAAGGTCCAAATTGTAGTTTAAATGCAGTAGGGGATTTTATTGAATAATTCGAATTTAATGTTTTGCCACGATTTTATTTTTTAGAAATCGAGCAATCACAATTTTAAATAGAAATATTACCAAACATTAGAATTAGACACTTTGACAATATGCCAATGATAACAGTGAAGATAAAAGAAAGATCCAACTGCATGTCGGCACACGTGATTAACCGCTCATGTGTGACTTGCGTATATTGCTAGGCGCCATTAAAACAGAATACGCTGTTGTGTTGACAAAGATGCAACGTGAGCAGTGGAATAGGAAAAATTTCATGCATGAGACGCCGCAAGAGAAACGAGCACAACAGTCAAACGTGTCAGTGTTTACATAGAAAAAAACAATGGAAAAGCAGCACAATCAAATAAAAAAACCTGCGAAGAACTACTACTGTATGTCTGATATTTCATGTTTTCATCCTGGTAACATGCTGAAAGCTGCTGGTCATTGTTTTTACAGAATATTTATATTTAATAATAGTCTACTGGTGTTATACCTTCAATCATTTTGAATTAGCTTGAGATTTGAGAATTTTTTTGTATTTTTCTTTTTTTTTTAAGCATTTTCCTCTTATTATTTCTAAACATATAATAAGTATATGACAAGTTTGTATAAGATGTAGTTGCAGTTCATGCATCTTTTCTGTAAAGATATTTAACAAGTTATTTGTTTACATCATGTTGACTGCGTCGTGTGGTGCAACTGGAATGGAATTTTCTTTAACTAAAGGGTAAATAAAGATAAAGTTATTTGAATCATGTTGTAGTTACATTTTCAAGCTGACTAGTTAAAAATCGTAAAAAATCAGGAATCGGTCAAACGATCAGAAAAACGAGATTTAAATTTTTTGCCATTTCGCCCAGCCCTACAGTGCAGCTTCAAAGGGCTCTACACGATCCCAGCTGAAGAGAATAAGGATCTTGTTTAGCGAAACAATTGGTCATTTTCTAAAAATAAAAATAAAAATGTATAAACTTTTTAACCACAAATGCTTGACTTCACGCACGTGACATACTGTAGGCAGAAGTACCGACCCAGTGTTTGCAAAGCGAACATGCAAAGAAAATCAAATGCCCTTTACAAAAAAAATTTAAAATGATGTTGGACGATTTTGAAGTTGGTGGAGAAAATTAGATGGAGTTTATCACCCTACCCTAACTTTTTGAACCAAAATACACAGACGAAGAACTAACCACATGTAACATTTCCAACGTGATTATGTAAAGCGTGAAGACACCCATGTGCATCGCAGAGCTAGTGTAAGATGAGCGTTTGTGGTTAAAAAGTATATAAATTTAACCATCCGTTTTGGTAGATAAGGTCCTTATTTCTCATCTGGGATTGTGTAGAGCCCTTTGAAGCTGCACTGAAACTGCAGTTTGGACCTTCAAACTGTTGGCCACCTTTGAAGTCCACTATATGGAGAAAAATCCTGTAATGTTTTCCTCAAAAACCTTAATTTCTTTTAGACTGAAGAAAGAAAGACATGAACATCTTGGATGACATGGGGGTGAGAAATGATCAGGAATGTTTTATTCTTGAAGTGTATGAGTCTGTTAAGTGTTTGTGTTATTTGAAATAAAAACAAAATTCTAAAAATGAAGCTAAACTTGAACGCAATGCATTTTTTTTTTCTTGACAAGATGTTATGGTGTGTTATGATACAGTGTAGCTTTTTCTTTTCATAACAAATTGTTCATTGACTTTTGTTGTTGCAACAAGCAGCATTACATCCTTTAACAATCTTTCACGCATAATTAGGCCGGTCTTTTTTGAAATCACGTTTAAGGAAAACAAATTTCTGGTCTGGCAGTTTGCTCGAAGGTTAAAGAAAGTCCAATATCCTCAGCACCTGTATAGAGAGAGCTTACTGAGCACAGGCACTTAAGAAGGGTTTAGACAAATTGACCCGCTGGAAATCTAAGTGTGCGATCAGCCACCAACTCCATTCTGAAAGAGTGGGCAGTAATTACATTTGACTTGCTCTGATGGGAGGATTAATCCGCGGTCAGTCCGAACAATGGCAGGAAGAGAGTCTTATTCCACCTCACTCCCCCACAGTCTGGCTTTAAATAATATTCATACCCTGATATTACAGGGTTTCAGATGTGACATTTTCTTGGCTGTTTCACGGCGACGTTATTATTCACTTTTCGCGACTTGGATGTGCGTTTCAGCTAGGTTTAGGTCACCGGTTTCCAAAGTAATCACATCAGTTTATTAATAGATTTAGCAGCTTTTGGCAGTGTCCCTTATGTTTTCTTTTCTCAAGTTCAAGGTGCAGGAGAAAGCAAGGAGCTCGATTTACCTCATCCGATACCTCAGTCTCCCTCCCCACCCATTTTATTACACTTCACGTCCTAATTCTATTGGATCTGAGAGATGGAATACTTAACTCTGACAAAGGTTTTAATCTCTCTTATAAAAGACAGCATTTTTCAGGTAGGTTGTCATGGAAATGGTTTTCCCTTGCATGAGGTGTCTGTCTGTATACGAGGGGAGCTTCATCAGAACGGTAATTAAGTTATTTTTCCAGCAAGCGGGAACGGGGAGTTGGAGAGCTAGAGAGGAATCAATAATGATATTGTGCTGTGCAAGCCTGCCATATAATACTCTGTGGTACTGGAAGTGCTTAATTTGGCTAGCGATACGCCTCTCCACCCATTGTCAGAGCGTACCTGCACCCTCAATAGAATGGAAAAATGAGAGATGTTTGTAACAGGCTAACTTAGTTTTTGTTTACAGACAAAGTACTGTATGTTCAGGCCGCCGCCTTGCTCTGTGAGAGGAGATCTGGCTGGTGACCTATCCAAGGGATGCTTTTAATGTGTCTACCACTCACCGACTTGAGTTACATCTACAGCAGCCCTGCTGGAATGTAAGTAACCGCTAATGGATACGGGCCCGTAAAAGTACCCGCATGTTTGATGCCGAAGGTTTCGCACCACCTGAATCCAAGAGATGAAAAGATCAAACATGAGTGGCCTGGACTCTTCTCACTTCTTAGAGCGGAAGATCTGGTATCTTTCATGCTTCTGTTCCATGATGGTTCATGACTGGTGCACTGTACCAAAGAATGGCAGGAGCTGACAGTCACATTTTAAAGTAATGTAGCTTGGATGTAACCAGACACTATATCAAAACGTTTGAGAGCTCTTAATGTGGCCATTTATTTTGAGATGGGGGTTTACCGTAATCATGAAAGCATGTGTTCACCTCCTTATCTGATTTTTAGACAGCAAAAACAACAAAAGTGTTAAGCAGAAGTCAGAAGTCCATGACATTAATGAGATGGTTCACCCAAAAATGAAAATTCTGTCATTATTCAACCTCATGTTGCTCAACCCGTAAGATTTTAGTTCATCTTCGGAACACAAATTAAGATATTTTTGATTAAATCAGAGCTTTCTGATCCTGCATAGACAGCAACACAACTGACATGTTCAAGGCCCAGAAAGGTAGCTTTATAAAATTAAAGTTAAACCACTGATGTCACATTAACTATTTTATCGATGTCCTTACTACTTTTCTGGGCCTTGGACTTTGTAGTTGCATTGCTGTCTGTGCAAGGTCAGAAAGCTTTTGGATTCCATCAAAAATATCTTAATTTGTGTTCTGAAGATGAACGATGATGTTACGGGTTTGGAACGGAATTACTCCAGTCTTCAGTGTTACATGATCCCTCAGAAATCATTATAATATGCTGATTTGGTGCTCAAGAAGCACTTATTTTTACTGTCAGTAATATTGTTGTAGAAACCTACCTTTTTCAGGATTCTTTGATTTGTTAGATTAATACTATAATACTAAAATAAATATTCATATAAAGTCTTTACTGTCTTTTACTGTTTTTTTTTTTTTTTTCCCCAATCCAAGATTAACAAGTATTTATCTTATTTTTTTATTTTTTTTTTTTTTACTTGTATATACATTGTTAGATATACTATAATGTAATCGTTATTTTTTACCAATCACTGGTTACTGTTTAAGTATGAGTACGCTTAAATTTAGGAGCACAGTCAAAATTTTAGGAGCACCTTCTAATCAATAATCAAAAAATGTGATAAAAAATTAGCCTTCCCATTACGAGGTGATATTTGACGCTTGAAAGTGATTTACAGGGGAGTTTTGTTTTCACCTTTGTAATGGCATCTTTTGTCAAATTTAAAAAAAAAAAATTAAAAATTAAAAATTATTCTGTAGAACTACAGAATAAGAACAAATAGAATAAGAATAAGTTACCAATCAAATGAAATCAATATTAACTAAATTAATTTGTACTACAGAACACAAAAGTGGCTTGTAGGTGTATTTTGATGTTTAATGAGGCTCAAAGGTGGCATGAGTGCAATCAAATTCATAAATTCATGTTGAGATTAATGTTTTAAATATAAAATGTTGAATATAGAAATATTAAATGATTTAAATAATTGAAAAGATATTTTAAAAATGAAACTAAAACTGCCAGTAGGTGGCGGCAAGTCACTGATGTAATTACTGAATCATTCATTCAAACGGCTGATTCATTTAGTAATAAAGCAAGTGACTGTCTATGAATAGGAAATTGAATTATTGACTCACTAGATTCATTTAAAAATGCACGTTCATTCATAAACAAAACACTGCTGTGTTTAAATGGAGATGCACAGTGGCTCAGTTGTGACTTGTTTTAAACTGTTTTTGATGATGAAATAGAGCAAAATCAGGCAACAGTGTTATAGTCAGACAATGTAAGTCACTTAATATGAACTTCTTGTTTATTTAACTTGTATTAAATCAATATCTCATTTACAGACTCCCTTAAAAATCATTAAAACCTGTCACTCATCTTAGTTCATCGTGATCTCACAAAGTTTCATTATAATCAACAAAGCTCTCTGCACTGCACATTGAACCTCTTATTTACACTCTCTCTACACTTTGTTTATGAAAGGATTTGTGAGGTATGTCTGTGATGCATTACATTACTCAATGTGGCAAAAACATGTAGAAACCTTCCTCAGATCCCCTCAGTGCAAACGCATATATGCTGATCAGATCAGTCGCACTATTTTTTCAGTCGCAAATGTAACTGAAATGGTCGCACTGTAGAGCCCTGTGCTTTTGAGCGCTTTAAAAGTTGGGGCTGCTGACGACATATAAGACGTTCAACACTAAGATCAAAGAGTGTGATCACTTTTCCACATATGGTGAGTGCGGCGGGCATTACAAAGTTCTCCGCAGTCCACCAGCCTTGCAGGCAATATCTTCAGCCAGCGTTTTAGCCTGGGGTCCTACAAAGCTCTCATCTTGTCCTCTCTATGGCCGGCCAACCAATGAGATGTGAATAGGATTAGAGCAGACTCTGCCATGCATGATGGAACAGCTTTGATAGGCGCTCTGCCCCGTTCCCTGTGCTCTGCTCTCAGAAGAACACATTTTTGATGTCACGTCTTGAGAAATGAAAGCTTCAGCTGATGGTTTTGAAATAATACAGAATGCGACATGCACAGTGTTTGAATCTTTCTTGCTTTGGCTTTTTATACACTAGATTAAGTACTGAATATATAGATCTAAATTGAACCTAAGCAGACTTGTGGTGAGTCACTTGTGTAGTGGCATTCCTCATTTGTAAGTTGCTTTAGGCAAATGCATCTGCTAAGTAAATAGATGTTAATTTAATTAGTTTATGCGTTTTTTGCAAGGGAATGTCTTTTTAATTCACATCACACAAATTTGAAGAAATTCTTGCTTTTGTTTAAGCGAAGAAAGGCTTGTGTGTGGAATCCCAAGTACGTATGTTTCTGTCAGGCAAATTTTCTGTAAATGAAGATGGCCCTCTTTCCTGTTAGCGTGGCTCTGTTTCAGTCAGCGCCGGGCTCTTGCCAATGTGTCAAGGTGGTATAATAATGAATCAAATGGGTGGACGAGAAAAGAGCCAGGACTGAACACTGCCTATCGCGGAGTGCCAGGTCCTCTGCTAAACTCTGCCGAGAGGGAAGGTTCAACCGTCTGCCATGAAAGATCACGTCTGTCTCTTTTCCTATAACCCGAGCCTACTCTCCAGCTTGCACGCTTTCATCTTCTCTCTCACTCCCTGACTTTTTTTTCTCTTTCTAGTTCTGTATAGCTTAGTGGGTTTGTGGATTTGGGTCAAGAAAGACTGGCAGCCCACCTTTAGCGGTTATTAAAACCACCTTCTGCAGATAAAGACTTCTGTGGACAGGTTTCTTTTGGTAAAGTTGGAGTAAAAGCTTCTTTGGCTACTCAGAAATAGTTCACTTAAAAACTAAAACTTCTGTCTTTATTTACTTACCCTCATGTTGTTCTAAATGTGAAAATAATTGCTTCTGTGTAACAAAAAAATCAATTTGAAGAATGTTTGGATCACTGTTTTACATGTAATAAAAGTGAATGTAGACTTGACCTAGGGCTGCAACGATTTTGCCCATGTCGAGTAATGGGCAACATAGCGGAAGTGGTGTATTCCACATATTAAAAATCATAATAAAGCATAATGCTATTAAGAATTCACAAAAGCTATAATTCAATTAAATAAATATATGCGATGCAGGTTTAATTAAGCGTTTAATTGTTTACATGCGTGTAGGTTACATATATGCATCTCAGAGCGGCTCCGTTCCCACTAACTTAAATGCTGCTACACAAACTGTTATCATTTACATGTGTGGAGCGTCTCAAACTCCATCTCTGCAGTGAGTTTGGGTTTATTATAACGTTCATCTGGGAACGCAACGTGCGTCATTTCCTCAGATTTGTAAGGTAAATCATTCATAAACCTACGCAAACACGAGAATACATAATTATCCTTCTCAATACCCTAGCTGTTCATCGCGGTTTGAAAATAAAAGCTCAAACCTTCACTCTGTGTTTACACGTTTTGATGTCCACATATTCAATAAATTACAGTGACTGTAGCATTTCTATCATAAAGAAATGGCCAAATATGAAAGATGAAGCAGACCTTTGAATTAAATGTTGTTTAGTCAATATTAAAGAAGGATTAAATCACGCAGCAGTGTGTAAAAACAATCGTCAGGTGGTTGGCGCCCTCTGCAGGCATTTGTTATAATGCGTAATGTACATTTATCTCCATTGTTTATAATACAGTATGTATTTTAACAGTTTTGTTCAAAAGTTTTGCTTTTGATACTTTATTTGAACTAATTAATATTGCCTCATTGATATTATATGTGACCATGGACCACAAAACCAGTCATAAGTGTAAATTTCTCAAAATTGAGATTTATACATCACCTGAAAACTGAATAAATAAACTTTCCGTTGATGTATTTGTTAGGAAAGGACAATATTTGGTCGAGATACAACTATTTGAAAAGGGTGCAAAAAAATCAAAATACTGAGAAAATTGCCTTTAAAGTTGTCCAAATGAAGTTCATAGCAATGCATATTACTAATCAGAAATGAAGTTTTGATATATTTACGGTGGGAAATTTACAACATATCTTCATGGAACATGATCTTTACTTAATATCCTAAATAAAAGAAAAATCGATAGGTTTGACCCATCTGATGTATTTTTGGCTATTGCTGCAAAAATACCCATGCAACATAAGACTGGTTTTGTGGTCTAGGGTCACATATATGCATGTTAAGTTATTTTAAAGGCGGTTGTTCACTTAGGTCTATTTCTGTTACTACAAAAAATTTATTATAATTATCTGATTACTCGATTAATCGTCAGAATAATCAACAGATTACTTCATTACCAAAATAATCGTAAGAGACAGCCCTAACTTGAACCATAAAGCACAAAAAAGTACAAGCTTAGCTTAGATTGTAGCAGATTTTGAATAATTTAGAGAGGTTTATAAACTGAATTAACTCATTTTAATGAATGAAGATTCAAAATATTTCATTTATTTATTTATTATAATAGTAGTTATCATAATTATTAGGTTAACTCTTGCAACCGAATCATTGCATCATTCAGACTCATAATCATAATGATAATAATTTTTTATTTTTCCAATTTTTATATTGCCTTTCCTAAACTCAAGGACACTTTTGAAGAAACTTGCATCATCCAGTTCAAATACATGCACAAAAAGTCTCAGTTCTGATCATTTTCATATATTGACATTTTATGTGCCACAGAAAGTTATAATGTGCATAAATAATGAAAAATTTCTATGAAAAAAAAGTATAAAAAAAAGAGGAGAAAGCGGTGCACACAGGGAATGAGAATTTTCCATTTTAGAGAGACCCTTGCTAACTGAAAGAAGATGAGAAAACGTAACTCACATCCTTCTCGCTGATCTATCTGCCAATAAACCTCTTCACTTCAATTTAAAAACATCACATTACACCTGTGTGGACGTCCTTCTGAGTACTCTTTATTGAATTGTATTTCATGCTCTTCTGATCCACTATATGTCTTGTCCTTTACTGAGCTTGTAAGTCCAGCTCTCCATAGAGGCCCGTGTGTCCACCCGGGAGACTGGGACTTCCTCCATCTCCTCCGGGCCGGCTATGAACCGCACTGCTGAAACCCTAATTTCTCTCTCTGCTGCCTCTCCCTCTTTATTATTAGTGTGGCCGGCGGGAGACGAGGTCCCTTATTCCCTGTGGTCAGATTTACATACATGACTCCAAGAATTATTTTGCATGAGTGGATTTATGAACAATGACTTAATGAGTCTTGGCTTCTACCATTTTACTCTGTCAAATGCATTCCCTCCAATGCTTTTCATTAGTTGTGCTTGTTAAGGCAAGCATCACTATTACTCATACGCATAGTTAAGGAGTTGTTCAAAACTCACCCAAAATATTAAACCTCACATCATCTGACTTGTACCTTTTTTTTTTTGTCTGGTATTTGATAAAACAGGCAAAATTCTACATTGAAGGAGGGATCGGAATATCATGGAGACTTGTAGGTGGACTCCTTGGACTTGGACCAGTAAGCAATTAACTTAGAAACCACCCAGAACTCCAGAGCAACGTGGTAAATCCACTTAGAACACCTTCGCAGCCTCATGGCAAATGTTCGGGCAGCCACCCACAAAACCCAAACATTGTGGCGGCGGCTTTTGCACTGGCAAGCGTCACTCGCATTTTTCTTCAGAAAATTGTTTTCAGCTTATTGTTTGTTGTATCCCACAAATCCTCTGCACCAGGATGCGCAAAAGCAAACTAACATTCACAAACAGGATGCTGGCCTGTACTTGTAAACAATGTGTGCAGGTGATGTGGCTGAATGGAGATTACAGGGTGGCTGAGAAAAAGCTTTAATTAAACAGCAAGGTGGGATCCTCAGAAGATCTGAATATAGCCAAAGCCTTGTTTCAGACAAAATGACGGAAGATTGCGCAGACTTCCTGAGTGGGCAGCTGGCGCTGAATGTTTATAACTTAAAAGTATTCAGACACATAAGTCACGCTTAAAATGTTTACATTTAGTTCATTATATTTATAATTTTAAAGCAAGTGGGATGGGCAAACAAATTATGACTTTTAAAATTAATTTGACCTATTATACACTACTGTTCAAAAGTTTTAAAGAAGTTAGAACTTTTATTCAGCAAAGACAAATTAATCAAAAGTGGCAGTAAAGATTCTAATGTTACAAAATAAATGTTCAAAAAATTAAAAAAAAATGCTGTTCTTTTGAACTCATCACTGTTTGTATCAGTGTTTCCACAGATAAATAAGCAGCACAACTATTTTAAATATTAATTATAAAAAGAAGAAATGTTTCTTGAGCACCAAATCAGCATATTAGACAGATGTCTAAGGACTATGTGACACATGAAGTAATACTGGAGTAATAGCTGCTGAAAATTCAGCTTTGCCATCACAGAAACTTTTTTTTTTTTTTTTTTTTTGTGGTAGTAAAATTAAAGTTTTACTGTATTTTTGATCAAATAAATGCAGCCTTCTTTCAAAAACAGTTAACATTTTATGGACCCCAAATGTTTGAGCAATTATAATTTGGCAACCATTTTAATTGAAATGTAGATTAGTGTTGTATTGCTTTAAAATAAATGCCGCTTGTTTTAATACACTCCTGATCAAAGTCTTAAGACCGTGGGAAACATTGTAAGTGTTCACATTTCGTGCAGTTGGATCATAACCAGGTTGTAAGTGCTGCTTCAAAATGCCAAAAGAGGAAACAGGAGCAAGAGACAAAAAATAGAGAGTAGGCAATTTATTGAAAACTACATTTAAACTCAAACTGGCTGTTCATCAGCTGATCAAAAATTTAAGACCATTGCCCAAAAAAAAAAACCCACAACAGAACTAAAAGTGATAACTTCAAACATTCGTTTCGGCATGCTTGGTGCAACTGTTTTCAGGAGATGGCTTCACGAACGGCATCCACGGTCTGGAACTGACGTCCGTTTTTGTAAACTTCCCTTGCCATCCATCCCCAAGTGTTCTCAATGGGATTTAGATCAGGGGAACAGGCAGGATGTTCCAAACGAGTGACGTTATTCTCCTGGAAGAAGTTCTTCGTCAAGCGGGCATTGTGTACTGCGGCTTTGTCCTGTTGAAAGACCCAGTCACCTCAGTCAAGAGGGATGCCCGCTGCAACATGTCCACATAGCCAGCTGCCGTTTGACGCCCCTGTACAACCTGAAGCTCCATTTTCCCATTGAAGGAAAACGCACTGCAAATCATGATGGAGCCTCCTCCACTGTGTTGTGTAGAAAACGTCTCCAGTGGCATCTCTTTGTCATGCCAGTAACGTTGGAAGCCATCAGGACCGTCCAGGTTAAATTTTTTCTCATCAGAGAATAAAACTTTCTTCCACCTTTTAATGTCCCATGTTTGGTGCTCACTTGTAAATTCCAATTGGGCAAGTTTTGGGCGTGGGAGGAGACATGGTTTTTTGTTCTTGAAGCCCTTCTCTCGCAGATGCCGTCTTATGGCTATTGGGCTGCAGTCAGCATCAGTAAGGGCCTTAATTTGGGTTGAGGATCGGCTTGTGTCTGCACGGACAGCCTGTAGGATCCTCGGGCTCAGTGCAGGTGAAATGTTTTTTTTTGGGTCTACCACTTGACCTTTTTGTCCCGTAACTCTCAGGATCTTTTAAGAAATGTAAAATGACTGTCTTACTGCGTCCAAGCTCGGCAGCGATGGCACGTTGCAAGAGACCTTGCTTACGCAGCTCAACAATCCTGCCACGTTCAAAGACAGAAAGACTTTTTGCCTTTGCCATCAGAAGGTCATAACGGTGTGACTGCCTGAAGGACAATGACACGAAAGCCATATTTTTGTGCAGATTTTAATTTTTTAAGGCTATGGTCTTAAACTTTTGATCAGCTGTGAAAAGCCTGTTTGAATTTAAATGCAGTTTTCAATAAATTGCCTGCAGTCTATTTTTTGTCTCTCACTCCTGTTTTCTTTTGGGATGTTGAAGCAGTACCTACAAACTGGTTATGATCCAACTGCGCAAAATGTGAAAAATTGTGATGTTTCTCCTGGTCTTAAGATTTTGTTCAGGAGTGTATTTTATGATGCAAAGACATTTATAATAATAATAATAATAATAATAATAATAATAATAATAATAATAATAATAATAACAACATTATAATTAATTAATTAATTATTTAATTATGTGGCTGAAGTATCCTATTATAGCTTTTGGAGCTATGGTATGTTAAAGTCATAATATTCTGGTATTTAATACACAGTATTTATCATCTAATTAATTCTAGATTTTGGTATATAATGCCCACTTTTAACCATTGAGTCAGGTTTTTCATATTTCACTTATTAAATATCTTTAAAATAATGCGTAAATATAATATGCCACATTGTTGTTAAGTTCTTAACACCCTTTCACATTGACTTTAAAGGAATAGTTTACCCAAAAATGAAAATTCTGTTATTAATTGCTCACCCTCATGTCATTCAAAACCCATAAGACCTTTGTTCATCTTCAGAGCATGAACTAAGTTATTTTTGATAAAATCTGAGAGCTTTCTGACTCTACATAGATAGCAATGCAACTGACATGTTCAAGGCCTAGAAAGGTAGTAAGGACATCGTTGAAATAGTCCATGTGACATCAGTGGTTCAACCGTAATTTTATGAGGCTACGAGAATACTTTTTGTGTGCAACGAAAACAAAAATAACGACTTTTCAACAATTTCTTCTCTTCTGAGGCAGTCTTCGACCCTCATTCATGAGAGTACCACATCACATAAAATACAAAATAGAATTCAATGCAATACAAAAAGTTTTCTCGTAGCTTCATAAAATTACAGTTAAACCTCTGATGTCACATTGACTTTTTTTTTTAACAATGTCCTTTACTACCTTTTTGGGCCTTGAACATGTCAGTTGTGTTGCTGTCTATGCAGGGTCAGAAATCTCTCAGATTTCATCAAAAATATCTTAATTTGTGTTCCAAAGATGAACAAAGGACTTCTGGGTTTGGAATGACATGAGGGTAAGTAATTAACAAAAGAACTTTAATTTTTAGGTGCACTGTCTCTTTAAGATGTGTAGTTTACACCATATTGTAAGCCCTTTTGAGGCTCTTCAAAAATGTTTTGTTCACGGCACATGCGGCATGACCAAAAAAACGTGTTGTGTGTCATGACCATAAATTCAGCGTTAGTCAGAATTTTCGCTTGTACGCTCACTTCTCCAACAGATGGCTTCTGAAACATTTCAGTCACACGGGAGGGTGTCAGTAGTGGAAGAATCAGCTCTCTCTGCTCAACATGGGTGGCGCTTGTATTTTCACAGCTGGCTGTACATGCAGGAATCAGCCATACGATAGAGGAGCCCCGAAGCTGAAGACAAGGCCTTCAAAACCCAGCAGGGCTAACAAGGGAGAGCTTGTAACCTTCACCAGGCCATGCACACAGAAATACTCTCTCCCACAGGAGCGCTCGCCGTTACCCAGCAGTCCTCTGGGACTGCCCAACAAGCCCTTCACAGTCTGTTCATCTGCCCCTCCGCTAGATAAACAGCTCCAGCCATGCTGGTTTTTCTGCCGCTCTGAGATCCGGCAGTCTAAATACAATTCCCTGGAGAGAGGTAAAAATAGGACCCGCACAAAAAGATTGACAATAATGGCGGCCATTGTTTGAGTTCATTCTCCAGACACAATGTCTTTATCAGTGTATTGCGTTCACCTTTTGGGATTTGCACATACGAAATTACACGACGCGCCCTTCCTTGGTGAAATTCATGCATTCCGAAAATTCCAAAGTTGTGGTGTTTTCCATTCCAGTAGACTTTTTGTTTTGCCTTTTCATTTGCATATTTGTTTTTTCCAAGAATAACTTCCAGGTGCGATGATTTAGCTTATTGTTTTGTAAAAGCAGTGCGAAAGAATGGCAAAAACAACCTGAGCGCTTTGAATGGCATGTGATTACTTCTCACATTTAAATGTGCAAATGAACTTAACGCATTTCTTGCACTGCCGCTCTCTGCCGTAAAGATGCTGCATGGATTCAAACAAGGTAAACGTGTCTTTTGGGAGACATTTTTGTCATAAAAACCACCAGAAGTCTCTTAGCGTCTTTGCCAACAGTGACAGTTGAGTATTTAGCAGTGTGTCTTTTTAAGCACATCTTCGCGCTTTCTTTTCTCGTTTCGGCTACTTTGGCGCGGCTTGGCAGGGGAGTTAAAGACGATGAGCTCATAAAGGATTAAACTTTGGTTTATTTGATTGTCTTTTCCTTGTGGGGTTCGGAGACTGTTAGGGCTCCAGGAGAAGGGCACAGAGAGGGGCCTGGCCCCTAATCCGCGGATATTGAGCGGGATTCCTGGGACGCGACTGCTTTCCGCTCCTTTGCTTCCTGAGGTGTGACGGGAGATGCTGGGGAGACCGAAGACGGGTGGTTTTTCTTTTTTTTTTTCTTTGTGGGGGTGGGAGTTTTTGGGGAGGATTCCTCTGTGTCTTTTGTTGAGACAAGTTTTCACAGTTTTGGGGCTGAGTAGTTGAGAATTGTGTGTCCAGTGGAGTGCGTCTGAAGAGGGGAGGGGGACGGCAGAGGCCTCAGAGGATTAGTCTCTCAGAGAATAATCACAGGATCAGTTCATACTGCTCAGGAGGGGGCCGCACTCAATGCACAGACAATCCAAAGAGAGAGAAAGAGACTGTGACGTAACCGTGACGTAACGTGTCTGCAGTTCTTTATAAAAACTGATATTTTACTAATGTCTTTGGGTACTTTCTTTTCAAATTAAGAATTGATAGCTGTTAGATTTTATGCATGATTTCGAAATAGGCAGTGAGACATGTACTTTGCTGTACAAACTTTAACCCTGTAATGAACTGCAAGTAGTACTTTAGATGTTAATGGATAATTCTTGTATGTACATGATTATTCTATATACAATTTTCATTATATATTAGGGAATATGTACTTTTTAAAAGTAATAATATTATATTAATTACTATTAAATAATTACTATTAAAATAGTAAATTAAATTAATTTAAAAACTTTTTTTTTTTTTTTTAAGTAAACATGCAAAAAGATTTTAAAATATTAAACTTAAAATATTGAATTAAAAATAAATGTATCATCTTTTAGATGTTTATTAGATTTATAATATTTACTATTTGTAATTTGTCAACTACCGCATGCCTAACTTTTCAGATGTATTTTGTCTATAATTATGTATTTACACATTTTTCATGCTTTTAGGTTATTATATTGTGCATTGCACTTATAGGGCCCTATGAAATCCATTTTATTTTATTTTATTTTAACGAAATTCTGTTTCATATATTGTTTTCAAATTCCATTCTTTCTGTTTTAATTTTTCTGCATTCCATTTTTTTCGCGTTTAAATTTTTCTAGACTTCATTCAAATCATTAAACTTACAATAATCAACAGCAATTTATTAAAAGATTAACAAAAAAAAACATTTTTAAGGCCATATGAAGTGTTTTACATTTTTTTTTTTTTTTCTCTCAAATTCAGTTTTATTTTTAACAAATTCAGTTTTCCATTTATTTTCAGGAATTTAATTTTAATTTTTAGATTCTTTTTTTTAGTCATTAAATTGTAATAATTAAAAACATCTATAATTAATTGATTTTTTTTAATAAAAAAAATATTTATTCATTTAATTTTTTTTCAGAAATTCAGTGGTTTGTATTTTACATTTTTCTGCTATATAAATTCTGATAAATAATTCTTCTGGTAAGTATTTCTTTTTAAAATAATGTTCTAATTAAGGCTGGGCATATGGCAAAAAAATTATAGAACATTTGACTGACTCTCAGTCATTTATTATTATTATTATTATTATTTATTATTATTATTATTATTATTATTATTATTATTTTATTTTTTCTTTTTTACAATTTTTAACTAGTCAACTTGAAAATCTAACTACAACATGATTCAAGTAACTTTTTCTTTATTAACCCTCTAGTTAAAGAAAATTCTATGCCAAGTGCACCACAGAAAATCATAGGGTCCTAAATTTACAGAGAGGTGGTCAGAGTGTATTTCTGTTTCATAGTGCCCTTATTAGAATTTATGCAAATTAAAAAGTTTCCAAAAAAAGTTTCTAAAATTAGTATTTTATTTTAAGTCTTTTATGTGATTCAGGGCACATTTCTTTGTTCTAGCCATTATGCATATTTCATTTGAATAACAAAGCCAGAAGCTTCTGTAATCTGATTTCAGTTGGCAGTAATTGGCTGATACAATAGATCTGCTGTTCTAATCCCTAATTCACTGCTACCAATCTGTTGAGTGTTTAATCTAAACACTGTTGTTTAATCTGAATGTGTGCATTCGAGGGATTTGTTGTTGAGAGATTTAGACTTGCGTAAGCTGATACTGTAAAATCTCTGAATTATTCATGGAAGGGCTTGAGTCTAACATATGCAAGCGGTGACACTGTGGTGCAAGTTCTGCATGTGGTAAAAATTGATTTGGTAGCTCTGGTGGGGGACTTTTAGCATGAAAAATAGTAAGGGTGACTAATAAGTAATATTATTAGTAATATTGCACATTTTATCCCATAGAAATGCAGACTTGACAATAAACCATTGATGTTTAGTGGGGATACAATACAGATGTACTTATATTAGCAATACAAAATCTGTAAAAACATCATTATCACTTAACTTATTTATTGCTTTTCATAGAGCTAATTAATGTAGAGTTAAAATATTCTGACAGTGGGACTGAGTTGAAATTCCTTAATCAGACATTGTTTGCTTTTCTTTAGGCTCTTATCTGAAGGCAAGGTTGTTTTTCTACAATTATTTTATTTTATTTTATTTTTGATGCTATGCATACAATTTATGTTACTATGGTGGTGTGTGGATTTAAAAGGTGTTTCTCTTTTTAAGTTTCCCACATGTAGCAGAAAATAGGAGCAATTTATTTGCATTGACAGGAAAAATGCTCACAAAATGCTGCTGCAGTCTGGAGTCTTGTATGTTTGTGATTTAGGAGTAAGTGTGTTTATATGGCTGTGCTTAGATGTTCTATGCATTTAAAGCACCTGCAGATTGCTACTTGAAGCCAGGTTAATTTAGTCCTGGACTTCACTGATGATAAGGAGAAAACCTGAGGTGCTTGTTTGCCTTTAAATAGAATTGTATATCCTGTATGAATTGTTCCCACTCTTCCTGGCTGGTGTGGTCACCTTGACGCTCTCAAGAATGAGATTACTTGTAAAGCTGGCAAAGGCAGATGCCAGGCTGAATGAGGCACATCTGTTCTTCTCATTCCCTTGATGTCTATTATACTAACAGGACAAAACCCGGAGAAACACATGGAAATTAGTTCTGCAGGCTTTTCTTTCACAATACAGGATGATGATGGTCTAAACCTGCCAGAGCAGGCAACACCAATCAGCTGGTGTAAACACCTCGGGTGTGTAACAACCGTTTCTCCTCTCCTAAAGGTCTGTCCATTGTGTAGGATGTATATCTTTTTAGCGATCTTATAGATCCATGAATAGGACTGAATCATAATTTCACATTCACCATTGTCTAAATGTTTTTTGTTCCGCCTTTAGGTGTTTCGCAGACTTGCATTCATGCACGTCTTTTCAATAGTTCCACTACAACCCAATTTGATGTTATCTTACGTTTAAATAGAATTATATAGAAAAAATTATATATCCAAAAAAACAACGTTTTTTTTTTTAAAATAATGCATTTACAGTATGATTTTGATAGGAATAATAATACTGTATTTGCTTTACATTTTTAAAAGTTGGTAGCAGCTAAAAAATGTTTTATTTATTTATTTATTTATTTATTTATTTATTTTATTTATTTATTTATTTATTTATTTTTTTACTTAAATTCCACTATGTGGAAAACATGGGTGGGAATCGCGAAATATTATGGAATTTGCCCAATTTGGGATGAATAAATTAAAAGTAGGTCAGTACACTTAAATCAAAACGAGATATGGACTAGTGTCTGTGAATATTAAGCTGCAAAAATACTATATATAGGAACTATATAGGAACCCTATATCTCCTATCATATACAAACAAACTTAAAGGTCTTCGCAGCAACCCACCAAAATAAAAGTTTAGTTTAACTTGACAGAAATATATTACTTAATGTAATTATAGTGATCTACTACTACTACTACTACTAATAAAAATATTATTAAAACAGTATTTAAGGAATATTTACCAGAATAATTATTTACCAGAAAATTGATTATTATAGTTATTAGAAAATGTTACGTTTTTTTTTTTACATTTTTGACAATAAATAAATAAATAAATAAATAAAAATAAATAAATAAAATAAATAAACAATAAATTAGTTCTTTATAAAATCTAATTAGTCTTTATAAATTAATTAGACATGGTTTTGATTATTCAAATTTAATGAAGCTTAAAATGGAATCCAGAAAATGAATGGAAAACAGTTTAATTAAAAATAAAACTGAAATTCTGAAATGAATACATGTCATTTTACTAAGCTTTTAACTGGCTTCAGAGGATATAGATTTTTTTTTAAGACTCTTTAAGATTTTAAGATATTTTTTTTTTCCATGTCAATAAAAAATGACATCAACAATTTAGTGTGTAAATCTTGTAAACTCACTTAGAAAAAGCTATTTTAAAACGCAAGCGGGAAGCTTAAAGACAAGTTTTATAAGAGACAGAGAAAGGTATTACAAGTAATACACTTGCTAATGATAAACTGATGAATTATGACCAGTAATATGCAGTAACAAGGTAATATGTGGACAGTTTTGCTTAATGGTAACTGGAATCTTGATTTATTCCTTAATCAAGTTTTGTTGATTTAGTCATTTTGCTCTATATACGTATTTGCTCCCTTTATTTAGGAATATACGCCTATGTAATTTGTAGCTAGGGAATTAAATTAGGATGATAGGAACCATGGAGCAGAGAAACATCTGCAAGCTGGGGGGCATGATGATGATTGTGTGTGGGTGTGTCTTGTAGGTCAAAAATGAGCAGGACTGACTGCTGTATGAGTGAATCAGAATGATTTCCTCAATCCACCATGATTCACCACATGCACACGCAAACAAACACGCACGCACACACCCTTTACAGTAATATTTTCATGTCTGCATTATTGAGATGAATATCATCATTTACAGTATCTTGTAATCAAACCTGATGCTCCTCATATCAATGTGTGTAAATAAGGACATTTCTGTACTAGTGTTGCACGATATACCGGTACTTAAAAAGTATTGCGATACCCTGCTTTTAAATAATGGTACGATTCCGTATATTACTAGTACCGGTACTTTATGAAACGCATTTTAATAAGAGCTGTATTTCTGCATGTCTGTGGTAGTGAATGGCAGAGATGCGCAGTTTTGTTTACTACACACATACGTGTGATGCTCTCTGTGTTTTCAGCCTCTGCCGCCTCAATATGTGAGTACATGAACACATGAACATGATCTCCAGAATAAGAAAATTTTACCGTTTCTTATGCGGAAAACTATCGTCATATAATAAAGACCCTAAAGGTCTTCACAGCAACCCGTCAAAATAAAAGTTAGGTTTAACTTGACAGTCAGAAATACTGTATATTAATATATTACTTAATGTAAAGATAGTACTACTACTACTACTAATAAAAACATTATTAAGACAATGTTTAATGAATATTTACCAGAAAAAAAATTAGCAGAATTTATTTACCAGAAGATTGTAAATACACAACACAATATTTCAGAAAAAATGAAATAAATAGCCTATAATAAATTAATTCTTTATCAAATCTAATTATCCTTTATAAATTCATTAGACATGCTTTTGATTGATAAAATGTGATGAAACGATTAAAATAGAATCCAGAAAATTAATGGAAAACAGATTCACAAACAAAACTGAATTTAAGAAAAATAATAAAACGTATTTCATGGGGCCTTAAAAACTCCATTTTGGTTAAACTTTAAATAAATTGCTATTAAAATCTGCAAGTTTCATGATTTTAATTAATTAGACATGCTTTTTGATAAATATATATATATTTTTATGTAACCATTAAAATAGAGCCTAGACAAATTAAAATGTAATGTAGGAGAAAAAAAAAAAAAAAGATTTCATAGGGCCCTCTTTGTTTGATTTGTGTCTTTGTTTTATTGTAGTTGTCCTTTAGTTTGTTACTTGCATCTAGGTTCATATTATTAATAACAAAGATAAAATATCAAAAAATGACTTTCATGATATAAATTGTTGTTGTGAAATAATATTATAATATCATGAAATAAGATTTGGCTTTATCCTTTAAGCTAACTTACCAATATAGCAAAGATCTCTACATACCTGTAAGCTCGGTAGTTGTTCACCATAATCATGTGTAGTGACACTAGCATGTGATTATTATTATTATTTATTTATTTTTTTTATTTATTTATTTTTTTTAAAGGAGGGATGAAATGCTTTGCTTTAATAGATAAAATAACTATGATCTCCATTTGGATCATCTGTTATTCAGTTACTTTTCCTGTTGCTCTGTGTATTTTTTTTATTTTTTTAATTTTTTTTATTATTTTTTTTTTTGGTAGTATCGGTTTAGTACACTGTAAAAAATAAAAAACACAATTTGTTGAGTCAGCTTAAAATAATTTGTTACCCTGCTGCCTTAATTTTAAGTTCAGTCAACTAAAGTTTAGTCAACTTGAAATGTTAAGTTGTACTAAGTAACAACTTAGATATTTGTGTTTGCTAAACTTAAACTGAACTTAAAATTTTAAGGCAGCCAAGTTACAAATTATTTTAAATTGACTCAACAATTTGTTTTTTACAGTGTAGTAATATTGTGATATTTTAGTCAGGTACTGTATCAAAGTCAAAATTTTGGTATCTACACTATTCTGTACTGTTTAGTATATCACTGAAAATGGATGTCGACTACACGCATGCACCTCTTGTGCAATTGTCATCAGAGTTTGTAAATAAAAAAAAAAAAGGGTAATTTTTCCCCATCATGCCTTGCAGACCCAGTCTGTACAAATGGGATTTTGAAGCTCATCTGAGCATTCCGATAATGGAACGGTGCAGGAGCCGGACCTGACAATCCCTCATCTCCGTACAGTCTCAATTGATCACCGATCCTATTGCTAACTGCAGTAAATTGAATTTTGAGTCCTAACATTGTTCGTTAACCACAGTGGCGAAGAGATAGCGATACAGATTAATGATAATGGCGGGCCCGGGATGGCTTTCCCTCTCAGTCGGCGAGATTTGATTAGCCTCAGACGGCCACGGAGACGGAGATAGGCCCTCCTCGGCTGTTACGAGGAAGCACTTAATGAAAGGCTTGTATGGACGACTAATCTGGAAATGTTTGTCTGGCTGTCCACTTACTGTAGACGTTTGATACCGTAGATGGGTTGTGCTCGTACATGTGTGTGACCTACGTGCACACGCGCTCTCCCAGTGAGTAATGTCCTTGAGGATAGCTGTTTATTACGCTCCCGAGGTTAGTCTGTTCGTATTCACGCCGCTCGTGATGATGTGCTGAAAGATGCTTTATGGCTTTCAGACTCCGGGTGTTGTGAGCGCATCTCTGTGCGAAAATGTGCGCAATGAATTAACTCGTCACTGACACATCTCATCATATTTGAGTCATTTACTCGGGTTTAGAACGAATGTCGTAGTGCTAATTAGTAAGCGGTTAAACATGCAGAGTGATACTCAGAGGTTTGTCAACCGTAGTGTGAGATGAATCGGGTCATTACTAGAACATGCTGGGAAAAAGATATGTGCATATGAAGTGAGAGATACTCTGTTCCAAAACCTAGTGAGCTGACTATGGAGGGAGCATGCCTAGAGAGCTTGTTTCATCTAGGTGGCACTGTATGTTTTATTTATTTATTTATTTTTTTTCTCAGAAGGCACACTCATGACAGGAGTAAATCACATTTTAAAGTGCATTAAAATAAAAATAAAAAAAAGAAATGCAATTTTTTTTTTTTAATTCAAATTTTACATTTTGGAAAAGTATGGAATTTGTTTCCAGACTTTTGCCCCTATTTTTTTTTTTTTTTTTTTTTATAATAGATAATTAAGAATTTAATACATTTATTGTGCAAGAAGTGAGATTTCATGGCAGCTGTTTAGTGATTGTCAAATACAACTGAATGAATTCAAGGTGCACTTTTTCCATTTTCAAAATGTAGGTTATAAGCATTTTGGGTTTCTTCTCACAATATTATTAGCACCGTATTACATAGTGTCATGAAAATTGGCAAAAATAAAAAACTGTACTTTAATTTAGTTGTTAGAAACCATTAAACTTAGCATACAGGACAATGCACACTGAGCCACCTATTGTGCCATCAGCCCATTTCACGGTATGGTTTTTTGGCCACTACAAAGTATGCATTAAAGAGACCTAAAGCCTTGAAATATGGTATACCGCCCTATTTCGAAAACCAAGTTTTAAATACTTTTTTTACAGTACCAGTCTATTTTATAAACCCTTGAAACTTGGCAGATTTTATGCCAGCAGCCCATTTCATGTCATGGTCTCTATGCCGCCACACAGGATGTGTTATATTGGATATTAGGCCTTTATATTAGCGGTGCTAACATAAGAAAAGCCAAATTTTGAGCAAGTAGATCTCTGTTAATTCATGTGCATCCACGGTCTTATTTTATTCATAGTAAGATGGCAGTGATGCACAAAGGAAACGGGTTATATAAAACTAGAAATTGTAATGCATAAGCGTGCAAAAAATTAACATGTGCATGTAAATTGCTCGAGGGCACAAAAAAGTTTTTTTTTAATTTTTTAATTTTTATTATCTTTTATTTTAGGGGCTCTGTATGTTTTCACTTCGAGAAAATCAATGAAAAACCCCTGAGAAAATAAAAATATGTACAAATGACTGTACTGCTCTATGAACTATTTACGTTACATTTGGTCTGAAAATTTACTGAGAGGTTTGTAATATGAGTCTGGAAAAGTTTGGAATTTCGAAATGGAAAATGTGTAGGAACCCTGTATAATATTTTGTAATTATTTGTTTCATACACTCTCTTTACTATTGTTCGTTGTTAATGTTTATAGTATATTAATATTCATTTAAATAATGTGAAATGTTTTATGTAGAAATTAGCATTTTAAGGTAATTTATTTTATTTTTTAGTTTCCTTTTTTTCTGGTTTAATTTTTCTAAACTCTGTTTTAATAGTTAAATTAAAAAATATTAATCAAAAAGCATGTCTAATTAGTTAAAAATCATGAAATGTATACAATTTAACAGCAATTTATTAGAAGTTTATTTAGACATTGTAAGGCTCTCTTTTAAATTCAGTTTTACTTTTTATCAAATTCTGTGTGTTACATTTAATATTCTGAGTTCCATTTTAATGGTTTCATTAAATTGTAATAATCAGAAGCATATCTAATTAATTGATTTTATTAAAAAAAAAATATTATTATAAATACATTTGTTTATTTATTTATTTTTTATTTTTCAGAACTACGGTGCTGTGTATTTACATTTTTCTGGTAGATAAATGCTGGTAAATAATTTCTCTGGTAAATATTTCTTGAAAAATAATGTTTTATTAACTGTATTACTGTTGTAGTAGTACTATCATTACATTAAGTAATATATTTCTGTCACAGTTTCTTCAGGTTAAACCAAACTTATATTTTGATGGGTTGCTGTGAAGACCTTTATGCATAAGAACATGCAGGATTCGTGTTTAAATGAATAGTTTGCAGCTTAATATGCAGACACTAGTCCATATCACGTTTTGATTTAAGTGCAATGACCTACTTGTGATTCATTTATCTGAAATTTGGCAATTTCTGTGATATTCCACGTTATATGGTAAATTCCATTTTTATGACTGAATTCCGTGATTTCCTCTGTGTTTTCTGCATCGTGGAAATCATAGGGCCCTACTTGCTGTTATTGGAGTGTCATGACTTTTATCTTGCCTTTTTTAGCAACACACTAATGTACTTATCAAATTCTGTTGAAATCAATTAATACTACCGCGTGAAGCAGTTTATGTAGCATTGTTGCCTATGTAGAGAATTTCCATTCAATCACTGGTTCCAGGATGCTCTCTTAGAGGACTGCTTCCTATGTAGGGAACCATGCTATGCTACTTGGATCAGAGCTACAGTGGTTTCTTTGTTGCAGCTGTGATATTGTGTTCTAATTCTACATCTTATTCTGTAGGTCAGTCAGGTTTTTTCTGGAATAAATAAATTCAAACGTTTTATCACAACATTGAGTTTCTGGGACAGTTGGCGTGCTTAAAAAAAAAAACTCCAACCAACTGGCTTAGAGCATCTGTGAGATTACAGAGCGTGCTTCGGAAAATCTTTCAATGTTCCTCCCTGCAGCTTAAAGAGTGTTTAGTCTGATTTCTCACAGAGGAGCCCTCACACAACTCAGGACATATTTGGGTCCGTATGTGTTAGGCATGGTATTTAAATAACTTGTGTAAGCAAACCTTGAGACTTGCTACTCAATAGGAAACAGTTTGTTCTGTCTGAACCTGTGACCTGCTGACACAACGTGAGAAATTCATGTTTGAAAAGCTGCGGTTCTGCAGCACAGAAATCTAGCGAGACATCTTACGTCTACAGTCTGCAGTTATTTACCTAGTTAAAAACACATGCATTTTGTGTAATATATATTTCATGAACTTAAATAGAACTCTTCAATTCAGTGTCTTAGTACAGAATATTTTTCTACGTTTTTAATTTTTTTTTTAAACTATCAATAAGTATATTTAGTGCAGAATATTTTTTTTTTCTTTCTAAAATATTTTTATAATATTTATTTTATTATAATATAAATTAAATAGTGATGCAGCATCAGTTTTTTTTAGAACCTTATGTTACCTATGTGTGTATCTTGCTTGCTTTTTGAAATAATAGAGCTAGAGAGCTTAATTATTAATCATAAAGCTGGCAGTGAGCAACAAAGTCTCGTTTATTTAATAGCATGTTAGATTTCAGATGATTAAATGGCTTTTACTGTACACACACACACCAACAGAAAGTGACCGTGACATTGAACACCACACTGTTCTTGAGTGAAATATGCTTTCCCAGCAGCAATGCTGCGTGACACTTTGACCTGAGGTTGTTGCGAAACAGGATTTGTTCCTGTTGGATATTAATTGTCTTGTTTAATTACAGCTTAGTAATTAGAGGGGGGCGAGACACGAATTCCCTGTTGCTAAGTCCTTGTTAATGTTTGCATTTTCAAAGTCAAAGCTGTATGTTCTCAAGGATATGGCAACTCTTCCCCCCCACCTCCCTAAACTGCCAGTTAATGGACAGAGACAAGGCTGGAGTCAGCACCTCCTTGCTGGGGGTGTGGATGTGTGTGTGCTGACATTGCAAACATTTCTGCGCTGAGAAGCAGAGAGATGTGTTGTTGGTTAAGACTCCCACTGGTATTAAACACCTGAAGATTAATGACACTCCTTAACCGCTGCTCACGTCATGTGATCGCACCTAGACCGATCACAAGCCTGCAGGCATCACCACAACATGATTTAACTAAGTATAAGGATTTCTATTAAAGTAAAACAGCTTAAACCAGCCCATGCTGGTTTCTGTTTTTTTTTTTAAGATTTATTTTTGCCATTTTTGCCTTTATTTTGATAGGGCAGTAGAGTAACGACAGGAAGCAAAGTAGGAGAGAGAGAGGGGGATGGGATCGGGAAAGCTCCACAAGCTGGGACTCACACTCGGGACGCCCCGTGCGCAATGCCTAGGGCCCTATGAAATCGGTTTTATTTTTTTCCAAATTCCGTTTTAATTTTTTTCCGTTTAAATTTTTCTGGATTCCGTTTTTTCCCATTTTAATTTTTTCTCAACTCCTTTTTAATGGTAAATTAAATGTTATTAATCAAAGAGCATGTCTAATGAATTAAAATCATGAAACTTATACAATTTCACATCAATTTAATAAATGTTTTATTTCTTTCTCACCATATTTTATTATTATCAAAGTCTTAATTATTTGAATGCATACTTAATTTATTCAAATTTATTCTTAAAATAGCCTTATGAAAGGTTTTTTTTTACCCTCAAAAATTCTGTTGTGTATTTAAAATGTTCTGGTTATCAGATAAAGGCATAAAACATGAATTTCATTTATCTTTTAATTATTGAAAATTAAGTTAACTTTTTTTTTTGGCAAACAAAGGGGAATTTACTATTAAAATTAAAAGAGGGAAGAAATGTTGTGTGATTGTAGCCTAAAAAATAATGTTTGTTTCATTTTAGTAGTAGTAGTAGTAATATATATCTGGCACTATGCCTTCAGGTTAAACCAGACTTTTATTTTGACGGGTTGCCATGTCTACCTTTACATTTCTGTGTGTATATGATATAACGCTAGGTTTCCTAAAATGGAATGGTCAAATGCTCATAAAGTGACTCTCAGCAGATATTGTTCATGTATTTATGTCCTCATTTAGTGAGACGACGGATGCTGAAGTCACTACAAGTGTCACGCGCGCTTCAGTGTGTGTAGTAATCAATAGTGCTCCTTACATTAAAACGGAGACACGCAGAACATGCAGGATTCACATTTAAATGGTATTTTTGCAGCGTAATATTTACAGATACTAGTCCATATTGCGGTTTGATTTAAGTGTAATGACCTACTTTTGATTAATTCTGTGATATTCCGCGTTATTCAGTAAATTCCGTTTTTATGCCTGGATCCCGTGATTCCGTCCGCGTTTTCCGCATCGTGGAAATCATAGGGCCTTAAATGCTGCTATATGTCGGCGCACTGCCCACAAGGCTATCAATGCCAACTGTTTTGCTGGTTTTAAAGGGCTTTTGGGCTTTCTTCCATTGGTCAGACCTCCATCTTAGCCAGGCTTTGGCTATCCAGATCATTCTAAACCATGTTAGGCTAGTTTTAGCTGGTTTTCATCATAATATGCGTCTGCCACCTCAGTAAGCCTTCAAACCATGTTTTCTCTTGCTTAAGGCAAAACTTAATTTAATTCACAGATATCACCATACTTTCCCAGTTGATTAATTGGAATACATTAAGACAATTGTTTTTGTATTTTAAGTTTTCTGAACTGTTGTTTAAATATGCAAATGACGTTTTATCTAATTAAGTATGCACTCGTATGCATAAATTTCCAGAACAGAAGTCTGCAAAGTTGGATGAAGTCAGTTTCTACATTAATTTTGTTTACATATTAAAGTTTTTATTTTTGGGGATTTTTTTTAGGGGATTTTTGGATAACTTTTTTATTACTACTTTACATACTGACAACAGCAAGAAAAAAATGTCACCATGTGGAACAAAACCCTCTTTAGAATATAATTAGGAATAAAATAGGAAAGCTTGGTTTATGCAAGTGATACTAGTGGAGGTTTTTGACTCATTGCTGGGAAAAAAAAAAACTTAAAAAGGTGACATATCATGGAAATCTGACTCTTTCTGTGTTTAACTGCTAAAATTGGGTCCCCAGTGCATCTACCAACCCAGAAAATGTGAAAAAGTACAACCCAGTAACTTTGTTTTGGTAAAGCTTTTTCTGCAAACGTAAAAAAAAGTGGCGTGTCAGATTTTTCTTCTAACGCCATGACAAATATTCGAGCAAAGCATGCTAACTGTTCTGTTGTTGGCTGCACAGATGAGCACAGAACACTGTTAAGAGTCCCAGCCTCAGAGGAGACAGGGATTTATTGATTTATTTGCTGTATATTACGCTGCTGCCATACAAATCTAATATTAACATGCAATTTCTTTCCTAGCTGTTTACCTTCATAAACCTTTGAATAATAGGTCTACTTTAAAGGGATAGTTCACCAGATTAATTTTGTTCAGCTAGCCTCTTCTTTTGTGTTCAACTAAAGAAAGAAACTCGTACAGGTTTGAAACATCTTGAGAGTGACTAAATAATGACAGAATTTTCATTTTTGTGTGAACTGTCCCTTTAAAGGAAATGTATTGGAATTGAAGTCAAATGTATAAAGTGTGATAAAATACTAAAGCTGCCCTCGACTAAAGATTTTTCTGGTCGACTAGTAGTAGCCATTTTAAGCATTAGTCAGCTATTAGTCGCACGTTTAATAATAAACCATATAAATCATCATAATGAGCCTTTAATTGCCTACATAGCCTAATAAGCATTTAAGAGCGCTCAAAAAAAGCTTGCCAGCACGCAGGCAAATATAATTATGAATGTGTCAGGGGAAAACAGCAAGTAAGCCAGCGTTAACGTTTTAATAATTTGTTGATAAACCAGTGCTTTCTTTGTGTTCAGCTTAAGAGATGAAGTCAACAACACTGACTCGTCATCTCTGCAGTAGAGATGCGCCTGTTTGCATGTTTCATACAGATTGCATAATCTGAGAATATTTGTTTTCTGTTTGAATTGGTTAATTTAGAAATAGACATTTAAGTATACACAGAGTTTGAAAGTGACGCATTAAAGAGATGGGAGAAAGCGCATCCTGTTTGTTTTATTTTACAAAAGCACATTTCATTGTTATTGAGTGCACACAAATAACGTAGATTCTTTACAGATTCAAAAGATGTATTAGTTTTATCTGTATGACCAAAAATGACGGAGTATTTTAAGAGCAAGTGACCGCACCAGCACCTGCATCTGTCATGCAGTGAGCGCGCTGCTATTCAGCTTCCTCAGCTTCTATTCAGCTTCCTCACTTGAAAAGCGCACATTTTTCTAAGTTAACGTTAGATTGAGAGGCCATGTAAAGTTGCTACTACATACTGTACATCTTTCAGATGAAAAGCCATATTTGAGGTCGATTGAATGATAGGTGAGCATATTGATGTCCTGCCCTATTTACTATATTACCACATAGACCTGTCCATCACGGATTTCGGAAATCCGTGTTTTTTTTTTTTTTTTCTGCGACTAAGCGACTAATAAAATTTTGGTTGACCAAGCCTCTTCTCGTTGACTAATGGTTAGTCGACTATTAGGGGGCAGCCATATAAAACACGTTTTTTTGGATGTTTTCTTTCCGCTCATCTGAGAGAAGACAAGTTACAGAAGCAAAATCTCAAAATCGACCAATGTATGAAAAAACAGGTTTTTCGTGTAGTATCTTCTATTGAAAACCCTCTAATAAAACCCATTCACCAAAAGCCAACAGTGCACATGTTCATATGCATCTCAATGGATGTGTGTTTGTGTTTTTACTACGGCATAAATCCAATCCCTGCTTAAGCAGAGGACACGGACTATGGTTTCGTGCATCTGGCTTAGCGCATGAGGCTTTTTACCCTCAGTCACACAGAGCGATGTCATGCATTTAGCCTCAGTCTCGCGTTTGTTGTCCAGTGTCCGTCTCATTGAGCCGTGGGCTTCCTGCAGTATTGCCATGGGATGCAAGTTGCTGTGTTGAGATAACGGGCCCGACCCAGCTGCGCTATCACGGTCTCCCTTCCCGTTAATCGGCTTTCAGCCTAGCGCAAATAAAGTTTTAGTGTTTCTCTGCGTGATGGGGCTAGTCTGCTTAGTTAAGAGAATGCAAATGGCAGGCCAGGCAGGGTTAATTTACTCAGAGCTAGTCTCAGGGCAAACCATCCGTCATTGGCTCTAAACGCTGCTCACGTCCGCAGTTTTGCTCCAGTGTGAATATAAAGACTTATTATGAACTGTTAAAAACATCCCTGAGCCTGAAATCTGGGTTTTATTTATACAGTAAGTAGAAAACAACAGCAGAGTTTATGGATGCAATTTGTGATTTGTGTGTTTGTGCGTGAGTGTCTGGAAAAAGCACTGCTGTTTATGTCTCCAGAATATTCTGTGCACTTTCAAGATGAATTTCACACTTTTGAAAGCCCCCTAACCCTCTTCTCTGGAGATGCAGACGTAGTGCCAATGAAGCGAGACGCAGACACAACTTGATTAAGCACGCATAATTGTCAAAGAGCACCATAAACAGAAGTTGCTCATCAGCGCTCATGAATATGCAGCAAATATTCATAGGATTCTGCTGTTGTGTAGAACAATAAGAGCAGAGCTCGTGGCATGCTGGGTAAAGGTTAATGACTCAATGAGGGAATCCAGCCATTACCTTCTTTTTTCCCTTCCTAAAGCAGATCCTGACCTTTTGCAGGCCTGTATCGCCACGCTTCTGCTATCACCCATTCACATGCGGTTCTCTCTTCACACTCATCAGCTGCACTTTTGCACAGAGAAAAGGATATACGCACTTCAGCTTTATAGTGCTGGAATGGAGAAAAATGTGAAAGAATGTTTTTCTGTTCCAGTCATTGTAAAGTGTGCCATTTAAGAAATATCACTCAAGCAAAAGTGCTGTTCAGTCGTAGGTAATCACAGCCGATCCTGCAGCAAAGGAAAGCACATTAAAAAAAAAAAAATACACTCTCAGAAGAAAATACAGTGCTGTTGCTGGGGCGGTACCCTAATATACAACAGGTAAAAGGTACCTTATTTATTCCTAAATTGTACATATTAGTACGTTAAAGGCACATATTCAGTGCTTTGAAAGAACATATATAAATTAGTTACCTTATATTGTCTTTGATACTACAACAACAACAACAACAACATGAATAGTTGCACAATAGTTTTAATTTGGCAAAATTTAATTAGAGAACCAGAACAAATGAATTAAAATAATTAAATATTTATTTTAAATAATAATTAATCTTATTTAGTTAGTTAACTAAATTATATAAACACAGTTTATTTAACTTATGTAACTGTAAATTGTTACAATAAACTAATTTATTTCTTTATACTTTATTTACTCAGATTCTCTAATTTGATTTGAATTTAAGTAAATAATGTCAATAGATCGTTGTTGTTGTTGTTAATATATTAATTTGGCTAATGATATCTAATGATAGATGACCTTATTTTAGTTCTCAAATCCATTTTTCTTTCTTCTAGTTGAAAGAAATGATGAAGGAAAGAAAATAAAGGAGAAACAAAGCTCAAACCAAACCATTATAAGTTTTGACGGGACTCAAGTAGCGCCCCATGATTTCTGCAGTGTGCAAAACTTGTAATCCAGTCGTACAAATAATGTGCAGTGTCACAGAATTTACCAAATTTTGGATGAATAAATCAAAAGTATATTAGTACCCCTAAATCAAAACGTGATATGGACTAGCGTCTGTAAATTTTAAGCAGCAAAAATACTATTTAAATGTGAATCCTGTATGTTATGTGTGTCTCTCTGGGAATGAATGGCGCAAACGCGCGGTTTCGTTTACTTTACACGTACTGAAGCGCTTGTGATGCTCGCAGTGTTTTCAGTCTCTGCCGTTATGTCATATACAAACTGAAACTTAAAGGTCTTCACAGCAACCCATCAAAATAAAAGTTCAGTTTAACTGGAAGGAACTGTGACATAAAAAAAAATATTGCCTAATGATAGTGTGATAGCAATAGTAGACTAATAGTAAACGTATTATTAAAACATATTTTCTAAGGAATATTTGCCAGAAGAAAATATTTACCAGAATTTATTATTTATTTACTAGAAAAATGTAAAAACACAGTATTTCTGAAAAAATAAATAAATAAAATAACAATCAATCAATTATAGATGCTTTTGATGATTAAAAATTAATGAAACTAGTGCTGTCAAACAATTAATCGGGTTTAATCACATCTGAAATAAAAGTTTTTATTTACACAATAAATGTGTGTACTGTCTATATTTATTATATATAAATAAATACACACACAGGCAAGGATATATTTAAAATTTTGTTTATATATTAAAAATATGGTTATATATAATATTAATTATATAAATATAAATATATGTAAATATTTTCAAATATGTAAATATTGTCAAAATACATACTGTATGTGTGTGCATTTTTGTAGACATAATAAATATATACAATACACATACAGGGGTTGGACAATGAAACTGAAACACTCGCCAATATAGTATTGGAGGTTTCATGGCTATATTTGCGCTGTCTGGTGCCCAATCTTCACTTATTGTACATTACACCAGTTAGAGCAGAGTGTAAAGTTTCATTATGTGCACCCAATGGTTCAAACATTGTACCTTGAAGGTAGTGCTCTGTATCAGGATAATAATGCACCAATACACACAGCAAGACTGGTGACAGACTGGTTTAATGAACATGAAAATTAAGTTGAACATCTCCCATGGCCTGCATAGTCACCAGATCTGAATATTATTGAGCCACTTTGGGGTGTTTTGGAGGAGCGAGTCAGGAAACGTTTTCCCACATCAGCATCACATAGTGACCTGGCCACTGTTCTGCAAGAGGAAAATGGCTCAAAATCCCTCTGGCTGCTTTGCAGGACTTGTATTTGTCACTCCCACGATGAAATGATGTTGTATTGGCTGCAAAAGGAGGCCCAATATCATACTAATTGTGATCTAAAACCAGGTGTTTCAGTTTCATTGTCCAACCCCTGTACATATATTATGTAAACAAAAAAACTATTTTGGATGCGATTAATCGCAATTAATTATTTGACAACATTAAATGAAACCATTAAAATGCACTCCGGAAAATTAATGGAAAATACAGAACTTGGAAAAAAAAAATTCTTAAGGCCTTAAAACTCTACATTTTGTTAAACATTTAATAAATTGTGTACGTTTTATGATTTCAATTAATTAGGCATGCTTTTTGTTTTATATATATATATATTTATTTATTTTTTTTATTTATTTATTTTTTAATTCAACCATTAAAACATTGAAACAGGAAAAAAAAAACTGAATCCAGAAAAATTTTAATGGAAAATCATAAAATTGATTTCATAGGTCCCTAGACTCAAGGAAGTTGTTTTTTTGTTGGAGGCGTGTTAACGTTTTCCCTCCATCTCTTTATCTTAAGGCCTAGCAGCAGGGATACGATTGCGGCGCTTGCTTTATGGCGAATGCGTGTTCACGGGTACTAAGTGAGGAAGTTGCCAATGCGCTCTTCTTTACCCAGTGGAGATTTCGAGGTGTCTGCATAAATTGACGGCACCAGAAAGAAAGTTGCAGCAGTGGATTTGGTTTTTCTTCTTTTCAAAGCAAAGTCACACAAATACGGGCCTCGATTCGTTGTCAGGGGAAGAATGTTGCAATGCATCACTTAACAAGCTCGTGTTCAAACAGAGCTTCCTCTGATTTACTGCTGATGGGGGAATGTGATTAATGCTCCTTTTTAAAACCCTCGTACTTTAGGATGTGTTGCAGCCCGGCCCATTATTCCCAGGACTGCACATTACTTCAGCGTTTCATGTCAAATGGCGGATCTTGGATGGTTTGCAATAAATTAATTTCACTTGCATCGTGTCTAGCCACAACAAAGTGTTTTAATGTGTAAATAAAACAGGGCGGTTCATGTGTACATATTTTTAATGTTTTATGTTAGTTTTTAAACATCCCACTGTTTACTTTCTTTCGCATGCTATGAATTCTTAATGAGGGTGATGCAATATTAGATGAACAGTATTTACCAGCTGTGACCAGCCCCAATTCTGTCAAGGTTATGCTGTGATGATGTTTCTACACTGGCCGGATGATATTTTGACACATTTGACAGGTGTAGAATTTGCAGGAATCTAAGCTGCTGAGACGGGAATTCACAGTTGTTCATTGTGTGGCTTGATTTTATATCATTGTTTTTGTTTTAACTCGTGTTAGATCTAAGCAAGAGATCTAACTATAAGACAAGCTATTTTGCAACTGTTACCATAGGTCATTGCCGTCTCTGGCTTTATCCGTCTCAATCCTTAATCTACGCTGAGTGATTGGCCATTTTGGACGGTTTCCACAATTTCCACTCTAAAGCCCTCATACCTGTTTCTCTCTTACATCTTAGAGCTATGTCGTTGTAATTAGCATGTCTGTGTGAGCGAGATTGTGCTTTTTGCTTCTCAGATCGCCATTCCTGTGCTTTTACATGTACAGCCTCATCCTAAAGAACCCCAAAGGCGGACTCTAACTGTAGCCTTTTAGCAGTGGTTTCAAGGTAAAATGGCTGCTACTATACTTTATTCATAATAAGTACCGCAGGCATGCTGAGGTTAAGTCAGTATGCCCCCTGTCTAAGATTGTCAAGAATGCTTTATGTGAGGTCTCTCTGTCAGATTTCTCAGGGTGGGTTCCTCACAACCTCTCTCCATTAGCAGGCCATTAATCTGAAGGCTAGAGCTCAAGTCCTGACTCTAGTCCTGGCTGTTCAAACTTTTAGCCAACCTATCTCTCTCTGTCACGACCCCTCGCTACCACTCCAGCGGCTTTAAAACACACTAGCGCTGTTACAAAACCTAGTAGTATTTTAAGGCATCATATCTCCGTTTCTGGGTCATGATATGGTAATATTTTTAAAGGGGGAATGTTAAAACAAATGAAAATAATAATAATAATAATAATAATAATAAAAAAAAATATATATATATATATATATAGAGCCAGGGCAGGGGTGTAAACTTTTGAACAGATGAAGATGTGTACATTTTTCTTGTTTTGCCTAAATATTATTATTTTTTCATTTAGTAAAAAAGATAAATTAACTTATTGGTTAAATAAGTTTTATTTAAGCTCAAAAAGTTTCCCCCCCCTGCCTCTTAATACATCGTTTCCTTCTGGAGCATCAGTGAGCATTTGAACCTTCTGTAATAGTTGCATACGAGTCCCTCAATTGTCCTCAGTATGAAAAGATGGATCTCAAAATCATGCAGTCATTGTTGAAAGGGTTCAAATACACAATAATGCAGAAAAAGCAAAGAATTTGTGGGACTTGAAGGATTTTTCTGAAGAACAGCGGACAGTTTAACTGTTCAGGACAAACAAGGGACTCAGCTATCACTAAACCAAATATTATTTTCACTTGTGGACTATATGTAAACATTTTTATGTGAAATATCTTATTCAGGTCAGTACTAAATAAAAAAAAACAAAAAAACAATAGCATCCATTTAGTATGATCCATCTTATTTGGAAAAATAATGAATATGCAGATAACTATAATTATAATTAACAATTATGCAGATTCTGCAAGGTGTACAGTATGTAAACTCTTGACCTCAACTGTGTGTGTGTGTGTGTGTGTGTGTGTATGTGTATATATATATATATATATATATATATATATATATATATATATATATATATATATATATATATATATATATATATATAGATTTGTAAGATACTTTCTTTTGGCCAAATTCTAGGGCAGCAGCACATATCTTAGAAGTGAAGACAGTCCCAGAATGCATTGAGCTGAGCTGAGCTGGCTGATGAAATTAATCCAAGTTGGTGAAGGAAATGTCAATTTTAAGCATACTTATTTCTTTCAATACTGAAAAGTGTCAGTAAAAAAAGACTTATCTGAATTATTTACGAAATATGTATGTGCACTTTGTATTTTTATGCTCATTAGAGTGTTGTGTTGTTAGATTAGAAATATCTCTATCTCTATCTCTATCTTTATCTCTATTTCTAAATCTCTATTGGAATTCAGTGTGAGTCAAGTTTCCTATACACTTAGGGGATAGTTCACCCAAAAATGAAACTTCTGTCATTAATTACGCACCCTCATGTCGTTCCAAACCTGTAAGACCTTTGTTCATCTTCAGAACATACATTAAGTTATTTTTGATGAAATCCAAGAGTTTTCTAAACCTGCATAGACAGCAATGCAACTGACACTTTCAAGCCCAGGAAGAGGTAATAAGGACATTGTTAAAATAGTCTGTGTGACATTAATTTTATGAAGCTGCGAGAATACTTTTTGTGCCCAAAGAAAACAAAAATAATGAGTTTATTAAAAAATTTCCACAACTTACTCTCCTTACTAGCTTTCTGGGCCTTGAACGTGGTAGTTGCGTTGCTGTCCGTGAAGGGTCAGAAAGCTTTCTGATTTCATCAAAAATATCTTAATTTGTGTTCTGAAGATGAACGAAGTTCTTACGGGTTTGGAACAACATGGAACAGAATTTTCATTTTTGGGTGAATTATCCCTTTAAGAGTTTCTGGCTAAGTAGAATATTTCAGATCTGTTAGTAATGAGGTTCTGTTGCAGAACAGATGCAGATAGCAAGGTGGCTCACTAGTTTTTGGGACAGATCTTGTTTGTAATTTACCTTGTTCAAAGCTTATGAGAATGTTACGTAACGGGGAAAAAAACCCCAGCTTTTTTGTTTACGTAAACGCACTGTAAGTGAATGAAGCTTCCCTCTTAATGTTCAATCCTGTTTTGCTCTGCAGCCACGCAACACGCCAACACAACAGACCTTCCCCCTCCACACCTGACCAAACTTGCAGTTTCACTCCTTCTCAAACTAATTGACTTTAATTTGTCTTTTCTTCCTTCCTTAATTATGGGCTGAATCTCTGTGTCAAAGCAAGTGCCATTTTAAAAGGTATTGGCCAATAAAAAACATGAGTGTGACTGATGTTAATTAATATTCATGGTTTATGATGTGTGATACTGGTCCTCTGAGGCTCTCGATACCCTTCGGCCATTTAGCGTCATACGTTAAGCACCGATCTACTGACCGGGGCTAACGAGCCCTGTCCCCTGAAATGGAGCCCGGTAAGGAAATGGACCTGAGGGGTACATTATCTTAACACAATGAGTGCGTTTATACGTCCGGTGCCGAGGAACATTTTAAAGGGAATTTCATTTCCCTTCGTTAATATGTTTAGCTCAGTATTTAGAGTCTTCGTTTTCCAAATGACTCATTAGAGGTTACATTATGACCTGCTTTATTGACAATATTTGCAGGCTTTTATTTCAGGACAGCTTAATCAATGGTACTTTGTTGCTGTTTATCCTTCCTCAGTTTGTCTTTGTCCTTTTTACTGACTATCTTGATTTTTTTTGCCAAGGGGAAATTGTAGATAATGATTAAATTCTGTGCAATAATACCTTTGTTGTTTCCACAAGGAGGACCTGGCGCCCTCCGGAACGGGAGGGGATGTTAATTAAATCACTGCCTCTGTATTTTTTATTTTTTTTTGCATAAGAGAGCTGTATTTTTTAAACATGCTCCAGTTTGTGGTATCACAGGGTAAACAATTACCACTTGCCGCAACCCAAAATTTAAATGAGGCTTTCATAAAACCTTTTCTGGTTTACTCGTGTTCTCTGATTTCAAACGCAGAGTCACACTTATCTGATGTTGTGGTAATTTAGGTCTGAGGTAAGAGTGCTTCTGATGCAAATGGAAGCTCCAGGACCTCGGCAGACGACAGCCTGCGCCAGCGCAATTACCTGGCAACTTTGCCTGTCTTTTCACCCCTCTCTTTCTTTACGTTGTCTCATCTTTTTTAATAATGCACGGAGGTCGTGAAGTCAGTCCGTTTGTCCTATTTCTCCCTGCCTCGGAAAACCAGCTCAAGGTTGCTGTTTGAAATGCACATCTCCAGGCTGTGTAAATAAATTGCCTTTGAAAGTATCTTCTTCGTGCTTGGGTTTAAAGACTGGGCTTTGCGCGCTCGATTTGCATTTGTTTTCATGTGGGAGATTCTGTACATGATCATCAGGTTGATGTGAAGTAATTCATTAATAAAAATACACAGAAACCTCATTTCATCTCATCCTGGGAATCTACGGAACAATGAAACTTTTAAATAACCTGTCTTGAGTGTTTTGCCCTGATGGAGGGTGAACCCTTCTCTTGTTCCATTGTCAAATCGATACGGATTACCCTGGGAGAGATTGTGAATACCTGATCTGTTCAGTACTAACCGTTCTGCGCCTCTACCTGGTGTTTATCTATTATGAACTGAAATGATTGCGCTTGTTCGCCTGAATGGAGTTTTATTAGCCCTATTTTACTAGAGCCCCTAATATGCATCTCACTCACATTTTCCATTCAATGTTGCTTGTTTAAAATTCTGTCTCGCTGTGTATTTTCACATCAGAGCTCATCAAAATGCACTGAAATGGGAAGGAAAGCGAATATACAGTTTTACAAGGTCACAGGGCTCTAAAGTGCTGTTACTAACGTCTTTCCTGTTTATTTGTTCTCATAAACAGCTAAGGCATTGCTTCTTTTGTCTGTTTTAGGCAAGCTCTCTTTCAGTTTTCTTTAAATGTGACATCTGCTTCTTGTTTTTGTAGGAATTGTCCAGTTCACAAGTTGGATCACTTTATCTTTCTTAATTGTTTAATTTTCTAAATTAATCCTAAATTAATTCTAAATGAATCCTCGAACCTCGGTCAGCCTTTTAAAAACAATAAAAACAACAACAACAACAACAAAAGAATGGGTAGGCGAAACATTCAGTGTCTTTTAATGTTCTTTACCTTGGGTGACCTGAATTCATGAAACACTCAAAATATGATGGGGTCCAAAAATGTCAGTCAGTCAATCAATCAATCAATCAATCAATCAATCAATGGAAAAAGAAAGAAAGAATGGAAAAAGAAAGAAAGAATGGAAAAAGAAATAAAAAATGGAAAAAGAATTAAAAAAATCAAATTGAATATTTTACTAAATAAATGGATAAAATTTATTTGATTTATTTATTTATGAAACACTTTTTTTTTTATTTATGAAATGCTCAAAATATGATGGGATCCAAAAATGGAAATTACATGCAGTCAGTAATGAAAAATGAGGGGAAAAAAAAGGAAAAATAAATAAATAAAAAAATGGACAAATAAGTAATTAAATAAATAAATAATGGAAACATAAATAAATAAATGGAAAAAGAAATTATTTTTTTTTTTTTAAATAATTTACTGAATAAATGGAAAAAATGTGATTTATTTACTTATGAAACACTTTTATTTATGAAATGCTCAAAATACGATGGGGTCCAAAAAAGGAAATTACATGCAGTCAATCAATCAATCAATAATGGAAAAATGAAAAAAAGAAAATGAATGAATGAATGAATGAATGAATGAATGAATGAAGAAAAAAAAAAAAAAAAAATATATATATATATATATATATATATATATATATATATATATATAAGGATAAGTAAATAAATAATTAAGTAATGGAAACATGAATACATAAATAAACATAAATAAATAAATAAATAAATAAATAAATAAATAATGGAAACAAATTAAAAAGTGGATAAATAAATAAATACAAGAAAAAATAAATAAAAATGGAAAAATAAATGAATAAAAATGGATAAGTAAATAAATAAAAATGGGTACGTATATAAATAATTAAGTAATGGAAACATGAATACATAAATAAACATAAATAAATAAATAAATAAATAAATAAATAAATAAATAAATAAATAATGGAAACAAAAAAAAAATTAAAAAAGGAAAAATAAATAAATAAGTAAATAATGGAAACAGATTAAACGGTTGATAAATAAATAAATAAATACATAAATAAATACATGAAAAGATAAAAATGGAAAATAAATAAATAAATAAAAATACAAAAATAATAAGTAATGGAAACAAAAATAAATAAAAATGGAAAAATAAATAAATACAAAATTAAAAAATAAATGAAAAAATGAAAAAATAATGTAGTGATTAAATGGATGAATTGTGGTTTTATTTATTTATTTATTTATTTATTTGTTTTTTCATTTAAAGAAACCATAGCTTTTACTCATTGTTATAGTAATCTGTGATTAATACTTTTTTAACGATATTATACATTAAAAAGGTATTTTCAGTAGTCTTCTCATTTGTGAAAGGGTGTTTGAATAAAGATTATGGTTTTCAATCAATCAATCAATCAATCAATCAAATGAATGAATGAATAAATGAATGCATGAATGCTTGAAAGAAAAAATAAATAATAAGTGAAAAATAATGGACAAATAATGGAAAGATAAATAACAAATGAAGATAAAAGGACGAGTTCTGGTTTATTTACTTATTTTTATTCCGTTTAAGGAAAATTTAAGAAAACTTCACTCAAATTGTTATACTAATTTGTGAGTTTTAAAATGACATTAGACATAAAAAAGGTATTTCCTACAGTCTTCTTATTTGCGAAAGGGCGTTTGAATCAAGACTGCGGTTTTCAACTGCCCACTTTTAATGACTGTCAGTGAGTGCATTATGAGGTCATGTTTTGATCCGTTCCTCTCAAAGCAAAAGATTTGAGGTCTGGTCTTCCTCTCAGTAATGTACTTTTAAAACGAGTGCAATTAATGATTTTCCTAATGCATAAATATTCACGATCAAAGTATTGTGATAGAAGCAGCCAGAGCTTTAAAACTTACGGCGGTACTTTTATCAACAAAGCCAGATCTGCTTTTAAAAATACTTTTCCATTGAATTATGTTTTAATCAATTCTATTAGCATCTCACGGGGCGTACCTTTTCTTTCAAGGGCTTTAATAATGACTGCACCGGCAAACATTAAGCTATTGACTTATGTCCTCTGGAAGCCTTTGGAATGGGCTTTTAATGGGAAATATCTGCTCCGAGGGTGTATCGGGCCTAAATCATCATTGCAGTTTGAAGTAAAGCTCTTTGTTCAGTAGTAATTGTATGAGTTTCCGAGGGCCTCCCCAGCCATAAATTAGTGATGACGGTGTTTGCAGAAACGGATTTCAGATGGAAGTTGCAGTAACTGATCTCACAGCTTTTCGGACGGGTGGTGTCGGGGGGGACGCACACGGCTAAGAGACGCTTGCGCTCCTTCAGCGCTTTTGCTGCTCTCTGGCAGCCTAATGGATCACAAAGCCCTTGAATATGGCACTGTGCGAACCTCCCCAGGAGGCCTTTTGATGGAAAACATCCTTGCGAGGCTACAGTTGGCGCCTGGGCATCAGGAGCCTCTCAGACGCCACAGATTTACAGCCGGCTTTTAACAAAACGTTTTAATGGAGTGTGTTAGCGAAGGTGTTGCATCTGATGTTTGGGCATTAACTGGTTAGCAGAGAAGATTTATGAGGTTTTGGGTTGAAAAGACGTATGGAATGGTAATTTTTTATTTGTAAACAACGTTTAATGCAAATGCTGAAAATTATTAACCATGTAAAACTTTAATTTGCCTCCTCTTTTCTGATAGTTCCCAAAACTCTGTCTTGCAGTCCCACTGCTGGCTCTTTTAACAACTCTAACGTGCTTTAAACACATCAGGCACCTTGTCATCTCTCCCATCTGCGCACTTTGTTATTTCCTGCCCTCTGTTGCTGTTGTTGGCTCCAGTGTCTGTTCTCAACTCGCTACATCTGTTGTCATTCTCTCACCCCTAGCAAAGTGTGACCTCACACTCCTGTTTGTGTGGAACGATGTGTTTTTAAAGAGGCCTCGCACTCTTATTGGCTGTCGCCGTCAGGTAGCGCCCAATGACGCCGGCTTGTTTCTGGAGAGGCTCCGCCGTATATGTCGGACGGTCAAGGTTGATTGTCTTCTCGGATTGAGATGGTTCTGTCGAATTGAGAATTTTTTAAAATTCTTATTTTTAACAGACGACCCATTTTGATTGGTTTCATTACTGTTTGTGTAGTCTGTTCAGCTCCCTCAACGTACGTTATCTTGTTCAAAACAAGCTAATGGGCACATTCTAATGAAACGCATCTGTTCAGTTGGCTTCCTCACTGTTTGATCAATGCTAAAGCTGTTAATTAAAGTGATGGGAAAGCCTGGACGTCTCGCAAACTCCGCTGCTGATTTCGACGTGATCGATACCCGTGGCATTGACGAACGGATCGAGTGTCTCTTCAGTCTGTGGCCATTCACACTGCAAACAACAATTGTATGCACCACTTCCAGCTGAATTTCTTTTTTTTACTCAAGGCCGCAAGCAGACGGATTGGAGGTCAGCGTCAGTCAGCTTCAAAGGAGAAAAGAGTGAGACGTAGCCTTTTCTCATCTGGAGTCCGTCACTAGAGTTCACCTTCAGCCTGTTTAGTATGCCACAGACATATAGGCGAATGCGGAGCTGGTCGGCACCTATTTTCTCACCAGCTTGTACAGTCTGTACCATGAAACCAGCCCTAGCTGTAAAACAGGTAAATAGACGAGACACTTAAGGATTCATTTAATCGCTTGGCGGAGAATATGAATGTTTTATTTGAATTTATTTCAATTTGAGCCTACTTAAGATTTAAATGAAATCTGTGTAAAATTAAAGCTTACACAGAACTGCACAGAATTGGATATTTTATCGCTGGTAATTCAGGACTTCAGATGAAAAGCTGCTAAAATGAGCATTTAAGAGCCAAGCTATGTTTTTAGATGACAAATTAGAGAGCTGATTGCTAAAGGTTGATCGTTTCAGTTCATAGTGCATAGCCATATGTATGTGTGTGTGTGTGTGTCATTATGTACTAAAATGAAATTAACCAAATTTCTTTTTTTCCATAGTTTATAGTGCATAGCTGTGTGTTTTGTAAAAAAAAAAAAATGCATATGTAATAAAAAACATGTATTAGTGTGTGTATACCTATACCTATATCTATATCTGTATCTATATATAATGTGTGTGTGTGTGTGTGTATATATATATATATATATATATATATATATATATATATATATATATATATATATATATATATATATATATATATATATATATATATATATATATAATTTATTTATTTATTTATTTATTTATATTTATATTTATATTTATATTTATATATATATATATATATATAACACCATTATTATTTGTAAAATACTTTAATGTTTTTTAAACCCCATTAAAAAATGAAGACAGTCATTATGTATCAAAATGAAATTCACCAAATTGCTTTAAAACTTCATAGTGCACAGTGTAGCCTTGTTACGTAAAAAAATGCATGTAATATAAAATTATAAAATATATAAAAATGTATTAATTTACATATGCTTATAAATATACACCAATATTCTTTCTTTCTTTCTTTCTTTCTTTTTCTTTCTTCCTTCCTTCCTTCCTTACTTCCTTCCTTCCTTACTTACTTCCTTTTTTTTTCTTTCTTTCTCTCTTTCTTACAAATTACAAAATTTATAGGTCATTATTCACTTAACACTTCTATAATTTTTTAATTTTTTTTAATTTATTTTTTTAATACCATTAAAAAAATGACAAAGCAGTCATTAGGTACTAATGACTCTTTTCTTTTTCTTTCTTTCTCTATATATTTCTCTATCCTTTTATATAAACTTTTAATAGAATTTTAATAAAATTATTAGCTGTTACTTATTGAATAAATTTTTTTTTTTTTAAGTGAGCTTTTTGAGCTTGTTAATTTTTTTTTTTTTTTTTTTTTGATGAATTTAACATCAAGGACAAAGTTTTCCAGAATGAAAACTTTCAGCTACATTTGGTGACTAGATTTTAGATTATTGTTGCGCATTTTATTTTATTTTTTTTGGTTGCGTTTTAGTCTGGAGCCCTGTGATTGTATTCAATCTGTCAAACACGCTGTACTCCAAGCTAGCCAAATGAGAAATATTTGAACACATTATTATTAAACTTGATTGATATGTTACTCTGTTCTTGCAGCTGTCCTTTTGTTTGACAGTGGAGAAATGCATGCGTGAGCTGCCTTCATAAACGCTAAAAACGCCTCGGCTCCCACACCTTTGTGTGGTTGCTGGACCCTGTTGGACACTTCGGCATTCCACCCTCATCTGCATCCCCCCCCGTCTCCCCTCACCTGCCAACGTCCTCTCTGTCATCGAAGGGATAATTAAACCAATCCCCAGTTAGGGTCCCGAGGCCCTGCAGGACCGACCGTGTGCCAAAGCACGATGCCTGCTGACCTAGGAGACTTATTTCCCCACCTCCGGCCCCGATGATAGATGGATGAATCCGTCTTGAATGAATCTGCGTATTTGCTCTTTTTGTGTGTTATCTAATAATGGATTGGCCATGCATATATGTGAGGAATTACTTATGCTTGGCTAAGTGAATTAGCCCAAAACCACGGCCATCTGGCTTATGAAAATGAGCGAGGAGGGAGGAAGAAGTGCAGGAGTTAGAAACTAGATTTACATGATCAATTTGCATAGCGCTTTCTTTTCGTTTGGCACCAGTGTCCACAACAAAAAGTTACTGACTACCCACACATAATCGTGCATAATTTCCCTCTCTTTTTTGATTTTAAACAAGGACCCCTGTTTGCTGAGGTCCCAGCGGAGGTCTTGGCCTTTTTACAATGGCTAAACGAATTTGGTGCCTTATGCTCTCTCGCCTTTTTGACGTAATTCGATTAGTGACCTGGTAAGCATGAATGTGACGGACCTCTTCATACAGGTTCATAGGGCTTTGGTGGGATGGCCCATGTCACGTTAGACACCACCCATCGCCCCCTCGGTCCCCCACTGTTGTCGTGTCGCCGCACATAGGAAAGGCATGATTAATGACCAAACTCCTGGAGACATTGTCAGCCACTGGTGACGAGGACAAAATAGACACCCCGTCCCGTTAACCTCTCACTCCAGAAGCGGTCGGCTGGGTGGAGGGACACAAAGCATTGTGTCGAGGAGCCTCACAGGAAACCGAGGTTTAGGGATGGCGCTTGTAGGCAGGAAACATATAAAATGGGTTTATTAGAGATGGAAGATGTTTCCTTACAGGAACAAGGAAAGGGCAGAGACACGGGGCGAGAACTTTGTCTTTTTGTGGTGGGGAAAAAAAAATGTAAATGATCTATTGTTAGACTGACACTAGATTTGTAACCCCGCTCATCTCTCCTTAGGCAGTTCAGGCAAACATTTATAGAACCTTACTCAAGTTCTGGATCACCTCATTGATCAAACCTGTGCCTTCAAATCCTGTTCCACACAAATCACGGCCGTTTCCATTTTCAACTGACGTTTCGAAGCTTCATCTTGCGAGCAGATATTTAATGTTTCATTACAACGCTGGCGCCATTAATACAAAGCCAGTTTTCCTTCCTGCTAATAATAGTACGGCTTATTAATTGAAAATGAAGAACGGGCCTGCCAGGCAACCCGGCAGAGTTTTCCAAAACTGAGAAGAGCAGAACTTCATCTTAGTTTATGTTTAAATGAAACGTCTGCATACTAGAGCAGAGAAATAATTAGCAACGAAGAAAAAAAAAAAAAATCTGGGGGAAATATTAAAATTTCATCCTAATCCCCAGACAGGATTTGTATTGTTGTCATGTTCTCACTAGTTGAGAAAAGAGGGAGGGAGAAAAAAATGCTAATGTGAGCATAGCAGGAAAGTGATTTTTTTTTTTTTTTTTTTTTTCCCCAAGATAATTTGAGTGGTGCTTATTTTGGCTCTCAAAAATCTCACAATATGATAAAACCGCAATAAGAAGTCCATGAAACAAAATATTTATTGTGATATTTAAAAAAAAAAAAAAAAAAAAAAAGGCAAATGAACAATTGGGAAAAAAAAATAAGTTTTGTACATTTTACAGTTAAATTATTTTATCTAATGCACTTTGAGAGTTCAAAATTAAGAGCGCTAACTCTCTTAACTAAGAAAACTTAAGTCAGAAAAACTCTCTCTTTTTATTTGTGATATACTGTCTCAGTCTAAATTACATTCACACTAGTGTTTTAGGAAGCCAATTTGAATAGAATAATAATAACAACAACAATGGCAGTAATAGCCATATATTATAAAACAACTGCACTGCAAAATAAATTATAATGAATATTTCATAGGTTATTTTGCTTTAAGCTACTATAGGGAAATTACAATACTTCTTTCCTAATTTCTACACTTGAAAGAGATATTTAGAATTTGGACTGCAGTAACTACCCTTTTAAACCGTTAGCTGTTAGCAATTCATACTGCACTTTTAAGCTTTTATTTGGACGGAAACAGCAGTAGAGCTTATATTTTGAGTTTTATTTTATTTTTCAGCTTCCGTGAAAAAAGGCTTACAAAAACGCGTCTCATCTGCCACGAAAATAAAGCATAACTGGTGGCCGTTGTGTTCCCAAACGTGCACTAAACTCACAGCACATGCAATAAACAAGTTCACTGCGTACATTTGATGTAAACGGCGCAGAAGACATTGGATCACGAGCTGATCGCCTCAATAATATGTGCGCTTCGCTCTGAAACACACATCGAAAGTGGACTTGAAGGAATTAAGCCATATTCCACTTTCGGTTTCAGTTTGTTTTACAGATACTGTGTCAAAGCATAATGGCCCAAAACGCAACTTTAAAGACCTTTCATGTTAGAATAAGAAGTTTAAATATATTTTAAAAACTACACTTTTTGCTCTAAAGACCTATTGTTTAATTGCACCATGTGACCATGATAATATCGGAACAGTTTTGCTATTGCGGTATCACAATATTTATAATAGCGTTACATCCCTAGTTTTTAAGAGTTAATTTTCACCAAGCTGATTAATCACTAAAAACTCCCACAGATCATGTTTTTATGCCAGTTGAAGTCATATCTTGCAGTAACAAAGTGGTCAAAGTGTGTGAGTTGTTTAATTACTTTTTAAAGTTAGTCTTCCCATTGACGCCATTATATTGTTCATTCAAATTGATTCACGAACGCGGAGCCAGTCACAGGTAAACACAACCTGTCATATTCAATCATATGGAGGCATTGCTTCTTCTCACGTGACTTTCCCCCATTCATTCTCAATTATCCCCCACCACAAACTAACAAATGCAGGCTTTGGAGGTCTTTTAAAACTCAATGGGCTCAGGGGAGGCAAGACAGACGTGGACTCCTGCTGTATATTTCCCTGCTGATGTCGGTGGTGGACATAAATTACTAGTTTTTCTTTAGAAAATATCCACTTTTATCCACTTTTTGTATAATAAGTGTAATGACTGGAGGCAGTCTTAGCTCCCAGTGCCCTAGAGAGAAATATCCTACAGGAAAAAGATTTTCTCTTGAGCAGGATGAGAGAGAGAGAGTTGTAGACTGAGCGCTGTGCCACTTCCTGTCGTTCCATAATCCTGTTCTTATCAGCACAGCTGTCAGCCCCTAAATGAAGTCAAGCTCCTGAACTCATTTACAACAGTGACACTCAAAACCTTCACTAGTTCCTCTCACTACCCATGTCACACACTGACATGATTTTCATGTTTCATATGAATACACCAGTGTTTATTAGCAGAATTCTGTTCAACTTTATTTATAATCATCCCATTTATTCCAACAAAACTCCTGGTGTATTTTTAAAAACTTGTAATTTTTTTTTTTTCAAGCCATTTTTTAATTTTGTCTTAAAGGAGAAGTCCAATTTCAGAGCAACAATTATATATACTACCCCCTTGTCATCCAAGATGTTCATGTCTTTCTTTCTTCAGTCGTAAAGAAATTGTTTTTTGAGGAAAACATTTCAAGATTTTTCTTCATATGGAACTGCTATGGTGCCCTGAGTTTGAACTTCCAAAATGCAGTTTAAATGTGGCTTCAAACGATCCCAAATGTGGTTCTAAATGACCCCAGCTGAGGAAGAAGGGTCTTATCTAGCGAAGTGATCAGTTATTTTCATAAAAATAATAAAATGTATATACTTTTTAATGTCAAACGCTCGTCTTGTCTTACTCTCCCTAAACTCTGTGTATTCTGGCTCAAGACGGTTAGGGTATGTCGTAAAATCCGAACGTATTTTCTCCCTCAGCTTCAAAATTGTCCTATATCGTTGTTTTACCTTTATTGTTAAGGGTGTTTGATCTTCTTTGCATGTTCACTTAGCAAAGACTGGTCGGTGCTTGTCTGTGTTTTCAGATCATTGCCTGTGCACGGTTGCCAGATTGCAAAAATTAGGCAAAACACCGGCTGGAAAATGTATCTGTTGAACAGCGAAGCTTTGATTAGGAAATTTGAACTCTTGATATTTGGCAACCACGCACATTAAAGCTCACGTAGTAGAGGCACATACAGCAGTCCAAAATAAAAAAAAGGGATTTTGGTATAATTTTTCTTTTAAAATAAATTTTGGTCTCGTTAACACTGTTAAATATAGTCTTTAGCAAATAACATACACTTTTCATACTGTAGATTATAATGTTGTGATTCTGATCTTCACTTGGGATGTTTAAAGCATTTTTGTTTAGCTCAGTGTTTAGTCAGGCAAAATGGATCTATGTTGGTTATAAAATAATTAATTGTATCAGGCTGAACTTTAATACTGGTTTATTCCTACTGTTGTCTATTCTTTTTGACACCTGCTCTTTTTAGCTCATCACATTTGTTCAGGAAGCGCTACAATACACCCTCTCTTGTGTGAATTGTCTGCGGTGTATCACTATTATTCACGGGCCTGGATGATACTTGAAATATAATTGTAACAGTGCAAGTTGGCAGTGGAAAGACTCGTGTCTAGAAACGGAGGCCTTTGTCTTATTACATCATCAGCATTTTGACCTCATTTTTAATGCATCCAGAATCTCAGCAGGTCCTGTCTTTTATCTCACCATGCGTTCCGCTCGTAGAGTCCAAGAACTTTTGTTCATGTGAGAGCGAGAGTGGGGGGGGGGTTAATGCCATAGATGGAAATGGCCTTGTGGTCATTAATATGTCTCTTTAGAGATTACCGGTCCTTTTTGTATTAAATCACTAATCATTTTGCTTTTATCGTGATTGGTATCTTTATGGCTCAGTGGCCAGTGTGTGTTTCATTCTACTACGATCTGTTCTTGGTCTTCACCGGGGGTCATAGAAAGTATTTGACTGTCGACATCAAAGAGTCAAATTGCACGCCACTGGCTTTGTCCGTGGCCAAATGATCCCAAAGAGATTTGTAATGGAGTTCTTCTTTGCCAGTGAGCGGCGCCTCGTTTCCTGTCATCTCCCCCTGTTCATTTAACAGTGGCCTTCTGAGCGAGTGTGGATAGACCATGAGAATGGCGCGGTAAACATTCATCTGTCACTTTAAGCCATGTGTGTGTGTGTCCATTTAGGGACTGTCCTGACTCGGAGGCTTGTCATCTGGGATAGGCAGTCGTAGGAAGGTCTTAAGCAGCTGAGAGACGTGGATTAGACTAGCTTATTTCCTTAGACTCCTCTAGTGGATCATTGGATTGCAGTAGCTTTGCACGATTTTTTTTTTTTTCATTTAAGAAATTGAAAATGAAATTTTTGCAGTGTTACTCGCAAACATGCAGATTAACCTCGTTCTCATGGTATTTAAGAATTGCTTGGTGGACAATAATTGGTTTGTTGTTTGCTGTGATAAAATAGCAACTTCCTGCATCTTACAGTAACCAGACAGACTGTTTTAATGCTCATGGGAAAATTCCAGTGGATAGAAGTGGTGGCATCAAAACCATCAGTTTTTAATAGAATTTGATTCATATTGCACTCAGATGAATAGAGAAAGTGTTTTGCAACTTTATTTGTTCATTCAAACTAGTGTGTCTAGGGCAGTCACTAAAAGGACAGTCTAAGGACTACAGACAAAATGTAGTTTATATTTCATATTTCAGTCAGTGGTGGATAATCTGTTTCAGTTAAGTCTGACTGTTGACTGTGAGCGTATTTTGTCGAACAGAAGTGCCCAATTAGACAATCGATCAGCTTTTTGTACATGACCTTTCAGGGTAAGTGAACTGGCAGCTTATTTAATTAATGGTAGAACAGTCTAGGCTAAATGTTGTGAGAAATAAATTTCAATGCAGACAACCTTAAAATCGATCATTTTTCAAAGATTTGGTGCCACACACTCTGTAAACTTTGGCAAAACAGCAGCTGGTTATTCTCCTGTGTGGGCCGACTGAGGCTGACATTTGACCTGTCAGCTGATCCAGGCTGTGCTGCTCAATAAAAAAAAATGCCCAAAACAATAGTTACAATTTACATCTAATTCAAGCAGAAGTGGCACATTTATAGCACATTGTATTGTTAGCAAGGACAGTAATTACAATCTAAAGAGAATCACACAAAAGCTCCTCAAAAGGTGAAATATTTTAATAATTTATTCACAGTAATTTAATTTTCTCATGAGAAATCTTTTTCCTTTTTTAAGATACAAGCATTCACAATAATTTAATTTAACATTTTATATGTGTTTTTCTTTTTTTTTTTTTTTTTTTTTTTTTAAATAAAAAAGCTATGAAATATCTATGGAAGCCCATTTCCGCCACTGATTGGATTGCATTATACAAACTCACAACTGCAAGTTATAAAGTCCAATTTTGAGGGGGAAAAAGGACTAATGTTTTCAGAATTGTGAGTTTATTAATAAATTGCAATTGTGTGATAGTCAAATTTGCAATGCTGAGAAAAAAAAAGTCAAAATTGTTTTTATATCAATTATGATATGAGTTTATATCGTCATTCTGAATTTATTTCTCAGAATTGTGACTTTATTTCTTAGAATTGAGCGTTTGTTTCACAATTCTGACTATAACTCGCAATTGCAAGTTTATATCACAATTCTGAGGAAAAAAGTCAGATTTGCAAGTTTGTATCTCACAATTCTGACTTTAAATTGGAAATTGTGAGTTTATATCAGACAATTCTGACTTAATTTCTCAAAGTTTCAAGTTTCTATCTTACAATTGAGGATAAAAGTCAGATTTGCGAGTTTATATCTCACAATTCTGACTTAATTTCTCAAAATTGCGAGTTTATATTAATTCTGAGAAACAAAAGTCAGATTTGCAGGTTTATATCTCGGAATTCTGACTTCAACTTGCAATTGTGAGTTTATATCTCTCAATTCTGACTTCATTTCTCAAAATTGCGAGTTTATATTACATTTCTGAGAGGAAAAGTCAGATTTGCTAGTTTATATCTTGCAATTCTGTCTTTAACTCACATTTGTGAGTTTATATAATGCAATTCTGATTTAATTTCTCAAAGTTGCGAGTTTATATCACAATTCTGAGGAAAAAAAAGTCAATTGTGAGATCAAAATCTCAATTACCTTTTTTAATTCATCAGCAGAAATGGGCTTCCATAAATATAATTTCAGAAAAAACATGTATAATTCTTTATTTTGAATTATTATTTACCTTAGTTTTGTATCATTGTACCATTTAAAACAGTCATATCAATCAAAATAATAAAGGTTTAGTTGGTAGTTTTACAGACAGATACTATACAGTTAAAAAATAAATTAATTAAATCACAAGCTGCCTGCACAGCACCTATAATTAAACTATCTTGTCTACCAAAGTCATTTGAGTTTTATTGACATGCTGTAAATCTTCACACTGACCTTTAGCAAACTCCGACTCGAGCAAATTCAGCACTCAACCACCCAACTCTCCTCACTTAGTACATGGGGAGTGATACGGAGACCTTGAGGTGTTGTTGTGACACCGCCGATGTTCAGATGAATGGTGACAGCCAGTATTTAGAGCCTGCTGACACCACTGATTGTCCAGGACACAGCAGAGGCAGCTAGACCTCCTTCCAGATCGCCCCGAAGTGAGACGCAGAGGCCGCGAGGAGAGACAGGCCTGTGTTGTAGTTAAGTGTAAGTGTATTGATGCCGACTGAAGTGTTGTGTAATAAGGGCCTGTAGGGAAGTGGTGTTAGTCTCACGGTTCCTGGAGAAGGTCATACTGTCATAGGCCCCTTAGAGTCAACATGGCACTTTTTCATCCGGCTTTACATTTCCCTTTGAACCAGTTTTTTTTTTGTTGTTTCTAAAAGTTTTTATTTATGTGATGTTTTTCAGGAGAAGAAATGGAGCAATAAGGTTTCTATGTAAGTGTGCAGTTTCATGATGACTAATGCTGTTCCTGCTTCATTATGATGGGCTCATTCTACTTAAGAAGATCTTGAGTCAGAACTCAGTTGCGCCATGCATCTTTTTTTTAAGTGGAGAACAGTGGCATTCCTGAATTGTTTGGTGTCCTAAATGAGATACAACACAAGCAAGCCCACACAGAATCTATGCACCAAAAATCCACCAAAATTTTAGCAGATTCTTCCAGAATTCAAATGGAAATCATTTAATTTAGCTTCCTGTCAGCTCTGTACTGTCCCGCACTCTTTAAAAGATTCTTCGCAGTGATGCCATAGAAGAACCATTTTTAGTTTCACAAAGAACCATTCAGTCAAAGATTCTTTAAAGAACTATCTCTTTCTTACCTTTTTGTAATCTAAAGAACCAAAAAAAAAGGGAAAGGTGAAACAGAAAGGTTCTTCAGATGTTAAAGGCACGGAACCATTTAAACAAAAAATTTTATTCAATGGCATCGTGAAGCACCTTTATTTTAAAGGCAAAAAAGCCAAAAATTACAAAAAAAAAAACACCACCAACAAAAATCTTAAAATAAAAGAAATTTGTTAAATAAATAAGTAACCTTATAAGGTAATTTTGTTGATGTTTAATTAATGCATTAGGTATCATGAACTAACAATAAACATTTTATTTACAGTTTTATTAAATTGTTAGTTCATTTATTCATATACTATTTTTTAAAGTTTATTCTTGTTTATAATGCTAATAATGTTTTCATAATGTCACATAATATTAACTGTTTTTTAACCTTTTAACTGTCACCCGTCCCCTCAGTGGGACGCCTAAGTTTACTTCACTATATTACAAATAATCTAATCATGACAAACTGTATATCATTGGAAAGGTCTAAGACTCCTAAATATATACTTTACTGCTGCCTTTTTGATACAAATTTCGTAGGAGCAGTAATAGATTTATTTATGACGAGTGCACCTCAAAAATCTGCAACATAACATAACATTACCATGGAAATGGGACTTTAGAATCATATTACAAAATATATTCGTTCATGAATTCTAACAATTTAAATTTGGATAGTGCGCTTTCACGTCTGTTCAAAAATGACAGTTAAAGGGTTAAAACAACACAGAATATTACAAATGTTATTAATATGTATAAATTACAATAACCTGTATTAATAAATGCTGTAAGAGAATTGTTCATTGTAAGTCATTACGTAATGTATTAGCAAATCAAACTTTACTAAAAAGTTTTATTAAGAAATCAAATGTTTTGGCTTGTTTTCCAATAAGCTTGTAGTAATTTCCGGTCCATTTAATGCGTTTCACCATAATTAAATCCATTCCGCAGAATTTTTTCTTTAAATATTCAATGCAAAAAACAAAATAAAATAATAAATTCTGGTACCGTTTAGACCTAGGCATGACAAAAAAACAGTTATGACAGTGCACAAGGTGACTGTAGTTCAATTCCTGACCTCATTTTTTTTTTTAATAAACCAAGCAACACTGCAACTGAACTTGACAGACCCAACTGCTCCTGGTTTGATCACCAGACAACCACCAAGGCTCACATTTTCCGAAAGGTGTATGTTTTTAACATCACATCACCTGAAACTGGGTGTGAAATTTTAATTGAGGCTAGAAGCTGTATAATAGGTTTCTCTTTTGAAGTTAATTGTAAAGTTTCTTTACTTAATAAGGTTATTAAGCCAATCCTGTGAAATATTTCTGACCAACTAACAGTAGAGGTTTAAATAGAGGCTTAAGAAGGTAACTTCTCTTGCTCTTTTTGAGGCTAAATAATGACTGTCACCTTCCTGATATTATCAGTACTTGAGTATCGAGACCCAGAGGCTTTATTTGACCTTTAGCAGGTCTTCTATCTACCACTTTTCTTAAAATCTAAAGAGAACTCATATTGATTGGTCCTTTTCAGATAATCTCCCACTGGCAGTCGCCAGGCTGTTCTGAAGGTGTTTGGCTTTCATCAGGCAGTGGATTTTAAGTGAATGCTCTGTTGCTATTTTAGTGGAACAAAAATGCTTTTCTATTTCCATACCAATAACACATTGACATTTTAACAGCCTTATTGGTGTTGAATATCTGATTGCATTTCTCTTTCAGTCATATCAGTAAGCTACATCAAATCAGCATACATAACACCAGTGCACCAGTTGGCATTACAGCATGTCTTCACCATCTGTCAGTTGCGTATATCTGGCGGGTCGCCTTACCGGCATGCAGATACGCCGTTGACATTTAAACCTTGGCCCTCCCGCAAACGGGAATGCTAACCAGATCGAAGCTGGGCCCCGACAAGGTCCTCGGAGCCCCGTCGTCACGGAGGGCTAAAGGACGATTGTACCGCGCAGGACCTTTCCGGGGGAATGCAATGATTATTCCCAGCAAGAGCAGACGTTCTGGACAAATACCCCCGTGGGTCGATGAGGCGGCAAAGAACGGGCCGTGCGAATCTGCTAAAGGGCAAGGGAAGATATATCACCTTTTAAAAGATCATTTAAGCTAGTTAATGGATGACGGGAATTAATGTCTCTCATCTAGTAAAGTCAATTAAATGGACGTTCTCAAAACATATGATGCTCTACATCAAATTATCATACCCAGCACTCGCCTGCAGGAATCGGTCGTTGTCGCTTGTTATTGCATTAACAGATGCTGGCTGGAGGTAAGAATCCACTTCACTGCAGTTGTAAGTCATTTTCCCTGTTCAATAATTCAACCCGCTCCACCGGCAAAGTGTCACTTGCTGTTGCCACCTTAATAGACGAGCCTTTGTTAACTTGTATTAATGTCAGATGATTTTAAGGGGAGATAGATGTATGCACGCTGTGTGCTGTCAAGCAAAAAATTGGATTCATTTAGATGATGGGAGATTGTCGTTGTTGCAGCCTCGGAGTTTCAGGTCGTTGGTCATAATGAGGAGCAATACTAAGTCTTGTGTTGGAGAACTTCAGAATTGGGAGAAAAATGGGTAGAGAGAGATTGCGAGTTACACTGAGGACGAGAAAAGAAATATAGGCCCCGTCTAAACTTCATTCTCAGGTGATCTGGTCATAAATGGGCATAAAATTGCTTTATGTGACGTGTCTTAAAGCGTCACTTGTGTTGACTTGAGGCTGTATTTTTACTCAGGACAGCTCTGAAGTTTTGAAATATAAGAAATATTGTTTTTTGATTTAAATTGATTCTGATTGCAAGCTGTTGGTTTAATTGGTTAAATTCAATTTCAGTTACGTTTCTATTTACTTGGGCACATTTCAGTGAAAATGTCCGTTTAGCTTTCTCTACCTATGGTCTTTCGAAAGTTTGTTTTAGAGTGTTTCAAAATGTACACTACCAGTCAAAATTTTTTGAACAGTAAGATTTTAAATGGTTTTTTTTTTTTTTTTTTTTTTTTGCCTGCATTTATTTGATAAGTTCAGCAAAAATGGCAAAATTTTGAAATATTTTTGCTATTTAAAATAACGGTTTTCTATTTGAATATATTTTCAAAATGTAATTTATTCCAGTGATTTCAAAGCTGATATTTTAGCATCATTACTCCAGTCACATGATCCTTCAGAAATCATTCTAATATTCTGATTTGCTGCTCAAAAAAATTAGTTATGTTAAAAACAGCTTAGTAGATTTTTTTTTTTTGATGAATAGAAATTTCAGAAGAACAGCTTTTACCTGAAATAGAATTTTTTTCTAACGTAAATGTCTTCAGCATCACTTTTGATCAATTTAAAGCATAAATTTATTCAAATGTAAAACAGTTTTTTTAAGTAGTCAAATTATTTTACAATATTAATGCTTTTGCTACATTTGCTACAAACTTTTGACTGGTAGTTTCACATTCAAATTCCTAGTTTTTGGTTGTGGTTTTCTTTATTTTTTTGGCCACTGTCTTCTGTCTGGTTCTTCAAACATTTGCTTTGACTCCTTGTATTTTTTTCACCACACGACCGTGATGACAGCAGAGCACATGTGGCCGTGGCTCCAAGCCCAGACCGCAGCTGTCTCTTCAAGACACGCATAAGTTATGTTGTGACTTCAGCATCACCAATGCAAGCTTACAGGAAAGAAAATGTATACCTTTTTTTTTTTTTTTTTTTTTTTTTTAAAACTTGTCTGTCCTTCTTTGGTTTGCAATTTATCTGGCATAAGGAAGGAGAAATCTATGAATGGATGTAAGCACTGAAAGGTCACAGTGCTCTGTAATGATTAATAGGCGCTCTTCAAACCTCAAGCACACACAAACGGAAGTACAAGCAAAAGCGCACACATAGTTCTGCACGTTCTGAAATTTTAGTCTGTATCATCCGCACTGATAGTGTTCAGAAACACGCATTGAATGGAGTCCAAGCATGTGGGAGGACACACTGGTGCCCTGACATTTTGACCTCAGTTTTGCTTTTGTTTCTAAAAGAGGTTTAAACTTTGATGTGCAAGATGTCTTGGACTGAATACAAGGTGCAGAAGAAGAACAGAAAGCAAATGGCTCATTAGGAGGCCCTTTTGCCATTTTATTTTGGAGAATTTTGCGCTGAGCTGTGGGAAAAGGTTTTGCAGCGAACGCGAGGCCAGGCAGAATGGGAGCAAACACATCACACGCTTGGGAATAGATATGCTAGGAGTTGATGACTACATCTTCTTGCAAGGTGAAACAAAATGAGATCAGAATAAGACGGTGCTTTTAAAGTCAGCTCCCTTATGGCTCTTTTGGTAAATTAAACTCTAAAAATAATTGAATGACATGTGGCTTCTGCATTTGCCAGTAATTGCCTTTCTGTTCAAAAGCAACTCTCATTACCTTATTTTAGTTGCTCTTATAAACGTTTTACGATCCGAAAAACAGACCAGCTGCGTTATTTTTCACACTATTCATTGTTTTAAAGAGCTTGGGGTCTGTCATTGTTCGTGATAACAATGCCTACCCTGATCTCTACTGTTCATTTGCTTGAAAAATAGAGGTCAAAAGTCCAAAAAGATGAAAAATGTTTATCAATTGCTTTACAATGCGGTCAAAAGTTGAAAAGATGAAAAATGTTTACCAGTTGTTAAAAAGAGGGTCAAAGGTCCAAAAAGATGAAAAATGTATACCATTAGCTTAAAAAAGAGTCAGGTGTCTAAAAAAATGAAAAATGTCTGCTAATTGCTTAAAAAGGGGGTCAAACATCCAGATTGTCCACTGATTTTTCATCTTTTTAGGCTTGTGACCCTTGTTTCACCTGCTTTATCTTGACCCTTGATCAGTCATGGCTTTCTTGGACCACAGCAAATGAGATGACCAAGAAACGTCCAATTATATAGTCTGATATTTTCAAGCCCCTCCTCATTATGTCCAAAGTTTAAGGTTTTTTTCAAAAAGTTTCATCCTTGTGTCTAAAGTGAAGTGCCCTATTCAAGGTAGAATTTCAAGTGTGCACCGGCCTCACGGACATCAGACCTGATCAATGGTTTTCCCAGGGCGAATGAGGTCATCTGTAAGCCCCAACAATGTGCTGACAAAGACGCCAGAGGTGAGGTCATTGTGTTAAAAGGGTCACCACAGGTCACCCCCAGTAGCAGCGGCTGAATTCACCCTCCCCCAGTACTTAAGGTTAGTGTTCTGAACAGGTCAATAGAAATTGCTAGGCGCCCTCACATCTAGCTGATTTGCTTTCACCATACAGCACGAGATATTAATATTTCAAGCCATTTTGCTCATAGTTCAAGCTGTAACAAATTCTGATGGTGTTGGGAAACTAGAGATTGATTTACTGCATGCAGAACGTCCATAACGGGAATGTGCACGCTCAAACACTCTCGCACACCTGTGCGCTTTGATAATTAAAACGGCTGTGATCTTGTTTTTGCTTGCTGCTTTATACCTACAGTTCTGGTCGACATCTCATCTCCAGAATGAATGATTTGTAAGTTACACAACAGCTGGTGTGAGTGTTGAATTAATATTCAGAAGTTGGAGATAAGGATTTAAGGGTGAGAAGAAAAAATAATTCTGTAAAACAGTATTTTGTTAGTTAATTGTTTTTTTTTTTTTTTTCAATACCAAACAGTTTACTTTCATATGTCTGCATTTTACATTCTTATATTCAACAGTGCAAATGCATCTTTCATCAGAAAAGTTTAAAATAAAGAAACGCGTTCAGATTTGAAAGTTAGCAAGGCCATCACTCAGCATTTAAAACTCGCTAATGCCGTCAGTCGGGAAACCACATAAATAAATGACAAGGCAAGTTGTGGAACATCAACAGCATTCACATATGTGGACCCTTGCTGAACCGTATGCTCACAGAGGGTGTTTACTTTAATTTCTAGCTGATGTGTTATATTTAGTACACGGGACTGTTGAAGTATACTTAAGGTTTGGATCAGACTTGCTGTTTTTAGAGGCTCCCCTGAACTGTAATTAAATCTCAGGGCGTGTGCATCTGCACATTCGCACACTCGTGGCCCACATATATGTTGCATGGATGCGCGCCCATGTGCTCATGCGAGCCACCTGTGCGATTCCTGCTGTGTTTTGGGCTCTGGCATCAACCTAATGCTGTACAGTCATTATATACGTACATCTCCCCCTGTGGCCGTGAGACACATCAAAATCCAGCACAGCTTCTCTCCAACGGCCTCATTTAGCTTCTGTGCCGTGCTCGTTGATATTTCCCACTTGGGCCAATCAGATAAGTCATACATGGCTTAACCACACAAAAGAGCACTCGGAACCCCAAGCGGATGGGGCACTAGGAAGAAGCCTCTGTGTGCTTTAGATGAACACTTTTGAGATCCAGAATGGTTAGAAGGATTAAAAATAAATAGAAAGCATTCTTTTGGGGAAAAGGAGACCAGGGAGTTGGGGTTTTATCCACTTTTATTTTGCAATATGACCAATATCCTATCATATTCAAGTGTGTATGAAAAAAGTTAAGTCACTGATTTATTTTTTTTTTTGAAAAAGCTAAATACAATAAGCATTGGATCAAGGCACATACAAGACTGGCCAAAGGGCATTCAATGCACTTTGGTCTTCAGTTGTAAAGAACAATTTAACTGTGGCAACTTAAAAGTGGCTTGAATTAGAAAACAAAAAAAATACAAATAAGAATTATATGAACAAAAAAATAATTGACACTTTTTATATTCCAAATAGAAAAGAGCCCAAATGTGTTTCTTGCCATATTTTTTTTTTCTGCCCGCAGTATTCCTTTTTGGAGGGCAACGTTTACATGGTTAGCTGTACTGAGGGGTAAATGCTGCTTCCCTTTGCTTGAATGAGCGATATTGAGTTCTGTGGTGTGTTTTTGCCCATCCATTTTGATTTGACTGCAAAGTAACATTTTGATTTGATCTATGTGCTTCATTGCAAAGGATTTAGGATTCTGTGCTGTGTTGCTGCCTCCTCCAAGGCAGAGAGGAAGTAATAGATATCTGCTTCCTGAACGTTGCACGATATAAAGCCTGGCAACGTTTTGGATTCCTAAAGAAACCCACAGGTTTCTGTGACAGCGGAGTAAGTCTGTGCCTGCCATCCTTAGAATTAACAAAACACTTGTGTCTTTATTTCCTTTGATCAATCACCTATGCCCTATATTCTCACAGCCTTGTTTTTTGTGGTATTTATTTTTTTTTTCCACTGACAGCAACGTAGCGATAATTTTGACCTGTGCTTATACTACATGGTTTTCTAAAATCTGATTGTTCAACACAGCAATGAAAACCCACTTTCACAGTTGACAAGTCATCATATCTCAGTAGAGCACAAAGTTTTTTTTTTTAATTGGTCTAAAACCATAAGTAAAGGAAGTACAGTACAAATGACTACAAATATCTAAAATATAGAATTGCAGTTTGTGGCAGCATACACCGACAGCTCAGTGATGGCCTGCAATCGGAACCTTTTTTCCTTTTAATAAATCGTCCTTAAATATAAATTATATGGCAAATGTACATAACGATGCTTTCTCAGTCTTTTCAATCCAGTGTTTTGCAAAAGACCAAGCAGTCTCCGAGTCACTCGTTTGCAAGAAAACGTCTTTGTAATCCGCGCACGCTATCATGAATGAGAGTAGTCTGAATCTGGTATTCCACTGTCTCTGTAGCTTCTGTTGTTGATGCTGTTTTCGCTGTGCGGACTCTTGTAAAGACTTAAGCCATTAGGAGGAAAAATTGTGTGTATCACAAACTCCTCCTTTGAAACGGGCATGTGATTTATGGGAATCATTTGAAAAGAGGTCTCTCTAATCTCCAAGATGGAGTTGTCCTTCTTTGTTCCAGCTTCGGCGTAATCGTCCTTCCGCCTGCGCCCTTTGTTGTACGTGCAGTTCCTGGAAAATAAGGAACCGTTCCTGTGGACGTACCAGCACACCAGGGCCAACATGATGATGGCCAGAAGGGCCACCGCCCCTCCGATGATAGCAGCTAAAGGCAGATTGGAATTTTTGTAAGGCTCTTTCTCCTGCTCTCTGTTCAAGGTTGTGGTGGGATTGTACGCTTTCAGGGAGCCCGTTTCGGTCTCTATGCAAACAGGTGTCTCGTCCGACAGGTAAATGTTACTCGTCTCCATGGGAACCATGCATATCCGATAAGAGGATTCGGGCTCCAGAGCTGTGAGCAGGTACTCGGTTCTCTCCCCCTGGACGATGGTCTCGGTTATAGATCCGAAAGCAGGACTGTGGCCCAGCTTTAGCCAGCTGAGCCGCAGGGCCGTCATGGGCTGGGATACTCTCCAGGATATGTGCACTGTCTCTGCGCTACTAGATTTGACGCTTATCGTGATGATCTTTCGACTGGACGGCGTCGTGCTACGATAGTTTCTACCCAGCTCCGGACCCTTAACCACAGGTCTTTTAGTCACATACGAGGGCCACTGGGGTCGAGAGGGCGGCAAAGTGTTTGCGACTGTGCTGGTCTCGTACGTGGTCGGGATCTCGATGTCTGAGCAGCCAAACAGCTCCGTGGATAGGTCTTTGATGGCCATCCCTTTGACCTTATCGGGACCTTGGCACATGAAGCCACGCACGTTGACCTTAGACGGAAGACTGCGCAGCCAGTCGCGCACCCACTTCATCCTGCAGTTGCAGTACCAGGGGTTGTTGCGCAGGAGCAGCTGGGTAAGGTTATCCAGGTCATCGAAGACCCCCATGGGCAGACTGCTCAAGTTGTTGCCTGACAGATCCAAACGGTACAGCTGTCGCAGAAAAGCAAAGGCACCTGCTGGCACGTGATTGATGTGGTTGTCTTGAAGATTCAGCTTCTCCAGGCTTGCGCCCGGCAGGTTGGCGGGTGGGGAAGTCAGGGAGTTCCGTACCAACGAGAGCTCGGTCAGATTGACTAGATTGATCAAGGCCATCTCCCCGATGCCCCTGTTGTTCAGGAGGTTGCCATCCAGAACCAGCCGCTTGAGATTTATAAGATCCTGCAGGGATGCCTCGGAGATGGACGAGATGCGGTTGTCGTCGAAGCGAAGCTCCTCGATAGTCATCGGGAGGCCTGAAGGTATGGTGCTGAGGTGGTTACGGGACAGGAAGAGCAGCCTCAAATGGTTGCTGTCCCGGAACGCGCCCTCTTCGATGCTGACGGCCGACACGGAATTGTCATCAAGGTGTAATTCCTCAATGAAGGGAATCTGTGCCAGCGAGGCGTGGGTGATAGTCCGGATATTGTTCTCCTGCAAATGAAGTTCCTTGACATTCAGCGGCAAGTTGGTGGGGAACTCGTCCAGGTTGTTGCAGTACAAGTAGATCTTTTCGACATTGTTTAGCCGTCGTAGATCCGTAGGGATCCCTGCGCTTTTGATGCGGTTGTTCTGGAGAAAAAGTACTGTAGCATCCTCTGGGATGCCCGAAGGGATGGAAGTCAAATCCCGGTCATTGCAATATATGAAAGTCCCGTCGCACCGGCACTGCGAGGGACAGGAGGCTGAGGTCACCAACGGGTTGGCCAAGCCAAGCAGAAGCCCGGCTCTGATGAAGAACACGAAGAAGGACTTGTAATTGCTTGCCATCGCTGATGTCCTCCTTGCGGTTGTTGCCCTTGGAGAAAAAAAAGAAGGGGAAAAAGTCAAATTTATGCCGTCTGAAGAAAAGAAAGTGTTCTGGTCTAATTGCTGTTTTATGTACGGTGCCCGCAGCATCTCTTTCATTGTAAATGATTCAATTTAAGACAAAGGATACAATATTTCTGCTGCTGAATTAATGAAAAGAGGCTATTAACATTTCCAATGACATGAACAAATGAAAAAACTATGGTAGCGAAACATGCCGGGGGTGTTTATCTTGATTGAAATCATTTTTATATCAAAACAATACAAAGTAGTGAAACAAGGAAAAAGGGATTAGAGGAAAAAAAAAAGAAAATAAGAGAAAAGGGCGGACTGAGAGGTTCAGAAGCAAGTCTAATTGAAGTGGAAGGATATTCCCAATCAGCCGTGGATGTAGATAACAAATCCTTAAACCCGCTAGCTTTCCTTGAATGAGATGCCTGTGTGTGAGAGGTTTTATCTTTTGCTGTGTGTAATGTAATCGCAGGCTCTTGTTGTTTTACACATTTCTGCTGTTAGCCAGTGCATTTCAAGGCTGAAGACTGGTGGCGGAACAAAGTCGGGCCTTGTTGATTTAAATGTTGTAAAATTGGCAGTTTGCAAAACATTGAAGGCTTGTAACTTTTAAAGCAAATTTGAAGTGATTTAAATTATTCATGCCAAATTAGACATTTGTTCCAACATGACAGTTAATATATATTATTGCTATATATAATACATTCAGAGGCTATTACAGACTGATTTTTCTTAACATACATAATATATATTTATATATAATATTTTTTTTCTGTTATATATTTTTCTAATTATATCAAATATAATTTTATATTTTACTTCCATAGGCTATTGAAAGACATTTTAATGATTAGTTTCACATTTTCCTCATTACTTCTATCTGTGCATATATATATAACAGTAGAAAAAAAATGGCACTTAACCATAGCAAGATCATCCATATTTGTCATACCTGATTTAGAAATGCCAGATAATCCTCTGCTGCCACCCAAAATCCAATGAGGCTTTAAGCTCTCCTTTCTATTCTTTCAGGAGATGTTTGTCCGTCTTGTCAAAGGGGTCTCTTTGGTTATATCCTGACCAGGCTGGTATTTGTCGAACTGATCCTTGTTTGTACCGCTGACCTCCTGTCTTGTATTGTAGCGTTCACAGTTCATGCAATCAAAGGCTTTGCCATGGTAGATAAACCTATAAAGCAAGCAGCTCCGCTTCCAGACAGACCTCAGGCAGCCTTCTCCTGTGCAGGCATGCAATCTCAGTGAATTTAATCACCAAAAGGGGCTAAAACAAAAAGAAAGGAAATAAAAAAAGAGCGCAGAATCCTTTTATTTCAAGTTGCGAATCCTAATCAGACCCTTTTGTGCGTAACAGAGAGTTGAGAAATGAACTGCTCCCGTCTCTCCCGAAGCAGACTGGTCATGGCGTAAAGACCACTGTCCGTCTGCAGCACGGTGGGCTCAAATCCAGGGCGGTTCGGTTCTGAAGTCAGGCTCCAAAGTCAGCCCCGAATCCTGTAGTCTCACTCCCGGCAGGAGCATGAATAAAGTATCCAGCCTCGTGGCTCGAAAGCAGAATCTCCTGTGCTGCTGTAGCACTCCGCCTCCCTGGCTCTCGTTTCACGAACCGGTGCCCGATGTGCAGACGCCCACTCCTTCTCACATGCTGAACTTCCTACTGGCAGAGATAGAAAGAAAAGAAAAAGAAGTCAATAAGAGCAAATTCTTTTATTATTGACAGCGTGTGACATCTGAATACGTCATGACGCCAGGAAAGGTACGTGGGCTTGTTGAGAATGAGTTATTGACTCTGCATAATATGCTGTTAGGCGGCGTTTATTTAATTCTGAGATGATAGTGCCAAGGCTGAGATTGAGTCAGACAGCGATGCAGCCAGCTGCAATCGGCCACTGTCCTTCAAACAGAGCAGTTTCGACAACACATTGACGTAAACCGATAGCTTTTTAGCCTGTGTTTTCAAGGTTTGCACTTAACATAAAAAGCACACCACAATGGATCGGGTTTTTATGGATTGTTACGGCCTGCAGATTGCTCCGCTGCATTTGAGACTTATCAGATGGACGGAAGGGAAAAATAAGAAGGGTGTGTGGTTGAGATGGGAATTTGAAAGTCCCTTAAGCTTATTGGGTTTCTGTATATCAGGGGATTTCTTTGCCTCTGGGTAAATGACCACAGAGAAAAGCCCCTGGGCTGCAGTCCTTTGATAGTGGACACTGTTTGTGAAACCTGGATTAGTGGAGATGTTGTGTGGATTTTTATAAAAACCTTTCTTTTTCCTCGCCCTAAGCCTGTGCTGCCAGGATAACCGCGTTCGCTGTTCTGTCTAACCGGCTAACCCTAACATCCCCCCTCTAGTGTTCTCTATGGTGATGGCTGAAAAGAATTCCTTTGCATGAGAAAAGCGTCCATGTGACAATGGCGTAAGACCGTTCCCTCTCGCCCGGTGACGTTCTCCACCTTTCAAAGACGCTCTGGAAGGAGAAGGTAAAAATAAGAGTCATAGTGAAGCATATTGCTGCTGAGGTGTCAAGCAGCCGCCAAAGGTCCCTCGGGCTGCCCCGACAGCGCCTGAACACAACGCCCTCGCACTGCTCAAAAATGTACATGTGAGATGAACGCGCTTTATGTCTTGCAGACTCATGAATACCCAAATGGGATCCTCATGCGAGTCACCTCCGGTGGCCCCAAGGAGACGTCCGTGCTTCACCTTCCATACTCTAATTTCCCACGGTGCACATTTTCTGTTACACAGACTGACAATATACATTTCTACAACTGACAGCCATCACCACGGCTTGTGCCCTTGCCTGAAACCCTTCTGCTGACCTGCGGATAGTAACCTTCCTGTACAACACGTTGGAGTGTGTCAGGCAACTTTGAAACAGTGGTATGAAGTGACAAGGAGAGATTAGGGAATTGAAGGCCCTGTAACTTGATTACAGGTCTTGCCAGCGCGGTCTAATAATACACCTCATCCTTCTGTTGAGCCTAAGTGCTCCATGTGCATGCTTTTGCGTTAGTAGATTACCAAAAGCTAGGAAATGGCAGCTGCGACCCAACTTTAAGGACAGGTGATGCTAGCATTGCTTGCTAGTTGCTTGCTTTGAAAGATTTTGAAAGATTCCCTTCATGATTGCCAGATACATTGAAGAGGGAAATAAGTACTTGCAGTACTTGGTTAGCAATCGGTGTGCAATTTTCCAGCTGTTCCGAGGAAATGTTGTATTGATTTGGAGAATTATGTGTAAAGTAACTTGCCATTTTTCCAGAAGTCTGACAAATAACAGACTGTGAAATTATGTGGAGATGGAATTGCTCTTGCTTTATGTACTATACTCAATGTAAATCACTTCCTGGCACAGCAAAAGCAAGTTGGCGAAACACAAACCCCTTTGGTTTCTCCCGCCAGGATACTTTACTGAAAGTATCAGGGTTCACTCAAAGGTGGCTGTGCATTTCATGATATTTCAGCTGAGATTTTCCTCGGGAGGCCTTGATAAAAGCACAGGTGTCTTGGGAAATATATGTGGGCTGGTATTACGTTATGTCCGGAAAGGTCAAACAGAAAAGAACGGAGGGCATCTACCTCATTCGCTTCACCTAAAGCTTGTCATGCTAGCTGTCCTTGATATGGCTGGATTATCATTTCTTTCTTTTCGCTTGGCTCCTCAGATTTCACTGAAGTGGCAGCGGTCCATTATTCGTTACAAGTTAAGCATAAGGGCCCTGGCCTTCGTTCTTCTGCTTTACTGAACTCCTTTCACTTAGAATTATTAGTTTTTCACATTTTGTTAAATCTTCAAGCCCCTTACCCCACCCACTGCTCATAGCCAGAGAGAAAAGGCCACTGAATGTGACGGGCACCTCTCACTATCGTTCTAATAGGCCGCATTTCCCGTTAGGAGATCGTTCTAATGGCCAGTCCTGCTTCTGCTCCATTGCTTTGCTCGAAGTGATGTTCAGTCGAGCATCTTGGTTAAAATGGCTACGGACACAACTACCTTTTGCTCGTTTAGTGTCTTGAGTTCCGAACATTACAGAGAAATGGGTTAAAAATGTTGTATTCGAATGTGATTATGCAACATCTTAATATATTTAAAAATTGGAATGTTGAGTACAAACGAATATGTTGCTTTTTTATAATGACAATGCTTTTATATGTGACCCTGGGCCACAAAACCAGTCATAAAGGTCAAAAAAATCTAATTATTGAGAAAATCACCTTTAAAGTTGTCCAAATGGAGTTCCTAGCAATGCATATTACTATTCAAAACTTAAGTTTTAATATATTTGTGGTAGAAAATTTACGAAATATCTTCATGGAACATGATCTTTGCTTGGCATAAAAAAATATATATACAATTTTGACCCAAACAATGTATTTTTGACTGTTGCTACAGATATTCCCTTGCTACTTAAGACTGTTTTTGTGGTTCAGGGTCACATATTTTCAGCATTTTTAGAGAAATTAGGTTAATGCTTAAGATGGCAAACATTGCACTGTTCATCGTTTTTAAAAATAAATGACGTTTTCTATTAGTTCCCCAAAATGCTGTCAAATCTGATCAGTGCCCAAGCATGAACGAAGACATTTAGGATGAAAATTAAATTGGCGCTACAGGCTTCATTGGTAGGTCCTGGGCTATGATTATGAAAAACAGCTTTCTTGTTTTCAATAGATAATAGATTCTGAACCCCAGGCGGGATTTGAACTAAATGCCTCGCTTTGTCATGTATCTTATGTCCATGAAGCCAAATCAAGCCTCTCTGAGCCTAGTGGGCCCAGAGATGAAACATTTCAGCCTACATATTTGGAAACGAGAAGAAGGGTTTGGACACGGCTTTAACGTTAATTTAAGAGCAGGTTATTGTGTTAGCGGCTCCCCTCTGTGTTCGGTTTTGGGGCAGATGATCCGCAGGTTTGTCCCTGGCTGATGTTCAAGCAGCGAGAGTGGATTCTAGGAGAGACAGGGGGTCTTTTTCTATTGTGCTGCACTGAAAAGACTGTGGTCTGTGGCAGCTGCACTGTTTTCCCCACTTGGGGGTGGTAGGTGCTTCTGTATCAGGCCTGTGCTTGTCAGATATACACACACAGACACTTGGAGGCCGAACTGGCGCTTTAATTACCACATATGTACCCCCTGCTAGGGTACAGGGGGCAGCAGTTGCCGGACAAGGGCAAAAAGGGTTGGGTTGATTTACTGCACTGTACTTTGCTCGTTTCAGCTCCAAAGGGGGGTAAATTGTATCTTTAATACAAGCTAACATGTGCAGCCCTTTTTTCCCCCTGTTTGCACTTTATTTGTTAATTCAAACTGTATATTTAAGATATACGGAAATAAACTTCTAAGACTGTTTTTCGAATGTACGTTTTAAAGAGCGGCCTCACTGAGGTCAAAGGTTGGCTTGAGACATGAGTGGAGGATTCTATGAGAACGATTTGTTTTTGTCCTCGGCACAAAAGGGTGACAGACTTTTTTCTGAAGGCCTGAAAGACATGACCATTTCATGTTGACTCTGAGTGAATGCCACGGACCACTGGGTTTAGCCTCCGGCATTCGTAGCTTGAAACAAAGAATGCTGTCCGCCTGGCTGTCAGTAAACACACACTGGATGCTTAGATTTTTATATTATAGAAATATCGAACGTTGGTTGATTTGCATTACTGTGTATTAGAATCTAAAGGGAGCCTGGTATTTATGTCTTTTACAGCAAAGAGGTGTGGTATTTGCAAATTGCTGATACAAATTGTTTATGCAAGCGAAAAAAACTGCCACAGAGTGCTTTGACACATCCAACAAAGAACAATGGGTTAGTTAATTTTATCACCCTCATTGCAAAGTCAAAACAGACCATTTGTGGTTCTCAGCTATTATCATGCTAAGAAACTAACCTATCCGAATACACAGTCTTCAAGTGCATTTGCACATATGAAACTCAAAGCTAACGAAAACAACTTGCACTTAGTACATTAGGGGTCTTTTTTAGTTCAAATCTCTTGCTTTCTTGTTCAAATGTGAATCGTCTTTACTAGTCTTATAAACTGATTTAATCAGCTCTGACTGAAGGCTTATCTTACAGTCCTTCTCTCTTTATCTGCACAAAACTATTATTCTAATCTTGACTTTTTCCTTTCTAACAGCTTATCTTTAAGATAACTTGGAAGGCTACTTAAAAAGAAGGGAAATTCGTTTGATGGGAAAATCCTGAAGACAGCCTCAGATCTCTTTACTGCGCCACACACTCGCTTCTCTCACCGAAAAGCACAGGGCGCACATTTATTGCGCGCCAATCTCGTTGTCTTTTGAGTGTTCGTTAGTATTCCAAATTAGAACGCGACCCTCATATTCAACGAAGCTGTCTGCGCTGCGAGCGCCCGACGCCAGCGGCTTCGATGATGGGAGAGTTCTAGTTTTGTCGCGTCGCGTCGAGCCGCATCCCCGAATCCCACATTCTTTATTCCAATCACTCTATTATCACGCTTCCAGAGCGCAGGTTGGGCGTTATTAATATATATGTATATGTCCTCATTTGGAATCGACGTCTGCTCGTTTTGTCATAAAGCCTCTCACACTAAAACAGATTTAAGACGCGGCGTGTTAAGTTTATGCGTTCCTGTTGATTGCACGCGGTAAAAATACAAGCTGCATTGCGTTTTTTTTTTCTAAATGAGATTTTGAGGACTCGATTTAAAGCTAACTGATATAGAATGCTGATGGTGATAATAAAATGTAAGTTGTGCGTCCTTAGTGCGTTTATGTGCGCGAAGCGGAGTGGAGACTTAAAGGGATAGTTCGCACAAAATAAAAAATTAAATTCGGCCGTTTTCTAACCTCCAAATTGTTGCAAACCTATATGACTTAACGAAATTCTTGGTAAAATCAGATGTGAGGCTGAATGACAGCCTCGGTCACCATTCGCATTCATTCTATGGAAAAAAAGATGCTTTGAAAGTGAATGGTGACTGAAGCTGTAAGTCCTTAACAATTCTCCCTTACATATCTTTTCGTGTTCCATGAAAGAAAGTCATAGAGGTTTGAGACAGCACAAAGGTTATTAATCTATTCCAACTTAAGCAAATTATTGTTTTAAAATCATTTTGAGATGCACGTTGAATGCTAAATGGCAAATGAAGAGCTATATACTGCTGATTTTCATGAGTACTGAACTTGTGAGTTTAAATTGTTATTACATCCCTCTCAATTCCCTAAAGAACTGCCTAGATTCGCAATAAAATGTATTTTTTCCATAAATGACTACGGATCTGAAAGTTTACTGAGTGACTGGGGTGTAGGGATAGATGCAAATTTGCTCTGTACGTGTTTTGAAGGTATTTGATAACCTCAGAGTGATGAAATGCAAAAGGAAAAGGGTAAAAACAGTCCAAAAATAAGGGGAATCCTATAACAAAATACACTTACCTGCCAAAGCAATAAGTCAAAAAGGGAAATCAAAAGAATATCCTCAAAGCATAAAGTCAGTCCGTAGGATAAATCCAATACGATGGAAGATGATTCAATCCCAAAAAAGAGCCCAGTGTCAGAAAGGCTCAGTAGCAGCAATAGTGCGAATAGCAGGGTGTGTTTTTATTTCCACACACACTTGTTCACATACACACACACTCCTTTGGCTCAGAGAGAGACAAGATAGAGAAGTCGGCAGAGCTGGTCAGCTGCCTGGAGCTCACTACAAGTGTGAGGTTGCATCTGCCTCCAGCTCTGCTTCAACACAGCACTGATGTCATCTGGGGGCGGAGCTTGTGGCTTCCTCCCCTTTCTCGCCCTCTCTCTCTCTCCCCCACTTCCATCTTGCTATATTTACTGTGGACGCTAGGGGGAGCAGGAGAAAGAAAGATGAGTTGAGCAGCCTTGAATAGTCAGCTTGAGTGGGCACTTCATGTGTTTGTGTTGAAGGCCACCAGAAGCATTATTTAGATGAGCATTATGTGTGTGTCTAAGAATTAAGTAATGGAATTTATATGTTAGAGATGCTAAGAAAAGGCAGAGCAGTTTATCAGCCCTGGTATGCGCGTAGTTAAATCAAAACAATGAGCGTTCTTTATTTTAGTGATACATGTGTCTGTAAAGGAGTGAGCTGTTAATGGCGTCTAAGTTTCACAGCACATTATGAATTTTTAAGCTTGGAAGTCAGGCGTTATGTTCAGCCTCATTATGCTTATTAAGTATTAAAGTGGCTCCAAATGGCGAATTTGCTCCCTCATAAACTAGCAGTACAGACTCTGTGTGTGTCATTGTCTCCAAAGGGCTTTTAAAGACCTTTGTACAGTGGAGTCTGTTCATGACCTCAGCAGACCCTTCTGGATGAGCAGTGGATGTGCTGCCTAAACTCTTTGCCAGCAGATACAGTTCTCCTACCCTTTGTAAAGGGGATAGTTTACCCCAAAATTTGAGTCATTATTTACTAAACTTCATGACGTTCTATGACGTTCTTTTATTGCTTCTGTGGAACAAAAATTGGGACATTTCTAGGCCTCTCTTTTCCATATAATGGAAGTAAATAAAAATAACAAATAAGCAGCATAAATAAGGTAGCCCATACTCCATGGACTTTTCATGTTGTTGTTGCTTTTTTTTTTTCCCCACTTATCTGTCATTATATTGAAAATAGTGATCAGTAAATTTTGTTCCACAAAAGAAAGTGTATATGTTTAATTTTCGCTTTTATGCATGGCTTTTTTTTCGTTTAAAAACTTTTTCTCCAATGTGACATTTTTATCCAATGTGACATGCACAAATTTTTATTTTTCGAATTACTGCATGAAATCCTGCATGTTTTACCTGCATGTTTTTTGATATTTTACATATTCGTTTTTCCCGTAAAGGAACGGATATACCTCACAGAATGTGGGTCAGTTGATGATTAAATGCTGGTGTCCTTCTGTAGAATGGATAAGGCTGACCTGCTTTCACTAGTGTGTGGTCTGACTGTTTACCGGCCTGCAAAGGCTTTGGACTGACATGAAGGACAGCTTCCATTGTCTCTTTCCCAAGAACCACTATGATTGGTTGTTAAAATAGCCACAAGTCTTATCCTGTGCCAAAAAGTAATGGAAATAGTATTTAAATATATAAATATATATTAGTAATGTATACAAAGTGGTACAAATGCTGATATATACTTTAAAGTAGTAGTTTTTATTTAGTTAGTATTTATTTTCGGGCTGTTTAACGATTAATCGCGATTAATCGCATTCAAAACAAAAGTTTTTGTTTGCATAATATATGTACTGTGTATGTTTATAATGCAAATATAAATACACACACATGCATGTATGTTTAAAATATGTCACATTTATATATGAAAAATATATTTATATATAATAGCAATTATATGAATATAGGGCTGTAAAGCGATTAATCATGATTAATCGCATGCAAAATAAAAGTTTGTGTTTACATAAAATGTATGTGTACTGTGTATATTAATTATCTATATATAAATATACACACATACATGTATGTAATTTAAAATATTTATATGTGTATGTATATAATCATATTTACATATAAATTATATGTACATATAAATATTTTCTATAGAAATGTAACAATTTTCTGAAATATATACATGCATTTGTGTGTATTTATATATGCATAATAAATAAACACAGTATACATACATATATTAGGTAAACACTACATTTTTTTTTGCATGTGATTAATCGCAATTAATTGTTTGACAGCCCTAATATATATACATTTAAATGCATGTGAATGTTTTCAGAATATATGCTGTATGTGTGTGTATTTATATATCCATAATAAATATACACAGTATATACACATATTATGTAAACAAAAACTTTTATTTTGGACGCGATTAATCGCGATTAATCGCTTAACAGCACTAATTTATTTAGTTATTTATTTTACTTTTTTAAAATGCATTTCTATTGTAAGTATTGTTACATAACTTCATTCAGCATGAAGGTTACTCACTATCTTTGACAAACCACGTCTTGTTTTATAGCTTTACAAGCATCCATTGGAGGATTAAGCAGCTGAATTATGTCCTATCCACCCTGGGCTTTTACAGCAGGTCTAGGTGTCGTGTTTTTAGGGTCAGAGGTGGAGATGCAGGGCACAGTCGTATGTGACAAGAGGTCAGTGGAGGGCATCGTGGGCAGAGGCCCGTCTGTCCCCCCGCCTCGGGACGGATCGCGACTTCGGCCTCTGCATCGACCCTTCCGGCGCTTTTCTCTCCTAAATCTGACTAGGCTTTGTCTGTCATCAGGCCTTGATTGACTCTTAGACGTACAAAGGGCCCCAGTGGAGGGCCCCAAGAGGCTCCGATTACCACTATTTCAATACAGTTGGGGGAGTCTGTGGTTGGGGTCATCTGTTGTTTGGGAGGATGAGCGTTCCTTGTCTTTCCAAAAGATGTCATTTATTTTATCTCCTCCATCTCAATGTGTTTTGACAACAGACATGACTTTGAAGGAGCTCAGGCCCTTCTCCTCCCGCTGCTCGATGTAGTTAGGAGGCGGAGACGAGCATAGCTAAGTTTATTAAAGCACTTGATGCGGTTAAGTGCTAACAAGAGCGTTTTTAGTTCAGGCTTTATGCCTAAAGAACATCTGACCTCTGCTTTCAGGGATGTTCACGGTACATTCTTTGCGTGACAAGCAAATAAGTCGCATTAAATTGCCCTTTCATTCTCTGAAGCGTGTTTCTTATATGGTGCTCTTCACTTGAATGGAATTTACAGCGTGAGTGTGTCAAAATCAAAGCCATACCTAAAGTCGCTCCTTTCAAAGACTTGTTGAAGGGTTTGTCATTCTGATCTTTACACCTCGAGTGTATATTTCATCCCGCTGGCCCATTCTCAAACAAACAATCCTGAGCTCAGCTCAGCTCAGCGCTGTGCTGTCCAGCTCCAGGAGATTTGTGGAGTATTTCTAGTGTCTCCAGCGGCTCCACTTACACATATATATATATATATATATATATATATATATATATATATATATATATATATATACACACACACATACTCATATTTACCTAGCCAGACTGTGGACATACCATAGACTTAATTTGTTTTAAGACAAGCTAATTATCATTACTGTAGACTGACCTAAACCCAAACTCTAGAACAAAGGAATATTTAATAAATCAATCAATTCACTCAAATTATATAATTTTTTTAAAAATTATACAGCTGTATAATATATTTTTATAAATTCATTGTGTACAATGAATGCCAAACAATACTGATTGGTTTGTAGTTTAAAGGGATGGTTCGTCCAAAAATGAAAATTCTGTCATTAATTGCTCACCCTCATGTCGTCCCAAACCTGTAAGACCTTCGTTCATCTTCAGAACACAAATTAAGATATTTTAAATGAAATTCAAGAGCTTTCTGACCCTCCATAGACAGCAAGAGTCCTACCATGTTCAAGGCCCAGAAAGGTACCAAGAACATCAACAAAATAGTCCATGTGACATCAGTGGTTCAACCGTAATTTTATGAAGCTATGAGAATACTTTTTGTGTGCAAAAAAGCAAAAATAACGACTTTATTCAACAATTCTTTTCCCCTGAGTTATCATCTACTGCCATTATCGAGAGTATCATGATGCATGGTCAGACCCTTGCTCTTGGATTTCATCAAAAATATCTTAATTTGTGTTCTGAAGATGAACAAAGGTCTAACAGGTTTGGAATGACATGAGGGTGAGTAATTAAAGATTAGAACTTTAATTTTTTGATGAACTATCCCTTTAATACATTGTTATTGATTCTTCCAAAACCATCACATGTGTCATTCTTGTAATTTAAGTTAGCCAGCTAAATAACATTGTCTTTGTGACAAATCAGCAGAATTTGCTACCACAATGTACAATATGTCACCAAAAACCAAATGTTTACAATTGTGGGGCATAAAAATGTATGCATAAGATCAACCAATTTTCAGTGTCAGCACAATACTGGCCTGGTATTTATTTTTGAAGCTCATGAAGATCTTTCTTTTATATTTGGCTAACTTTTTGGGGTATTTTTTAAACTAATTTAGCAAAGTATGGCTTAAACACACATACACACAGTGTTTAGAATACATACACTCTAGAAATGCCGGGTGAAATATGGACAAACTCAGCAACTGGGATGTTTTGACCCAGCGGTTGGGTTAAATTTTTATCCCAACCTTCTGGGTAGTTCTATTTAACCCAACTATTGCTTAGAAATGACTATATTTTTGTTGCTTAAAATGAACCCCAAACAGGTTGGAAAATAACATTGCTTATTAAAATAAGTTTTCCTTTTGATTACTGCTGATGTCTCTAGTAATTATGTGTCTGATTTTTAATTTCCAACCTATTTTGGGTTTGTTACAAGCCAGCCCTATAGTAATTTGTAAAAAATAGTTGAGTTTAATAAAACTACCCAGTTGAATAGCTTTGTGTCAAACAACGAATAGCTTTGTGTCTGATTTTTGCTATATCCTTCTGGTTCATTTCCATAATCATTCACCATGGGCAATTAGCAGCAATCTCTGTGCTGCTGACTTCTCATCCTCCTGCCACTTCCACAGAGACCTCCGCAATATGGCAAAATGTGAGTTGCAGGATGGGGTCCAGCTCCATGTACAAGCGTTCATGCCCATGGCAGCATGATAGAGTGGAGATGAATTATTTCCTGCCCTTTCCGCTACTGTATGAGCAGTCCAAAAGCCCCATTCTGAGATAGGGCGCTGCCTTACGTGACAACTCAATACTGTCTCATATCCCCTTTTTAATGCAGATCCCAGATGTTTAGCATTAACTTCCTTGGTCTCAGGAGACTCGAATCTCCTAAGCAGCAACAACAGTCTCACCAAGCTGACTTCCTGCTGTTCAAGCCTGAACCAAAGGTCTGAGTCAGCGGTCAGCACTCTTGTGTATTTGTGAGGAATGAGCAAATCCTCACAAATAGCCCTCTGGGTTGTCTTCTCCGTTTTCCCCTTTGTGTCTGTCGCTTGTTTTTCTAAGGACCTTCTTGTGTTGGCCGTGGGGATGGGGGGGTGGGTTTGGGTTGACTTGTCGACTGTGTGGAAACCTCTGGACCCCCCAGTGGTAAATGAGCTTTGAAACAATGGCCTGTGATCAGATTAGATAGCCCACCCCTTTAACCCCCCCCACAGCCCAAACTACTCCGTTAGGCCTATCAGTGTTGCAAGAGATAAAAGATGCCATCAGCACACAATGAATCCACAGTCTCACCACTCCAGAGCTCTAATGTTGCTCACTCAAGCACCTCGCTCGCTTCCTCTCCAACGGTTTACAGTTTCAGCCCTAAATCTGTAATTAGCCAAATAACAATCTTCTCACTCTCTTTCAAATATAGAAGCCTCCCCGTCTTCACAGTAGGATCTTAGCTGTGCGAATGAAAGTCTCTTGAGGACTTTCGCTTTTGTCTGAAATGCACTCGTTTTCAAAAAGTTTGCATTGTTTTTATTGCAAAATTACTTTTATAACTTTTTTTGCATACATTGCATGCATTATTTCAAGTACTACACTGACGTTCAAAAGGTTGGGATCAGTAAGACGACTTCAAGGCTGCATTTATTTGATCAAAAATACAGGAAAAAAAAGTAATATTGTGAAATGTTATTGCAATATAAATTAATGGTTTCTAATTTAATATACTTTAAAGTATAATTTATTCCTGTGATGCAAAGCTGAATTTTTAATCAGCCATTACACCGGTCTTAAGTGCCACATGATCCTTCAGAAATCATTCTAATATGCTAATTTATTATTAGAATTACCTATGTTGGCAACATTTGTGCTGCTGGGAAACTGTGATACTTTTTTCAGGATTCTTTGATTTAAAAAAAAATTAAATAGCACAGCATTTATTAAAAATATAAATGTTTTCTAACAATATAATAATATATCAATTTAACACATCCATGCTGAATAAAAGTATTAATTTCCTTCAAAAAAAGAAAGGATAAAAATGTACTTAACCCGAACTGTTGAACGATAGTGTATATTGTTAGAAAAATTTTAAATAAATTTTGTTCTTTTTAACTTTTTATTCATCAAATAAATGCTGACTTGATGAGAATAAGAAATGTCTTTAAAAAACATTAGAAATCTTACAGATCCCAAACTTTTGAACACCAGTCTATATAAAAAGTATTCAGTATTTAACATAGATTTAACACAATCACACAGTCTTTTGTGATGCTTGATCAATTTTCTTTCTTATCAAAGGAAGCTCGCAAGTGGTTTTTGTTAGTTTCGGTCCTCAGAGAGGAAGCAATGCTTAATGACATTAAAGGTTCGCTGACACAAACGCACATGGAAATTGTAGATAAGCTTGATAAAGCAGCATGTTTACAGACCTGTTTACTCCCGCTGGTTTTGGCTGGATTTCAGGAAGTTTCATTTGGCAGAGATTGGACACAAAGAGAGTTACACAATGATTAAAGCTGTTGGTATGAAGTTTATTATTTAGTGTATACTAGGTTCTAAACAACAGTTCATGCCTTTGTTCATTTGCTGCCTTCATGAATTTTTATAAAGCAAGAAGAATGCAAATAGGCTTCGCTTGAATCAATTTTTAATCAGTGTTGGTCTTCATTTCTGCTAAATCCTCCAAATTTTATTTTTCTCTATCACCCCATTTTTTATCTTGAGATATGACAGAACTGCCATTTACAGCTGCTCATAAAACTCGCTGCTATTACGAGTAACATACACTAAGATCTTTACAGCACTTTAAAGAATCACATCTGCTGTGAATCAGTGTGTCGGGGAAAGACAAGAATGCACCCATTGTGTTTTCATGTTCTCCAAACAATGCTCTGTGAGCTATAGCTATTACGACGTCTCACCTCGCGTTGACTTATGTTGTATCTACAGGAGGGCTACATGTTTGCGATCAGTTCCATTCGCTTTTCTTCTTCTTAAATAATTTAGCAGTGTTTGTAATGGAAGAAAATCATTATTGGTAATGAACCTTGAACAACTGAATACTAAGTGGCTTTTGCAGAATCTTAACTATTGAGCTTCAAGCAGAGTGAATTTAGGTCATCAGGCCATTGTACTGTTTACATAAAGTTGTTTGTTCGTTTCTTTAGTCGATTCACTGAACATGGCCACATCAAGTTGGCAGAAACTGCAAATTCACATTAGGAATGAATGACTTCCAATCATTCCGTCACTGTAAATCACTAAAAGCGAAAGGGTATCACTTGTTCTGCTACTTGTGAAAAGGAAGTAGGACATTACAGACTAGCGTCTCGCTCTTCTAACTCAAGTGTGTAAGACCTTGGCTTTGAACCTTCCCATAATGAAACTTGAGTCCTTCTGTCAGATCTGGAGGTGTTTTTCTTAACACCTCAGAAGCATCTGCATGCCCCGACATTCTCGAGTGCTTGTGTGAGCGATGTATCAGATGTACCCCGTGTCTTTGTGAGGGACGGCTCAAGAGCGGACAGGAATGGAATGATGACAGGTAAATGAGGGGAACGGTTTGTGTACACTTCTTACTTGAGCTTCCCCCTACCTCCATTAGCGACCGTTGTTCCCAAAGTGAACTGGCAATTTGTCGCTGCCGTTTGGGACGATGAAAGCTGAGGATTAAAGAAACTGGAGAAGGTTCCTCTCCATTGCTCTTTGTCCTTGAGAGAGGCGTGATTATTTGTGCCGTTTCCCATCACTCTGAGACCATATGTGGTTGTCTGACCTATGCGTTTGTGTTGAATTTTGGCTGTTGAGATTTTAAAAAATATATAAATTAGAAGTGACAGTAAAGACTGTTGTAATGTTACAAAAGATTTATGTTTCAAATAAATGCTGTTCTTTTGAACATTCTATTCATCAAAGAATTCTAAAAAATAGTGTAAATTTGAACATTAAATCAGCAAATTAGAATGATTTCTGAAGTGTCATGTGACTGAAGACTAGTAATGGCTACTAAAAATAAAAACTTAAAAAAAAAAAATAAATAAATAAAATACACTTATTTTAAATTTCATGTACAGTTGAGATCAAAAGTTTACATCCCCCTTTCAGAATCTGCAAGATGTTATTATTTTACCAAAATAAGAGGGATCATACAAAATGCATGTTACTGTTTATTTAGTACTGACCTGAATAAGATATTTTACAAAAAAGATGTTTACATATAGTCCAGAAGAAAAAATAATAGTTTATATCGGGTATAAAAATGACCCTGTTCAAAAGTTTACACCCCCTTGATTCTTAATACTGTGGTTTTTATCTAAATGATCCACAGCTGTTTTTTTTTTTTTTTGTTTAGTGATAGTTGTTCATGAGTCCCTTGTTTGTCCTAAACAGTTAAACAGCCTACTGTTCTTCTGAAAAATCCTTCAGGTCCCACACATTCTTTGGTTTTTCAACATTTTTGTGTATTTGAACACTTTCCAACAAAGACTGTATGATTTTGAGATCCATCTTTTCACACTGAGGACAACTGAGGGACTCATGCAACTATTACGGAAGGTTCAAACACTCAGTGATGCTCCAAAAGGAAAAACGATGCATTAAGAGGTGGGGGTGAAAACTTTTGAACAGAATGGAGATGTGTACATTTTTCTTATTTTGCCTAAATAATATATATTTTTTTTAACTTAGTACTGCCCAGAAGTACTTAGTACAGAAGATTTACATGTTTCCCAGAAGACAAAATATGTCTTCAAATTCAAAAAGTTTTCACCCCTGACTCTTAATGCATGGTTTTTCTTTCTGGAGCATCAGTGAGCATTTGAACCTTCTGTAAAAGTTGCATATGAGTCCCTCACTTGTCCTCAAAAGATGGATCTCAAAATCATACAGTCATTGTTGGAAAGGGTTCAAATACACAAAAATGCTGGAAAACCAAAGAATTTGTGGGATCTAAAGGATTTTTCAGAAGAACAGTAGGTAGTTTAAATGTTCAGGACAAACAAGGCACTCATGAACAACTATCACTAAACAAAAAAACCACAGCTGTGGATCATTCAGGTAACGACAGAGTATTAAGAATCAAGTGTATGTAAACTTTTGAACAGGGTGATTTTTATAAATTCAACTATTTTCTCTTGTTGACTATATGTAAACATCTTTTATTTGAAATGTCTTATTCAGCTCGGTACTAAATAAACAATAACGTGTTTAGTATAATCCCTCTTATTTTGGTAAAATAATTAACAATGTGCAGATTCTGAAAGGAGGATTTAAACTTTTGACCTCAACTTTATGTATGTACTGTATGCAATATATAAGTGTTTGTTTTTTTTTTTGTTTTTTTTTAAAGATACTGTCACCCATATCAGTCATGTTTTGAAAACTCTAGTCTAAAACTGTCTCAGAATTGGCCATAAAATACATTTTCCTTTTACTTACCACTTACCGATTTTTAGACTTGAACAAGATACTATTTTTTAACGTTCGCTTGCTCTGTAAAGCAGAAACTCCCGCTAGCTTCGCCTTCAAATTGAAGGTCAGTCTAATAATGCGAGGATGACATTTCAGCCTCTCTCCTACAGTATGTGAATTACTATCCTGCTGAGATCAGCTGTGATGAAGGAAGTGAAATCACTCGTCTTTGTGCGAGGATGTCGTCCTGCGTGTGTGTGAATGAGTGACAATGTGTGGCGCCCACCAGTCTTTGCGGGAACAATGTCTGATTCTGTCAGTCTGTTGTTTTTACATATTCCTCACGCTGTTTTACATGTCTTAGCCTCGACTAAAAAGGACCCATTTGCATCAGACCCACAGCGCTGAGCCCGTGCTGCAGAAAACTGGTCAGTGAGAGATGGATGAGCTGGCATGTGGAGCCCCTTTGAGGTGAAGAGGAAAGACGGATGGTGGTGGTGCTGGTGTTGATGGGAGGAGAGGACGATAGAGGCGCCTCTGCGGTGTTGATGTATTCTCCTCTAGGGCTCTGATCGTTTCCTTTCTGCTGCTGACTCAGTGCTGTCTGGGCCCCCACCGTCCCCTACGGCCACAACCTGGCCTGTGTGTGTGTGTGAGAGAGAGAGGCTGCTCCTATAGTCTAGGAACCATCAAAGACATTCAACTCCCCAAAAATTGAGTATAGAGTAATTTAACAAAACGAAAGAGCAGAAGTAGGTGCCAATGTGCTAAACTGTACAGTTTTATCATGGTGCCTGCATAAAAATAATGGCTGGGGCGTGGAGAGAAGCGTTTTCTCCTATTATGTGTACCAGAACTGAATAAAAAGTGTTAAATCTGTCAGCCGCTGTACTTTTTAGCTGTAGTACCAGCAAGCGATAGTGTTTCCATCTCCTTTTATTGGTAAAGCTTATACAGTTGTCCAAAAATCTGAAACTACTAGTGAAAAAATTATTATTATTACTAACACACACTATATTTACACTACCAGTCAAAAGTTTTTTTTTAATGTTGTTTTTTTTTTGTTTTTTTTTTCTTCTGCTTACCAAGCATGCATTTATTTGATCCTAAATACAGCAAGAGCAGAAATATTGCAAAATATTTTTACTGTTTAGAATAACTGCTTTCTATTTGAATATAGTTTAACATTTAATTTATTCCTGTGATCAAAGCTAAATTTTCAGCATCATTACTCCGGTCTTCTGTGTCACATGATCCTTCAGAAATCATTCTAATATGCTGATTTGCTGTTCAAGAAACATTATTTTTTATTATTATAATCAGTACTCAAAACAGTGCATTTTTTCAGGATTCTTTAATGAATTGAAAGATCCAAAGATCAGCATTTATTTGAAATAAAAAAGCTTTTGTAACATTATATGCTATAACATATATATATAATTTTTTTTTGTTGTTTTTTGGAAAAGAAATTATAGAAATTAATACTTTTATTTAGCAAGGATGCTTTAAATTGATCAAAAGTGAAGATAACGTGATTTAAAATGTTACAAAATATATCCATTTCAGATAAATGCTGTTCTTCTGAACTTTCTAGTCATCAAAGGAACGTTTAAATTGTGTTTTAAAATATATAAATAGAAAACAGTTATTTTAAATAGTAAAAATAATTTAAAATTGAATTATTTTTGTTGTACTTTGGATCAAATAAGGCTTGGTGAGCAGAAGAGACTACTTACAAAAGTCTTACTGTTCAAAAACTTTTGACTGGTATAGCATGTTTTTGTGTGTGTGTGTGGAGGTTTAATGGAGGCAAGAGTATTTGACCATATGTACACAAGATTTCATAAGTGGTTTCTGTGTCTTTATTATTTATTTATTTTTTATTAGTGGCCTAGAAATAATGCAGAAACCTAAATATTTATTTATTTATTTGGTACTCCCCTTCCCCACCACACAATTAAAATGTTTATTTCCAGGTTTAAATCATATTATAACTCCCAAATTTTTCAGTTTGGTCTCTAATGGTTGTACTTCACTGTAATTGAATGTGTGGAAAGAGCCATACAAATGCATCTCGCCACTTTGTCTTAGGACATTACAACCTCTAGTTGCCTTCACAGTGCTTAAGATAGCTGATTGCAAATTTTTAGCTTGGCACTTGCAGTGGGCCATTTGCAAGCTAATGTCTGGCAGCTGGCTTGTGTGTGTGTGTGTGTGTGGGTGGGTAAAGGTGTGTGTTTATGTCGTGGCCAGCGAAAGCTTCGTACAGCTTTTCTCAGCTGTATAAAGGTCATCTCTCCAATACAAAAATGTCAGCTTTCTCTTTTTGGAAGCTTTTAGCAACTAAATTGCATTGTACGGTACAACCTCGCAGTTCTGAAAACAATCGCATGTTAATGCTTTTCTCACATTCTGCCACCTCATATGACCCAAAGCTGAGTTAAATGAGAATTTTCTCATTTTTTTTTAAACAGGTCCACAGAGTGATATGTTCATCAGACGTGAGGAAACTACAAAAGGCCTCAACGTTTCAATTAGTGCTTCTTCCTTAGGCAAACATCACTATTGCTAATTTAAGGTGAACGATTTAAACATTGTTCCGCACCATTTGAGCTATAGATGTAAATGATACCTTAAGTCATATCTAGGGACCTGTAAAATCTGGAGGTAAAAATCGCATTAATTTTCTCCATAGAGAAACTGATTTTAGCGATTCTGTGTAATCCTTTGAAGCAGTGTTAATTCTGACAGCAATTTTGATTTAGTTTTAGTCATAGACTTTTGACTGAAATGCCATTTAGTTTGTCATATTTCAGTCATCTGAATTGTTTTAGTTTTAGTCAACTAAATATAGTACTAATACAGTAGATTTAGTCAGCTAAAATCTAATGGGTTTAGTTAGTGTAATGCATGTATTAAGCATTTCTCTAAAATTACCATAGGTTTGTATAGGTTTGATTTTAAGGTTTTATCTATATAGACACCTATTTTACTGCTGTGACACGCAACATGCCCATATATTAAAATTAAATGAAACCACTTCTCATAAAGAAATAAGAACATGGACGACTTTTCAGTGGAATGGCAAAGTGTGTGCGAGGCGCTGCTTCGGTGTCTGCGCTCAGAAAACCTGACTGAATTAAGTTCTCTTTTATCCATATGTCTGCTCTTCTCTTACTCCCAGATATTGACATTTTTTAACATTTTATGAGACGTGCAGCAAATGTATGCCAGCTTATGTCCCGCCGGATAGATCAATAGGCTATGATACAGTTCAAATGTGCGCATCCAACCTCCTAACCACACAGCAGATTCACTCTGATTGAATCTCTTCCCAAATCATCATTTTCGTCTCGTTTTTATCCGTTGACGAAAATGTCAATAGATTTTCGACATAGTTTTTGTCATTCAAAATGAGTTTTTGTTTTATCGTCTCGTTTTCGTCTGTGACAAAATGTTGTTTGACGAAAATTATTCATCAACGAGATTAACACTGCTTTGAAGAGAGATATAATATGAGCTCTGACATTATTAATTGATGGTATGGTTCTGTTGAAACCATCATTTAGTAGTCAATAAGTTTAGCTTAAATCTTTTAAAGGCATAGTTCACCCAAAAAAAAAAATTCTGTCATTAATTGCACTCATGTCATTCCAAATCCGTAAGACACAAATTTGGAACACAAATTTAGATATTTTTGTTGAAATCCGAGAGCGTTCTGACCCTGCATAGACAGTGGCGCATGTTCAAGGCCCAGAAAGGTAGTAAGGACATTGTTAAAAAAGTCCATGTGATATCAGTATTTCAAACTTAAATTCATGAAGCTACGAGAATACTTTTTGTGCACAAAGAAAACAAAAATAATGACTTTATTCAACAATTTCTTCTCTTCCGTGTCAGTCTTCGATACATGTTCACAAGAGTACCATGTTTTGCTACATTTTTGTACATTTTGAATGAAGGGTCAAACTATCAAACATTAGTTAAATCCGCTTTCTCTTGTAAGTTTTTATTTCAAACATTTTCACGAAGCATTTTTGTCCATTTTAAGTCTCCTTTTAGTGCCGTGAACACCAGTTAAACACGATTCAGAGTTTTCCAGTCCCGTTCTTGACTTGTGTAAAGAAGCGCCCAGGAACAGAAAAAGTGGAGGGGATTCCACTTAACCTTTGCAGGATTAGTCCTCATGCCTGCTTTAGCAAGGCTAAGAGGGAAATGTCTCAACACACCCAGTCGATATGGGCTTCCCTCAGCCTACTGAGATCAACTTAAGCCTGACTTTAGACATCAAGCTGGCCTCAACTTGCCAAAAAGGGTTGATACGCCTCTAACGGAGAGTGATTCCCCGCTAAACCTGCTGTCACCATTCAAGTCAGGATTTAAGAATTAGCTTCAGATTGAACGTGCGTGTGTGTGTTTGTACGTCTGCCATTCCCTATCGTAGCATTTGACCCCTGGAGGCATGCGGGTCGAACGGCGGAGACGGCCGCGTCTCCGCGGTGTTGACTCAAGACGGTCGTTGACATTCCCCCGCCGTGTTTGGCTTGGCTTTCGTCAGTTCTCCTTTCAAACATATGCCAGCAACTGCTAAAACACACACTCGCGCGGGACGCCAACAGGTGAGGCCCCATTAAGCCAGTCAAGACAGTTGGAAGAGACTTTGTGCGTGTGTACACATACTCTCCAAGCCCCTCGGCTCATAATACTGTCATTCACATTTAGAGTGCGTGCATGCTGCACTCCATAACAATGTTTAGTCTTGGCCGTCTGATCTCCTTCCCCGTGCGCCGTTTCTCCCCGCTGTTGTGGATGGATGTGGCTCGTTGTTTGTAGTTAATGTTTATTTCAGGTGTTGTGGCACTGATGTGACAGCAGAATGGGGTTTATGGATTCGCAGTGCCCGAGGAGTGGGCAACCAGAACAGCTGCGCTTGTGTATTCATTCATATCTATCTCATCATCGCCCTCCCAATCACAACCCTCCGAACCATTAATCAGACCCCAGTCAAGCCGCCACGAGCGGAGTGTCTCTCCCTCTCACTTTTTCTCTCTTTTAACAACATGAATGTCTGCCCAGAGACGCCATGTTGTGAAATTTCGCGCCTGTAGTGTCACTCTCGAGAAAAGGGAGGCGGAGGAACGGTGTACGAGAAAACAAAAATGTGACGTGTCATTGTAGGCGAGAATTTAATCAGCTAAAACAGCGGCGAAGCTTGGAAAGACAGATTTTTTTTTTTTGGTGCAGACCAGGTGCATGTACACCTGCAAAAGTTGTGTGTGTGTGTGCTTCCACCTCTCTTAATTGGAGTGCGCTATCCTCGCTAATGAATATTGTCTCCCCACCTCGATGTGGGTGGGAGAAGAGAGGCTCGTCTGGGAATTAGCACAATCTCGGCATGCCCCCCAGAGAGTTGGAGCCGCTTTCGGTCCTTCAAGCGCTCACTCGATCCTTCTTGACCACATTATCGCAAAAGAGCCTGCTAGCAATTTCCCAGAGCCGTTTGAAATTGTGTCGCGTGTGAAAGCGCTAACGCTCGTTCCCGTGGAGTTTGAAATGCGGTTTCTGCAAGCTGTCATAATAAAGCGCTGCAGTACGGTATGTAAGAAAGGTTTTGTGATGGTGATAAGGCCAGGGGGAATTCTGGAAGAGAAATTCCTCACTTTCTCTCATATGGTGACAAAGCCTCATAAAAAAATTCTCTCCTGTTCTTTTTACTTTCTGTCTTTAGGGTACGGTGTGGGGATTTTTGCGTTGAGTGGGATGAGGTTGTGATGTTGTGCGGATGAACTAGTCGCTACAGGAGCAATCACATCAACACGGCAGGAATAGGGATTTAAGAAAAGTGCACGAATGTGCAGGGTGGTCTACCTAATCCTTACCTACCCACTGTCTTTTACCTGACCCTGAAATGCCCTGTCAGAACATGTCAGTTATGCTGGGTGTGTTTATGTGACCGTGTACACAGTGCAAAGTTTTGGAAGTGACAACTGCTTTTACGTGTAGGAGTAAATCCATTATCATTACAGTACTTCCGTGTATCTGTTTATGTATGTGTCAGGGTTGTGCACCGTTCAGAATTTGAGAATGCTTTTTCATTTTCTGAACTTTCATTGAATTTAAAGAACAGACAGAGTACAGCCATACTAATTTGATAAAAGTAGAATTAAAATTAATTAAAATTCAAAGGAGCACATTATTGTTCAAAAGTTTGGAGTCAGATTTTTTTTTTTTTTTCACTTAGAAAGGATGCATTAAATTTATCAAAAGTGACAGTAAATATATTTATAATGTTTGAAAATATAATTTAAAAAATTTAAATAAATGCTATTCTTTTGAACTTTCTACTGATCAATGAATGAATGTGTCCTTGGTGAGCATAAGGCTTTCTTCAGAAACTAAGAAATTTAAGAAATTACTTAGAAAATTAAAAATCAGAAATTTAAAATCACTGACCCCATCTATAATAGCTGTGAGTGTAATGTTTAGCTGGAAGAGAAAGGTTTGTCAAGAAAAACTTTAAATGATTAACATACTTTGAAAAGGGATTTTGGCAGATAAGATTTTGTTGTGAGTGGAGCTACTGTGTGTGTGTGTGTGAGTGAGATTGAGGCAGAAACAAGTTTTCATATGTTCAGAGTTAGGAAAAAAATTAAAAAGGTAATTTTGAGAGTTTGAAAAATACCTAGTCACTTTATAAAATGTGACCCTGGACCACAAAACCAATCTTAAGTAGCACAAGTAGATTTGTAGCAATAGCCAACAATACAATGTATGGGTCAAAATGATTGATTTTTCTTTTATGCCAGAAATCCTTAGGATATTAAGTAAAGATCAATGTACTATGAAGATATTTTGTAAATTTCCTACTGTAAATATATCAAAACTTAATTTTTGATTAGTAATATGCATTGCTAGGAACTTATATTTTCTCAATATTTAGATTTTTTTGCACCCGTTTTCTAGATTTTCAAATAGTTTCGTCTCAGCCAAATATCGTCCTATCCTAACAAACCATACATCAATGGAAAGTTTATTTCAGCTATTAGATGATGTGTAAATCTGAATTTCACATCTAAATTGACCCGTATGACTGGCTTGGTGGTCCAGGGGTGCAAATATATAAATGCAATGCGTTTGTGAGAAATGCAAAGTTAAAATTACAAAAAAAGTACAAATTTGAGGTACAAAATCAGATTTAAAGGATTAGTTTTAATTTTCTGATAATTTACTCACCCCCATGTCATCCAAGATGTTCATGTCCTTCTTTCTTCAGTCAAAAAGAAATAAAGGTTTTTAAGGAAAAACATTTTTCCAGGGCTTTTCTCCATATAGTGGACTTCAGTGGGGGCCAACGGGTTGAAGGTCCAAATTGCAGTTTCAGTGCAGCTTCAAAGGGCTCAACACGATCCCAGCTGAGGAATGTGGGTGTTATCTAGCTAAACGATTGGTCATTTTTTAAAATAAAATTAAAATATATGTATTCAAACACCAGTCTTGGACTTCACACATTACATAGTCACTTTGGAAAGGTCACGCATGATGTAGACGGAAGTACTGACCAAGTGTATACAAAGTGAACGTGCAAAGAAAGTCAAAAAAGGTAAAACAATGATGTTGGATGATTTTAAAGCTGGAGGAGAAAATGAAACGGAGTTCTTCAGCCTCCCCTACCTTTTTGTACACAGATGAAGAACTAACCACGCGTGACCTTTCCAATATGTTTACGTAAGGCTTGAAGTCGTAGTCGCTCATCGCAAAGCATTTGTGGTTAAAAAAGTATAGAAATGTACATTTTTTTTTAGAAAATGACTGATCATTTCGTTAGACAAGACCATTATTCCTCGAACCCATTGAAGCTGCATTGAAACTGCAATTTGGACCTTTAACTCACTGATCCCCAATGAAGTCTACTATTTGAAGAAAAATCCTGGAATGTTTTCCTCAAAAGCCTTTTTAAATCAGGAGTGAACTAATCTTTACTGTTTACTCTTTTTACTTCCATTTAAATATGCACCCTCTTCCAACAAAATCCTCTCAACTAATGTGGAGATCGCAGTAGTGGCTTTATTGTACCTGAACCGTGTTACGGCCGCTCTCACTCATGACACTTCCTGTCTGCGAGTTGAGCCTTTAGCCTTTGTGTTTAGTAAATGTCGTTGTCCCTTTATTCACCCTGTGTTTCCCTGGAGAAACTTACAGTGAACCCAAAGTAAAAAAAAAACAGTTAGTGTTTGTGTGTCCTGTGTGTGTCGCAGTCATACGAGAGATCAAAGCGTCATGGTTTACAGAGCTGTCATGGTGCCAAACACATTTTCATGCGTGGCTCCCTAGTGTGCTCAGTGTTTAACAAACAAAAGTTCTGACTAATAAGTCTGATGTGTGAAGATCCCGTTTAAAAGTTTGGCTCTGTGTGAATATCGTACTATAACGTTAACACATCTAGCATGGAATCCCAAGTCTGCTACTGCAGTGTTTTGGATAACATCGCTACGTCTTTTGACTTTGTGTTTAGGAGTCCATCTGCTTGTTGTGTAAGGCTGTAGCCAGACACAGCAGTTTGCCACAGTCTCATGGTGTTCCTTCTTGGTCTCCTGCTGTAGAGGCCTTAGACAACAAAACAAAACCAAACAAACAAAAAGGACAAAGATGGTGGTCCAGTAATCCTGCTGTGGCTATTTTGGAGGGATTTTTGGAGCAGTTCCCTCCTCACTTTCCCTCTTTTATGTCCTAGATTATAAATCACCTTTTGAATCGAGGCATTAACCCCGAGGAAGATTCATTTGAGATTCGGTTTGGTCCTCAAATGGGTTTTTCTGATTTCTGCCAAGGAAACAGCTGCCAAGTTCTGGGGAAGATGATTAGAAGTTTGTGAACGGTCATCTGCACAACTATTTGTCTATGTTAAGGGTGAGCGTTACAGCCACAATTTTGTAGCACAATGTACTTATAGTAAAATCTTCTGGAAATGTATTAAAATAGCTGTTTAAAAATACAGTGAATGAGCAACTTCACAAATTAAAGGTACTTTACTTCATTTTCTATTTTAAGTCCACAACACACCTATAATGATAACGACAGAAAGAAATTATATCATTGGAATAATTTTCAGAGCAATTTTTCCCTGTCATTTTAACTAATTAAAAAAGAAAAACACTGACAGCCATGTAGAATCCACCCAACATTAAAGAGCTTGGGAATTTTATGTAGCAGTCGATATATAAACAGCTTTATAATAAACAGTGCAGTATTATTTATTGATGTGGACACATTGTTATTGTTATAGTTATTATTTTTGTTGTCAGTGAATACAGGCAAATCCAAAAATTTAAGATAAAATGAATTAAAACATTATGACAAAAGCTTCATATTTAATGCTTTTATTAAAAGACTCAAAACAATAAAACTTATAATGTATAGTAATTCAAGATTTAATTCAAAATTCAAGTTTGTAATAATATTTGTTTTATATTTACTTTTTTCATTAAAATCTTCATTTTTTAAATCTACAATATAAATAGTGTATAATTATACACTGCTGTTCCAAACAATGGGATCAGTAAGATTTTCGTGTTTTTTAAAGAAGTTTATGCTCATCAAGGCTGCATTTATTTGATCAAAAATCCAGAAGAAAAGCAATAAAATTGTGAAATATTATTTCAGTGTGAAATAACTGTTCAACTATGTGAATATATTTTAAATTGTAATTTATTTCTGTGATGCAAAGCTGAATTTTCAGCATCATTACTCCAGTCTTCAGTGTCACGTGATCCTTCAGAAATCATTCTAATATGCTGATTTATTATCAGTGTTGAAAACAGTTGTGCTGCTTAATATATATATATATATATTTTTGCAACTTTTTTCAGGGTTCTTTATTAAAAAAAAGTTAAAAAATAACAGCATTTATTTAAAATGGAAATATTTTGTAACAATGTAATCTACCATTTAAAAGTGTGTGGTCATTAAATTTAAATTCTTTATTTTTTTGAAAAAAAAAAAATATTTTTATTGACCACGGATGTGTTAAATTGATAAAAAGTGATAGCAAAGACTTAGATTGTTAGAAATTATTTCTACTGTATGAATAACTGCTGTTCTTTTCAACTTGTTATTCCTGAATCCTGAAAAAAGAATCACAGGTTCCAAAAAAATATTAAGCAGCACAACTGTTGCCAAAATTGATGATAAAAGTAATAAATCAGTATATTAGAAAGATTTCTGAAGGATCATGTGACACTAAAGACTGGAGTAATGGCTGATGATAATTCAGTTTTTTGTCACAGGAATAAATTTTAAAAAATATATTAAAATAGAAAACCATAATTTCACAATATTACAGTTTTTCTGGATTTTTGATTAAGTAAATGCAGCCTTGATGAGCGTGAGATAATTTTTTTAAAAGATAAAAGAAAAGATCTTACTGATCCCAAACCTTTGAACGGCAGTGTAAAATGTAATATAATATAATATTTGCATAGTGCTCCTTTCTGCTTTTATCATCAATTTCATATATATCAAACTGGCTACTAAACCATTTGATGGTTGGGTGTTTTTTGCTCCTGAGATGTTGTTTATGCAATTCGCCAGTTGGTCCTTTTATTTTTTACGCTCTTAAACTGCGGTTGTACACCGTGCTCCTCATTAGTTTTTTTAGGGTGTAATGCGGTGCTTAACAAGCTATTTGTTTATGTAGCTTCAGCAGGTGTGTCTCTGGGTTCACAAGCCGCCATGGCAAGATTGGTTTGTGTGACTGTAATTACTAATTTAGGGAAAGTGCGGCGAAAACAAACAGCGACGGAGGAAGAAAACGCTGCTTGATTGAGGGGTAGAGAGGGAGGACGGCTCTCTCCAGCTGCCTTCAGCTCCAGTTCTGCACAGGTAATTCCTTTCAAAGCCATCGAATCAGCTCAGACGATTGAATTTCAATGCGCCTGGAAACAACGGGCCCTCTCCGCGCACTCAGCTGATTGTTGAGCTCCCGCTCTCTTAAAATGACATCTGCCCCGATGGTGACGTCATGCCTGTTTTTCTTTTGCTATATTTTAGATTTAAGAGTGTTCTCTCTCAATGCGCGCCAGCAATCATGTTTTTAATGTTCAGATGCAACTTCACCTTCTCAGCTCAAACCAATTCTGCATTTTGACTGACGGACGTCATCACTCATATCAGCCAGCCTCTTCTGAAATGTTAAGATTTTGCATTAGTGGAGCTTTTGACACTAACGCTTTGAGTTTGCCAGCACTTGTGTGCACGTGCGCACCCTGCATCCATTTGTGGGGTCCTTTTATCGCTTTAAGACCAACATCTTAACCGCATGTGCTTACGCGTTTCACAGAGTGGCCTGGATTATATGTGGAAGATGACTGATTTTATCACCCCTTCTGCATCCTTTATTAGAATGCAAAGTGTCTGCCAAATTTTACACCTCTCTGAGGCTAGAAGCTCCCTCATGTTTATGCAGCAGCGGTCAGGAGCGATAAAGCTTTTCAGCGGTACTGGCTCTAACACTTCAGAGGCTGAATTTGTACCACGCCTTTAAACACAACCTACGATCCATGGTCAGTCAAACATATAAAAACCATCACTAAAGATAATGAAGCTAAGCTTTGAGTGTGTTAACAATCTCTTACCGTGAATTAAGAAATTGTTACCTCATTTTATTCATTTGTTCCTTTGCTTTATTATTATTCATGCTTTCTTTTGAAAAATAAAAAATAAATAAATAATTGTAATTAAAAACAGATTCTTCTTTTAATTCTGAGTGGTGAACAACTGAGATAGTTGTATGTTCGATAGTCATTGTTTGGAAAGCTGATGATGCTTGCTTCTATATCTGCTTTTTATAGACTAGTATGTCTTGTTTAGGAAACATCTGTTCTACTAAATCTTTATAGCGGAACTTGATACCGTAGTGTGCAACCGCAGATACCCTCCACTGTCGTGTGAAACAATGCTAGCTCATTAGCACACACTCACCTATTGTGCCGTTTCCTTTGAGGATGAGACGCGTGCAGGAGGATATTACTGATGAGGTGTCGGCAAGCAATCTCACTTTCAAGCCCTCTAACATTCCCATCACACTTACCTCCCCCGTACACTTTCTAACTTCTGTAACACCTCAGCCAAATCTTTGAGAGATCTCTAAATGCTTTGTCGACTTGTATGCTTATTTTATTATTTTATATTGTTTATTGGTAGCTCATAGTTTCTTTTTGAAGGGGGTAGTTTACCCAAAATTTAATATTGTCATCATGTACTCAACCTTGTGTCGTTCACAACCCTAATGATATTCTTCTGCAAAACACAGGTGAAGATATTTTGAATAACTGTTTTGAGATCTCTGGGATCTACTGCACCCATTTAATAAAAAAAGACACTTCTGTGTATATATAGAGTGAGAGAGAATGTCTTTTAAATTCTAATTATTGAAGTTCAATTGAACATTAATATTAATTGAGGTAGCAAACAGGGTGCACAATTGCACTTTTTGCAGGGAGTTTGATTGACAGGCGATCTGACCAATCATAATGCGGAATCTGCCATTTTTGTCCAACAAACCAGACATGAGAGTAGATTAACCTCAGTGGAGTTTACTATGAAATATTGTGTGTAGTGAACAATTGGCAACCTTCCGGTCTCTCTTGAATCCAACACGGAAGTGGCTTAAACTGCAATTCATCGACTAGCCGCTAGAGTCAGTTCCATAGACCCCTCATGTTAAAATGCCCAACTTTACAGCAGAAAAAATTATGTTTACAGCCTTGTACAAAAGTGGTTTTGGTCTGTATAGCTAATTTTGCCCTTTATGACAACTGTGAGGGGGTGAATTATTTTATAACTCATCCATTTAAATTATATTAAGCCGTAAAGTTCTGCATAATTAAGGGCGTGGCCATTAGAGTGACAGGTGGTTTGCCAATGCTATGTTAAGCTAGGTGGGCGTGGTTTCAACAATCAGGCACTTCAGCTCCACCCACATCCTGCCTCTTTGCCTGTTTCCTGATTTACATACTGCCAAGATGACGATGGCCGGCAGTCTATAGTCTTGATGTCTTTCCACGGTTGAAACAATATGCCTTATGACGTTTATTCATGTTTATTTCATACTATAACTAGTAAAGAGGAAGAGATGATTGGTTGACGTGCCGTTCGAATTGAGGTGCTACAGCGATCTGTCATGACACATTTTAAGAGCCACAAAATGGTATTTGTTTGAATTTCTTAAAAAATGACAGTCTGAAAGCTGAGACTTTGTTTCATACCTAAAGTAAGCTGCTCTGTCTTGATTCACTGCGTGAAAACATGATTTGTGGTGTAAAAGTTCCATGGCTTGTCAAATGTAGCAACAGTAAGAAGGTGGGCGGGTCTTTGCGAAGGGTCAATTTCAATTCAAATTTTAATGTAAAGAAATTAAAACTGAACATTTTTTTGCCCATAAAAAGGTCATTTTAAGAGATTAATGTCTTTTCCACGTGGAAAAATTGAAAAATAAAATAAGTTTAATCAATATTTCTAAAATATCCATGAAATGAAGACACCTTAAAATGACAAGAAATTGTATTGTGCCATTTCAGGCTATGTAATTTATTATTTTATGACTATTTTTCTACCTCATGTTTTGGTATTTTTGTCAACCCTGTTACTGACACAAGCGTTACTAGATACTACCGTTTAATTAGAACTCAGATGCCACTGAATGCTATAGGCATTAGCTCAATAATATACTGAGGGTGACCTTTAAAATGTATGAATTTTACCTGGACAATCAGGTCAAACCTAATCAATGTCATCCCTGTTACCCACACGTCAAAACCTGTTACTCTAAAAAGTAACAGGTTGAAAGTAACAGGGTTTGATGATTTCAAACAAATTTGCTAATTGCTAGCTAATAGTCAAGTTCAAAAAACACATATTGTAGACTTTTTAAAGGATTTTACTTGTAGATATTGATTAAATTAAATGTAAATCTAAACAATTTTTTTAACATTTTAAAAAGGGTAACATAATTGACGTTGCATGATGGCCCCACCTCAGTCAAGCCTCATAAACCATTAAAAATAGAACATTATAGAGGAGTGAGAGAATCATGCTTATGTTTTAAGTGTTGGAATCCTGGTTGAGAGATGATGTAACCTCCTAGAAATCATGTCACTTGAATGTACGTTATTTTACAAGGGTTTTTTTTTAATATGGGTAACAGGGTTGACATGAAATCAGGGGACACCAATAAAATGATTTATGTTTTATAGAAAAAATGCATGCTTATGCCAAAAACATTGCTTAACAATGAGAGTATATTTAAAACAATGTGCACATGTGATTTTTATATCTTTTACAAAAAAAAGCACTGATTTTTGTGGAATGACTCAAAAGCAAAATGAAAAACTAAAAAAAAAAAAAAAAAGATCTGCCTTAAAGTACTTGCACACTGAATCAGAAATTTTTGTATGTGTTTTTTTTTATATCTGTCAAAATATATCACGCACACAATGCCACGATGACTCAGAATTGTAAAAACACCTCTCAAAATACTTTCTAAAGATGCAAAAAATGCAGACAATTTAACCCGATCTGAATTTTAATGACAGACGAAAGTTTCGTAGGCAGCGTTTAAACATGATTGACACAACAGGATGTTGTATTTATTTTTTTAACGTGCAGAAATTTCGGATGAGAATTTTGAACCTTTACAGACTGATGCAGTTATAGTGTGCTAGATAGACAGAAAAAAACACTTGTGGAAATTTGTATATAGTTCATACATTCCATCTTATGACACAATTTTCATTTAGTGAATCTGGTGAAATTTTCCTTTAGCCCAACTAAAGCACCAGACCTAGTCAGCCTTAATTGCAATGTCACTTTACAGATCAGACTATCACGACTTGTTGAGATGAGCAGGAAAGCTGACTTTTAGCCGGTCCATGATAGCAACTGTTGAGGATGTAACACCCACTTAATAATTGAGGGCATAATCAAAAGCTCAATGCTGAAATGTAATTGGATCTCCACTATGAGTGGCAGGCTCATTTATTAGGGCTTCGTGTTTACATACAGAGCTGCATTTTCAGTTCCCTCAGCTATGACGATGAGTCAAATAGGGAGATGATGAGAGCATCTCTAATTGGCATCCAGGGTGGGATTTGATCTTTCGCACACACCGCCCTGCAGTCAGCAGATCAGAAGCCGTTAAAGGGAATTTTACGGCATGCGTGAGGGTTATTTAAGTAAATGGCTTCCGTTTTGAAGACGCACTTTTAAGAACACCCCCAGAAAATGCAGAGGTCACTCTCCGTTTGCTGTTGCCATGTCTGTACACTTTAATTTGCTCCTAAAGGCTTCATCCACATTGGCTCCTCGTCGTCTTAGCATTTAGACTGATCCGTATTCATGCCAGGAGTCTGTAAGATCCGCTGTTCCCACAACATCTGCAGGGCGTTTTTTTTCCCAAAGATCTTTTGTCTAATTCTTGATGCTTATCTACCAATTACTTAATGGCGTGTTCTAGAGCTGTGATCACGCGTTAGTGACCAGTTGTCATAATATGGAAGGAAAGAGGAGGATTTTGTGGGGTTTAAAAGCTCATTGTCTCAAATGACAAAGAGCAGGATTAGAAGGCAACACTGGTGACTGTTTGAGCTCTTTTACTCAGTGCCAGTAAGTTCAGCTCTCCTGATCCGGGGTCTAATCCCTGTTCTCCAGGGCTAGCGGGCTCGCTGGGAAGTAGCAAGACTCCAGCCGTTTCTCCACAGAGGAAAAAAGCTACGTGTCATCATTAGCTTTTCTCATCCCTCCTCCCTCCGCCATGAAGTTAGTCAGGCCTGGACTGCTCTTTTCCAGGGCAACCACCGTTTCCACATGCATTAGCCTCCGCAGCCGCTGGGCCACGTCCTAATACCTCCAACTTAGGAAAAGCTCTAATCCTCATCTGAAAAGAAGCAGAGGTTTGGATTTGCAGATGGGGATGCACACCCTAGTGTGCCTGGAAGCGCATGTGGAGCGGTAAGAACTTCCTAAACTGCAATAGTTATGCATAAGATTTGCAGCTTGTCTGAAATAGACTGGAATAGAATGGTGTAGTGGAAATATGACTACACAAATCACACATTATATTTACTTGACCATACTCTGGCCCACCCGAGACCTTCCAGAGAGGCCGTTTCAACTTGCAAAATAGTCAAAGAGAGTCGCTAAGCAAGGTTTTTAGTCAAACGGCATTCAAATAGTATTCATTTGCTTGTCGTATACAGTAGAGCACGGATCATTGCCTTCTGTGGCTGCACATTTACGTCTCAGTGTCCGAAGGTTCTTTGTGCTCTCTGGAATATAATTGCTGGTTACATGTCTTAAACCCTCAGGCAAGAAGTGTGCAAGACATTCTGATGGGCAATGGTGCATTGTCCTGGCTGAGTTAGAATCCATCGTTCATTTGAGAAGATTAGGTACCTTGTGGCGTTTGGGGGCCAGAAGGATCAGTTCCAGAGATTCCACCTCACTAGCACTGCTTAAGCACCGAGTTAGTTATGGGGTATTTCATCTGCTAATTCTGCCTCATTAAGTTGAAGGAATAAAAGCATCTGAAATCTCTACAAAATTTAGTCAAGAGAAGAATTTGCTGACAGCTCTGTTTGAAATCATTCGAAAAGTAGTTTCTGAAACATTGTTTCATCTCACAATTCTTGATCATGCACCCTATAGACTATACACAGTAGGCATGACTGATTGAATACCTAATTTTATTTTTTTTCCCTTAGTTTTAATTTTTTATTAGGTATGCAATGATTTAAACACACTAGCCAATACAAATGAGCTAAAAATTATTTTCATGTTATGGCTAAATTTAAAATTCAATCCAGTTTTGTTTGAATTAATTAAAAGCTAAAAACTAAAATTAAAAGAACATTTAGGCCTCAACAGTATATACACTGCTGTCCAAAAGTTTAGGGTCAGTAAGATTTTTAATATTATTCAAATAAGTCTCTTAATAATGCTCATCAAAATTCCATTTACTTGATCAAAACACAGAAAAAAGTAATATTATGACATATTTTTGCAATGTAAAGTAACGATTTTCTATTTTAATATGGTTTAAAATATAGTTTATTTCTGTGATGCAAAGTTGAATTTTCATCAGCCATTACTCCAGTCTTCAGTGTCACGCGATCCTTCAGAAATCATTCTAATATCTTAATTTATCATCGCTGTTTTTTTTTTTTTTTTTTTTTTTTTTTTGGAAACTGTGATACTTTTTTCAGGATTATTTGATAAATATAAAGTTAAAAAGAACAGCATTTAGTAAGTCTTTGCTATCACTTTTTATCAATTTAACACATCCTTGCTGAATAAAAGTATGGATTTCTTTCAAAGAAAGAAAGAAAGAAAACATTTACTGACCCAAAACTTTGAATGCTAGTGTATATTGTTACAAAAGGTTTTTATTTTAAATAAATGCTGCTATTTTGTAACGCTTCATTCATCAAAGAATCCTGACAAAAGTATCACAGGTTCCAAAAAAAAAAAAAAAAAAAAAAAAAATATATATATATATATATATATATATATATAAAGCACAACTGTTTCCAACATTGATAAAATGATAGAATCATGTGACACTGAAGACTAATGATGCTGAAAATTCAGCTTTGCATCACAGGAATAAATTCTATTAGTATATTAATAAAGTATATTAAAATAGAAAACCACAAATTTAAGTTGCAATAATATTTCACAATATTACTGTTTTTTTCCCCTGTATTTCAAATCAAATAAATGCAGCCTTGATGTGCAGAAAAGACTTCTTTAAAAAACATTACAACTTACTGACCCCTTTTGAATGGCATTTTTTTTTTGTCATTTTGAAAATAAATAAATAAATAAATATATATATATATATATATATATATATATATATATATATATATATATATATATATATATATATATATATATAAAAATAAAAAATGCAGGATTTTTATAATTTAAGTAAGCTATGACAGCAAAAGTAAAAATTGCATTTATCTGTTTATTAAATATTTAATTGTACTTAATTATGCATGTTGTCCATCATGTACTAAAATGGGATATATGGCTAGCATGTAGCATTATTGAACCATTATGCCAGAGACCAGCTATTCTCTACAGCAAAGCTGTAATGGCCAATAGAAATTAGGTTTCAGAGGGACGCATAGATGTTCTCTTTCAGCTATTAGGCCAACAGCCAAGTAAAATGTCCTGCTTGATCATTTAGAGTCAAGTTTAAACCACTCACTCTTTCCGTGGAAGGCCATTTTGCTTGAGCTAAAGAGCCTACAAGTTGCTCTCATTGCTTTACAATAGGCTAGCCTCATTATCTAACACTTATGCTAAGCTAAATGGAATTGTAAATCTTCGTACCACCGCCCTGGAGTTATGGACTGCACCTCACTCCAGAAGTGAGTTATGCAATATTTTCAAATGCCCATTTGTAGAATTAAATGCACCTTTTAAAAGCCAAGTCCATATATGCTAATCTCCGGCCATGTTGACGCACAGTATACGACAAGCCAGGAATTATCAAATGTCATGCCCTTCATAAAAGGTAAATATGAAGCCTGATATTGACTAAACATTCATCACAATGATCGTTACGGTCATGCTTGTGCCGGGTGTTAGCCTAGCGTCACTTTAGCTCAATACCGAGCTTTTTTATTGCGGAGATCTCAAGCTGAGAGCGCACTTTTTGTTTCTGAAAGGAATGGCACATTGCCTGGAGTGAGTGAAAGGAGGCTGTTTATGTAACATAGCCATTTGGGAGATAAGAAAGCAAAGCATGTAGGTGGTGTTGCAGTGTACCCTTCTGAGTCAGACAAAAATGCTTTTCAAATTAACCATTTATAGTTTCTCATGTCATATCAGCTTGTATCACCATATCATGGGAATGACATAACCTGTCTACGTGGCACGCTATATATATTTCAGCAGCCGTTTCTCACTCTATAAATGTGTGTCATGAAATGGTGTGTCTTGAGGAATATATTCAGCACCTGCTTCGCACATATGAGTAGATGTCAAATGTAAAATGCACTGGTTTTCATCTTAAATTTGACATTACGGTCATAAGCCAAAGTGGATTTTGCATTTAATTCTCATTTTAGACCAGTTTTAGTGTTTTTCTTATGAAGGGTTTGTACTGTGAAATATAGTCTTAGAACTGCATACAAATGCAGCTTTTATTCTCAGTATTTAAATGTCCTGATGAAAGGAAGAGAAATGAAGCAAGGTCATGTGACCTGCAAATAATGCATGCAAATCAGAGATGCAATGCAAATAAGAGAGGGAAAAGCATCAGAGCTTTGTCTTGCGTGTTGGCTGTGGTATCTCTCATATTAAACTTGCATTTTTGTGTTAGATACAGTGCAGTGGTGAGCAGACGTGTCAAAAAAAAACCAAAAAACCTTTGCCTTCTGCTTTGTTTTTTGCCCTGAAAATATATTTGCGCTGTTAAGATGAGGAGACAGTTTGACAGAGCTAATGTTATGTGAGTTTTAATAATTAAATAAAGACTAGTCTGCTTTAGACTGTCCTTTCCCCCACTCATTAACTTTTCACACTGAAAATTTGTATTTTATTTATACATAAATATGTATTTTTGTGTGAGCTCTGCGCTGTTTGTTCGCTTGGTAGCATGCAGCATTGATTAAAGGTATTTATGACTTGTATCATCATTTTCTCATTATTCAGTTTTCATTTATTATTTTGTGGCCTGTTTATTATGTTCCCCTGTGTCAATGTCATTTCTGTCCTGTTCCACATACAGATCTTTATTCTTGCACTGTATTCAGATCTCAGTCTACACAGGCAAGCAACCAGTTCATTCTTTTTAATGTTTCAAAGCCTTAAGTGCTTTGAAAACAGTTCTGTTCTTTTATTCATAATACCACATAGCCCCTGAATGGATGTGTGCGCTTATTGGAGCTGCTTGACGTTTTTGAATCCTATGTTAGTTATAATGTTTAGGCCACGTGTCCACCAAAGTGTTTTTTTTTTTTTTTTTTTTTCCCACCGAGGCTATAGCGTATTGTTTTTCAGTTGTTTTCACTGAGAATGCTATTGTAACGCCAGTGTGATGAGGTGCTGAGGTTCAGATTATTTCGGTTTCGATTATATTTAGATTAATCATCCAGCCCTAGCACTCAGCTTTTTCAGTGTCACATAATTCTTCAGAAATCAGTCTAATATGCTGATTTGGTCATCAAGAAACATTTCTTCTTATCAATTTTTTTTTTTTTTTTTTTTTTGGAAATGTGATGCTTTAAAAAAAAAATTCAAGCTTATTTGAAATAGGAATCTTTTGTAACATTTTAAATGTCTTAACTGTTACTTTTAATTCATTTTTGTGCATTCTTGCTGAGTAAAAGTTTAAAAAGAAATCTTACTGACATCAGACTTTTGAATGCCATCACATTTTATTTATTTATTTATTTATTCTTATTATGCAGTAAGTCAACAATTACATTTGCAACGACAAAAACGAAAAACAACGAGGGTTACATACAGTAATCCAAAGCATATTATGTTATTTTATAGGATTTACACCATGAAAGAGTGACAGACCAGCTTTTTGTTTAAAAAAAAATGCAAAAATAGCATACGAACAGCATATCACATTAAAATTGACGTCCAACCGGTGTTTATCATGATAACAATAATACATTGCGCAATAATAAAAACAATAACATTAAAAATAAAATTAAAACGTGTATATTCCGAGTATTCTGCTTGGCAGTTGCAGGCAGGTTATCAGTTAAAAGAATCTATTTAACCTTAGACGATCCCCTACCATATGTGTAATCTTACATTTTAACATGAAATATGTAAGCGAGTGTGTTGTCGGTGTTATGACAGTCATGAGATAACTGATGACAATCTGTCGGCGGCTGCACACGTTACTGCTGGAGAAATGCTCGGAATATATATGTGTGTATGTGTATATTCAATCAATGAACTCAAATCTGGATGGTAACCAGTTATCTTAGAATAACTCTGGGGTGAAAAATATACATTTAATTAAACAACTCCAATTTGATCTAATACGTGACGACTGTATCGAAAAGTAAAGTAAGTGCACGAAAGTAATGCTAACATTATTTTAATTTGTCTAGCCGTGGTTAATGTTTTATGAGATAAGCTTGTCCGATTTTGTTACTCTTTGATGTGATGTGTTGTTTGTAGGGGTGTGCGATATGACGATTTTTGATCGTGGACGATAAAAATGTTTCCACGATCTGCTTTTTGAGAAATATCGTAGTATCATGCTATTATCTCAGCTGCAGTTCTGGCGCCTCTGTCTCAATATACTGTACAACGCGACATACATTCACTTCAGTGTTAACTCAGCGGTAGTTACACTGACGGGACACTGCACTTATTCACAATCACAGAAGTACATTATTTGCTTTAAAGTCCTGCCGGTCAAACATTTCATTCGCGTGCTGTTCCCACATGCGCTTTTCTACTGCGCGTACACCTGAAACGCGCGCACATTAAAAATACTGTTAAATAGCGCCTAATTAGTGAACTAAGTTATGTATCACGTCTGATTACGCTACTGTTGTCAAAACACACAAGGTTTACATATAAAAACAGTTTATAGAAGCTTATGTCTAAAGTGAAAGTAAACAATTGAATTGAGAGAAAAAAACGGATGCCTGCCTGTATATTAGATGTGCAGCTCTTAAAGGGGCAGTACTAAACATCCTGCCGCTTGTCATCAAAGGGATAGTTCACCCAAAAATTATAATTCTGTCATTATTTACTCACATGTTGTCCTAAACCTGTATTACTTTCTTTCTTGTGCTAAACACAAAATAAGATATTTTAAAGAATGTGGGTGACCAAACAGTAGCTGGTCCCCATTGATTTTAATAACAGAAATGATCAAATAGACAACGTTCAACAGAAAAAAGAAACTCATTCAGGGTTAAAACAACCTGAGAGTGAATAAATGTTAGTATTAAAATAAAACACTATGACAGAATTTTTATTTTTAGGTGAACTATTCTTTTAATTGTTATTAAAACAAAACACAAAGAGAAAAATCACTCACTGCTCTTGACTGAAGAACAGTTGCTTTAATAAGAATCAGTGTACAATTGATGTGTATATATAGCGTATAAGTATATAGTGTTTTTATACTTACTTTTTATATTTAATTCATTTTCTTGAATGCTACTGCTAAATACACCTACTGTACCTGAAAAATAAAGCACTGTTTGTATTCTTTGTTTTTATTTTTTAATAACAAAGATAAAATAATGACAATCTTCGCTCACTTTGGCCTAAATATCTGCTATTCTTTTTTATTTTATACTTTACCTTGAAAGTCTGTTTTTAAAATAGGGAAATTAGGCTGTGCTGCTCAGACAATTTGCTAAATAGTAAAACCAACATGACACAGAATCGTGATAAAATCGTGATATTTCTGGAAAAAAAAAATCGCCCACCCCAAGTTGTTTGTATGCTATTCTTGCATTTTTTTTAAATAAAAAGCTGGTCTGTCTCTGAAGTATTGTGCATACGCAGCTTGTGTGCTCCCATTTAAATCATGAAATGTGCGTCGGAATATCATGACAAAATTTTTCCTCGTTTCGTCATACCCGATTAATAATCAGAAACTGTGTTTAATACTTTTTGATGAAACAGCTATGATGAATTGTTTATTAATAAATCACAGCCATCCTATGCTATGGGCATTGCCATTCATACAGGCTACAGCAGAAGTTATTTTACACAACTATTCGACACTTCCGGTTTCTGAACACGGACCATGAAAAAGGCCTATTAAAGTAGTCATTTGAAAGCATAGTTATTAGTTATTATAATTAGAATACTAATAATCTCTTCCTTATGTGCCTGTGTTCCAATTGCTGTCATTTTGTAATTTTGGTGTTGTGTTTCAAATTTGAGTATTTATTTTAGAATTTCACCGTCTGTTCTAAAGCAAGCAAAAGCGTTTATTAACTCGTGACTGATGCCGTCCATGAAAATCAAATCTAGCATTTAACTTAAGTAAGCATTAATCGACTGAATAATGAGAAATAGAGCTTGAGCTAATTTATCACTAAGGTGCTTTAACTCAGTAATTGGTGAAAATGTTGGCCATGCAAATGCACGAAAAGCAGAGCTATTTCAAGCGTTTAAGTCTCCATCAAAGAATATTAAATAGAGATAGAAGCGGTGCTTTCACAGAGTTAAATACAGGCTACATTTTTCGCTGACGTAGCAACATTTCTCCATTAGGTAAGATGGACTGCCAGCTTACTGCGGGAGGTTGCGGCGCAGATAGAGTCCTTTAGGAAATCACGTTTTCATGATGTTCAAATTAGATTAAAGAACTGTTATTTTGGAATTGTGGTTTTTATTAGCATATTACAGCGTGTCAGTTATAATATGCCATCTTAGAAGTAAAGAAGAAACCTTGTATGAGCAAGAACCAGTACGAGGGAAAAGAAATGATATTTCATCACAGTGCAAAAAGATTTCCAGCACAGGAGACCGTAATCAGACTAAAGACAGCATGGCATTGTAATTTGTAGCAGACAGGAAGGAGTAACCTGATTGCGGATAATAGAGACGGAGAGAGAGAGGGGAGAGATCGGGGTCGTCGCTGACTCAACTGTGAGTGGGCTTTTGCGCTGCTGTCCTACGTCTTTGCTGCACAGACACAATTTTACAGTCACTCCAGATGGTCGGGTCTATGTGTGCGTTAGCCGCAACTGCGCTCCCTATAAAACTCCCCGAAAAGCAGATGCTCTGCTTAAATGAGACTTCTGACATTAAAAACAGTTTGCCCTTTCCTAAGAGGCCTTTCTCCTCCAGCTGTTTAGGGGCTATTTCTCTCTTTAATTGGGATGGGAGAGATCATAGATTACATTAGCGCGGTAGCATCAGTCGGCTCCCTTGGCTTGTCGTCCGAGCAGCGAGCGTATAAATAGGCTCCTGCTATATCAGTCTCTATTAAAACGCTCTTCTGTTCTACTAATTGATAGTGTGTTTGCTTTGTTGATGTTTTGGAATGCGTTTTGTGAAGGTGTAGCCATACCTATGTTTCAAAAGGTATATCTGTACCTTGGAGACTGGAATCCAGAGCATGAAGAATTGTTTGTTTGTTTTTGTTTCAGGATGTAAATGGAAAAACTGATGCTTTAGAAGTCATGGCAGACAGCAATGTCCTTTCTCAAACTTCTTTCATTTTCTCTCTTTTTTTTAATTAATTAATTAATTTATTTATATTTTGAAATAGTGGTTGAAGTGCACAATAAACCACATCCCACTTTGACTAGCAACTTACTTGGTTAGTTGATGGTTGTAGTGCATATGCACTATTTTGTTTTATTTTATTTTATTTTACTTTACTTTTTTATATTTATCCCACTGTGATTACCGCTCGCATGGTCAGTTGCTGGTTGTAGTAAATATTTATATTTTATAATTGATACTTTTTATTTTATCACTTACATGGTTAGGCTGTTGGTTTTAGTAAATATTTTTATTTTTATTTTATTTTATTTTATACTTTTAGTTTTATATTTTATACTTTTATTTTACTTTTTATTTTACCACTTGCATGGTTTGGTTGTTGGTTGTAGTAAATATTTATGTTATTTTATTTTATTATGTTTTATTTTATTTTATATTTTATAATTTACACTTTTTATTTTACCACTTGCATGCGTAGTTGTTAGTTTTAGTAAATATTTTATTTTATTTTATTTTATGTTTTATAATTTATACTTTTTATTTTACCACTTGCATGGTTAGTTGTTAGTTTTAGTAAATATTTATTTTATTTTATTTTATTTTATTTTATTTTATTTTATTTTATTTTATTTTATTTTTTTGTTATTTTTATTATTTTATTTTTTACTTTTTATGTTTATGCTGCTGTGATTACCCCTTGCATGGTTAGTTGTTGGTTGTTGTAAATATTTTATTTTATTTTATAGCATTTTATAGCATTTTTTAAATTTACAGCAATGTGTATTCCACACCCGCAATATCAGTCCCTATTAAAAGATTCTCCTAACTCCATTTGTGTAATTGTATTTGGGTTAAGCTGGTTGGATTCAGCAAACACTGTTTGCATTTAGTGAGGTGTTTCATACCCTAGCGACTGCAAAACAGAGCATGAAATGTTGTGTTAGTCCTCTGGAAAGTTTTTTTCAAACTTTCATTTCGTCCTAACTTATTTTTCACCCAAAATGGATGCTAACTGCAAAACGAGATGCGGGGAACGCGAAGATTGAAAGATATTCAGTCTCCCCCTCCTTGATTTTCCTGGAGATCTCCGTGCTAGCTGTCTAGACTGTTTGATGGTAACATATCTTTGCCGTCTGGCCAGCAGTGACATATCATATATTTGCAGGAGACAATCCCCTTATTTATATATGAGTTAAATATGCCTCAGGGACCCGATCGGAGATTGCATATCTGCAACCCGAGTGCTTGCCAAGATTGACAGAGGCCTGTTACTCGATTCAAACTTGATTAAGTCCAATTGAAGAATGAATGGGTTCCACTCAGAACGGGGATAGAGGGGAAAGAGCGACGATGGCGACATTACATTTCCTTGAAACGGGCCCTGCATGGAAGCAGAAAAAACCTGGCTGCTGGGAGAGGCACTCGAGGGAACATTTGTCCAGTAGAGTACTAGACTGTGCCTTTTATTCCCGTCTGGATAAAATAGTGAGGTGACATTTGATCCAGTCACTCAGGGCTCGACTTAAACTGCTCCCCTTTCACACTGCCCATCACATCTGCGTCTGCCCCCCGTCCGAATAAAGGGCTCGCATAACTGCGGGAGCGCAGGTGACCGCAGGGGGGTCCTTGAATTTGGAGGGCGATTCATTTCACTTAAGCGCGAAGGGCTTGGGGAGGTTAATCCAAGACTAGCAGCGGCCTGCTCGGGTTTCCAGGCCAGTGCATGTGGAGCGTTGCGCACTTTGTCATTTATGCGATATTGCAGAGTTTTTTTTACCTTTCTTTATTTAACCAAAACCTCAAAACATCCTGAACTTCTGCAATCCATGCAGTTAGCGGTAACCACAGATCTAATCGAGGGCACGTTTTAATGGGTTGTGCTTTACAGAGACATCAAACTAAAGGGAAGGCCAATGCTTTAAAAGTCAGGGCAGACCACAGAGGCCTTCCATAAACCCATTTACTCCACTTTTTTTTTTTTAAATTAATGTTGGAAGTGCATTATAATCCAGATACCACAATGCCTAGCATGGTTAGTTGGTAGCTTACTGAAGAGACCCAGATATTTAACAGATATATCTTTATATATTGATATATTGAACAGATTATATTTTATTATATTTATATTTTTTAATATATAGTTCACTTAATACTTCATTTTTATATTTTACTGTTTTATGTGATTATATTGATTTTATTTGTATATATATATATATATATACAAATATATATACATATTTTATATATTTATATATATTTATATATATATATATATATATATATATATATATAGTTGTTATATATTATTTTATTTAGATATAAAAAATATAAATACATATGTAAATTCAATTGTTTCATTTGTATATTTGTTTCTTTTTATAATACATTTTTACATCGCTTTTATTTTTATCCTTAATTTGTATATTTTACTGTTTTATATGATTCTGTTGATTTTATGTGTATTTATATTTTCATTTTTATAATTAATTATTTTATACTTAATTTTTACATTGTTTTTGTTTTATTTTGTATGTTATGTAATTTATTTAGCATGTAGAACTTTTTATTTTTATATACACTTTATACCTCATTTTTTTATTTATTTTATATTTTATTTATTTATTATTATTGTTATTATTACTTTTTTTTTCTATTTAATTTTTACATCTGAAAGCTAATTAAAAAAAGGTTTTGATTGATGTATAGTTTGTTAGCATAGAAAAATATTTGGCCAAGAGACAACTAAAAATCTGAGAATCTAAGGGTGCAAAAAAATCAAAATATTGAGGAAAATCACCTTTAAAGTTGTCCAAACAAAGTTCTTAGTTCTATGCATATTACTAATCAAAAATTAAGTTTTGATGTATTTACAGTAGGAATTTTACAAAATATCTTCATGGAACACTATCTTCACTTAATATCCTAATGATTTTTGGCCTAAAAGAAAAAATGTTGTAGAAAAAAAAAAACTATTGTTGGCTATTGCTACAAATATACCCGTGCTACTTAAGACTTTAAGTAGGTTTTGTGGTATAGTACCAGTATATAATATGCCTGCCATCCTAAAAGAGGTATCTGATTGGACGATCACATTGAACAACAATGCCTTTGGGGTTTTCCTGTCATCCTGACAAGAACCTTAGCAGAGCCCAGACAGATTTCCTCCTTCGGGTCTGGCACTGACTGATAGGACTTCACTTGAAAGTGTGTCAGGAGATTTGAGGAACAGAGGCACTCTGGGAGTTCAATGCACATCTGATGGATCCACCTCAAGTACAAACAGGGTGTGTTGCCTTCTCCAGAGCTTTAGATATCTGTAAACTGTTTCATGTTGAATTCCTTGCTGTGTGTGGCATACCCACATTACAGGAATACAGAAATTGAGATGAAAGCTGAAGCGATGAGCTATAGGCTACGTTTCTGAGTGTCTTAGTTAGAGAAAATGTTTTTGTCTGTTTCTGTTTGTGTGTGGGAGTAAAGCCTACACTCAGAGTTGAAGTGGAAGCGGGTGAAAAATATGTTTCGTGTCACTCCAGGATTAAATAACGGTCTACAACACATCTCAGATCATCTTTTCTGAGTGAGCAGCGCTCAGCTGTGTATCAAAAAGGACTTTTTTTGAAGAGTCTTTATCATGTATAGGTGCAGCGGTGTGGCACAATTCATCTGAGAGATGCCAGTGAAGCATTTTTTAACCAAAGTTGTGCTTCATGAATGATGAGAATGGTAAGAGCTCTGGTGCATCCTCAGTAATTAGGACGTCCATTAATGATCACAAAGTCCCACTGCTTTGAAGTTTTCTTCTAATCCTACCACTGTCACATTCTTTTAGTCTGCTCAGGGAGAAATATCATAAAGAGCTTAATCTGATGCCAAATCCCAATTTAGCAGTGGTGCATCTATTATATCAAGCTGCAGGCTCTCGCTGGGCCTTTTAAATTGAATATTGAGATTGGTGCGACGAGAGCAGCATATCTAGTCCTGGGTTTAAGCGGCTTGCAGTAGCAGCTTACAGTCGGCTGAGACTCTGCTATAGCAGTTGAGTGAATGCTGTATTAAAGCAGCATGCAAAAAGAGAACAGTACTTGGTTAGTTGATATTTTTATTAAACAGACCTCATCTTCATGGTTTAAGAACTTTAATCATTTAATTTAATTTAATTTAATAATTTATTAGGGCTGTTTTGACACAAATTTCAAGATTCGATTAGATTTGATAGCGATCATTTAGGATGTATATCAGGTATAGTACATGCCAAATTTTCTCTGAGGAAAAAAAAAATTCTCAATCTCTGTCAGCTGGTACTACCTTACTATAATATTGAAGGCAAAAATTAACTGATTTGTATACAAACGCTTTAATTACACTCACTTAAGTTTTTTTTTTTAATAATAAAGAAATAATAAAAATAATAATAAAGAAAAAATTATTTTTCTGCTCCAGTTCGTTTTTGAAATATAAACATTTAAATGGTGTATGTCACAAAAATTTGACAGATTTATTTAAACAAGAGTTAAAATATATATTTAAACATGAATTAAACATTGAAGAACAGTAAAAAATATAATGAATATGTTATGTGATGCATACATTTATCAAAATTCTCCTCTCTAGAGTTCATTTTTCTAGCTGACTAACAAGTTTATCGTCACCGAATATGTTTTTTCTGAGGTAAATGTGACGTTACGTGACGTATTGTTTATACTTGAGTTATTACATGAGGCAAGATATGGATTTCAGTAAGTTGTCTGCTTTCTTTTAACATACCTTCAGATGTTTATTCATGTTTATTTCGCACTGAAACTTATTAAAGCGGAGGAAATGATCAGTTCAGGGTTGCCAGGTTTTCGTAACAAAGCCTGCCCAGTTGCTACTCAAAACTTGCCCGATCTCATTTCGAGTGGGGTTCCCTGTCAAAAATTGCATTCCAGGGGGTGAAATACACATATTTTGGCAGGTTCTCCTCGTAAAATTGGCATTCCAGGGGCTAAATATCACTTTTTTGGGGTTGCTTCAACCCGCGGACATGAAAAACAACCCGCAGCAACAGTGTTAAAGTAGCTCAATTCTGTGGGAAAACAGGAGACTTGGCAACACTGGATCAGCAGGGCTCTACGGAGCGCTTGTGCTCCTAACTTAAAAAATTTAGGAGCACAGTCAAAATTTCAGGAGCACCTTCTAATCAATAATCAAAAAATCTGATCAAAAATTAGCCTTCCCATTACGAGGTGATATTTGACTCCTTAAAGTGATTTACAGGGGATTTTTGTTTTTACCTTTGTAATGGCATTTTTCTAATTTTATTAAAAGTATGTCATCTTTTATGTCAAATTTTTGTAAAAAAAAAAAAAAAAGAGATTTTATAAGCTTTTTAAAACAACAGAATAAGATCAGGTAGTATAAGAAGAATAAGTTACCAGTCAAATGAAATCAGTATTAACAAAATTGATTTGTACTATAGAGGTGGGACAGAAGAACGCAAAAGGGGCTTGTAGGTGTATTTTCATGTTTAATGAGGCTCAGAGGTGGCATGAGTGCAATCAAATTCATAAATTCATGTTGAGATTAATGTTTTAAATCTAAAACTTTGAATACAGAAATATTAAATGATTTAAATAACTGAGAAGATACTTTAATAATGAAACTAAAACTGCCAGTAGGTGGCAGCAAGTCACTTATTTAATTACTGAATCATTCATTCATTTGATTTGTTCAAACGGATGATTCATTCAGGAATAAAGCAAGTGAATGTGTTATGAATGGGTATTTAAATGATTGACTCATTTAAAATTGCACATTTAATTATAAACCAAAAGTGTTTAAATGGAGATGCGCACCGACTCAGCTGTGACTTGTTTTAAACTATTTTTGATGATGAAATTGCAAAATCAGGCAATGGTGTTATAGTCAGACAATGTAAGTCACTTAATATGAACTTCTTGTTTATTTAACTGTTGTATTAAATCAATATCTCATTTACAAACTCCATTAAAAATCATTAAAAGCTATCACTCATCTTAGTTCATCACGATCTCACAAAGTTCCATTATAATCAATGAAGTTCTCTACACTGTGCAATGACTCTCTTATTTACTCTCTCTCTACACTTTGTTTATGAAAGGATTCGTGAGATATGTCTGTGATTCATTACTCAACATTGCAAAAATGCGCAGAAAGCTTTGAAGCTCCCCTCAGCGCAAACACAAATATGCCGATCGGGTCAGTCACACTGGTGCTCCTAAATATTTTTTCACAGTCGCACGCAATAGTTTTCAGTCACAAATGCAACTGAAATGATCGCACTGTAGAGCCCTGATCAGTTCATGCACGCTTCTCTTGAATTGAGGCGCCACAGCAATCTGTCACTCCACATTAAACAGTGCCATTTTTTGTTTGTATATAAAGTTGTTAGAATTTGAATAATCAGAAATCTGAGATTTGGTTTCCTATCAAAAGTGAAAATATATTCAATGGGAGGCACTATAATATTATTTGCGGTGACAAAGTTTAAAGTTCAACTTTATTTAAATTTCCAGCAATGCAATGACTAGCAAATAGGAGTGCAGAAAGTTAAGGTCACATGATCTGCTCCCTGAGGAAGCTGTTTATCAGGATCCAGTCCAACTTGGAGGCCATTTTTCACTCAGCTGCAAGTAAAGCATCCAAAAGTAATGATGATTGAATAAACCATTGAACAGATGGAGACGTTCCATGACGTTTTTATCTCACTTTGAGAAAGAGAGGAAGTTAAAGAGACTGAAAGGAAGAAATCTCAGACATGCGGCAGGTGTAGCCCATAGCTCCAGTATAGTTTGGTCTACCTGCGCTCATGCATACTCTATTCCTCCTCCTTCCTCTCCAGAAACCCTAATTGCATTGGGCTTTAATCACATACACATTCAACCCATCTGTTGCTTCACTTTAATTTGCCCTCAGCCTTCTTGACTAAATGCATGCAACTTTGCAGTTTGGACACAAACAAAGGTGGAGGGTCACCTTAGCGAGCTGTTGACAGGTGCACCGTAGGGTCCTGACGTGTCTGAGCTTGGTTCTTGGCAGGAAGTGACACTAATATTTACAGCCCCTATTCCAAAAGCCCTTAATTAATCAACAGGGATCATGTGGCTTTTTTGGCAAATGGAATCTTTCAAAATGCGCTTTATTTACCCGCATCTGGTTAAGGAAAGGAAGATCAAACGAGACAGCAAACAAGCAGGCTGGGGTTCGGAAACAAGGGGCCTGTCTCAGCACGTCTAAACTGATTGGTCACTGACAGAAGAGCCAAGTCGAGTTAAGCGCATGCTGAAATGAATGCTGTGACATTCAATGCATTTCAGATGGAGTGTCCTTGAGATGCAAGGTCATGGAGGTGTGTACTAGTTAAAGACCGAGACCATTCTCGTCGGGGCGGCCTAAATTCACCATTTTCTTGAGCTGTGATGTTTGTCTGGGAGAAATGTAGGGCAATGGAACGTCTTTTCTTTCTGTCGTCGACTGTTATTACAGCGAATTTATTTGTAGAGCACTTCACAGTCTCTAGTAGAGACTGAAGGTGTTTTCCATCAGAGGGAAGCAGCTAGTTTTGACTTGTACTTAATCTCACTATTCGCATCTATCTAATGGAACCTGCGGGAAAGTGTTTCTTCTATTTGTGCCTTGCTCAGCCAGTGAAGGTTTGAAAGAAGTGTTTTTCATCAGATCTTCATTTTCTGTCAGCCAGACGTTTCTATTAGCATTTCAACCGAGGTGTGATCTAGACATTGAGGTCTATTTGCAGAAACACAGCCAGCCAATGTAGAGACACTGATTTTGAAATATTCCTGAACATGTCGAATGACATGTTTTGTTTTATTTTATTTTATTTTATTTTATTTTATTTTTTACTTTATTTTATCAGTAGAAACATGAAATATACCTGCCATCCTAGGTACCGAAAATACCTTTTGGGGTTTGTCTTTCCTCTGAATGGTGGTTTACAGTCTGCTGTTGATGTGTAAAATCAACCATCCAAAACATCAGTAGTTAATACTGTAGACTTTCCATAATTGAGTGTAATGCTAATGTTTTAATATCAGTTAATTCTATTATATAGATGCTAAAGCTGTCCAAGTATGTCTGGTGACACATTTGGCTCCCATGTTTAGCAGCTAGAGCGAACAACATCAGGATTAGCGCTTGCGCTCTTCCTGGTGAGCAGGAGGGAGTCAAATCTTGTGTCTTACTTAACCCCCACGCATATTCAAGCTCGTTATCACTTATTCTCCAATAACAATTTACTGTTTCCTGTCAGTGGCTTCAGAAAATGAATTCTGCCAGATGCCGTGGCAGCGTGATGCGAAGACGTTAGTCGTTATTTGGCCTGTGTTGGAGATGTGGAGTTCTGAGAGAAATAAAAGGCTCATGAGACGTAAGCCAATTATCCACACTGTGGGAATTCCACCGCTGAATGCAAACTATCTTTTATATAACACACTCGTATACGCACACACTCTCATGCACGCTTGAACCCTCTCTAACTTAATATTTGCATTGTTTTTAGAAAAGAAAAATGTCCCAAACGATTTCATCAGGCTGTCTAGATTTGGGGTGGCTGGGAAAGTGAGACCCAACACTCTGATGTAGAGATGTTTAGATGTAGCATTGTGAAGTCAATGAAGCAATTTTTTAAATGGTAAGTGATAGGAGATGCTTAACATTCAGAACAGTTTGTTTGTCCTAATACAGTTGAGGTCAAAAGTTTGCATCCCGCTTCCAGAATCATTTAAAATGTAAATTATTTTACCAAAATAAGAGGGATCATGCAAAATGCATGTTATTGTTTATTTAGTACTGACCTGAATAAGATATTTCACGTAAAAATGTTTACATATAGTCTGCAAAGAATAGTTGAATTTATAAAAAAAAAAAATGACCTGGTTCAAAAGTTTACACCCCCTTGATTCTTAATACTGTTGTTACCTGAATGATCCACGGCTGTGTTTTTTGTTTAGTGGTAGTTGTTCATGAATCCCTTGTTTGTCCTGAACAGTTAAACTGCCCGCTGTTCTTTAGAAAAATCTTTTAGGTCCCACAAATCCTTTGGTTTTCCAACATTTTTTTTGTATTTGAACCCTTTCCAGCAATGACTGTATGATTTTGAGATCCATCTTTTCACACTAAGGACAACTGAGGGACTCATATGCAACTCTTACAGAAGGTTCAAACACTCACTGATGCTCCAGAAGGAAAAACCATGCATTAAGAGTCAGGGGTGAAAACTTTTGAACATAATGGAGATGTGTACATTTTTCTTATTTTGCCAAAATATCATATTTTTTTTAATTTAGTACTGCCCTTCAGAGGCTACAGAAGACAAAATAAGTTACATTTACCCTTAAATTTAAAAAGTACCAAATTTGGGGCATATTTAGGTGATTTATATTAATCCAGGTATTTTTGTTAGTTTTAAAGGTAACACTTTACAATAATGTTCCTTTAATGTATTAACTAACATTAAAAAGAAAATGAACAACACATTTATTACAGTATTTATTAATCTTTGATAATGAAAAATGAAATAGTCATTCTTTGTTAGTTCATGTTAATTCAGTGCATTAACTAATGTTAACAAGCACAACTTTTGATTGTAATAATGCATTGCTAAATGCTTAAATTAACATTAACTAAGATTAATAAATGGCGTAGAAGTATTGTTCATTCGTAGTTCATGTTAACTAAAATAGTTAACTAGTTAACTCTATAGATTTATATATAAAATAAACATCAAAATTAAGTAGAACTATAATAATATAATAATAATAACATATATATATATATATATATATATATATATATATATATATATATATATATATATGTATGTATGATGTATATATATATATATATATATATATATATATATATATATATATATATCACTATAAAATGTTAATGGTAGTGTTACGTTTTATATATAAATAAGATGAATAAATAAACTATATAGAGATTTTTATATAAAATAACCATCATTATATAATAATAATAATAATAATAATAATAATAATAATAATAATAATAAACATAAATCTACCAGAATGAGAAACAACAGGGTTATTTGCAATTACATTATCATTACGTATAAACTAGCTGTTTTGGGAGCAAATGTGCATACAATCACATTTAAATATCTATTTAATAGAACTCATTTTGTTTGTTTTTATTTGCTGGATACAATACAAAAAAAAAGGTGAAAATCCAAAATCCATTTTTTTTTTTTTTTTTAAGGTGAAGAGGTTATCAGACATATATTTCACACAACAAATAGCATGGGATTTGTGCTTCTAATGGTTAAATGCTTTAAGTGAGATACCAAGGAGAACCATTTGTAGAGTTCAGTCCTGTGTGACATGATAAGGGAGGCAGGAAGTCACTGAGAAAGCAGGATACAAATTCTTGTTCTTTGGTTCCAGCATCTGATATCTAAGTGTTTTACAAGAAGTTTTATCAAAGGAAATCTAAGGACCACTGTACTTACACTTTGCTATGTAAACAGTGTAAAGACTAACAGTGTAGCAACGCCATAATATTCAGTTTTGTGTTGTATTCTTGTTGAATATTTAGAGAGGAAAAATGTCTGTACCTGTCATTTATTAAGGCTTTCTTTTTTATTTATTTATTAACTTTTTTTTATGTGTATGTGATGTTGGCTGTCAAAAATATAACCTCTTCTCCTACTTCCATTTAGATGCCATTGAAATTCAAATAGAAGCTTATGCAAATCTTTGTCGTTAATATTCGGGCTGATTGCCTTTTACTTGGCCTCCAAACCCTCCCTTTGCTACTTATCTCAGACATAACATGCATCCCTCAAATACTTTCTTAACTACACTTAACTTCAAACTTGCATCTACTTTTTAAGTGCCTACCGGAATACAGCCTTCTGAACTGCAAACAGATGGCCTCATCGAGCTAAAGTATGCATTATCAGAGTGATTTTGTGCTTGCGATTTATTTTTAACCCTACATACTACTTCATAAAGATGCCACAGTGGCCTTCAAAAGGTCCCTTTTAAAAAAAATTCTTTGATGAAATGTCATTTGGTCCAGTCAAAACATCTGTGAAGATCTAAAGTAATCAGATCGTTTGTTTCCAGATGCAAGAGCTGGTTCTGGTTAACACTTTTTTGTTGTTTTGTCTCACAATGCCTTTTTTTTTAAACTATAATTAAAAACATCTTCATGTTTGTTTTCACTTTTTCCTTTTAGCTTTTTTGTTTTTCCGGCCTCTGGTTAGGATTATCTTGGTAGTTTTTGTTTTTAAAAGTCGCATGTTGTCTTATTTTGTGCTCATTAAGTTTCTAAAGATACAACTATATGAGCTGCACATGTGCTTTGTAAGTTTGGCGAGCTTTTTGAATAGCGCACCATTAATAGATGCAAAAATAAACAGGCACTATTTTTCCTTTGATGGTTTTGCATTCAGGTGAATGGTGCTGTAAGCGTTCAGTGGCCATGATGCTCTGATATTGCCTTTATTTGTGTGTGGCCCTGGGCACTAATGATAGCATGCAGGTTTAGGTAATAACCTTGTTTATCTCCTCTTTATGGCTCAGCGAGTAACAGTGGGCGCCGTCGGCGTGCGATTTTAACCCAAGCGTGATGCTTTTTTCCTTTGAGGTGTAAAGACCAGCCTTAGTTTTTACTTCAAGTGGCAGAAACATGCTACAATGTTTGAAGTGAATACCAGTTTCATTGAGTTCCCTCTGATTTGTCTTATTTTTTTTTTTTTTTTTTAAATGACCCCACATGACTATTAATCCTAGAAGAGTACAAAGCAAACCCCTTTAGCCTTAATTTTACGTAGCTTTCATCATGAGCTTAATGTCCTCCATGTTGGACCTGCTATTTTGGATGTTTTGAACAGGGCAGCTGCGATTATGTTGCATAAAGGTTGAGATGCCAGTATCCTACATTTGATACTTGCTTATTAAAGGGAACGTTCACTCAAAAATCAAAAGCTGCTGTTTTCCATACTGTGAAAGTGAATGATGACCACAGCTGGTTCCCATTGTATGTATTAGAGCAGTTTAGACGTAAAGCTTAATATTTCCTTTATCACTTAAAAAAAAAAAAAAAAAAATTCATATGGGTTTGGAAGTGTGGGTAAATAATAACATTTAATAATAATACCTTTTTAGGTAGGGATGTCCCTGAGTCTGAATGCCATGTTCAGAAAGAAAATGACATGTACTACAGAAAAGGAAAATAAATAGGCTATGTGATGGGAGGAAAAATATATTTCAATTAGTGCTTAATTATATTTCACAGATGTTTACATATAGTCAACAAGAGAAAACAATAGCTGAAATTATAAAAATGACCCGGTTCAAAAGTTTACATCCCCTTGATTCATAATACTGTGTAATTACCTGAATGATCCACAGTGTTTTTTTGTTTAGTGATAATTGTTCATGAATCCCTTGTTTGTCCTGAACAGTTAAACTGCTTGCTATTCTTTAGAAAAACCCTTCAGGTCTTACAAATTCTTTGGTTTTCCAGCATTTTTGTGTATTTAAACCCTTTCCAACAATGATTGTATGATTTTGAGATCCATCTTTTCACACTGAGGACAGCTGAAAGACTCACATGCAACTATTACAGAAGGTTCAATGGCTTACTGATGCTCCAGATGGAAAAACCATGCATTGAGAGCCAGAGGGTGAAAACTTTTAAACAGAATGTACATTTTTCTTATTTTGCCTAAATTTAATATTTTAATATCATTTAATCCTGCCCTTCAGAGGCAACAGAAGATGCTTACATGGTTCTCGAAAAAAAAAAAAATAAGTTAAACTTACCCTGATTTTCAAATTCCAAAAAGTTTTCACCCCCCAGGATTTTTCTGAAGAACAACAGGCAAGTTTAACTGTTCAGGACTCATGAACAACTATCACTAAACAAAAAAACAGCTGTGGATCATTCAGGTAACAACGCAGTATTAAGAATCAAGGGGATGTTAACTTTTGAACCAGGTCATTTTATAATTTCAACTATTATTGTCTGTTATGGACTATATGTAAACATCTTTTTTCTGAAATATCTTATTCAGGTCAGTACTAAATAAACAATAACATGCATTTTGTATGATCCCTCTTATTTTGATCAAATAATTAACATTTTGCAGATTCTGCATGTATATAATGCGTGTGTGTGTGTGTGTGTGTGTGTGTGTGTGTGTGTGCGTGTGTATATAATATATATATATAATAGTAATTAAATGAATATAAATACAAAAGTGTAAATGCATGTAAATATTTTCAAAATATATACTGTATGTGTGTACATTTATATGTACACAATAAATATACACAGTATACACACACACACATTTTTTTTTTTAGATGCGATTAATCATGATTAATCGTCTGGCAACACTATTTTCAGTGCTTTCTCTTGCAATTATATATTTTTACTGTGTATAAAAACCGTGGACATCAATGAGCTGATATTAATATGCAGGGCATTAAAATCACTTTTTGATGTGCATTCGCTTTTTACTTTCACTTTCGAGATTCACGTTTGCGCATACTCAGTTTATACAACGGAGTGGCAGTACTTACAGGATCTGCAAATCATTCGCCGTCATCCTATCAGTCATCTTTCCTTACTCTGTTCAAGTGGCAAGTTAAATTTTATGTACTGTAATGTAATGGGCTGCAGCTAGCAATCGACTAACCGTGTCTCTTTAGTAGTTTTGTAGAACACCTTATTCATTTTCTATGCACATTCCTATTTTTGGATGATCTATTCCTTTTGATATTCTAAAAACTGTGTAGAATAGAAGAATATTAGTCTGCCAAGTCGAGGGTCCTGCTCATTTTGACAAGGAAAACAGCCAAAGATTTTATATTATTGTTATGTTGTGATTAATATGAGAAATCAGTTAAAAAATCAACATGTTTTTATGTTGTTCTTTTTTTTCTTTTTCAATTTAAATAATAATATTGAAGTATTTATTTAAATAGAAATGCATGTTGATACTGAAAGCTTAATTACTTAGTCAAATTTGTGTACATGACGACAAAATTACTGATTATTATGAAAGCATGATCATATTTATATACAATAAATCCAGTAATGCATTATGGAAGAAAAGTTGAGCTTAGTAAACACAAAACCAGACTAAATACAACCAGAATGTTTGACTTTAATGGTGCTTGTGTACCTGTGGCCATGACTGTATGTTGCAGCTCACATAAAAGCTATTGCCTTGATTCTAGTTGCATTTTCTGCACCTTTCCATTATTTGTGCAGGTCCTCATAAGGTCATTTTAATCTGACTTATTGTGCAGCCCATACAGCGCCTCATGCTTTATATGTATAGGCATATATATGTATGTATGTGTGTGTGTGTGTATGTGTGTATTATTTTTTTCTGCAGGTTTCACAGTCTGTCTCAACAATATATTAGCAGTAGATCTTTACTCATACACAGGCCTACATGATACTGAACAAATTATTTTTTGATGAGTCCGTTCTCTCGCAGTTTTGACCCATTTCATGCCTCTTATATAAGTCTTCCACATTACCTCTTTTTGAATCAACTGTAATGTTGTTTCAGACTACAAGGATAGAAGTCATTTAGGCCAGACTAACTGAAAGGGACTGTCTGTTTTTTTATGTCCCCTGTTACTTTATCCTATTTCATTTTTTTTTTTTTTCTCTCAAATGATGAATCATAACACTGTGCAGAATGCATTAGTCCATCTTTGCATTCACCAGCGGGAGCATCATTATTTTTCACCATTATTGTTTGTTATTGCTTTCCCTTCTGCACATCAAATTTAAGGATCGGAAAGGGGGCGCAGGCAAGATGGAAGGTGAGAATGAATTAAGCCATTGTGATAAGAAGACTGCGTGGAGGTGGTACAGAGATGACGTGCAGACATGAATATAGAGCTTTTTTTTTTTTGGTCCACGTAATTGACAACGTACGCAAGTTGGCTTTATTTTGCAGTTCGGCAACTGATATTTTTAGTAAATGTTCTGAAAGTTGTTAATGATGCTAATAAATTAAAATTGACATTCTGTGGCTGTTAGGCTGATAATTCATGCATGTTATATATATTTAATTGTAATCTTTTTATACAGGAACATGGAGTGTAGAGAGTATTTAACATATTTATTTTATTTTATAATATAAGATTAATTTGTTATTTTTTTGGCCATTATTTTACAGGATTGTACAGTATTTTTTTTTTTTTTTTTTATTTGTTGATTAAATGTATATATCAGTAGAATATATACATCAACAGAAAACAGTGTTTTCACCAGAAAAAGCATGATTGACATTAAGGCTGATCTAATTAAATAGATACAGCTTCACTTTTTTTTTTTTTTGCATGCGGTTTTACGGAATTATATTGAATACGCTTTTTTTTTTTTTTTTTTTTTTAATTCCATATTTTCCATATTTTTTCCATATTCCTCTGGCCTATAGAGGAAAAGTAAAAGGCGCTCTCCGTCATAAAAGCGTTTTTTTGTGTCTTACAGAGGAAAACTCCAAGTTAAGAGTGGCATGAAAATTGTGCTGCTTGATGAATTATGTAGCCTAGTTTTCTCTTTCTGCGCTTTTGATGAGAAGCACAGAGAAACGTTACTTTAGCAGGCACAACGGGGCCACCCGGAAACGCCTCTGACACTTAAAAAAAAAAAAAGTTTGTGATTAAAATGAAGCAAAAGGGACGTTCCACATAAGCATCGGAGATCTGTCGTGCCTCCATTCTCAACAGATCCCGTAACGCCCTCATCATCATTTGTGATGCCGTGCCCCAGTGTTGCGTCTGCTAATTGTCCTCAACACAAATGAAACGGTGATATGTTGATTTGCACAAAAAGCAGAACAGATCTCTTGGTAGAGCTTTCTGTTGAAAAGAGCAGATGCTGTAGGGCTTGTATTTATGAGAATGGGAAATAGCGTGCTCTGAAAAGTTGCGTTGACCTTGTGTAGATAGAAGTGGCGTGAAACCAGAACAGCAAAAAGTATATTTTGCGCTCATTAATATAAATTTGAAGGTCATTTTCGAATTGAGCAGCTTGTTATTGGCAACTGTAGTGATTGATTTTGTTTATAAAAGGGGTGCCTGGGTGTCTAGAAGCATTTTCGAACGTTATATAACCCAGTCTTTTGTGTTTGTGGGTTACTTGTGGTACAAGGCCATTATGCATTGTACATTAGGGTCATCTGTGGATGTCTGTCTGCTTGCCAGGTTCTGATTCATTTTTAATGCTATAGTACTTCCTCTTATGTTTAATGTCCATTTTTTGATTCCAAGATTATGTATTTTTGTTTGTTTGTATTTTGTTGTATTAATACAATAGTTCTTCCTCTTATGTTTAATGTCCATTTTTTATTGCAAGATTTATTTATTTATTTATTTGTTTGTTTGTTTGTTTTAGTCTTTTGGTGTTTGATACTTCAGTACTTCCTCCACATTTAGTTTATATTTTTATGATTCCATGATTATTTATTTAATTGTTTGTTTGCATGTTTGTTTGTTTGTTTGTTTGTTTGTTGTTTTAGTCTTTTGGTGTTTAGTACTACGGTACTTCTTCTACGTTTACTGTCTATTTTTTGTTTCCAACATTATTTGTTTGTTTGTTTGCTTGTTTGTTATTTTAATCTTTTGGTGTGTAATACTAAAGTCATTCCTCTTTGTTTAGTGTCCAATTTTTGTTTCTAATTTTTGTTTGTTTATCTGTTTATTTACTTGTTTGTTTGTTTGTTTGTTTGTTTGTTGTAGTCTTCTGGTGTTTAATACTACAGTACGTCCTCTACGTTTAGTGTCCCTTTTTTGTTTCCAATATTATTTGTTTGTTTGTTTGTTTGTTTGTTTGTTATTTTAATCTTTTGGTGTGTAATAAAGTCATTCCTCTTCATTTAGTGTCCAATTTTTGTTTCTAATTTTTGTTTATCTATTTATTTACTTGTTTGTTTGTTTGTTGTAGTCTTCTGGTGTTTAATACTACAGTACGTCCTCTACGTTTAGTGTCCCTTTTTTGTTGCCAATATTATTTGTTTGTTATTTTAATCTTTTGGTGTGTAATACTACAGTACTTCCTCTACGTTTAGTGTCAATTTTTTTGTTTCCAAGATTAATAATTTTTTTTGTTTGTTTGTTTTAGTCTATTGGTGTTTAATACTACAGTGCCTCCTCTACGTTTAGTGTCAATTTTTTGTTTACAAGATTGTTTAATTGTTTGTTTGTTTGTTGATGTAGTCTAATGGTGTTTAATACTACAGTGCGTCCTGTACGCTTAATGTCTATTTTTTATGTATGTTTGTTTGTTTGTTTGTTTGTTTTGTTGTTTTAGTCTTTTTGTGTTTAATACTACAGTACTTCCTCTACGTTTAGTGTCCATTTTTTTGTTCCTAGGTTTGTTTATTTATTTGTTTGTTTGTTGTTTGTAGTCTTTTGGTGTTTAATGCTACAGTGACTCCTGTACATTTAGTGTACATTTTTTGTTTTCAAGTTTGTTTATTTATTTTTGTTTGTTTGTTTGTTTGTTGTTTTACTCTTTTGGTGTTTACTACTACAGTACTTCTACTACATTTAGTCTCCATTTTTTGTTTCCAAGTTTTATTTATTTATTTTTATTTAGCTGTTTGTTTGTTTGTTGGTTTAGTCTTTTGCTGTTTAAATCTTTAGTACGTCCTTTATGATCATTGTTTTGTTTTTTGTTTGTGTTTTTTTGGGGGGGTTGTGTTTTTTTCTTTTCTTTTTTTTTTTTTTATTAGGTCAGTGTGTTGTCATGTTAATTTTAGTCAGGTTAATTCAATAGTATCTGATTTTAATCTGTAGAAATATTTTAGTTGGCTTAAATGCAAATGTTTAGACATGTTTGGACATGTTCAAGTGCATTCTTATGGTAATAACTTGTTTACAACTTGGCGACATTACTTGCATCTGGCGTTTTTGCCTTTAAATTAGGATAGGACAGTATATGAGACAGGAAGTGAGTGGGAGAGAAAGAGGGGGGAAGTCCGCGAGCCGGGACTTGGAACTCGGAAAGCCTGAAGCGCAGTGGTGTTACATGTTGACACCACCCACGAGGCTATTGCCACCCTCATTTTGACTATTATTTATTTGAAACAATCATATTCTTTTATTTATTTGCTTTTTTAAACCACTTAATGCTATATATTGTGCTATTTTCATCATATTTTTATCAACAGATTGATTCAGTTAAAATTATGATTATAATACATAGATTTAGTGACAGAAACCCTTCGTTAACAACCATGTTTGCCAGTCATTTTTGTTGACGAGATTAATGCTAATTAGATTCACTCGTTTCCCTCAAGACCTTTCAAAACTGGCTGGAGCTTGCCTTGGGAGTTACGATTGTAGATCTCTTGATCATCATATACCAGGACATCCAGAAGATTGAGAATTCCTCCTTGAACAGTTGTTAGTGTCAGAGATGCAGGACTGTATTGCTGTGCCTGGTGAACGGACCTCAGTGATGTGGAGAAGCGGAGCTTTGATCAAGTGTGGTTCGGCACTGAGTGCTTTCGGCCCTTTCCTCCCTTGACTGCTATATAACTGTACGCATACACAGAGAGAGAGATGAGATGAGAGATCTGTTCTGGTCCCATACTCTCTGATTCAGCTTGTCCTGCTCTGGTGCTCAGCAGTTGCAGACGGATTCCTCCGGGAACGCTCGACGCAATAAAGAACAAAAGAGCCGAGCAGAGTTATCGCACTATGCTGCGTCTGGGCCAGGCAAAACCGCATGTATTTTTAATGTGCTGCAAATAAGAAATACTGCCTAGTTTTTTCTCGCTCTCTTGGTCTCGCTGGCTAATAAAGAGTCTTATCATTACCCACAAGACTTGGTTCAATTTAACGCCGAGCTTTGCTGACATGAGATGGGTTCTCCCTGATATTTTCAGCCTTCAGCGATTTCGCAAGGCGCTTTGTGAGAGTGCGTACAGCCCGATGCTTACTGTACTAATGACTTCACCCTAAAATTTGGGCTGACTGGCAGACCTAGTTAAGCGGTCTTGTGAAGTGGAAAGTCCAGTGTGTGTGTGTGTGTAAACTGAAAGGCGATTCACCTATCATCCTTATTTTAAGCTCATTTTCACATGGCTGAGCATTTGGAGTACTGAATTCACCACTGCTGTAACTAGCTCCAACACTTTCAGAATATTAAAACTTGAATGTATTCTGTGGCATCCTGTTTTTAGCCTACTTAATCATAAAAAGCCAGTAATTTTAGCTTGATACTGGCATGTTCGGTATGTCTGGCTGCTAAGTATAGCAATTTAGTTTCTCCCGTCAACACGCTTCTATTTGTACTCGGCTTTAATTTTGCAGTAAGGCCAGAATCTCTGAGGAAAATTATATCGTGGTTTTGAACTTGGCATCATAAATGTGAAAAAGCTGAAGATTTGGTGTGCATCTAAAAGCAAACTCCAGAAAAAAAAGGGGGAATAAAACCAGGCAAGAAAATCAAGTTGTTTTCCAGTGAAGCATTTTAGCTCGGTTCATTTGAGGTCTTGGCAGATCATTTTTTCGTTTAGCCTCAGGTTAATGCAGACTGTGCTTGCTTTACTCTCACATCTTCATTCTGTATGCCAGACAGAGTTAGTCAGTTAATCACATATTCTGATATTGTTGTGCAGCTGAGAAGAATATGGATGAAATTAAAAAGTTCTGGAAGCTGGCAGGTTTAAGAGATTAATTAAGAAATGCAGAGTGTTTTAGCAGGTTGATGCTGTGCTTTTGCATGTTAATAATGTAAATTCATACGTTTTCTCATTAGATCAGGTTGTACTTTGTGAATTCTTAAGATAATGTTGTCTCAAATGGAACACTAAATGTGTGGTCATTAGCAAAATTTTGGAGAACCAAGCAGACTGAGCAGCTTTCTGTTGGTCAACACAAATGTGACACTGGACCACAAAACCAGTCTTAAGTTGCACAGGTAGATTTGTAGCAGTAGCCAAACATACACTGTATGGGTCAAAATGATCCATTTTTCTTTTATGCCAAAAATCATTAGGTTATTAAGTGAAGATCATGTTCCGAGAAGATATTTTGTAACTTTCCTACCCTAAATATATCAAAACACAATTTTTGATTAGTAATATGCATTACTAGAACTTGTACTTATCTTTATAATCTGTACTTATCTATAATTTATTTTATTTTATTTTATTAAAGGGTTGTACTTATCAGCCATATTTTATTCACATTTTTTTATTTATTTTATTTTGTCTCTTTATTAAAGGGTAGTACTTTTTCCATTTTTTAAATTAATTTTATTTTATTTTTAGTCTCTTTGTTGAAGGGTTGTACTTATTGTCCATATTTTATTTTATTTTATTTTATTTTATTTTTGTCTTTTTATTAAAGGGTTGTACTTATCAGCCATATTTTATTCACATTTTTTAATTTATTTTATTCTGTCTCTTTATTAAAGGGTAGTACTTATGCATTTTATTTTTTTTATTATTTTATTTTATTTTATTTATTTGTCTCTTTGTTGAAGGGTTATACTAATTGTCCATAATTTGTTTTATTTTATTTTATTTTATTTTATTTTATTTTATTTTATTTTATTTTATTTGTCTCTTTGTTGAAGGATTATACTTATTGTCCATATTTTATTTTATTTTATTTTATTTTATTTTATTTTATTTTATTGTATTTTATTTTATTTTTGTCTCTTTATTAAAGGGTTTTACTTATCATCAATTTATTTATTTATTTATTTATTTTATTTTATTTATTTTTGTCTCTTTATTGAAGGGTTGTACTTATCAGCCATATTTATTTTAGTTTATTTTTGTCTCTTTATTAAAGGGTTGTACTTATCAGCCATATTTTATTTACATGTTTTATTTTATTTTATTTTATTTCATTTATTTTTGTCTCTTTATTAAAGGGTTGTACTTATCATCCATTTTTTTTTTATTTCATTCATTTTATTCTCTCTATTAAAAGGTTGTACTTATCAGCCATATTTTATTTACATTTTTTAATTTATTTTATTTTAACCTCTTTATTGAAGGGTTGTACTTATTGTCCATTTTTTATTATTTAATTTTGTTTAATTTAATTTAATTTCATTTTTTTTTTTATTTGTCTCTTTGTTGAAGGGTTATACTCATTGTCCATATTTTATTTTATTTTATTTATTTATTTATTTATTTTTTTTTTTATCAGTGTACTTCAAGATGCCTTACATAAAGACCTCAGCTAAATGACTAAACATAATTGACTAAATATAATAGCTAAACAAATATGAAGCATAATTAAAATACAGCTGAATAGTTAAGTGTCAGCCCACTGTAAAATGACATATTCCAGTATTTGTTGCATATCTTAATTTTTTGGACTCTGCTAAAAGTTGAGTGTGTGTTGTCTGTGATGTATTAATACAGAGTGTTTCTCTTTATCTCTGGTGTGGTTTTTTTTTTTTTTTTTTTTTTTTTTTTTTCCCTTTTCTGAGGTACATGCGCTATTTCCCTATGGGCCTGACAGGAAAGTGTGAGCAGCTTTTAGCTGCTTGGTATCAACCTTGAGTGCAAAAGGAAAAACACAGGAAAGATGCAGTTGTGTGTGTGGAAGTGTGGGAATGTGCGAGGATGTCGTCACCGTGGAGGCCGGCGTCTGTGTTGTTTTCTGACACTAACTAATGACCAGCACAATCTTTGTGTTTCTGTATTGTTAGATTTACGAGCTTAGCGGGACGCCTACCGCTGTGAGTCCTACCGGCCCTCGTCAGTTTCCTAAGAGAGAGCAGGAAGCTTTGACTGGGATTTATGACCCGAACAAGACGGAAAAAAAAACTTGCACCATGTACAGACAGAGCTTTGTTTTTTGTCTACTGAGCGTTGTGGTCTTATCAAGGGTGGACACCCCACGGTGCAAAGGTCTAGGATGACACAGGAAGTAGCACATGTTGTCTTCCTGTCTCCTTTCCTGCATTAAGTTGGCCATGTAGGTGGTGTTTTTTTCTTTTTTTTCTTAAATACAGAACCAGACAGACAGGAAGCTAATGTGTTTTATGATTAATAACTCTATCAAACTGCAATATGGCATGATTATGCCTCTGGTGTAGATTTCTGTTTAAATTTTAAGTGTGGCCTGTTCGGACTCAAGTTCCTGTCACTTTGGATCATACTGCGAGTAGCCAGTTCCAAAGCACAGCAGCGCTGAGATATTCTTCAGAAAGTGCACACGTTGTCTCTTTTGCTTCTTCGCAGCAGCTGTTCTCCATTTGTTCTCCTGCTCGCTGTCTTATGATAAGAGATTGCTAAGGAAAAGTCCCCATCCATTTTGAGGATTTTAATGTCTCCCTTGATATCGGTTGCTGAGGGGTTAGTCTTGTTGTCGATCTCAGTGGAGGTAGCAGGGTTTTTTTTCATGCTTACCTAGACGCTTATGCTCTGAGAAAAAAGAGCAGGAGCGAGGGAAAGAGAGATCAAAAGAATCCCACAGAGAGACTTGCTCCACAAAGGGAAAGAAACATTTAAGAAAGTAAAAATAAAAGGCCCTCGTGGGTCATTATTCTCAACTTTCTCGGCATCCCCACTGGGATGAGAGATGCCGTGCTGTCGTTGTTGGGAAAGCTCAGACAGAAGCGCAGTCGCACCATTAGGACCTTTCTTTGCTGTTAAAATGCTGGTGCGTCACTTAGCATTTGTTCTGAGCTGTGCAGATTTAATATATAATACTAATCTATATTATTTGTTTTTATAAAAAAATGTCATGTGCATTTTTTAAAATGAAAACTGTTATTTGGCTTTATGTATATATGTATCAATGCATATTATAATTTAGATTTCAAATACAATTGTCATAAATTGGAATGCAATTTTGTGTACATACCTGTAATATTTGTATGTTGTGTTTTGGGCTTAAAAAAAATTATACAGCATTTTTTTTTTAAATCATAATCAGTTGTTAGTTACATATTTTATTTTATTTTATTTTATTTTATTTTATTTTATTTTATATTTTGTACAATAAAATAAATATATTTTAATTATACAACCTTTTTTAAAATCAAAATCAGTTGTTAGTTGCATATTTTATTTTATTTTATTTTATTTTATTTTATTTTATTTTATTTTATTTTATTTTATTTTGGCGTAAAAAAATAAACATAAAACATTATCAATAGTTACATCTTTTAATTTTTTCCTTATTTTTTTAATTAACAATTGATTTTTGATGAAATGAAGTTGTCTAATTAAAAAAATAATAATAATAAAAATAAAATGAAATAAAATATATAACTAACAATTTTTTATGATTTACAAAAAAGAAGTGTGGATGCAGATTTATTTTGGACTTTTAATTTTTTTTTTACAATTAAAAAAAAACATTCTCATTTGTTAGTTGCATCTTTTATTTATTTTATTTTATTTTATTTTATTTTAGGCTTTGTGTTTAAATTAACAATTGATATTGATATTATGATAAAAAAAAACAAGTTTGTTAATAAAAAAAATATATGTAACTAACATTTAATTGATTTAAAAAAAAAAATTGTATAGTTACATATTTTATTTTATTTATTTTATTGTATGCTTTTTTTTTTTATTAATTTGAAAATATTTTAAATAAATTGATTATGAAAAAAAAACAAAAACAAAAATTTTTACAGAACAAAAATGTTTAATTAAAAAAAAAAAAAGCCCCAAAAATAAAATAAAATAAAATAAAATAAAATATGTAACTAATTATTATTATTATTATGATTATTTTTTTTTAAAGTTGTATAGTTACGTATTTTATTTTATTTTATTTTATTTTAGGCTTTTTTTTGTAATTGTACATTCGATTATTATGCAAAAAAACAAAAAAACAAAAAAACAAAAAAAAAGCTAGTTGTATAATTAAAAAAAAAAAGCCAAAACCAAAATATGTAACTAACAATTAATTATTTATAAAAAAAAAAAAAAACTGTATAGTTACATATTTAATTTATTTTATTTTATATTTTATTTTATTTTATTTTATTTTATTTATAATGCATCACCACTTGTAGAATAGTAAAAAAAAAAAGCAGTATCTTGCGGCGCCAAACGCTCCTGTGCAGCTGATTATCCCTCTTAAGTAGAGAGGAGTGGAATATAGTTTTACTCCGTCTGTTTTTAGCACTCTTATCCGGGCGGAGGGAGGGATTTCTTAGACGGGCCGCTGACCCACTGCACTATCGGAGATCAGAAACATGGCATCAAAGAAATGCCCGGGCCCCAGCCGCGTCTGCTTAAACTCACCACAGCAACTCTACGTGTAGCCCACTTGGCTCTGACAGAAAACACACAGCCTGGGCGTTTAACGCTCAATAGCGTTCATTTAGGAGTGTAATGATAGCATTCTGCGGTGCGGCTACCAGCTCACTGGTGCCTCAAACCTCTATTCAGTGCAAACGTCTGGGTTTGGAGTGTTCTTGACCTTCAGGTTCTACATCTCCGTTGGCTCTCATCTGAATGATAGTGCGCGCTGCATTGAGCTAAAGTGCTTCTTTTCAACATATTCCTTAATGCAGACTCTCATGTTGTTTTTCTCTCTTTTGTTTCCTCTACAGCAAACTCTTCTCTGCTCGGCGGTGGAGGAGGTAAGTGTCTTATCTTACTACATTTTCATTGTAACGTCGTTTCGAGATGTTAGGTGGTTTCTCCATGAATTCGACAGCAGAAAACGCCTCGAAATCTGAGGTATCCAACCATGTTTGTGCCTGCCCATGTGGGCACTAATGGAGCAACACTACCCAGGCCCAGGCCCTCATTTGGAAACATTTCTGCACACATTTGGACATGATTGAAGTAATTACACAAAACACAAGACATGACAGAAGGAGTAAAGAAGTGTCGGGGTGTGGGGTTGGGAATCAACCCAATTACAACTGGAATTTTGATCCACCTCACTTTTACGGAGGAATCCGTTTAGTCCCGGGATAATGAATATAGGTCAGTCGTGTGCCCCTTTTCGCACGATCCATTGTTTATCCATCTGTGCCACGATGTCAGGGAGGGTCCTTCTCCACTGCCACATCTCGGGAGCCGACCGCGCTTGATTGGGTCCCTCGTGAGGAAGCGATTACCACTCGTGATACACTATCCGTCTCACATCACACTCTCCTTAGTGCGGCTCTTATGTTATCTGATGTGTGCTAAAAGCCCCCGAAACCCCCGTCTTTCTTCATCGTAGCTCTAGAATAGACCCTTATCAGCCACTGTGACCGATTTCCCTGATTGAAGAAGTGGCGAACAAAAAAAAAAACAGGCTGATTAAGGCCAGAGGTCACACGTCTGTGACAAAACTACTTACCACAGCACTTGTCAGTGAATCGCTGTGACCCCCACGACTGGGAGTCAAACGTTCCTGCGGCCCCGTGCTTTATTGGCACCTCGTTGTATGTCATCATGGTCCTTTTATTGATTTGTCACGATGCGAAACGTCTCGAGGGCAATTTGGTTTCTTCATTATTTTGCCGTAATTGGCTTTTGATATCGTTGCGCGCCCGCGTGCGCGTGCGTGTGTGTAAGGGAGACTATTAGAGGATGTTCATCAGCTGCGGCAGGTGAACGAAGGCTGATGTTACACTGTGGGAATATATTTATTTTTTTTGTACCTGAAAAAGATCTGTGAAAGGAAATATGCCTGTTAGCATTGCATCTGGAGGTTTTTTTTTCCCCAAACCTGTCAGCCTGCAAACAAAACTTACATCCCTGATTAAAAAAAAAAAAAAAGAGCTTATTGTTACGCACTGAAGGGAGTTTAATCAAAGCCTGTATCAAGAGCATTGTCTCCCCTAATTGTCATCCCCAGATGCCAGCGCTAGAAAACCAATTAACCCGTAACTATAAGACATTTGGTTTAGTGTCAAAGAGGAAAACAAAAATGCTAATGAAAGGTTGACAACATAAGAAAACACGTTGAATTTTGAAAGCGGGGAAGGACTGACAGGAGATTTTAGGCTTTGTTCACACTGTACTCAAATTCAGTTTGAATTTGTATTTGCAATGCTGCACATATGAAGTGAACAATGTATTCTGTGTTCAAATACTTTCTAAGATAGGAATGCACCATATATTAGCGAACAGATATTTTATTTATCTTCTCATTCAATATTAGATATGGGCCAATAATGGATATTTAGCAGGCACATTTTCTCCTATTTTACTTTAATATTACTTTTGTGGTCATTTAATGCTCATTTACTGTTTTAAAACCATTGTGGATTGATCAGATTTTTCAAAAATGTTTTTGAAAGTATGTTATGCTTACCATTCATACCATTCAAACTTCATTTATTTGATCAAAATACAGTGAAAACAATAATATTGCAGTTTTAAAGAACTGTTATGTATGTACACTACCAGTCAAAAGTTTTTGAACAGTGAGATTTTTAATGTTTTTTTTAAAGAAGTTGCTTCTGCTCACCAAGCCTGCATTTATTTGGTCCATAAAACAGCAAAAGCAGTAATCTTGCAGTAATAATAACTGCTTTCTATTTGAATGAGTTTTCAGCATCATTACTCCAGTCTTCAGTGTCACATGATCCTTTAGAAATCATTCTAATATACTCGTTTTGTATTATTATTATCAATATTTAAAACTGTTGAGAAGATTTATTTTTTCTGGATTCTCTGATGAATAGAAAGATCCTAAGATCAGCATTTATATGAAATGAAAAGCTTTTATAACATTATACACTATACAATTCAAAAGTTTGGAGTCAGTATCATTTTTTTGTTTGTTTGTTTTTTGGGAAATAAATTATAGAAATTAATACTTTTGTTTAGCAAGGATGCTTTAAATTGATCAAAAGTGATAATAAAGACATTTATAATGTTTCAAAAGATTTCTTTTTCAGACAAATACTGTTCTTCTGAACTTTCTATTCATCAAAGAAACCTGAAAAAATTCTACTCAGCTGTTTTTAACATAATATTAATATTATTATTATTATTAATAATAATAATAATAATAATAAATGTTTTTCGAGCAGCAAATCAGAATATTAGAATGATTTCTGAAGGATCATGTGACTGGAGTAATGGTAAAAATGCAGCTTTGAAATCACAGGAATAAATTACATTTTAAAATATATTCAAATAGAACAGTTATTTTAAATAGTAAAATTGTATTATTATTATTATTATTTATTTATTTATTTTTTTTTTTTACTTTTTTATGCTGTACTTTGGATCAAATAAATGCTGGCTTGGTGAGCAAAAGAGATTTCTTTAAAAAAACATTAGAAATCTTACTGTTCAAAAACTTCTGATTGGTAGTGTAAGTATTTCTATGTACTATAATTTAAAACATAATTTATTTCTGTGATGCCAAAACTGAATTTTCATTGTTCAGTGTCACGTGATCCTTCAGAAATCATTCTAACTTACTAATCTGGTGATTACAAAGCATTTCTTATTATTATAACTATAGAAAACAGTTGTGCTGCTTAATATTTTTCAATATTCTTTGGTTAATAGAAAGTTTGAAGAACAGGATTTATATGAATTTGAAATCTTCAATAACTTATATATCTGTAGTATGTTATTATAAATGTTGTGACTGTCAGTTTTGATCAATTTAATGGATCCTTGTTCAGTAAAAGTATCAAAGTTGTAAGTCTTAAAAAACAAAACAAAACAATAAATTAAAAAATATGAATAAACAAAATCGGTAGTTGTAAATAATGAATTTAGGCATCACAATGTTTCTGCACAGTATGAAAATGAACAATTATTTTTAGATTTTGTAAAGATGCATTTAATACAGGGTTATTAAATAGTAGTAAAAATAGGAGAAATGTGCCTGGTAAATATCCATTAATAGCTGATGTATATCTAATATCAACTGTGATGATAGATAAAATATCTATTTGCTGATATATTGTGCATTCCTATCTAAAAGAGCATTTGAACACTGCTCTAGAATACATTGTGTACTTCTTATGTGCAGCATTGCAAGAAAAAAGAAGAAAAAAAAAAAACCACGTTGAAATCTGAGCTGATCTTTTTTTTTTTTTCATCTCCCCGGTGGTCAAACTACAAAAATGAAACTAATTTGAGTAGGATGCACCAAAAATTCTGAATTTCCCTGCCTTTCTGAACAAAGCCGAGTGTAATCCTTTGGCAATAATTGCAAAACCAAAGCAAAAGCAGACTGACATGAGCAAAGCTCATTCTATGGTTTGAATGATGATCCAGGTAGCAAGAGTTCTTTGGCTTTTATCTTTCAGAGACTTCAATCTGAGGCGACTTTTCTCCCATTTTTTTAATCTGCCTCTCCTGTTTCGCCCGAGACAAAGCTCTTCATTTCTTTCTCACTCTCTCCATTCTAAAAAAAAAAAAAAAAAAATCTTGTATGTCCGGGATGGCTTTATCTCTTGACCCTTCCATATCAGCAGTGGGGCGGCAGATACACAAACCTGTTTTCTTTTCTCCCCCTTTCCTACTGCCTATCGTTTATCGAGGTGAGGACCTCCATCTGTGACGAGTTCATCTCATCCGCTACTCTTCAGAAAGAAAGACGTAGGCTTCCTCTTATCTGGAAGGTTTTCCCTGCTCTTGTTTTGCTTTCTAATGACCTAAGATCTGGCAGACTTTCTAACGTAAATAAAAGGGAAAGTTTCTACTGTATGGAGCTTTGAACTCGGGGTGGGGCAAAAGGTCACGGTCATTTAATTGTTCTTGTAAACTGTTTTGGTGTTTTACGCTTTGGCGTACCAGCATTCCACCCAGTTTTGGACTCTCACAGGGTTTCATAGCTGCGGTCGAGTGGTTTCCTGTTGTCGAGCCGCAAATGCAACACACAACAAACTCAATCAAAATAAAATTGGTGTGGTCAGCAAAGCACGTTATTTAGTTCCCACTTTCAATGAGCATGTTGAAATCTTGTGTTTCTCCTTAATCTAAATTATCTCTGGTTACCATAAGTGCTCATAATAAAATAAAACGGACAAACAGAAACAGATTGTGTTTTTCAATTAGAAGATCCTAGAAGATAACTTCACAACCGATCGCAATATCTTGACATTTGCTTTCTAGTAAATTAAGCAGTTCGAGATGCATCTGGTTGTATAAACTTTTTGTTGTTATGTGATGGCTGGGTGTTGGAGTCCTGATGGACTACATCTGATATAAACAAGTCCTGATGTCTATCAGTCTGCTTCTTGGTCTAAAACGTGATGATTTTGCTTTTTACTTGGCTACGAATCTTCAGTAGTGGAGAGAACTTTGATGTCTTCATCCATAGGGGATGTTGGCTCGTTTACATTCTGACTGAAATAATTTTGCCCGTTTAGCACTGAGGTTTCAATTAGACCACCCAGACAAATCACAGCATTTTTGGTGACGTTTCATCCCATGCGAGTGGAGTAGAAGTGATAGCAGTTACCTTTAAATGCCAGAATGTCTGCTTGTATAATTTCATTACATTACATTGTGCAATTTAGAATAAAATATATATATTTTTAAAATATGTCATCTAATTTTTTCCAAATTTGCGTATGACCGTAATGTGGTCCAGTGAAGTTCCAAATTCTCCTTGCTGGAATAAGGACATGTCATGTTCCATACTTGAATTATGTCTCCTTATTCTGAGCTATGGAGCAGTAGGTCGCTTGACCTTGCAAAAAGCAATTAAGACCGTGTGTGTGTTGCCAGCAACATCCGTTAGCCTGCGGGCATTAATCGTTTTATTTTTTGGGGGGTGAAAGTGACTCCATTGACAGAACACAACCATTGAATAGCTTTTTAAATTGCTTTTTCACACATTAAAGCAACCTATTGATACCTGACGGCTTGCACATGTGCCATGTTGGGATTTGCAGATTCTTAGAGACGTTGGATTTCTGTGTGGATGTGTACTGTTCTGTATGTTTTCCAAATTGGCTGCAAGACACGTACTGTATATAGCTTCTATTTTGGTCTTTTTCAGCTCATGTTTTTGTTTCATCACGTATATCTCCATGGAGCCTATACCAGCTGTACATTCAGCTTAATTTCAAAGATTATGTTTTTACAATGCGATCACAACTGAAGGGTTTGCTTTAGTCAGGTTTCAGACAATTTGTTTGAGCAAATCCCAGCATGCAGTGCGTTCACAGGCTATTGTGGTCGACCAAAGGATCATTGGGGAATTAAAAAAAAAAAAGTGTTGAATGTGTTTATTTATTTATTTTGTTTTGAACATGAAAATATCTAAAAATGGATAACTTAATGCTTTTTAATCATTCATGATTAAAAAAAAAAAAAAATACATTACATTAGTTAATGCATTTGGTATCATGAAAAAAAATCTTGAAAAAAGTATTGAATTATCCACTTTGAGATATTTTCATATGTTTAGATATTTGTATCCATTTTTTGATTATTTCATATTTCCATATTTTCATATTTATTTATTTAGTTTTTTATTACATTACATTAGTTAATTAGTTAACTAATTAGTAATTAGTTAGCATTTGGTATCATGAAAAAAATATAGAACAGTACTTTTACAGCATTAAAATTTCTAGCTTTTTATTTCTAGGAATAAAAAAGCAATTGTTTTTGTGTGTGTTTATTGAATATGTAAATATCTCAAAATAGTTAATTCATTACTTTTTCCAAGATTTCATTTGATTAAAAAAAAAAAAAGTTTACATTAGTTAATGCATTTGGTATAATGAAAAAATATGGGACAGTACTTTTACAGAATTAATATTTCTAGATTAATTTCTAATTCATTTTTAACATTTAAATATACATAATACATATATAATGTATTATGGCCATGAATTAAAAATTAACATAAGTGTATTTATAAATGAACATTAATGCAAATTAATAAATGTTGTAATAAAAAATGCTGGTCTTTGTTAGTTCATGATACCAGTTGAACTAACTGTTAAAGGGATAGTTCACTCAATAATGAAAACTACCCCATGATTTACTCACCCTCAAGCCACTCGAGGTATATGATTTTCTTCTTTCAGACGAATACAATCTGAGCTATATTAAAAAATGTCCTGGCTCTTCCAAGCTTTATAATGGCAGTGAATGGCTGTTGAATTTTTAAAGTCCAATAAAGAGCATCCATCCATCATAAAAAGTGCTCCACACGGCTCTGGTGTTAATAAAGGCCTTCTGAAGCGAATTAATGTGTTTGTGTGAGAAATATATCCATATTTAAAACTTTATAACCTGTATTTTTTTTTCTTACAAAAATGCATCGAATCACTTCATATGGTCTTTATTAACCCCCAGAGCCAGTACTTTTTATGATAGATGGATGCACTTTATTGAACTTCAAAAAATCAACAGGACATTTTTTAATATAACTCCGATTGTGTCCGCCTGAAAGATGTTATACACTTAGGATGACTTAAGCGTGAGTAAATTAAATTAAATTTATTTTCATTTTTGGGGAACTATCCCTTTAACAAATTAAATTTTATTGTGAATAAACATTTTTATGCAGTTGGATTTACCTCGCCTGATTGTGAAATGGAAAACCTGGAGTGGATTTGAGCAAGTGATTACATAATTCTTTCTGTGTGGAAAGGAAAATGCTTGCTTTACTTTGTGTTCCAGCCATCCAGTCTCTCTCCATATGAGTATCATTTTCAGAGGGCAGTTTAGACCATACACATTTGTAAACACTCTCCCTTCAGTGTTTTGATCTGCTACTGAATGCAGCCAGTCTTCTGTTTTTCAGTTTGCAGGGGTGAAAGTGTGAGCGGCCTCTCTCTTTCATCTCACCGGATGTCTCTCTCATATCAAATCAACATGATTTCACTGTTTCATCCTTGTGTGCTCGCGTGAACCCCTGCACAATTTATCCATCCTTTCATCTTTGCACCTAATACAGAACATCATGAATCACACTTCATCTTCAGGTTCCCTCAGTATTGCTTAGTAGCTAATACATCATCAGTGCTTAAAACGGTTTCATCCACGCACCTGCTGTGAGGCAGCTTTTATCCATGTTGGGCTCACTGGAACAAAAGCACCACACCTGCCACTTTAGCTACGACCACATCCATGCTCCAATTAAAGCCTGAAATGATGCAAAACCCATCCTTTTGTCCCAACTCTTACCAAAACATCCTCCACATGCGGCTGTCAAAAGGCGAACGGCAGCATGTGGATACATCTAATGGATCTCAACAAGGCCATTTTACTCTTTGATAAAGATGCTTGTTACACAAGCACATGAATGTGTATTCTTCTGAAGGGGAGAGTTTTACCCATAATCCCTCACTGCGTGCTTGTTCACAGGTTTTTGTAGGAGGATCCTGAAATAGGCTCTGCTATCACACTCTGGCCCAATCAGCAGTGATGGATGGACTAATTGATGGGAAATTATCACACCATTAGTTTTTGGGCTACTTCAGTGACCGCTATATTTAGATGTGCTGATGTGTTATGGTATCTTGGAGAAGGCAGGTTTTTACTTATTTATTTTTTATTTGTTTGTTGGAAACTTCTAGAAGTTTATCAGCAATATATGTGTCTGAAGATGATTTTTTTATTTTTTTTTGAGGCTACTGAACCAAAGGATCTTCTCAGATGAGTGGCAGATTTTTTTTTTTTTTAAACCTGGATGATCTACAACTATTTTTTTTTTTTTGTCTTGTGATGGTTGTTCATGAGTCCCTTGTTTGTTCATTTGTTCTGAACAGTTAAACTGAGCACTGTTCTTCAGAAAAATCCTCCAGGTCTGGCAGATTCTTCAGTTTCCAGCATCTTTTGCATATTTGAACCCTTTCCAGCAGTGACTGTATGATTTTGAGATCCATCTTTTCACACTGAGGACAACTGAGGGACTCAAACACAACTATTAAAAAAGGTTCAAACATTCACTGACGCTCCAGAAGGAAACACAATGCATTAAGAGCAGGGGGGTGAAAACAATTGAACGTGATGAAGATGTCCAAATTTTTCTTTTGTTGTTGAAATATATATATTTTTTTATATATTTTTTATATATATATATATTTTTATATATTTTTTCCATTTAGTACTAAATTAGGCATAATTGACCTTGATCTTCAAATTTAAAAAGTTTTCACCCCCCTGCTCTTAATGCATCTTGTTTCCTTCTGGAGCATCATTGAATGTGTGAACCTTTTTTTAATAGTTGTATTTAAATCCCTCAATTGTCCTCAGTGTGAAAAGATGGATCTCCATATCATACAGTCATTCCTGGAAAGGGTTCAAATATGCAAAAGATGCTGGAAAACTGATGAAATCTGCAGGACCTGGAGGATTTTTCAGAAGAAAAGTGCTCAGTTTAACCGTTCAGAACAAACAAGGGACTCATGAACAACCATCACAAAACAAAAAAGGTAACCACACACAATATTAAGAACCAAGATTCCCAAACATTTGAAAAGGGGTTATTTTAATAATTTAAGTTTTTTTTTTTTTTTTTTTTTTTGTCTTGTGGACTATATGTAAACACCTTTTATGTGAAATATCTTACACAGGACAGTACCAAATTAAAAAATAACGTGCATTTTGTATGAACTCTCTTATTTTGTTGAAATTATTCACATTTTCACAGATTCTGCAGGGGGTTCCCAAACTTTTGCATACCACTGAATACTTAAACTATATATACTAATAGTAATGGTGTTCTGAATGGGTTTTTTTTCTACTCTTTAATTCTTTTAACATGAGGATTTCTGACCCTGCACAGACAGCAACATAACTACCACGTTCAAGGCCCAGAATGGTAGTAAGAACATCATTAAAACAGTCCATGTGACATCAGTGGTTCAACCATAATGTTATGAAGCTACGAGGATACGTTTTGGGCACAAAGAAAACAAAAATACCAACTTTATTTAACAGTTTCCTCTCTTCCGTCTTAGTCTCCGCTGAGTGTTCACAAGAGTGTCTATGCAGGATCAGAAAGCTCTCGTATTTCATCAAAAATGTCTTAATTTGTGTTCCAAAGATAAAAGAAGGTCTTACAGGTTTGGAACGACATGAGGGTGAGTAATTAATGACAGAATTTTCATTTTTGGGGTGACCTGTCCCTTTAACTGCTAAATTTGAGAAATACTTAGCAAACCTTACCACTAAATACACATATATAATTATAAGGATGCGAAAACAAATGACATTATTAGCAATATATGCCAAAAAAGTTATCCCCCCCCCTTCTAAAGCTTCATAAAGGACACATTAATGCAGGTGCCAGACAAGGTGGCAGGTCTACTGTCACATCTCGGTTAAAGTGCGGGGTTTCTGCCGCCGATGCTGGGCTCAGTGTTCGCATCACTGTTACCTAGGACTGATGAATCATTCATCTGTGTCTCCACACATAAATCTCCCCACTGTCATCCCATCGCCATCGGCAACCATGTCATTAGTTAGTCAATGGCATCGCTTGGGCTCTGTCTGTGTGCACAATGCCAGGAAAGTGTTTCAACTTTAACCAGCAAATTTCTGTCTGCACACACAAATGAATTACTCCTGAACCCTTTCAGTTGGTGAATAAAAAATAAGGATAAATGATTAAAACCACCACTATTTACTGGTTACAGATGCAGGTTTTTATATATCGCATGATCCAGCAGTCGGCAGATGTGCAGTATTTAGCTTTTCAGAGTAAATGTCAACAGACACTCCATGACATTCCCGTGCAGCTTAAATCTTCCGGTAAACACCTGAACAAACTACTTCACTAGAGTCCTTCATTCCCATGGGAATAACCCTGTTGGGGCTTGTAAATGGTTTTCCCTTCACACATCCACAGTAAACAATCGTGATCCCAGGAAATCATGATCCGAGTAATGATGTTTGTGGAGAGCCTGAGTCATTTGTTTGATATACACCAACAGTATACACAGTTGTTTTTGTTTCTCGTCTTATTTCTGATGTTTGCACTTATGTTGCGCACCCTCTCTGTGCTGTCGTGTGCGTTTCGAATGTGTAAATCTGTGATTTGCTCTGTTATAAGATACCTGCAACCTCAAGCACACTAGAGAAAACTGTAACAGCTATCTATAATTTTATCTCTGTTCTTGTGGAGAAAATATCCTCAAGGGAATGTCTACCTCCAGTTTGACCTGTGACAACATATTATTAGAGGAAGAGATCCACAGGACTTCAGGTAATAGGTCTGTGTGACGCATAGGTAGGTGTTTTACCATGTCATCGAGAAACGGGTTGGAAAAAGTTGTGATTATCGTTCCTCTATGACGCATCAGAACAGTCGAGTGCAGGAGCGTGGACGTCCTCCCTCCCCTTCCACATTATTCTGGGTCAATCGCTGAGATTTCAGACAAAGCCGAACATTCCCTTTCTGAATGTCACTTCAGATTTGGCTCTGAAAACCTCGTGTTTGGTGCTGCGGTTGCTGAGCCTCGCTGGCTTTGCCCACTGGGAGTCATTCTTGTTTGGAGGATGAGTCGCCCTGTCAGTTTACTCATTGGTCAGTTTTTGCATCCTCTAGCCGTTGGCTGCGGACAAAATGTATCCTGACAGTATTAGGAGCAGTGAGGAACGGTCCCCACAAGAGCACCATTGTCTCACCAACAGGCCACTTCGCAGACCTAGCATGCTAGTCACCCACAATCCCTTTAACGCTGGTTTGATCTGTCAAATCGATGGCCGCTTTTAATGTCGCAAATGGACTGTTTTGAAAAAAAGCCCAATCGGATTGAATTATATTACTTTGACTATCACTCCAGAAAGAGTTGGCTTGCAAAAGCATATCACTTTAGTGACGTTTCATTGAAACTTCATGTTAAAGTTTTCAACCCAGGCTCTTGAAAATACGTGACTTATGTAGTCCTCAAGATAAGGAAAAATGACGTACAATGAAAGTAATTTCAGGATGTTTCCTATAATTTTAAATATCAGAATGTATCTATGACAGAAATAAAAAAAAAAAGTGTTCCTGTGGCTCAATTTTACCCAGGTTAGGGGTAAATTGACTCGAGTCAAGGGGTAAGATGCACCATATGGGTGAAAACTGATCTGACTGAATCTCATTCAAACCCATGTGAATTTTTAAAGATAATTTACCTCTTTTAAAAACAAACCTAATAATCAAATTTCACTTTACAAACAGTCATATTTCTTTTCTTAAAGCTGATTTAAAATGAAATCAAATGAAGTTTAATTTTCAATCTTTAGTTGTTTGCATTTCTGAAACAATGTGTTGAACACCAAAAGTTTTAACCTTCCCAAAAACAGACTAAACAGAGTTAGACTGAAGGAATAAATGTCACTGAAACTAATACATATTTTAGTCAAAAGATTCTTGGCATGGTACCTTTTCTGCAATGTCGAACCGGCCATTAGGGACTACAAGTGAAAAGATATATTTGATTATAATGTGATGAAAAGCAGCATCTGGTTCTCAGAGAAGGATTTGGTGCATTTGTTCACTATCCCTATCAAATAAACTACAAATCATATCTATATATATGATATAAACCAGTTGTGTAATATCACATTAAAATACCAGTTTGTACTTCAGAGATTTAACTGGTTCAACTGATGCTGGCTCAACTTACCCCACAGCATTTGGCTCACTTTGCCCATAGCTGGCATTTTGAAAGAAAAAAAAACATCAATTCAGGCTAATGTTTAGCTAAATGATTTGCATGGTTTTATATGTTGATAAATCACCTATGTCCATCATAAATACCTGGACCTGGATAAATTTGTTTTGATGTAACAGCCATTACATCTGTTATGCTAAAATTTTACTTTGACAAGCCAAAAACAGTTTATAGTAAATGGGTGCCTTCCACACCTCCCATGTGTTTCTTCTTTTCACAGTCTGGCAGAAATGATGTGTGATTCCAAAATACATGGTCACATGACAGTAAAAATTTATAGTTGCCAAGATACAGGGGGTGGGTCAACTTACCCACTGGCTCAACATACCCCACTCTCCCCAACCAGAGCTCTTCATCTCTCAAACGCAACGCCGTATCGCGTAACTGCAGTGATTTGTGTATATATAGGTATGTTTTTTGTTTTTTTTTCTTCAGATTTGCAGAATGTATATAGAGGCATGAATTTCCAGTAAGCATAGGTAGAAAGTTTTTGAGGTATTTAGCTAATTAGTAGTGATTTTAGGGGCCATTTACATAGCCTTTTTAGCCAAAAATGGGCAGCGTTTTATGTGTTTTGCCTGTTCGTTTACACGATAACAGCGTTTTGGGGACTGAAAACGCATAATTTTTAAAAAGGGTTTCAAAGTGCAAGTTTTTGAAAATGCCACCATTATCATTTCCGTGTAAACACCCAATACAAGAATCTTTGAAAATGGTGACATCATGTGCGTGCGTAGTATGTGTTAGGCATGTAGATGTGCAGTACGTGTCGATTTTACTTTTCAACAGGTACTGTTTACTTACAAGGTGACAGCGCCTTTTTTTCGCAGGTTTGTGTTAATGGGAATCTTTTTGAAAACGTTGTAGTGTATACGTGAAACTTTTTAAAAATGCAAGGGAAAAACTTTTCAGTTTTTGACTACACCGTTGTTGTAAACGTAGCCTTAGAGTGATTTTTTTTTTTTTTTTTTTTTTTTTTTAAAGAGAGGTACGATAGGGGTTAATATGTGTGGGAAAGCGCTAAATTAATATCACCTCAATATGGTTCTTTAAATGTGGATTGAAGACCTCATGCTGATTTCTTTTTAAGAAATGTAAGAAAGTCAAGGTGACAAAATTGAAGTTTAGTCAACAATATGAAATGATTAGAAATAAATTTTCGTAATTAAAGTCATCAACCCCTTTCCAGACAGTACAGTGACTAAAAAGCCCATTATCAAAATAACCTTCATAAAAAGACATTTTACAAAAACTTTTACAGAGACTCGCATTGTAAGATATGCTGTTTATATACTCTGTTTTTGTTTAAGACAATTATATGGACTATTATATGTACAGTACAACAACACTTTTTATTTAAGAACTTAATTAGTCACCTTTCCATTTGTTATGTTCGCCCTCCCTTTAATGTTTTTATGCAATTAAACTCTTGTGTCAAATCCATCAAAGAAACTTTCATTTGTTATGAATATTATTTATATGAATGCACCTTCATCTGGAATAAATTCAACACTATAATCAGAAGATAATCAGCCACTGGTGGCTAATAGATGGCTAAACAAATAAGCTTGATCTGATGTGCCCATATACTCACAAAGCATTTATGTGATCTTTAAGCCTGTGAACATTAAGCCCGTCTGGTGCACAAAGCATTAACTCAAGCATAGGATTAAATAGATTTGGGACAAAAACGATTAGGTTCAGTGCTATTAGCTTTTAATGGGCTAGAGTTAGCCACAGAGCTGTGGAGTATGGAGCAGGATGCTTTCTCTAAAGTGAACAGATTCAGAAGGTTTCAGTAATTACCACAAATTAATTCAATTTTAAATGGAATTTACTACAATTCTCAAGTGAAGTGTGAAGCAGGCCGCATTAGCTGCACAGGCGGGAGACTGGGATCACTGAAGGGGTGTATTTGGATGCTCTTAATGACGCCGATACAAAAGAAAACATTAGCATTCGCTCAAACCCCAGTCTTGTAAAATGCCAGAGTCCATAGGAAGCAATTAGTTTCAAGCGTGAAACAATGTTTCAATGTGTCTCTTATGTGTGTGTGTGAGTGTGTTTACACGGACACACAACATCACAACAGCGTCTTAATACGGGATGTTGTATTCGTCGGTTCTTCTGTGAAAGTACAGTACAAAGGCTGTAATTATGACAGATGTCAAAACTGTCTGAAAAAAAAAAAAAAAAAAAACTTAACAGATTACTAGAACAAAAGCTCAAAAACCATATTATCCTAGACCCTTGGTATTTACGCAGACTGACTCACGATGAAAGTGCGTCTTCTCTCTAAGTAGACTTTCTTTTTACAGCATCTGTTACGTCTGTCTGTTTATGGCATGATATTAGAAAGAAAGTGGGTGGAGATACCAGGGTTTGGGTTGTGTGGGTCAATGAAGGGGGTTGTGGGTTCAACATTGTCCTGGGTGACATCTCCCTGACGCGTCCAATGAGCAGACACAGACCAAGAGTCGTGCCCTTTAGCCAAACTGTAACCGACTGTCAGCCTTTCGGTGCGTCTCAAGAGGCTGTGCTAGTTAGCGCTATCTGTCAGGTTGTGCTCTCCCCAACAAATGCCGTGTTTCTGCCCTGAGATGGAGCAGAGGAGAGAAGGGGAGCTCTAGAGAGAAGCTGTCATCTTTTTTTCTTCTCTCTCCCTCTCTTTTCTCTGTTACCGACGCGAGAGAGGGCATCTTTCCTTCTGGATATTCAGCTGGTGAAGGCTGTCCTGGAGAACGCCGCATCTGTCTAGAGAGTGTCACTCAAGCAAAACAGAGACAGCTCCCACGGGGCAGAATGAATTCATTCATGCCGTTAACCCCACGGTACCGCCAGCCCTCCTGTCTGGGGCCGACACGTTACACACAGACACACACATACGTGCACATACATCCATGTCTGTGTGGGTCTCCGAGGGATAATAGGTGACTCCGAGGAAGACACATTGAGACTGGACTCCGGCTTTTTATGTATGTGAAATGACAGAATCCCAGTTTCGTGTTTTAGATGTACCGCCAGTTACTTTTTTTCCCATTTATTGATTGAAAGCTCTCCTGTCCCCACACTGAGAGAAATCGTGAATAAGATGTTACTTTAGTTCTAGAATAAATGAACATGCATTAATTCGTCTCACTCACAAAAAAACTAAATGAATAAAAACTGAAATGCAGCTCAGAATATAATGCAAACCTGCAATAATTAAATGTTACATAATACAAATGTTATTTATATATATTTAATCCCATTTTATTAACCAGTGTCTTTGCTGTTGATCTTTTATCCAATTCAACCATACTAATAAGCCAAAATTACTCAAGATAAACTAACATTTGTTCCTCTTTTTTATTTGCTGAAGAATGTTGAACTTTCTTCTTCTGCGTTCTACTGTACAAAAGTGAATTGACTTTTTCTTCAGCCAGAGGCTTTTGGTGTGAAAGGGTTTTTACATTTGCCAAAAAATAGAACTTTTTATATTTTAAACAAACAAGCAAGCCCTTCCCAGATTTAAAAAGTAATGCAAAAGTAACGTAACACATTACTTTCCATAAAAAGTAACATAATTAGTTACATTTTAGGGAGTAACGCAATAATGTAACTCATTACTTTTAAAAGTAACTTTTCCTAACACTGGTTACCGCAAAACAAACATACAGCACAAGCTGTGTAGTCTGATTCCCAAACAAATTACTCTAGTAATGAGCTAGTGAATCACTAACATACAATGCAATCAGTGTAGACTGATTCATAAACAAATGACTCTTATGATTCTTTTTAGTATCAGAAGTATTTAGTACAACTATTGTAGTCCAATTTGAAAACAGTGAAAAAAAATTCTTTTTAGTTAATCTTTTTAGTTAATCAAAAGTATTGAGTTCAACAAGACCCATGAGTTGCCAGTTTGAAACAAATACTTCACCGAATAAACTTACTGAACTGCAGGTTATCATTTACTTTATGATGTTCCTTTTAAAATGAAGCTTGTGTACTTCTAGTTTGTGTGACTTAAATCAGTACAATGACTGTCTGATTAAAAAATGTATTAAAGAATTCCAGAATAAAAATTGCCTTAATTTACCCCAATGTCATTTAATGTTCAAGTCTTTCTTTCCTCAGTCGAAAAGAAAGTTAAGGTTTTTTAGGAAAACATTCCAGGATTTTTCCAGGATTTTTCCATACACTCTTAAAAATAAAGGTGCTTTAAAGGGTTATTCACAGCGATGCCATAGAAGAACCATTTTTGGTTCCACAAAGAAACATTCAGTCAAAGGTTCTTTAAAGAACCATCTCTTTTTTACCTTTTTATAATCTGTGGAATTTTTGGTTCCACAAAGAACCATTCAGTCAAAGGTTCTTTAAAGAACCATCTCTTTTTTTATCTTTTAATAATCTGAAGAACCTTCTTTCGCCCTTATTCCTGAGCTAGGATCATGTAGAGACTTTTTTAAAATGCATTGAAACGGCAGTTTGGACCTTCAACCCATTGGCCACCATTTAAGTCCACTATATGGAGAAAAATCCTGGAACGTTTTCCTCAAAAACCTTAATTTCTTTTCGACTGAAGAAAGAAAGACTTGAACATCTTGGATGACATGTGATTGAGTAAATTGTCTGAAAATTTTTATTCTGGTGGATAACTAGTGCTTTTATTAAAATGTCATTCATTTAATAACCCTTAAACTTGCATATGGAGAATCAGTCAGTAATTATACTGATTTAAAATGCACAAACTGAGAACTACAGGAGTCAGTTTATACCTAATGGAACAGTTCATCCAAAAATAATTGAAAATCTCTTTCACATAAAACACTACAGTATATTGCATAAACACTTACACAACTGTGAGGAAATGGTGTACTTTGAAACTCCCTGGAAGCTCTGGTACAAAACGTACAGGTGGTTAGTGAGAAAGACAGGATGAGGGAGCGAGGAGGAAGTGAGAAGAAGAGGCAGGGAAAACGAGATGTAGAGGAAAGAGGCAGTTAGGAAGTTGGTTAAAACGTTGTGAAGTGGGAAGCCCACAGATGGAGGATGTTATCTTAAGCAGGGTGGAAAAGTAGGCCTGAGAAACAGATTTCGTGAGGAATGAAGCGGCGAGGGCCAATTGCGGGGAGGGGACAACGTTTTTGGCAGGTGAGGGGATTTATGAGCCGAAGAAGAGATATTAGCAGAAGAGAAATTTTCTTCAACAATACTATCTGCAGCTCTTACTCCTAATTGGCTCTTATCTCTCACTATCTGTAAACAGTCCGCTCTGTGAACTGCGAAATGGAGAAAGACATGGGGAGAGCGCTCACTGAAATATTCTCCATAAATGAGATTTATATTCATTACATTTCCAGAGTGGCTGTTTTAATTTGTCAGTCACCAGGAACCTTATCATTGAAACCATTAAAGGCCTTCAAATGGTGTCTGGTTCCCAATGGCCAACCAAAACATAAAGACAATTTCTCTTGATGTTCCTTATAGCTAAGAAAATAAAATAGTTTCTGACCATTTGTTTGATTCTCTCAGGAGAACAAAGTTGAAATATAAAAACACTTTTCAAGGGGAAAGGTGAGATTAATGTGAACTAATTAAGACAAGGTTTTCTGTTCCTTCAGCTGCCGCAGTTTGTGTTTGTAGAGCAAGTAATTAATTGGGTGAATAATAATGACACTTCTAATGCAGTATAAGATGTGTTGCTTTCACAGTGTATTTTTTAAGACGCTTTTGAAAGAGTATTGATAAATCTGAATCATATGAAAGAGTGGACACAATTTTTAAAATTGAGCCAGCATATATATATATATATATAACTATATATATATATATATATATACATATATATATATATATATATATATATACATTTTTTTTTTTTTTTAATTGTTGACTGTGTCCCACCATTAATTCTCCTGAGCAATAAACAAGCAACATTTTGGTATTTTATTGGCTCATTTATTGGACATTAAAAATAACATACTTTTAAAGTGTGATCATTTTTATCAGCTTATGCAATACTAAATGCCAGCGGCATGCAAATAATTAGAGTACTTGCAAGGCAGCACTGTATTGATCAGACATGTTTAAATTTCTCTTTACAATCTGAGACATTCAAGCCTGGACCAGTCATTAAATTTTAGTTTTTTATGTTACTAATTTAAGTTTAGCTATGTAATATTTTATTTGCTGTTTTTTGCTTTTTGTTATTGATTTTATTTTGTTATTATATACATGTAACAAAGTCATATGTGACCCTGGACCGCAGAACCAGGCTTAAGTAGCACAGATATATTTGTAGCAGTAGCCAAAATTACATTGTATGGTTCAAAATGATTGATTTTTCTTCTATGCCAAAAATCATTAGGATATTTAGTAAAAATCAATAAAGATATTTTGTACATTTTCTACCATAAATATATCAAAACTTAATTTTTGTTTAGTAATATGCTTTCCTAAGAACTTCATTTGGACAACTTTAAAAGCAATTTTTCTCAATATTTAGTTAAATAATAAAAACATTAGTTAATAAATAAAATAAATTATGCAAATCACTGAGCTTGAATCACATAAGTTACAGGAGTCATTCAACTTTAAGTCATAGTAAAAGTCTTAGTTGTGCTATTTTGTTTGTAAATATGTCAGATTGAAATGTGCAAATTGCTCATTTAAGTGTTGCATTGATGTGATCGCAATATTTGCGTACTGAATTGCATTTGGTTTTCTTTATTGCATCTATTTAACCCTTTTTGGCTTCCTTACTGCACATATTCTCATACACAGCTGACAGGAAACACAACGCCTGCTTTGATTTCATTTCCACACAGCTCAAGCCCTGATATAAAATTGCGTAATACTTTAACACTGTTATTTCTCTGCATTTCAAGCACTGGTATTTTCTGCATGAAATGCAAATCTAGCCTTTAGTTATAATGTGAAATAAAACACCCAATAATTGTGACTATTATCCCAGTTGTGCAAATATAAAAGTACCATCAACAGAATTGCACAGGAAAGCTTTTCCATTAGAAAAGTGCTAGTTCCGCACGCCGCTGTGTGAATAGGAGGTGGGCTGTGCCTGGTATGGCCCCGCATCTCGCTTTTATCCCTACCGTGTGGCTAAATGAACTCCAGAGGTGGGCCACCATGGCTGTGTGAAATCTGCACTTACACCTGGGTCCTCGGCGGGCCCCTGTGGACCGGAGACCCCAGCTGGAGACAGGCTTAAGAGGAGATCAGTGTTTATGAGGTGGGCGGTACGGCCACGGTGGTCCTACTCTTGTGACCGAAGTGTCTCGCTGTATTTGTAGTGTGGACTTGTATACGTTTACACAGCTCTGTAACCTTGAAAGCGTGGGATCAACTGCTGCCGTCCCTTCAGTGTTGTTTGAAGTGCCGTGGTATTTTTTTTTTGGCCCTGAAACACTCTTCAAAGAACTTTGGCTGTGCCCCCTGATAGACTGCAGAGAAGCTGTTTACACAGCGCAGAGTTTGAAGTCTGCGAGAGTCTGTGTGAGCGATTGTTTGTTTGCTCTCAGGTGATCCTGCAGGACGCTGGTAAGGAGGTGACCAGAGATGAGAACGTGTCCCACAGTACAGATACAAAGCAAAATTCCACTGGTCAATTCTTTAAAAATATTTATCTATCTATCTATCTATCTGTCTATCTATCTATACACTACCAGTCAAAAGTTTTTGAACAGCAAGATTTCTAATGTTTTTTTCAAAAGTCTCTTCTGCTCGCCAAGCCTGCATTTCATTTGATCCAAAGTACAATAAAAATATTGAAATACTTTTACTATTTAAAATACCGTTTCCTATTTGAATGTATTTTTTAAAATGTAATTTATTCCTGTGATCAAAGCTACATTTTCAGCATCATTACTCAGGTCATCAGTGTCACATGATCCTTCAGAAATTATTCTAACATGCTGATTGGTTTGCTGTTCAAGAACAATTTATTATAATAATTAATATCAGTATTTTAAGCAGTTGAGTACTTTTCAGGATTCTTTGATGAAAAGAAAGATCCAAATTTATCTGAAATAAATTTTTTCCTTTTCTTTCTTTTTTTTTTATATTTTTGCAAATTAAATTATAGAAATTAATAATTTGATCAAAAGTGATGATAAAAACATTTATGTTACAAAAGATTTCTGTGTCAGATAAATGCTGTTTTTCTGAACTTTCTATAAGAAACCTAAAAAAATTCTGCTTGGCTGTTTTCAACATAATAATAATAAATGTTTTTTTGAGCAGCGAATCAGAATATTAGAATGATTTCTGAAGGATCATGTGACTGGAGTAATGATGCTAAAAATTCAGCTTTAAAATCAGGCTTAAACTACATTTTAAAATATATTGAAATAGAAAAGTTAGTTTAAATAGAAGAAAATACAAAATGCATCTCGTTATCTATCTAGCTAAATTTTAGATTATTCACTTAAATATTTTACATGAATGCACATTATTATTCTTAGTTATTTAATTTTTTGAAAAAGCTTCAAAAGTGTTTTGTACGAGAAGTCATTGAATTCATTTTAGTGTGAAAAAAAAAAAAACTGCTTTACTGCTTATATGTGAGAAATGTTCAAAAATAGTAATAAAATGGAATAAAAAGTCATATTAACAAACTTTTATAGTTTTATAGTGTGTGTTTTTGTTCATTATGAGCTGTGCCCTATGTCACACCCTTGGTTTGGTGTTAATGAAGTTGTCCTGCTCATAGCAGGCTATTTGTTGAAAGCGATTCAGGCAAGGGAGGCCCACAGACATTGGATGACTCCTGACTGCAGTGCAGTTGTTAATATTTTATTAACTGTGCCCTGATGAAATAAGAACAATGACTGAGTGAAATATTTCCCTCTCTTTGTCTGTTCTGTCATTGGCTGGTCACCTCCCCTCCCCTCTCCTCAGTTTGTAAGTAAACACCCTCAGTGCCCCAGGTCACACATAACAGTTGTTTAAAGTCTATAAAAAGTGTCATTGTCTAGCAATGTACCGTAGTTATACCCTCAGTTCTTCAAAAAAGAAAGATGGTTTATTTTTCTTGATTGTGTTGTTTTGAGAATACTCTGTTACGTCTGTTTTAAAAGTGTTTTTCAATAACCAGGGCTGTGAACTCTTGGTAGGGGGTGGCTGAGATCTCTAAAGGTAAACCACCATGATGCGGACGGTCCCTCTGATCGAACAAAAAGCACATTACACCCAAGTCTGCTCCAGCAGAGAGCAGATGGCCATTAAATTTACCGTTTTATTTTTTACAGCCTTTTTTTTTTTTATTTTTTTTTTTTTTTACTTAAACGTGGCTTGAAGATTTACAAGTCCTTTTATCGCAGTCGTTTAGGAAGCCGAGCACGCTGATTAGAAACATTCAGCATGCAACAACAAGAAGAGAAATGTTTCATAAATGCTTATCAAAATCACTCATCTTGTCTGTAATTCCCTCCACGCTCAAGCCCCTTCCCTCTTTCGAGTCCCGAGTCTGACAAAACAAAGACCAGCAATAGACTGACCGTGTGAATCTGATTAAGCCTGATTGTCTAGGCTTTGAACTGGGGGGGGGATGTATGGCGTTGCCTATAATCTGCACTTGAACCAGGCCGCGGTAGTTTATTGGAGAATAATATGAGTCTTTGTTTGGTTATTTTGCACGGGGGGTCACGGCCAGTGTGTTTAACTGCGCTTCATGAAAGAGAAAAACACACGTGTACAGCTGTGTTTAGTTACTGTAGCGCACACTCTCGCTGGATTATAACACGTCGCTTCCGCAGGTCTGCTCAGACAACAAGCAGCGAATGTCACACCTCCATTCAAGCGTGGCGCAAATACTCGTTAATCTTCATGTCAATCTGCACAGGCGTGTGGGTCTAATTACCCCAACTTGATTAGTCACAACGTGGAAAGGAAAAAAAATCACTTTAATAATGTCTGCCCTGTGCTCGCCTTAGCGCTAACTGACCACCTGGGAGTAGGGATAAGGGATGAAAATACAATTAAAACCCAAGACATTTTTTCGTACAAACAATTGGGTGACCGAACAGCCTAAAAAAATAGCAAGGAAAAGCAGCAGGATGAACACAAACCATAGCCTGACCTACTTTGCAATCTGTGTCTGGCTGTCTTTGATAACTTTTAATTTACTGTGAGAATAAGAGTAGTTTATCCTCTTATTCCAAATAGAATATGATCTTTTGTGATAGAACGAGACCACATCTGTGGTTTGGTTAACTACGTGTTGCCAGTGGAATATTATGAAGCATTATTGCGCGGAATGAATAGTGTTCTTTTGGATCGGGCCCAGCGCCGGGATTGCAGCCACAATTCCATGTCCACCAGATTTCTGCACGGCAGTATTATCTGTGAAAATACCCTGTGGAGTTTGTTCCTTTCTTCTTCTTGTCTGACGCCACAGCGGAATAAAATCTAATATATCATGAGTCAATGGTCTATTGTTGTACTTGCTTTCCTTTCTCAGATGCATCTGTTGTTGATAAATGTTGTGGATTGGAATCCATCACCCAGCCAGAGTTGAATGAATCTTCAGCGTCACAAACACACACGTTTACCGGCATCAGCACGTTTGTTGTCGGGGATGTCGTCTCTCAACTTTTACCCTCCCCGTTTAACAATAGATGGCCATCTTAGGTCAAAGGGCAGTGCATTATGGGGCCAAAAAGGCTGAAGTTCCTGACAAGGCAATTTGTGGTTCATTCTGTGAGGGGTTAGACCTCACAATAGTGTCCCGTAGAGCTCACCGCCGTACGGCAGAACGGCACCGTGAGGCCTAGTTAGTCTAATGAGTATTAATCAGCGCTCACTGGTGCCCTTCACACCTGACCTGCATCCACCAAATCCAATTAAGAGAGGTGAGAAGGACTATATTATGTCACAGCGGGTCTTATTTAGCTAAGATTCATATTTTACGGGTGTGCAACATCATTAAGAGGGGTTTAATAGTACCTGGCCATTTATTGCATGTAGCTTTACATCCGCCTGCATCTGGCTCACTCTTTGTTTGTTCACCCATCTGTTCATTCAGTGCCTAGTCAGCAAAATTAATCAGATTCTGTGTCTTTTGAAGGAAAAGTCATTACCGTAGTACAACCAGGACAATGTTGCATTGGGCAAAAAATGTTTCTGTGTGACGTAACCGTTGTTTCCTTATTAGTGGTATCATGGCAAATAATTGCAATCATAATGCACGGCTAGGGTAAGAAATATAGCCTTATTTTCTTTGTGTGTTGTTAAGTGAAATCTAAAGTAATACTTCTATTATGCTAATTTCCAGGAATAATTAGATTAGAGAGTCTTAGACTTGCACAGGAATTCCAATCAATTATTGTCGGGTTCTGAAACAAAACAAAAATGAATTAGAAATGAAAACCGAGTGCAGCTTAGCAGCCTTTTTTCTTATTATATCGTAAATAAGATAGGCTCAAAAGAACAGGAGTTTAACTGACATCCTGGGAGGAGGTTATTAAATTCTAATTATAAGGATGTTCCTCTGGTGGAAACAGAGAGCCTGAAAATTCTCATTATGGCGAAAAATGAAAAAGGCCTCAGTTTTACTGTTAGCAGATTAAGGATCAGCTGCAGAAACCTTGGTAAGCCGGTCATAGTATCTGTAGTGAAATGAAACAATTGACTCAGGATTATATCATCTGGCCAAATGTACATCTGGCATCTTTCTGAAGACTTATAATTATAGTTAAGCTTAATATGCATAGACTGAACAAAGTTTTTCTAAAGATTAGTTTTGGTTTGAGCATCACTGTCTGACCAGATACAAGCAAAATGTCACCAAAAGTAGAATAAACTGTAACATTAACTGCATAATTTGTGCCTGCAAGCGAACAACGTTGTTTCATATGAACTTACTTGTTCAGACAATGCTGCTATAAGTTTGGGGACAATAACATTTTAGATTTTTTTAAAAAAGAAGTCTCTTATGCTCACCAAGGCTGCATTTATTTGATGGCAAAAGTTCGGCAACCCCATGCTGAATCTGTGGAAATGTGAATAATTTTAACAAAATAAGAGAGATCATGCAAAATGCATGTTATTTTTTGTTTAGTACTGTCCTGAGTAAGATATTTTACATAAAATATGTTTACATATAGTCCACAAGACAAGAAAAATAGCTGAAATTATTAAAATAACCACCTTCAAAAGTTTGGGAACCCTTGGTTCTTAATACTGTGTGTGGTTACCTGGATGATCTACCACTGTTTATTTATTTTGTGATGGTTTTCATGAGTCCCTTGTTTGTTCTGAACAGTAAACTGAGCACTGTTCTTCAGAAAAATCCTCCAGATCCTGCAGATTCTTCAGTTTTCCAGCATCTTTTGCAGATTTGAACCCTTTCCACCAGTGACTGTACGATTTTAAGATCCATCTTTTCACACTGAGGACAACTGAGGGACTCAAACACAACTATTAAAAAAGGTTCAAACATTCACTGATGCTCCAAAAGGAAACACGATGCATTAAGAGCAGAGTGGTAAAAACTTTTTGAATTTGAAGATCAAAGTTAATTATACTTAATTTGTTTTCGGGGAAACATGCAAGTGTCTTCTGTTGCTTTTGAAGGGCAGTACTACATGGAAAAAATTTATATGAACAAAATAAGGAAAAATTGGTCATCTTCATCCTGTTCAAAAGTTTATATGTAGCACCAAAAAACAATAAATAAGTAAATAAATAATAAATAAATAAATGCATGTACATAGATATATAGCGCTAAAAGCATTAAAAAGCACCAAAATGTGTGTGTGTATATATATATATATATATATAGTTGGAAACCGTGATACTTTTTTTTCAGAATTCCTGGATGAATAGAAAGTTCAAAGGAACAGCATGTATTTGAAATCAATTTTTTTTATAAATGTCTTTACTGTTACTTTAGATTAAATTCATGTGCCTAAAGAAAAGTATTAATTTCTTTAAAAAACAAAATCTTTGAATTATGCAGTGAAAATATGCTATATAAGAATGTGTTTGGTTTATATTTTCATATATTTTCATATCATATATATTTTATATTTTCATAGTGTAGATTAAACGCCACTATTTGTGCAAAACTCGCGTCCATGATCTTAGGTTGTTGTGGATGCTTGTCAAGGCATTGCTCTGAAGCTGCTTATGTGTTCTTAGTGCTTGTCACGATGTTGTTATTGGGTCGCTAATGAATCATGAATGGTTGTTTAATGTGTTTCTATGTGGTCGCAAAGGAGTTCTGAGTGTTTGTAGTGTGTTGCTATGTAGCTGAATAGTTAATAGACCAGTGATAGTTCATTCCCCCAACCTTACTACATGCTTTCAGAAAACATCTCTAGAGCCCTAACCTTATAGCATAGACTTAAAACCCAAAAGACCGATGTGGAAATACAAGCTTTTGATGATTTCAGAGCACATGGAAGCCTTCCCAGGTAAAATGAAAGAGATAAAAGAGTCAAGAAACTCAGATGTACACAATTACAGAGACATGCGTAGCTACTATGTCGGTTCGCTTTGAAGTCTTGAGCATATTTGTTGGCGAGATCAATAAGGGACCTCCCGGTAAACCTCATCAGACATCAGTGAAGTGGGAAATGAGAGGATGAAAAAATAGCAACAGGAAATGAAGAGGGGTTGTTGCATATCAGCAGATCCATGACGTGGGAAGGCTGAGCGCTTAATCCACGCACACACCCTTCTGTTGACATTATCCCCATTAGAATATGCAAACATCAGGCACAGGAAGAGGTCTTTCGCTGTTCAGCCAACGATTAAATTTGAATAAAGTGCGAACTATTAAAGTTGATTAAAGTATTAAACCCTTCCATTTAACCCTCTTACACAGCCTTGCAGGACGTTCACTCTCGGCTATTGAGTTTTGTTAATTTGAGGAGCGGCAGTCAGAATTGATCCCTGACCGGCAGTAAGGGAAGTTTTACTGGCTCTCAGCGCATGCTCAAAGCCCACTTTAATAAAGCTAGCCTGTCACAAGCCGTTAAAGTTAGAGGTGAGAGCCATAAACAAACAAAGATTCAGTACACGCAATCGCCTTTCACAGCAACCTTCCGAAACCACAGTGCAGAAAACTAAGCCACTCTCACCATAGTCTGTACACTGCTGTAAAACCCACAGCAATTAGGAGCACTATAATTCACATAAGCGACGGATCATTAAAGGTCCTATTAGGTGTCTTTTACAGGCATATCGACTGTAGATCTGCTTCTGCCTAAAACGGTATCAGTTTAGTGTGCCTCACCTTTTTAATTAGTACTGCTTGCTAAACCTCCTATTGCTCAGTGTGGATTAGGGCTTTGAACCAAACTTTAAGTCTAAGTATTGTGCTTGGACAGGTAACTGGTCCCTCAACGTTTGTGCTGCAGACGTTAATGCCTCGCATCGAGCGACTTCTTGAGAGATGGTGTGCTGTTACTTCCCTTAACGCTTAGACTGATGATCGTCCTGGTGGACAATAAAATAAGACCAAAAAGCCTGAATTATCTAGAAACAAGAGCTGTACTGTGTTGGACTTGGGCATATAAAGGCCAATTCACACTGCACCGACAGACACTGACCAACGCAGACCGTCACCAGATTTCAAACTGAAAGCAACACTGACACTTTTTTTTCATGTTTAATACAGTAAAGCTTTTTGCTTTAAAGCAATCTATTATGGAAACCTGTTTCTGCCTCTGAATAAAAAATAAATAAAAGTAATTGCGAATTTTTATCCCTTTTATCTTGTGAGATCTAAAGTCATAATGGTAGGATATAAACTTGCAGTTGTGAGTTATAATTCTAAGAAAAAAAGTAAAAATTGTGAGTTTATATCTTGCAATCCTGACTTTATAACTCGCAATTGCGAATTTATATCTGAGAAAAGTCAGAATTACGAGTTTGTATTACAGTTTTGAGAAAAACGTGTGAATTGCGAGTTTATATCTAGCAATTGTGAGTTTATATTACGCAGTTCTGAGAAAGTCAGAATTGTTAGTTTGTATCACAATTCTGAGAAAATAAGTCAGAATTGCAAGATATAAACGCAATTAAGAGAAAAAGTCAGAATTACGAGATGTAAACACAGTTACAAGAAAAAAGTCAGAACTGCTAGATAGAAACTCACAATTGTGAGAAAGAGTCATAATTGAAAGTTAATTTCACGCAATTCTGAGAAAAAGTCAGAATTGCGAGTTTGTATCAATTCTGACAAAAAAGTCAGAATTGTGAGATATAAACTCGCAATTGCGAGGAAAAAAGTCAGAATTGTGAGATACAAACGCGATTGAGAGAAAGTCAAAATTGCGAGATTCAAACACGCAATTCTGAAAAAAAAAAAGTCAGAGTTGCGAGAATAGATCATACACTTTCATCAGTTCAAAACTACAAAAAATTTCAATCAACATATCAATCGGAATCACAATTTCCACACACATCAAAAGCTTGAGGAAACAACAACATTCAGCACAAACAAGACAATCAACACACTTACAAAAGCAAACAAAAGTTAAACGATAATCGAAGCAATTCATCAGCATACCAATCACCGAGTACAATTCACTAAATCTATAAAGAAACAAAAATACATCTCCACATCATCAAATCCAATGCTATAAATCAAAACATTACAGAGAAAACGCAAGCATCCACCCATTCATACATTACATCACTCACACATATCAGCAAGCCCAAACAGACAATCAATTTCAAGAATCACCCCTCACAACCCATTCAATTAAATTCAACCTCCTCACATCCAACATCAACACCTCCCACACAACTTCACATCATCACACAAATCAATTCATCCCCACCAACTATCATCAAAATAATTCACGACACAGAGAAATCCCGAAACAAACTAAACAACATCAACAATAATCTCCCCACAACCAAAAATACAATACCAATTCATTCAACAAATATACCCAGAAAATCACATTCACAATTCTAAAAAAATCATCCAACGGCCAAACTCAACCCCCATCAACACAATCAAATCAATCAAAAATAACCCAACAAATCTCCACACACACACCCACCAAAAATCAAATTCATTCAATCAATCAATACCTCAAAAAAACACAATCAACAAAATCAAAACAAATCATTCAATCATCATCCTACTCCAATCATCTCAATCCACATCACTCCTAAATTCATCACAATATCAACAACACACCAATAATTTCACACCAAAATTCAAAGCACACCACATACAACTCAACAGATTCCCCTTTCAACACATAACAAACCAAACAAATCCATAATCCAATCACCACACTTCAAATTCACCTAATTCAAACAAATTCAACCAACGCAAAAACCTACCCTTCCTTTCCCCCCCGAAACCACATTCAACAGTCATCCATAAAAAAATTAATGAAAAATATAAAATATTAAAAAAAAAAAAAAGAAAAAAAAAATAATAAAAAAAAATTATATAAATTTTTTAAAAATAAATAAATAAAAAAAATAAAATTAAATTTAAAAATCAAAATAAAAAATTTATAAAATTTAAAATAAATTATTATATAAATTAAAATTAAAATAAAAAAAAAAAAAAAAAAAATAAATAAATAAAAAATCAAAATTATAAATATTTTAAAAAATAATATAAATAAAACAAAAAATAATATAAAAAAAAAAAAAAATTAAAATGAATGAGAGGATTGCGAGATATAAACTTGCACTTGTGGTAAAGTCAGAATTGTGAAATACAAACACACAATTCGGAGAAAAAAAGTGTGAATTGCGAGTTTATATCTTGCAAGTCTGACTTTATATCTTGAAAATCTGACTTTATGTCTTGTAATTCTGACTTTTTAACTCGCAATTGCGAGTTTATGATGCAATTCAAAGAGAAAAAAGTCATAATTGCGAGTTTGTATCAATTCTGAGAAAAAAAATCTGAGCTGCAAGATGTAAACTCACAACTGTGAGGAATAAAGTCAGAATTGTGAGATAAAGTCGCAGTTACCTTTTGTGATTTTTATTTTTTTTAATTTTTTTTTATTTAGTTGCGGAAACCGGCTTCCATAGTCTATTGCATGATATGTAATATAAATAGACGTGATATGACTTTTTAAGCTTTAAGTAAACAACAAAAAAAGAATGACAGCATTTTTTGTTTGTAGTTTTGTAAAACTTTCCCACTCTCTACTGGTTCAGCTTCATTTACACTTCTTATAAACATGTCTTCTTCCATTGGATTGCATGCAGGAGGGCTGAATTACAGTTTTGCACTCCAGTGCCACACTGGTCAAACTGTGTTATTATCTCATATATTTAGACCATATGAGATCAAATGATTATTTGTCAACAAAAAAGTTGTTGATAATGTTGAATAATCATTTCAGCTCAAATAGCAACACCCTTACAAGCACCCAGGACAGTTAAGCAATAACATAGCAACAGCCTAACAACCACTCAGGGCACCTTAGTAACTGTATAACAATGCTCTGGCATTGTGGTAGTTGGTTTTGCAGGAGCAGGTATGATTCATATTTGTTTTGCTTAATGTAAAGTAGTTGAATTCTGGATTTGTTGCTGTTATGTTGCAGTGTGAATACAAGGTGAACTGTATTGTGGCCTACACAACATTGTTAGGGATTGATGGAAGGTTCGTCTGCTCTATGCAGATAGTCCTTATCGACAGCAGAGGTAGATGAGATCTGCTTCCAGACGTGCCAGGTGAGGAGACACTGTCATGGATCAGACACTCCCACCGCTTTATATTCAGCCTGTGAAGAATGGGCCGGAAATTCCCGAGACAGTCAATGAGGTGTTTTTTAAAAGAAAATTCTGTAATTCTCGAGCTGTCACAACAGAGCAGAGATAGCCTTCAGCCCAGAGATTTCTTGTGCTTCCTGTGCGTCCGGTGATGGGGAAAAGGATCTGTCTTCTGAAGGAATGATCTGAAATTGAATCTTCTTAACTATGGCTCTCTTGGCTGCCAGATCTGAATGTATCTCTCTCCCCATCGCTTTATTCTGTCGCTGAAATGCTGGGAAGTGTTTGTGCCACAAGTATCTGTATTCGGTTCTTCCATTGGACACGAATGGGAGGCTTTGATTGATGAGACCCTGGAGTTAATGATCAACAACATGCCCACAGCATGAAGGACAGAGTTACTAGTTTGAGAGTTTTACAGGAAATTGAGTCAAAACATCTGTGGGAAAATAGGATGTCACTGGTTGTGTGTAAACAGTCAACCCTATTGATTATTAATCAGTTTGGGTAATGATAATAGGGGTTGCGCTCCGTCTAGTTGTTTTGAATGCATGAATGAGTCCAAAACTCATCCAATAGGGGTCGTTTGAATTAAAACAAGCCTCATTTTAGGTTTAAACTGTATAAGCTGCTAAGAATGCCTTTTACGTGACAAAATGTAAAGCTACTCTGGTTCTCGTTGTTATTTCTGCATACTCATGACTTTAAACTTTAAACAAAGCAGAACATCATCGTTTGGACATTCAGAGTTGTAAGTGACAGTGCACTACCCCCTCTTCCCCAAAACCTTTTACAGGCTTCCTCTGGGTTTAGTGTTAAATGGCATTGGCTTTGACTTGATTTGGTAGACTTTCTCTCTCCATAAGTGTGTGCTTTCTGATTACTGATAATGGTGCATGCATAATATGAAAGACTTTAGCCTGTGTATGACTGCACCTTCATTATTCTACAGCCTCTTAAAGCCGTATGCTAGAGCTGTATTACTAATGGGCCGTATAGTGGAAGGTGACAAAGGAAATGCGACAGGGGAGAAAACACCAAAGCGACTGAATCCTTCTGTGGTGATGTGCTGTGTGAAGTTATTTTATCGCATTTGGGAGTATCTGCAGTCTTGTTCGTGCTGAAATTGAATGTTTTATTCGTTTTAAGGCATCAGATGTTTGCTTAAAAGGCAAAGCTAATACTTATTCGTGTTATGTCTCAGAGAAAGTCTGTTTCAGCTTGTGATGATGTTAACATATTAATACTGACACTGGTGATATTATTATTTTATTTTGACACACATGGTCTGTATGATCAGAATCTTGTATGACAAAAAGGCTAATTTTATAGTATAGTAACACTTTACATTATATTGATACTATATCATTACAGTGATACTATATCTCAAGATATAGTTATTTTTGCTTGACATTCAACGTCAAATTGCTTAAAATAGCACATAACAGCGCATAATGTCAGATGTTATGATTCAAGATGGCGCCGCGGATGGCTGCCTCTGTGCTTAGCTCTCCAGTTGTTTTAGTGTTTTTGTTCGTTTTTCCTGTTTTTAGTTTTGCTAACACGATCAGTTTTACCAGGGATGAACTGCTGAACATTCGGCAGAACACACCACAAAATCTCCTACCGGTTTTTGATTATTCGGACGTTTTGCTGAACATTGTAGTTGGCGGAGTAGCAGCGCTGATCAGACGCTTTCGGACGCGCAGGAGGGGAAAACGCGCCGGCACACTCGTGAAGCTTCGTCAGCGTGGATTTAGGATGTCACTGCCGGGCATACATCTGGCGAATCTCCGCTCTCTACCCAACAAAACGGACGAACTCCTTCTGCTCTCCCGGACAAACAAGGATTTTTCACATTCTGCTGCTCTGTGTTTCACGGAAACCTGGCTGAACGCGGCTATACCGGACAGCGCGATTCATCTACCGGGATATCAGCTGTTCAGAGGAGACCAACGGGGAAATCGCGTGGCGGCGGGACGTGTTTTTACATCAATGAGTGGTGGTGTACAGATGTAACAGTGTTAAAGAAGATGTGCTGTTCTGATCTAGAAGCGCTTTTCATAAACTGTAAGCCGTTCTATTCGCCGCGAGAGTTTTGCTCGTTTATTCTCGTGAGCGTGTACATTCCACCGCAAGCGCACGTAAGCCTGGCGTTGCAGAAACTCGCCGATCAGATCACAGAGACAGAACAATCATTCTTGGGGGATTTTAATAAAGCAAATCTCTCACGTGAACTGCCAAAATACAGACAGCACGTTACATGTCGTACCAGAGACAGTAATATATTGGACCACTGTTACACCACAATTAAAGGAGCATATCACTCTGTCCCACGGGCAGCTTTGGGACTCTCTGATCACTGTCTGGTCCATCTTATACCAACCTACAGGCAAAAACTTAAATCTGCTAAACCTGTAGTTAAGACTGTAAAAAGATGGACCAACGAAACAGAACAGGTCTTACAATCCTGTTTCTATTTGACTGATTGGAGTGTTTTTGAAGCTGCTGCCACCGATCTGGACGAGCTCACTGAGACTGTTACTTCATATATCAGTTTCTGTGAGGATTTATGCATTCCTACCAGAACTTATCTAACATACAACAATGACAAGCCATGGTTTACAGAAAAACTCAGACATCTTCGTCAGGCCAAAGAGGATGCCTACAGAAAAGGGGATAGAGTCTTGTACAACCAGACCAGGAACACACTGAATAAAGAGATTAGAGTGGCTAAAAGGACCTATGCAAAAAGGTTAGAAGATCAGTTCACTTTGAATGATCCAAGTTCAGTGTGGAAAGGCCTGAAAACCATCACAAACTACAGGACACCACCCCCATGCACTGAGGCGACTCAACGACTTGCTGAAGACCTGAATGAGTTTTATTGTAGATTTGAAACCCCCCACACCCGCTCTGATGATCTCTTCACACAACCATTAACACCTCGAGCAACCCCCCTCTCCCCCCCTCCTTCACTTCAAATCAGCGAAGATCAGGTGCGCCAGGTCTTCAGGAAGAACAAAAGAAGAAAGGCACCAGGCCCAGACGGTGTGACACCAGCCTGTCTGAAAACCTGTGCTGACGAATTGGCCCCCATCTTTTCACAGATCTTCAACAGGTCTCTGGAGCTGTGTGAAGTCCCTGACTGCCTAAAACGCTCAACCATTATTCCTGTTCCAAAGAAATCCAAGATAACAGGACTTAACGACTACAGACCCGTGGCGCTAACATCTGTCGTCATGAAGTCGTTTGAAAAACTGGTTCTGGCTTATCTGAAGGACATCACCGGACCCTTACTGGACCCCCTGCAGTTTGCTTACCGAGCAAACAGGTCAGTGGATGATGCAGTGAACATTGGCTTGTACTTCATCCTGCAGCATCTGGACAGGCCAGGGACTTATGTGAGGATCCTGTTTGTGGACTTCAGTTCGGCCTTCAACACCATTATTCCTTCACTCCTCCACACCAAACCAAACCAACTTTCTGTTCCTAGCTCTGTCTGTCAATGGATCACCAGCTTTCTGACAGATAGGCAACAGCTGGTGAGACTGGGGAAATTCACATCAAGCAGCCGCACCACCAACACTGGCGCCCCTCAGGGTTGTGTTCTCTCCCCACTGCTCTTCTCCCTCTACACCAATGACTGCACCTCTAAAGACCCCTCTGTCAAGCTCCTGAAGTTTGCTGACGACACCACGGTTATCGGCCTCATTCGGGACGGTGATGAGTCTGCCTACAGACAGGAGGTAAAAGAGCTGGCTGTCTGGTGCAGTCACAACAACCTGGAGCTGAACAAGCTTAAAACTGTAGAGATGATAGTGGACTTCAGGAGAAACCCCCCTGCACTTTCCTCACTCACCATCATGGACAGCACTGTGGCTACAGTGGAGAAATTCAAGTTCCTGGGATGTTTCATCTCCCAGGACCTGAAGTGGGTCACTCACATCGACTCCATTGTTAAAAAGGCCCAACAAAGGTTGTACTTCCTTCGCCAGCTGAAGAAGTTTAACCTACCACAGGAGTTGCTGAGACAGTTCTACTCAGCCGTCATCGAGTCTGTTCTGTGCACATCAATAACTGTCTGGTTTGGCTCAGCTACAAAATCAGACATCAGAAGATTGCAGAGAACGGTCCGGACTGCTGAGAGGATTATTGGTGCTCCCCTGCCCACCCTTCAGGAACTATATACATCCAGAGTGAGGAAAAGAGCTCAGAAAATCATTCTGGACCCCTTGCACCCAAGCCATCCCCTCTTTGAACTCTTACCATCCGGCCGGCGCTACAGAGCCCCAAATATCAGGACTACCAGACGCATGAACAGTTTTTTCCCCCAGGCAATCCACCTTATGAACAGTTAAAATGTTCCTTCCATTGTGCAATAAAAATTTGTAGAATAATCTGACATCTACTGCTACCACCTCCACCCTAATACATCCCTAACACATCCCTGCATTCCATCCTATCACATATAGCACAACTGTACATACCACCTAGTTATTTGTCAATTTATTTTTAACAATTATAATTATTATATTCTATTTTTTTTGGTCTATTTATATTCTATTTATGTTCTATGTGTATTTTTCTTATTCTCTTATTTTTATTGTCTGTGCGTTGTTGTCTCTGTGTACTGGAAGCTAATAACACTGAAACAAATTCCTTGTATGCGCAAGCATACTTGGCAATAAAGCTCTTTCTGATTCTGATTCTGATTCTGATTCTGATGTGTAACAAATAGCAAATGATGGAGATGTAAATAATTAAATAAATAAATATAAAAACAGTAATTTATACATATTTATATGAATAAAGTAATATTTAATATTTAGTAATTATTATGTATTATGTATTCATATAAATAAATAAAATATATACATAACATGTTTTATATTAATCATTAGTTAATTGTAATATTTAATATTTGTCCATTACGAAGTAAATATTAATAATTAATAATTAATAATTAATATGAATGTTTAAAGTAACTATTATTTGTTAATGATATTTATTATGTAGTCATATAAATACATAAATATAAATAAAATGAAAAAAAAAAAAAAAAAAAAAAAAAAAAAAAAATATATATATATATATATATATATATATATATATATATATATATAACGTTTTAATATTATTCATAAATAAATTGTAACATTTAATGTTTGTCCATTGCTATTAATATTAATAGTAAATATTAATAATTAATATTAATGTTTAACGTAACTATTATTTGTTACGTACTGTATTTATATAAATAGTTACATACAACTGTTTGGTTTTTTATATTAATAATTTTACAGTAATATTTAATATTGGCTAAATAAATGATTTTTATGTTAATAATTTTACAGCAATAAATAAATAAATACATTCTTTTATATTAATAATTTTACAGAAATATTTAATATTAGTCTATTACTATTAAATAAATAAATACATTTTATATTAACAATTTTACAGTAATGTTTAATATTGGTCAATTACTATTAAATAAATAAATGTTGTATTAATAATTTTATAGTAATATTTAATATTGGTCAATTACTATTCAATAAACGAATAAATAAAAAAATGATTTTTACATGAATAATTTTACAGTAATATTTAATATTGGTAGATTACAAATAAATAAATAAATAAATAAATAAATACATTTTATATTAACAATTTTACAGTAATATTTAATATTGGTCAGTTACTAATAAATAAATGAATAAATAAATAAATAAATAGTAATAAAATTGATTTCTGTTTATTTATTTATGGTTTTATCATCTGTGCCAACAGTTTTACTTTAGTGAGGGCCACAGAGACAGACGCTCTGGGGCCATCCTGGAGCTGCTGGACACATTAAACCATCCCGTCTTCCTATCTGGCTTTTACTTCCTCTTTCTTCTCAGCATTCCTGGCCTTTTTCTCTTGTCCCAAGGGACACTAGTTCAGATGATGGCCTGATGAGGTGGCCAGACCCACTATCTATTAGCCAACATAAAGATTGTTTTTCAGCCCTTGAAATTTTACCCGAGAAATCAGTGTTGGCAGCAGCTGGCCGTGTCCCATCTTAGAAAAAGGGGAAGAGGTCGCTAGACTGTAGTCTGGCACCCTGATGAGCATTTAGGGCTATCCAGGATGCTCCGGAGCTCTTGATTTGTTTTGTTTTTTTTAAGTTTTTCATGAACTCCTTTAAGTAAATGTTTTCAGTTTTTTACATCATATTATTCAGGGTTTGAATCGACCCATCTTTTAAGTGCCCGTCTCTCGGCTTTCTACATTTTATCACCTCTGGATAAGTGAACTGTCACAAAAAGTGACAGTCCATGGTGGAGGTCATTCTCAACTTGTCAACAGACACCAGACAGTGTCTTTTTGGCAGACGCCAGACCTCTGTTTTTTTGGGGACGATTTTTTTTTTCTCGTTTAGAATGCATAGCTACGGGGAGATGTGCCGGCCGTTCTGCGCGTTAAGCTCCTCTCACCAGAATTTAGAGTGCAGACTCAAAAAAACCTCGCCTACAAGGGCATTATTCCCCCGCTCTCCTTTATCAGCCTCCACAAAAGTGGGTCTCAGTGCTGCGATTTCATGCTTTCAGCTTACTAATAGCATTATACAAAATACCATTACCCTGGGAAGGACACTGGCGCACAAAAATGAAGGCAGAGCTCATTTTGGCCGACTGAGTGTTTTTGCAACAAAAAAAGAGAAAACTTTTTCCTTGCGAATCACACTGCACTGTGATCCCGCACACAATAAAAAGCTCTGATATGCTATTTTTCCCTTTGGGTTGTTTATTGTTTACTGCGTATTTGCATGGCTGTTTTGTTGGGATCATTGCTTTCAGGCCTTGAACTTCAAGAGCGTGCAGTGATTTTCGATATTTTTTTCTAGCCTCCGTTGTAGAAAAAAATGAAATGATCCAGCATGTTATTTAAACGAATTGTACTCATCTTTTTATTTACTCTGGTTTTTCCAAACCCGTATGATTTTCCTTGGAACACAGAAGTGTGAATATGAAAGTAAATGAGGATAGGGCTGTCAAGCTTCAAAAAGAAAGCTCAAAGACCATGAAAGTGTCATTAAAAGAAGAACAAACTGAGATCTAAGTTAAATTTCCAATCTTCCAATCTAGTCAGGTGTTACGGTTTGACTGGATGACTCACCGAATCAGGTGAGTCTGTTTTGTGAACTAATCATTCAGAACAAATCATTTTTGTGAACTGAATCAGCTGATTCACTGAAAAGATCCCATTTAGATAAATGATTCATTCACAAATGAAACATCTCGAATACACTTGAATAGGCCTGCAACAAATCCTCAGTTCTACTCGAGTGTTCGATTTAAAAAAAAAAAAAAAAAAAAAAAAAAAAAAATAGTGAAGCATTCCACGTTAAACCCGTTTAAAAGTCATATTGTAAAACAGATTGTTACGGTCCTTGATTCTGATTACGTTCTGCATTCCCGCGTTCAAAACTGTTGCAAATTACTTTGTTGCAACCACAACCGTTTCTGAGGTATTGAAGTCATTGCACATTATTTGTTCTGTTTTATTTTGTGAAACCTTATATACGTATATGGAATAACTGTTTTATAAAAGCAATAAGCCTTGTGAAGCCGTGGTTTATAGTTCATTTGTAACAGCTTCACGTCATGCCTAAAAACACCCCTTAGCTGTTCTAAATTCACTATAAACCACTGCTTCTTGGGGCTTATTGCTTTAATAAAGCATAATGTTATTAAAAATTCACAAACGCTATGATTCAGTTGAATAAATGCAGGTGTTATATATGTGCTTTAATTATTTACATGTGTGTAGGTTACGTACATGCATCTCAAGATTGGCTCTGTTCACGGTAATTGCTACTCCACAAACTGTTATCATTTACATGTGGAGCATCTCAAACTCCATCTCTGCATGTTGTTGTGAGTTTGGGTTTATTATAACATCAGTCTGGGGATGCAGTGGGTATCATTTCATCAGATTTGTAAGGTAAATCATTTATAAACCTACACAAGCGCAATCTACATTAGCTCTATTGTTTATAATACATTATGTATTTTAAGTTTTGTTCAATAAAACCATATGATTACTTGCATTACTTACTTTTAACACTTTATTTGAACTAATTTTTATTGCCTCATTGCTATTACATATGTATTTTTAGGAACAAAAATGTACAGATGATGTACTCACCTCCTTGTCATCCAAGATGTTATGAAATGATGGAATGATTGAGGAAAATATTTTAGGATTTCTTTTCATATAATGGACATATGTGGTACCCCCGAGTTTGAACTTCCAAAATGCAATTTAAATGCATCTTTAAAGGGCTCTAAACCATCCCGGCCAAGAAAGAAAGGTCTTATCTAGCGAAACGATCGGTTATTTTTTTTTTAAAAATTACAGTTTATATACTTTTTAACCTGAAACGTTCATCTTGTTTAGCTCTGCGTGAACTCTGTGTATTCTGGTTCATGACAGTTAGGGTATGTCAAAAAACTCCCATCTCATTTTCTCCTTCGAAAATGACAGATTGTTTTGCTAGATAAGACTCTTCTTCCTCGGCTGGGATCATTTAGAGCCTTTAGAAGCTGCATTTAAGCTGTATTTTGGAAGTTCAAGCTGGGGAGCACCACAGATATCCATTATATGGAGAGAAATCCTAAAATGTTTTCCTTAAAAAACTACTTTTCTTTACGACTGAAGAAAGAAAGACATGAACATCTTGAATGACAAGGGGGTGAGTACATTATCTGTAAATTTTTGTTCTGGAAGTGAACTACGCCTTTAAGTCATTTTAAAGGCTATTGTTCACTTAGGTCTATTTTTATTACTACAAAAAAATTCATTATAATTGTCTGATTACTCGATTAGTCGTCATAATAATCGACAGATTACTCAGTTACCAAAATAATCGTTAGTAACAGCCCTACACTTGAATACATTCATGAAAACCAGTCTTGATGTCAAGTTTTCCAACTTAAATTGTGCTATTTCTCTCACAAATCTACCTACATTTTATAGTACTTCTGTGGAGCTTTTTGTCTTTTTGAAGTGGCCAAGATATTTTTAGCACATCACATTATGTGTTCCACAGAAGAAAGAAAGTCATACAGGTTTGGAATGACATGAAGGTGAGTAAATGATGACAGAAATTTCACGATTGGTTGAACTATTCCTTTAATTGATGTGCTCAATGGCACTCTGTTTACTCAGGTGCCTCTCCTTCCCTTGTTTTTCCTCTTCATCTTCTCTCTCGCTCACTCATTCTCTCTCTCTCTCTCCCCCTCTCTTTGGTGAATAATGAACAAACCCTTTGAAAGCAGATGTTGCCTCTTCATCAGCCTCTTCAGAGAGACCCTCTTGAAAAAATTAGTTTGTTTAAAAAAGGAAAGAGAGATAGAATAGCAGCATCAAAGTGCCGACTGACTGATGTTAAAAATGGCCGAACCGTGGCGGTGTGACAGAAACAATACCTCTGGCACATCTCTGGCTAAGCACCATGAACGATAATGATATTAGACATGGCCCAATGAAAATCCTCAACCTGACCCTTGAGAAACGCACACTTCATGTGCCTTTTTTTTGGACTACTTCTGCTCAGTCGCGACGTTGGTGAAAAAGTTGTAGGAAATAGAATGATTCCTTTGGATATTTAAACAGATGGTTCACATAATAATGAAACTTCTCTTATTATTTACTCTCGCTTTTGCTTGTGGAACATGAAAAAGTAATATATTCACTATAGAACTGTTTTGAAGCCATAACAATGTTTTCTTCGTGGACTATTCATGTTACCAAGCATCTCCTGATGATGTGAGAAGAAAAACAAGTGGTCAATAATTAAGCCAGGGAAGAAGGAAGGCTGGGTTAAGGGGCTAGTCTTTTATAGTAGAAACAGAAAATCCATAAAATAAATGATTCCACCATCCTCAAGAGGTCAGCTTATGATTTTCATGGAAATGCGGCTTGAAAGAAACTTGTGCATATTAGCATGCATCAGCTCTTGTAAATCAAGAAGGCTTCGGCCTTTAGATCTAATGAGAACATATTGAAGTGTTTTAGTGGAAAACATGTCAGATTGCATATCTTTTATCCAATCAATACTTTGCAGATTGAATCAAAAGGATATGGGATAAAACTTGCAACAGCTTGTGCTCTAAACGAACACAAAATCAATAATGAAAGAATGTCTACAGATGCCTACTATTTTCTGTTTTGCATTCACAGCCAGCTCATCTGCAGATACTCTTACAAGCCTGTGTTTTTAGTGGTCACTTGAAAATGTCAGATTTCACAAGAACAATTAGTAGTTTCCTTGGCCAGAACTGTTGCTGAATGATTTGGTGTCTCAAGGTCAATCAAATAGTAGACCATTATTGTTGAAAACTGGTGATACTCAACCTATCTTTTTTCCGAGTTGACTCTTGACAGGGAACTTAACTGTCCATGAAAGAGATGGAAGAATTAAATAAGAAAAGGCTGAAAACATCTATAAAGACCTCAGTAGCATTGCTAAATGTGTAAAGCAAGCTTCCTGACAGCAGCTCACTCATTGGTGGTGCACGTCTTCCCAATTGTGAGGTCACAATGTGAAAAGCTGCATGGCCTGCAGTGGCTGACCCCTGATGTTTCTGCCTTGTTACACATGTTGGCATGTGAAAGTTGGTGGCTGGATGAGTTTTTGAAGTGATTTTACACCTATGGATTTTACACTTCTGCCCGGTCTGCTAGAAGATCGAACATTATCAAAAATATAATACTGAGTGAAACTACTTCTAAATGTCTTAAGCTACTTTCGCTTGATTGATCGCAGGTGCTTCTTGTGTTATTTTTAATGAACCGCTTTTTTTTTCTTAATACAGGACGTGACCTCCCTAAAGCTTCTTCCTGAATAGTTCTGCTTGACTAGAGCGTATTAATCATGTTAAATGTTCCAACCGGGTCATTTGTCAGGGGGTTAATCAGGGCGGTATTTGTCAACCTTTGACTCCAAGGTCAGGTGGAACCCCAGGCCGAATGATACAGTTAATAAACGAGATGGGACGCTAGTAATTCTTGCATCCAGATGATGAAAAGAAAAGAAAAAAAGAAAAAAAAAAAAAACATTCTGAATCAGCAGATTATTGCCACCTGGGTTATCAAATCTTAACTTTGAAATCTTTTTTTAAATGCATAAAAGAGGGGGTCCAACAGGGGGTCTTCTTTTTCTTCTTTGTCGTCTTTTAGATTTTTTTTTTTCAGTAAAATAATTAATCTCCCTAATACATAATTCTTGTTAATACAAATATGTCATATTTTGAGTTGAAAAACATTTTAAAAATTATTAAAACACGCATGTGTTTGCTGTAGTGTTTTGTCTATTTTTATAATATCATTTTCAATGCTTAGTTATGCAAAAATGGCCAGAAAATATACATTTCTCACATAAAAAATGCATACGTTATAGTTAGAATCAGTATTATTTTATTTACATACTACTATAGTTATTATTGTTTTGAATTTAATTTAATTTCTTTTTATATTTTTGGTTTTCATTTTATATTTAGTTTAGGTTTTGGTAATTTGTTATGTGCTTTTGTCATTTTTATTACAAAATAAAAAAATAAAAAAAATAAAAAAGTAGTAGATTCAAGGACCAGAAATAACTGTTGTATAAATGTGTGTGTGTGTGTGTGTTTGTGTGTGTGTGTGTGTGTGTGTGTGTGTGTGTGTGTTCATTTGGGTTTATTTTATTATTGTTTTGTTTTTTAGTTTTAGTAATTAGTGTACTACAGCTTATCTAATTTCAGTTAGTTACCAAAGGGAGTATCCCATTATTATTATTATTATTATTATTATTATTATTATTATTATTATTATTAAGTTAGTTAGTTACCATTTTTAGTATCTCTTTATTTATTTATTTATTTATTTAGTTAGTTAGTTTTTCATACTAATAATTATATTTTTTTGTATGTTTATTTCAATCAAAAAGTGCTATTTATTTATTTATTTTTTTAATAGTTTTACTTAATAACAACACTGGTTAGTTGTATTGAATTTAATTTTATTATTGTATATGAACATACAGACTGAACAAATGAATATCATTTAAACATTTGTGTACGGTTTAATTCTTTCAGATTTGAATTACGCTAAAAATAAAAATAAAATGTAATTTTTTTGAGGTTCATGCAGGAAGTGAAGCAGCTTTATCACACAGCTTGAGTACAGTATGTGTTTAGCCTCTCTGCTCTCACCTTGAAAATTGTTACCGTCAGCTTGCCATCACTCTTGGCAAGCTAACATGCCTCACGCTTTTCCCTCTATCGGTGATGATTTTCTGGTAATTGTTGGCGTCTCACAGGTGTGTGTGAGCTCCCGTCTAGACTTCACCGGTCTTATATTAGAGATTATAAAAGAGGCATGACTGTCACTTACGGTGTGAGAACCCTGTAACGCGTGTGAGTGTTTGGAGGGGGGTCTGTGTTTTTGACAGGGGAATGCTGAAATAGCGTGTTTTATTGCACCTCTGAGTGTAAAAACCAAGGCCGCTGGGAGAATGTTTGTGCCTCCTGTGTGAGCAAGCGTGTTTAACAAGCAGAAAGGAGAGGAAACGGCCACCTTGTCATGAACGCGATGTGCACACAAAACTCGGTTTCAAGTGTGAAAGTGACTCACTTAGTCAGCAGACAGACTCTCTGTCACTTTGTGATGTACCTATTGTGTTTGTTCTTCCAAAAACATGACATCCTGTTATTTGGCCTGATTGTAAACTTCATTCTGCAACTCGTCCCATGGACTGTTTGTGATACAGACATGAATGATTACTTTTAATTTTGTGACTTATTGAGGTGCGTCAAAGATTTTTCAGTTAGTAATAAGCTGGATGATTTTCCCCCAGCATCCACCTAGCAACATATTGACAACCATTCAGAAAACATGAAGGTTTTAACAACCACTCGGAACACCCCAGATTCAGAACACCTTAGCAACTGTATACCAACACCCTGACAACCAACAAAAATATCACCCAGAACAATCTAACGAACACCTACCCTCATAACAACAGTTTAAAACACTGTAGAAACTGCATAACAATACCCTGGCAACCACCGAGCAGCACAGCAACCGTCTAGAACATTGTAGAAGCTGTATACCAACCGCCAAGAACACCTGAGCGGGATGCTTGCAGTCATTCAGAACACCTTAGCATCTGCTAAGGAACTGCATAGCAACTCCCTGGCAACCACCTAGCAATATAACAACTGCTTCCCAACACCCTAGCAACCACCCACTAACATAGCAACCATTCAGTATACCTTAGCAACCACCTAGCAACATGCTAACCATCTAGCTATCAACCATTCAAACACTCCTGCAACTGCATGGCAACTCCCTGGCAACCACTTACCTATATAGAAACCATTCAGAATACCTTTGCAACCATTTAGTAAATGTTATCAATCATTCAAACACCTTAGCAACTCCATAGCAACTCCCTGACAACCACCTAGCAATATAGAAACCATCCAGAACACCTTAGCAACCATCTAGTAAATCAACCATTTAACACCTTAGCAACTGCATAGCAATTCCCTGGCAAACGCTTAGCAATATAGCAACAATTCAAAACACCTTAGCAACCATTTAGTAAATGCTATCAACCATTCAAACACCTCAGCAACTGCATAGCAACTCCCTGACAACCACCTAGCAATATAGCAACCATTGATTCAGAACACCTTGGCCAACATCTAGTAAATGTTATCAACCATTCAGCACCCTAGCAACTGCATATCAACTGCCTAGCAACCACCTAGCAATATAACTATTCAGAACACCTTAGTAACCACTTGATAAATATTATCAACCATTCCAACACCTCAGCAATTACATAGCAACTCCCTGGCAACCACCTAGCAATATAGCAACCATCTAGTAAATATTATCAACCATTGAAACACCTTAGCAACTGCATAGCAACTCCCTGGCAACCACCTAGCAATATAGCATCCATTAAGAACACCTTAGCAAGCATCTAGTAGATGTTATCATCCATTGAAACCGTTCGTCTTAACCACATAGCAATATAGCAACCATTCAACACCTTAGCAACTATATAGCAACTCCCTGGCAACCACCTAGCAATAAACCAAGCATTTAGAACACCTTAGCAACCATCTACTGAATGTGATCAACCATTCAAACATCTCAGCAACCGCATAACTCCCTGGCAACCACCTAGCAATATATCAACCATTCAACACCTTAGCAACTGCATAGCAACTCCCTGGCAACCACCTATCGATATAACAGGCATTCAGAGCACCTTAGCAACCATCTAGTGAACATGTGATCAACCATTCAAACATCTCAGCAACCGCGTAACAACTCCCTGTCAACCACATAGCAATATAGCAACCGTTCAACACCTTAGCAACTATATAGCAACTCCCTGGCAACCACCTAGCAATAAACCAAGCATTTAGAACGCCTTAGCAACCATCTACTGAATGTTATCAACCATTCAGCACCTTAGCAACTGCATAGCAACTCCCTGGCAACCACCTATCGATATAACAGGCATTCAGAGCACCTTAGCAACCATCTAGTGAACACTGCTAACCATTCAAACATTTCAGCAACTGCGTTACAACTCCCTGTCAACCACATAGCAATATAGCAACCGTTCAACACCTTAGCAACTATATAGCAACTCCCTGGCAACCACCTAGCAATAAACCAAGCATTTAGAACACCTTAGCAACCATCTACTGAATGTTATCAACCATTCAAACATCTCAGCAACTGCATAACAACTCCCTGGCAACCACCTAGCAATATATCAACCATTCAACACCCTAGCAACTCCCTGGCAACCACCTAGCAATATAACAAGCATTCAGAACACCTTATCTGTCACCTAACAACATGGTAACAGCCAATCAGAAAACCTTTAGCTTCTACATACGATCTAGCAAATGCAACAACCATTCAGAACACCTTAGCAACAGCATAGCAAAACCCTGGCAACCATACTGAACTCTTTAGCACGTTTTGCACTGGCAAGCACCCCTAAAATGTATGACATCATGTTTTCAACAACAAATCATTCTGCCAGCCTCGATAATCCACTGTATTTCAGATTACATAACACTCTTCTTTTTTTGTTCTTTTTTTCAGTTGAAATTAATGTAGTCTACTCTGAAGGATCTTATCCGTGCCAGTATAAATCTTGAGACTCTAGCGTGCCCCCCAGAGCCTGTACTTTTTCTCAGCCACAATTATCATTCTTTTAATGAAATGGCCTGGCGTTTAGCAAACATGTTATGAAAGGATAGTTTCTAATAGAACTGGGACACCTCCTCCCCCATCTCTGGAGGATCTAATTAAACTAAACTAGTTTCCAACCCGTTCTAAATGACTTCAGAAAAGCCCATTCATTATGTCTGCCCTCCAGTCCTGTTAGAAATATACTCAAACATTATATTTATCAATTAAATAGGTTATTAAATGGCTTAAGTGTTGTTGAGAAATATGCTGCGTCTGAACCCTCGAGAGTTGGGTTGCGTTCCGTCACATCATTAGAGTAATGCGGCTACTGGACACGAGCGTTCGCGCTTAAGCCCAGAAGAAATGTGCTTATGAGTCTATTAGGCATATCAAATAATTCATCCTGAAGGTAACGTTTTCTAGAGTTTTTAACAAATTTGACTCGAGCGCAACAATTCGATAAACTAATCCACCTTCTCTGCTCTATCTGATGAAAGTGTAAAGCCACTGATCAATGGCCGACTGCAAACAGAGAGTTCTCTCTGCTGCCATGGCAACAGTATAGACCTTTAACTGTGTATTTACCAACTAACACCTATGCACGTTAGCCGATTTTTGCGTTGCAGCAACAAGGCAGTTGGCTCACGCAGGAGAAAGAAACATTATCGGCTACGTGTAAATCCGATGCGCTCGGGGTCTTTGTCTCATCGCTTTCATTTCCCCGGTGTGAACGGTAGGTGGTCTCCAACCAAATCTAGTCAATGAGAGGCGCAAAGCCATTAGACCTCAGGTGTGGCTATGACTGTGCTAAATAAATCAATTTCTCTGCAGGCTTTCCTCATCGCCACACTCGCCATAATTCATCCGGTCTCAAGTCCATTTGGCTAATAGCGTTGGGGCAGGGATGTCCAACGAGGCCGCTGATTGGCTGTCTCTTGTCTGTGCAGGTTCATCCAAGACCTCTTAGCTGAGGACAAGGAGGTTTATATGTTCTGACAGAGACAAATGGCTCGAGAGCGAGCGAGAACGATAGAGAAAGAGAGGTAGACAGTGAGAGGTGAGATAATCTTTGAGTCGGCTGAAAACGAGCCCTGCCGGACTGCCAGGTTGTGCCTCCCTGATTAGAATTGCAGATAACCCAGACAATGAGGTGAGACTGAGCTACTGGTGCTGGAGCTTTGAGTGACAGCAGGAACAGCTCTGAAGCTCCTGGACCCGTCTGTGTGTGTGTGTGTGTGTGTGTGTGTGCTCGCTCTTACGCCCAATAGATGCTTTCAAATAGATTGAGCGAGAGGAAACCATTTATTTGAAGGGCTGTGCATCCACTGCGCTCTAACAGATGCGTTTATAAAATGATCTAAAGGTTATGTCTTACATGTCTGGCTAAACAGATCTGTGATTATTGTGTAAAAGTAAGGTTTGAAGCATGTTTTAATAAGCAGAGAAGGGACACAAAAGCCATCTTGTCATGGATGTGATGTATGTAGAAGTAAGGTTTAAATGCCAAAAAATAAGTATACGCAAGTTAGCATAAGAAATAGGGTTTGGGAAATAACTGGATCTGTTTTTTAATGGAACGAATAACATTTATGATTTTCTTGCAACATGTATTCATGCTCTGATATGGATGGGGCTTTATACACACACACATGGAAAAACTAACAGTTTCCTGCACTACTATGCAACAACGCCACAATGCTGCCAATGAATATACAGTACATAGCTCAGTGTAATCTGATTCCTGAATGAAAAACTGTTTTCTTTTGGGTGAATAAAAACTATACATCATAAGCATAGTGTAATCTAACAATTTACTGAATAAATGACTCTTTTAAGTAATCGTGTGTGTTTTAATAAGTATATAAAGAAAAATGAAACAGAAATATAAAAGTCTGATTTCCAATCAAATGACTCTTTTGAGGTTTATGGTTGTTTTTAGCAAATCAAACCATAAAGTTTATTGACTGCTTTGAGCCCATTCATTTTAGCCAAGCAAACCATGCAACATATCTGTTGTAGTCTGTTTCCTGAACGAATGACTCGTTTGAACCAATTCTTTTTAGTGAATCAAATACACACAGGTTACCCTACTGTCTTATGTAGTATTTAAATATGTACACTATCAGTCAAAAGTTTTTTAATGTTTTTTTTTTTTTAAAAAAGGCTTCTGCTCACGAAGCCTGCATTTATTTGATCTGAAGTATAGTAAAACCGTAAAATTTATAAATAGTAAAGTTTTTTTTTACTATTTAAAATTACTATATATATTTTAAAATTTATATTTTAAAATGTAATTTATTTATTTGATTTCAAAGCTGAGTTAGCATCATTACTCCAGTTGCATAATCCTTCAGAAATCAGTCTAATATTCTGATTTGCTGCTCAAATTGTTATTTTTATTATGATGTTGAAATCAGCATGATGAATTGAAAGTTTAAAAGAACAGCATTTATCTGAAATAGAAATCTTTTGTAATATTATACTGTAAATGTTTTTATCATCACTTTTGATCAATTTAAATCATCCTTGCTAAATAAAAGTAGATCTTTTTATTCATCAAAGAATCCTGAAAAAATGTACTCAACTGTTTTAAATATTGATAATAATAATAATAATAATAATAATAATAATAATAATAATAATAATAATAATAATAATAATACATGTTTCTTGAACAGCAAATAAGAGTATTAGAATGATTTGTGAAGGATCATGTGACTGGAATAATGATGGCTTAGCTTTAATTACAGGAAGAAATTAAGTTTTAAAATATATTTAAATAGAAAACAGTTATTTTAAATAGTAAAAATATTTAAAAGTATTACTGCTTTTGCTGTATTTTGGATCAAATAAATGCAGGCTTGCACCTATAGTGCATTTATGCACTTATAAAAGTTGTATTAAAATTATATTGTAATTTGGCTGTGGAATTGCTTTGTAGTAGTTTGTTGTTTTCCCAAAAAATCCTTCCTCATATAGTAAGTACTAAAAGAAACATTTATGGAACCAGTCCAATAAGTAACCGGAATCGTAAATTCCTCATGATTCCCATTTCAGGTATTTTATATATTGGACACTTGAGGTAGAGCTGGGCATTAAAACGATAACAGTAATTATCACAATATAATTTTCCTCGATTTGTTCGATATAAAGTTTATGCGCCAAAATGGAACAAACAGTGCTACTCGTTTGAACCCGGACACACGGAACGTTTATCCACTCGGCTCAAAGTTCAAACTACGTAGATTATGCGACTACTAAACAGCGCTGTGAGATCCAGTGTGAAGCACTTGAATTCGGCAAAGAACACACAAGTCGTGATTTAAACTAGTTTAAAGCCCAGTGAAACAGCAGTGACAAATAGGACTTTTCTATCTACAAATTGCCATCATTTACTATGGATTTACTATAGTAACACTAACTGCCCTGGTAAAAAAAACAGCATATGCTGGTAGGTCATTTTGATGCTGGGATGCTGGTTAGGTATGTTTTAATGCTGGTTTAAGCTGGTCCTTAGCTGGTTTATGCTGGTCCTTTGCTGGTTTATGCTGGTCCTTGAACTGCAACATGACCAGCATAAACCAGCAAAGGACCAGCTTAAGGGGCCGTTCACATATCGCCTCTTTTGCACGCTCAAGTTCATTATTTTAAATGTAGACGCGTGGCAGCCGCACTCATAACGGAAGCGACGCGGTCGCAGCCCCTAAACCAGCTTCAAAACATACCTAACCAGCATATGCTGTTTTTTTCACCAGAGTGCACCGTGGTATTGTGCCAGAAATGTGGGATATTCTCCCTCGGTTGAAATTGCGATCTGGGGGCACCTGGATCAGACAGAAAGGCCACTTTTGCGTCGGCTATTAAATGGGCAGATGCTGTTTTGCTTAGGAAACATGACTAGAAAAGTGTAAAGAATTCAAAAACATGAAGTGTTTGTCATGATTTGACGTAGTTTAAAACCACAGTAAAACAACAGTTTTTAGAACTTTCATATTCATATACTCACTAATAATCAGTATCGACTAATATGAAAAATTTATTGTGATCATTTTTTTTTTTTTTGACCGTATCACCCAGCCCTAACTGGAGGTATTGAGGTAGAGTTTTTCTTTCCAGTAGCCATGGCCCAACGACAGGAAGTGCAACAACCTTGTTCCTTAAAGGTCAAGTTGTCTCAGGCAGCATGTTTGTTTTAAACAAAATGTGGCCCTTTGGACGAATTCGAAGCGCCTGCAGTGACCTTAATGATACAGGGTCTGGTAGGAAGCAGTATTTCAAATGGTCGGTTCATTCTGTGAGTTCAGCTTAGAGGACAGAGGAAATGTGACTGTGGTTTGAGTCCTTGAAGGTTTCACCCGGCGCACACACACATATTCACAGAAAAATAGTGTCAGAATCCACCACATGTCATTTCCAACCGACATGCTGGACATGTTCTGTCTCTTAAATGAACCTCAGGGAATTCGCTGCTGAATATTCCTCCACTATTGGGCTGACAGGAAGCACTAGAGCTGCCCTCGGTGCTCATGGGCAAATCTGGCACCGGTAAAGACACATCTCTCCACCTCAGCCAAACCAGCTGTCTTTGTCTGCCAGCTCAGTCAATCCTTGATAATCACTGGTAGGAATGCAGCCATTTCAGTGTGTGTACACGCTAGGAGATGAATATGGATTTATTTATTTGATTTGATTTTTTTCAACAGAACTCAGTGAAACATTTTATAGTAAGATGATATTTGGCTCCATATATTAAGTTAAATAAAATCCAGTATATGAAGACGGAGAAATAACACTTGTAGATTTCATTGACGGCAGCTTCATTTCAGTCACCAGAGAGCGTTGATATGAATATGTGCGAGATGATCCAACTAGATTATGAATGCCTCATCTGATTTCACCTCATTACCTCATTTAAATGTCATAACCTTTAACACAGCTGATTATCCCTCTCATTGAAATACTGCCACAAAGTAAAGCTTTCTCTGTGTGCTTAAAGGGCATTTAAAAGTCGTATGCGCCCAGCCCGAGAACACAAATTCTGTTCGGGCCTTTTAAATTCACACTGTGTATTTGATTTGCTGCAGGGCTGCTGGCACAATGACACATCAAAAATGAATCAAAAGAGAAAAATAGAAATATTTGAAGCATATCGAAAGAGTTATAATTATACTTTTCTGCACTTTCCAGCCCCGTTTCTGTTTTTGGCTCAAAATATATTTACCCCACTGAGATAATTTTATTTTATATTTTTTTTCCTCCCCGCTCTTCCTAATGTGGTTTCATATCAGCTTTTGGTGCCGTGAGCAATTAATTTGTTGAATTGTGATATATTGTTTTAAGATACAACCCGTGTTAATTGGAATTCAGAGAGCGACTGCCACAGGGTTTCGGGATAATGGTTGCTGTTTCTCTTCAGTCACTCTTCAGTGGCGCTTGTACACTAAAGGCGGTTTTATAACAGGAAGTCCTGCATGAATGCTTGTGCTGAGAGCGAGAGGGTAAAGAAAAAGTGATGAGTCAGGCGTGGAGGAACACGACTGAATGAGAAGGCGACCAAGCGTGCTGGCCATTATGTGTATCCTTCCTGTCAATCATAAGCCAGACTGACAGTTCACACAATTGCTTTAACAGATGATCTCCAGGGAGAAGACCCTCAACCTTTGTGAATAGATCATGACATCAAAAAGCTTTCTTTGAATGTGCAACATTCATTTTATTCCCACTCGACACAGAGTGTGGTTTAGGTAGGAAAAAGTAGTTTTATTTTGACTCTCGACTTTTTGAAACATGCACTTCTTTAAATGGCCTAAATAGACTTTCCAATATTTGGTGTGAAATAGTCCTGCAAGTGCATTGGTGCTCGTCACTCCCCCTTCCCCCGTAGAAAAATAATGGCGTTAATTAAGAAGACCAGCAGGAACAGACTGGGATCAAGATGGTATAATTATTAAAGGCCTGCTCGTGCTAATGCGCTGCTCTTTAGCTGTGGGATCGGGATGGCAGAACCCTAGAAACCCACAATCGTGCCTCCATAGACGTCTGTAATTTATATCAACCAGTTCCTTTCCTCAAGAGTCATATAAGCATCTCTTTTATTTCATAAAGTTTATCATAAACACATTTCTAAAGCACACTCACATTTCTGTCTTTTTTTTTGCCTTTCTTTTTTTTGTTGTTTTCATGTTTTTCATGTCTTAATTTTTTTTTTTTTAAATGTACATTTTTGTTTTCAAAAAATGTAAACATAAAATAACACCTTTAAATGACCAACCTGTTTGGGTTTGTTTCATTCTGAATTACAGATTTATTTTATTTTATTTTATTTAAAAAAAAATAAAATAAATAAATAAATATATATATATATATATATAGTTTTTTTTTTTCTCTCAGGAAATTAATTTTCTTATTTAGGAAGGATGCATGAAATCATAATTTAGACATTTATAATTTATAATGTTACATGTTATAATGCTGTTCTTTTGAATATTGAAGCATGAAGGTAAAGCTAAAAAGTAAGATGCATCAGTTTCTACAAAAAATATTGTTTTTTTTCTGATAATTGATAATTAAATGTAAAAATGTTTCTTGAGCAGATTAGAGTGAGAATGGATATGGATATTTTATTAGGATATTTTAATTTCTGCTTTGCCATCGCAAGAATTAATTACATTTTTAAAATATATTAAAATAGAAAACAGTCAATGTGAATTGTAATAATATTTCATAACAGTACTGTTACTGTTTTTTTAATTTAAATTAACACAGCCTCAATGAGCATAAGAGCCTTTTTTTTAAAAAAAACATTTAAAAAAAATTATACTGACTGCATTTGTTTTTTTGTCTATGAAATGACCACAGACCTATTGAAATTAAATGACCAACCTGTTTGGATTTGTTTCTTTTTGAATTACAGATTTTACTTTATTTTATTTTATTTTATATACAATTCAAAAATATGCATGTTTTTTCTCTCTCTCATAAAATTAACAGTCTTAATTAGCAAGGATGCATGAAATCATAATTTAGACATTTATAATGTTACAAAAATAATATCATTCAAATAAATGCTGTTCTTTTGAACTTTCTGTTCATGAAAGCATGAAAAGAAAAGCTAAAAAGAAAGTTTCTGTGTCAGTTTCTACAAAAATATTGTTTTTCTATTTTCAACACTAATAATAATTAAATGTAAAAATGTTTCTTGAGAACCAAATCAGCTTATTAGATGAATTTTGAAGGATCATTTGAATACAGCTTTGCCATTTTAGGAATAAATTACATTTTTAAAATATATTAAAATAGAAAACAGTCAATGTAAATTGTAATAATATTTCATAACAGTACTATTTTTTACTGTATTTCTAATCAAACAAACACAGCCTCAGCAAGCATAAGAGACTTATTTTAAAAACGTTTAAAAAATTGTACTGACTGTATTTGTTTTTTGTACACTGAAATGACCAAAAACCTATTGAAATTAAATGACCAACCTGTTTGGATTTGTTTCATGTTGAATTACAGATTTATTTTATTTTATTTTATTTTATTTTATTTTATTTTATTTTATTTTATTTTATTTTATTTTATTTTATTTTATTTTATACCATTCAAAAATGTGCATGCTTTTTTTTCTCTCAAGAAATTCGTCATCTTTTTCAACAAGGATGCATGAAATCATAATTTAGACATTTATAATGTTACAAAAGATTTCTAATTCAAATAAATGCTGTTCTTTTTAACTTTGTTCATTAAAGCATGAAAAGAAAAGCTAGCAAAGAAAGATGTTTCAGTTTCTACAAAACTACCGTTTTTCTGTTTTCAACATTGATAATAATTAAATTTAAAAATGTTTCTTGAGCAGAAAATCAACTTATTAAATGAATTCCGAAGGATCTTATGACACTGAAGGATAATTTAAATTCAGCTTTGCCACTGCAGGAATAAATTATATTTTTTAAATGTATTAAAATAGAAAACAATGTAATTGTAATAATATTTCATAACAGTGCTGTTTTTACTGTATTTTCATTCAAATAAACAGCCTCAAATAAATGCAGCCTCAGTGAGCATAAGAGACTTATTTTAAAAACACTTTACAAAAATCATACTGACTGTATTTGTTTTTGTACACAAAGATCCATTGTTTTGTTTCAGAAGTTTTTGTTTTGTTTTCAATAAACCAGACCACCAGACCATCAAATGGATAAAATTCATCCCACTCAGAAGTATCACAGTATTTGAAGAGCAAAATATCAATTGTCATTTGGAAATTCATCAAATAGATAAAATTCATCCCACTCAGAAATATTACAGTATTTGAAGAGCACGATATTAGTTCTCAGTTGGAAACTCATCTGAAGAACCAATTAAGAGTTTCAGACAGACGTCTTCCTCTAAACATTTGCGTGACTTGTGCGGCGCTGGTGTTTTTTGCTTCACCCTGAAGGTGGTCGGAGCTCAGGGCCGGCGCCGGTCAGCACGAGGCCAGTGATTTGTGCCGTACAGCTGGGCCTGCAGAGGGCGGGAGGAGGTGTGTAGGGGAGCGTTGGGTGTTTTAGTGGGCAGCTGCTAATGCTTAATCTCTCCCATGCTGACACCGGCTGAATTAATTGATAGTGTTCTCTGGAAGTCTGCTGGAAAGTTGTCAGGGCCCGTCAGATAAATCACTGGACAGGATTCCTCTCTGTCGTTTACTGACTCTGGCCTCAGCCGCCTCCGTCTTTGTGTGTTCATGTGGCCGGTCACAAGAAGGGGGGTCAGAAAGAAAGAAAAATAAAGCCCAGTCAAGAGAGTGCGTTTTTGTTTGCGCGTGTTCACTGGATTGTTGCTTGTTTTCCAACCTAGTGAGAAACTGAAATGTGTAACCAATTGCACTGAAAGCACAGTACATCATTGTTAGTTTCTTAATTTCCTTTTTGTGAGTACAAATTTAAGTTGAAAGTTTGAGGCCTTTTAAAGGAGAAGTTCACTTCCAGAACAAAAATGTACAGATAAATTACTCACCCCCTTGTCACTCAAGTTGTTTGTGTCTTTCTTTCTTCAGTTGTAAAGAAATTATGTTTTTTGAGGAAAACATTTCAGGATTTTTCTCCATATACTGGTCTTCAGTGGTGCCCCTAATTTTTGAATGTCCAAAATGCAGTTTAAATGCAGGTTCAAAGGGCTCTAAATGATCCCAGCCAAGGAAAAAGGGTCTTATCCAGCGAAACAATTGTTTTTTTTTTTTTTATGACAGGACAGTTTTAGAAGTGACAGGCAGTGAAGTGGGAGAGAGATGGGGCCGGGATCGGGAAAGGTCCCCCAGTCGGGACTCAAACACAGGATGCCCACAAGGCTATCGGTGCCAACAATTAGTTATTTAAAGTAAAAAAAATATACAATTTTTATATTTTTTAACCACAAATTCTTGTCTTGTCTTGTCTGCCTGAACTCTATTTTTTACGGTTCATGACAGTTAGGGTATGTTGAAAAACTCCCATCTTATTTTCTCCTCCAACTTTAAAATCATCCTACATTGCTACAGAAGTACCGACCCAGTGTTTACAAAGTGAACATGCAAAGAAGATCAAACGCCCTTTACAAAACAAGGTAAAACATCGATGTAGTACGATTTTGAAGTTGGAGGAGAAAATGAGATGGGAGTTTTTCGATCTACCCTAACTATCATGAACCGGAAAAAACAAGAGTTCAGGCAGACGAGACAAGATGAGCGCTTGAGGTTTAAAAAGTATATAAATTTTAGTTCTTTTTAGAAAATAACCAATCGTTTCGCTAGGTAAGACTCAGATTCAGAGCCCTTTGAAGCTGCATTTAAACTGCATTTTGGACGTTCAAAATCGGGGGCACCATTGAAGTCCAGTATATGGAGAAAAATCCTGAAATGTTTTCCTCAAAAAACATAATTTCTTTACGACTGCAGAAAGATAGACATAAACATCTTGGATTGCAAGGAGGTGAGTACATTATCTGTAATTTTTTGTTCTGGAAGTGAATTTCTCCTTTAAGAAAGTTAACTTAAAGGAAGAAGACAAAAGTGCATCTTCAACCTATTTTTCACAATTAAGACATAAACTAAACTGAACCTTGCATGGCTAAGTATGATTTCCTGTTTTACAAGAACATTCCTGACCCCATAGTGACTCATACTTGACTAGCTAAAAACTTGGATTCGGTGGTATAATATACTTAGCCTTTACTAATTATGATCGAGAGCGGCATAAAAGATTAGGAGGATAGGAAAGAAAAATAGAAGGATTATACTAATAGTAGCTAATGTATAAACAGCAGGAATGTAGATTAATTTGTGTAGTCACTACTAAAAAGGCTCTCCCAGCTCTGGCTTATGTACACATGCGTTATTTCTAGGGCTCCCAGTGAACACTTTGGAGAGGAATTGATATTGGGATAGTTATTTTAAAGATGACATGAAATGGTTTGCAGAGTGCAGTTTTCTTTCCCATGCTGTTGTACTTCATTTCTAATGTGTAAAGGGTTGTTTTATTAACTTGCAGTATACAAGCATGCAGATCACTTTAATTCTAATAGATATGGAAGAAAAATCACAAAACTTTTGTTTTTTATTATTTTATGTGTTTTTTATAGATCCGCAGAGTAGCTTACAAAGCCAATTTTCATTCTAATCATTTATTTTAACAGGTGTGCTGTTGCTTCTTAATAAAAACGGGAAAACAAACTCCTTCTGGATTATTCTCACAAAAATATGCTGTGTGAGGCATTGATCCGGTCTTATTGTTTACCACTGCAACAGTGTGTTTATTTTTGGCCTCGGCCTTATTGATGTTTACGCTCTCGACAGCCACCGCGCTTTTAATGAGATTAACACATAAAAATCAATTAAACTTTCACAAAAAAAAAAATGTTTAAACCAAAGCGAGCTTGTACCGCAAGGATATTGTTTCGCTGTCACATTTGCCTTCTAATGTTACGTGATGTCTCGACCGGTTTGGACGCTTCGCTCTCACATTGAATGTCGAAAGCCGTCTCATCCAATTTCCGCACAAATATCCCCTGCTAGATCAGCCTACGCAATGTTACTTCATCCTTTTTTTTCTTGCTTAAGTAGTGATGCCAGGCAGCAATTGCTTAACCCAGCGCTCAGTGTCAGGGTTTTTAGTTTTACAGTTCTTTTGAGTGGCTGGAATTTCAGACGTCAGCGTGCTGACACATTTCAAATGCTTGGCCTGACAGGTAACACGTCTCAAGGTACAGATACTTTGAGTCTGATCTACTGATGTTTGCTTGTTAACCTGCATCATTTAAACCGCTGAGAAATGTCAGATGTAGGCAGGTATGATTATTGCTTAGTTTCTTCTTCTGTTAGTTTCATTTTTTCCACAGTGCAAATGACAGTGTAAAGGAGGAGTGCAGCATTAATAAATTTACTAAGTATAGAAGCATTGCATAATTGTTGAATACTTTATAAAAATTTTGTGCAGTTTTGACAATAATGGCTGTAGGTTGAGTTATTTTTAGGGGACAGTAAATATACACTGCTATACAAGCTGCACATTGACTACTCTAAAATATATCCAAGTTTCATTTCTATAGTGTTGTCCCTTGAGAAGATATACTAAAATGATTGTTGAAATGTGAGGGGTGTACTCACTTTTGTGAGATACTCTGTGTGTATTTGTGTGTGTGTGTGTGTGTGTGTGTATATATATATATATATATATATATATAATATATATATATATATATATATATATATATATATATATATATATATATATATATATATATATATATATACACACACACACACACACAGGTTTATTTTTGAATGACACTCCTAGTCCTCCATAAAAAAAATCTGTCTCTCTATGTTTGAGCTGTTAAAAAGTTGTGTTTATTTATTTATTTTTTATTTAGTATCTTTTCCTGGTGTCTGTTATGTATTGATTTTTATTTTCAACTCTTGGGTACCTTGGCAACTTACATTTTCAGGCCATCACATTTTCTCTGACCTTCAAACATAGAGTTGCTCTACAGGTGCGTCTCTCGCTCATGCTCCGGTCCAAATACTCATTCCCCTCACTTCAGGCCCATGACCTTTGACCCAGTACGTATGATTGCATTCTTCCGTTTTCGTTTAAGTTCATTTTATTTTGGCACAGGAGATTCAGGCTCCATCATTCTCACAGTGGAGTCTCTGTACGCGCTGGCTGTACACTTAGGTGAACGGCCCCACAACAGAAGCAGATGTTCATGCATTTTAATCTGAAATTGTGGCTTTTGTTTGTCTGGCTCCATCTCTCTTCATTTCCGTAATTACTGCTCCTGTGGAAAAGTCCATCTGAGCCAGGAATGCAGAGAGACAGAATGGTGTTTTCTCTCCCCCTTTTCTCACTCTTTCTTTCTGATGGACAGACTCAATTTCACTTTTTGCCTGTAATTACTTGGGTTTGGCGGCCAGCGCTGTTGTCATTTTCCCAGAAATAACAAGTGAACAGAGGGCCCTCTGTCCCAAGACTCACCTCTGACTGGCCGTCTATTTACCTTCACGGCACCGGGCTGAACTTAGGACGGAATTCACTTCACTGGTGTCCTTGTGCTGGTTGAGACACAGCTGCTTTACTGCCTCAATTGGAGCTACAATGGAATACATTTTTTGTCACACTGTGATCATTGAGGAATTAATGTTTATTTTCATTCATTGACGTCGGAATGCATTGCCTATACATGTTTACAAGTGTGTGTGTTTTTTTTATTATTATTTTTTTTATTCAATGAAGGATTAAATATGAGCAATATAACACTTGTAGCCATAAGAAATGGCTGTATATCAGCACGACTGTGATTCAGGTAATCACAGTGTACCGATATACAGCCATATCTCATGGCTACGAGTGTGATATTGTGTTTATACAACAGTTTTAACAGCATAAGTGTGTAAAAACAACGGAGTGTCTTTAAAAACCCTCTTTTGTGTGAACTGCTGTTGTATGAATGCAATATCACAATCGTAGCCGTGCGATATGGCTGTATATCAGCACAACTGTGATTCAGGTAATCACAGCGTGCCGATATACAGCCATATCTCACAGCTACAAGAGTGATATGGCATTTATACAACAGTTTCACAGCATGAGTGTGTAAATACATAAGAAACAACAGTGTCTTTAAAAACCCTCTTTAGTGTGAACTACTGTTGTATAAATGCAATATCACAATCATAGCTGTGCGATATGGCTGTATATCAGCACGACTGTGATTCAAGTAATCACAGCGTGCCAATATACAGTTACATCACATGGCTAAAAGTGTGATTTTGCGTTTATACAACAGTTTGACAGCACGAGTGTGTAAATGCATAAGAAGCAACAATGGAGTGTCTTTAAAAACCCTCTGGGTCCAAGCTACTTCCTCCTGCCATTGATTCAAATTTCAGTTTGACACTTTAACTGCTGAGTCCAAGCCTCCAATACTAATTCAAAAATGTTAGTAACAAATGAACAATGAGTTGCTTCATTAAACGATTGACTGAGCGTGTGTGATTACATGTATCTGATACAGCATTCATTCTTCAGCTCAGTCTCATATTCACAATAAAACATTAGTTTGAATGTCTGCTCAAGAAAGGGATATCTTTGTCGTGCTATCCTTTCATCTATTAAGGGGATTGCTTAGTGCATTTATTGGATGCATCTTATAATGTGTTGTTGAAACTAAAAATAACATCCTTGTTTACAATGCCGTTTTCAATCTTTTTTAATAAAAAAAAAATGTCTTTACTGCTGACTCAAATACTATTATTAAATACAACTATTATTTCTATAAAATATTTGTTAAATAATAATATTTAATAAACAACAACAACAGTCATCATAAAAGTTGCTAGGCAATTCAGTCAAAAGTGCAAAGGCAGCGCTCTGATATACAGCATTGAATTTATTGCCCTCAGCAAAAAGTATTTGCTCTGAAAGAAATAGATTAATGAGACCAAAGACTGCCCATTAGATTTACCCAAAATGAATTGTATCTCATGTTTAACCACTATAGAGACATCAGAGCCAGTGGCAAATTTCAGAAAATCTTGGCGAGGCAAGACTGCTCTTAGCGGGTTCATGAGTGCTGAACAGCCACTGATACCCTGGAGCATTTTCACATCTCCGAAAATGTTGAATCAAATTTTCAAAAAAACGTTATGTTTATTAACAAGCCACATATTTGAAGTCTAAACGAGTACATTCTCGCCTCTATTCTCCATTAATCTCCATTAAAACTACATTTCATGACACTAAAACAGTATTATTTATAAAATTATAGTGGATTTGACATCCAGCTGTGATAAATACTGCATGCAGAGTGATACAAACAGTGAAAAGTTTGGAGTTCTGACTTTGCTTGAATATCACACTCTTTTATCAGCCAATCAGATTCAAGGACCGGCAATAGCACAACAGCAATAATTAAACACTCGCATAGTTGTGTGAAGAAGTTCAAGAACTTGTTACTTTAAAATGACAGGACTGTCTTTCACACTTAAAATGTTTTAGTGGTACATCAAAGTCTCCTTGGTTTTATTGTGCATATTTGTGCGAGTGGATGAACACGTGAATGAGTCTTTGTTTATGTGTTGCTCTGGCTTTGCTGTAGACAAGTAATTGCAACTGCATGAAGAGGTGCCAAAGGCAATCTGACCTGAGGGTGCAGGTGATAATGGTCATATCAGCCAAGAGTTTTCTTTGTAATAAGACACTGTATGAGAAGTCAAAGGTGAAAAATCACAGTTATATTGTTTGGAGGGGAAAAGGATGTGAATTTGTGTGTGTGTGTACTTACGTATGACTGTCTGAAGGAAATCACAACCTAAAGGTCTTCAGCCTTGAAGTGTGGCTGCAGTTTGTTGAGAATGTAGACCGTCTCTTGCCCTTATTTGACAGACTCTGCTTCCTCTAGAGCCCACACATGAAATACAAGTCTAACCAAACATCACAAAACATTCAGAATGACCGGCAAGTGTCAGGGCTATGGTGTCCCCAGGAATCCGGCTCCGCTGGGGTCTGGCACCGAGCCGTCCGCAGCTGTCAAAGTCCTGTGCAGCAAAACGCCAGCACCAGATGAGCTTTGGTAACCTAACCTGGCCCAGGACGCTTTATGAGCCTGGGAACAATCCTGTGTTTTCTTTGAAATGCCTGACCCGACCCCCTGGGTGCTAGACACTAGTGTTATTCCAGTGCTACCCCAATGACTTTGTTTTTTTTCTGTTCCCTTTTTTTTTTTTTTTTTTTTTTTTCAACTGTGGCCAAAACATTATAGAAAATGCATTCTGATATGTCTGCAGATCTTCTAATCCAATAAGAATGTTCGTAATGGCATTCCTGTCTTTTTCTTTTTCTCAGAGTTGCTTTAAGAGGTGTTTTGGGTGCATTTTCACAGGTCCGGTCTAATGACAGTGATATGTGAGTGCACTGAAAAGCAGTTTGATCACAGTGAGAGACTGAGGACTAAATAAACAAAAATGTAAAGAGTGTATGTCGTGGCATTGTAAAACCTTTTATGAGCTCTTTGCTTCACTGAAAGAATATAATCACAACAAAGACAGATCAAATGTATTTTTCTAAAGATAGCCAGGGCTGCTGGATTCACTGTTTGGACCTTTAAGAGAATGGATTGTGTGTATCTTCCATATTCATTTGTAAATATAAGAGCACTGCACTTCAGTGCATTTTTTGTGTATACGTATTGTCTGCTCTAAAAGTATGTAGCATGGTAAATATGTTCACTGTAACAATGAAGACAAGAGAGAGTGAAAACAAATCATGTTGATCTATGTTGTACTTGACCCTTTAGAGCATTTGTTTCCTGCTTTGTACTCCTCCATCATGAAATATGTCCAAAAGTGAGATCTACCCCACCCAGTGATATCCGTCATAGCCAACATGACAGTCTAAGCCCTTGTCTACACATTTTTCAGATTTTTTTTTTTTTAACCTGAAACGTTTAAAAAACTTCAAACCGCAGGCAATAAATACCCAAAGCATAAAGTATACACACTATTTTATACACAGTATCACAGTAGGATATTCATAATGTTATTTCAGCAGGTTTTGTAGAATGTTGATACATGTTTAAGTTAATAAAATATAGGTTTTTGAAATGCGTCTCTTATGCCACCAATGCTGTATTTATTTGATCACAAATACAGTAAAAACAGTAAATGTAAAAACTTCATTACAGTTTACAGTACCTCTTTTTATTTTAAAATGCAATTTGTTTCTGTGATGGCAAATTAGAATTTTTAGTAGTCATTACTCTAGTCTTCAGTGTCACATGATGCTTCATGAATCATTCAGATATGCTGATTTGCTGCTAAAGAGGAATTTCTTTCTGTTTTCAATGTTGAAAGGATTCTTTGATGAATATAAAGTTTAAAAGATCAGCATTTATTTGAAATAGAATATTTAGTAAAGCCTGCTGTGACTTGTTCGATTTAATAAATCCTTTGCTGAATAAAAAATAATAAAATATAAAATAAAATAAATAAATAAATAATTGACCACAGACTTCACTGTATTTTAATATTTGTAAAACTAAAAAAGTAAAACTGACTGAAATAAATACAACAGTGAAATATTGATATGTAAATTAATATTTAAATTTATTGAACTAGTTTAATTAAATTATTTTGTAAAAAGATAAAAGCTATGACTAAAACGATGAAAAACGTCTTACCTGTTTTACATGCATGACAGTAGTGTCTTCACTTTAGAAGTCTAAAGTGTATAGAATGGTAGATGAGAGGCCAAAATGCAGATATATCCATGTAGACGGGCCTAAGCTCAAACATAAAAGACTGAATTCTTATCCGTATCTTTCCTGTCAAATCTGATATTAACATTGAGACAGGTGAGATTTTTATAATTTCAATCACCGTTTTGAAGAGAACTTGAACAATGTCGGTCTCTCTATTCCCACTGCCTGAAGAACGAGTGTGATTAGCTAATAGAACAATTCGTTGGAGCTCTGAAACTAGCGACGGGTGACGAGACGTCTAATATCTGACATTTAGAGTTCTAAGGATCTCTGATTGGCACTTGATTAGGGTCTAATTTATGCCATTATCTCCTCCAGTAGAATTAGCTGGGTAGAAAATTGTGTGGTAAATCACAGGGGCTGGGAACAGGAGGGGCGGGGAGGAGCCGGGAAATAAGACATAGAGTTGGAATCAACACTTTCAGTTACCTAATCATAAAGTTGACTTTCGGCCCAACAGAATGGCACGGGACCTCCAAGTGTTTGCCAACTCTTTTGGCACAGTGGCGTTCCTCTCAGTCCAGTTCATTTAAGACAATTTACAGAGTTCTTCTGCTTCTTCTTTCTTTCCACCTCCAGAGTTTCCGTTCCTCACCCAGCCCACCCTAACCCAACCCGGCCTGCACTTAATGGCAGCCGCTCCCCCAGGCCTGAACTCCAAACCTCAACGGGGACGGAAAATAATTAGGGAGGGAAAATTGCGCCTGACACCATTTCTGAAAAGCAGGGTATTGTAATGAAAGCAGAGCAAGGATCTTTGTGTCAGAGGGAAAAATTGAAAGAGTCGGCGAGAGAAAGACTTTGCGAGAAAGGCCTTTGGGGGGTTAGCGAGGCATTACTGTCTCGCCGCAGTGCTTGTGGGAAAACGTTGAAACTCATGCATGTGCCCAACAGGTACCTGACTTTTCTCCAGGCATCATCTGCACTTTTGCAGGAGGAATGATAGAATATTGAGGTTCCAAGGATCTGAGAGAAGCAGCTACACTCTCTGTACAGTAGTTTTTTTTTTTCATCCACTGTAGTCGGCTTTATTCTAACTACAACAGTTTTATTTTTGAATTCTCTTCTGCAAACATTTTTGTGCATTGTCATAACATATTTGTTTTTATCTTTTTTTTTTTTCCTGTCCGAAATTGATTGTCGTGATGCAAATTTTTCATCTTGTCTTCACTGTTGTTGACAAAATCAATGCGGAACACCTTCAAAACGAATAACTCAACTGGCGCTGAGTCACACATCCTACAGTCACACGCCTTGAGCGGATCGATGCAACATTAGCGGTAATGGCGGAGGAGACTTGGAATGGCGGTGGTGGACAACACCAGATGCTACGCGGCATAGTGGGGAAGCGGATAAATGACAGATCCGTTGTTGAAAGGTCCAGCGGGGGCATCGTGGCTTTTGAAGAGGAGTGAAATATTACACTGGGCGGCATAGTTGCAGGATTACTACAGGCTGAAAGTGCTGTTTTTAGAGCCTTGGCAGCTGTCTCGAAAGCACGGGAAGCCAGGGACTGCAAATTTCTTTAATAGCCAAGCGATCAGTGTTTAGATTTTAAGGGACTTAAATGAATATGCTCTTGCTGAGTTTTATTTGATGACCCTGGTTGTGATGTCACACTTTAGTGCATAATGAGATAATTAAAACATCTCTCAAAAATGTCTTGGACTGCGCTCAACGTGTCTGACACAGAAACAAGTGTGTTGCTTAAGTGTATCGGTAAGACAATTAATTGTTAGGATTGCACCGGAATGACGCAAATAGCACACTATATCTCTTAGGTAAAGGTGACAATAAACACCACACTTAGCTAATGACGATCAGAGGCTGCCCTTGTAAGATCGCTAGCGTCGCAATCAGCAGGGAATTCTTCTTAAATCCTCCCCAGATTAGAAAATAAATTGACACCCCGGCTCGCATCTGGGTCATGCTTCTGCTGCGGCTCGGCTGAGACCTGCTTTCGGTGTTGTTAATTCATTTGTCATGAACAGAAATCATCGGAGTCGCTAGGGAACGATTGGGAACAGTAAGTCCTGCATTCGTAGCCCTACACAAATTCCCCTGGTTAGACAGCCACGGTTATTGATTCCCGCAAAGAATTACATTGTTTTGTGCCACACGTTGTTGTGTCTGACTAGAAAGTCGAGGAATCGGCTGACTGGACATGATTGCGCCCGGGATCCAGGCCTGGGCCCCTGGGCTCATTACCTGGGCTGGATGGGAGAATAGGCTCTCGGCTCTGCTTTCTCATCTCGAAAGCCATTTTTTTATCGGAATTCATCTCTAAATATACCTGCGGTGGGTGAGGTGGGGGGTTAGCGAGATTGCGGTATTGAGCCGGCAGACGATTTCAGTTTTAGCGCCCAAAGCGATTTCAGATTGCCTGTCTTTAGAGATGTATGAATGCCAGTGCATTTTGATACCTTCGCTTAGCAGCGAAACGGGGAGCACGGGCTGCCACTCACACTGATGCTGGCATCACCTGATATGGCATCTGCGGCACCCAGCCCGTTGAACTCGTCTCCAAACAAATGGAGCGAAAATTAAACCTGAGCCACTATGATGCAAGGCCACAGAAATCAGCTGAAGCCTCTCAACCCATCTAACGGGATTTGCTGTCACAGTAAGCTGAACTCCCAGATTACTTCTGAAAATCATTACTTGCGTCGCACAACAATGCAATCAGTTTAATATCCTTGGGAAGTCACGTAGGCTGGTGCCAAACAGACGCTTGGTTGCGACGCATTAGAGGCCCGGAGATATGTTGCTCTGAAGCTCTTGCATTGCGGATATTTTGTAATCGGGAACTCGCTTTAGACCTTGCAGTCCAGCAGCCTCTTGCCTAGAATATTGATGAGAGTCTGAAAACACCCCTAATGTGAGTGTCGGTGTGCATGTGGGTGATAGATAATCCCATGCAGGCGGACAAAAGACGAGAGTCCGGGGACTTGAGCCCAGTGAGAAGAGGATGATGAGGAGGAGGACGATTCAGCAGCAGCTGGTGAAGGCTCCAGGGCACCTGAAGACATCTCTCACCCGGTCTGGCTCTCTTTTCTCATGGGAAGAGTTCACCTAGCACCTGCTGGAGGTGATCTGAAGATCCATAAAGAACTAAATCTGCACTCTAACACAACCGCGTTCAATCTACCACTGTTCCTTTCTGGCTGTTTTCTTTAACTTCAGGCACTTTTATGACCCTTATCTAATTTTTCATCTTAGGCAAGAAATATGAAAACAAAACAAAACAAAACAAAAAAACAGGAATTTGAAAAAACGTTAAAAACAAAAAAACTGAAATTTAAAAACATTTAAAAATGAAACACAAAACAAAACAGGAATTTGAAAACATTCAAAAACAAAACAAAGCAGGAATTTGAAACATTTAAATATGAAACAAAACAAGCAGGAATTGTAAAACATTTGAAAAAAAAAACAAAAAAAAACAGAAATGTGAAAACATTTAAAAAAAAAATTCCAAACAAAATGAAACAAAACAGGAATTTAAAACAAAAAAAATGAAACAAAATAGAAATTAGAAATTTTTAACAGAAAAATAAAACAGGAAAGTAAAAACATTTAAAAACAAAACAAAAAACAAAGCAACAGGAATTTGAAAACTTTTGAAAACAAAACAAAAAACAAAACAGAAACGTGAAAATATTTAAAAACGAAACAGAAATTTTAAAACATTTAAAAATGAAACACAAAACAAAACAACAGGAATTTGAAAACATTTAAAAACAAAACAAAACAAAACAACAGGAATTTGAAAATAAAACAAAACTAATCTAAACTAAAAAAAAACCTACAAAAAAGAATTTTGAAAACATTTAAAAACAAAAAACAGGAATTTAAAAACTGATTTAAAAAAATGAAGCAGGAATTGAAAACATTTAAAAACACAAAACAAAACAAAGCAGGTACTGAAAAACTTTTGAAAACAAAACTTGTAACATGAACACAAACTAAATCAAATTATAAAAATACATAAATAAAATCTTTCAAACATTTTCATCAGTGTTATTTCCAAAATATATGAAATTTTATTGTGTTTTAATACAAAACAGCTAGGACACAACAACAGTTATTTATGCCCTACTGTTCAGGAGTTTATTTAATTAAAATATAGTAAAGAGTAATAGTGAAATGTTATTAGAATTTAATACAACTATTTTCTATTTGAATATATATTTTAAAATGTAGTCTATTCCTGTGATGTCAAAGCTGAAATTTCAGCAGACATCAGGTCAGTCTTCAGTGTCACATGATCATTCATTCTGTATTCTGATTTGGTGCTAAAGAAACATTTCTTGTGTTGTAACATTCACCTCTTATCAATTTAACGCATCCTTGTTGAATAAAAGTATAAATTTTTCTTGCTTACTGACCCCAAAACTTTCAACTGTAGTGTGTTTGTTTTATTTGGCAGTGTTTGAGAAGCTGTTTTTACGTTGAAAACAGACACATACATACATAGGCTGTTTTTAGTCTGAAGTCATTCCTGTCTACAGTATATACGGTACATTGATCAGCTAAATCTTCCTTGCCTATAAGCCATTTTACAGTGTTCCCTACAGAGTTGCTGATTTTATAATACAACATGCATTTTTGCATCGTTGAAACTGGTGTGTCTGCTGATGGCCTCTAGAAATTTTACATATTTCTACAAGATTTCACTCAGCCGAGTCACTGGCCTTGTCAGTGATAAACATAAAATAAGCAAGAGAAAAAAGGAAAAAAACACTATTTTAGGCCGATCCGAGCGAAGATGAAAGCTATCAGACCAGTATGGTACATGCTTGGCGTGGGATTGTAAGGATACAGAATAAATCAGCATTTTTGATGTATTTCTGACCAGTCTGAGACATGCAGAGGGCAAAGATACGAGAGCTGCATAAGCATCAAATAATCAGACATAGGAGAGAAGGCTCCGCGAAAGCCGAAACACATCTGATGTGTTCACCAGCAGCATCAGGTCAGCTAATAATGGGCTTTGACAGGCTGTGAGGAGGTGAGGAAATCTTGATTTTGATCATGTACTGATTGACTTGTATCACCTGATTTCCATCCGCTCCTTGGCCTCCAGCTCCAGATTTTGCTGATGCAGCTCTGTACAAATAGGAACCGTGATAGTTCACGATTTGAACTTTGACATTATTAGAGGGAGACATTATGCTAGTGCTCACCTCTAGGTGGTGTTAGCCAGAGTGTATGCGGAGTTGTTGGGAATGCATGTTACTTGATTGTAAACTTGATTTTATAAGGTGCATTTGTAAGAAAACATTGTTTCTAGGCTCAGACAAGACTTAAATAATATTAATGTTTTGTATGAAAAATTAAATACTGTTATTTTTTAATTGTATTTATTTATTTTTAAATCAACCTCAACAGTGGGTTGCTTGAGGACTAGGATAAGTCATCAGCTAGCGGGATAAACCGTAACATCATGAGCTTTTCTTTTAACCGTCCTTACTGAAAAAACAAGCATTTTGTGAAGCGTTATTAATTATTACTTTTGAGTAAACATCTTCATGCGCTTCTCCAAACAGACTGCCATTACTGAAGATTTAATTCCTGCGCAAATGCTTTCCTCCTGCTGAAGCCCAAACATTCACACATGCATGTAGATTACCTATTTAACATACTACATGAATTTATTGCCTTTTAACTGTGCTTGCAATCTGCAATAACATGCTCCACTTCCTGTAACGCTCATCTCTCAAAGGCTGTGGTGTGCTTGACCTGGCATATTCACGAGAGGCGTGATTCACAGCCAACTGACTTTTAATGCTAACGCATAAGAGCTGTAATAATGCACTTTACATGCAGCAAAATATGCTGTTTTTACAGCAATGTTGTTTGCTGAGCAAGAGGCTTTGAGCGTAATGGCCTGCTATATAGTAGACATTGTTTTATAAAATGTTCAAAATTATACAATACTTGGTTCTGGTCCTAGAATTTGATTAGCTGAGGCTGCTGAAATACAGCAGTGGAACTTTGACTGTCGGTCTGTGAAATAGAAATTGTCAGTGATTCTTTTTGTAGGCTAGGTTACATCGTAATTCCAGTAGGTGTGAATCAATGAATCATTCACTGAACTGATTTGTTCAAAACATTAATTCATTCATGAATTCGTTATACAGTTGAAGTCAGAAGTTTACATACACCTTGCAGAATCTGGAAAATGTTAATTATTTAACCAAAATAGGAGGGATCATACAAAATGAATGTTATTTTTTATTTAGTACACACCTGAATACGATATTTCACATAAAAGACATTTACATATAGTCCACAAGAGAAAATAATGGTTGAATTTTAAAGTTTACATACACTTTATTCTTAATACTGTGTTGTTACCTGAATGTTCCACAGCTGTTTTTTTTAGTGATAGTTGTTCATGAGTCCCTTGTTTGTCCTTAACAGTTAAACTACCCACTTTTCTACAGAAAAATCCTTCAGGTCTCGCAAATTCATTGGTTTTTCAGCATTTTTGTGTATTTGAACCCTTTCCAACAATGACTGTAGACTGTAGATTGAGATCCATCTTTTAACACTGAGGACAACTGAGGGACTCATATGCAACTATTACAGAAGGGTTAAACACTCACTGATGCTTCAGAAGGAGACATGATGCATTAAGAACCAGGGGTGAAAACTTTTGAACAGAATGAAGATGTGTACTTTTGTCTTATTTCACCTAAATATCATATATATATTTTTTTTCATTTAGTACTGCCCTTCAGAAGCTACAGAAGATACTTGCATGTTTCCCAGAAGACGACAAAAGTTACATTTTTCTTGATCTTCGAATTCAAAAGTTTTCACCCCCCAGCTCTTAATGCATGTTGTTTCCTTCTAAAGCATCAGTGAGTGTTTGACCCTTCTGTAATAGTAATAGAGTCCCTCAGTTGTCCTCAGTGTGAAAAGATGGATCTCAAAATCACACAGTCATTGTTGAAAAGGGTTCAAATACACAAAAACGCTGGAAAACCAAAGAATTTGGAGACCTGAAGGATTTTTCTGAAGAGCAGCGAGCAGTTTAACTGTTCAGGACAAACAAGGGACTTATGAACAACTATCACTTAAAAAAAAAAACGGTCATTTGTTTTGCCATTGTTTGGCGCTAGCTTCGTTGACAGAACTGAAGTAGACAACATTATATTGTCTCTAAAATGTAAGTTTCTCAATATTAACTTCTTTCTTATTGAGCTGTTGTATAAAATTAAAATTGTTGAACTTGAGCAACCCCTCCATGTGATCGATGCTGATTTCTCAGCAGCTGTATGATTTAAAGAAACATACAATCTTCACATACTGGCAGGATGTAAAGAAGTACGCCTACATAACTCTGTCAACACGTCCATTGCGTTCTGATGCCGTTTGATGCGGTAATTGTCAGGCTGTCTGAGCAACCGATTCTCTCGTTGCAAGCTCTGTCACTGTCTTCATCTTTTCGAACTGAGTGCTTTCTCAAAAGCCATCGGAATCTGTTTCTGTCGACTTGCTGTCGCTCAGACCATTAAAGATGATTGATCGGAGTGGAAAAATCTTCCCTCCAGCTGGTGTCTCCTAAAGAAAATGGTGACGAAAAACCTGCGTGTAGTTTTTGTCAACTGAAGAAGAGGAGCAAGGAAAATGGGGCTTCGCTTTTGCCGAAGCTGTTCGCACTCATTTACAACGTCATTGCACAATGAATGAGCGAGTGGATCAGGTCGATCATGAAATTTAGCTGAAGCTCATCCTCTCTTCTGTAACAGCGGGCTGTCTGTCATCTTTATTGCCTCTCATCTGCTTGTGTCATTAGCGTACTGAGACTGATCTCCTTTATGACATGCTGTTCATCTCTGTGCAAACCAGATCAGTGGCAGCAGCTAAAACATACATTTAGGTCACATGTATCACGACCTGTTGGCTGGGGCGTTCAATCAATCACAGATTATGAAGCTGTTTTAAAACAGGCATGATTTTTCTTCATTTGTTCAAAGTCAACATGAACACCCTTTGAATGCGTTTAATGTCAATAGTGTGACATTTGGTTGTGAAATGTTATGTAACTACATTTTTATGCTTTATGTAGAAAAATAGCTTGTTCTTGTCTTAAATATGTCCCCGAATGGGTGACGTTTTTGTTGTCTGCCATGCAATAAATAAAAATCTGATTTAGAAAGATAATAACATACCTCTCATGAAAAATGCATGATATGACATATCATTTATGTCTAAACATAAAATACAGTTGCTTTAATATCTTCCCCAAAATTTGTGACCCTGGACCACAAAACCAGTCTTAAGTAGCACAAGTATATTTGTAGCAATAGCCAAAAATGCATTGTGTGGGTCAAACATATCTATTTTTCTTTAATGCCAAAAATCATTAGGATATGAAGTAAAGATCATGTTCCATGGAGATATTTTGTAAATTTCTTACCATAAATATATCAAGATTTCATTTTTGATTAGTGATATGCATTGCTAAGAACTTCATTTGGACAACTTTAAAGGTGATTTTAGAGTTTTTGCACTCTCAGATTCCAGATTTTCAAAGAGTTTGTATCTCGGCCAAATATCGTCTTGTCCTAACAAGCCATACATCAACGGAAAGCTTATTTATTCAGCTTTTACATGATGTATAAATCTCAGTTTGACCCAAAATTGACCCTTATGACTGGTTTTGTGGTTCAGGGTCACATTTAAGTATTAAATCTATTTATACAACAGTTCTTTCTGGTCCTCAAATCTGATTGGCTGATAAAAGTGTGATATAAGATTCCAACAGGACTCCAGCAGCCGTTTCACCGTTTGTAATTGTATCACTCCGCTTGCGGTACTACTTACAGCGAGACGCCCAAATCCAGTATCGTTTTATTACTGTTTTTGTTTCACGGAAGGTAGTTTTAAGAGGTTTTCAGGTGAGAATATACTTGTTTATAGTTCAAATATGCAGTTTGTTAATAAATATAACGTCTATTTGAAAATTTGCGTCTACGTTTTCGGACGCCTGAGCTCCAGGGAGTTAACGACCGTTCTGCATTTATAAAGATGCCGAGAGAAGCCTCAACTCTTCCAGATCTTCTGGAATGTACCGCTGGCTCTAATGTCTCTATAGTGGCTAAACATGAGATATAATTCATTTTGGGTTAAATCTAACGGGCAGTCTTTGGTCTCATTAATCTATTATTTGTTCAAGAGAAGATAGTTTGGGCAAAATCTCATGTAACTGTTAAATGTAAATTCAATGCTGTATATCAGAACGCCTTTACTTTTGACTGAATTGCCTAGCCTTTTTTGACGGCTGTTTTTGTTGTTGTTTAGTAAATATTATTATTCGATAAACAATATTTTATATAAACAATATGTTTAATAATAGCGTTTAGTATTGAGAAACTCTGCGTGTGATGGTGATTTTATTTACATTGTTCCGCCTTTAGATGGTGACAAGAGACTGCTTTTATGAGTGAGTCATCCGTTAAAAAAGGGACTTTGGTAAAGACTTATACTAAAAAGGTTTTAAGCGGAATTTATTTTTAGCTTCAAGAACAGCTTGACGCAGCGAACAAATGCACTGAGCAGCAAAATCAGGCTTTACAGATGAAAGGATATTAACCTTACCACAAACATAACGCTTTCATCGTGAATATGAATAATGAATGCTCTATCAAATGCAGGTAACTTACGTTAATCACACTCGCTCGGTCCATCTTTCTCTCATAATACCCGTACATGACACAGTGAGGTTTTAATGCAGTAATACAATAAGCTTTCAGTGAAGGAACTCAACATTCCTTCGTTACTAGTTCTAAAGTGACATTTTGAAATTAGTAACGGAAGCTTGTGTTCAGTTGTCAAACTTTGATTTAAATTTGTGGCGGAAGGAAGTAGTAGACTTGAGATATGGCAGTATATCGCAAGCTGTGATTGCCTATGGCCGAATCACAGCCGTGTCGACGTACAGCCATATCACAAGTCTTCTCGTGTCATATTGCTCATATATGCAGCTGTAAAAATGTAGGAAAGAGCTAGATTTGATTGGATTGTGAAAGGTAGACTGCTATAATTGGTTAAAATTTTCTCCAACGTCATCTTTGGTTACGTTAGGAGAACAGATAATATATTTCAGATATTGAAAAAGGTATGACATTTTGATAAAAGATTACTTTTTTACTTGACGTGTACAGTGCATACTGTACTTGGGGTCAGTTATAATTTCATGTTCTCTTTTTTTAATGTTCTTCTTGAGATTTGAGTACAGGAGCTCTGCGTCTGTTTGTGTATTTCTGCTTACATGTTCTGCAGATTTATTTATTTTTCTTATAACTACCTTTATGATGTTTCTTTGTGATTGATAATGGGTCATGGGCTTTTAGAGGGAGGGAAACCAGTTGGATTTCTATTTCTCTGCCTACTCATGTGAGCTTTACCATCAGTCAGAGGCATCCTGGGTTTACCCATGTGAAATTAAAACATCGGGAGGTGGCGACAACCAAGGGAGAGCAAAAGAACACACCAAACAAAAGCTTCAAGACAAAAACATTCATTTTATACGAATTTGCAAAAGTGGTATAGCACTTAGTATCAGTAGTTTAAAGTTAATGCCTCCTTCTACAAAGACTGACAGCATCTCTTTAAAATCTTTGATTATATTTTGTACAGAATTGAAATCATTATACATTTTTCATATTGTTCCAAACCTTGTTCCAGTCTTCCGTGGAGCACAAAAGGAGATTTTTTTTAAGAATGTAATATTTTGTTCCTTTTTTTTTAGTCCCCATTGGGCGTGGACAGACTTTGTCACAGAATATGAACTATTGTTGTCCGTGTCAATTTTTCTTTTGTGGTTTCGGAACAACATGTCTGTGAATAAATGGCAGCATTTGTATATCAGCTGGGGAAAAAAACTTTAATATTTCAACAAACATTTCTGTTGTCACACGAGTGCTGCGTTTCTCTCTTTCAGTGGATGGCTGCATACACAGAGCCGCGGGTCATCTCCTGTATGAAGAGTGCCACTCGTTAAACGGCTGTGACACTGGAAAAGCCAAGATCACCTGCGGCTACGACCTCCCTGCTAAATGTAAGTATTAGCATGTTGCCTTTATTTTTTATTTTATTATTTTGCAGAAAGTGAAGACCTCTGTATGCAGAAGCCAAGTGAACAGCAGCACTCGCAAACCTCCTCATCGGATATCTTACTTTGTAGTTTTTTAAACCACAATCATGACTTCTAGAGAAGAGTTAATTACCAGTGTAATGAGTGAGTGTTACCATGCTTCAACTTTGTGATGTTCCTGCGGCAGAGCACCCGTTGTTTGCAGCGATGCAGTTCGAGCGCGTATGTGTGATTAATGGAGTGGTATTATTAGTGCGCTGATTATCATGATGACTTGCTGTGGTGTGCTTGGCTGGCTGAAGGGGCCATCTGTACTCCAACAAAGACATTAAGGGAACTATTAGTTTGTAATTTGATTGATATTTCATCCTTGATTTATTCCATTAGCTTATGGCATTCTCTGACTCATGTGAGTGATGATGAGCGTCACGCTGGTAGCGGCTGGAAGACTGCGTTGCGACGAGGCGGCGTCGCGGGATTTAGAATGCGAGAGGGTGTCTTGTGTCGTGCTGTCCGCCTGCTGTGGTGAAGATGTGCTTAAAACATTAACGGACTCTAATCTATGAGATTCTCCTGAGGTGGTCTGATGTAGATAAACAAGGTCATTGCGCTGCTAAACCCCATTAGATGGTGAATTGTAGGTTTTAGCTGGTTTAACTGCTCTCCCAGCCACATCAAGCTTGTGTTTAGTCAGTTATATGATTTAGTTGGTTTAATTGGTCAACCTGCTGGTCTGCTAGTCTTACCAGTTGGGTAGTGTTCTTACATGATGTGGTTTACTGGTCTTATTGTAACTTACTGGTTAAGTTAGCTATCTTTTGTTAGCTGACCAGATTTTCTCCCAGCCTTACTGGCTGACAAGTGCACTTGAATGATGTAGATTGCTGGTCTTAATTATGTAATAATTTAGTTGGTTTAGTTGGTAATAGCTAGTCTCCCAGCCTGGTTAAGATGGTTTAGTTGGTAATGGCTAGTCTCACAGCCTGGTTATGCTGTTTTAGTTAGCTGACAAGCTTTTCTCCCAGCCTTACCAGCTGACTAGTGTTTTTAAATGATGTAGTTTGCTTGTCTTCATTTAAGCTGCTTTGTCTTTCAGCCTGGTTAAGGTGGTTTAGTTGGTAATCCAGCTGGTATCCCAGCCTTACTAGCTCACTAGTGTTCTTGCATGATGTGGTTTACTGGTCTTTAGTTAAGTTACCTTCTCTCCCAGCCTGGTTAAGCCGGTGTAGTTGGTAATACCTAGTCTCCCTGAATGGTTAAGCTGGTTTAGTTGGCTGACCAGATTGTCTTCCAGCCTTACCAGCTGACTAGTGCTCTTGAATGATTTAGTTTGCTGGTCTTTATTGAAGTTACCTTGTCTCCCAGTCTGGTTAAGCCGGTTTAGGTGGTAGTAGCTAGTCTCCCAGTCTGGTTACGCTGGTTTAGTTGGCTGACCTGCTTGTCTTCCAGCCTTACCAGCTGACTAGTGCTCTTGAATGATTTAGTTTGCTGGTCTTTACTGAAGTCACCTTGTCTCCCAGTCTGGTTAAGCTGGTTTAGTTGGTAATAGATAGTCTCCCAGCCTGGTTAAGATGTTTTATTTGGTAATAGCTAGTCTCCCAGCTTGGTTATGCTGATTTAGTTGGCTGACCAGCTTGTCTTACAGCTTTACCAGCTAACTAGTGCTCTTAAATGTTGTAGTTTGCTGGTGTTTAGTCAAATTACCTTGTCTCCCAGCCTGGTTAAGCTGGTTTAGTTGGCTGAACTTGCTTGTCTTCCAGCTTTACAAGCTGACTAGTGCTCTTCAATGATTTAGTTTGCAGGTCTTTACCTAAGTTACCTTGTCCCCAAGTCTGGTTATGCCAGTTTAGTTGGCTGATTAGCTTATCTTCAAGTTTTACCAGCTGACTGGTATTCTTAAATTATGTGGTTTGCTGGTCTTTAGTTAAGCTGTCTTGTCTCCCAGCCTGGTTAGCCCTGTTTAATTGGTAATTGCTAGTCTCCCAGCCTGGTTAAGCTGCCTTAGTTGGTCAGCCAGCTGGTTTTCCAGCCTTACCAGCTGACTAGTGTCCAAAATCTGTCTACAACTAGCAAAACAAGCACATCTAGCAAGCTAAGCCAGGATAGGAGACCATCTAACCACCTTAAGGTTACATTCTTGCATTCTTTTACCTGCACTGTTTTTTAAGTAGTTTTTCCATGTAAACAAAACCATTGATTTACTGTTGTGGTATGTTCAATTCCTTTGTGCTTCCTCTAGCTTTTTTAAATGTGTACTATCATACCTCTGTTTTTTTTGCTATTCTGTATTTGATATTTCTGTTATTGAAATGGAGAGCATCTGAAATATCTTGCAAACATTGTTACATGTTTTGTGTTCTACTACCTGTCTTTTCTAACAAGATGCTGCTATTGACTAAATGAGAAGCTCTGTGGCTTCCTCTACTGTCCTTGATTTAATGTTATGTCACTTCTGAGCTAAAACAATTGAATTGGATGTAACAGCATCCAGCAACCTTGAAGCAATCTTTTGAGACAGTGATGCCTGAGCTAAAGCTTTTTATAGGCTTATCGAGTCCTCTATGGCTGGATGATGTGATTCATTAGTGGAAAGGCAGAATCTCGGCGAGGGGAACATACTGTATGTCTCCTCTTCAGCCCTTAGGAGATTCATCAGCCCTAAAAACATCAAACGAGTAAGCTGCATTTTGTCTCTTTCTGCATCAGCATCATGTCACTTCATTATTTCTCTGTAAAAAGCCGACATCTACTGGAAGTCTTCAAGCTTTCCCTCGCTTCTCTCTTCCTCCCTCCCTCTCTCTCTCTCTCTCTCTCTCTCTCTCTCTCTCTCTCTCTCTCTATACTCTACCCATCGTTTGGTTTTTTTTGTGTTGAACATTTACTCTTCTGTGACTAATTTCTACCCACACATCCATTCTGAGACTGTCTGTGTTTTTATTTCATTTATTTTCTTTTTATCATGTTAGAATATGTTGTTGAGCGCCTTCATTCAATAATTGCAGAAAGTCTATTTCACTGCTTTGTTTGTAGTTTATAGAAATCACGCTTTACAAATAAGTCACGCTGCGTCTCCAACTGAAGTTTCTACCAGATTAGGATAATTAATTGTAGGCTAGTGCCTCTCAGCTGGTTTTGCTCCAGGACTATAAGATTATAAGATTTTATATTGGACGTCAAGTGGTGGCCCAACACAGTAACTTGTTTATTGCTCAAAAGAAACAAAAATGTCCCTAGAACCAATTATGAGCAATTTTATTAATACCAGTACAGGATCAGCAAAGTCAGCTAAAATTTACTACATTTTTATTATTAAAACAAACTCTGTGCTTAATATTTTATTAATCTTAAATGTCATGTATATTTGAAGTGAAACACTGATGCTTAGCTTTTGATGTCAACAGTAAAAGATATGGGAAGCATTTTCTCCTCCCTTTTAAAGTCTATTTATAACTTATCATGATTATTTTATGTTTGCATTTAGCTTTTTCTTCTTTTTGTAATGTTTTATCTTGAGTATCATTTCATGAAACAGATTTCATAATAATTTCAAATTCAAATTATGAAGATCATTAATAATTTGAGAGAAAATCGCAATGCAGTGCTGATGCATTCAAGTCGACTAATGCATTCAAGTCTTGAAAAACAGCTTCATTATGGCGTGGTCTTTACAGTAGCTGAGGAAGGAAGCTCACCATTCACCACAAACAACACAGCATAGACAAAACAGGCTGGGACAGTTGCCATGGTTATACTTGCAACTTGCAGCACATTATAATGCATATTTATCATCTCTGAGGCTCGTTCTGATTGGACACACAAGCTCTCTCAGCATCACTAACTTGTATGTTTGCGTTCCATCGGCATCTGCTGCGAGATGGTTTACTCTGCTGTGCCACAGAGACAACCAGGGAGAGCGGGATGCAAATGGCACAGATGGTCCTTTTACCTTTTATATCTTGGCATAGTCAAATATTTCCAGCATGGGCTTTTTATGCTTCCATAATTTGCCAGAACACGAGCGCTTTTTCCCTCCAATCTGCTCTCATAGAAATGTATCCCCCTCTCTTTTTGGTGGAGAGGCAGAGAGAGGGAGCTGTACTACCTCAACCTTTTCTGGAGTCTTACCTGCAGGCTGCTCTCTTCCCTCTGGAATTGAGAACAGAGATTTTACAGTGTGCAAGGCCATGCTTCCTTCCTGCATTCCTTCCTCTAGTTTCAGTTGACCTGAGACTGCCTCATAGACTGAGGCACTGAAAGAAGACGCCCCTGAAAGATTCATCTTAGTTTATTAGCATCGTTTTATATTATTTATATTATTTTTGTTCTTTCATTAAAAAGCAGCCCATGACAGGTCTCAATTTTTTCCCTTTTCCTACTGGCCTGGTGAGATTTTATTTATTTTTTAAATTTTATTAGCAAATTGTTTGTCAGAAATATGTTAGCAATAACAGGCAAATAACTATTAGTAATAGTAACAAAAATAATAATAGTAAGTAGTAGTAGCAGTCCTTTTAAATGGGCTAATAATTTAGTTTAAAATATATTTAAATATACTGTTCATTTATTAGCATCTTTTTGTTTATTATTTTTATCCTATTTATATTATTTCTATAATTTTATTTTATTATTTTGCTCTTTCATAAACAAGCAGCCCATGACAGGTCTCAATTTATTTTTTTTTCCCTACTGGCCTGTTGAGATTTTTAATATTTTATTTTATTTTATTTTATTTCTTTTTTTATTTCTTTTATTTTAAAATATATTAGCAATAACAGGCAATTAACTATTAATAAAAGTAACAAAAATAATAATAGGAAGTACTAGTAGTAGTAGTCCTTTCTTATTTATATAATTTATGTAATTTTATTTTATTATTTAATTTTTTATTTATTATGCTCTTTCACAAACAAGCAGCCCATGACAGATCTCAATTTTTTTTTTCCTGCTGGCCTGGTGAGATTTATTTTATTTTATTTTATTTTATTTTATAATGATTTAATTTTACTAGCAAATTGTTTGTCAAAAATATATTAGCAATAACGGGCAATAATAGTATTAATAATAGTAACAAAAATAATAATAATGAGTAGTAGTCCTTTTAAATGGGCTAGTATAAGTTTAGTTTAAAATAGACATAATTATATTGTTCATTTTTTTTGTTTTTTTCAATACAATGAAAATAAGACTGTTTAAGATGCCTTTTTGTCTGTTTAGCTTATTTCATGAATAAATTCAATTTGGCAGGAATTTAAAAGGCCATTGTCCCCGTCCCAGATGGTGAAAAGATAACAGATTTAATTAGATATCTGTTTGTCTTCAGCTTGTTTTTATACCTGTTTGTATCTCAAAGGCTTTCAGTGTTGATTAAAAGCAAAATTGAACAAATAAATGGCGGGATTTGTGTGGTCAGGAAGGAGCGGAAAGCTCTGGAAGGGGAATTCAGTTAAAGTTGTACCTAGTGAGCTAAACTCCTCCACTCATCAAATGCTCATTCCTCAAAGGCATCGGCGCTGGCCCACGTCCCTGCTACAATCTGTCAAGGTCACCGGATGGCAAATTATATTGCCTTAGCTAATGTCGAAATTAAACGCAAAAGAGAGGGGAGGAAAAACAAAGCCTAAGGGATAAAATGCTTCCTTGTGTTTGGACAGAGACTCTGAACGCCAAGAAGAAACAACCCACCGTCAGTCTCAGGAAAGTGCCTGTAAGTAATGAGCTAAAACCCAGCTAGCCCGGCTCGTTTTCTCATACACGTTCTTTACTTGAAGCCGATGGGATGTGACATCTAAAAAAGTGCCCTTTGGATTGCTGTTCCTATCATTTGATCCTCTCTTGCCAAAGACAAGAAAATTGGGCACTATTAGTGATCAGCAGACCTCTTTTTTTCTAATTTTTTTTTTTTTATGCTTTCTCACTTTTTTTTTGGTTTAGATAGAACCAAGACTTGTGTATCTCAGAGGCAAATGGGACACTTGTAGGATCAGGCTGTCACATGTGGCACACATTACTGAAGACTGGCCCTGGGATTATTAATAAATGACAGCAATTATCCTCCCACCATAGCGGAAAAAGGCACTAAATAAAACTGCGTGTGTTACCTCAATCTGACAATGAAGCCAGTGATTTATTTAGGACAATAGCCTTTTTTGAGGGCTGGTCCTGCTCAGTAAATCATTTCTTACGAAAAGGTGCACGCTTGAAAAATTGTATTGCTTAGAAAGTTACTGTACTGTATAATATTCTGGCCAGCTGTATGATAAAGCATGTGGAATTTGTTATGGAATTAATTTTGTTATTCTTAAAGGAATATTCAGTGTTCAGTACAAGTTGAGCTTAATCTACAGGATTTTTGTTGACTACCATTTGTATTTTATTTTTTAGTTATTTAAAAGCCAAAATGAAAAATTTAGGTTTTTATAATTGTTAAAACATGTAATTTCAGCTGTTTAATCATGATTTTACATTTGTTTTAGCAGTTTAGTGTTAGGAATTTTCTTATCATGGCAATAAAGTTGTAAAATTGGATTTTTTCTTCTTTTTTCAATTCAGAATTATGATTCAAACTCACAGTTCTGACTTTTTTCCTCAGAATTGCATGATACAAACTAGCATTTCTGACTTTTTTTTTTAAGAATTGAGATGTAAACTTGCAGTTGCGAGTTATAATGTCAGAATTGTGAGATGTCAACAATTCTGACTTTTCTCGCAAATGCGAGTTTGTATCTGGTAATTCTGACTTTATTCTCGCAAATGACAGTTTATATCTCGCAATTCTGTCTTTTTTCTCACAAATGACAGTTTATATCTTGCAATTCTGACTTTTTTCTCACAAATGCAAGTTTATATCTCGCAATTCTGACTTTTTACTTGCAAATGACAGTTTATATCTCGCAATTCTGACTTTTTCCTTGCAAATGTGAGTTTATATCTCACAATTCTGACTTTTTTCTTGCAAATGAGAGTTTGTCTCGCAATTCTGACTTTTTTTTCTCACAAATGCAAGTTTATATCTTGCAATTCTGACTTTTTTCTTGCAAATGTGAGTTTGTATCTCACAATTCTGACTTTTTTCTCACTAGCGCAAGTTTATATCTCACAATTCTGACTTTTTTCTTGCAAAAAGCTTCAGAATTGTGAGATATAAACATGCAGAAGCGAGTTATAAAGTAGGGGACAAAAGATTGATGTCCCAGTCAGAATTGCAATATGTAAATTTTTGAGAAAAAAGTCGGAATTGTGAGATATAAACTGGTTATTCTGAGAAAAAAAGTCAGAATTGTGAGTTTATATCTTTGTCTACATGTATGTTTGTCTCGCAATTCTGACTTTATAACTCGCAAAAGTTTATATCATGCAATTCTGATAAAAAAAAAAGTCAGATTTGCGAGTTTGTATCACGCAATTCTGAGAAAAAAGTAAGAATTGCGAGATTTAAACTTGCATTTGTGAGAAAAAATGTCAGAATTGCGAGATACAAACTTGCATTTGCGAAGAAAAAAAATCTGAATTGCGTTAACGTTATGGCTATACTTTTTTTTTAAAAAAAAGAGTAGGCCCATTCATTTTCAGAATTAAAATTATTCCATAAAACATGTATTTAACCTGAAATATTCTGCTAAAATTTGAACACACAGTAAAGGTATATACAGTGCATGTGGTTTTGTTTTTATGGAGTGCATATTTACTGTCTAGAGTTTCTGCATAAATTTCCATTTTAACAAAATCCTTCTGTACTTCTATATCCATCATATCCCTAAAACAACCCTTTGTCTCGACACATTAAAAAAAAGGACAAAGATCATTTGCGAAAATATCAAATATTAATGCAACGGTTGATGGTGCTTGAATATCACTTCAAAACACTTTGCCAATGTGGTCATAAATACTCTGGCTAATCAACAGACGGAAACATTAGATGAAGCATTGTTATGAATTATTGAACCATCACACAACAGCAGATCCTTTTTTATGTTTGCAGATGTGATTTTCCCCCATCCTGTTTTCATTTTAAAGAAAACAAAGCACAGTTCAGTTTGTTTGCATAGACGTAGCGAGAGTTCAGCCTTTGACCAAGGACACATCTTTGACTTTGATGTATTAGTTCACATTCATGTTCTTGTAGGAGTACCGCAGTTTACTCTTTTACGTCAAATCTTCTTTTTTTCCTGTCAAAAGGTGTTCACAAGGTGTTCAAGGTGAAATCTGATTGTTTACAAGTGTATGCTCGATTATAAAGCTTTCTGCGTCATATCTGCTCTGATCAATTGGAAATATATGTACTTGATATCACTTTAAAATGAGCAAATGCTGTCTAATGCTCTGTATTTAACACTGCAGGGTAGATTTCAGCAGCCCAAAATGTTGTGGGCTACTTGACGGAATGGAGGAGGAAACTGATTTTATCCTCCTCCTCTTCTCTTTCTTCTAGTTTCTTCTTCGTCTCTTCTCCTCAAACCCAGCAGGGTCTCATCTTTATTAATGCGCTTCTACGTAAACAAAACTGTGCAGTATTTAGCATCAGCTGTCACTGTGGAGCCCCAGCACATTAATTGTTAAAGCCAAAGAGGACTGCCTGGGAAAAAAAAGTTAATGTCCCTGAGGTACGTTTAAGACAGATGAGAAAAAGAAAGGATGGAGGAGAACGGAGGAGGAAGAGAGGGACTCTCGCTCACAGATCTCATCTGAAATCACCCACTCTCTCTTTGCTGCTTGTTTTTCTCCCTGAGGCGGCCACAGATTGACAGTTCAAAATCCTTTCAATGTCATTTATTGTTCTGTTTGGCTTTTATTCTCATTTTCTTTAAGTTAAAACCTCAATGTACTCTCTAAATAATGCATTATGCGCTGGTGTTGGAATTCACAGAGACTACAGTACACATTCTCAAAGGATTCAGGGTCACGTGTGTTTTCTGTTTTTGTTTGTGAAGATCGTTCGATAATAGTGGTTTTGAGTCTGTTGTGGTCACGACATCATGTTAGACATCGGTCTGATGTTTACAGTGCTTTCAAACATGTTTGTTTCTCTGTCTAGTGCTGCACATTGCCAGCATAGCACCTAAGCTGTTGCCAGAATCATTTTAGCACTTAAAAACTCACTACCTGCTGCTACAGCTGATTGGTGTTAATCGATAACGAAAATATTTGACAACAAATTTTTGATTAGATTAGTCAAGTCGTTAGTGACACCACTTAAGGTTAAACAAAAAAACATTGCAGTGGAGAATTGTATTTTTATGAACAGGATATTATTTAATGCGAGTTTATACATTTTAAAATCTTGAAACGCAATTTATATTGTCTTATACCTTATATGTTACCTGTGGAAGCCTGTTTCCACCACTGAATAATTTTTTTTTTTTTTTTTTTTTTAGAAATTCAGAATTGTGTGACTTTTTTCCTCAGAATTGTGGGATATAAACTCCCAAATGCAAGTTTGTATCTCGCAATTCTGACTCTTCTCGCAATTAACTTTTTTTTTCTCGCAAATGCGAGATTATATTTAGCAATTTTGACTTTATTTCCTCAGAATTGTGTGATATAAACTTGCAATTCTGAGAAATAAATCCAGAATTGTGAGATATGAACTCACAATTCTCAATTGTGACATATAAACTCGCAAATGCAAGTTTGTATCTCACAATTCTGAATTTTCTCATAAATGCAAGTTTGTATCTCGCAATTCTACATTTTTAGAAGTTGTAAACTTGCAATTGTGAGTTACATAGTCCAGTTTTAAGGGGAAAAAAAGACTTATATGTTCTTAGAATTTGTTCTCAAGTTTATATCTTGCAATTCTGACTTTATAACTCGCAGTTGCGAGTTTATATCATGCAATTCTGACTACATTTCTCAGAATTGTGAGTTTATGTCTCACAATTCTGACTTAACTTGCAGTTTTGAGTTTATATCACAATTCTAAGAAAAAAAGTCAGAAATAAAGGTTTGTATTTAGCAATTCTGGAAAAAAAAAGAATTGTGAGGTGTAAACTCATATTCGCGAGAAAAAGTCAGAATTGCGAGATACAAACTTGTATTTACAAGATCACAATTACCTTTTTAATTTGTATTCAGTGGCGGAAACGGGCTTCCATAGATACCAATGGTGTTTTATTTATATTATAACACATAAACATAACACACATTTAAACCAGATGAGCATTGAAAAGTGTTATTTGATTAATAAGGGAAATAAGTTCTCCAATCTTTCAAAACAAATCTTTTCTTTTTCTTTTATCTGCTTAAATCTTTTATTATGTTTGTTTATAATAAATACCCTAGACTCCTAGTTCTAGCAATTGCAGGACTGTGGGGGGCCCCATTTAATGCATCTGGGGTTTCAGAGGGGGCAAAAGACGTCCCTGCAGATGTTGTGTTTCAAACACCCTGCTATTAGTGCGTGTCAGAGGCACAGCGTGATGGATGGACAGAAATGATTTAAGTGAGTGGTGACCAAGGCTAAAACAAGCCTCAGAGTTCGAGTGAGGAGCACAGCCTGTTTGGTCTGTCTCAACTTTGACCACAAACACGCAGGGGTCGCCGGCTCGACGATTAGCTCTTGCAGTTTCAGACAGGCTGCTCATGGAAGGATCGTTTCATTATCGAGTCGCTCAAAAGCACGCTGAATGCCTTTGAAATTAATGCAGTGAAAGTTTTATAGCTTTCAGCATCTTATCTGCGTGCAAACTTGAAAGAAACAAAAACTAAAAATAGATTAGGGGAGAGAGGCGGGTAGGCTATGCCAGTTTTTACTTAAGTTGTCCTCTAGGCAAGGAGAAATGAGAGAAGACAGATAAGAGAGGTAAAACTAATACTCATAGATTTAGGATGTCTGCTTTTAACTGAAATTAGAAGTAATCATCTAGAACACAAGGCCATAGAAGTATAACAGCTTGCCTTGTGTTAAGAATAACTGTAATGTCAAGAGGTTGTGGACTCTGGACTCTGAAAGTTGAATCTGTGGGGAATATGTATAAGGTTTACTTTTTAAATGAAGTTAGTAATGCATTATGTGATTCATAAGTCTTTTGCTGAACAAAAAATATTCTTATAAATCTGATAATGATGGTTTCATGTCAAAATCACTGACATTTACTGTCAAAGCAAATTAATTAAAGTCTGTATATCACACTGTTATATATTGAAAAAGTCATATCTTTTGTTCAGAAATGATGTTCATATCACATACAACCCTGCTATTCAACTGCCCGATTTTGTAAAATTGCTCATTCTACTCTGCATTTATATACCACAAATATAAATTAATTTCATAGTTTTGCCTTCAGTTAGATTAGGTTATCAAGACATTTAGGTGTGCGCTTCAAAAATAAGTGTTTATTGTCCGAAAAAACGTTGTCAGCCAAGTTACCCGCTAGAAACCCCCCTCCCCCCTCAAAAAGGAATGGTTTGTCCCATTCTCACATAATTTGCACAGTATGATGATATTTCCTCTAGAAGCACATGGATGAAACACTAGAAGTTATGTTCTCTCTCTTTCTCCTAATATTGGTTAAACTAGCAAACCTGTGTCGTGAGTGGATTAATTGACTGTCAACAGTGTTACACAAGTATTATTGCTGCAAAACAAGACAATTTAACTAAAACTTATGTTTTGTTGATGAAAATATATTTCTAAACATACCATATGCTCAGTAGTTCTAGGCTTCCCTGTTGAGTATAGGCCCAAATCACTAAAAATGTCAACTAAGTTACCTGTCAACTGTGTTACCCAGTAAAGGTAACATAGTGGACAGTAGCAAACACAGATTTAGATTTATGCACATATTCCTACAGATCACCTTTATTTATATAGCACTTTATGCAATATAGATTGTTTCAAAGCAGCTATGTAAGGTCATGTTTGGGTTTTTCGGAAAAAGGAAAACTTTTTTCATCACATTATCAAATTCTAAATGTACCCCTAATTAAGCTATGTAGAATATTTGCTGTGATGTAAACAAAGATAAGTCACTTTTCTAATTTGCATTTCTAATACTAGTTGCAGCCTCGTATGGTGAGCTACCACAGAATATATATATTCATAGTTACATGTGCGTTTTCCTTCTATGTAAGCACAGACTGAGAAAGGTCTTGATCAAGAGCAGGACCGGTGTGTGAGTAATGTCATGTTCATGGGCTCAGTTCAGCAAGTTAATGGATAATTATCTCAAATATGGGCGGTCATGACTGAGCCGGTTGTTCTTTCGCCACGATGAGCTATTCATAGTGACTCATGAATTTCTCTCTCTCTTCCTTTCTCTCTCTTTATCCATATGTAAGCTGCCTGCTAGACATGATTCATGCTTTTTAGTTTACTTTTTATATTTTAAGATTTGTTCTAATCAGACTCCCAGTTTCTCTTTTCGAAGACTCATTCTGTTTGTAAAATAACTACCTTCTCAGTTTGCTGTCTTCAAAACCAATTAACAATTTACTAACTCAAAGCATACAAAATTCGATAATTATAACAGAAAGTTATAATTGCGTTGGATCAGGCGCACTGCTGCATTTATTAGCCAGTTTTGAAGGTCGTCTCGTCATCATCTCCATCAGCGTATCATCTCCATCAGCGTCAAACTCTCACCTCGAACCAGATGCCAGGACTCTGATATTTACAGTAAACACACCTGGAGCAATAATACTAATCATTAGCACATGTCTTAGCGAGCATGATGAATTCGGGTGGGTTAGCGACGAGAAATCACTCGTATGCCCTGATTCATCCAAGGACCGTCTGTTCGCCTCTCTTTACCCTGCAAATGAAAATTAATTACACCAAAGTACCCACTATTGATAAGTGACACATAGTTCATTTAGATTAAATTATCCCCCCAAATCATTATCGGTTCACTGGGTTGTTTCTGTCACCCAGAGCTCCCTCCTGTCATCTGATTGGGCACCTCTGATGCTCCTGCAAAGATGATTGTCTACTTTAATTTGGTTATTGCTGGTCTGCCTGTGGCTCTCTCCATCGTCAATTTGTTACTCTGCTCTTTTTTGTTTTTTTACCCCCCTTTTAGCCTGTGACTGAAACTTTCTGCATTGACCCTTTCTAAGCATAGTTATTTACTTCTAAGTGTATGTTAGTGTATTTAATGTGTATAAGCTCTATTGAAAGAAGAAGAAGAAGAAGAAACATTAGAGGAAATTCCTTCATGTTGGATGTTAGAATTCAGAGAGCTGTTTCTCCATTTGTTGAAGTGGCCCACGGTGCTATGTGTGATCTTCCTGAATCAAAATTTCTCACTTCACGCTTTAGTCAGAGTTTTGCCTCAGGTCCTTTTTTTTTTCTCAGCTACTCATGGTCTAGAATTATTTGATAGCTCAGCACTGAATAGGTGCTCTAATATGATATATTTTCATTATGCAACTGTGGAAAATGCTTTGTTGCTGGCAAATGTAGAAGAATATTCCAAGGCTATTGCTAAACAGAATCTAAGACGTTTATGTTGTAGTTTTAATGTTATTACAACATTTTTTTTTTTTTTTTCACAAAAAGCAGCAGGCGTGTTCGACAATGTTCTGCTGGGGAAGTTTCATGACACAAATTAGCCGCTTAAAGAGAACAAAGAAATTAAGGTATACGTTCATTTCTCCTTTCATATCCTGAATCGTGCTAGTTTAAAATGAGAAATTGCAGTACGGTTTAAGTGCTCTTGTGTTTTCAGGCGACTTTATGAAATGGTGACGTGGGACCCCCATAATTCAACAGCCGTTTCTGCAGAGCAGAAAAGAACATGTTGGCTGGTGGCTCTGGAAACAGCAAGTGGGCACATCATAAATGTCACCTACACACATAAAGTTGTTTCAAACTTAAGTGGAAAACCAGAGCCTGGCAGTGCGGAGTCTTGCAGGTTGTCATATCCTGTTATTAGCACCAGGGTTGTGTGCCGTTCAGAACTGAATTAAAAATGCTTTTCAGTTCCTGAATTTGAATTGAGGTTGGAATGCAGAATTGCAATTCAAATTTGAATTTGTGTACAAATTTTATTTATTTATTTTTAGGAGAATTGTTATCAAGACCTTTTTTTAAATATGGGTTTGACCAAAGTTTTGTATGTATATAAAATACACACATACAGTATATATTTTGAAAATATTTGCATGTATTTACATGTATGTATTTTTATTGGTATAATTAATATTATATATAAATATATTTTTAAATAAGCATAAATATATAAACAACGTATTTTTCTTAAATATATCCATGAATGTGTGTGTTTTTATATATTTTAATAATAAATATACACAGTAAACACACATATATTATGTAAACCAAAATTGGATGCGGTTAATCGTTGCACAACACTAAAAATAACTGAAAAATCTTCAAGTTTGAAGCTTTGTAGACTTGATGGATTGGATGGCTAGATGGATCACCTATAGCAGATTTCATGTCAGTGTAAAGACCTAAACATGCATGCACAGCAGTTTTGTTGATCATTTTTAGTACTTGAAGTTATCATTAGTTACAGTAATCATGCTAACTAAATACTTATAAGTTATCTTTAAAGAAATATTTTAATGTGCTCGAACCATCTGCTGTATCAAGAGAGACGAATTACTTCAGTTCCCACATGCTAATCAAAAGCCGCTCTATTGCCTTATTGAACGTAATTACCGAGCAGTCACCAAAACCATCAGAACGCTCTGTTAATTGGTAGCTGTAGTTTTCTAGACTTCGCTTCTTCCCTCCCCCTCTTCTTTCAGCGCCACTCCAGAATATTTGTGTTTCTTTTGTTGGCTGGACCTGTCATTCGCACCGATGCCTCCGGGGGGTTGGTATAATTTGGTAATTTTGCCTAAACGGTGATACAGTGATTATGTGGCATCAGCTGCAGGCCTGTCAGAGAGACGCTCAATGCTCATCCATCACCGCAAACGTGCTACTGAAAAAAAAAAAAAGGAAAAAAAAGCACTCCGATAGACTGGAATGGAGGAGGGAAAATGCAAAGGGGGCAGGTTGGGTTGGGGGCGTAATAGGGTACCTGCGAGTGTCTAAGGGTCCCGGTTTGGGCAGCAGAGAGGCACTGGTGCTTTTTAATAACGGGGATGCGTCAGTGGTGAAAGGGATTCTGGGAAGGTCAGCTTTCAAAAGAGGAATGCAGAGACTAATGCGGGTCTGTCTGTTCTGCCCACATGCTCGCACAGGGCTCGATCTGTCCATTTACCCATCCTCCATTGCTCTCTGCACCATCATCACTCCATCCTTTTTTCATCTCCTATCTGTCTCTCCCCTGGTTGGGGACTCTATGTTCTGTTGAGAATGCGCAGGTCATAATTTCACTGAAAGCACACCAGAAGGGCACGTGGCTTGACTTTTCCTCCCCAGAAATTCAATTCATTTCGTACGGAAACGGGTTTACAACTGTCCAGAAATCATCTTCATGACTTTGTCAGCAGAAGTGACTTTCTGGTACTTATAACTCGCATTTGTCAAGCGGTGTTTACAGTGTTGTGCAATCCTTCATTAAGCAGCCCGCCACCGTAAAAATAAGCAGCCGTTGCGCATACCGTAAGCCCCCGTGTTTAATAAAAACAGACACGGGAGAGTGAGTGCGAACGTGGTCCTGCGGCTTACCAGAGCCAAAAGCGATGCCGCCAATGCAGTCAATAATTAGGAGACAGATGGGCAAATTGGAAGCAGCCAAGTAATGAAAATCACAGAGGCAGCATTGGGACCGTTACTGTACCGCTTTAGCATCTTTCTCTTTTAAGCTGCGCATCTACAGAAGCACGGTAGAAAAGGCACCTGAATATGAGAGCCTTTGTTTACCTCTCAGTGAAGATTTAGCAGCAGAGCTAATTAAGACTAGCGAGTAGGCAAGTCCTGTTGCGCCATTTTCCCGCTAATTATGTCTGAACACAGGCTGCTAAATAGTTTCTTCTCAGTCCTTGATGTTCCTTTCGCTAAATTGCAGTCGGTGCTTGCGTTACTTCCGCTCATTATGTTTTAAGGCTAAGCCTGAATGCTCGATGCCTGAGTGTTTTGGTATTTTCCTCTCACTCGTGAAATTCTCAGCTTGACGTGAACGTAGCATTAGCGGCGGGGGCGGTTTTATGTGACGGCTCGGCCAAGGAGAGATGTCAAGGGTCGAAGCTGAGCTGCGTTCGATGCTGCTTCGAGCAGCCGTTTCGTTTGACCTCGACGGAATCCCACAGTGCCATTTTCTGGGTTTTAATGTTGTGGATTTAGCTCAGCACTTGCTCCTTTAAATACCATTAACCCGCTAATAAAAGTGCATACAGCTGTCCATAAAGCCTAATGGGCGAGCCAAGGCGTACACTGAGCCCTTTGTGTGTGCGTTCAGGAGGGAAAACCTTGACAAAAAACTCAGAAATGAGACTTAATAAAACAGAAAGTAAAGTGCTCCTAAAATACACTGTCAAAACCTGTAAATGAACCGGTATCTATGAAATAGTTTGCCCTCTATTCAGCATCGCAGCAAGTGATACATTTGAACTCAAGCTCATAAAACACTTGCATTTATGTTCGACTTGCACAAAATGTGGGTTAATGTCACTAGATTTTTCTGTGTTGCACAGTAAAGGCTGCAAAATGCAAATAATGCAAACAGTGCCTGTGAAATGCAAATAACATCCTGCTGACCGTGAAACGGCTTACCTAAAAAAAACATTAGAAACCCCCTGCAGAATGGTAGCACATTAAAAGCTTTAGAGAGCCCATTTATCCATTTACACTATTAGTCTGGCTGTGTAATTCACTTGTTCAATGAATGGTTTGTTCATTTTTCATCAAAACTTTCATCCTATTTTCATTTTCATGTATAAGCTACCATTCAAAAGTTTGGGGTCAGTAAAATGTTTTGTTTTTTTTAATTTAATCAGTACTTTTAGTTAACAAGGATGCATTAGATTACTTAAAAGTTACGGTAAATACATTTATAATGATCTTCAAAACTTCTTTCAAAAACAAAATCACCTAAAACTATCTGAGATGCTATAGATATATTGTCCATCCCTAGTTTTAAGACTTCCCGTCTGCTAAGATCAACAATATCAGGAGTTTTAGAGCTAGATCACATAGTTCCTGGAAAACCTGAGGCTTTTGTATTTAGCCTGGTCTTGGTGAAAAACGATGAGGGCTGGCACTTTTATGGTGATCACCTTGAGCCGTTGTTTTGGGATGGAGACCAGTGTGGATAATAGATCCTCTGGGAGTCTCGAGTGGCTGAGTGGATTTATGAATCAGAGCCGGACCTGTGCTAGAAATCAATAGCCCTCCTCTTCTGCAGACCTCTATCATGAATAATGCCACGTAGTTTACACAAATTGACGGACTTCTAGAAAAATACGGAGCCTGGTCTGAACAGGGACATTAAGTATGGAGCTAGTAGGAGTTATGTCCTGTCATGAGGTCCTCCTTCCTGTTACCCTCTACCCTTAGCACACAAATCAATAAAAGAAGAACTGCCCTTCACTCACCTAGGTGGCTTTTATCTGTTTGTACTCGGTTGTGTCAGGAAATGCTTTGTAGTTGTAAGTAACTGAGCTTTTTCTTTTTTTTTTTTAGAGAGAGAGAAAGGGAAACAAACTACTGTTAAAACCTGCATTCTAATTTAAAATAAATACATTCTGCAGTGGTGGTTTTGATCTGACATGTTTGCTGTAAGTTACACAAGCAAATAATGTAAGAAAAGAGTCTAGTGAGAGTTGAGATGTAAAATGAAAAACAAAGCAGTTACCCAAGACACAGTGGAGTCTGGACAGCAAATGGAGTTGCTGTTGTGGGCGGCACGTTCTTCGCACAGGAAGGAGAGAGAAGAAAGTAGAAGGATGAACGGATCTGATTCTCCCACCTGCAGCCTAATTATTGACCCAACTAGTATTGTCCTTTCAATTGTCTCAATTATGATGGCACTGGTGTTCCTCTGCTCTGTGGTGTCCCAGCCTGCATAATTCATGCGCAACACCCCGGACTCCACTCAGCACTGGGGAAAATGAGGAGAATGTCAATACTGCAGGGTGGGGGTGGAGGGGAGGCAAATTCAGCTCTCAGTGGCCTCTGAGCAAGAGAGAGAGGAAGACAAAGTGGAGAAGACAGATTTGTGTTGTGTGCCTGTCAGATACTCAGTTCCTTCTGCCATGCACTTAAAAAAAACACTTTTAGAGACTTAGCTCCACTAAAATATAATATGACAAATGCAGCAACTCAGCTATCTGTTTGTCTGTCCATCCATCCATCCATCTATCTATCCATCTATCTATCTATTTATCCATCTATCTATCTATCTATCTATAGGTCTGTCTGGCTGTCCATCCATCCGTCCGTCCGTCTGTCTCTGTCTGTCTGTTCATCTGTCTATCTGTCTATCTATCTATCTATCTGTCTGTCTGTCTGTCTGTCTGTCTGTTCGTCTGTCTGTCTGTCTGTCTGTTTGTCTGTCCGTCCGTCCGTCCATCTGTCTGCCTGTCTGTCTTTTCATCTATCTATCTATCTATCTATAGGTTTGTCTGTTTGGGTGTCTATCTGTCTGTCTGGCTGTCTGTCCGTCTATCTATCTATCTGTCTGTCTGTCTGTCTGTCTGTCTGTCTGTTTCATATAAACTTGAGTTTTTTTGTTCTAAGCAGCCATGATAGCACCGCCCACTGCCCATCCCATTGGTCCAAATCACTCCACATAAACATACTTGCAATATCTTCTGATTGGCTGTGATTTTGACACACTGCACAGCAGGTTTGTGGTAAGTGTGGGCAGATAATTTACCTAATGCTGACAACTTATAGCACTGTTAAGACATTATGCATTTTACTATTGCTCTCAGGTGCTTGTCACATTTAGTATAGTCACAGCACAAAATCTTTTGCTGTTTTCCTATCACCTCTCCATCTCAAGTAGCTTCCATTTTGTTTTCAGAACATACAATAGACAGAAAGACGCCGCAAGACACTTATCGTCG